>OZ018380.1:68020685-69392560 GCA_963969555.1 Polydrusus pterygomalis | reverse complement strand
TGAGTGTTAATAATTTTAATTATTTAATGATTTTTGTTTTCCAACGATATGCAATAAAATATAAAATTATATTTATTTTTATTTCTCGAAAACGAAGCAAGATATGAAAACAATTTAACAGACAAAAATACAAAAATTACCAAAAACTTAGTGGCGTCTTATTTTTTGGCAATATTATTTGTTAAGACGTCACTGAACGTAATAGTTTAGCGCTACACGAGCGTTTTATCACTAAAATTATCATTACCAAAATTAAATTAAAATCTGCTAAAGGGATAATTAAAATTAATTTTAATTAAAATACTCGTTAAAATTATTTTAAAAAAAAACTTAACCCCAAATATCTCCGTTCTTGTTGAATCTATCAAAAATATTTATGGGAGATAATTTGATCAACAATTTTATTTCTTATCACAATCATTTAAAAGTTCCTGTCATCAAAAATTCTATGCACCGTGGCGCCACCTACATCATGTATTATTCAAACACATTTTTTACACAGTTGTGAAGCCAATCAGAGGCTAAAAACTGGCGTTTGCAGAAGTTACATGTCACTTTTAGTTTTCGAAATAATTGTCCTGGGAGTTTTTATTGAAACATCGGATATGTCATTTTGTGACTATTTTTTAAAATCCCCATTTTATACCTGGCAAGATTTTTTAAGTTACCGCTTGGTTTAGCAAAAAAATGCTATTTTATTAAAAATAACTCCAGATTTATGGTAAGAACAAATTAATAAAATAACACTAATGAACTGTATTTTAGGAGCTAGACATTTTTGTACCCATGATAATATAAAGTATATTTCATAAAAAGCCCTGTCAATCATTCGAATGGTGTTTATCTGAAGTGAGTATTTTGTTACTTTTAAATTGTAAAAACGTAAAAATGTTATATTAAGAAAACAATAAACTATAGGGAATATGTTGATTATTAACGGGGAGTGTCGTCAAAGTGCAGCTGATGCGTCGGAGATGTTTAAACACATCATTTAGGTTAGACAGGACCGTATAGGACTATTTGTGTAATAACATCATGTATATTTCTTATTTTTAAGTTATTTTCAAATTTTGTTTTAATGACTTTATACAAAAAACAAATATTAACCTAAATTATTAAATTTACTTTACTGGTAACACACAAAATGTTTCTTTTGGGATAAACTTATCCTTTTGAACTAATTGTTAGGATGCTGGGTGACTGAAACAAATAACAGCAGGAAAATGCCTTCCATCTACGATATCGCTATTTTACCGTGTTATTAACTCTTGTCAATTAGTAGCCAACTTTTAGTATAAAAAAAAAGTTTTGCCAGATTGTAGCAATACTACAATAAACCAATCAACCAATTTTTTTTCAGACAATGATTTAAATAATGTTTAACTCGTTGCAATATAAGTTCAACACTCCATCCGTAAAGAAAATGAAATATCTATATTTCATTCACAACCTTTATTGTTTAACTATAATCATAAATTATATACTAGTAATATTAAAGAATATTTTGATTTTTTTCTATTGTAACATAAGGAATTGAACAATTTAACATATATTGCACATTTATATGGTATTTTTTTGGAGACGCCCATGATTTGTTCTATTTTTCAGGGAGGTTTTGATTTATTTTATTTAATAGTTTTATCATAAATATTTATACGTGAATATTTATTTTGTAAAACGATGTTAACTATTTTAGGCAAAAGTTTCTGATGGAGTGTGTTTTTAGAGCCGATAATTTTATGTAATATGCAATGTAACGAAATCCGATAGCGGCACATTTCAGTCCATTTCTTTTGATTAGACTATTTCATTATTGACTTATTGGCATAAAATAAATTAAATTATTGTTTTGAATTTTTTTTCGTCATACGAAGTTCTTCAACATATTATTTAAAAAATCCCTACTATGGAAATACATTTCATTCAAGTTTTAATTTAAAATTTATCCTTGACTTTACTTTTTGCTTTAAGATATAATGAAGAAAACAGCTCCTCAAATGCGGCTGTAGCTTTAATTATACCTGTCAAATATATTTTTCAAAAAAATCGCTGAAATCGGTTTTATTTATTAATATTTTTTTTTAAATAGAGTAAACATTTTTATTTTTACTGTATTTTCAAAAACAAAAGTGTTTTAATCGCAAAATCAATTATATTCGAGACCTTATCAAATCTTGATGTTTGAGAATCGCTAGATAATAAAAAACATTTTTTTTATTTTCGTCGATCAATGACTCGGTCTGTTAGCTCGAAACCTAAAAAATAACTTGACGGAAGGGAAGAAAGTTTTGTATGTGCATTAGGCATCAACTCTGTATACAGGGTTAGTTGAAATAACCAGAACGGTTAATTTTCTTCAAAACAACCAAGGCTAGAGCGAACTTTACACCTGTAAAGTTCTTCGTGAATTTATTCATGACGTCACTTCAAGGCTAACTTTGATAATGTAAATGGCCAACTTGGACGTCAAATAAATTCGTGAATTTCTTCATGAAGTTTTTCATGAAAATTTACCATGCAACATAATCAGCTGATGCACAGTGTAAATGCTACCGACTTCACGAAGAAATTTAAGAATAAATTCATGAATAAATTCACGAAGAACTTCACAGGTGTAATGACTGCTTAAATCAATAAATTTTGGTACAGGTGGATAACTTAAAAAATTGAATTGAAAATTGGCAATTGCGACGTTTGCCAAATTTTTAGTTTTAGTAGGTAACTCAAGGATTTTTTTTTCAAATGTAACACTCCTCTTTTTTTTACTGAATTCGATTCCTCCCATCAACCTTACCATTTCCTGAAAGTATCAAATTTTTATCTCAAATAGTTCTATGGGAAAAAAAATTAATTAGTTACAACTCTATATAACTACAAAAAATCCAATTTATTTCCATTTAAAAACCTTTCAAATAATGTGAAAAGGAAGGTTGGTAGACATAATGTACCTAATAGTATCGATAACGCTAATAACAACAAACAACTACTAACAATAACATAGCTAGTAAAAATTACTTACATATTATCGGTTTCATAATCAAATTAATGTAGTGTTCTAAAATATGTAAGAAATTTTTACTAGCTATGTTATTGTTAGTAGTTGTTTGTTGTTATTATCGTGTCTACCAACCTTCCTTTTCACATTATTTAAAACGTTTTTAAATGAAAATAGATTGGATTCTTTTAGAGTTAGAGTTTGTAACTAATTAACTTTTTTTCCCATAGAACTATTTGACATAAAAATTTAATACTATCAGGAATGGGTAATGTTGATGGGAGGAATCGAATTTAATAAAAAAACGAGTAGTGTTGAAAAAAAACTTTCCTTGAGTTACAGAAAAAACTAACAACCTACAATGTCGCAATTACCAATTTTCATTTCAATTTTTCAAGTTATCCACCTGTACCAAAATTCATTTATTAAGGGCGGGTTTATCAGTGCACGGCTAAAGTTTCGGCTTCATAGCTGTCAGTCAACTATTTACTGATTCGACGTTTAGATGGCCAGCAGCTAACACTTGACTGACAGCTAAAGTACATAACCGTGCACTGATAAACCAGACGTTAGCCTTGGTAGTTTTAAAGAGAATTAGCCGTTCCGGTCATTTCAACTAACCCTGTATATACATACATACAAGAAAGTAGTTTAAAAAAATTTAATTATTATAACTAACTTAACATAAATGATTAATAGAGCTACATTTGAGCTACAAACTCAAGTTTCGTATTGTTACACTTTACCTTATACAATTTAAACCCTGAATAAAATAATTGTCAATTTAGAACCGCATCAAATTAAAAATATTTAGAGAGTACGGCTGTATATGTTTAAGTGTTATAGCCGGAGAACTAGTAACACCCGTTTCATGAAGTGTTTGATGCACTTCAAAATTTTGTGTCATAGTATCTACTGGATAGATGAGCAGGTAAGCAAGTGTTGGCCTGCTCTACCTGGGGACACCAGGTACTGCGCATAGGAGAAAGGTGTCCAAAAATGTTGGCCAATAAAAGTATTTGTTTCAGAGGCCAACAAACAGAAATCAAAATTTAAAATGACACAAAACACAATAATTAATAAGGCAGACACTTTTGAGGGGTTTAACATTTAATAAAACACCCCCAAGTTGTTTTTTTAAAAATACAAAATGAAGTGTTTGATTCACGCTGACATTTTAACAGTGTCTTAATTACATATAATAAAAAATAATTACAAGAAGGCAGACACTTTGACGGGGTTAACATTTAATAAAAACACCCCCAAGTTGTTTTTTTAAAAATATAAAATGAAGTGTTTGATTCACGCTGACATTTTAACAGTGTCTTAATTACATATAATGAAAAATAATTACAAAAAGGCAGACACTTTTGAGGGTGTTAGCATTTAATAAAAACACCCCAAGTTGCTTTTTCAAAATACAAAATGAAGTGTTTGATTCACGCTGACATTTTAACAGTGTCTTAATTACATATAATAAAAAATAATTACAAAAAGGCAAACACTTCATTTTGTATTTTTAAAAAAACAACTTGGGGGTGTTTTTACTAAATGTTCACCCCTTCAAAAGTGTCTGCCTTTTTGTAATTCTTTTTTATTATATGTAATTAAGACACTGTTAAAATGTCAGCGTGAATCAAACACTTCATTTTGTATTTTTAAAAAACAACTTGGGGGTGTTTTTATTAAATGTTAACCCCCTTAAAAGTGTCTGTCTTTTTGTAATTATTTTTTGTGTTATATGTAATTAAGACACTGTTAAAATGTCAGCGTGAATCAAACACTTCATTTTGTATTTTTAAAAAAACAACTTGGGGGTGTTTTTATTAAATGTTAACCCCCTCAAAAGTGTCTGCCTTATTAATTTTTGTGTTTTGTGTCATTTTAAATTTTGATTTCTGTTTGTTGGCCTCTGAAACAAACACTTTTTTTGGGAAAAATTTTTGGACACCTTTCTCCTATGCGCAGTACCTGGTGTCCCCAGGTAGAGCAGGCCAACACTTGCTTACCTGCTCATCTATCCAGTAGATAGGTACTATGACACAAAATTTTGAAGTGCATCAAACACTTCATGAAACGGGTGTTACTAACTCTTGGACTATTAGTTTTTTTCTCATAGTAGGGAGGGTAATAGACGTCCAGCATGTACAGAGAAATTTCCGACAAGATGCCTTTTTTTACTGGGAATGATATATCTGCCGCCCTGTTACCGCCCGGAAGGCACTTTTTTCGTAAAAATACAGGGTGTCCGGAAATGATGAGCAAAAAATTAACGGGATAATTCTAGTCCGAAAATAAATGCTATGCAGTGTCCGCAAGAAAGTTCGCATCAAATGGTATTTTTTTTATTATTAGGTATAGGTAAAAATTGAAAAAGCAGTTAGTTTTTGCTTACCTAAAAATCAAAAATGACGTATACTGAAGTAGCTGCACGACTTGCGTTACCTGTCAAATTTGACATTTTCAATAAAATAGGTTCAAAAATGCCCTTATTTGTCAAAATATCGAAAAACTTTATTCGAAAAAGTTGTTTATTTAGGCATTTTTAGCCTTTGTACGAAATTTTGATGTTCTAATAAAATTTGTATTTTTTGCCAGGTTCTTGAAAATTTTGATTAACCCTCGTAGTTTAACTTTTATATATCGATTTAAAACCATTTGCCTTTACTTCATTTGTAATCTAAATGCAATTTTGTGTAAAATTTTTGTTTTCAATTATTTATTTTGCTTTAAAAACTGAAATTGTTATTGATAAGTATATAATGTTTGATGCAAAGTTTATCTAATTACATCAGTTTTGCCAAAACCGACGTTTCTCATTTTTTTTAAGTTAGTAAACAGATGTACAAAAAGAAAATATTGGGAAGCTTTCGTTGAAATTTTACTTAATTAATATTGGATCAAAAAGAATAAATATTAATCGCTCGAAACATTTTATTCAACAAAAATATAGTTTACAAGTAGGCGTATATAAAATAAAATATTTTAACGAAAGCTTCCTAATATTTTAGAACAATGCGAAACGTCGGTTTTGGTAAAACTGATGTAATTAGATAAACTTTGCATCAAACATTACATACTGATCAATAACAATTTCAGTTTTTGAAGCAAAATAAATAATTGGAAACAAAAATTTTACACAAAATTGCATTAATAATACAAATGAAGTAAAGGCAAATGGTTTTCCATCGATGGATAAAAGTTAATCTACGAGGGTTGATCAAAATTTTCAAGTACCAGACAAAAATAAAAATTATATTAGACTGTCAAAATTTCTTATAGAGGCTAAGAATGCCTAAATAAACAACTTTCTTAAATACAGTTTTTCGATATTTTGATAAATAAATGCATTTTTGAACCTATTTTATTAAAAATGTCAAATTTGACAGGTAACGCAAGTCGTGCAGCTGCTTCAGTATACGTCATTTTTGGTTTTTAGGTAAGCAAAATCCAACTGCTTTTTCAATTTTTACCTATACTTAATAATTAAAAAAATCCCATTTGATGCGGACTTTCTTGCGGACACTGTATATAACCTTTTTTCGAAAATTGATTATTACCGGAGTTACAGGGTGTTAAAGCTAAATTTTGTTTACAGTTTTTTTTGCAATACCTTTTGCCACGCTCATAATATTTTGACAAAATTTTAAAAATATTTTTAAAAATAGGATGCTGCTGAGCATTTTAAAACCCTTCATCTTTATATCATATATTAACGTGTAGCAAGATGAAATCGTGGATACCACCTACTTTTTCAAAAGGTTTCCATAACAGTTTACTACCAATACCTTTATTTTGATTTATCTTTCTGTATGCATTTACGCAATGAAACATTCAAATTTTTACTTTGCTGTTTCCAAACAGGCCGGCAGACATGCAATTCCCATTTAAGAGCAGTAACCCCCTTTACCACAATGAAAATTGCCGAACGTTTTGCTGGTCAAACGAAAAGAAAAAATAAAAATTGATATTTAGAAAATAAATTCTACTTTAAATACCCCATCCAGAAAAGTAAATGACGATCAAAAATATTCCCAAAATTTTTTTTATTTTTAGTAATTTTGTAATATTTTAAACAATTCTTTATTGGTCAAAAGCAAAATGACTTTCCCGAGTGTAGAATGTTGTACCAAACAATTTTTCTTAAAGCCATTTTTCAATATCGGCCTTACTTTTTTCTCAAAAACTTTGGGCGCGTAAACCCACTTTACACGCTTAAATTCACTTTACGCGCCCAAAGTTCTTGAGAAAAAAGTAAGGCCGATATTGAAAAATGGCTGTAAGAAAAATTGTTTGGTACAACATTCTACACCCGGGAAAGTCATTTTGCTTTTGACCAATAAAGAATTGTTTAAAATATTACAAAATTACTAAAAATAAAAAAAAATTCTAAAAAAAATTTTGGGAATATTTTTGATCGTCATTTACTTTTCTGGATGGGATATTTAAAGTAGAATTTATTTTCTAAATACCAATTTTTATTTTTTCTTTTCGTTTGACCAGCAAAACGTTCGGCAATTTTCATTGTGGTAAAAGGGGTTACTTCCTCTTAATGCAAATGCAAGGAGTCAATAAAAATACCTAATTTTACTCTTCCTGATACTGTTACATGTTGGACGCCTCTAACTCCTGGACTTTCAGTTGTTTTAAAAATTAGCATTGCAAAATACTGGTTATAAATTTGCTTAAAGATCTATTTAAAACATTATAAACACGAACTACCATACCAGCAGAGATTAATTTATTAAATGAAAAATAATAGACATGGGCGCTCTGCTTTTAAAGGGTTTTCAACATTTATTTGGTCCTAAAAGGAAGTATTATAAATTATATTTTATCACTTTATTGTATAGTAACATATTTGAGTAAGAGCTTGGTGCGAATTGAGCAGAGAAGTCTTCGTTGTATATCTATAAGTGAGGTATTCTGGGTTTACGTCAGTTAATCGAAAACAAATTAGAACAAATATTAAAAAATATTGAAAATTTAAGCTTTGGAACGATTAGTACGATTCATAAAGAAAGTCATGATAAGCCCAATCTGGAGATCCAAAAATCGATTGACCGAATACATTAATAAGAAAATTATTTTAAAGTGTGTTTTTGACTCCTAGCTTGAAAACAAAAAAACACTAGACAAAAAGTTTCAGACAAACGTTGTAGAACATTTAAATCCGAATAAAAAATTTATAATTATTTTTACGATATCTCTTATAGTTATAGCCGTAGAGTCATGTGAATTTTGAGGGTTGATCGGCGTCTTCGAAACGTCACGTATTCATTATATTTTCAACTTGGCAACACTGCATCATCAAGCAGTATCAAAAGCCCGACTATATAATATTTTTTTAAATGCTGACTTATTTTACTGCAGCTCTACTTCAAGAACAATAGTGATGTCATGTCAACATTTAAGTTCCATTTATTAAAGACCTGCGGAAATATTGTTTTTTAATATTTGAGAACCTTTTATGGCTTATCGATTGCAGATAAGAAAAAAGTAGTGATAACCTTTCTTTCATATTGTTTTTCTCTTGTGCAAGGACTGGCCATAAAATAGTACTAAAGTGGTCCTTGACATAATAAAATCTGAACCTATTTCAAGCAGCTTAATAGCTAAAATTTGTTTTTAAGTTTTCGTTTTATTGAATGTCCCACGTTTCCGCAGTATTTTAATTAACGATGAACATAAAGACAAATATTAGTAAAGATTTGAGATTAAATTGTAATACTTTAGTGACCCAAACACAGAGTACCTACTATTTTTGTACCGGGTGTACAACTAAAAAGGGAAGCCGGCAGTATCTTGGAAACAGTTTACTGTACCTACGGCTTGCGGAAAAAAATATTTTTTACAAAAGTGACTAACAGAAATTGCTGGAAATAATTTTTAAGTTTCTTGGTTGGCCGCAAGTGGGCAAATAAAAAGCAGGATTGTCTCAAAAATCCTCATAGTAAACAAACATGTATCGTATGTAGCATTTTTTCAATCTAATGAAAATTCTGGATCACTTTTGTTTTTAAGTTTTTTGTTTTACCTTGGTATTTACGGGAGAAGAAGGGGACAAATATTAATATTCAAAAATATTCACAACTTTGGTTCGGCTTATCGGAACTTGACAAATTTGCGCTCGCTAAATAGGGAATCTTTTGTTTAATTATTTTTTTAAAAACGAAAAATCGTTCTGAATTCCGTTGCCACAGCTATAGCGGGCGCTATTTAGCAGGATCAACAATTTCTTCATTTTTCTCAAAAATTTCAAATGCAATGATATTTTTTCTTAACCTAGGCTAAAAGAAGAATAAATAAGAGAAATACATGTGAAAACCGTAAGCCAATATACTTGTTTGAAACCGAAGATATGGAAAATATACTATAAAAATGAGCTGCATAAGAATAATCTGACGTTTTAATACGGTATTTGTAGGCAATAAGTTACACAGTGTCTTTTAGAATACCATAATCAACACAACACTTCTTTAAATTGCTGTTCTGTAAATTGCATTTATTTACAATAAACATTTTAACACAAACAAGAGAATGGTTGCATTGTGCAACAGAAAAAGGAAATAAGTTAAATTTTGATTTATTCCTTTAAATTTATGCTGCGTCAAAATGCCCACTTCCAACGAAGAGGTGTTTGACGTGCTTAAAATTTCAGGAAATACATCAAAATATAACCCATTTTAAACTTGAGACGTATTATTTCAAATTTTAAATCAAAGCTCACTTGCTTTTTTTTTTGTTTTACAACCCACTTAAAATTTTACTGCAATTTGTTTCATTAATGCAACCATCCTTTATTATTTAGGTTGTAAATAATTTAAATTTACAGAACAATAATTTCTAGAAGAATTGTGTTGATTGTAGCTGTGTAAAAGATACAATGGTATGGTATTTGTAACTTCTTGCCTACAAATACCGTATTAAAACTTTAGCAGCTTGATTTTATAGAGCTCATTTTTATAGTTTAAGTATATTTTCCATACTCCGGTTTAAAAAAATATATTGGCTTGCGTTTTCGCAAAAAGAAAGAAAGAATTTTTTTTTTGACTACGTTTTGTTAAATTACAATAATTGCAGCAGGTCAAAATATAAATCATATAATTATTATGTAAAATACAAAAAAGAAAATTTAACATAAAAAATAATACACAATGTAAAAATACTATAACACAAAAAACAACGTAAATTACATAAACAGTTACGATATGGCGTCGCTATTTAGTTTTAAAAATGATCTGTATTCATCCACTGTATAAAATGCATGTTTGACTAAAACTTACTTTATTTTAATTTTAAAATACTTACTATTTAATAACTTAATATTATTAGGTAAAACACTATATATATCAACATCCAGTGAATTTTTTTTTTAATGTTCAAAGTCTAAATTTGGGCGGCCTAATTAACTCAGCCGATCTTGTGCAATATTCATGAAATTTTGAATGAATTTAAAAATATTTTTTTTTTGTATGAATCTCTTAAAGTTGATTTAAACTGCAAAGACACGGCAGTGTTAGTGTTTTTAATTTTTTTTAAATTGGTCTACAGTGTTCTCTACACTGCGTTTTTTTTAACGCGGGCCATAGGGATTTAGGGGAGAGCAAGGCAATATGACATATTATCTTTTGAAAATCAATTTTTACTAAACCAAAAGGTATATTAGGTTTTATTATTTTTTTTAATATGGCCTCTTAACGTTTTAAGTGAATTAAAATATTTTACTTGTAAGAATTGCAATATTTAGGAAAAATTTCAAGAAATAACAAGCATTACAAAAACCATTTAACCTTATAGGGTAAGGCAAATTGACATACCAAATTTTTCCCTTTTAAAGGCATAATGACATGGTTGTATGAAATTATTAACTGTCCAGTGAGTAAAAAAAAAATTACAATGTAAGTGTAAAATGTAGTTTATATTTTTTATATTTTATGTTTGTTGTACATTAATGAAATTTAAAAAAAAATATTGAAACAAAATATGAATAAATTAAGAACGACATACTGCTATACAGGCAAAACGACACACTGCTATGTCATTTTGCCCAATGTGCAATATAAAAAATAAATATATTTTCTAGGTTATAATTTTATTCAATCATTTAAATGTTTGTGTAATATTAAAACTAGAGGGCTAATAGTTGTGGGTTAACACTAAAACATTGGCAGCGACCTTATATATTTTAACCAAAAATATATCAACAATCACTTATCTTGATATTTTACATAGGAAAATACACGAACTCTCTAGAAAACAACAAACGATCGACTATGCTATTTTATTACGACTGACGATCTTAGCGGTATTAAGATGTGTTTTGTAGTAGAGAACTCAAGACGAATGTAATCGAACTGGGCCGAAAACAGGTAATATGTCAATTTGCCTGCTATGCCATTATGCCTTGCTCTCCCCTACATGGTAAATCTTTAAGCCTATGTTAGGCACATTTATATGAAACAAATAATATTAAAACTTGAGAATAGATAAAATATGAGATGGAAGGAAGAAGTTAACATACAATCTGTGCAAAAAATCTCCAAGAGATACCCAAAAAAACTCTTTTTATTTTTTTTTAAATTACACTTTTTTACCCCCTTAGATAAAGAAAAATATTGACACGGCTGTCAGTATTTTCCTGACTTTCATGAAATTAGTTTAAATTATTAAACTTTATTGAAATAAAAGTTCTGCTTTAGAATTATTAAGAAAATTAATACATTTTAAACCACTTAAAATAAAACATATTTAATACAAACTAAATAATCATCAACATTGTATAATTTCCGTACAAATTGCCAAAAATTATAAAAATGTCACATACCAGTTTATGTGAAATATACCTGGGTAAACTTAATATACGCTATAAGCTATACATGGGAGTTAAAAAGAGAATAGTATACCGTTAACAGGGTAGCTTTATCCAGAATGGATCTTAATCTTCTAAATGTCAAAAATTGCAGAGGCTAATTTTGCAGAAATGGAGTCACTATGAGGCCCCCAATTTAATCCTCCATCCAGGGTTACTCCTAACAGTTTTACCGTTTTATCATTTTTAAGTTCAGATACTCTACTTATCTATTCTTCTTTTTGTTAAATTTAAAAAATATTATGATTGCATTTAAAATTTTTGAGAAAAATGAAGTTATAGTTGATTCTGCTTAATAGCGCCCTCTAGCTGTCTTAATGGAAGTCAAAACGACTTCGTTTTTTATTAAATTGATAAAGCAAACAATTTGTCAAATTCCGATAAGCCAAACCAAAGTTGTGAATATTTTTGCTAGGCAATATTTGTCTTCTCCTACCACTCTTAAACAAAAAGGTAGAACAAAAATTCAAAAACAAAAGTAAACCAGAATTTTCTTTAGATTAATAAAAAGCTGCCTTTTATACATGTTTGCTATGAATATTTTTGAGAAAATTCCTCTTTTTGTTTGGTCACTATAGTTACGCCCCCTAGGGGCAAACCTGGAAACTAATTTCCAGCAATTTATCTTAGTTTTTTTGTCTTTTTTGTAATATTTCCGCAAGCCGTAGGTACGCAATATTTGGCAAAATAAATTATGAAAAATAAATAGCGTATGAGCCTAATGTTCTTTTATTTCAATACTAGGTGGTCTACAGTCTGCCAAATTTAGTTATATTCATAAGCTAAACTGTTTTGACCGATTGGATTAAGTCATAAGTGTTTAATCAAAAAATGCCCATTTTTGTTTATAAAAAATGATTGGAAAATAGGTAATCTCAAAGTATATTTAACTAAAAATGAAAATACCTCCGAACTATATAAGTAAATGTTGAAAACCTTCATCAAATCTTAGGCAATAATTATTTCAATAATGACTTTTAGAGATAATTTGACTAGCATTTTAAAAATTTTTATTGATTGTTTATCTATTATGTTTGGAAATGACTCTGGCGGCCTCGGCCTGGAGCTCATCCATTTGGCAGAAGATCACATACCTGGCTGGCAGAACCAAAGCTTCTAGTTCCGCAGTTAGATGGCGCCTGATGATGTTTTTGCTGGCTGGGATGCCCAGGGCCGTCGCCATTGTGTCTCCGTTAAAAGATGGTTCTAGAACCACTAGGCCGCCGTGAACTCCACTGTCTGTCAAACGGTAAAAGTGTAATTTAGGTTTATTGTTAGCTAAGGCGGTAATACAATGTTTATTATTTGTATACTGGCGAGCACACGTGTGCTATGAGTTTAAAAAAGATGTTCACAGGGAGTTATTTAAAAATTATTACTATTCCTTTCAACATTTCAACACCCTGTATCTCCGTAACGAAGTCGCCAAGGACCACTGTTTATAAGAACTTTTCATGTTAAAATATTGCCAGCAATTACCTCCCGAAGTTTGTCAAAGTACTTTTGAATCACCCTATATATTGCTCTCTCACACACACATAATGCTATACCTTTACCTTACTCTGTCTTGAACATTGTTATAATACCAGAACGTATATGTCCGCGAACTTAACCAAAACCCGCGCACGCATAGGGGAACCGACGTTCTACTGCCCCGCTACAAATGGCTGGTCGTACTCTCGCTTGTTTCAACTGCTTCTCAATCGTAGTTTACCGCCCCATTGTCCGCAGACAGCTTAGATGGATCGCGATCAAAACAGCATTGCCGCAAGACCACGGACCGCGTTACCTTTCCTTTTACTGACTGAATCTGATAAAGTTAACCGCCAACCTTCCTTGCTGCTCGCTGCCATCGCGACCGCTTACCGCTACCGCCTAGGACCGCACGCGACCGCTCTTGTGATTTTCGTTTCTCGCGCGCGCGCCTTTTCAAGAATTCCGATAACGTTAAAAGCTAAGAACGCCGACGCGATCTCACTTCTATATACCGCAAGCATACACGCATACTTTCCTACTCTTACTCTTATTTTCTCTTACTGTACCGTTGTCAGCACGTAGCTGACCCACTCTAACACGCTGTTAGAGTACCTATTCCATTTGCTGAAGAAATTGTTATTGTTTCGAAAATAAATTACCTACGTTTTGAAACCGCTTGTTTCATTTTCCTTCCAAACGTACTACTTTCAGTACGCTTAAAAATAGTCGCTAAATGCGTAGTTGAACGCCTGGTTTAACTTTCTTCACTGTAACAAGCTACCTGGTGCATCGTGGGCCCCTCACCACAATAATCCAAGGGGTGGCGTTTGAGATACCGTTGGAAAACCATTTTCCATCCGTCCAATAGATATTAAAAGAAAAAGCTTTATTCACATATTAATACTGTTCGCTAAATGGGTAATAAATAGTGAAAACCAAAGCTACAAACAATACTTTTAAACCGACATTTTATATAGATAGATTTCCTTTAAAATAAAAAGCTCCATTATAGTTAAGGAGCTAGCGTTCAAAAAACGCCATAGTTGGCTGCCCGTCAGTCGAGTTTGAAAAAACGTTGCCATTACTCCACTGAACACCCTGGTGCTTGAAGTTTTGCTTTTACCCATCAACTTTAAGATTTATTGTAAATAATGACATAGGGCGATTGGCCATAGTGAGGAGCCCGTCAGTCAGGTTGAAAATTAGGTTCTGTAGGTTGCCAAGATCATGTATCTAAAATTTTGTTGCGATCTAACCACTAGATCGTGAATTAGGCCGAATGAAAGATTATAATTTGTTTTTTGACCGCCATTTTGTTGGCCATAGTAAGGAGCCCCTCCAAAACTTGTTTTTACCTCTTCGTTTGGATAAAATGACAGAAAAAATGCACTTGACTGACAAATCGAATCACGACGTTCTTCCCTGGGTGACCTACAAAATCTCGAAAAATCCAATTTTTCAGTCTTTAGCATGGCTTTTTTAGAAAATCAATCAAAATCATCAGTCAATCATTTTTCCTGATTTTTAGACATCCAATTAAGTAGAAATCACAAACGACTGACATTTTCCTCGAATATTTTCAATTTGGCCATACTTTGAAAATTTTCTGATTTTGGACTTTTTTATAATGGCTTAATAATGCTGTTCTAAATGGACCTAAAAGTAAAACAATGTATGACGATGATGTTTGATGACCTGAAAAACGTTAATTATATTATAACTATTACTATATATATAATATATAATGATTATATTAAGTAAAAGTAATAATTACAATATAATCAACAATTAAATATCTGTTTTTTTCAGGTACTTTTTTTCTATATTGAAATTAAAATGTTACTAACACAACCCAGCTTGCTCAACCCAAATATGCCAACAATTTCATTCAATAAATAATAACCATTTAATTTTCGATTTTCTTCAGTAATTATTCATTTCTTACTGCTGAAATTGGTTATCGTATCTTTTTGTGGCAAAAATTCTATATTTTTTGATTACTGAATCCAATATAATATAACATAAATTCAAAGAATGAATAGGGGTGGAGGGTAGCAGAGGGGTGGAGGAAGGGGTAAATAGGTGATAGTTATGTATTGAAACGTTTTTTAGGTCATCAAACATTATCGTCATACATTGTTTTACTTTTAAGTCCATTTGGAACAGCATTATTAAGCCATTATAAAAAAGTCCAAAATCAGAAAATTTTCAAAGTATGGCCAAATTGAAAATATTCGAGGAAAATGTCAGTCGTTTGTGATTTCTACTTAATTGGATGTCTAAAAATCAGAAAAAATGATTGACTGATGATTTTGGTTGAATTTCTGAAAAAGCCATGCTAAAGACTGAAAAATTGGATTTTTCGAGACTTTGTAGGTCACCCATGGAAGAACGTCGTGATTCGATTTGTCAGTCAAGTGCATTTTTTCTGTCATTTTATCCAAACGAAGAGGTAGAAACAAGTTTTAGAGGGGCTCCTTACTATGGCCAACAAAATGGCGGTCAAAAAACAAATTATAATCTTCCATTTGGCCTAATTCACGATCTAGTGGTTAGATCGCAACGAGATTTTAGATACATGATCTTGGCAACCTACAGAACCTAATTTTCAACCTGACTGACGGGCTCCTCACTATGGCCAATCGCCCTATGTCATTATTGCCAATAAATCTTAAAGTTGATGGGTAAAAGCAAAACTTCAAGCAGTTCAGTGGACTAATGGCAACGTTTTTTCAAACTCGACTGACGGGCAGCCAACTATGGCGTTTTTTGCACGCTAGCTCCTTAACTATTACAAAACATTTACTTTTAGATATGTACAGCTTATATCCTGCGCAAACAACAGTTACGTTTTATGGGTGAAAAAATACGTCTGAGCGCACGACTCGCCGGTCAGATGCCTTTCCTGCCAGCAGGATTGGGCATGCGCACAAACCTCTTGTTATCGGCCTGTCCTTCTTTAGCGACATGCTCAAAATACACTCTAGAACCGGCTCGACGCCATTTATGTTGTTGTGTTTTAAGGTTTTTATATGGATTTCTTGTTGTTTATTGTGGGTATTTAATATTTACGGATTTCTAGTTTTTGTGTAGTTTAGTGAATTGTGTTTGTGCTTTAAGTGAATCGGATACTTCGGTTGGAATATAAACAATGACTAGTAACAGCAGTGCATGATTTTATTATGCCCAAATAGGGGTAAAATATTTGGTATTTCGTATTTTCAGTAAGTATAGAATAGTGATGTATCTTGATATACCTATTACTTTATTTTATTATGATCAATTTAAACACAGTCATCTAACTAGGCCTAGGCCATACAAACAAGGTATAAAAGTAAAGAGAAACACACCATATTTTATTTGCAGCCCTGCAATCTAATTAGGTACGCCTATTTTTCGGGCCATATATTGCTTAAAAATTTTAAAAGACACTTTTCTCCATATTTATATTATATAAAAGCAAAAAGTAAATACCTAGGTATGTTTATATTAATCCAAGGGTGAAGCAAGAAATTGTGCTTGAAAATGTTTTACACGTGCCCAAGTTCTTGCCAATTTGTAAAAATCAATACAAGTTATATACAAACTAATATTTGAGTTAAGGTTAGGTACGCGATAACATCGAGGATTGGTTATTTTGCTGGTTTTGTTTGTTTTTATATTCGATTTTATGAATTTTATAATTTAATTGACTTGTTCTTTACGAATCATTTTAAAACAAATTTTAGAAACAAAACCCTGTCATATTTATTTCTTCAATTCATTCAATCGTAAATTATAAAACTTTTATTCAAACGTGGTACCACCGAGTTAGCGAATAGTTCAACTTGACATCTGAGTTCTCGATAATAGTTCCTAACTTGCTGTATTTGGGATATTTGCAATAACTACTCTTATTTTTTCCTTCAAGATATCTAAGTTATTATTGAAATTGATTTTATATACATGTGACTTCAGATAGCCACATAAATGAAAGTCGATGATCGTGAGATGAGGACTTTAACGTGCCAACTGATTTGGACCATAGGTACCTTCCAATCCATTTGTTCCCGAAGTGATGATTTTTATCCAATAAGCCAATTATCAAAAGGAATTAAAAGTGAGAATTGAAGAAAAAAAATAGTTGAAATTGTAGTTTCAACACTAGCAAAATTAATTTAATAAATCAAGAAAAATTTAAAAAAAAATTCAAAAAACTAATAAGTAATGTTATTTGTAATGAACCCTGTATAGTAGGTAATCGCAAATCTGATATTCGAAATTGTCGTTTTAGCATAAGCAGACGTTTTTATAAAGAATGACTTTTTCTTCTATACCTACTAATAAAAAAAGTGTTTCCTCTTTCAAACTTTATCAGTGTAGAAACAACTTAATATTTTATAACGGGACAGTTTAAAAAATACTGTTTACTTGCAACTGCATTTAAGTTTCTTTAGGCGGATAAATGACTGATCTAGCCGCATACCTATTAATATGTTTGACAGTGAATAAATGAGTGTAGTTTTTATTTACCAAACCTGTAGATACTTATTTATGATTGGGCATACTATCACTGTATAGTCTGGTCTTAACGTGCGGGTCCAAAGGTCAGTGATCATATGCGTCAAATCAGACAATACAGAGGCTATCAAAATGTTGTGAGATTATTTACAAATATACCGAAGGAAGGAAAAATAGTTTCATTATTTTAGCTATCGCGAAGATAGCCACATATACCTAATATTATTGGTTTTGTAAAAATTATGTACAGGGGTGTTGAAAAAGTTACAAAAAAATTATATAATCGTTAATTATATACCTACTGTACCCTTTAATTAAAAACGACAATAATAAACAGTGCAATTTATTTTAACAATTTTACTACTAAAACCTAAAAATACAATGGCATTTAGTCTGATAAACTATTTCGATAATGAAAGAAAAAGTGGAAATTCGCAAACCAATATGCAGGAAACCGTAATGAAAACACTGGGAATTAGTTTAAGGACTATGCAGAATGATGTGCATGAAAAAAAAGCATAACATAATACCCAAGAATACTAAAAAATATAAACGAAAAACACCGTTTATAATTATAGCCTAAAAACTCTCATCGTCACTTATAAAATCTGAAAAGTCCTTGTCGTCTGAGTCGTCTTCGAATGGAGCAATTATCATTGGCGCTACTTCGACATCTAGTACTTGTTCTCGATCCCACCAATCCCTTATTAATATTTCTGCATGTTCCACCGATTTCTTCCAGTACTCTTGTGTACTATGATCTAACGAATCTTGCCAACCTATTTGTACTTGGTCGGATTTAAGACCATCACCTACATGTTTTTCATAATAAGACTTTGCACCAGCCCATATTAATTCTATTGCGTTAAACTGGCAATGATATGGCGGCAGTCATAAAACCTCATGACCATATTCACGCAGTATTTCATCTACCGCGTATATTTTGGGTTTTTTAAGAGACTTTGCTATTGATGGGAGTTCCGATTTAAACATATTTGGTAAAGGATTTTGGTTGTGTTTTTCCAGCCACTCATAAATATCACTTTTCCTCCAAGATGAAGTAGGCTGTTTATTTAAAATTCTTGAATGATATGAAGCATTATCTAATACAATTAAAGACGGAGCATCCAAATTTGGTATCAATTAAACTTTTAACCATTTTTTAAACATTTCGCAATTCATATTTTATGATAGTCAGCACTTTTTGATGTTGAAGAAAAAATTAAACTCTCACCTCAACATATCCTGTTGCAGAACCGGCATGCAAAATAATAAAACGCTTTCCCGTACCGCACCCCTTTTTCCTTTTAACACTTTTTACAGACTCATATTGCCAAGATTTTGAACCACTTTCATTCGAAAATATCCACGTTTCGTCTAAAAATACCACTTTTCTAAATTTCGATTTGTAATTGTCCGTATATTTTTTTAAAAACTGAACACGCTGACTCACTATCTGTGGCTGCTCACATAAAAATCTTTGGTTACAGTCTTTTTTATAGCGAAAACCTAAATTTTTTATTAATTTTGATAACGCTTCACGTCCAATTTCCAAAACACCCCGAATTTTTAATGTTTTTTGTAAAACTGAAAGAGTTACATTGGTTTTTGATTTGTATAAATCGTAAATCACATTTCGAACTCCCATTTTAATATTTTCGCTTAAATCCTCAGTCTCTGGCTTTCTTCGTTTACACTTTTTAGTATTCTTGGGTATTATGCACAATTTTCTGCACAGTCCTTAAACTAATTCCCAGTGCTTTGGCTACTGTTTCCTGAATATTGGTTGGCGAATTTCCACTTTTTCTTTCATTTTCGAAATAGTTTATCAGATTAAGTACCATTTTTTTTTTGATTGGGGATGCAAAAACCCAGAAAATTGTTTCATTTTGTCACAAACTGTCAAAGTCACAAAACTGGCATATTTAAAATAAAACGTAGCTGGTGCTATTATAAGCTTTTTTAGAATCGCTGGAAAGTAAATACATATCCTTTTTTTTCATGTCAAAATGGAATAAGTCTGTCTCATTTATCTTACGTATTTTATTTAGAGGGTAAAATTAAACGCAAGTAAAGAAAACAAAAACTGAGAGTATGTCTTTCTTGAATCGTATGACCCGCACGATAAGACCAGATCCGACTATACTTAGGTTGCTTATTACTTGAATAGAAAGAAAATACTAGAAAGTATCGTCGCATAAGTTCTGTTTTGTTAAATAGAATTAAGAACGATAACGTTCACTGAACGGTAAGTAATTTACTTACCGTCGTCTTAGCCTTAGCAACAGTAAGTACAACATACCGACTAAAACAAGACTCGGTAAACAATCAAAAATATTCAAGTCGTGCAAAAAAAATTATAATTTTTACCTTTTAAGTTGTCGGCGTATTCTCCTAAGTCGATGCTCCTAGCCCATCGAATAAATCTTTGATTGGTCCAGACTAAAGGATCAGCGTCCATATTCTCACACTGATGTCTTCTTAAAGCTAACGCCTATACAAAATAAATATAATTAATAAAAACTATTTATATATTATACAGCGTGATTCAGGAGAAAATATCAATATTTTAGGTAGAGGAGTCGGGTCTTGATGCTGAACTAGAAGAGGCTGTCCTCCAAACCGAGCGATTTTGAAGCATGACAAAACATTACCTACTTATTATTGTTTTATCTAGAAGGCCATCTAATTTTGAGGTTATAAAATGTCAACAATTAAAAGTCGTTCGTAATATCTGCATCTTGCTGATACCTATAGTTGTTCGTCGAGTATTCAATTTATTATTCTAAAATGAATCGTTTTGAAAAATACAAAATTTGCATTTTGTGCCAAAAAATACCCGACGTTAAAACCCATCACCGTACTGTATTTTTTTTTGGAGAGAGATCTCATTGCCGAAGGCGGTAGTTAATTAGAGGAAAATAATTTGTTCTCGATCATCCAGCAATATCTTTTAGAAAAATCAACAAAATACAGATTATTACGTGGACAAGAAGTTAACAAAATTGTGTCCAAGTATTACCTATATTATTATTTAAAACACAGACATTTATTCAATAGAATTTGTCCATTGGATTATTCGCCATTGAAAAGGGAAGTGGTAGAAAGAGAATTTAAGATACAAATTTACAGTTTGTAACTAAAAATTAGGTATCTAAAAAATAAATTATTTTGTATTGTTTAGGCGATTTTATTCCTTTAATATTAACTAACATTAATTAAAGAAATTTAAAATTAGAGAAAGTTTGACAAAACTTACTAGTTGATTGTTGGCAGTTGACATTTTATTAAGTTCCGTGTTGTCACTTTATATGTATTATGTCAAAAAAATTTCCACTGTAATACTCTCCAGGGTACCCCAGGAAGGGAAAATTTCCGAAAAAATACAAAGGTTGGTTGATTGTATTTCATTGGATGAATATTGATGGCGTGAAATTTTCTACAGAATCACTTGCAAAACATATTAGAAGATTAAAAGAAAAAGAAAATATAGTGGCATATCGGACAAGTGTGTAACTATTTGAACATTGGAATACACAGGGATCCAAGTTCAATGGATACCCTGGGGCGGGTAGACCACGACGGCCGTTTCGTCCTTGTTGGGACTCGACGGGCAGCTATAACCCAAGCAATTCCAAGAACGACGGAAAAATGTACTAAAAGCCTACTTGTAGAATCAAGGCGGCCCTCAATACACCTTAGCGCCATCCCACGGAACCAACTCCAATATAAAAGATAGTTACACTGGTATAATCGAGAGGTAGACAACTAAATAAACCACGAAATGCATCACAATCCAGTATAGGGAACGCTATTTGCGTTTTCACCGAAAACATCTGCCATTTTGCAAACAAGAAAACATATCAATGCCGGCACCTACCAGAATGCGCGCAATCCGTTTGAGTTTTAGGCCATAAAAATGTTTAAAAGATGATATAGTGTCCGCGAAAATTATTAAAAGAAAAAGAAAATATAGTGGCATATCGGACTATATAACTATATAACTATTTTTTATATTGGAATACACAGGGATCCAAGTTCAAGGGATACCCTGGGGCGGGTAGACCACGACGGCCGTTTCGTCCTTGTTAGGACTCGACGGGCAGCCATAACCCAAGCAATTCCAAGAACGACGGAAAAATGTACTAAAAGCCTACTTGTAGAATCAAAGCGGCCCTCAATACACCTTAGCGCCATCCCACACATTAGTACATTTTTCCGTCGTTCTTGGAATTGCTTGGTTATGGCTGCCCGTCGAGTCCTAACAAGGACGAAATGGCCGTCGTGGTCTACCCGCCCCAGGGTATCCATTGAACTTGGATCCCTGTGTATTCCAATATAAAAAATAGTTACACACTTGTCCGATATGCCACTATATTTTCTTTTTCTTTTAATTATTTTCGCGGACACTATATCATCTTTTAAATATTAGAAGATGTTCCACCTCATGTACGATATAACATGTATTTAATGAAACCCCTGCACACTACAGCCTATATAAGTACGAAAAATAACTTTTTAAACCGGTGTGGATTGGTCGGGGTGGCATACTTGTTATAAATAATTTAATAAAAATTTTAATTTTAATTTCGGTAAGGGCCAGGAATAGAACCCATGTTTATAGGAACTTTTATGCTTATTTTGGGTACCCAAATACGTTTCCTCCTGAATCACCCTGTATTATCGATATCGCACTAAAGAGAACAGTGACGGCTTCTCCTATGAGGCAGGTGAGGCAGTGCCTCACCAATAATTTTTCAAATTAAATAAATAACTAATTTATATTATCTTACTATCTGCATAAATAATAAATATATTATATCCATTAGAATTAAAGCCGTCATGCCGTCAATCTTAACGCGCTTCGCTAGAAATATCATCTATCATCCGTCTCATTTCTGCATGCGGTCGTATATGATAGAAGCCGGTCTCGCGCTTTCTTGTCTTTCGTGATCGCTTGCGTGTTTTGTTCTTATATCATCCATCTCATTTCTGCATGCGGTCGTATATGGTTAGAGGCCCGGCCTCCCGCTTCCTTGTCTAGCGTATTAGTGAAAATATCCAATGTGATGTACGATACTGTGATAGTCCAGTCGAATCTAGCTTTAAATAGCGCATAAAAACATTCTTCTGAGGCCAGCCTCAACTCTCTACGTAAAATTAATGCGAACGCGAGGGGACTAATCTAATCTATAAAGATGAACGCCGCGACACGGTATTTGGAGAAATGCTATTATTAGATTAACAGGTTTTTGTCCGTTGAAAGTTTAAGAGTTTAGAGAGAGTGCATAGTGCATAGTTAATTTGACTTTTACACCTGCATTGTATTTTATTATAGTTTTCGGTAAATACTTTTGTGGTTTTCCGTACTGATTTTTGTTTTCCTTTTTTTCCAACGGTGGGCAGTGATTTTTCTAAAATATTAATATTACATTAGATACTTTTATTACTTATTAGTTTATTTGTTTTGTGCTTATTAGCGAAAAATGGTTTCAGCGGGACCTAGCACAGCGTCACAACTTCCCCAGGTAAATGTAAACATTCGCAATCCTACTTTTGTGATCTTGTTAATTTTTTAGTAAATGAGCAGAATTTTTCAAGTAATTCCTATGAAGATAAATTGTACATAGTAAAAGAAGTAAAGCGACCTATTCCAGATTTGAGTAAACGTCTTGTTACTATCGGTGGGGTGGGGAAATCAAATCGGAGCTTTCAAAACACTTGGGTACGAAAAGTACGACTGGCTTACTGGTAGTGTAACGTTAAACATATTTCATATGAACAAACTGTTCGATAACATAGCCCTAGCTTTACAAACTATATTATTCCAATTTTTTTAATTTAATATTATAATTTTTTTTACAAAAGGTACCTATTACACAACTGACGAAGTAGAGTGAGCAGTAGACTAACTTTAAAATTTAACCTTGCTAAAAAAAAACTATTCAACTGTGCCTCACCACTTTCAAATACCACGAGCCGTCCCTGAAAGAGAATAAACCCTAGCCAAACCGACACAAATTTTGACGTAATTATTAAACTAATTTCTTTGATTTTACCTTGAAATACTCTAGAATTGGGAAAAATTCACGAATATTTTTATACCTAAGTAAGTTTGTACTAAAGTTAGTTTCATAATTTATGTAATGTATTTATCGTAGTCTTATAGTGAAATCCGTCTTTTCATGAAAAATCTAGTTATGTCATGAAGCATCGGCATATTATGTAAAAACATGAATCTACACAATCTGCCTAGGCTTTTTAAGAAGAGCCCGTAGCACTTCGGCATATAACGTCGTAACATAACCTGGCAAAATTTAAAGAGCGGCACTTTGTAAAGTACGAGATGTCAATAGGAGGCGATAACTAGAGGAACAAATTCCGTCTAAAAGGTATATTGGCTACTGGTTTGTTCGTTGTTATCCAGAGCATTTTTTTTTATTTAATTTAAATTTTAATGTTAAAATGCTCTGGGTAACAGCGAAGAGACCGCTTGCCAATATACCTTTTAGACAGAATTTGTTCCTCTAGTTATCGCCTCCCATGTCAATGCTTTAAAGCAAAATGGCAGTGTAATTCTCGATGTCACAAAAGTGGTCCCTGTGTTAATAAATAGAAACAAATGTTTGATGTCATTCTTCTTATTGAAGTCAATTTTTTGGTTAGAATATCTAGATACTCATACCTACCCCTATATTGAAACTGGTCCACTCTAGCAATGTATCAATTACAAGCTCGCAAAGTTCACTTAAACATAATATGCCTTTCCTTTGTGGAAATTTCACGAAACCGCAATATTTAAAGTTAGGCAGGTTGTAGCACAGAATATTAGAGCAAACCAGAAGCGACAATACCTGTCGGTACCTTTGATATCGACTGGTCGTTTTTCGGTGACCTTCACACAACGATAACGGTCGATCCACAACTTAATACTCCGAGAAAACTTGCATATTTTCTACACTCAGCGACCTTACTTTTTAGTACAGGTGCAAATGTAACAGAACGAAAACAAAATAATATCACAATTAGCTAGGCGCAACGTCAGCTCGCGGACTAAACACAACTTGGACGAGCACATGGTTTTTAGCGATACACAACTTATTTGCCACATGCGCGTACCAAAACAGGAGATGCAAAACGCCGAGCTGTCGCTTCTCGTTTGCTTTGAGTTCTCTGGGTTGTAGTATACACAATTCGCCGAAATGTGATGGGCTCTTCTTGAGAAGCCTAGGCATATTGTGTAGCTTCATGTTTTTACACAATATGCAGCCGCTTCATGATATGACTAGATTCTTCATGAAAAGACGGATTTCACTATAGGACTACAACATATAGGTACATACCTGTCGGTCGTACTTCATTATCCTAAGCAGATGTATTCCATGAACTATAGAAGCCTGGTGAAATTTTCTATTGACTCCTAGGTATTTCTCCAACTCTTTTTTACTAAGGTGCTCCAACATTCTTGCATCGACCATATTGGATGCAAAACTGTCTGAATACTAAACGAAAATAAAGATTAAATATGTGACATATATATATATATATTTTTCTGTAGAGGAAAGTCTCCTAATATGGGGTAGTTCACTTTTGAGAAAGTACTAGTTCCGACATCTATTGTGTGTATTTCGTACTAAAGCACGACTTGCCAGAAAGCGACCATTATTTTTTTGACGCCAACATAATATGTTCGGTTTTGACGTTTGAGGTTATAATAATTTTGTCCTGCGTTAAAAGTTTTTTCAGTGGTATAGATTTTGCCGGATTAAGGAGACTTAAAAGTAAATTTAAAAAGTTTTATTAACATAATTATATACAAAATTATGCGTAGTTTATGAAAATGGTTTTGTTTTTTTAAGACATTTCACATTTTTTGGAAAAAGTCGCTCCTCTCAATAATTTAATTCGCTTCCTAATATGGGGTACCAATCAATTCCTAATTTGGGGTATCCCATTTTACACGTTGAGTGTTCTGGTTGTGAAAAAAGCCAGTATATTTGTGCCTTTTGTGCTAGTACCTAAATAGATTTGTTTTGTGCTTCTTAGATAAGTAACTTTTTTGGTTAGGTTAGAATACCTAACATTTTTTGGTTAGGCTAGAAAGTAGTTTTTTGTAAGATTTAGTTTTTATAGTCTCATTTTAAAAATAAATAGTGTTTATACAAACCTAAAAGAGTTTTAGATACATATTTTTAAATTTTACATATTACATTTGTAATCCCCATATTAGGATACCATACCTAGGCCCCTAATATGGGGTAGGTAAACATTTTTTCAATGCTGCATATTTTCTTCAACATTTTTTTTTAAAACCTGTTTCTTCTTATTAAATGCTTAAAAAGCGTCCAAGGAAACGTAAAATTTAGAAATAGTTTCTAAAATTCAATTCGTTTTTTTATTATAGTGTTTTAAAAAAACTACCCCATATTAGGAGACTTTCTTCTATTAATATATTAATTGTCATATTTTAGAGGGATCTATACTAGGGGATCCAGTCTCGTTAATTGTTCATTACCCCATTTAAAATAAACTATTTTTTTTTCTCTTTTAAAAAAAAATTAATTTTATAAAATTGAGTTAATCATAACGTTGTATGGCACCTAAAGCAACTGTCTAATGGAATAAAATCCTTCTCTTAGTAAAATCTCCCCCTCCCCAAATAAAATATTTTAGTTTGTCATTTAGCCAATTGCCGCGGAAGAACGTTATAAATAACTAGTCGCGCGCGAGAATACTTGGGCATATTATGTTGTTGCATTTTTTTCATCATGTCGGTGGTAAATTTCTGGCCTTCGTTACAAAATACCATAAATCGTGATAAAAAAACGCAAATCAAACATTGCTCGGTGGCAAAACAATAAGTCAAAATGTTTTTTATTTTGTATCCCACACTTTCTGGTATCTTGACAAATGCGCAAGTTATGGAAAAACGTTGTAAGTTACAAGGCAGTTACAACTTTGTTCCAAATTTTCCCTGTGTAAAATGCTCTTTAGCCTTAACTATGGATAAATCGCGTGAATTTATTGCTAACAGCATAATAAAAGAACGTTCTGTCACGATCGCACAACGTTTTTCAATTTTAAAGGGCAAATAATAGATACAGTGTGACCAGTAAAGTCCGCATCATATGGAATTTTTTATTAATATCTTTATTCGAAATTGGACTTTGGCATCAAGTTCAGCATAGATTGAGAGGAGAATTAGGCAAAAAATAAAATATTATGGGTTACAGTAATACTGTAATTATGGATGTCCACCTAGTATCGGCTGAATCAATTAATTTAAAAAAATAGTAGTCACGTGATTCGCATTATCTGTCAAATTTAAATTTTTTCCAAAAAATAATTCAAAAGTAGGGTTATTTCTGAAAGTATCGAAAAAGTTACTAAAAAAAGTTTTTTTAAAAGCAGTTTCTCGCCCACATGCAAAATTTTAGCTGCATAAGATAATTTTAATTTTTTACCCATATTTTGTAAACTGCACCACTTTTGCAAAATAAGACTCAACGCAACCTACATAAAACTTCTTAGTTTTGACAATGCTTTATTTCAGATACATTTTCTTTCAAGTAGCCGCCATATTAAATGTGTGTTTTTTTCTAAAAAATCAAAATTGGGCTATTAAAATTTGGTCGCATGCATATGATGCAAAGTTTATTTGTTTTTTACCCTGTATAAGGTAACTTTATAAAATAAGTATTTTTGAAAACGTAGTTTGTGTCTGAAAGTAATACACCTTAATATTAAGTCAATAAAGAACACAGTGTCATCAGTAAAGTGTTCATTAAGTGGTGGGTAAAAAATCAAAATTATCTTATGCAGCTCAAATTTTGCATGTGGGCTAGAAACTGCATTTAAAAAACTTTTTCCAATAACTTTTTCGATATTTTCAGGAATAACCCCACTTTTGAATTATTTTCTGGAAAAAATTAAAATTTGTCAGATAATGCGAATCACGTGACTACTATTTTTTTTGCTTAATTTTCATCTCGATCGAGACAGAACTTGATGACAAAGTCAAATTTCGAATAAAGTTCTTAATAAAAAAAATACCATATGATGCGGACTTTACTGGTCACTCTAGATTTTTGCGCTTCCTGAAAAGTTGAAAAAATATAAGTTACAACGTTATTCAAGGCGACTCTTCAATTGTAGAAAAATGTAGGTCCTTAGATAAAAATTTTTATTCCCGGACTCCCAGTGGACATTTTAACTAAAGGAGAATAAATTTTATAAGTAATCTTTTTAGGATGCAACACAAATAAATAAAATATATACGCCAAATTACCTGTGCTAGTCCCAAGTCAGGCAACCACTCACTTGACACCCATGTATGCCCTAGCTGCGCTATGCAGGGGTACCTCACCAACGCGGGGTGACGGTGCTCCTCAATTGCCAATCGCAGCTTCTTTCTATGCATCGGATGGGTGATTCCCAGGCCGCATTCCAATTCAAGGTCGCTGAGCTCCAGCAGGACCTGCCCGTTCAAACGACCAATCTATAAGGATTTGCGAATAATGCTAGTCGTTCCTAATAAGCCAATTTGGAAAAAAATTGTCTACGTGTATGATTGTATAAAAAATAAGTGACGGCTCGGTAAAGAAAGCTATTAAAAGGTATCAAAATTAAAGTTTAGGATGTCCCTTATAGCGAAATTCTAAAAAAATAAAATATAATATATTTTAGTTGTTTTACAAAGAATTGTCATGACTATTTCACTAGAGTGTTTTACACTGGCAAAATATCATATAGTCGGCTTCCACTTAACTAGGCGCGTTATGAACTTATCATAGAAAGACTTATATAGTGTTGTCTTCCTCAAACCAAGGTTAAAACGGCATTATAAAGATATCCGTAAGATAAACGCGATAAACTTATTAGTTATTTATGAATCTGAGAGAGAAGCACATCTAAATTTCAGTAATTATCAAAATGTTTCGAAGAACACTACCGTATTATATAATGTCGTGAATAAGCTCCCTAGTTTTGACAAATGTGTCATTATTAAAAATATTGTGACATAAATTGTCGAGTACAAATCGGTTTGCAGGTTTTCTGCATCCCCAGGCAAAAGAAATGGTTCTTAATTTAATAGATTATTTTAAAAATGTAGAAGAAAAGGCTACTAAAACCGGCGAGTTATTAAATCCCAAGTCTATTAAAGAGAAAGTATCGGAAGCACTAAAACTAAGTTTAAGATCAATACAGAGGATTGTTCATGAAAGTAGTAGAAATATACCAATGAAGAAAACGCAACGATGATCAAGGAAAACGAAGATTGAAACTTTACAGGAAGGTAAAAAAATGGATGTAAGGAACGTTATATACGACTTATATGCACCACAAGTCAATATAAGGCTTTCAGCTCTGAAAGATGCTTTGAAGGAACGAGGTGTTTTGGAAATAGGTCTCAGGGCATTGTCAGCGCTCATTAAAAGCTTAGGATTTCGTTATAGAAAGGACGGCAACAGAAGATATTTCTGTGAACTACCAAGAATTGCAAGCGAACGAGTTAAGTTTCTGAAAAAATATGTTGAAAATTATGAAAAGCAGTTTTTTTAGATGAAACTTGGGTATTTTCTAATGGAAGTGGGTCTAAATCATCTATAAAAGTCTAAACATAGATATTGTATGTATTGGCACCAATAAGTTATTTGTACCTATTCGCAATAATATATATCATATCATACATCAGTTTAGTTAAAATAAATGTACACAAAAATATTCAAAATTATATACAATGTAAAATGCAGACAAATTCTGATGTTCATATTTTTATTTATAAAACAATTACCCCTATTTACGGACCAACATTTGATTCCTAAGAATGGTCGCTAGTCAGAGGTTTTACTGTAGGTATATTGTTTATCTAATTTTCCATCAATTTAGTTATTAAATTTTTGAAATATAAAACTATTTTGTCAACCGTGTGCAACAACACGAACGCACCCCTGGGAAATTAATTTTGGAACGAGACCCGTCACTGTTATTATGTCATTTTTGTTATGACTGATAGTTTCAAATTAATTGTTAACCTATTAACATTCAATTTTATGGAAAATCAGCTGTCCATATGCCGCCATATTGGTTTTTATATTTTGAAACATTTTTGAACCTCTGATTCAACTGATTTGATTCAGGAGGTCACGTGCGCCTAGTTAAGTGAAAGTCGACTATAGCAGTTTTCAACTGACCAAACATGTACCTACCTGGAATTGCCAAAACTAACAACCTCATTTTTCAGGGGGCAAGATTTTAAGAGCCATTTTCTGCCAGTCAGTGTCAAAGACAGCTTTCATAAAAAATGGAGATTTCTAAAGAAAAATGTAGATTTGGAAACGAATCAATGGCAGACATAGAGAAGGTAGTGTCGGATAATACCTATCTCAATTAACACGTTGAAGTTGAGATAAAAAAAAAATAATTTATCAGAAGTTCTCGGAGTTTCTTTTGGTAAAATCCTATAAACTGGAAAGAACTACTCCAGTCAAAGAATTAGCCAAAATATAGAGAATTACGCTTATAACATAAAGAAACAAAATGGTAAGGACTACAAAAAGTCAAGCATAAAATTAATCTGGAACATGACGTCGCAGATGTTTTCAAAAATGGTCCAGGAAGGCGCAAAGCCTTGGCAAGAAGCAAATGATTAGTAGGAAAAAAAAGTTGCGAGGAGACTTTTCTGAGAATTTATCCGAATTGGGGTACCTGCTAGACAGTATGAGTGCGGGTTATCAGGCAGATGTAGTTTATGCTGACTTCAGTAAGGCATTTGACAAAATTGACCACAACATTTTAATACATAAACTTGCTGACGTCGCGTCGGTATTCATGGAAGTCTGCTTCGATGGCTGTCTTCTTATGTAAGCAACTAAATCCAACCTGTCAAAATTGGTATGTTTTCATCAGCTGCTACTGAGGTCAGTTCTGGAGTGCCTCAGGGGTTTCATCTAGGGCCTCTTATATTTAATATTTATATAAATGGGAAAGAAAGAAGAAACTAAGTCTTCCTCCATAAAATTTAATAGAATAAAAAATGTATTTAAGGGTTTCTACATGTTTTGAATGTAAAAACGTTCATCATCGGGAGACAGAAAAATTTTATTTTATGCTTAGCAAAAGAGAAAATAAAATTTTTCTGTCTCCTGATGATGAACGTTTCTACGTTCGAAACATGTAGAGTCCCTTAAATAAATTTTTTATTCTATTAAATTTTGTGGAGGAAGACTTTTAGTTTTTTCTTTCTTTCCAATACTTTAACTCCACTTTAAGCATGGACTACTTCTTCAAATTTACATATACTGAAAAATGTTCTTTTTTATTACCATCAAAGTTAAAAAACACTTGGTTTTATTATAAGAACTTGAAGGGGTTTTAAACAAATATAATCTATTCGTACATTAGACATGCCATACGTTAATAGTATACTTTTATTTGGATCGGTGATCTGAATTTCTCAATATGATGTATACAGGGTGTCCGGAAAATACGTGTACAACGTTTGACGACAGACTCCTGACGTCAAAATAGGTCGATCTAAGCCGACTTAGTTATATCCAAAATTGTCTCGTTTAGCCGGTAGAGGGCGTCAAAAATTTGTAGAAATATTGGTTTTTCCTAAATTACGTGAAAACCTGCTAATCGATTTTAATGATTTTTAGTATGTAGACTAATACTATAAAATGACGTTTTCTGGTAGTATAGTCACCGGCTGCAAATAAGTGGAAGTGTTATAAAAATGATATAATACGTCATTTCTCCTCATTTTTTATATGAACGGCGTTATGACAACCCAGATATTTTTGTAGAGTGACTGGATGTATTTAAAAGCTAAGTTACCTCTTTAATATTTTTCGTTGAATGAGTTGTTTTGCCAGAAGAAAATATTTACAATTACGTGCATACATCAATTATTAACAATAAAAATAAAACAAAGACAACAAAGTTGAAAGTATGTATTGTAAGAAACTAAGTAAAACAAAAACATTACTTAAGCAAATGTGTAAAATGACCGCCATCTTGCTGAATACACTTATTAACACTCCTTAAAAAATTATATACCCCCTACCTAATGTCTCGGGGTTATTAAAATGGTTGCCTGCATTTAAAATCCGCTGCAATAAATCATCGCGTGTGTTTACCGGAGTCTTGTAAACTTATGTTTTAATAGCGCCCCACAAAAAGAAGTCAAACATATTTAACTCAGGAGAACGTGGTGGCCATTTTACTGGTGCATCATTGCCCCTTCCAATCCATCGGTTGGGATATTGATGATGTAAGTATTGCCGAACGGCAACGGAAAAATGGGGCGGGGCACCATCATGCATATACCACATTTCCCTCCGAAGTAAAAGGGGCAAATTGTCAAGAAGAATTGGTAATGTGTCTTGCAAAAAATTTAAATAAATATTTCCATCTAACCTGTCTGGAATAACAATGGGACCAATAAGGTAGCGATCAATAATACCTGCCCAAATATTTAATTTAAATTGATGCTGATGATGTGCAACTTTAATGGCATGTGGATTTTCATCGGAATAAATATGTTCGTTGTGCAGATTGGTTACTCCAGATTTTGTAAAGCACGCCTCGTCAGTAAACGTAATTGTTCTACAAAAATTTGGATCACGGATTCTTTTGTTTCTTATAATTTGACAAAATGTAAGCCGCATGGGGGGATCAGTCGGTAAAAGTTCCTGGACTTTTTGCACGTGATAAGGATGTAAAACTGTTCTTTGAAACCCTCATTGACAATCGTTTTAGGAACATGTAACTGACGTTCTAAGCGACGGGTACTGGTACTTGGTTCTTCTTCAACTCTTTCCAGAATCATCTCGTCTGTTTTCACAGTTCGAGTTGTTCGCATACGACCCCTGCCTTCAAAGTTTTTCTCAAAGCTGTCCGTTTCACGAATATGACGCTCGATATTGGCAAATGTTTGGTGGTTTGGTATTCGACGGTTAGGAAACCTCTCCATGTAAACCCTAACACTCTGACGCCCATTTCCTTGACAAAACCCGTATACCAGGAGCATGTCAACCTTCTCAGAGTTCGTATAATTTTCCATTTTTAATGGTAAAGTTAACTTGTAATTCAAGAATGTTGATCTTATACTTGAGTAAATTTCATAGACTGCTGACAATTTGTCAATAATTGTCAAATTATTACATGCCATAGCAACAAGGTCACTTAAAAAATTATTGTTACAGGTAATTTGATTTTAATATTACTACTAATAATACTAAATATTGTAAATATTTTCTTAATCGATTAGCAGGTTTTCACGTAATTTAGAAAAAACCAATATTTTTACAAATTTTTGACGCCCTCTACCGGCTAAACGAGACAATTTTGGATATAACTAAGTCGGCTTAGATCGACCTATTTTGACGTCAGGAGTCTGTCGTCAAATGTTGTACACGTATTTTCCGGACACCCTGTATATTGGTAAAATTGAAAAAGTCCAAGAAAAATTTATAAAATATCTATACTATAAATGTTATTTAAACAACAACTTTACCTCAATCGAACGGAATCTAAAGTTATTATCACTTGAGGATAGAAGGCAAATGTACGACATAAAATTTGCCTACAAAAGTCTCAACAACATAATTGATTCATCGCCAATTATTAATTTATTAAATATGGATTTAAATTAAAAACTAACTTTTATATACCTTTACGTTCTTATGTAAGTAAAACTACTATAATGTTAGAATTATATATTTTTTTTGTTTAGTGAATACTGCTATTGGATTCGCCCCGTTTGTATTCCTTAATGTAAAATAAAAAATCCAGTATATCTAGTTCTTATTATTGTTAAATACTGATTCGTTCACTAAAAATGTTCGATCATTTCGTTTTTTAACTGTTGTGAAATAGTCATGTCGAATACTACTCGATTTTTTTTTTTAAATTTGCCTCTTGTATAGTAATTCTAGTTTGTTGCTTTTTGGCAATTTCGCTCATGACATTTTATGTCACGTTTGTTAAGAAAAAGTGTTATTCGCGAAATTGCCGAAATAATTTTTTATTAAAATTTTTTCTTCCCGAAAAAATTATACAATATGTAATATAAAACATAATCAAAACTTGAAATAGCATGTAAGACTATCTGATAAGTTTGGAGCCACCACAACCATTCTTAGATGACCAGCCGAGCCGTCTATGTTTAGAATTTATAATAAATTTGTGTTTATTTATATAATTAAACTATAAGTTGTGTCAACTGGTTTATTTTAATGTTACTTTTTAAAAATGTATATTTTTAAATTATCGTATAATAATCAATTGCAAAAAATAAATTAATAGAAATATAGTGACATCGAAACTAAATCTAAGCTAAATTATTATTAATAAATAAAATATTTTCTCACCTTCCCACTTTTAATGTTTTCAGCACACCTAGCTCCATATTGCGGCATTCCTAGTGCTACTTCAAGCCAAGCTAGTACTGTTGGGGCGCGCCATCGCTCCATTGGTATCGTACTAGCTTCCCTTAGCAAGCGCAGCTTCTCCGCATATCCTTCCTCGGTCAAAGGCGACCAGCTTCGGTAAGGTTCATAACCATGCTCACCTTTGAAAATGTTATTAATTATAATACAACTCAGACGAATAATATGTTCCATTTAAATCGGAGAAGAAATAGCATTTCATATCTCATAATATTGTAGCATATAATCTGCATGGTTGCAAACATGAATGTCAAACATTGTGATATTGTAAATATAAAATCTCACAATTTTGTTTTCTTTTGCGAACTAAAAATATATACAGGGTGGTTGTTTAGTGCGAGGAAGTCCAATATCTCCGTTGTTCTTAGAAATATCGAAATTTATTAAATACAAAGGTTCTAGGATTATCAAAAGCGCACATTTTAAAAATATTTTTGGATATACAGGGTGTTCAAAAAATAGACGGAGATATTTTAGAGGGTGATTCCTTGTTAAAAAGTATAAAAAAAAGTTTCTATAAACATGGGTCCGGAAATGCAGGGTTTTCAAGATACAGGATGTTAAAAAAATAGAAATAAAAAAGGAAATTATTAATTAAATTAAAAATACTTACTCGATGCTGTTAAAATTTGGCAATGATATTTGTTGTATTAAGAGGCTAATTTAGCCCTAAATAGATTAAAATTATTGAGTCCAGTGGCGTCCCGGGGGCACCTTAGCGAATATTATTATCAAAAAAATGTACGCCACTGTCTTTTTTGTAGCTTTAATATTTTTTGTTTAGTTAAGCAAGATACAACTCTTTGCCTTTTGTATTTTTTTTCTATCTCACTTCATTTTCGAGAAAAAAAATAAAAACCGTTTTATTGTATGTCATTGGACTAAATTGGTTTATTAATTTCTACTAAAATAAATCACAAGTGCATTGGAAAACAAATAATCATTTCTGCATGAAGGATTGACATTTGCGCGTTAGTTCTTTTAGAAAAGAATTATACACTTTTTTGGCGAAATTGTTCTAAAAAGTTTTTGTCTCGGTTTTTGTGATGGAAAATTACACTTTTGAGGAAATGGCAGACATCATGTAATGTATGCACGTGCCTATAGTAACTGTTATGCAGCGAGGCGCCTGTATGCAGAAGCGTTTCCCAATCGGCAACTTCCAGATAGTAAAACCTTTAAAAGCGTAGACCGTAGATTACGGGAAAGAGGTAAATTTTCTTATTTCTTTTTTGTGATGTTTTTGACAATAATGTTATTTAGGAAGTTTTGCCGTTCCCACCAATGATAGAGGCCGGCCGAGGTCCATAAGAACGCCCAAGTTTGACGAGGCAGTTTTACGTGCCGTGGAACAAAATCCTGGTATCAGTACTAGGACTATAGCAACTAGATTAGGGCGTAATCATTCCAACAGCACTGTGTGGCAGGTTCTCTCCGAGCAACTCTTGTATCCCTATCATGTCCAACGTGTGCAAGCATTACTACCAAGATATTTTCTTCCTCGTTTACAGTTTTGCCAATGGTACTACCAAGAGGTTAATAATAATAGGAATTTTAATAAAACCATACTTTTTACAGACGAAGCAGGATTTCGGCGGGATGGTATTGTTAATTACCATAACACTCACGTATGGAGTGACGAAAATCCCCATGCTTTCGTGCAGTGTCGCCACCAGGAACAATATTCTTTAAATGTGTGGATGGGTATTGTTGGTAACAATTTAATTGGTCCTTTCTTTTTACCCTTAAGATTAAACGGCGAATCTTACTTAGAGTTTCTTCTACAAGAATTGCCCGTACTGCTAGAAGAAGTTCCTCTAAATATACGTAACCAAATAACCTTTATGCACGATGAAGCTTCTCCTCATTTTAGTAGACCTGTCAGAACTCATCTGAGTAACACCTTTGGTGAAAATTGGATTGGAAGAGGTGGACCAATTAACTGGCCACCTCGCTCCCCTGACTTAAATCCATTAGATTTTTATTTATGGGGACACCTTAAGACCATGGTTTACACTACTCCCATAGAAACAATAAAAGAACTAAGAAATAAAATCGTAAATGCTTGCGAAGAAATAAAAAATAGACCTATAATTTTAGCTCGAGTTCGTCGTTCAATGATGCGTCGAGTGAGAAGGTGTACGGAAATGGATGGTGGACATTTCCAACATAATTTGTTGTAGTTTATGTTATGGTATTGGAAAAGTTGCAATAACATTCTTTCCTTGAAATGTTTTTTATTATTTGTGGTCCAATGCACTTGTGATTTATTTTAGTAGAAATTAATAAACCAATTTTGTCCAATGACATACAATAAAACGGTTTTTATTTTTTTTCTCGAAAATGAATTGAGATAGGAATAAAATACAAGAGGCAAAGAAGTTGAATCTTTAGATGCTTAATTAAACAAAAAATATTAAAGCTACAAAAAAGACAGTGGCGTACATTTTTTTGATAATAATATTCGCTAAGGTGTCCCCCGGACGCCACTGGGCTCAATAATTTTAATCTATTTAGGGCTATATAAGCCTCTTAATAAAACAAATATCATTGCCAAATTTCAACAGCATCGAATAAGTATTTTTAATTTAATTAATAATTTCATTTTTTATTTCTATCTTTTTAACATCCTATATCTTGAAAACTCTGCATTTCCGGACCCATGTTTATAGAAACTTTTTTTCATATTTTTTAACAAAGAATCACCCTTTGAAATATCTCCGTCTATTTTTCGAACACCCTGTATAAGATGCGCCAAAAAAGCGGGGCATCATGAATGTTTTTTTTTTAAATGGTAAAAATGATTAATATTATACAGTATGTCTCCGTAAGTTTGCATTATATGGAAAACTTTTTTATTATTCAATTTACGAAAAAAAGTTATTCTTCATAAAAAGCTCTGCATGGTCTAAGACCTAAAATGCAACCATCAAATATCGAAATTTTCTAGTCATATACGAGGGTTGTAAAAAAATGTGAATTTTTCCCAAGAATGTAAATTTTTCCCAAGAGTAAAGTACCTTTATTTTTAACATTATCAAAAATTGTTATAAAAAAAAGTTGATCAGAACTAAAAACCACGTCTAAATATGCAATTATACGCATTTATGTTGAAAAATTATTTTATTAATTTGTTATTAATTATTTAATTTTTTAATTATTTAATTAATTTAATGCGTGTGATTGCATATTTAGACGTAGTTTTTAGTTCTGATCAACTTTTTTTAATAAGAATTTTTGATAACGTCAAAAATAAAGGTACTTTACTCTTGGGAAAAATTCACATTTTTTGACAAACCTCGTATATGACTGGAATATTTCGATATTTGATGGTTGCATTTTAGGTTTTAGACCATGCAGAACTTTTTATGAAGAATAACTTTTTTTCGTAAAATGAATAATAAAAAAGTTTTCCATATGATGCAAACTTACAGAGACATACTGTATATAAAATATTACTAATCTGAAGTAAAAAAGAAAATTTTATATTTTTATAAACCTTAGAGGTGTCCGAATAATTCTACCAAAACAAAGCATTAATATTTTACATCGGTACAAATGTAGCAATCTTTAAATAACTATTACTCGTTTTTTTCCAAATGGACCCCCCTGTATATTAGTATGTCAGTTTACAGATAATTTCAACCTCTCTAAATATGCAATTGTAATAAATGCTCTAAAACGCAACGTTCTTTTAATATTTTATGTTTTATTTAAAAAATGCAAAATATCGGCACTTTCGTTAAGTTGGCCATGAGTTGAACAAAAAAAAAATATAACAACTCAATAAAAAAAAAAGCCATATCTTTAAGGACACATACAGGGTGTTTCAATAAAAATTCCCAGGCCAATTATCTCGAAAACTAAAAGTGACATTTAAATTGTGTAAACGCCAGTTTTTAGCCTCTATGATTAGCTTCACAACTGTGTAAAAAATGTGTACTGGAACTGGACTGGCAGGATCACGATGTGCTGGAACTATCGGGTTGTTGGTCAATTGAGATATTTGAGGATTTGTATAAAAATGTATATTAACTTGTTGCACTACATTTTGGTATATACAGCCTCTATGACTATTATGACTATCATGATAATAACGATGTTAATAATATTAATGATTAACTAACTTCATATATCTAATCAGTCTTTATAAATACTAAACCTAACCTTGAACTAGTTCTTAAACTCTAATTGCATTTGTTATTTGTTATAATATATGTTTAATAATAAATACTATGCGGTATGGGTTATACCCTGTGTCAATGAGGATATGTGATTATAACAATAACAATGTCTAAACATTACTTACTAACATTAAATATAACAATTATGGTGTGAAGGTAAAATAGGGGTGAAAACCCTTATCTTTACCCTACAAATGTGTTTAAATAATACAAGACGTAGGTGGCGTCATGGTGCAAAGAAATTTTTCGATGACAGGGACTTTTAAATGTTGTCGATCTTAAAGATAATTAATTTTTGGTCAAATTATGTCCCATAAAAAACTTTGATAAATCCAACATGAAAGGAGATATTTGGGGTTACGTTTTTTTTAAATGATTTTAACGAGTATTTAAATTATAAATATTTTTAATATCCTTTATCAGATTTTAATTTAATTTTGGTAATGATAATTTTAGTGATAAAATGCTCGTGTAGCGCTAAATTATTATATTCAGTGACGTCTCAGGGAGCGCCTTAACAAATAATATTGGCAAAAAAGAAGACGCCACTGAGTTTTTGGTAATTTTTTATTTTTTTTTCGGATTAAGTAACTAAAAATATTCCTTTCTTCTCTGTTAATTTGTTTTCTGTTTCAATGCTTTTAAACAAAAAAAAATACAACGAATTAATTATTTTATGATTTTTGTTTTCCAGAGATATGCAATAAATTTGTTTTTATTTTTATTTCTTGAAAACGAAGCAAGATATAAAAACAGTTTAACAGACAAGAAAAGGATATTTTTAGTTGCCTAATCCGAACAAAATATAAAAATTACCAAAAACTCAGTGCCGTCTTATTTTTTGCCAATATTATTTGGTAAGGCGCCCCCTGAGACGTCACTGGAAGTAATAATTTAGCGCTACGCGAGCGTTTTATCACTAAAATTATCATTACCAAAATTAAATTAAAATCTGCTTAAGGATATTAAAAATATTTATAATTAAAATACTCCTTAAAATCATTAAAAAAAAAACTTAACCCCAAATATCTCCTTTCATGTTGGATTTATCAAAGTTTTTTATGGGACATAATTTGACCAAAAATTAATTATCTTTAAGAACGCCAACATTTTAAAGTTTCTGTCATCGAAAAATTTCTTTGCACCATGGCGCCGCGCCGGCCACCTACATCTTGTATTATTCAAACACATTTTTTACACAGTTGTGAAGCTAATCATAGAGGCTAAAAACTGGCGTTTACCGAATTTACATGTCACTTTTAGTTTTCGAGATAATTGGCCTGGGAGTTTTTATTGAAACACCCTGTATACAATATATCTTTAATATTTTATTACCAACGTACTTTTAACTCATAAAGTTTAGTTTTTACCATCCACATATAAAATTCCATTTAAAATCGAACGAACTTTATCGCATTGCCGGCGTCGGACTCGGACGTCCGACTACGACAATTCTTATTTACGACTTTATTAAATATTTAACTTATGTCTCTTGAGACAACACAGAGTCTTCGCCTTGGGGAATCCAAGGGCACTGACCCCCCCCCCCCCCTTCTGTTTTAGCAAGCAAGTTTTACTATACAGTAATGTCGAGCCGAGCCTATGGTTTACAACTCCGTACATTAGTTTATGGTGCTTGTTGTCGACAAGGTGCCGTAGAAGAATCTAAAGGACGGCATACACGATGCAGTTTACCGGAAGGCAGGCCTTTCGATTTCCAAAACCGAAGGCTAAACCTGTACTCTCGGCTTAGGCATATACGTTACGTTTTATTCGCAGAGTTATCTTCAGTTTTTAGTGTAGTGCGAAGCGAAAAGCTGTAGCCATTTTCGGAATATGATCTTATGTTAATAGGACTGTACCCCTACGTCACACCTACACGTTTCGACTTGCAAGCGAAAAGCATAGCTGGAAGGTAAATTTTCAAGCGCTCGCAGTTTTTTAGGAGGCCGAGAGTTCAGGCCGGGCCTTCCGGCCAAAATGACCACTAACTATACGGTTTGCCTTCGGGTTTGGAAATCGAAAGGCCTGCCTTCCGGTAAACTGCATCGTGTATGCCGTCCTTAACGATTGCGGTTAATAGGCAAAAACAGCAACAATATTAAACTATTGATTATTTAAAGTTCGAAACTTATAAAAATATATCTAAATATTATTTTATTTCTATTTTAATATTACCAATATTACCATCAAAATTCCTGAACAGAAAATTTTCAAGGAATAAATTAGTGGGGATTGAACGCAGGTCAATGAATAGGGAGAACTTTCCAATTTTTTATTTTTTTTTCAATAATATGATTTAGTTAGGCCTAGAAAAATATTCCCCAATTATTACTTCTTAAAAATCAGTAATAACTTGGTAAAAATTCTTTAAAGTTTCGCGCCTGTCAAAAGCATTTCAAACGACCTTTTAAGCGCGCCAAGCCCGATGATGTCAGGAAGTATGACTTTTCCGTGAGGATGAAACAGTGCGAAATAAACAGTGAAAAGGGTAGATGGATTAACTGAACTTTTTAATCTCCGCAGGACAAAGGTAGTGGATGCTAGTTTTTTGTAAGACTATTAACATGTGCAGACCAGTTTAATCGATTGTCTAGCGTGATTCCCAGTAATTTTGCCGATTTACCACACGTAACAGTATTATTGATAGAAAGAATAATACGCTGTGTTTTTTCGAGATTAAGCTGTAGGTCATTATTTGTAAACCAGTGGTGGGCTTTAGATTCTAAAGATAACATGCTCCGTGGTATGCTCAGAATGTCCTCATCGGAGGTAATAAATGAAGTGTCGTCCGCAAAACAAGTACATTTATTTGGGGCTGAGTAATGGCACAAATCATTAATATTATACAATAAATAAAAGCGGACCGAAGAGGGAACCCTGCGGTACGCCGCTCTCAACAGGCCTAAAAGATTACCTTGATTCCCCGAGCTGAACACATTGGTATCCGCATTTTAGATAGGATAAGATTAGATTGAAAGGAAGACTCTGAACACCATACCTTGAAAGTTTTTCAACTAGAAGACCATGAGAGACGCAGTCAAAAGCTTTGCTTAGATCGCACAGAATCAAGCCCACGTGCTCACCCCTTTCAAGGCTCTCGACCACATCAAATATGACCTTCGATACAGGTTGCACAGTGGAGCAGTGTTTACGAAATCCAAATTGGTTGTCGTTAAGACATTTTATTGAATTAAAATAGTTAGTCAGCTGATGTGCAATTAGAGACTCAAAAATTTTACCCAATATGGGTACTATTGATATTGGTCTGTAATCACTCGCCGTATCATGATCATATATATAACGATACCATGAGTAAACTTAACAAAATCAATACACTCTTGCTTACTAAAGATCATAAAATATGGAACAAGTTCGTTGACATAATTATTTTAATGTAACAGATGTTAGTTTATCTTGCTTGGAGTTTTTTTTTCATATCAAAAATATTTTTCCGCTGAAGATAAAAGCATTTTTTGCACGCATGAAACAATTATCTACGGAATAGTATAATATTTAAGCCTAAATAAAACAAGTGGCGCAGACAAAGTTGTTCTGTTAGAAAACTACATAATATTTGGGCTCTTTTCAATTTGTACGAGCGCGTCTCTATTTAAAATTAAATTTTTGTTTTCAAAGTTTCCCTATACACGAGTTGTACTTACAGAAAAATATTGAGAACCTTAATGAATATTTAAAAGTTTTACAACTTACATGTTTCCTGTAACGAATTGGTCTTATTTCTATGTCTGGACCTTGCAAATACCCTGGAAATGCTCCCCCATGTACCTCCCCTTGCCGACAGTCTACTGGGTTGCTTACTTCTCTTACCTACATTAATTGGTTCTTGGTCTAGAGGAGAACTAAGCTGCTCTACTGATCTGAAATATTTATAGAAAATTCCGTTATGTTTTTTCTTTTAAACCTTTCTACTATGGTAAATAACAATCAAAAAGTGAAAACCTTACGCATTTGTGTTATTATTTCGATAAATTTTAAATTGATCTTCATCAAGTATTGGCTACTTCAAACATTTTGTCAATTTTATTTTAATTATCTTTCGTTATCTTGGGCCAGTATGTAGTAACAGAATTCCAAAAGAATAAACGAAATGTTTGTATTTTTAATTTGTTAGGGATCTATCTCTATTACAATCTGTGTAATGATTCACAAACATACTCCTAATTTCAATTGTGGATGGAAATAAATTTTTGGTGATAAATAACGGTTCTCTCTAATCTGTGTCAAAGTAAATGTCTGGCTACCATAATATTAGTGCCACGTTGTTTTTGCCTCTTCCTATAAATGATAACATCACATGCATTTCGTCTAGTTGTTTTTATTGCTTAGTGATTTAAAAGTCATAATGTCTATTTTTTAAATCATAAATTCGTTGTTTTCTTCTTTTTTTGGAATACTTTATTCAATTTGCAAGCGTATACAACTTAACGCATGTAATACCTAGTAAATCCTTGTATCCTTATTGTTTGAAAGTGTCAAAACAGATGTTAATTCGCATTAATTATAATTTTTGACTCAAGTCTTTTAAAAATGGAGAGAAATGTCACTTACAATTATTATAGTTGCCCAATGGCTAAGCTAAATTACAGATAGTATGATGACATTGACATCAAGATGGAACAGCTGAATTACTTTCAGTTGGTACTTGATGTGTTTAACTTCAAATTGAATAATCCATCCTATACGATATAAAAATTATTTCTTGCAACCCCATCATAACGATTTTGGCCACCACCACACGACGAAATGACAACATGTTTTTACTATTGAAGCTCTGTCTTTTGCCATTATTTTTCGATAACACAAGTTTATTAATACAATTATCCTTAAATTATTAAGTAGTTTGTGAGTATTTTTTTGCTTTCCTTCATGTGACATAGTTTTTCTTGTACTACTGTTATTATTAAATTACCAATAAAAGCTTCGAATTCTTTAAATGATGTAACAAAAGGTTATTGGTAAAAAAAAGTTAATAATTTCTATTCGTGTAGAAACTTTCTTGGATATACCATTGTCATTTGTTTAAGATAACGCCAGTTTTTAGTCTAGGTGGATAGGTTTTCTAAAGCGATTAAATAAATAATAAAATAAATTCGTTATTTGTACAAAGTTATTGTTTAAAGCAAGTAGTTTTTAATGTCTGTATAAGTTATATCTGAAAAATGGAATTCATCGTGCATGCTGACTCTCTCGATCACCAGATGAACGCTCTGCCAATTGCGTTACGGAAAGTATAAAAAAAACACTTGGAAGAGCGTTCGACTGGTGATTGTAAAGTTCATGGTTTGATTCTCCGAGAAAACAAAAGACTTCTCCAGTAGCGACAGATGGGGGTAAAGTTAGGTTAGAGTGGCAGACTTCTGGCACTGTTTAAACAGTCTCACGTAGTCCTATGAAGACCGTTGGGATATCACACGTGTTCCGCAGAACTTATCTGCATCAGCTTCTTGATGATTAACGCGACGTGACGCGAAGGATCTTGGCAGGTCATTCAAACCAACCACTACTGTTGAAAAAAGGAGAAGAGGGTGAGTCAAACCAGCATGTAACAAATATTAAGTTGACTTTCCTTCAAGGTTATAGAGACCGAGGCAGAGAGGCCATGGACATGGTCCACAAATATGCAGAAAAACTCAAAGCATTTGATTATCATGGCAGAACCCAATATAAAAAAAGTACACAATAAGGAAAAAAATATCATCGGATGGGGTTTTTAATGCCAAGTCATATAAGAGGGGCTCAAAAACAGAAGACAAAACAGGAGAAACCTTAACAGAATGGATGATGGAAGAAGATATAATTGTCCACAACACGGCAGAAGTGCCCACCTTGGTGATAGGATACAGTGAATCCTATATCGACCTAACCCTTAACACAAGGAAAATAGCTTAATATATAACAAACTGGAGAGTAATACAAGAAGGAAATCTAAGCTTTCACTAGCATATCTGTTATGATATAAACGAAGCTAAATAGAAAGAGACGCCAAAATTAATATTATTAAGGGCTGGGAAAAACGAGCATATGGCTGCAAACGAGCATATGTTGACTAAAGACGTAGAACGTGAAATCAGAATGCGACAAAACTCTTAGGCGGGTGACACACTGGAGAAATAGGTTTCGTGAAATTTGTTGCAAGAAGCAGGAAACTTGTTTCAGTATCACACAACCCATATATTTAAATGAGACTGAACACACTGGTGTTTGTGAAACAGGCGACCCGAAATTGTTTGAGATTTTACATTGACATAAAGAAAAAGTTTGACGTAACTTGTTTCAGCAACAAGTTTCATGAAACTTATTTCTCCAGTGTGTCACCCGCCTTACGCTCAAAAAGCACAGACCCAACCGGTGTATTGGTGATCAGATGAAGTAGCGGAAAAAAGAACAGAATGCTTACAATATAAAAGAGCTATGGTGAGAGCCAATAAAGGAAGTGAGGAACACCAAAAAATATATCCAAAGACCACCTGTATTAATTAAAGAGAAGCTAGATCTCAACTCAAGAAGGTTATCATCGAGACGAAAAATAAAGCATGGGGAAACCGATAAGCTTAACAGATGAGAAACATCTATAAATAGCAAAAACTCTGCTTCCAAAACACCCAATCACAAAATGGACAAAAATACTAGTTAATGCATGCGAAATTCTGCTTTTTACGAAACAAGAACTGTTGGAAGCTAATAAAAAAATAAATGAAAAGAAAGCCCCAGGACCAGAACCATTACCACCAGAGGTTCTCAAGGGAGTGATCAAAGCTTATCCGGACTTCTGAAAATGATAAACAGGCCAACTACTAGTTCAAGGAGAGTTCCCGAAAGAATGGAAAGTGGCGATGCTAGTGCAATATAATCAAACCGGACCATAATGAAAAAACCTAGAGACCAATACCAATACTATTGGAAAATTATGCGAACAGCTAATATTGATTAGATTAAAAAACCAGAACAGATAGACAGAACAAGAAGTTTGTCTTTTGAGCAATATGGCTTTATGGAAGGAAAGTCTACAATTGACGCACTAGAAGGAGTTCGAGAAATAGTAGAAGTGCTACGCTGAAAATCGCCTTTAAGAAAATTTAAATTTATTTAAGTATTTTTAAAAGTTAAAAATTATTTTAAAATCATTATAAAATATTAAATACTGTAAAAAGTCAAAAATTTAAATAACTGAAGTTAAATGAACAAACCAATCATATTTATCCGAGTTAGAGAGGCCTACTGCCAGCGAGCAAAGTGCCCTAGCTCATAAGCCGGAGATTAGGGGGGGTTTAGAAACGATAAATTTAAGGCGCCACTGTTTTTGGGCCAGGCAAAAACAGAAAACCTACCAAGATGGTTTTGGGTCCTCTAGCTCGGTTAAATAGATAAAAAGAAAAGTAAGTTGAGTTAGCTGAAAATAAACATTGGGGGTGTGTTGCCTAATAGGGTGACTCAAATAAAACGATAAATTTTAAAATACATAGACACTTTATTTAAAGAATGGATATTTTAAATTTTGATGTGCGTTACAGATTAAGCCGTACAATTAACACACAAAAATAAAAACCTTTACAATGTATTATACAGACATTGTCATGGTCTAGACATAAATGTCACGTACGGGTTTTATCGCAAAATTAAATAAAATAATAGCCTTTAACAAAATAAAAGCATAGATATCGCAAGTTTAACACAATAAAAAAAAACCATAAGCGATAAAGGCATAGATACTTAAACTATGCTTGCATAGTTGATATTGAAAACTGATGCTTAAGAGTTGATTCTCAAAGCTGACATTTCGAGCTGGCTCTCAACATTGGTGCGTACAGCTGGCACCCAAACAGGTCTTTGTACCTGGTGCTCAGACTGTCATTTAGAGCATACATGGAAACAGTTACATGGGATAGGTTCTTGGAAATCCAATCCCGTACAAGGACCCCATAAGGACTTTGGGGTCACGGCACGTGGCTTCACGAATTTGGTGTTAGTGCGTTTTCACCACCACGCTACGAGAGAATGAATCACTGCGCAACCTTCTACCAAGCAAGAAGGTTCGGACCAAAGATGGCCGAACTCCGGAAGGCGGTAATGGAAGTAATACCAACGTAATAATAAAGCAAAATCAAATCGCGCGGAATTCAAACCTTCTCGAAAGTGAAAAATGACATCGACAAAAACACAAACAGAAAAGTGATTCCTCAGTTACAGTGAGACACCATTGAATAACCGCTAACAACTTAATATTAAAAATACCAATAAGATCCAATCCAAATACAAGAAATTAACCAAATTCGGCTCCCGTCGTCGGTAAAAATAAAATCACCAGCCAGACATTTCCGCACCATCGTCAGAACGAGGGCCGGCAAACCGACAATCGAGCGCCAGCTGCTGCTAAACCGACCGACGCACGCATAAACCCAATTCCAGCGAATTCCTGACAAAGGCGAATTTATAAGTTAAAATAACCAATCAATGTCACGACCAAAGCTACTTTCCTAGTAGCGAAAATAAATCGTTACAGAAGAAACAAACCATAAAACAGCAAGGGAAAATACATCCTTATCACAGTCGATGTACAAAATGCATTTAACTCGGCACCGTGGGAAGGAATTCTGAATGAAATAAGAAGAAGAGGGATGGCGCCATACATATACAACATAGTGGCCAGCTACTTGGAAGACCGAATACTACTAGTTAGCAGCAGCAAGAAAATGGAATTGTCATGTGAGGTACCACAGGGACCGGTAATGGAACCAATATTATGGAATCTATACTGCGATGGAGTTTTGAGAGTACATGTCCCTAGTGGCGTCAAACTCATTGCATATGCAGTTGACTTTGAAAAATAACAGAAGAGTTATGTGCTCAGTGGTACAATCGATTATGTTGTATGAAGCCACCATATGGGAAAAGCAATGAAGAAAAAACTGTATGAGAACATGCTCTTTAAAATACACAGGAATGTAGTGATAAGCATAATGAGTGCATACCGCACAACATTTACTAAAGCAATGTTGGTGATAGCCCGAACACCACCAATAGATCTTGTTGGCGATGAAAAGGAAAATATACTTCACGGAATTTAGCGAGAAGCAGGAAGACAACTCATGTTCGCAACATGGCAGGAAAGATGGAAGACTAAAGAAGGAGGAGCTGCATGTACTAAAAAACGAATACTAGCGCTAGAACCCTGGATGAACAGGAAGAACTGAGAAGTGGACTTTTACCTAATCCAATTTCTAACGTGGCACGGAACCTTTCAGACCTACTTGCACAGATTTAAGTTGTATGACTAGAAAGAATATCTTTACTGCGGAGAGGATGAGACGGTAGAGCATACATTCTTCGAATGTGTGAGATGGGTTGAAGAAAGAAGAGAGCTAGAAAACACAACAGGTAGAATAACATCCGAGAATGTAATTAATAAAATGATGCAAAGCAAAGAAATCCGCAGTAAAAGCAGCCGCCATTATAATACTGTACACAAAAAGAAAATCAATGGAGTTATAGAATCAAAACAAGGAATAGAATGGAGACAAAACAACAAGAAAAAACACCCCCCTCGAAGTAATACCGGAAGGTAGTTTCAAGGGGGAAATCAATAGTGTCCGGGGGGAGGAAGTTTTTTAGTCGGTAGAAATCTGATACACGCGACCACAAAAGAACCATCAGTCGGCAGACTTTTCGAAAAAATGTTTACCTCCCCTGACTCGATGCTGAGCACCAAGTGTACAGAGATTGTTACGACAGCGCCTTACTAATTTTGATTTGGAACAAATTGCCTATATCACTGCTTGACTGTCTATATAGATAGGTATAGACTCAGCTTCTTCTCTCAGGCCATGATGATCCTGCAGGAGATTGACTGCTTTATCTAATTCCAAAATTTCTGCTCGACCGTCTGTAAGGATCGAGTGGTCTGTCTTCATTTTTATTTCCCATTCTTCCCTACCCGGGATAAGCATAGAAAAGTCCCTTCCGTAGTCTGGCAGCGAAACAGTGTAATCGGTCGGCTCTCGTAAATTTTGGCATGGGTGTATCCTTAGTATGCTGATGTGTCCGTAGTTGGTACCGGTCTAGCATTTCAACTCTTTCAGTCGTAGAACACTTTCTGCAAACACACTTTTTCCGTATTGATAAAGGTTTCTGCGTTAATTCCACCTTAGCTCCAGCGTATGTGTCAGCAGTACTAAGCTGTTTTTTTGCTGTACGGGGTAGTGGTAGTAATATACTGTTTTAAGCCTGTTTTGATGTTTTGGTAGCAAAAACGGCTTATAAATAGGAAAAAACCAGCAAAAAACAGCATAAAACCGCTCAAAAACAGCTTAGCACTACTGTCGAATGCGCATAAGCCAGGGTGGAAATTAGTGCAGAAACTCCCATCTATCACTACTTTGTTCAATTTTTAAAAAAATTTGTACACGCCGATTAATATTTTTCAGTTTTATTTAATAAAGACATTAAAAGCTACCGATTAATTATATCATTATTCAGATGTCCAATATTGAATTCCTGCAGAAGTCGCTATGTATCGATGACACATTTGGATGAATAATAAAAGATATGTCAATGATTAGTAGTCGCGAGTGAGCTTCTTTTCCCGAATAACACCCTCCCCGGTTAAAAAACGTAGTGTATTTCAACCTGTAAATATACTAATTTAAAAATTGAATAACTTACATGGCCGAGGTTGGTAAGTGGCAGAGCGTTCGAGTTTTTTAATTAAAAACTTTGTCTGCACGCAGATTAATATTTTTCAGTAAGTATTGCAAACAGTTTATTTAAGTTGGCATTTTTCAGGTCTTTTGAACTTAGAAGGAAAACTAAAAGAATAGTCAATAAATCTGTGGTTTTAGGGTAAAAGTGCCTAAGTCAAAAATAATAGTTTCAAAATATCGACAAATTAAATTTCACTCATATTTCCAACAAACGTAAAATTTACCTAAAGGTAGTTAGATATATCGTTTTTTGTAAGTTCCACTGCTAAAGTCTATTTTTATTCGAGATGGACACGACCAAAACAAAAGCATGCCATGAGCACGTGATTTCCCTAATAGCTATATTTATAAGGGCCGCATTTAGAATCGTTAAAATCTTATTTTTGCAATATTTTTTTTAATTATTTTTGGTGTGAAAAATGCTATATGAACAATTACACATTTTGTAGGTTGGTGGGTAGGGTCAGATCTATTGATATACAGGGTGAGTATAAAGAACCAGAACGGTCGATTTCGTAAAGTATAATGTTTAGCAAAAAAAAGTTTTAGACAAGAGTTTAAGGGTTTTAAAGGATTTATAAGACGATAATAATTTTAGTTGTAAAGGGTGTCCTAGAAAAACGTGGCAGACCAAAGTAATGTTTTTTTTTAAATGGGACACCGTATATATTTTAACATTTTTTGTTTCTACATAAAAGTACGAGTATAATAATATATCACTTGAAAACATTCAATTATACCTTTAGGAGCTATAAACAATTGAAAATCGTTATTTTAACCTATTTGACAGCTTTTTATGCCAAACCGGTATGAGATGGAGCAAAATTAATTTTACATTCCTACCTTAGGGTTTTAAGACCTTTATAACAGTAATTCCATAAATGGTACCACATTCGGCAGCATCATGGTACTACAGTTGGATAGGTCAGATCACATATTTTTTTAGAACATAATTCCTATTTTTTTTAAATAAAAAATAAATTTATGTTGTTTTGTTCACTTACCATCACAAATTAGTATAAACTATTCGGTAACACAAAGAGCAATTTATATTTGCAAGATATGTTGGTATCTGATGGATGGCTTGGGTTTTGAAAGTTTATTTTATCGTACTATTTTTCTGCACAATATGTTTAAAAATCACTTATTTTCTATAAGCATATTTTATATGTTTACCATGTGAAAAAAAAACCCTGTGGGCAACCGTGTATATATTGGTCACATAAGTAGTGAAAGTAAAAAATGTATTTTTAATACATAAAAAAAGCACTATTCAGATAGATCTAAATCACTACTGGTTGAGGTTGTCTCCTCATTCTGGCTAACGTGAATCACAAGGCGTTCCACTTGGATCTCCATGATGTTGTCTAGTTCCCACATTTTAGTTTCCACATTTTCCCGGACATGTGCAATACATTTTTGCCATTTTTCTGGTGTAATATTTTCTAATGCCTAATAAAAATCTTTTAAAAACACGCAAATCGTCAAAGAGGCTTATTACAATACTGTATAAAAACAATAGCCAGACTGTCTGGAGATGTAGGTGTTAAAAGCGGCACGATCGTTTGATCCTCCATCGAAACGACCAATAAGATTTGGACAATCCCTTCTATCACGCGCTGGCAATGTTTATATCGTGTCCATCTCGAATAAAAATAGACTTTAGTACTATAGATTTCTTTATAGTATGTTAATATGGGCCTATAATTCATTAGAAAGTGTATTTACATTGACTTAAGCAAAATGACCCAACATCAAAGTAAGGACTTAGGCAGTTTTTGTTAAGAAATCGTATAATAAAATTTTCATATTCTTGTGAAAAGCTTTATTTCGTAGAATAATAAGCTGGAGTGGATATACAAAAAAAAATACAAAATGAAATACAAGATAATCAAAATAATCATATAGGTATTAAAAAAGTGTTAATGTTCGTCTTCAGAACTACTATTCTGTTCATTTCCACAACTACTTGACGAAACTGGCAGATTTGTATAGTAGTGATGAAGTACAGGGTCTATCAAGTGTAAAATACTTTAGAGATCTTTCTTTTTTTCCCCGGAAATTGGAATTAATTTCGAGTACTGACGGGGAGCATCCAACACTGGATTTCCTTGGCGTCTTCGTAACAGAGATATCTTTTTAAAAGGCTCCAAAGCATCTACAGATGTTTTGTATTGAATTATACCAATCTGGTCACTTGTGAATCTCATCCACTGTACATTAGTGTACATCATGCCACACAAATTTTTCATTTTCGCAGTTTTTATTTTTGATTTGTAGTTTTTGTATATAGAATGACTTGAAGTCAAAAAAATGTTCTTGTTGCGTTTCTGTAACTAGGAATTTATCTTTTTTTCCAACAGTCCGAATAAGTTGAGCCCAGTCCCAAGGATGATGGATTCTCATATCAGTTCGTGTTTTCTTCTTCTCGATCATAGCATGAGCCGTATCGCATTCCATATGAGAATGACCACTTACCATGAATTTATAATCAATGGACTTTAATTTTGGGTTCTTTTGTAAAGCCGAAAAACACATAGCGGCTATATGAGAGTTTCGATTCTACCCCGTGCAGGTATCCGAGTACATAATCACTTGAGATACTTCTGCAGGTAATTCTGTCAAATATTTAAACACACTAACACACAAGACCCAATTTGATTTGCACCTCGCCCAGCTTTTGTTTCATCCCATAGGAAGTTGTTGGCAATCCCGTCTGCCCCATCATAAATCGTCAAATTATAGACAGATAGCTGACGTTTATAAAATATAACATTTGTTTGAATATGAGGTGTTGCTAGTACTTGCTGATCGAACGAAATTATTTTAGTTGATTTGTCGATTTTTGCGTTTTTCTTATCACTGGACTTAGCCCAAAAATGTTTGTCATCCATGTCTTTATGTTTATCCCATTCAGTCTTATTATCATTATTATTATTATCAGTATTCAGTATATTCAGTATCTTTTTGGTTCTTGAAGACATTATTAACACATTAGGCAATAACAACACTATGTAGCACTTCAAAATCAATTCACAAACAAGTCAAGACCGCTCGCAATATCGCGCTAACGGAATAATTTGCACACGTTTCGTTTTGGATACAAGTGACTAACTCGACTTAGTTTGTTATGAAATATGTTTTAGGTACCGCGAATAAGTACTTATGTCGACATGTAGGTAACATTTTGCTTTAAATGAGAGATAAACTGCCTAAATTGACATAGGTTTATTTACCCGACTGATTCTGATTATTTATAGTAGACGAATATATCTTAAGTACAATTAAGAATATTTGCTATGCGACAAATTTACATGTAAATTATCCAAAGTATTGTTATGATTTTTAACTCCAACTAAATTTAACTTAGTCACTTCTTTTTAACCTAAATCATAATAATTTACGGTTAGCAAACGACTTAAGTGATTTTACGCAACAAAACAGGAAAAAGTCTAGAGTAAACTACTGACAAAAGCTCATACCAACAAAATATGACTTAAGCACTTTTACCCTAAAACCACAGAAATAATGATAAATTAAATAATGGACACAAACTAAAATAATTCTTTTGTCTGCTGGCCTTGGGTTTTGTCGGCACTAACCAGTTGTTTCAGTAATTCACACAATTAAGTATTTCTAGAATTTTTTTTAATGATAAAAACATGGCATGGTTGGTTGGATGGTTAAAGGCGAGGGGTCGAGTGTGTGGTACAAGCTTCTTACACTGCACCCTTGTAATTTATAGCAACATGATTTATAGAGTTGACGGGAACTTAAAATTATCAGTAGTGGAACAAATAAGGGAATAAACAACAAAAAACTAAACATATCGTGCAGTATTTAGAGAACAACAAACCTTGATAAACTACTTGGATCTACGGATCTTGGAAAATTGTTAGCGTTTAATGGAGATAATGTCGGACTGCAGTCTTTAGTTGATACTGCTGTAAAAAAAGTTATTTGGTTAGTATTTCTATGGAATTATTTCTAATATTAGTATCTAACTACTGATACTTAAGTAAATATAACTTCCCATGCACTACATTTTTTAAGGCAATTGGTGCCATCTTTTATATGTATTGGACTAGTTTTAATGTTACCATCAATATTATTTAAACAAAGGCTATATTATATATAATTTTTTATTTGATTTTATGTTACTTCAAGCACTAAGCTATTTTGTTAATAATTATGCTCTTAAGAAACGTCAAGTTCAACATTTTTCCTAAAAATCTTGGTACTTTTAAATTATTTTTATAGGTTAGTTGGAGAAGAAAAGTCCACGCGTTTTCACTTACTTACGCTTACTTCAAATTATGATTATTTAAAAACAAACATGTAAAGAGATGAAACGGAACTGTTTCTCTCCAACTAACCTATAAAAATAACTTATCACTAACCCTTCTATATAGCAGCTATGACTTCGTTCTTTATACATTTGCAGTAAATTTTTTGCATTGAATATGGTGTGATATGAAACCTATTTTGTGTACGATTAACCGCCTTACATCCAATTTTTTGTTAAATAATTATAATAAAAGTCCACGCGTTTTCACTTACTTACGCTTACTTCAAATTATAATTATTTAAAAACAAACATGTAAAGAGATGAAACGGAACTGTTTCTCTCCAACTAACCTATAAAAATAACTTATCACTAACCCTTCTATATAGCAGCTATGACTTCGTTCTTTATACATTTGCAGTAAATTTTTTGCATTGAATATGGTGTGATATGAAACCTATTTTGTGTACGATTAACCGCCTTACATCCAATTTTTTGTTAAATAATTATAATAAAAGTCCACGCGTTTTCACTTACTTACGCTTACTTCAAATTATAATTATTTAAAAACAAACATGTAAAGAGATGAAACGGAACTGTTTCTCTCCAACTAACCTATAAAAATAACTTATCACTAACCCTTCTATATAGCAGCTATGACTTCGTTCTTTATACATTTGCAGTAAATTTTTTGCATTGAATATGGTGTGATATGAAACCTATTTTGTGTACGATTAACCGCCTTACATCCAATTTTTTGTTAAATAATGATAATAAAAGTCCACGCGTTTTCACTTACTTACGCTTACTTCAAATTATGATTATTTAAAAACAAACATGTAAAGAGATGAAACGGAACTGTTTCTCTCCAACTAACCTATAAAAATAACTTATCACTAACCCTTCTATATAGCAGCTATGACTTCGTTCTTTATACATTTGCAGTAAATTTTTTGCATTGAATATGGTGTGATATGAAACCTATTTTGTGTACGATTAACCGCCTTACATCCAATTTTTTGTTAAATAATTATAATAAAAGTCCACGCGTTTTCACTTACTTACGCTTACTTCAAATTATAATTATTTAAAAACAAACATGTAAAGAGATGAAACGGAACTGTTTCTCTCCAACTAACCTATAAAAATAACTTATCACTAACCCTTCTATATAGCAGCTATGACTTCGTTCTTTATACATTTGCAGTAAATTTTTTGCATTGAATATGGTGTGATATGAAACCTATTTTGTGTACGATTAACCGCCTTACATCCAATTTTTTGTTAAATAATTATAATAAAAGTCCACGCGTTTTCACTTACTTACGCTTACTTCAAATTATAATTATTTAAAAACAAACATGTAAAGAGATGAAACGGAACTGTTTCTCTCCAACTAACCTATAAAAATAACTTATCACTAACCCTTCTATATAGCAGCTATGACTTCGTTCTTTATACATTTGCAGTAAATTTTTTGCATTGAATATGGTGTGATATGAAACCTATTTTGTGTACGATTAACCGCCTTACATCCAATTTTTTGTTAAATAATTATAATAAAAGTCCACGCGTTTTCACTTACTTACGCTTACTTCAAATTATAATTATTTAAAAACAAACATGTAAAGAGATGAAACGGAACTGTTGCTCTCCAACTAACCTATAAAAATAACTTATCACTAACCCTTCTATACCGGGTGTCCGCCAGAGGTGGTTCGCCCCTATAACTTTTTTGGCTTTGAAGATATTGGAATGAAATTTGGAGAATGTGTATACGACATAAAATTACATTTTTTGACGGGTAACTCAATTCTATGGCACTTCCGGTTTAACCGGAAGTGACATAAACTTTCGATTTTTAAATGGGACGCCTGGTATATTTTTACTTATTTTATCTCCACATGACATTCTAAACACAATCATGTGTCACTTGTCACTTTGTGTCACCAAAAAAAAATTTTTTTTTTCATTTTTTTTTTAAATCTAGAGGGCTATGAATTCGTTTAAATTACTAATTTTGTCTTATAATCTTGAGTAAAATACCAATTTACTCTTTTTTGTCAAAAACCAATCTGCTGTGTAAAATTCAATTTTTAAATTTGTATAAGTCATTTTTTTCAAATGGCAACATAGTGGTTCACCCGGTTAACAAAAGAGAGCATTTTCCTACGATTAATTTGATACCAAACACTTATGGGTTTTAAACAAACTTTCGTTTAAAAAACTGGTAAAATATAACGCTAACATTTTTCTAAAATGAACGGTCTTCAGAGAATGAAATATTATTTAAATGAATCGAGTAGGCCTGTGAAATAAAAACATGAAGCTGTCATGAAAAAAAATTACGGCCTGTCAATATCTTATTGCATATCGCTTCGGCAACAGTACGTTATTGTGTGCGTTATTGTTTAAAAACATGGAGAATAATAATATTTATACAAGTAGTGAAAAAGTTGATATGTTATTAGTTTTCGGAGAGTGTAGGCAAATCTCAACTAATGCTGCACGTCTTTACGCACAGAGATATCCAGATCGGCATCACCCAACCCGGCACTATTTCCCAAAAGTGGTTCAGCAAATGCGAAATGGACCTAATAATAATGAAAACATTAAATTTGTTGTGAGCGAAGAAAAAGAAATAGACGTTCTGGCATACGTACAAGTACATATCAACGCGTCCGTCAGAGAGATCGCGCTAGAATGTGATATTTCTAAGTCTTCTGCAGGTAAAATTTTAAATAAACATGGATATCACTCATATAAATACCAACTACACCAGCACCTGTACGGAAACGACAATGAAAGGAGACTTAGCTATTGTAATTGGTTTTTAGAAAAATATTTAGAGGATAACACATTTCCCAATAAAATTCTTTATACTGACGAAAGCCGTTTCACTAATTTGGGACATTTTAACAGAAATAACAAGCGATATTGGTCTCAAGAAAATTTACACTTGATGCAGGAAGGAAATTTTCAAGAACGGTTTGGTTTCAATTGTTGGGTTGGGATTTTAGGGGACAGAATATTAGGTCCTATAATTTTTGACGGTTCGCTAACAGGGGCAAGATATCTAGATTTTCTTACGCAAGAAATTGAGCAGTTCTTGGATGAGATACCGTTAATAAATCGAGAAGGACTATTTTATCAACAAGATGGTGCCCCCCCACACAACTTGAGGGCAGTAACGGAATATTTAAATGAATTATACAACGAAAATTGGATTGGAAACAGGGGCCCAGTTAGTTGGCCGGCAAGGTAAAACGGAATTGTTCTTAATTTATACCTTTATTTCATTTTAAAACTTTTTAGGTCGCCCGACCTTACGCCACTAGATTTTTTTTTATGGGGTACTATTAAAAATGAGATATATGATGTACCCCCTGCCACACGAAATGAATTAGAAAACAAAGTAAGGGCAGTTATTCATCGAATTTCACCACGACATTTAAGAAACGTTGTAAGAGCAACAAAAGAGAAAGTACGACTTTGTCAGCAACAAGATGGAGGTCATTTTGAACATCTTCAAAATTAAAGTTAAAAATAAATAGATATTATGTAGATAGTTATAATTGTTTGGTTATTTAATTAGTAGGTATAATGCATACTATAATTTTTAATAAATTTAAAAAAAAAAATTAAAATGAAAAAAAAAATTTTTTTTTGGTGACACAAAGTGACAAGTGACACATGATTGTGTTTAGAATGTCATGTGGAGATAAAATAAGTAAAAATATACCAGGCGTCCCATTTAAAAATCGAAAGTTTATGTCACTTCCGGTTAAACCGGAAGTGCCATAGAATTGAGTTACCCGTCAAAAAATGTAATTTTATGTCGTATACACATTCTCCAAATTTCATTCCAATATCTTCAAAGCCAAAAAAGTTATAGGGGCGAACCACCTTTCGCGGACACCCGGATAGCAGCTATGACTTCGTTCTTTATACATTTGCAGTAAATTTTTTGCATTGAATATGGTGTGATATGAAACCTATTTTGTGTACGATTAACCGCCTTACATCCAATTTTTTGTTAAATAATGATAATAAAAGTCCACGCGTTTTCACTTACTTACGCTTACTTCAAATTATGATTATTTAAAAACAAACATGTAAAGAGATGAAACGGAACTGTTTCTCTCCAACTAACCTATAAAAATAACTTATCACTAACCCTTCTATATAGCAGCTATGACTTCGTTCTTTATACATTTGCAGTAAATTTTCTGCATTGAATATGGTGTGATATGAAACCTATTTTGTGTACGATTAACCGCCTTACATCCAATTTTTTGTTAAATAATTATAATAAAAGTACACAAGTATATAAATTTTATACCACCAATATCAAATCAGAAGCTATTTAAATTTTTGAGATGTACTGCTTTTTAGTGGTAAGTATATGCTTTATTAACCATAGCAAGCAAATATTATTATGATTAATGTCAAGTTTCATTACAACTGCCAGTCGGAACTAATACAGTATTTAAAACAAGATTACACCCCCAATAGAACTCGATAATTACTGTGAGTATTCAGAGCAATAATAGCTATAAATCATTATATGGTAGCATTAACTCCTATTTATTATTGGCTAAGTTACCTTGATATTATGAGTACACAACGGTCTAACAATTTTCGTTGTCTTACAGTAAGAAAGCGCGTTGCTGTCACATATAGTATTAAACAGTTGTTTAAAGGGTATGTGAAGTTTTATAAGAAACAGAAGGCTTTTTTCTCAGTGTATACAAAGCTTCACCAGCGAAGGTACTTCGGAAGTACAAGTATTATTTTCTGTGTACATACCTAAATTTATTACACAATGAATATAAATATGCATTATTTTGCTATCAAAAAGTTGATGAAAAAAAAATATTAGGTATTTATTATATTATACATTTATTTTTTATTATATTATTATATTTTTATTATTTTTTATTTATATTTTATTATTTATTTTTTATGATTTACTTTTTTTTAATTTATTTTATTATCTTTTATTTTTTATATTTAAATATTATTGCAGTGAAACAAAATTGAGCCCCAAAATATATTTCTAAGCAAAAACATACCTGCGTAACATTTCAGATATTTTTGGCATAATTAGTAATTAGAATGTTTTAATCATATAAACTGCTGCGCATAATTATCGTTACAAGAGCATTTTTAGTCAAATTTGATACTGTGTAATTCCTGATATACTGAACGCATTTTAAAAAGCTGGTCAGATTTCGAAAGGTATTTTTATCCTCTATTGAACCATTCTTAACAACTTCTTAGATTTTGAGTTCCCCCCTTTCTCTCCACACTAAAATACGCCCATCAGAATTATACAAGTTAAATCCAGCCTCATCTACAAACATGCACCTAGCTCATTCTGCTACTCCCCAATGCTGATGGTCAATTGCCCATGTCCTTCTCGCGGCTCGATGGATTCTTAGGAGTTGGGGACACGCTGCTCGTCTTCGAGCATGTAAATTTCGCTCGTGAAGGTGACGCTGTATGGTCATGCAGGATACATTTAAACCTGTAGCATTTCTTATCTGTCTCGAATTACGAGTTCTTCGGCGGTTTACAACAAGCAGTATACGCTGGTCATCTCTACGATTGGTAATCCTGGGTCGTCCAGTTCCACGACGATATTCCACTCTTCCAGTTATCGCGTACCTGCTTAAGAGTCTCAAAACAGACATAAGGCTTGTGTTATAAAGGGCTGCTATTTCTTCTAGAGGATGTCCCAATCCTCTCAACCTATGAAAAAATACTTTGGCAGATTCGAAAAAAAATTAAATTATATCTAATTCTTACCTTACAGCATTTTCCATTTCCCTTTAAGATAGTCGTGGCATTTTTGATTGATTTAATCCAGAAGTATTGATAATCTATTGGTTTATTGGGTGGTCAAGCTGATTTTTGTATTTGTTAAAGAATTCTTTTGAATATAACAAAGTATCAACGATACTGTCAATTTGCCACTAACAAACATTGAACTATTGATAGGCAACATGACGTTTATATTAAAGCCTTTTTAACTGGCACTCTTGATTTTAATAGGATAAATATGGAAACTTATACTAATATACGGAGTAACCTGAATTTACTGCGAGAATAAAAGCATTGTATATATTCATGCACAGCATGATAAGTTCTTTATTTGAGGAGGATAGAAATAGAAGTAAGCAAAGATAACTTGATTAATGATGCACTTTACAAAATCGAGCAAATTGGTGTAGAAACATAAAATTAAAAAAAAAAAAAAATTTCGAAAAAAGTTATTTTTTTGAAAACGACAGTAGATATTCGCAAAATCCCAAAAAGGTCCCGAGATATGATCAATATCTATGAAATGTTAGGTTTAAAAAATATCAGCATGGTCTTCCTGCAAAATGGGGAGCAAGTAATTTTTTTTTCAAAATGCACGACATTTTGTTTTACCCTGTACTATAGCACCCGGTCAAAATCTAAGAAGTTGTTACGAATGATGCAATAGAGGATAAAAATACCTTTCGAAATCTGACCAGCTTTTTAAAATGCGTTCAGTATATCAGGAATTACACGGTATCAAATTTGACTAAAAAATGCTCTTGTAACGATAATTATGTGCAGCAGTTTAGTTATTTTCAAAGAAGTAATCGTTTGACGATCGTATCCGCTTTTTCTTATTTTAAAATGTGAATACTATCGCAGACCAGTAACCTGTGTAATTACCTCGACAATGACTCAACGTAAATATATCTTATAAAATTGATTAACAAATGCTCCTAACACTAATTTAACTGTCACTCTCCATCTACAACATATTTAAAAATTTAACTTACATTGGTACATGTGCGCAGGTGGCGGAGGCACCGCCGACATCAGCGACACCGAATCCACATCTCTTGCACTCCCCTCCACAGTAATTGTAGGTGCGCCATCTGTTGTCGAGTCGGATAAATTTCCGGCAACGGATGTGGCACCCCCACTCTCTCTATCCGAACTTACACGAACACCTGAGTCCGCGCTGCAGCTGCCCCGATCTCCAGGTAGAAGACCTAGGTGTCCCAATAGAATTCCACCCGAGCCTGGAGTTAAAGCACCGCCGTTCATACTATGGCGTGGTAGAGAAGCTAGAGATTCTTGGTCGGAAAGGCAGCCGCCTGCTGCTAGTTGTCTTCGAGCCTATAAGAAATTGTATAATAATTTATATATGTCGTAGGCTAATTACAAATTTAGTTGTTTTATAAATGACCAGGTATATTGAAAAATAAAGAATAAATAAGTACTGAATTTTTACAATTCGACTGAGCTTTTTAGGCGTTTCATAAAACGCCGAATTGCTCTCAGGCTAATTGTAAACGGTTCTTCAATCTCGTTTGTTTTAGGATATGACTGATGATAACTAGTCGTTTTGTAAAAGACTGGAAAGTAAATTCCGAGCATTTATTAGTTTCAAATTAATCAATTGTTAAATTTTCTTCTTCCTCGGTCATGTTTTCTTCTTCGCTTATAATATTAGTTAATACCTTTAAGTCTTCTGAATTAAAAACAATTAAAAAACACTGTTAACTGGTCGATTGTTTACAAACTGTCAAACCATAGCTTAAAGAAGTTAAACTAACAACTCGCCTGACTTGATAGCGATTATTATAATACGCCTAAATATGTCATGTTTTATTCCAGGCGCATTGTAAAAATAATCGCCTACATCTTCATTTTACAATAAGCCTGAGAGCAATTCGGCGTTTTATGTAACGCCTAAAAAGTTCAGTCGAATAGTAAAAATTCAGTATTTATTCTTCATTTTACAATATACCTAGTCATTTATAAAACGACTAGGCGTTTTATAAAACGACTGAATTTGTAATTAGCCTACAATATATAATATTCTTTTGTGCAACGGCAAACAAACCATTTTATTTTCGGCCAACATACCTTCAGAACATTTTTACTATTTATTATTAAATATCTGACCTTTCCTTGTCTACAGAAAGTTTCATAAAATGAGTCCTATCAAATGAGACCGTGACACTGTATATGTTATTAGTTGAATAGGATAGACTATTTTATATTACCACAATAATACATTTGTGTACATAGAGTCGTCAATAAATATGCAATGAAATAAAACAAATTAAAAGCAAGTTTTAATTCTGTGGCATCGGTCTTCTATTTTGCATGTTCAACTCCATATTTTTTACCTTGCATTATTTTAATTACGCCGATAAAATGTAGTAAAAGTAATCATAGTTTAAAATAACGATAACAAGTTGTTTTCAGTTTCTTTTTTTCAAGAAGACAAAACACAAGAAAACAGGTTTGATTTTATTAATGATAAAAGATGTGTTATAACATTTAGACAAACAATCGTTTGAAGAGAGAGAGCGTCACCCATAAAGTCAAAAATGGGTTAAAGTAGCGTTTGGGACAAGTTAAGTTCCATAAAATTCCATGCTCGGCATGGCATGAATTGGTTATTTCGGGATGGCTTTCCAACGCCGGGATTAGTTAAAAGGATGTAGCCTAAAGCCAGCGGCGTAGCTGGTGCATGGTGTAATTAGTGCTAATAAACAGGGCACGATACGCCGAAGGGCACCTTCATTATTTGGAATGGAACTGATGACGAACTAAGAGATTTTCTAAATCACCTCCGTGGATAGAGCAATTACATTCTGTACTCGAAAGGAGCACGAAAAAAAGAAACTCACCACATCAAGACGGACCTCAACAATAATGGCTACCCCTCAAGATAAGTTGACAGAATATTGGGAAATCGTATCCAACCCGCAAGAAGTAAATAGAAAGGCACAACCAACACTGACTTAATATTCCATAATATGTCAAAGGAATATCTGAGAAAATAAGAAGACTAGGATAACGATATAACATCAACACCGTATTCAACTCGAGGGATACCCTAAGAAGCCACATGATGAAGACAAAGCCTACAAGTCAAGAAGATAGGAAAAACTGCGTCTATCAGAGTCCCTGCGAGTGCGGCCAATCTTATATAGGTGAGACATTAAGACCACTTGAAACAATGATTAAAGAACCCAAAAATATTACGTCAGAAGCTGAAATCCTACATAAGGAACCCCACTGAAGAAAATAAAGTTTAAGGAAGCTGCTGCTATTCACCAGAACCCAGGCTGCTTTAGTAAACCATCATTAGACATAAGAAATATCTGGAAACCTTTGTTAGATAGATGTAATCCTAGGATAAGATCGCGTGCCAATTGAACGCATGACTGCACCCACCTCAGTTATGCTTCAGTGCACCTAGCTAGTATAAATAGTCCTGTACCTATTTACTATTTACCTGAAGAGGACTGGAGATACTTACCAGTAGAAACGTTGTGATTTAAAACAAATAAAGAAAAAGTCCAAAACTCTTTCATCATTCAAGTTTATTAATTGTTATACTTTTATTTTGAATTATTTACTATAAAACTCTTATTAGAATTTCAGTCTAAATATTGTGCACCCGGGCGCAACTTGCTCAGGAACGACCTGGCCTTCTTTTTGTTTTTTTTTTATGATCGAGCACAAGCACTATAGGAAAAATCCTTTAAGGCGCTCTGGGAGCGTTGCGTATGCGAAGAAAGCGATTCACGTTTTTCTTGAATCGTTGGAGGTTATATTCGGTTGAAAACACGGTCTCAGAAAGGCCGTTCCACAAAGATGACGTCCTTCAAATGAAAGAGTTCTGAAACAATGATGTTCGGTGTGTACTAAGTTAAACCACATAGGGATGGGCGGCAGTGGTTCGTCGTGTGTTTCTGCTATGCATTACTCTAGGTGGAATCGAGCGGGCAATATCTGTCGAACACTTGCCATGGAAATATCTGTAGAAGATAGTCAAATCACCAACCTGTTTTCGATGTTCTAAGCTGTCGAGGTTCTTAGTCAGCTCGTGGTCGCCGATTAGACGAGCGGCTCTCCTTTGGATGGAATCCAACAACCGAAGGGTATGCTTCGGTGCAGAACTCCAGATATGAGAGCAGTATTCCAGTGATGGTCGAATCTGGGCTTTATAGAGTGTCAAAAGTTGTTGAGATGTATACAACTTTTTGGTACGGAAAAGTATACCGAGCTTCTGAGAAGCTGCCCTGGCGATTGCCACAACGTGATTATGCCAAGACATATTTCCTCCCAGGTTGACACCCAGCAAATTAATAGACGAAGTCAGTGGAATTGCGTGTCCTGCCATAACGATATCGGGTTCTGCAATGTTAACCTTCTTAGAGAAAATTGCTGCCTGGGTTTTTTGAGCGTTAAATTCGACTTGGTTACTGTCACCCCAAGACAAAATTCCTTCCAGGTCTTTTTATTGAGGCGTGATACCTCATGTTGTCTGCGAAGATGTGCGTCAGCAGCCGATGTTTGAGATTTCAAAGTAAAAGATGAGATAAGTGTGCTGTCGTTAGCAAAGCTATATATTGGATTTTTTTTTCGCTAGAAGGTCGTTAATGTACAGGAAGAAGAGAGTGGGGGATAATATGGACCCTTGAGGAACACCAGCATTGATGGTGAAGGTGTCTGAGAGAAACCCGTCAATCGTCACTTGCAGAGAACGGTCCTTGAGGAAGCTAGACAACCATGAACAAAATCGACCGAGTATACCATAAGAACGCAGTTTACTTAGGAGCCTCTCGTGCCAGACACGGTCAAAGGCTTTAAAGATGTCCAGTGCAATAGCCCGGGACGCATTTTTGTATCGAGCGTCCAGTAAGCCGCATTCGTGATGTTCGACCTTGGCACGTATCGAGCGTTCGGTACTCCGACAACAGTCGGACGCTCGATTAGACTGAAGTCTTATTTTTTTTTGGTTTTTGAATTTAAAAAAAATGCTCTGGGTAACAACGAACAAACCGGTTGTCAATATACATTTTAGACGGAATTTGTTCCTCTAGTTATCGCCTCCTTATAATCCTCTAAGAAAAAAGCTAAAAAAATTACGCTTATCAGTCAAAAGTTGACAGTAGTCGTATGGTAGCTTGACAATCGACGATAGACAGATCTCGGTTAATGCGAAATTACCCGATTGCGGTGTACTGGCCGCTCGATACAAAAATGCGCTTGGGACTCCCCATGATGTTCGATTGCGTTGCTCCAAAGATGAGTGACATAGGCTAGAAGGTATCCTGTTGATCTGGACTTACGAAAACCATACTGATGGTCGCTGATAATTTTAAGGCCTTCTAGGTATTTTAGAAGTTGTTGGTTAATAGTTTTCTCCATCACCTTTGATATAACTGAAAGCAATGCGACTGGTCGATAGTTGTTTGGCAGGATTTTCTTGCCTTTCTTTGGTATAGGCTGGACTCGCGCCTTTTTCCAGCAAGATGGAAATTTTCCTTTTTTGTAGGATAGGTTAAAGAGTCTACAAAATACTGGTGTGAGTTCATCGGCGCATTTCTTGAGCACTATAATAGGAATTTCATCTGGACCAGAAGCTTTTTTGGCATCGAGCCCCTTCAGAATTCGTTTGACAGGATGCTGATGGAATACGATATCAGTCATTTCCGATCGATCTGCTGGAATGTTCGGGGGTGTTTTTCCCTGAAAGTCCACCGTGGAGTTTGAAGCAAATAGTTCTGCGAGTAAGTTCGCTTTATCTTTAGCCGTGGTTGCTATTGTGCCATCAGAACGTATTAGCGGTGGAATATTTGATTTGGTAAAATTTTGACTGACGGCCTTAGCGACTGACCAAAAGGACCTAGATCCGTTAGGACTGGCGAGAAGTTTATTTTTGATCCTCATGTTATGAGCCTCTTTGTTTTGATCTATCGTTTGCTTACACTGGTTTCGAGCGGTAACAAAGATGGTGCGATTCACATCGGTAGGATTTTTACGCCATAAGCTAGATTTTTAGCTCTGACAGCACGCTCGCAGTTCTTGCTAAACCAGGGCTTGCCATTAGAAGGGCGCTTCTTGGAGAAAGAATTAAAGGCTTCCATGCCATCTTGAGCACAAGCTGATGGCTCATCTGAAGAGAAGCATACTTCCAGCCAAGGAAAAGTGAAAATAAATATTTGTAGTACTAAAACACGTAACTTATTTTAAAAAATGTATGACTTTTTAATCTAAATCTCATTATAAAAACATATTAATAATAAAGTTACACTACAATAACGCCAATAAGAAAGGTTAAAAATACATCAAAACCAGAAGAATTTAGACCAATAAATACACTTGTAGCTGTCGAAAAAATTTTAGACGAATAGTCCATTATCAGTTATTAGATTTTGTAGTGGAAAATAAAATATTATCAAAATTTCAATCAGGATTTAGGAAGAAATATAGTTGTGAAACTGCTGTACAATATGTTTTAAATGATTGGAAACTTAAAATTGATAAGGGTGATATGGTGGCCGTTATTTTTTTAGATTTGAAACGTGCATTTGAAACAATTGATAGAAAAAAATTATTAGAAAAATTACGACATTACGGAATTGGTGGACAGGCACATAAATGGTTACATGACTATTTATTGAATAGATGGCAGGTAGTTAAATGTAACGAGTATGTGTCAAATAAAAAAGGTATAAATGGTGTACCTCAAGGCAGTATACTTGGTCCTATATTATTCATAATTTATATTAATGATTTGGCCTACAATCTAGACATTTGTAAATATCATTTTTTTGCTGATGATACAGTATTTATATTTCAGATTGTAATTTAATATTTCTAACAAATAATATGAACAATATACTAGAACATATATATAAATGGATGTGTGAAAATAAATTAAAAATTAATATTGATAAAACAAAATGTTTGTTACTAAGGTCTGATAAACAGTATAATGAGTTTCAAAATCAAAATCTTTCTTTTAAAATAAATAACGAAGCTATTGAAATTGTTACTAAAGTTAAATATTTAGGAGTTATTATCGACAAAAATTTAAAATTTCATGATCATATGAATTATATTTGTAAAAAAATTTCAAAAAAAATAGGAGTACTAAATAGATTAAGCGGATACTTAAGCATTTATAGTAAAAAATTAATTTTCAATTGTATTATTTTACCTCGTTTTTTGTAGTTCAATTTTATATATATGTTCACAACAAGATTAAAACAGATTACAGATTTTACAAAATAAAGCAATGAGAATAATATTGGGATGTAATAAATACACTAAAATAACGGAAATGCTAAATTGTTTACAATGGATGAATATAGATAGAAATTTTTTATTATTTCGTATTTTGATTTTTATTCATAAAATAAATTTAAATATAACAGCACCATATTATAAAAATTTCTTGACAAAATTTAATGAAGTTCATATTCGTGAAACAAGAGGAAAAAATAACTTTATTTTGGATCATACAAATTTGAAATCGACTCAAAAATCAATATTTTTTAGTGGTGCTATAGAATATAACAAGTTAGGAAATGAAATTAAAAGGTGTAATTTAAAACTATTTGTAAAAAAATTAACGAATCAAATTTTATGTAAAAAAGTCTAATAAAATAGTATTTCTAGATTGTAATTACCTATCTTTCAAGAGAGAAGAAAAAATTTAAAATTTGAAATGTAATTAAATAGTTCAATGAACTAATAAAAATTTGTTATTATTATTATTACTAAAACGCTTCTTTAATTTCTTGCATATTTTCTTCTAATTACCTTTTATCAAAGTAATGACACGACGTAGCTGGCTTTATGTGTATATTATAATTAATTTTCAATACATTAATTATTATTTAGTTTAAAATAAACAAAAAGCAAATGATGGATATTAAATTATTCTATCTAGAAACATAAAAGTGTTTATAGGATACCTGTTATAGCATTATTATAATGATATTTACCGTGAGTATATTCGACAATTATTGATTTATCTGTCCAACCTATTTATGTAGCACTGTAATAAAAATTTGGTAGTAAAATTTTAATATGACAGAGGTTTTACCAATTCGTAATTTGTTAGGTACAACAGTAAATTCAGGTTTCTATTAGTATATTATTATAAAAACAAAATATATATTTGCCAATAAACACTAACAGCTTATTTTGCCCCATTATGAATTGTAATTTATATGGGGAATTACATTTTAATGTTTTACCAGTTAAATGACTAGGACTAACGAACGACAGCTAATAGAAATGGAATTAGTTCATGGCAACATAATACGCAAATATTTAATTAAACAAAAATTTAATTGAATATCCAGTATACCGTACATAAACGTAAAAATATTCAATTATAGGGGTAATTTTGGTGTTCGATTATGGCTCTTTAACTCGTTTTAGAAATCTCTAATAATTCTATAAACATTCGACACGAAAGCGGCTATCAGCGCACGCGTCTTGACCACAATTTCGCCGAAACAGCTCCAATGAATTTACTTGATATCTCAAAAGGAGGCGACACCAAAACGACTTAACTTGTGCAATCCGTCGGCTTTGGGTGAACTCAACGGGTCTTCACAAGGTACCCCTGAGACCGCTACTTCTCGTTAACCTTGAATGAGGACGTTATCCATAGGGAGTAAAATTCTGCGGCTCAACTGGTGAGAAGATACAAAAAATCGCGGGGTTCTAGCACCTATGGGTAATGCTCTCATCGAACGTTAAACGAGAAGTAGCGGCCCCAGAGGTATCTTATGAAGACCCACTGAGATCAACAGCAAGCCGACGGATTACACTATTACACAAGGTAAGTCGTTTTGGTTTAAAATAAGAAAAAATTAAAAATAAAAGAAATAGGGCTTTCCAGATTACTTAGACCTAACGTTTGGGTGGATATGCTGCTTCACTGTTATCCTGATCTGATCCTCCATTGCAAACTGTGAAATCGAAATTTGTCTTTGTTCTAACCATGCAATAGGTAATCTTTTTGACCAACTTGTATTTGGAATTTTTTCCATTAGCCCATAATGATAGATGGCGTTATCCATGAGAATAAGCGACGGTTCTTCCAAGTTTGGTAACAATTTATCTTTAAACCATTTCTCAAAATTTTCACTATTCAGCGAATTATGATAATCACCAGATTTCCAAACTTGCATTATTCACGAATTAATTTTCTGAATCAGCATGTAGAATAATATACCGTACATCATCTGACGATTTTTTTTTAACTGTGTGAAGAGCATCATTTTGCCAACTTCACATAAAAGCCCCTTTACTGTATATCCAGATTTTATAGCAATAATGTGCTCCTTGACTTTAATATTACTAGTAATAATAACGTCTTACAACTGCAAATAAGTTCCAGAAATTTTGAATTGGTTTTGGATCAGAAACTGCAGTTTACTCAGCATAAAATGGTCTACTTCCACGTGAATATCTTTCCCTGAATATGCAAATAGACATTGTTATGATGTAAAACTGAGAAAGTTATTGTGTGATACTTTCGTGTTGCCTTTGTTGAATTATGGTTATGTTGTGTACGGCAACCATTAAAACGCTTTTAATAGATATCGTATACAAAAAGTTCAGAATGCTTAAATCTCTACAATAAGCTTATATTTTTTCCAAACAATTTAAGTATTGTATCATTCAAGGAAAGAATAACACGCGAATTATTACTGACTCAGTCTTGACTGCTAGCCTCTTGATTTAAGCCTAAGATATAATTTTTTATGTTCACATTGGAATTATGTTAATGTATATGTATGGTATATGATATATTATACGAATATAATACAGGGTGTTTGGGTAGGAAAGGGCAATATTTTGGGAATGTGTTGAGAGGGTGAAAATAAGAGAAATAAATGTTTTAGTTCGATTCTCAACCATTTCTGAAATAATAGTTTCTAAAGTTTTTGTAAGTTAATTTTTATTTTAAAAGGGAAAAATTGCAGGTACTGCGGTACAAACTAACTTAAAGAATATTTTCAATAACCCCTCCACCAACTTCAATACATTTTTCGACACATTTGTTAATCGCTCGATTAGCACGGTGGATTGAGTGAGGATTGTTTTTTATAAAAGTTGCATCATTGAAAATTCGATCGCGGAGTGCTGCTCTCATACAAGCAATTTCATCCAACCCCAAAGGTAATAATCAAGCGGGTTTAAGTCTGGTGACTTCGGTGGTTAAACTTGCGGATCACCTCTGCCAATCCAGCAATTAGGAAAACGATAATTCAAGAAATTTCGCACACGGAGACTAAAATGAGGTGGGGCACCATCATGTTGGAAGTACATTCGTTGTCGAACATTTAACGGAACATCTTCCAAAATGTGTATCAATGGTCTTTCAAAAATCGTAATTATCCTTATCCAGTAAGACACCCGATGGACCAAACAACTGGTCGTTGAGCATTCCACACCAGACATTAATACTGAATCGATGTTGAATGTTTCGTTCGTTGACCACCGATATTCATTGTAGCAATTATTAATTCCATCACGAGTGAACTGAGCTTTATCGCTAAATAAAATGTATTTGTGCAAACTTCGATTTTGATGGATCCATTCACAAAATTGTACCCTTGAAGCAGGATCACCATCCAGAAGATGTTGAACGGGTTGAACATAAAAAGGTTTTAAACCATTTTTTCTAAGTGACTTCCATACGGCTAGGTGTGATGGTATATGAAGTTCATTTGCAACCCGTCTCGTATACTTATACCTGAGTTATCTGCGACAATATCCAAAACATTTTTTTCATTTTTCACATCTAGATCCTGCACTCTTTCAGAAACAATTCTTACGCTTGGAAACATTCTAGTTTCCTGAGCACTTGCAAATACTTTTTGAAAAACTCTTCTATTAGGAGCTCTTCGATTTGGAAAACGACGTCGATTTTCATTAACTGCGCGCATCGCACTACCGGTACAATAACCATACACGAATATCATGTCGGCATACTCCCTGTGACTGAATGTGTGGGGCATTCTAAGTATGAAAATCTTGGTTCAAGTCGATACGCTCAATATGAAGCTAACTGACAACTACTATGCATGTCAAAACTATAAATCAAAATGTACCGGACGGACGCCTCCTTCATTATTTCAATAAATAAAAAAAATAATAATCAGAACCGATTATTTCAGAAATGGTTGAGAATCGAACTAAAACATATGGGTTTATTTCCCTTATTTTTACCCTCTGAACATATTCCCAAAATATTGCCCTTTCCTCCCTAAATACCCTGTATATGTGTGCGCGCTTCTATATTATGGTTAAACACACTTCGATTGGATATTTATATTTCTATAGATTTTTTATTAATATTTTGATGTATTACTATACTTAAAACCCAATATTATATGCAGTGACGTAGCAGTCGAAACCATGGAAACTGCCAAAATACTGTGTTATCATTGGCGGTTTGCCTTGATTTCCATGGTTTCGACTGCTACGTTACTGCATATAATATTGGGTTTTGAGTATAGGTAGAGATTAAGTGTAAAAATAGAAGATTCCCATGGTATTTGCTAAACTTCGCCTTGCTGTGCTACAATAATTGTATATAATATCCCTTATTATCATTAATAAAAGTCGACTAATATTATTATTTTTATTATTATTATTATTATTTAAAACAAAATAAGTATGACGGGTTCGCGCAACTCTTGATTAAGTGGGTGGTATTCTACACTCACCGACATTAAATTCAGGACAACCAAAATTTAGATCAAATTTAATGTTTTATAACTTTTTCTTCCATAGTCCGATTTCTACCTTTTTTTTACCAAATGTAGATAATTGTTTCGGATTTGATTAATTTTATTCAATTTTCAAAAATACAGTTTACATGTTGAAATATACAGGAAAATAAAAAAGTATGTTTTTCCCTTTAAGTTTGTAACACTCTGTAGAGTAATTTTGCAACATAAACTACCCACACTGAATATGCTTTTCTGCACAGTTTGATTCATTTTTAACATTTTACTGTTTTATTCTTCTCTGTATCGTTATCGGTTTAAGAGATATGAATTTTATAAATGAACAATACACTTTTTACAACAATTATTGAAAACACTCTGGATTTTTTTTTGAATGTTTAGGTTTCCTTGGAAACGTATTCTGCATTTGTCAATCAGTTTTATCAGACATTTCGAGCATTTAAAACGTTTCGTGAGTGAATTCTAAATTTATTTTTTCTTTTACGATGCCTTTGTCATCTGAAGATTCAGCTAGAGCCCTTGCTCTTCATGATGTTGGTTATTCCTATAGAGAAGTGGCGAATATGCTAGGTTTCACAAAATCTAGCGTGGAAAGAGCCCCTGCAAGGTTTCGTGAGACTGGAAGTTATGGTAGAAGACCTGGATCTGGAAGAAATCGTGCTACTTCCGCCCTTGATGACCGCTTTATAAGAGTCTCAGTTTTAAGAGATTGGCATACCAGTGCAGTAGTGATAAGAAATGAACTTCAAAGGGTTCGTCAAGTTGCTGTCAATGAAATTACAGTAAGAAAAAGACTTCATAAAGTCAATTTACGGGCCAGAAGACCGGCAACTGGACCAGAGCTCCTCAGACAGCATCGAGTTAATAGACTTATTTTTTCGCAAGAACACATTAACTGGAACCTTCAAGAGTGGAGGCAAGTTCTATTTTCCGACGAGTCCAGATTTGGCCTGAGGTCTCCTGACGGGCGAGAAAGCGTATGGAGACGACAAGGGGAGAGATTCGCCCAATGTAATTTTAGCGAAAGGGTTAGCTTTGGTGGTGGATCCATTATGGTGTGGGGCGCTATTTCATTTGACGCTCGAACAGAACTTGTTTTTATTGACAGAGGAACTGTAACTGCCCAAAGGTACATTGAAGAAATTCTGGAAGAACATGTTGTTGTTTTTGCACAATTTGTCGGTAACGAATTCATTTTCATGCATGACAATGCCCGTCCACATACTACCAGAATGGTGGCCCAATGTTTAGAAGAGGTTGGAATAAACGTTATGCACTGGCCCACTCGTAGGCCTGACCTTAATCCGATAGAACATGTATGGGACATGTTAGGTAGACGAATCAGAAAACGCCGAGGACAGTTATTCACTATTCAACAACTCCGAAATGCTCTAGAAGAAGAATGGGGTAATATTCCACAAGAGGATATCCAAAATCTAATTAGAGGAAAGAATCGACGTTTAGTAGCTGTTATAAGAGGTAGAGGAGGTAACACGAGGTACTAACTTTTAAAGCTCCTACTTTTTATGTTTAAATTAAAAATAGTAATATTAATCTAAAAGTGCAATGTTTATTTCAAAATTTCATATCTCTTAAACTGATAACGATACAGAGAAGAATAAAACAGCAAAATGTTAAAAATGAATCAAACTGTGCAGAAAAGCATATCCTGTGTAGTTTATGTTGCAAAATTACTCTACAGAGTGTTACAAACTTAAAGGGAAAAAACATACTTTTTATTTTTCTGTATTTACTGTATTTTTGAAAATTGAATAAAATTAATTAAACCCGAAACATATATCTATATTTTGTAAAAAAACAGGTTGAAATCGGACTATGGAAAAAAAAGTTATAATACTTACATTAAATTTGATCTAAATTTTGGATGTCCCAAATTTAATGTCGGTGAGTGTATATAAAAGGCTGATCCGTTTCTTTATCTTAGCACTGTATAATGTGATCATATAAGGTTCTGTTTTAAAGTAATCTTGATGCAACTTTTACCTCGGCCAGTTGTTCTTGAGCCTGCTGCAACTGCAACTCCTTAGCGTTCAGCTGCGCCGCCAACGATAAACTTCTCTCAGCTTCATCTCTCGCATGCCTCAGTAAACTCCACCGTTCTCTCTCCCTCTCTTCTCGCTCCGTTGACAGTTGTTGTAACGACGTTTCGTCCCTCACCCGCTGAAACAAAGAATACCGGTAGACTAGAATTCGGAATAATCTATTTTTGTAACTATTTAGTTAGTTTTCATGCAAAATCAAACAACGTACAAAAAATGGATCAGTTTGACGACCCATTAGTTTATCGTACAAACATTAAATAAATATTCCTTTCGAATTTTTTTCTACCATGGATTGGACAGATCATGACAGGTCTGAAAATAATTTTTCATGCCACAATATTTACCCAGCCGTCAATTTTTTCCAAGGTCGTCAACCATCAGCCAAATGGAATAAATTCGGACACGTCGATTGGTATTTCTAGTAGCGCATTTTTTTTAATAAAAACTTTTTATACAGTGTTACATGTTACAGTGGCCAATGCCAACTTTCTTATTTTAAATGCAACACCCTGTATATTATTCAATTTTTGGATTCTTCAGAAAATTTTAGACATATTTCATGTACAATATCCTATACCCATCTAGTTTTCAGATTTCTTGCAAAAATTAACAACACACTCAAAAACTAACAAGTAATTCTGTTTATTTCTTGATAACGTAAAAAACAAAAAAAACTTAATGTAGAAGATATTAAAAATGCTCGCCGCAAACGTCTTGGCAACATCCTAATAGTAAATAGATATTTCTTCTAATGTTACTGAACATTTCAGGCGTGACCGTTCTAATCGCAAGCGTTATTCATCTTCAGTTAGCTAAGTCGAGGGGTATAGTTTTGTATACAATATTTTTGACATAATCCCAAGGAAAAGTCTAATGGCGTCAGATCAGGAGATCGTGCTAGCCATTCCATCGATTCACGCCTCCTTATCCACCAATTTGGAAATACTCGGTTGATGTACTGCCGGGCATTGATTTGGTACTGAGGCGGTGCTCCATCTTGTTGAAACCATATCATATTCGCTGGAAGTTGTGGGTTTGCTGGATCAGGATATAAGTTTGTCAAAGTTTGCAACATATTATTTTGGAGCGGTGCTAAATAATTATCGCCATTTAAATTGCCAGTAATGAAAACGAGACCCTCCTCCTCCTCCTCCTCTTTGCTGCCCAAACATTGACCTTTTCAGGATATTGCGTATGTTCTTCTCTAATCCAGTGAGGATTTTCCCTAGACCAATAGCGGTAATTCTGACGATTAGCATGACGGTAAATACGATTGGCGTTCCTTAATATCTAATATTTTACAATTATTTTTGATTATTAACTTTTACAATACTTAATTAAAAACTAAATTCTTTAGGCGAAAATAAGCGAAGCAAATTAAATTAAAAAAAAAGGTGCACTAATCAGAAACCAAAACATGTTCTAATTGGATCACATTGTTATCTAACATTGCCATCATTTGTTCAAAGAAATACGTTCTCCTAATTGTCTTCCATGAGCGCATGCGTAGGAATCATTTTATAGGGATACATTTTATTTTCTTTTAATGTTCGAATAATCGATGAATGGCCTTAAACTCAAGCATATTATCTAATTTGGTATTATCACTTATTGCATTGGCAGCTACTTTTTTATCTGCTTTACATGTTCCAGCTGGCGAAACTGCTTTTCTATTTTACTAATTTTCCCTTGAGTTATATGCGGCACATTTAGAAATTTTTCATGAAATAAGCGAGCAACTTCCATTATTTGTGTCCGTATTATTTTATCTACTAACCAATCATCTGAAGAATTGTTATTTTATGCATTTCTGTTAAATAAACCATTTTTTCTGATATACAGTTAACAAAATTCAAACGACTATAACACTGACAAGACAACTACTGTCATACAGACCGACAACAACTTGTTAAAGTTAGGAGTTTTAAACAAAAATAAACAAAACTATTTACTTATACCTTTTTTATTTCATATTAGTTAAAAGAAACGCTGAAATGCAGTGGCGGCTTCTCCTATAAGGCAGGTGAGGCAGTGCCTCACCAATAATTTTGCAAATTAAATAAATTACAAAATTATATTACTCTACTATTTGCATAAATATATATCCATTAAAATTAATGCCGTCAATCTTAACGCGCTTCGCTAGAAATATTATCTATCATCCATCTCATTTATGCATGCGGTCGTATATGGTAGAAGCCGGTCTCGCGCTTCCTTGTCTTTTACGATCCCTTGCGTGTTTTGTTCTTATATCATCCATCTTATTTCTGCATGCGGTCGTATATGGTTAGAGGCCCGGCCTCCCGCTTCCTTGTCTAGCGTATTAGTGAAAATATCTAATGTCTTGTATGATACCGTAATAGTCCAGTCGAATCTAGCTTTAAATAACGCATAAAACATTCTTCTGAGGCCAGCCTCAACTCTTTATGTAAATTTAATGCAAACGCGAGGGGACTAATCTAATCTATAAAGATGAACACGGTATTTAGAGAAATGCTATTATTAGATTAACAGGTTGTCGTTGAAAGTTTAGAGAGAATGCATAGTGCATTGTATTTTATTATAGTGTTCGGTAAATACTTTTGTGGTTTTCCGTACTGATTTTTGTTTTGCTTTTTTTCCAACAGTGGGCAGTGATTTTTCTAAAATATTAATATTACATTACTTTTATTACTTATTAGTTTATTTGTTTTGGGCTTATTAGCGAAAAATGGATTCAGCGGGACCTAGCACAGCATCACAACTTCCCCAGGTAAATGTAAACATTCGCACTCCTACTTGTGATCTTGTTAAGTTTTTAGTAAATGAGCAGAATTTTTCAAGTAATTCCTATGAAGATAAATTGTACATAGTAAAGTAAAGCGACCTGTTCCAGATTTGAGTAAACGTCTTGTCTATCGGTGGGGTGGGGAAATCAAATCGGAGCTTTCAAAACACTTGGTACGAAAAGTACGACTGGCTTACTGGTAGTGTAACGTTAAACAAATTAGGTATTTTGCTGGCCGTGTATTCTGTTTGCAACAAATAATAGCGACAAAGTTTGGTCAAAATGTGGTTATAGCGATTTAAAAAACCTGTCTAAACTTTTAAATCTAACCTTGCTAAAAAAAAATTTTCAACTCTGCCTCACAACTTTCAAATACCACGAGCCGCCCCTGTTGAAAAGCAATAAATCTGAAAACACTTAATATTTCCGAAACAGTTGAAGACAGGTATCGAATATTGTACATAAAATATGTCTGAAATTTTCTGAAGATTCAAAAAATGTATTAATATACAGGGTATTGTATTTAAAATAAAAAAGTTGGTATTGGCCACTGTTACATGACACACCCTGTATAAAAAGTTTTTATTAAAAAAAAATGCGCAACTAGAAATACAAATCGACATGTCCGAGTGTTTTTTCGGACACGCCCGCATGTATTTATTATCGAATTTATTCCATTTGGCTGATACACACTGTATAATAATGTAGAAGAAAAACTCGCAATCTGATCCACAAGCTTATTAAGGTTGGTTAAATTATTGCGAGCAGGTTTCGGGAGTAAATAAATACCTTCATCTTCAGCGAAAATTTTTATGTCTTACATAAGAGAATGACACTATTGGTTGATTTACATTTCTACGTTTTTGTCATAATCAAAGCACATCGTACATCTAATGGAAAAAAGACCTAAAAGCGTCATAAGTGTCCTAATGCTATATTCTTTCTAATGGAATAGCGACATTATTGTGTTGAAGCAAACAAACGCGAGATGGCGGAAGTGTCACCTTTCTTTCGCGCTACTTTTAATTGGAACATTGACCCAACTATCAGTTCGGCGACGCAGGTGCACGCAATTTATAAGAAAAACGACACAAGTGCAAAGTGGTGCTAGTTAAGTTTATATTTTGATTCCATTTTCAACAGAAAAATGACGTAAGTACCAGTTAAGACGTTTTTCCTCTAAATTTGGCAATATTTTTATTAAGTATATTATAGTTTTTATTTTATAAAGTTACAATTACTTTTATAGTTTAAAGTTCCTCGTGTTTATGGTTACTTTCGTTTAAACCTTATATTGTCTATTTTTAATACAAAAAAATATAATAATATCGTTTTATTTTAGTGTAACTAAGAAACAATCATTTTTTAAAAAGAAAAGTGTCACAATTACATATTTTTGTTATTTACTAAAGCATTAAAAAAAAACTCAGTAATTTGATCATTATTAATAATTAATGAACAAACCTAGTCGCTGATGTTTAAATTTATGTTTTTAAACCAAACTTTGTACCCTAAAAATTAAAATAATTCAAATTCATCGTTTTCTCAAAACAACCAATTTTGCAGTCAAGTCTTTTTTCCACTAGATGTGCGACATGTTCTTAAATTCAACATTTTAAGTAATTTTTATAAATTTAAATTCAAGTAAGCCTACTGCTTATAATGATTTCTTTAATTTTATTCAGCAACTTTATATTTCTTTCTTTTTTCTGCTGCTAAAGTTTTATTTTGTAAATCAACCAACAATTTCACAGTGACGGCTCCTCCATAAGGTCATTTGGTTACTGACCTCCCTTAATTATTCTCTTCTTATATAACTTAATATTTATTAAATTTAAATTAAGTTTTTATCCAGTTCGTTATCTTACACAGTATCACTATAATACCTTAATCTAATGTTGAAGTTTCTTTTAAAACTTCAAATATTTATGTTTTATTTTTTAAACGATTATTTACCAACAAAAATTTAAAAAATGATTACATTAAAAATTTACAGTCGAAATAAAAACATGGATATTAAAGACAAACAATTTGAAAATATTTTTAGAAATGCTTTAATTAATTATTATTGTTTTGAATAATTTATATCAGTTATATTTTTTACTTAAAAATTATAAATTAATAAATTTATTATAGGTAATATACTCCTTCAAAAAAAACTGCGTTTATACTAGAAAATTAACATTTTTACATTAAAACTTAATTTTTAATGCATATTTATGATTTATGATTTTACATACTAAAACAAAAAATAAGATTTGCCCCTAACAAGCTCAGCTTCAGGGGATTGAAGAATAAGTTTATAGAAGACAACATAAACTATTTATTATATTATTAAATTTTAAATAAACTTATTATTATTATTTTGAACAAAATATTAAGCTGAGGTTAATTAATATTTTTCCAAAGTAAGTAGAGTAAATAAATAAAGTTTTATTTTGCTTTTAGTTAGGTAAATATTGACTTTTTCAAGACATGTACAAAAGTAAACAAACACGTCATATTCCTACAAAAAGTGCGACAATATAAAATAACTTCTTTATGAAAGACCAGGGCAAATAATTTTTGGAAAAAAAAACGGGGAAAATAAATTAAAGTCGATCTGGGTTACGAGGGTGAAATGGGGTAAACTTTTAGGGGTGAAAACTGGTTTTTCCCTATTTTCAGCGAAACTAGACCTTCTCTTTGTATGAACCATTTTTTCACATAACCTAAAATAATGAGTACCTACTAAGATAGTAAAGTTTAGTGATAACCGCTAATATTTTCAATATCCATTAGATTTATTCATTTATTTATTTGCACAAATAAGATGCCAGCAGGCCAACGGCCCAGGCTTGGCATTCACAATTTACAATGTTGTGTACAGATTTACACCTATTACTAAGATTGTAATATTATCATTAATTCATCAATTAAAATTAAAGACAATAGCATGATTTCTAAGCCCTTTTTTAAATGTTGATAAGAGGCAAATTAAACAAATCAATATTCTGGTAGTGTGGTTAAGCGATTTATGGGAGAATGTTTACCTGAATTTGTTCTATAAAAACACTTAACACTTAAAGGGCCATAACTGAAAAGTCCGTTAAAGTTTTAATAAATTGGCGTGAGGGTCGAAAATACCGGTGCTTTTAAAGTTTAAAAATCTAAGAAGCTTATTCTGAATAATTTTGAAAAAGTAGTCCATACTTAAAGTGGAGTTAAATGTATAGAAAAAAGCACAAAGTCTTTCTCCACAAGTTTATTAGAATAACTAGGCGAACCTAGAATAATTCATAATAATTCGACATGTTTTGAGTGTAGAAACACTCATCATTAGGAAAACAAAGTAAATAGTACAATGCTGATATTGTTAGCATTAGAGAAAATAATAAGTGGGATTGAGCCGTAATGGAGCTTGCAATGGTGTACACGAGGTGTAAAAATTAATAGTCAGAAGACCGACAAGATTCAACATACTGGAACGTCAAGGGCTAGTGCAAAGGCCCTGTCTTGGGCAGAAAAATAAAGAAAGCAAAAGCGAAATTAGAGAGTTTTAACCAACGAATTAATAATACAAAGGAAGTAGGGTTTTGTAGATTGACAGTTGTCCAGGATGGGTGCTGATGGCGGCAACATTTGACGCATGCGCGCACGACTGTTTCCGGTCGACCTGTGGCGTATCATTAAAATGGTAATAATAAAATTATTAATGATATTTTATTTGGCGAAGAAAAGAAAAAAATATTTAGATTCATATATACCTATAAGATACGTTAAGGTTGGTGTAATAAAACAATACAACTATTTCTTTTAATTATTTATTTAAATAAGGTAACGGAGGTGAAAGGGTCCTTTGTAAATATCTGGTTAAATAACTAAAAAACACCTGTTATTATACATTAAAAAAAATTGCAGAAAACAAATTGTTTCAGATATTAAATACTGATGAAGGCAAAACTATTGCCAAAACGTCTATGTTAAAAAATAAAATTTTCAGAAAACCTTACTCTTTCTTCATGAACCAAATCCCAAGAAAATAATAAAATATAATATATAATCCTGTTAATATGTACCTAAATAATAATAATGAGATTTCTAGTATACAAGAAAATTGTCAAATGATAAACTATGCAGATGATACAAATATTTTATTGTCATATAAATACCTTGAGCTTCTCGAGCAACATATTAACCAATTTATGATTGAAGTAAATAATTGGTTTTCTAAAAATAAACTAATATTAAATAAATCAAAGACCCGTATCACCTTGTTTAAGACTAACCAATACACTTGGGAGAATCCGGAAACCGTAACCATTAATGATTATCATATGAGATTAAAGGAAGATACTAAAATCTTAGGTGTGTTGTTGGATAGTAAAATGTCCTGGAAGAGCCATGTCCAATATATGTTGTAACCAGAAGGTGTTCCAGTTAGATTCACAGTAGGATAATTATCTTCAGGCAGGTTTTTACATGGTGTCTTATAAGATATTGCATAGGAACGTACCTGCCAAAAAAATATAAGTTTTTTAATTATCTGTTTAGCACCTTTACCAAATAACACAAAAGTACCTATAACGTAAATAAAATACTGAAACCTATAGACTACTACCTCTCTTTGTAAAAAAATTATTTATATTTTGATATGAATTTCTTGGAATGATAGAAGGTTTGGGACTTGTTTTGAATTTATTTTTTTAATCACTGGTATCTCCAGTCGTCCTCAGGTGAATATTGGGAAAACGTTTCTATCATTCTAGAAACATCATTGTCTTCAACCGTTAAATATGAGTTTCTTTGTTTATCATACCTACACTCCCATATTTTATTACATTCTTTATCCATGGCTTTAAAATTTTAAAAATAGATTACACCATTAAAACATTTAAAAACTTTTCTCAATAAATAATTTACGAAAGAGTACCAAAGCAGCTTCCTTAGAAGCATAAATAATGCAGCATTATTTGTATTCATATTCTTAAGTACCTACCTACCTACCTACATATTTTCCAATATTATTATGTAATGACCCGATACAATAGTTTCAAAACTTACATTTTTTAACCTGGCTACTGCAAAAGTAGGCACTGCAGTTGGGACCAATCAAACTTTTAATCTTGAAGTTCTGTCAAAGCAATCTTCAGAAAAATGCTACGAGCAAAGAACGCTATTTCGTGTAGGATCCCAATTACTTCGGTTTACAAATTTCAACCATCCTTTTTTCATAGGTAATTATTTGGAAAACTAAAAACCAGTAAGTATTTTTAATTTGCTTTCCTAAGATTTTACTCCCAAGGTTTCTGAAAATGAGATCAAATATTGTAAATTATCTGTGATATTTTAAATTTTGATTTAGGTTTAAATTGTTTTCACTAAAAGTATTGTTTATTTTAAATTTTTATGTAATTTTTTAAGTTATTAAATTGTTGCACATTTTTTTTCCCGATTGCTATAAAATTATTGTTGAAATTGTGATATTATATTTACATAGGTAAATATTTTAGTTGTTATTAAAAATTTTCTGTAGAAAAAAAAACCCAGTCGATTAATAAATAAATAATATTTTTCTGGTTTTATAGGACGAACGCCCATGAGGCCATGAATGACATGCGAGGTTATGTGTATTTTGACATTAAATTAAAATAACATTTTTTTTTTCTCTACAGATTAAAAAAGTTTATATATCTAAACATAAACTTACCGATGATTGAAATGTTATGTCCAGTTGTTTATTCTTTAGCGTTTGGGAGCACCCACAAGCATCACAACTAACCATACTTATAGCTAATTAAATAATACGGAACACAACCTAAATAAAATGTTTTTATCGCTGTCCAGCCCTAAAAGTATAGTCCACTGTCACAATAAACTAAATTATAAGTTTAATAGAATTCGATAAAATATCGTTGTTAACTAATTAAAATGCAAATCAATTCAAAAACAGCAAAGAAAACAGAAAATCACAGCTCGACCTGTCAACCACCGTCAACCACGGTCAACCACCAAAACAAACATGGAGTAATTTGTGGGTTCTGAAGATGGCCGACTTCCGTCGCAAATTTTGTTAGGCGGTTTATGCAAAACCCTACTTCCTTTGTATTATTATTTCGTTGGTTTTAACAGACTTTGTGAAAATCATTTAAATATAAGAAGTGAAAAATCTTAAGTTTCATTAAACTTTGTCGGAGACATGTAAAAGTAGTGAAATGGAAGGGAAAGAAAAAAAGAAAAATTGTTTTTCGTAAAAGTCAAATCATCTGTAAAAGATAAAAATAGGAAATGTAGCAAATGAAATTTAATAAAATGACGTAGATTTGCTTACCATTTAGCTTGAAGTAAAATGCTGTTGAGATACCAGGCCTGTTACGGCCCAGTTACCCCGGCAGGAGTCAAAACATACACATTGTGTGCAAAATTCTTAGAAAAGTAACATTTTCTTTGTTAAAGAAGTTCAACTGCAAGCAGCACGTGTCAGAAGGGAAATGAAATGGGGAACAAATGACAAGTGTTTTGGCGGTTAAATTGAAAAAACCTTCAAGTATGCTAAAAAATTAAATGTTATAAAGGAGAAAAGCTCAATTAAGGTTCAGAATTGCTTAAAAATCTAAAAATCACTAGAAATAAAAGATAAACCCAATACAATCCTTTTTTTTTATTCTGAATACTTTCTTTCTGTTCTTATATACCGTATATACTGAGGTGTCCAGACGGTAGAGGCAAAACTTAATATACATATGTCAGGTTATAGGCATAGAAGCAAAATAGTAGTAGAACAATAGAATTTTTAACCTTGTATACTTGAATAATGAAGTTTCTAAGGTTTTCGTACAATAATTGTTTATAAAATTTTCCTGTACTTATACCACAAAAAAAGTTGATTATAAGTTAAGATTAGTTTTGTCTCAAAATTGTAATTATCCGTAAATTCCATACAGTGTTGCCAAACCTTGCAGGTTACGATAAGGCAAGCAATCTTTTAAAAACTTTAAAGATGAATCTTTAAAGAACCATTATTGGGTATACATTTTATCTTTAAGAAGTTTTCTCCTGCCTTCCGGATAGGTTTAAACAAGGGAACCGTGGTGCTTGTGCGATCTGACATGTATAGTATTTGCAGAATTATACCGTTGCCTCTTACTGCCAAAAATAAACTACCTGATTAAACCCTATTGTATATGCCTCACCCTCTTTAAAGGGGATTAAATGGGATCAGGGTCGGGTTGAAAATGTACCTAGACCACATGATTTATTTTTATAATTTAAAATAAATAGATAGGTATTTTTAGTTTTAGGTAGGTACCTATAATAAATGTAAAATAATGATAACAATTATTGATAATTGAAAATATTATAATTTAAAAGTATAACTATTAGGATAACAAGTACAAAAAGTTGTGCGTCGGTATCTTGATGGTAATCTAAAGAAGAATTTGCTATGTTTTTAGCTGAAAGCAACAGACAATTTGGGACAAACCCGTTCTCTGAACCAGCATGTAATATTGTGATTCTTTTGCCTTTATTTGATGGTGCCTTGGTTTGACATTTTTTGGAAGAATCATCCCAACCTTTTCTTGGAGTGTCATGGGTATCGAACCATGTTTCGTCAAGGTAAATAATTTGACGATTTTCTTCTCTGAATTGTTTAACAGCTGTCTCCATTCCCGCAAACGTTGAGATTCCATTAATGTTTGTCTTTTATTAATGCTTCGGTATTTAAAACCCATTTTACGGAAAGGCTTGAAAGGCAACAAGAGATATTTGTTTCGTCTTTAATCAGCCGCTCTTTGAGGGAAATCAAAGTGGGTACAGTTTGTGCCTCATACATTTGGTAAATCTTTCTTCTTAATAAATCCATGTCATTTTCGTCAATGCTTCTAAATGTGCCAGAATCACTCCGATTTTTTCTAGGATTAACAGGTTTAAGTACTATGTCTCTTACCGAAGATAAAGGAGTTTTTGTCAAAGTAGACGTCTCTGCTAAAGCATCCATCGAATTAAAATTTCTACTCAACAAAGATTGATACACATTTTTAATTATTAGTTTGACATCGGTAGATAAATGCTTTCTTTTAAAAATGACACTTGAAGATGCCCCCCTATCAGCACAATTCCAAGGATGCCACATTCTACCACTAATAATCCTAACTAAAAAAATAAACTCGCCGGAAAACCACTATAGACTAAAATTATTAAAAATCAGTTTGTATTTATATATGACTTAGGCATAGGTATAAATTGAATTTGTACCTGGTCCGGCTCTGCTCGAAAAGATTTTAAAATTTGGGATTTCATTATTTATTTTATGGTCAAAGGGATAATGAGGGTTTATTGCAGTCAAAAGATCAACGGTATAATTCTACAAATACTATACTGTCCGCTATTTAGAAGTTTCATCCTTTTAGAAATGAGTCGATGATCGAGTTCGCCTTATCAAATATATTATGTATATTATGCTTGTTTTTTGTAAATTTGTTCAGCCAGTTGTGATACCCTGTATCCATTATCCTACATTATTATCTGCCATTGAGGCCTGCTACACCGCATTATATATATTTAATATTTTATTACATTTTCATATGCCATGTAGGCTTAAGGTAAAATAAACAGACGTCCATTTTATGTTCTGTTTATTTTAGAGTTACATTGTTGCACGAAATTTGAAATTTAATAAAATATGAAAATATTATTTAGCAATACTCTGTTGTAGGCCTCGTCAGTGTTGTTAAATTATTAAAAAGGGTGTTAGGCGTTCGGTCGTGCACGTAAAATAAATACAATTAGATGAAAAGGGGTAAAGGTTATCCATGGTGTTAAAATTATTTATATAATATAACACAGGAAACAAAATTTGGTAATATTCTTAACAAAAAATAAATAGTTAACATAAGGGTTCCTCAAGGAAGTATTTTGGGGCTTTTGCTTTAAATTTTATATATTAATGATATGCCGTTAGTCTTAAAATAGGCTAAAACGCAGATAGATTGCGAAAAAAATATTTTAGAAATTTTATTCTAAACTTGTTTCATTGTTAAATTGATTGAAAATAAAATTTTAATATTTTAATTTTTAAGGTCTAAATTGAAATATTTTAAAAAGTACTATTGAAAAAGATTTAAAAATAAACAACTTGTTTAATAAAAACTATTAACTACAAATTCTAACAAAACAACATACATTCCATTTACTTCATACACAAATAAACTTCCAAATATTGGTCCAATAATATGCAATAATAATATTAAAATAAAGGAAGGTAAAAATATTAAATATCTAGGAATAATTTTTGATAAACATTTAAAATGGGAATTACGTAGTGACTACGTTGTAAAAAAACTAAGAACTGTTATACCAAAATTTAAATACCTTAAACAATTTTTAAATATAAAAGAATTAGAAATACTTTATTATTCCTTAGTACAAACCCATTTAAATTATGGAATACTAGGATGGGGAGGCATAAATAAGAATAATCTTAATAATATTGAAACTATTCAAAAATACATTTTGAAAATTATTTACGAAAAATACCACCTTCTGATTTACTATTTAAAGATAGCAAAAAAATGAATGTTAAACAAATATTTTCTTACAAAATGTTAATATATATTTTTAAACCTAAAAATAAAATAAATTATATTAATCACACATATGAAACTCGCCATAAAACTACTAAGTATTACATATAAAAATAGAGTAAACAAAACAATAGCACACAAACATTTTAAAACATCAATCCATATATTTTTGATATGCTACCACACTCAATTAAAATAATTAAATCATTAAATAATTATAGAAATAAAATTAAAAATTGGATATTAACTAATCCAAGAGATATATTCAAGGACGTCATTCATAAATAATAAATATACCAAGTTATAATGAATAAAATAAAAATATATATATATATATTATATACATAACGTATTATATCGTCGTATACTATTATAGTGATATATATACCAATAAAATATTGTCATATTCGTTTTATATTATAATGTAGTTGTGCCTGAATTATGAAATATATTCTTGACAAAAATATTATATTATTTAACCCAAAACAAGTATTTTACTTCTGAGTTCGAAATTGATAATATATTAGCATAATTTTATTATTAATATTATTATTATTAATATTAATTGATGGTAATAAACTGGAACTTGTCAGTTTTTTAAAATATTAATATACCGGATATTTTATTAAGGGAGGTACCTTCTATTCCCTATCCTTCGGTTAAAAAGTGTGGATCATTTTTGTGCTCGCTACTTTTGATGAAATCGCCTTGCAGTGTACACAGAAATTCAGTTTCAGTATTCAGTAATATTTAGAAATTCGTTTAGGTTGTACCGGGTGGTCAAATAAGCGAGGACGTCGGCTTTATCTCGGAAACCATTAATCGTACAACTTTCAGAAAGATTCTTTTATGAGTAAAGTGGTCAAGAGAAATTGATGGAAATTACTTTTAAGTTCCTCATTTCGCCGCAAGGGGGCACAATTAAAAATTGTTTTTTTATTTCTAAATTTCTCCGAAAATTTCCATATTAAGGTATAACTCTGATTACATCATTGGAAAGCTTAGACAATTCTGCATCATTTTGATTCAAGGCTCATTGGCGTACCGACCTTGATAAGAGTGGGAGAAGCTATTGAAAGTGTAACCATTAAAATCGCTGTAACTTCTAACCGACTTATCCGATTTTACTAAATGTAAGCTTGTTTGGAAGGGGAAAATAAGTATCTTCAATTGCCGTATCCAACAGTACCCGATAGTGTTTAATAAAACTGCTAGAGGGCGCAATTTGTAATAATAACAGTTTTTTCAAACCATACGGTATAACTGTGACATTATAATCGAAAAGTAGATGAAATTTGCAAGAAAAGATGTGAAGACCGCAGTTCGATATCTTTGTTCGTTTCAGAGTTATTGCCAAAACAATAATTTTTAATACAAATTGCGCCCTCTAGCAATTTTATTAAACACTGTCGTGTACTTTTAGATAAGGCAATTGAAGATACTTATTTTTCCCTTCCAAACAAGCTTAAATTTAGTAAAATCGGTCGTTTAGTCGTTACATCGTTTAGAAGTTACAGCGATTTTAATGTTTACACTTTCAATAGCTTCTCCCACTCTTATCAAAGTCGGTACGCCAATGAGCCTTAAACCAAAATGATGCAGAATTGTCTAAGCTTTTCAATGACGTAATCAGAGTTATATCCTAATATGGGAATTTTTGGAGAAATTTAGAATTTAAAAAAACAATTTTTAATTGTGCCCCCTTGCGGCAAACTGAGGAACCTAAAAGTAATTTCCAGCAATTTCTCTTGACCACTTTACTCATAAAAAGATCTTTCCGAAAGTTGTACGATTATTGGTTTCCGAGATAAAGCCGATGTCCTCGCTTATTTGACCACCCGGTACAGCACATTTATTATTATTATTCTCTAATTATGTGACGTATTTTCCATTTCATGTAGTTATCTAATTAATTATTGCTTTAAAAATACAACAATTATTTTAAAAATGGTATTAGTCTACGGTAAAAAAAAATGCCGGTATGAATCCGACTTCTCAAATATTACAACATAATTTAAGATTTTGGTGTTGAAACAGGTTGGTTAGAATACAAAAATGCAAAACGTCTACTTCCTCTGCACTCTCCAGCCTTCACATACCATAAAATAATTTTAATTTTTTGTTGTTGAGAATAAAACATTTCAAAACGCCAGCAGATATTTCACCTGCTTCCTTAGTACATTTTTAACCCATCAATCATCCCGTATCTTTATAATTCAATGACCTTAAGAAAGCTTTAAAATTTACACATTTTCTTTACTTGAAACAACTTAACGAAATTACCGTTTACAAGATACCAATATAGTTAACTTTCAAAATGCTTTTATTCCAAACTAACTATACAGTTCATTACATGGAAAGTGACAACATAATATAGAAAATAATAACCAATAAAAAAATAACAATAAAAAAAAATGGAAGTTAATCCAATTAAATTCATTAATAAAATCAATTTAAAAAAAATAGTATAAATAATTTAGTTTAGTAAATATATTTTTAATTGTTTTTTAGAAGTTGCCAATTTTTTAATTTTTCTGATATTTTTTGGAAGACTATTAGATTTTATTATTCCGTCATATAAAAACGATTTTTTTCCGAAATTACTTTTTACTGGTATAGTTTGATAATTTATACAACGTCTGGATGTTATGATCATGTAATGTCTTATTTTCGTGGTGTTATGTTTAATTTTTGTCTTTTAAAATAATAGAGTGAATTAGATTTAGAATATAAATATTTAATTTATAAATGTTTTGAACGTGTAAATATCCCTTCGGTCTATATAGATTAAGCAGTTGGTTATAAATAATATGTAATTTATGTATACATTTAATAACTTTATTTTGCAATTTTTGTAATGGTTTTAAATTTGATAAATAAGCAGAACCCCATACAGAAGCTAAGTATTGTAATTTTGAATATATTATTGAAAAATATAATATTTTTTTAATTATTTCAAATGAATGAAATATCTAGCTATGTACAAAACAGATTCAAAAGGAGATATCGACTATATTATAATAGACTGGACATGGCCTTTCCAATTTAAATTTTCGTCTAAAACTAATCCTAAAAATGTTGTTGTTTTTGAATATTGAATATTTTCATTATTAAATGTTAAGGGGTTAATGATGAAATTAATTTTATTTTTAGTTATAAACATAAAAGAAGATTTTTTAAAATTTAACGCAAGTTTATTTGAATAAACAAGAAAAAAGTTTTTAAATCATTATTAATATCAAAATACATTACTTACTGCAAAAGTTTTAGCAAAATAAATAATTGTTGTATAATCTGCTCATATAACATGCTCTATTTATCTAAAATATGTTTGACAATACATTGTTGCCATTTTTACCAAAAATTAATAATAACTTCGATATTTTAACTGGAAAAGCCGGTATTTTATTTGCGAATTCTCCAATAATTTCCTAACAACTTTCTTCAACATTATCATATATCTATTTCTTACCGTTTCTACAATAATAATTAAATTCCAATTTATTTGACGGAAAACGTTAACTAAAAAAATGTTGATATTCTTTAACTATGAAATATAGTAAACTGTTAAATAATTATATGCCCAAATCTTAGTTGCGATATACAGGGTGGTTTAAAAATACATTTAATTTGGGTTCTTAAAAAAGTGACCATAAAATGTAACACCCTGTATATTCATTCTGGGCATTAAGTACAAAATGTAAGAGTAATATAGAGTATACTTCACCTCAAAAATTTTTTACATTGTAACCAGACCATGACGATATACTAAAGACGAAGCGAAGTAATTTTTTCTTCATTTATGGGCCTAAGAGATTTTGGGCTTTAAGGCCCAATGTAAGGTAAAAAAAAACCTGCTTTGGTGCTGTGTTGTGTGACTTTCCTTAGACTATGGAGGGCTTTAGGTTAGGAGTCCGATCGCAATACATTGGTTTCGGGCAAAGTTTTGGATCGGTAAAGCAGCTTTAAAAATGGCCGTCAGGGGCGCATGTGTTCCTTTAAATCTGTAAAATGCATGGGTTCTTATGGGATAATCAACTGTTTTATTGAATTTAGTTAACTAAAACCCTCTACAGGCTGAGATATGTATATATTATATCTAATAAAGCTTATTTTATTAATTATTGGATAAAAATACCGCTGACGTCTATCAAAACCTGTAAAAAGTCAAACACTTGACGATCACTGCGCCGCGACCGGGAAACAGCGAACTAACTACTAAACAGGGACGTAAATTTAAAGAACAGCCATTTTCGATCGGACTCCTTCCTAAAGCCCTCCATACCTTAGACCTAACTATCAAGTCGATTTACACCCATACTACTATTTTGGACCTTCTCTTGGGTCTCTTATATTTTTCGACTTTTAAAACGTTAATAAGTTCGATTTACTTTTTTTTACCAAACTGTCAGTCGCTTTGGCCGTTTCGTCAAAAAACCCGATTTGGAAGAAAAATTTAGACTATTTTTTACTTAAATAGGTCATTTTCTCCAAACTAGAGGTCGCTAAGGCTTTAAATGTTTGTTGGGTTATCGTAGCATGATTAAAAAATCTTAAATTTAGAATTATATTGGATAATGTTTTATTTTTGTATTTTCGACAATGCAGTCAGCTTTATTAGGGCCCAACCCTATGATTTTTAATCAAATGGGAATTATTCTATGTTCAAACGATAACGGGTTATTGCAAAGCAGTTTTCTTTTTTCATTTTTCCTTTTATTTCCGCTTGCCATATCATTGCCAGCAGGCTTTCGAGATACGCGTCTTCTCTTTTAATTATATTGGTATTAGTTAACTCTCGAATAGCAATTCTATTCATGGCTGAACCCTACCATGTGAGCCGGAAGACTTAGATCTAGGGGGACGGAAAGATACAGTTTTAAACATAATTAAATCTAAAAGCATTACATTTTCAAATTGTTGTTTTATTTTGTCATGTTAGACATATTTAAGGGAATGTTAAAGTTCTCGTGGGGCGAAAAATATATGATTATAAACCGCGGAAACTGATACAGTTTAAAATTTGGCTAATAAAGATATTTTTTACATTTCAAAAATGCTAAACGAATAAAAATTTATTGCCGTAAACAATAACAATGATTGGAAAAGTTAGACATAATTTTAGTACACAAATAATAAATACTTTTTCGCTGGATCCCCCTTCCGGCTTGCATATACAGTAATAGCACGCGGGCTAGAAAATCCGACTTTCCGAAGTCCTGGCTAGTAACGACACTCGCGCTAGCAGCGGTTACAGTAATAGCACGCGAGGTATAAGAAGGTATATCGGCAATCTGTTTGTTCGTTGTTAGCAGAGCATTTTTTTTTAATCCAATTAATTTCATAATAATTCATAAAATATTAAATAAATTTTTAAAAAATGCTCTGCTAAAAACGAACAAACCGATTGCCGATATACCTTTTTATACCTCGCGTGCTATAACTGTAACTGCTGCTAGCGCGAGTGTCGTTACTAGCCACCACTTGAGGAAGTCAGATTTCCTAGCCCGCGTGCTGTTACGCATTCTGCTGTCTAGCACACGTGCCATTACTGATTATGATTTCGGCGATCCGAGCTGAAACGAAGTTTCTAGCCCGCGTGCTGTTACTGTATATGCTTCCGGCTTCCATAATACCATCTTATTTCTCCTATACCTACCCTTTCTACGTATGATATACTAAACGGTACGAATTCTCTCGTTTTAAAACAGATGACAGCCGAAATTTGTAATCGATCAGCTGATATTGGGACATTATAATATCCCCAGATTAGTAGTGGACCGCAATGAGCCCAAACACCGAATGAATTGCGTTTTTGTGCTTTTGGTTTTATTTAATTACGTTTTCAAAATATTTAGTGGTTATGGTGCCTTTTATTTTTACTTTCATTGAATGTTAATTACTTTTGTGTGGCGGGTAAGTACCTACAATTATTATTCATTTGACCAAAAATTTACAGGCTAAAATTTTTTAATTCTTTTTCATTAGGGATCATAATTATTATTGTGTGCCATGCACGTTAGTCGATTTTATCGATAATTAATAAGTTTTATTTTATCTGAGCATCGTTTTTGTCGAAAAGTTTGTTTCTGAAATTTTTTGTTCTTAAAATGTTTGTTCGTAAAGGTTAGGTTTCTAATGTATAATTTTTGCATTTTGCATTATCTAGGTATCCTTTTCTGTTTCAAGAAAAATAAGTAGAAATTATTTCTCTGACTTAAGTGGGTAGGGAAGAGTTGGACAAAACCGGGTACCGCATAGTTCTGCCAAATGCCAAAAAAATGTTGTTGTAAAATATAAGTCCCATTTAAAGTAACGTTTCAGTTAATTTAGTATTTTCAAGGTTTGGATAGTTATAATATTATATAGTTTTAAAATCTATTTTGACACGTTATCTTTAAACCATATAAAAACTCATGTTTATTATTTAGCAATATTAAAGCGGTAGAACCGAGGAGGCTATTGCCTCAATTGTTTTAGAAGGTGTCACATGTATAATTTTTAGGTCCGGTCCTAGAATTCATGCAAACTTATAAAAATTTAATAGACCAGAATTGTCAGAGTGTCACGTGACTTGGATCCATCTTCCGAGAGGATTTAAAATGTTTACTATATACAACACTCTTTTTTAATATTTATAAGAGATAATAAACACATTAACATAATATTTTTACCCAATACCTATTGCACATTCCAAGTTCGCTTTAATATACCTGATAATAAATTGATTTACCTGTCCATAGGTCCGTATGAAATCTCTAAGCTCCTTTTCCTTATCTTCCAACGTCGAAAACAGTTGTTTCATTTGATTTAGCAAATCATATTTCTCCGCTTTGAGACGTCGCTTGTCAGCTTTCAGTGCTGAAAATACGAGAAAATAGTTTTTATATTATTTGGTTAATTTTATTCTGTTTCTTTAAAATATAATAATACAAATATTAACAAAATGATTTTAAACTTAAATAAATTAAAATTATACTTTTTAATTTCAAAAACTAACACTTAATTGTTAATTTTACAAAATAAGACAGCTTTAGATCTATGATGACCTAAAAAGAATTGCCTATTTTTATATATAGCTATGTAACTTGTCACCTATTTTTTGACAACAAAGCATATTTATGCGCTTAATGGAGACAACTACTGCAATGCTCAAAATATCGTTTTTTTTAATTTCTCTTAGCTGTTTTAGGGGCTGGGCATCCTAGCACGACCAGCGATGGAAAGAAGACCAGGCTGCAGCCCTACATCTTTGAGCCAGACCGACCAACATTTTAGGTAAAATATTCCTTAACTCTTACTAATTTAAGATAAAAATTAATAATATTAATAATAATTATAATAAGTTTATTTAAAATTTAATAATATAATAAATATGTTTATGTTGTCTTCTAGAAACTTATTCTTCAATCCTCTGAAGCTGAGCTTGTTAGGGGAAAATCTTATTTTTTGTTTTAGTATGTAAAATCATAAATCATAAATATGCATTAAACATCAAGTTTTAAAGTAAAAATGTTAATTTATAGTATAAACGCAGTTTTTTTTTTGAAGAAATAAATATTACCTATAATAAAATTATTAATTTATAATTTTTAAGTAAAATATAATACTTATATAAATTATTCAGAACAATATTAATTAATTAAAGCATTTCTAAAAATATTTTCAAATTGTCTGTTTTTAATATCCATTTCGACCTTAAATTTTTTTAATGAAATCAATTTTTTAATTTTTGTTGGTAAATAATCGTTTAAATAAAAACATAAATATTTGAATTTTTTTGTGCTATGAATTTATTTATTTTATGTTTTATGGTTGTTTCATTTTTATGACGTGTATTGTGATTATGGTTTTTTAATTGTATAAGGTTTTTATTTTTAAATATATATTAGGATGTTATAAATGTAAAGTTGTCTTATCTACAACTTTTTTGTTCCTGAATATAATTCTTTTGAAGGATAAGATAAGCTTTATTAAATATAATTTTTAAAAACCTTTTTTGTAATATTTCTAATTTTTTAACTAAAGTTCTATTTATTCCTTCCCAACCTAAAATTCCGTAACTTAAATGAGTTTTAACTAACGCGTAATATAATATTTCCATATGTCTTAGATTTAAAAAAAATTTTTAATGTTTTTAAAAATCGGTAGTAAACTTCTGAATTTTTTAATTAAGTGAAAATTCCAATTTAATTTACTGTCAAAAATAATTCCTAAATATTTTATTTTTTTTAACTTTCAAAATTTGAATGTCTTCATTTCTTTGAATACGATTCATATTTCATGGTAGGTTATTTAGGTTCAAAGTAAAAGGAATATAATTGGTTTTATTAAAATTAATTGTTAACCAATTGTTATTTACGTAGCTATTGTAACAAAATCAAAACTGACATTTTATTTGAGGTTGTAAAATTTTTTGTGGCCTGTTTTTACCTCCTACGATCCAAATTCCTGGATACCCCTACGTAGATCCTAAATAGGCTATGATAATGTTTACTTTTAAACATAAAAATGTTTCAGAAGCGACTGTTTTAGTGGCGCAGTCAAGATTTTATTAAGGGCAGGAAATACGATGGGTTCATCTAAGAGTAGCGTCCAAATAGTTATTTACACTACAAGGGAGGCAGGTGATACTTACCAGCCGAGGACATAGTTTGCGCCCGAGCGATAGCGAGGGCTTGCAAAATAGTCCGAGACTGGTCAAGAATACTGCCTCCCGAGTTTTGTATTATATTTTTTCTACTCCAGTTCCCTCAAATTAAAAAAAAAATGTTTTTTAATTTTATAATTTGAGCTATCCAACTGAAATACCCTGTATGCATGACAGGTTTCCTAGTGTTGACACGTTGATTGCTATGGAATTCATACTGTTCATAATCAAACAAACGTTCTGTCAGTGTCAGTTTTTTTAAGAAATCGAAAAAATGGATATCGATGCAGTTGCAAATGCAGCTTGCGCTACTCTATTACCTCAGAAATTGAAGGAATGCGAATGGTACAATCGGTGTTACAAGAACTTCAGGGATTGGTGCAGTATTAATGCACGTGATGAAAGAGTCACCGAGAATTTTATGCTGGCGTACTTTGTACTTCCCTAGGGAGGTAAAACGTACTTATCTCCCTCAAATCAGTATCACAATGAAGTACTTACCGAGTAAGGAGTAGAAAAAAGTATTTTCCTCGAAAGTCTTTAAGAACAGCTTCGATGTTGATGATTTTTTTTTAATTTTGTTTTTTATATTATTTAAAATCAGAATCCTTTGGAAGCGAGGACGGAATTATAAAAATTATTTATTTATGATATTTGTATAAAAAGTTCTGTTTTGTCTCTAGTTTATTCTAAAAAATTATTTATATTATAATTTTAGTAATAAATAAAGTTTTTAATAATAATTCAATATTTACAACATAAAATTCGCTGTGTTGGTGCGAGAAATATGTATGCGTTGCGTACCTATTTTAAATGTAGATATGTATTAATATTTTACGTTGTAGTATTTATTTTTATTTTTTATTTATTTATTTCAATAAAAATTCAAAAAACGTTTGTTTATGGGGTTTTTTCTACTAATTACAACATCTAAAATAATGTAATTGTTAAATATAACTAATTAAAATACAAAGTAAGTTAATAAATATTTAAAACTAAAATAATACTTAAAATGTTAATATTCAATAAAAGAATAAAAATATTTAAAAATGTATAAAATTATTCAATTTATTATTTATTTTAATGAAATAATAAAACTAATAATATATATCGTTTAATTTTGAAGAAGTAGTTCATACTCAAAGTGAAGTTAAATGATATAAAAAAAAGAAAAGCACAAAGTCTTTCTCCACAATTTTTATTCGAATTACTAGGCGAACCTAGAATGATTCATAATAAAATAACGTGAAAATTGAAAGTTCAAGTTCATTTCCAGTCCGACACGTGCTGGTTGCAGTGGAACTAATTTAAAAGATGTTCTAGTAAAACAAAACCTTTTTTTTTTAATTTCTTAAAACTTATTTTTTCACACAATGTGTAAGTTTTGACTCCTACCGGGGTAACTGGGCCGTAACAAGCCTGGTAGCCCAACAGTATTTTATTTCAAGCTAAATGATACTTTGACTTTTACGAAAAGCAATTTTTTCTTTTTTCTTTCCCTCCTATTTTACCACTTTCACATGTCTCCGACATAGTTGAATTAAAGTAAAGATTTTTCATCACTTATAGTTAAAAATTATTTTTACAAAGTCTTTTTAAAACTCCCTAATTTTTCTTTTTTCTCTTCATTTCCCACCCAAGACAGTGGCTTTGCACTGGTCCTTGACTTTTCAGTATGCTGAAATTTTTTCTGTTTTTTGACTATAAAAAGCTTTTTCACTCCTCGTGTTTGCCATTGAAAGCTCCATTGGGGCTTATATAGTCTCACTTGTTATTTTCTCTACTGCTAATAACATCAGCATTATACCATTTACTTTGTTTTCCTGATAATGAGTGATTCTACACTCGAAACATGTCGATTTAATTTATTATGAATCATTCTAGGTTCGCCTAGTTACTCGAATAAAAATTGTGGAGAAAGACTTTGTGCTTTTCATTTTTCTATTGTATATCGTCAGCTATGAAAGAATCAAATGGGCTATAGAGACATTCGAACCCTATAAGTCTCCAGGGCCGGATGGAATCTATCCCATTCTCCTGCAAGAAGGACTCGAATACTTACTACCACACCTATGCAGAATCTACCAAGCTTGCATAGCCATGGGCTATGTTCCAGAGGCATGGAGAACAGCAAATGTCACCTTTATCCCTAAGCCCGGACGTGCAACATACACCGAAGCCAAGGCATATCGACCCATAAGTCTCTCCTCATTTTTACTAAAAGCGCTGGAGAAACTTATAGACAGGCATATTAGAGACGGGGCGCTCATGAAGGAACCCCTTCACGAACGTCAACATGCTTATCAATCAGGCAAATCTTGTGAAACTGCCTTACACAACCTAATAACAAGGGTCGAAACAGCGCTATATCACAAAGAAATTGCCCTAGGCGTTTTCATTGACCTACAGGGGGCTTTCGACAACGCCTCCTGTTTCGCAATGATGTCTACCGCAAAAAGACATGGAGTCGACGATACCACACGAAGATGGATCCACAACATGCTTCAATACCGGCAAATCAAAACTAGCCTACATGGGGATACTATAAAGGCCGATGTAACGCAAGGTTGTCCGCAGGGAGGGGTATTGTCACCTCTTCTATGGAACTTGGTGGTAGATGAGTTACTAGCATGTCTTAACGCAGAGGGCTTCTACGCCCAAGGCTATGCAGACGATGTGGCAATACTCATCATCGGTACACATGCCACTATATTATCAGAGCTTATGCAAAGAGCACTAAACATCGTGCAACGCTGGTGTGAGAAGGTAAACCTTAAAGTCAACGCTGCTAAGACTGCAACATTGCCATGCACAATGAGAAGCACCCCCACCGCAGCAATGGAAGTTATACTAGGACTAACACCACTAGATATACACATCAAAATGGAGGCCAACTGCAGCGCTTCTAGGATGAAAGCAAATGGGGAATGGAAACAACGCCCCGAGAAAATAGGGCACACAAGAGCCACGGACCTTATCAACGACGAGCTCTTGGAGATGCAAACCGGTCGCATGAAAGCGAGATATAACTTTACAAAACCATTTAATGTCAGGTGCGACCCTGATATGTGGTCCAAAGGAAGATCTCCGTCACTAGACAATGGCCTAGTTTGGTACACTGATGGATCGAAAACGGCCAACGGAGTAGGCGCAGGTGTATTTGGGGAAAGACCCAGAATGGAAATCAGCATCCCTCTGGGAAACTACGCCACAGTATACCAAGCTGAAGTTCATGCGATACAAGCATGCGTACAAAAGAATCTCGAAAAGGGCTACCACGACCAAAAGATACATATCCTGTCGGACAGCCAAGCTGCCCTAAAGGCTCTGAACTCCTTCCGATTTACATCAAAGATCACAATAGAGTGCCTTAACGACCTAAAAGACCTGGCAGCCAGAAACAACAGGGTTGAATTCCTATGGGTTCCTGGCCATTCAGGGATAAAAGGCAACGAAAAAGCAGATGAACTGGCAAGAACCGGATCTGCTCAAAATTTCAGGGGCCCAGAACCCGCCCTTGGAATATCAAAAAAGGCAACCAAAACAACATTAGACAGATGGGCACAAAAACAACATCTATCTCGATGGAATGGTACACCTGGTCAGGCACACGCACGGGCCGTCATCGATAGGCCCTCAAAGAAGCTATCAGCTGGAATGCTGCTCTTGACGCGTACCCAGCTAAAGCAAGTGACCGGCCTACTAACAGGCCATTGTCACTTAAGAAAGCACCTTCAACGAATGGGAGTCTATAATGGACCCATTGAATGTAGACTTTGCGGCGAAGAGGATGAAACCGCCTCCCATATCATATACAGCTGCGAAGCGCTAAACCGTAAAAGATTCAAAATCTTCGGAAACATTCGACGTGGCGATAACCTCCCGCACGACAAACTTGGAAGGAAACTACTGGACCTCATAGAAGGAACAAATCTTTTCTAACAAGACTGGGGCGCACAATAAGCCAGAAGGCTGCAGTGTAAGAAGCTTGGGCCACACGTCGAACCCGACCCCCGCCTTTAACCAACCAACCAACCATTGTATATCGTTTAGATATCATCTTCTTAACATAGTATAAAACAAAGTCGCTATGTCCCTATAGGTGCTTAAATCTTTAAAACTACGCAACGGATTTTGAAGCGGTTTTTTTTAATAGATAGAGTGATTCAAGAGGAAGGGTTTTATGTATAATTAGCGACCTGCCCCGGCTTCGCACGGGTGCAATTTTAGAAAGTGGCATGCCGGGTACTAATATATCGGGTTTGTTCGGGTTTACATTTATACCAGCGGGTTGCAACGCATGCCGGGTACACGCTAGTTTTTAAATAATTTTGAAAAGTAATAATTAATCACAAAAAAGTGCATGTTTAAATCTTTTTAGTTTAGTTTAAAATGTAGCTTCCCCTCTTTTAAGTATTTTCTTAATTATCATTTTAAAACGTTTGGTATTTAAAAATTTTAATTCTTGGGGTATTTCGTTGTAAAATTTCATATCTTGATAATAAATGGATTTCTGACCTGCCCTAGTATGTAATAAAGGTAAATAAATATTGAAAACAGTTCTAGTTAAATGAGCATGTACGTCACGTCTGCAATTAAACTTTATATTTGAACGTTTATTTTTTGATATAATTTGGTGAACAAAAACAATATTTTGCATTAAGTGAATATCCTTAATTGACATAATATTAAAATTTTTATATAAAAGTTTAGTTGAATATTGTCTATCCAAGCAATATATATTTTTAATTGCTTTATTTTGTAAAACTTGTAGAGGGTTAAGCAAGTTTTGAAAAGTTGATCCCTATATTAATAAAGTTAAATATTGTAACTGAGAGTGAATAATAGCAAAATAAATAGGACGTAACACATAATTTGGAGTCAAAAAACTGAGTGCAATTATAAAGTTTACTAACTTATAAACCTATTTTAGAAATTGACCTTTTTTCTTGCTCAGATACTCCCCACCTGAAGAACTATTCCATACTAAAATTGGAGTTAAATGTATAGAAAAAAGAAAAGCACAAAGTCTTTCTCCACAAGTTTATTAGAAAACTAGGCGAACCTAGAGTAATTTATAATAATTCAACGTTTTGAGTGTAGAAACACGCACCATCAGGAAAACAAAGTAAATAGTACAGTGCTGATGTTAGCAATAAAGAAAATAATAAGTGGGATTGAGCCGTAATGGAGCTTTCAATGGTGTACCCGAGGTGTAAAAAACGAATAGTCAGAAGACCGACAAGATTTCAACATACTGGAAAGTCAAGGGCTAGTGCAAAGACCCTGTCTTGGGCAGAAAAATAAAGAGAGTAAAAGAAAAATTAGGGAGTTTTAACAGACTTTGCGAAAATCATTTAGGTATAAGTAGTGAAAAATCTTCAATTTTATTAAACTTTGTTGGAGGCATGTAAAAGTGGTGAAATAGGAGGGAAAGAAAAAAGATATTTTTTTAAAAATCAAAGCATCTGCAAAAGATAAAAAAAGGGAATGTAGCAAACGAAATTTAATAAAATGAGGTAGATTGGCTTACCATTTAGCTTAAAGTAAAATACTGTTGGGGTACCAGGCTTGTTACGGCCGGGGTAACTGATGATGAGTGTTTATAAACTCGAAACATGTTGAATTATTATGAATTACTCTAGGTTCGCCTAGTTTTCTAATAAACTTGTGGAGAATGACTTTGTGCTATTCTTTTATCAATAGCAATAAAGTTAAAAATAATCAACCCCTTAGTTTTCTTAATGGCAGAACAAAAGTATTTGTGCACTTCAGATGTCGAAAACGATTTACTGAGTGTAAACGTGCTTCAACTAAAATAAAAAGATTTTAAATTTTTTAAAAAGCATCTCTCGTTCCACCTAAATTAAAATTAAGATTTTCAAATTCCTTTTTTGATTGAGATTAAAATCGCTTTATTTGTACCAAACCATTATAAGCTCAAAGAAAAGTCAAACAGCGTTAAAAGATACCTAGCTGCTGTAATGTCTGACGTCATCAAAAATATAAGAGATAAGTTTCCCGAACTCTTCTTTTAAGAATTAATTTGGATCGCTAACTACGCTATTGTCAAATACGTCAGATGTCAAGAAATGACAGATAAGACGCTATTTTGCTTTTTTAAATGGCAACCATCATCTATAACTGCACCAGTAGATGTAATTTCGTGTTCTGATATCAAAAATGTATACTTGTTGATAATATATATTTTCAACCGTTCCGAAGATACGGGGCTTCCTAAAAATGGATCGTTAGATTTTGAGTTTTATTCATTAAAAATTAATTATTCGATTCTTTTGGTTATTTTATATTTTAGAGGTTTTTTTAGTAATTTTATATTTGTGGTGTCCTGCCATCTACAGGTGTAGTTATGGACGATGGATGCCATTTAAAAAAAAGCAAAATGGCGTCTTATCTGTAATTTCTTGACATCTGACGTATTTGACAATAGGCGTCTTATCTGTCAAATTTTTGACATTAAATTTTTTGGCTTCTTTGCAAAAAACCATTAAGGAGTCCTTAATTGTTTTTTTTTTATTGTAGTCAGTAGGAAAATCGCTAATCGGGTGAGACATTTGAAAAAATGTCCCTATAAGTACTTTTCAAATTCAATTCAAATTCAAATTTTATTTATTTCTCAGTATACAATAATAATAATACATAAAGACTTAAATAATATAGTTTAAAAGAGATAAATAAAAACTTAACCCACTAAAGGCTACGCTGTGCGTGGGTACGTTTTAATTTATAACATGAACATTATTACATTAATCATAAACACCATGAACGAACTAATATAAAACGAATAAGCCTGATAAACCCTATCAAGGTTACCAACCCAAACCAAAATCGTTCAAACTAGAACCTAGCAACAAAATAGCACATTCTTGATATACTGTACACATACACTATACAGAGCAGAGAGTCAGCTCACGCATTCAAAATTGCATTCAACAATAAATTATACGTATACATATCAAATACAAACGATAGCAGTCCATTAATTAGACCATATCGCACCCGTCGTGGAATACTGTAACATCTCAATTTTTTTAAAGTTTGGGTTTGCTACGGCATTCAACTAAGAAAAGTAAGTAAATTGTTCGAAGAACAAGACGCCAAAGTTAGTTTAACGGTCGACCGGTAGATGGCACTTGTTTCAGTCTTTCGGTGGTGGGATTCTTAAAGCCGCGTCTGCGAAAGACTGCAACATCTCAGTCACACTTAAAAGCTACCGGACGAGTCGGTCAAGAAACGCGAGATGTTACTGTTTTTCCCGGACACCTGTCGTGACATTTTTTAATGTTACAATGTTGTTCAGACTAATTGTTTTTGCTATATACATGGAATGATGTACATGTATTGTTTCTGCCCATTCAAAAACATTACAACAATAGAGCATACCTTTTAAATCAAGGGGCATACTCAGAATAAGGGCAATAGCGCTCATTCTGTCATTGAAAAAGAAATTAAGAGAACGTATTTATGTCCCATCCCAATACTTTCAACTTACGAGAACAGCGATTACACCGTAAACGAACTTAGTCACGAAGATTTCATCGATGTTAAATATTTAGAGATTGAACAAAATTTTAAAACGACCAAAAAAAATGAGGCAGTTCCCTTCGCCAAAATTAAGATTATGAAGTTTAACCGGGAAAATCCATTTGCCTTTTTGTACAAAATATCGTACCGCGCCGAAAATTTCAACGTTATCGATGCTTATCTTAACAAAAGCAAATTAAAAACAAGGGCATCTGCTACAATTATTACATTGGACGAGAGAATTGAAAAAAATTAAGAACTGGGCTGTGAAAAAGCATACAACGCAACTATTCCGGTTGCTTTTAAATAAACTAATGTTCAGAATGTCCCTAGTAAACAATAACTATGTTAAAAAAAAACTTACTTTGATTTTTACAACAACTTGAGTACATAATGGTTGTCTGCTGAGTTATTGTTAAAAAATATTTTGTTTAAGTTTACAATGTTCTTAATATTAAAATAAATACTTTTTTGCGTTCCTTTAAAAAGCTTATAATTTATTCCTTTAAATATCTGTATCCATAAGCTGTAGATAATAATATTACTTATTCACCCACATACTTAAATTATTAATATTATTGATAAATTATTTTTAATTAAAGAAATGTCGTTTGTACCACTTAAAGACATTAACCAAATCAAATGACATTCTTTTTACATGCGTTTTAATAAATAAGAATAAACTAGTTTAAAATAAAATAGGTTCCACCGTCGATATTATTGTCTATAAAGTTATTACTATTATTATTGTTATCATTATCATGACAACATGAACAATAATTAAGAATTATTGTCCATGAAACACTGAAACATGAACAATAATTAAGAATTATTGTCCATGAAACACTAAACCATGAACAATAATTATGAATTACTGTCCATGAAACGCTAAAACAAATTTAAAATTATTTTTGTTGTCCCTCGAATACTATAACAAGTACGAAATTTTAAACAAATTGGCATAGTGTGTCCTAGTATTGGCGAAATACGTCTATTTATCAATAACAAAGCGAACTAAACATCTTAACTAGTATATTTAGCTTAAATCCCGGCGAAAATACATAAACATAATCAGCAGAAAGCAAAATGCAAAAATAAAAAAACTTTAACATCCATTTGCTGAAAATTGATTATTTTGCAATGTTACAGTATTCCACGACGGGTGCGATATGGTACAGGTTTTTAAAATCAATATATTGGTGTATCTGATATCTAGGCAATGAAAGTATCCATTTTTTTATATTTATTTTAAATAATGGAAAATGGGTTACATTTTTAATTTCCGAAGGTATAATATTAAATAACTTGGGACCCAGATAATAAAAGTTTCTCTGTAAGATTGATTTTTCTGTCCGAGGTACAAAATTTGACCGGCTGCTATATCTTGTGTTATAATCATGTTCTATCCCAAGCAACTCATTTTTGAAAATGAATTGTCTGGAAACGCATACTAAGAAGTAAAGCTGCCTAATGTCAAATATACCACTCTCTGAATAAAGAATATTGGAAGGATAAGTAAAAGGTTTTTTGAAAAATTATTTTAAGAACCGATTTTTGGATAACTTCCAAATTATGTACATGAATCTTGCTTGCCGCGCCCCATGCTATAATTCCATAAGTTAAATGGCTTTGTATTAGGGAGTAGTAAAGAATTTTTAGTTGCTTGGTATCTAAGATTTTTGAAAGATGTCTCATTTTGTACAGAATGAATTTTATTTTTTTGACCGTACTATTTATTTGAATTTCCCACTTAAGGCCACTATCAATTATGATGCCGAGATATTTTATTTTATTTACTATTTTGAATTTAATTTGGGAGTTGTTATTACACGTAATTTTAATAGTGTCATATGAAGGAAGGTACTTAGAGTAAGATGTAAAGGGAACACAAAACGTTTTATTAAAGTTAACTGTAAGTAGGCGGCTACTGAACCAGTCATATATAGTTTTAAAATCTTTTTCGATTTTGTTCCGTAAAGAAGCCCAACACGTCATTATAAAGCACGGCGACTGGTTAATCAGAACTTTTTAATTAATTTATTGTTTTAAATTATCGCCGATGCCTTGCAATATACTTTTAAAATATTCCCCAAAGTCTCATTAAATATTGATAATGATCATTTTTAATAATTTCAGATGTTATAATTTTTTTCTAATTATTTAATTTAAAACTTTTATATTTTAGTATAAAGTGACCGGCAGAATAAAGTGCCCTTATTTTTCACCGTAGAAAATTTTTTTATTAGGAAATGTTGTTTGCACTTAAAAGTTGTTCATAAATACCAAATTTCAGCTAGCACAAAAAAAGTGTTTTTACTTTTTTTTTGACGCCCCCTCGTATAACGAATCAATAGAAGCTATGCGACCTATAAATGCAATTTTTTAACAGCTCTTGGGCAATTAGACACATCACTTACTTAAATTTGTTTAAATACGCGAGAACTGGACGTTTAATAAAATAACATCAAAAATAATCTAACTTTTCTGGTGCACACATTATTCTATGGATAAGCGGAATAACTTTATGCAAAACAAATGAGGGTTTCTTCATACATTTAACAATATTTTGCCGTTCCCAATTTTTCAAAAACTCTTAAACCCATTGGTTCATGAATTAAAGTTTAAACCCTTACAATAAAATTCGTTTTCATTTAAATCTAGTTGCCATGAAAAATATTTATATTTGTGCTACCGAGCTGAAATTTGGTATTTATGGATAACTTTAAAGTGCAAACAACATTACCTAATAAAAAAATTTCCACAGTGAAAAATAAGGGCAATTTATTCTTGAGTGAATTTAACGTTTTCACCTCTCCCTCGTATACGGCGCAATATTTACTAGTTTTGTCTATGCTATTTTTTGTTTAGGGACATGCAGAACTTTTCCACCGCCATAAAAATTTGGTAAGTTTTGAAATTTAAAAAAAATCCCCTTTGGTGCGTACTTTCTGCCGGTGACAGTATAATTCAAAAAATCCCTAAAACCACAGTTAAACGTTCACACTTACTTGTCAAAGCTTCTTTAGCCAATTGAAGTTCCATCTCCAAAGCATGTGTAGCATCATTAGGGCTTCCTTCGGGTGGCGGTTTCCGATCATTTAAAAGGCCAGTTGCTCCGGATACCACCAACCTCCGTAGTCTCGTTACTTCAGCCTGTAATCTGAAATTTTTCTATCTAATTTAAGTTTGAAAAAAAAATTATAGGTACTGACTTTTCTTTTATCCTTCCGATTCTAGACCAATTAATTATTTACTATTATTAATTTAAGTATAGGAATTTAATTGTTTTCAAATCACAATTTTTCAAAATTAAAATTTATTCGGATTTTTTTTTAAATAAAAATTATTAGGAATGTTTTTGAAAATATTAGAGTTTTATTAATATCTCCAACAGATTTGCCGGTTAAGTGCAATGCATTTTCGTAAACAAGTTTTTTTAAGACTAAAAAAAATGATTTGTTAAGTGTACTTGTTTACTTACTGTCCTTTTAATATTAATTAATTAATTATGTGGACAAACTTAAGGGTGTTATTCCTTATTCAATTTTTAAATAAAAAGTTTAGATAAACATGCATTTTGTCAGTGCCATACAAAAGTCATCTCTTCAGTTTTTTTCGCTCAGATTAACTGTTTCCGATAAAAACGAAAAAATATAAAATTATGCATAACATTATTTATTTATTACTGCAATTTAATTAATGCCATTTATTTATTTCAATTTCATAACTATGTGAAATAAATGGACTTAAGTATAAAAAAAATATGATAAAATAAAAAGAAATTCTGGTTTCCGCCAGTGGCGTAGTTATTGTGAGAAAATGTAATAAAAAAAGCCTCTCTAAACTTATCTCTCCGTAGTTTCTTCATATTAACCCATTAGCGCCCAGCGTCCTATTTATAGATCACTTTACAAATCACGTCGTTCTGCCGTCTACGATGCATCAAACGAATACATCCCCAGTTTTATTATCAGTTAGGACCACCTTATAAAAACAAATCTTTGTGATTAGTTTATACCGACTTGTTGAATTGAGTAGTGCAGCTATTTATTTCTGCTATTTTTAGTTCTTGTGCGCCCCTAGCTATTTTGTGGTATACCTTTGATTTGCCTGCAGGTAGGTAAATTTTCTAAAATGTTCTAAAATATTTGTTCTTTTTTTTAGAATTATTGCAATGGATAGAAATAAAAATGTTTTTAAAAACTTGGAAGATGCTGTTGACTATCTATACTCAGAACAAATTGACGCATATATACCAGCGTTGGCTCCTGAAGTTGACGAGCTCACGGATGAGGAAGTTATCAATGATGAAGATAATGGTACTCCTACGGTAAAGGATGTTGCTGGCTTTACAGAAGTACTTTCACATTACATTGTAGAAGATAGTGATGAAGAAGATATTCTACCGTTAGAACGTTTACTGCCGCATTTACAGAAAAAGCGCAAATTAGAAGAACCGGAAAAACTTATTGCAAATTGGACTAAATGGACCCTACATACGATGCTTTTGCGCTTTTGCGGTCAAACCACTAGCATCAGCTCTACGATAGAATCAATAACAAAAAGCTCGAGTTCCAGTTCCTCAGCCACGATTGATTCAAAACTATAATAAATTTATGGGAGGAGTGGATCATCACGATTGGCTGTTGGAGAAGCACAGTATTGCAATTAGGGGCAAGAAGTGGTACTGGTGTTTATTTACGAGAATAATAGATATAGTACCATATCTAAAACTAGGTCATGGAAGAAATGTTTCCAAAGGTCGACCATTCAGTTTTCCTTCAACCTCTAAAACACTTCTTGTTTTAGATAATGTACGACTAGACGAAATAGGCCATTTTCTTAAAAAAAGAGAAAGACAAAGACGCTGCCAGTATCCATCTTGTAAAAGTCGGCCGCTTACATTTTGCAACAAATATAATGACTATATACTAAATGTTTTTCGAATTTTCTTAAAAATAGTTTTTATCTAGAAATAAAATTAATTTAAAAATATATAAAATGATATTCTTTTTTGCCCAGCGATCTATTTATAGATCAACCTTTTTTTCAAAAACCACCAATCACTTAAACTTTTAAAGGTGTAATCTAACTAACGATTATCATTTATAATTAAAAAATTCATATTTCATAAAATTTTAAAAAAAAAAATTAATTTGGGCGTTAATGGGGGTTAATCTGCGACTACTAGTTATTTCGGAAAAACATTTTTTTTTATTATTTTGACACACTGCATACTAAAAATAAAGCCATTTAGGACCTATGTTTATATAAACTTTTTATCGTAAAATTGAGTAAAGACTAACACCCTCAAGTGTGTTTAAAGCTGACAGACAATAAAGTATTATCAAAAAAATTATCTTGTCGGACTTCCATTGTCTTTATTTTATTGCTTACCACAACGTTTCGGTTATTCAAGTTTTGCTACATAATAAATTAACATTTATATTATATTGAAGTTTTAATTTTCTAATTCAAAAAATTGCGAGGGTCCAAAATAATTACACTTAAATTTTTATTTTCTAAAAACGTTAAGGAACTTATTTTTTTTTTTTTAATTTTCATTGTGTTTTTACAAGGAAGATATAGGTAGGTTATGTCAAATACGCCTATTTTTCGGCTAATATATTGCTTAAAAAAGTTTAAAAGACACTTTTTTCTATACTTATATTATATAAAAAAAAAAGTAAATCCTACCTAAATTTGTTTATATTAATCCAAGGGTGAAAGTATTCCACGGGTCAAGTTCTCGGGCAAAATTTTTGTCAAATTCTTGAACAAGAAATCGTGCTTGAAGATGTTTTACACGTACCCAAGTTTTTGCCAAATTGTAAAATCCATACACGTTATACAGGGTGTCTCACGGTGACCGTCCATTAGAATATTTTGGGAAGTAATGCGATTTGAATCCGGCAAATTTGGATATTGGGGTTTAAAGAGATGCTCTTTTCAGAGGAAATAACGGCGACCTTGTGCGACTTCCGGTGATGCCGGAAGATGTCTCAAACTTGCTTATTTTAAATGAAACACCCTATATAATATACTTTTTTTGTCTTCCTTTCTTCATTTCCAATAACTTTTATTAAAAATATTTTTGCCCTACTCAATCCGTTTCTGAGATAAAAATTATTTTCCTCAAATTTTGACCTTTCACAGGGTGTCACCTAAATTTGAATATCTCTTCAAAGATCAAAGAGAGACACTCGAAATTTAGGTTGTGTCATTAGATAGTATGGTGCCTGATAATGTATTGTCGGAAAATAAAATTTTATATACAGGGAAGTGAAAAAGTAACAATTTTTGATCTTTATCAAAAAATTAACAAAACTTAATTTTTTTAAATACGATGCTATGTTGTTAGTTCATTGAATGGATAGGCGATAACATTTCCTATCTATCCACATATGATATCCCTATGCCTAACTAGTATAGTTTTGAACTTATTTACGATTTTTCGCAGAACCCTCCAAATATCAAGCAGTTTTATTGATTTTTGGCAAGCAGGCCATGATAAATAAAAAAGGATACGCATCTATACAGACGCGTGTCATTGTCAGTTGCAATTATTTATTTATCGACGTTTTGATACCGAGTTTATTCCAGAGAAATATTGCTGAAAAATGGAAAATAATACGTATACAAATGCTGACATATTACGCGGCTTCGTACGTAATATGCCATTTACAACACTTATTACGTAATACACCATTTTGAGACTAGTTTTATAATTACTTACTTTGCTTATCATGGCCTTCTTGCCAAACATAAATAAAACTGCTTGATATTTGGAGGATTCTGCGAAAAATCGTAAATAAGTTCAAAACTATACTAGTTAGGTATAGGGATATCATATGTGGATAGATAGGAAATGTTATCGCCTATCCATTCAATGAACTAACAATGTAGCATCGTATTTAAAAAAATTAAGTTTTGTTAATTTTTTGATAAAGATCAAAAATTGTTACTTTTCCACTTCCCTGTATATAAAATTTTATTTTCCGACAATACATTATCAAGCACCGTACTATCTAATGACAAAACCTAAATTTCGAGTTTCTCTCTTTGATCTTTGAAGAGATATTCAAATTTAGGTGACACCCTGTGAAAGGTCAAAATTTGAGGAAAATAATTTTTATCTCAGAAACGGATTGAGTAGGGCAAAAATATTTTTTATAAAAGTTATTGGCAATGAAGAAAGGAAGACAAAAAAAGTATATTACATAGGGTGTTTCATTTAAAATAAGCAAGTTTGAGACATCTTCCGGCATCACCGGAAGTCGCACAAGGTCGCCGTTATTTCCTCTGAAAAGAGCATCTCTTTAAACCCCAATATCCAAATTTGCCGGATTCAAATCGCATTACTTCCCAAAATATTCTAATGGACGGTCACCGTGAGACACCCTGTATCAACAAATATTTGCCTTAAGGTTAGGTAAGCGATAACATTGGAGATTGGTTATTTTGCTGGTTTTGTTTGTTTTTTATATTCGATTTTGTAAGTTTTATGGTTTAATTGACTTGTTCCCTTTCTTTTGGAACTAAAAACACGACGACGAATCATTTTTAATCAAATTTTAGAAACAAACCCTTTATAGTTATTTTTGTAATAAGTGCGTGAAATGAGTGTTTTTGTAAATATCTATGGTCTAGACTGACAAAGTGATATTTTCCGGTTAAAAAATTATCTAGAAAGTGCTTTCCTACCTGTCAATTGAAAAAAAACTTTATTTAATTCAATAACAAGAATTTTTCGATAATTTGCTGCACACTGTCTTTATTAAACCCTGCTACTATAACGTTAGCGATCTGTATTTTTAAGGACCTTGACGACAATCTGGCAGGCCTTTGAAACCAGGAGAAGTTCCACGCGTTATTATATTGCATAGTCAGTTATTACTTTTATTTTACCACAGGTAAATTAGAAGATCAGTTAAGTACCGTGCGAGCAAAAATTATTTGCATCAAAGAGGGCTTGGATTAAAAAACGTAGGGGCTTGGTTTAGATCACAATGATATAGGGACGATATATCTAACCAAATCTAGGTTAAAATTTTGTCAAATTGATATTATGACATGATATGCCAAACTAATGAGTAATAAAATAAATAGACAAATACAAATTTATTTTTGTTGTTTACCAAATTAACAAAGTAAAAATATACAGAAAGAAAAAGAAAGATAATTACATAAATTGCTGAAATTCGCCACCGCCATGCTCCAAGCATAAATTCACACGTCTCTTCATATTTTCTAAAGTGTTGACCAGCATCCCTGGAGAAATGTTACCACATTCTTGGATAATCCTTTCTTGTAATTGTTCAAAATTTGCAAGTGGTGTTTTAAAAATAGTGTTCTTTAAATGAGGAAAAACGAAGTAATTCATAACCGTTAAACAAGGTAATCTAGGTGGAAATTCAATGTCTCATCGAAAACTCATCAATCTGTCGTCGAAAAAATTGCGTAAGTAGTTAATAGTTTCGACGGCTGTATGGGCGGTTGCACCGTCCTGTTGAGAATATCCAAAACGTAGTTCGTCGTCAAGTAATTGCTCCACAAATGGATACAAAATATTGTCTCTATACCGCTATGCTGTAACTGTGTCATGGAAAATAATAGGACCAACAATTCATCTTCGCGAAACAGCTAACCAGACACCAATTTTTTGAGGGTAAAATGTAGACTCTACAACAAAAATGAGGATTTTCAATACTGCACATGCGTGTATTCTGAGAATTCACATAACCGGAGAGGTGGAACCAGGCTTCATGCGAAAAAAATGTCAGGTCTAATAAATCATTTCTTTTCAATACATTGGGGTAAATCATTGAGAGTAGTTCCTGTGTCTTCCAAAATCTGGGGCTTGTATTTCTTGGAATACTTGCACTGTATAAGGAAATAAATTTAGCTGCCTCTTAATTAAGTCCTGCTTGTTCCACTTCTTGGGACAGGCGTTTTATACAATTTGTTGGCGTATTTTGCATTATTTCACGAACGTTTGTAACAAGTTCTTCTGTTCTTACAGATGGTCTTCCTGCTCCTTTTTTGTGTGTATAAAACCTGTTTCCCTAAACACAGAAACGATTCCTTTCAGGCAATGATAAAAATTCCCAGCAATAATAGCAACATTAGGAAAATGTTCGTGAAAATCGTCCATGCACAAACCGGATTGTATTGCCACTTACCATTTTCTCTAACCCCGTTTCGAAAATGCGCTTCAACCATGAATGTTTTGTGCTATTCCGTAAAGCCCATTGTGTGAATTGTTCAAGAAATTGGAAAAGTTAGCGATGAATCAAATTACTTGGAACGACTGTCAAAGATGACGGAATAACTGATTGATTGTTTATTCAGGTAGTTACTGACACCCAACAGGTATTTAGCTCTAAGGCTAAGCATTACGTCCTTAGATGCAAGGCCCTCTTTGATGCAAATAATTTTTGCTCGCACGGTATAAAGCTTGCGTTAAGACCGTAAAAATTGATTTTTTTTTTAAATACTATCTATGTATATGTTATGTAGTATAAAAAAATATAACATTTATCCTTGTGATAGGATAAACATGCAAGTATTTACATAAATATAGCTAACCGATTTTTTCTACTATTCACACTAAAAGAATTATTTGAAACATTAATTTTTTTTTTTTAAACTTTGCGAATTCTCGTGAGGAAATAATTAATTAATACCTGTCATTATCCTGGCGTAGACGTCTAATTACCGAGGATGACTTCGGAAAATTGGAAGGGGAGGGAAGCAGAGCCAACAGGTCATCGGGGTTGCCTCCGTCGGAACTGCGAGGAGATCGAGGCGATGACGAATCTGAAAGAAATTATTTTATGTGTTAGGAAATCTTTTGTAACTCTCGTTGATGGACATATTATTGGAAAACGTGTTCGACAAATTTACCGCTCACTTGCGGTGAAAAAAAATAATTAATCATTTCCTTGATTAAGGAGGGTCGATTTTTTTATACAAAACTAATGTTAGGCCGAATAGAACTTTTCAATAATTGCAAGAACTCTCTAATACTAACAACAAAATTATAATAATAAATGTAAAAAGTAGTACCCACTAGACATGGCATTCATTGAAACGGTGCAGGGGAGACCGGGGCTTGTTGCCGCAGGGGTAAGTCGCCGCATTAGCTTTTCTTCTTTAATGGTACACGCGGAAACGCTGAGACATCAGTCCGTCTGAGCCCAGATACCGGCCGCAACTTTGTAGAGAACTTCAGTCTTGTTATCGCAGTGGTATAGAGTGCACGTAGAAAAGGAAATATATAGTAAGCGTAAGTAAATTTTTGCCTTCATAGTTATTTGTCTCTCTCTTGAAATATTGCTGATATGAAAACATAAACTACCTCATTTTCATTGCTGAACTTTCTGCTTAACAATGCGATATTTAGAACTATGCATTTATTTACATTTTAAGGTAATAAAACACAAAGTTTGTCAAATGTACCTTTGGGGTTAAACGCCGCATTATTCCCGGGGTAAATTGCCGCATGCGGCAATGTGCCCCGGGTGCATGGCAGCCTACTTCGTGTCGAGTTTTAGCCTAAATATAGGTATATTTTTTTAAACCATTAATTTGTAGAATTATGAGAAATTATAAAAGACAGAGCGAGGCACCAGCCCCACCACATATTATGTTAAGAGCAGCCAGACTGGTAAAATTAGAGAATAGATCGATTAGGGGTGCAGCAAAAGACTTTGATATTTCGGAGAGAACTCTGAGACGATTTTTACTAAAAGTGAGCCAAGAAGACCTAAATGGGCCTACCGAGACGCCAATAATACATGTTGGACCACGACAGAGAAGAAGTAAGCCTACACTAAGGAAAGAAGTTAATAGTTCTAGTAGCAAAGACGAAAACGAAAACTGTCTGTATCTTTATTGTTTTGACACATTTAAAAATAATAAGCCTGGAGAAGACTGGATAAAATGTGTCTCCGGCAAGAAGTGGGCACATTCTGAATGTGCTGGGATCTGTTTTCCTATGCATTCACTGTGTGAGCGACTGACAATCATTGTCCTGTTACTTCTTAGTGATTTATTATAAATATCTGTATTTTCAATAAAAAAATATACCCAAGATTGCTTAATTTTTAATAAAGAAAAATAATTTGAAGTATGCGGCAACATGCCCCGTCCGTGCGGCAATTTGCCCCACAGCGGGGTACGTTGCCGCAACTTGCATCGCATAAAAAATAATGTTTTTGATATGTTAGGTCGCTAAAAAAATAAAGCTTGCAAGAATGCACGTAAGCCATAGATGCATCCATTAGACCTGGTTATATTCGTTTAGAGAGCAAGCATGTCAAAGCATGCAGATTAAAAATTTAAAAGTGCGGAAATTAGCCCCGGTCTCCCCTACTTAAAATGGTTTTAATCACTCGCCAATTTTTTTTTCCTATTTTACCCTTCTAAGAGTAAAAATGCCTAACAAAGAGGGGTTGATTAAAGGGTGTCTGGTAAAAGGAGGTCAATCCGTTACCCATATATTCCGTGAGTAAAACTAATATAACTTTTATAATGCCATTTTTTATTTGTGACCCCCTATTTTTTAAAAAATCGAAGCTACAAATATATTTTTCCTACGATCGTGGGAAAAAGTTACTTTTCGGCACGATTTATCGTGCGGAAAGTACCACTTTTCCGCACGATTTTACTTTCCCGCACAAGTTTTACTTTACCACACTATTTTTGAAATTGTGATAGAATTTATATAAAATGTTCTAATTTGACACCCCTGGTATATATTACAATAATGAGGTGCAGGTTGTGATTAAAATGTCAAATTCACATCACCTTGTTCTGGAGCAGGTGGAAATATTGTACCGGGTGGCCAAATAAGAATGGACGCGGGCTATATCTCAGAAACTACTAAACATAGAAACTTGGGGGAAAAAAATTATGATTAAAGCGGTCATGAGAAAATTCTGGAAATTACTTTTAAGTTCCTCATTTCGCCGCAAGGGGGCACAATTGAAAATTATTTTTTTAAATTTTAAATTTCTCCGAAAATTCTCATATTAAGGTATAACTCTGATTACATCATTGTAAAGCTTAGACAATTCTGCATCATTTTGGTTTAAGGCTCGTTGGCGTAACGACCTTGATAAGAGTAGGGGAAGCTATTGAATGTATAAACATTAAAGTCGCTGTAACTTCTAAACGCCTTATCCGATTTTACTAAATTTAGGCTTGTTTGGAAGGAAAAGGTAAGTACCTTCAATCGTCGTATCCAATGATACACGATACTTTCTAATAAAATTGCTAGAGGGCGCAATTTGTAATAATAACAGTTTTTTTGATTTTATTCCGAAAATTCAAATCATACGGTATACTTATGACATCATAATCAGAAAGTAGATGAAATTTACAAGAAAAGATGTGAAAACCGCAGTTTGATATCTTTGTTCGTTTCAGAGTTATTACCAAAACAATAATTTTTAATACAAATTGCGCCCTTTAGCAATTTTAATATAAACTATCGTGTACCATTAGATACGAGAATTGAAGGTTCTTCCAAACAAGCTTAAATTTAGTAAAATCGGATGTCATTTAGAAGTTACAGCGATTTTAATGTTTACACATTCAATAGCTTCTCCCACTCTTATCAAATGAAAGTGTAAACATTAAAATCGCTGTAACTTTCAAACGACTTATCCGATTTTACTAAATTTAAGCTTGTTTGGAAGAGAAAGGTAAGTACCTTTAATTGCCATATCCAATGGTACACAATAGTTTCTAATAAAATTGCTAGAGGGCGCAAATTGTATTAAAAATTATTGTTTTGGCAATAACTCTGAAACGAACAAAGATATTAAACTGCGGTTTTCACATCTTTTCTTGTAAATTTCATTTACTTTCCGATTATGATGTCATAAGTATACCGTATGATTTGAATTTTCGGAATAAAATCAAAAAAAACTGTTATTATTACAAATTGCGCCCTCCAGCAATTTTATTAGAAAGTATCGTGTATCATTGGAAACGACGATTAAAGGAACTTACCTTTCCCTTCCTAACAAGCCTAAGTTTAGTAAAATCGGATAAGGCGTTTTCAATAGCTTCCCCTACTCTTATCAAGGTCGTTACGCCAACGAGCCTTAAACCAAAATGATGCAGAATTGTCTAAGCTTTCCAATGATGTAATCAGAGTTATACCTTAATATGGGAATTTTCGGAGAAATTTAAAATTTAAAAGAATAATATTCAATTGTGCCCCCTTGCGGCGAAATGAGGAACTTGAAAGTAATTTTCAGAATTTTCTCATGACCGCTTTAATTATAATTGTTTATTCCCCAAGTTTCTATGTTTAGTAGTTTCTGAGATATAGCCGGCGTCCATTCTTATTTGGCCACCAGGTACAGGGTGGGGACTTTAACTGGAATAAATTCGATATTATTAAAACTGCTGAAGTTGCGACTACAAAATTAGGTATGTGGGGGTTTTGGACCATGCGGAATTAAAAAATGATATCGGCGCTGTTGCCAGATTTCCCAGCTTTGCGCTACACGTAGTAATTTTGTTATTTTAAATGGAGTGCCCAATTTATTTTTATTGCAGTAAATTGGGCCTGTCAAATTTAGTAAGATCCCAAATTTACAAAATTATTCTTCATTAGTTGCTGAGCTATGGCAACACTGTAGTTCCATTAAAAAGTACAGGAACGCTTATCTACCTTTAGAATCGTTAAAGTTGCGCTTACAAAATTTACTATCTGGGGGTTTCTGGGCATGCAGAAATTAACAATGATATTGGCAATGTAGTCAGATTTCTCAGCTGTGTGCTACAGGCGGTAATTTAACTCGAACAAATTTGACAAAAAAATCACAAAAACACGAAACTAGTTCTATCGATTTATTATTTCAAAAGTTGTTTAAAATGCGCTCCATTGGCTTCTTGGCAAAAGGTCAATCGGTTATAAAACTCATTTTGTAGGCTGCGTAAAACCTGAGGTGGTATAGATCTGATTTCTAGTCTAATCCGATATTTTAGATCTTCAATATTTGTAGGTTTTATAATATACACTTTATGTTTCAAATCACCCTATAAATAAAAATCTAAGGGTATTAAATCAGGCGACCTTGCTGGCCATTCAATAGCTCCCCGTCGTCCAATCCACCTGCCAGGAAAGGCGGTATTCACGTAATTCCGCACGTTAGCCGCATAGTGCGGAGGCGCCCCATCCTCCTGAGAAAAAAAATCTTTCTTCCAAGTTATTATTTCCGGTGGGGTATGACTCAATCAGTTCTGGCACTAAAATTTCTTGCAAAAATTCCAAATATGTTTCACCTGTTACGTTGGTGGTCCCCGAAACCGATTATCATGAGAATTTCTATTTTTAAGGTTTTAGTCGAGGTTTTAGGTAAATAAGCCATTTTGACACGACAAGAACTTTTCTTGAAGCTTGTCAATAACTTAGTAACTATGGAGATGTTACCAAGGTAACAGTGGCGGCTGGTTAATGAAGGGCTCTGGGGCGCCGCCCTCCCTGCAATTATTTCAAACAGAGTCCAAAAATACTTTACTTAAAAAACCAATAACGCAATGTATGTAAGCAATCAATTAAAATAATTCAAACCAAACGTAGCCCTATTCTAACGGGCAGGCTATACTCATAGACAAGCGAGTTGCGCGCTCTCAAGGTTGTACTAAGCGCGGGCGGCGGCGGGCGACAGATTATCCGTCCCGATTCAACGTGCCTTCTCGATGGGTTGTCATGACGACGGAGGCCTGACGTCACCTACACATCACACAACGAGCGGCCACGGAGAGCTCCAATTTTCCGCGCCCACTCTTCGCGAATCGCGATGCGACCTGTCGTCTGTCGATGCCGCTGACTCGCTGACGTTTTGCTTATTTGTTTTGAGTTATTTATTAGTTGTTATAAAGTTGGAAAATTTCGTCTAATATGAAGATGTGATTTACAGAAGGTTGTGTTTAGTTCTCTGAGCTTAGGTGAAAAACTTGATTTAAAAAATGCAGGGTGGTCACTACCAACATTGAACATTGTATAATTTATCCAATGTCAGTGCGATGACATTCCATACGGCGGTAAACGTCGGTCTCTTTGAGACTGTTTACCGCCGTATGGAATGTCATCACACTGGCTTTGGAATAACAATACAAGTGCAATCAAAATATACAATGAGGCACAGTTTACGCGTAAGTTTGACAAAGAAATATATAATAAAATATTCTGGATATGCGGTTGTGAGAACAAAAATTTTTTTTTTTGTTTCGTGTGTCTTCTTTTTGGCGGGGATGATAATTGGACTAAAAATGGGGTGCAGGACTTAAAACATCTTTCAGAGAATATTTCCCTCATATGTTAAAGTTCCCATAAGAGAAATGCAATTTTCGCAAAATTACAGCGAAAACAGCACTGCCAGAAATCGAAAATTGCATCGCAAGTTTATATTGTTGACGAAACGTCAAAGCGGGATTTTATTGTTAACAAACGTCAAAAAATGTAATACTCTGACAATTAACGTCATCTTATTGAGTGACAGCAGACAAAAAAGTCAATGTCAACGAATGTTTTCCTTTCATTTTGTCAAGAATTGTTAATAACTATCTCTTTGCATTCTGTTAAATAAAATATTTAAATTTACTTGATTCGAGTTCTTAATTAATTTGGGAAATATTCAAATAAATTACACTCGTGCATAAAAATAACCAGATAATTTTTTTATTCAATGTATTTTTTTTTTACCAATTGCAATCGTTTGTTTTCATATTTTCGCGAAAAAGCCCGACTCCGCAGGAGGCAAAAGTCACTAAGAATAAAATCAAAATACATTTTGTTGCTAACTTATAATTTTTATTGATACTAACCAATTTGCTTTACATATCGAACACCGGGGCTAAAAGAGACACATCGAAAATTTAACTAAACTCATCAGAAATATGTTTTTGTAAGTTTCATTTGAAACTATGTCAACAAACAAACTCTTGCAATTATAAAAAAACACATTTCATTCAAAAACTATCGGTAATTTTGATGCACTTGTGCACTTACCCCCGAAAATAAAAAACATGAAAATAGTGCAAAACATCGTCATAATGTGGTAAGTTTTGAGATGTTAGGACAAACCTCGTGACAAACTAATATTTTAACTTGTTTAAGTAGTGCTTATGCTGATGAAATTAAAATTCACAACGAAAAAGTTAGAAAAAACAGACACGTACTTTCGAAAATAATAGACATTTTAATTTTTTTTTTTTTTAAAGCCAGCGCCCCCTGACTCACTAGTCACGAGCCGCCACTGCAAGGTAACGCTACTTTAAGGTAAATAAGCGTCCCGGTACTTTTTAATGGAAATACAGTGTTGCCATAGCTCAGCAACTAGTGAAGATAGAATTTTGTAAATTGGGATTTGTACTAAATTTCATACGCCCAATTTACTGCAATAAAAATAAATTGGGCATTCCATTTAAAATAACAAAATTACTACGAGTAGCGCAAAACTGGGAAATCTGGCAACAGCGCCGATATCATTTTTTAATTCCGCGTAGTCCAAAACATACACAAACCAAATTTTGTAGGCGCAACTTCAGCGGTTTTAATAATATCGAATTTATTCCAGTTAAAGTCCCCATCCTGTATATACAATATGCTACAAATACCAATTGCACGTTTAACTTTAATATTTATCGTTAATTTGTTTTTTGTTATCCTAAAAAGTATATATGAAATGCACGTTTAACTTTAATAATATGCTTAATTTGTTCTCAGTTCTCTATTTATTTTAATTTAAAAAAAAAATTTGTAATATTTATAGTAGCAGTATTGTAGTAGTAGTGTTTATATGTAAATCGTGCGGAAAAGTAACTTTTCAGGACTACTAGCACTAGTAACTTTTCCGCACGATTTGTTAAATAAACGAATACCTTATCTAAAACACTCAATAAAGTGAAATACTTGCAAAATAAATATTTTTTTTTGCCAGAAGCTCAATAATTTTTGTAATTACAGTATATTATTACGAACCTAATTGACGTTTATCTGAGAACTATATCGATCGTAGGAAAACTTTTGTACCTAACACATGCGAAAAGTGTCTTTTCCGCCCTTGACGGCTTGCCCGAACTCCGCTTTACATTGTATTGCAGTTATTATTAGAAATTAAGAACCTTTGTATCATATAGCATAGCGGCTAAGCCCCCCCCCCCCCCCAGCGATAAAATTACAAACTTAAAAATTATTTCCAGTGATTTGTTTTGGGCATATTTCATAATAATTTTTTTAACCCCAAGTCGTAGCATGTATGTTTTTCGAGATACAGCCGCACTTTACCCTTCGGTGATTAGACTATGCAAACTTGTACATTTTCTTAAAAACAATAAAATATTGTAAATTAAATTAAATTTAATATTATTAACCCAAACGGTCGAAAGGAAACTAAAATCTAATTACACATTGCCCCAAATAAATATTTGCATAATATACATGGTATAATAGATTCTCGACATAGGTAGCTAATTTAATAACAACAAATAATTAGTTGTTATTTAAATTATTATAAGAAGACACGTATAATAAGGGTTTTAATTAAGTGGGGGTAGAAAGAAAAGTTCTGTCGCCTTTCTTAAAAATTTATTAAGCCTACGCGTTTCGGCCTAAAAGGCCATCATCGTAACAAAAGAAAAAATATATTTTTAACTTTCTAAGTAAGTCGGAAAAAATGTCCTAATTTTTAAAATTCAATTCCGTAGAGCAAATGGCAGGGTGTTTGACTAGTAATCGAGAGGTTCCAGTATCGATTTCCGGCGGAATCATAACACTTTTTCAATTTTAAAAATTTGTCTGTTTATACAGTGAGTCCGGAAAAACGAAGACCAAGACCAGTTAACCATACATTCCTTGGGCAAAAATAATATGACTTTTATGTAATTTTTCATTTTTCACCCTGATGTTTATCCAGGGCGTCAAAATTTAAAATTAAACTGATTTTTTTTTAATAATTTGAGTATTTAATAAGATATAAATTTCAAATTTGGTACATTGCACTATAAAGGTTTACATCTTTCGAGAAAAAGAAAACAAAAAACAATTATTATCAAATATTCAAAATAGTGAGAGTCCAATACCCGCTGACCCTTCAATTTTTTTAGTACGTACGCCAGTGACTTAGTGCTTTCGGTATTGTCACCTATTGCAAAGTTTTACTTAATTATATATCGTATTCATGGTAAGGCCACAACGGCTAATTCTAACAATTCTAAAGGAGTCAAAATATAATCAAAAAGAAGTGATTACCTAAAAAAATATAAATCGGGCACTGGCGCACGTACCTACTAAAATATATGGGGGGGGTTGTTTTGTTTTTCTCAAAATATGTAACTCTTGATAGTAAAGCAAAGTACCAAATTTATATCTTATTAAATACTCGAATTATTTTAAAAAATCAGTTTTTAATTTAAAACTTTGAAGGCCTGTATATCGAACATGAGGGTGAAAAATAAAAAATTACATTATGAAAGTACTATTATTTTTGCTCAAGGAATATATAGTTAACGGATTGACCTTCTTTTTCTGGACACCCTGTATATTTAATACAGACAAGGAAAATTACTCATTAAATTTTCTATCAACCGGCAATAACTCAATATTAAACTAATCAAACATACGAAGATAAGGTCTAAGATTCCTTCAAATTTCATGCAAGGGAAATGGATAACTGAGGTTAAAAATAGTAGTGCACTAATTTATACAGGGTTCCCCATTTAAAACGAAACAGGCTAAATATCTGGTTCTACGTTAATTTAAAAAAAAAACGATCGGACCCGTCGATTTTTATTTCGAGGGGGACATCTTTTGCGTATATTGTCAATCTTGTTACTTCAAGCCCCTAGGAGGGAGGGGGGGTAAGATTTAAATCTTAAATGAATACCCCTATTTTATATAATTTTTTTGGATTCTGCATAAAATTCTGAACATTTTTTAATAAAAGCATTATTGGTCTATACTAAACAATTTCCGAGATATTGACTCTTGAAAAATGAGATTTTTGAACTTTACGTCTTTAGAGTAAAACGGCTTACATGTCCGTAACTTCGATTTTAATTATCTTTCCAATAGTGTCTACTTTCGGTTAAACCGGTTGTAAGAAATATAGTACTTCCAGTTTAACCGGAAGTTGACACTATTGGAAAGATAATAAAAATCGAAGATAGGGACATGTAAGCCGTTTTACTAAGACGTACAGTTAGAAAGCTAGATGCTGTCAAAGTTCAGAAATCTCATTTTTTAAGAGTCAATATCTCGGAAACTGTTTAGTATAGACTAATAATGCTTTTATTAAAAAATGTTCAGAATTTTATGCAAAATGAATCCAAAAAAATTATATAAAATAGGGGTATCCATTTAAGATTTAGATCTTACCCCCCCTCCCTGCTAGGGGCTTGAAGTAACAAGATTGACAATATACGCAAAAGATGTCCCCCTCGAAATAAAAATCGACGGGTCCGAGCGGTTTTTTTTTGAATTAACGTGGAACCAGATATTTAGCCTGTTTCGTTTTAAATGGGGAACCCTGTAGATAATACACTCCCGTGCAATAAAAACAGACATCATAAAATTTGGATTATGTTTAGGGCTTTATAACATTTTTATTTTTACTCCGATTCAAGTGATTTTTTAGAGAGCTCTAGATACATTTATTAGTTTTAAGATGCCTATGCAAATTTTAAGAGAAATTTGTTTTTTTACATATTAACCAAGGATAATCGAAAAGTTTTTTTTTTGCCTAGTGTCAAAACACCCTGTGGAATAATTAGGAAGCAAAATTACTTCAAAATATCAGTTTCCCTTAAGCCGCAAATATTCTTTGCATTTTGGTTTTTGGTTCATGTCAATTCGTGCATTTGTTCTCACCCAAATGCAAAATGATCTTGATGATGCCAATAATTTAAATTTTTCCAAAAATTTTTCAGTGCCATTGCATTCAAAATAAAATAGACTATTAAAATGCAAGAAAACCAATAAATTTACGGAAAATGGTGTGTATACCTAAGATTTAAAAAATAGCTTTTTCGCAAAACAAACTTAATACGTGATTTCAGTAATTTAGGAAACGCAAAACTAAAGCTATTGATGACTGATTTCTTGTACTTAAAACTCTACGTCGGTTGACGTCAGTACAGGCGAAAAACCAACTTCGAGAGGTTCGAATTAGAAATGCCATTTCTTGGGCAGTTCGTCAAAGATTACACGAAAGTAATTTAAACTCACGCCGACCAGCAACTGGACCTAAATTACTACCGCGCCTTAAGAGTCAAGAATGGAGGAATATTACCCAGGACGATATTCGCGGGCTAATTGATGGCATGAACCGACGTGTACAGGCAGTAGTAAGGGCTAGAGAAGGCAATAGAAATAATAGAGACGTGTTTAAGTGAAAAAGTTGTTGTTGATACCTGTTAAGTTTGTTTTGCAAAAATGTTATTTTTTCAATCGTAGGTATACATACACCTTTTTCCGTACATTTATTTGTTTATTAAATCTTGATTATTACAATAACATTTGTTTTCTTGCATTTTAATAGTCTATTTTATTTTGAATGCAATGGCATTTTAGAAAAATTTAAATTATTGACATCATTAAGACCATGTTGCTTTGGGTGAGAACAAATGCACGTTTTGACATGAACCAAAGAATGTTTGTGGCCCAATGAAAACTGATATTTTGATGAAATTTTGCTTCCTTATTATTCCACAAGGTGTTTTGACACTAGGCAAAAAAAACTTTTCATTTATCCTTGTATAATATGTCAAAAAACGAATTCCTCTTAAAATTTGTATAGGCATATTAAAACTAATAAATGTATCTAGAGCTCTTTAAAAAATCACCTAAATCGGAGCAAAAATATAAAAGTTATAAAGACCCAAACTTAATTCAAAATTTATGATGCTCGTTTTTTTTGCACGGGAGTGTTCAGGGTCTTCCAACGAGGACTGAACAGGGGCTCATTTTTGAGCTTCCTTGTATTTAAAGAAAAATCCAAAATAGCCAATCGATGTACTTTTTCCTGCAGAATTCAAAAATGAAACCAAAAATTTATTTGAACCAGAAACAAAAGAGTTACGCTATGGATAAGGTGTTTTTTAAATGGAACATAGCTTTTTTTATACGATTTTTGGAACGAGTGATTTTTTTTTGTCCGTTCTGATTAAAATATTTAATATTGTGACAGCTATTTTTATTAAATTTTAATGTTTTATCCAGTATAATTTAACTTTAACCTGTTTGAAACATACACTAGGTAATAAAGGTATAATCACCTTTGAATCCTTCAAAGTCAAAAAAATTTGACAAATTTACTATAATATTGCCGAAATGACATTGAAGGATTCAAAGGTGATTATACCTTTATTACCTAGTGTATGTTTCAAACAGGTTAAAGTTAAATTATACTGGATAAAAGATTACAATTTCATAAAAATAGCTGTCACAATATTTAATATTTTAATCAGAACGGACAAAAAAAAAATCACTCGTTCCAAAAATCGTTTAAAAAAAGCTATGTTCCATTTAAAAAACACTTTATCCATATCGTAACTCTTTTGTTTCTGGTTCAAATAAATTTTTGGTTTCATTTTTTAATTCTGCAGGAAAAAGTACATCGATTGGCTATTTTGGATTTTTCTTTAAATACAAGGAAGCTCAAAAATGAGCCCCTGTTCAGTCCTCGTTGGAAGACCCTGTACAAAATAAATAATCAATACAAAGTCATACATCTTCTCGTTTAAATAACACTTTTTTGGTCTACGCCTGTAATTTCAGGGTCATAATTTTACGCCAGGCACGTTATATCCCGACTTTAAAATTTATAATTAACACGTTCAAGACCGCTATTCAAAAATTGGACATTGCCAGAAACCGACTCACTGTTAATTAGGAGAGAATATTAACACCTGTTTTTACATAAATTTTAAGGTTATGTCTATAAGAACGATCAAATCTTAAAACCGCGCGGCATAGAGATGTGCCAGACATCACCGGAAACTATAGTCAAATCGCGTCCGCCGCCGCTAAACCGTCGTGGAATTATTTGCATTTAAACGCAATAGGATCGATGGCACATATATGTGACAGCAGTTTCTAGGAAAAACTATTCGTCACATATATGTGTCGCATGGTCGTGAACGTGTTAACAAAAGCATATGGTTCAAAAGCCACAAATATATATTTTAAAAGAAATATACATTAAATTTAAAATTTTAAAAAATACGCCGTAAATCATAGAACTACCTATTGTAACCTTTAACCTCGATAATTGCAACGAATAGTAAGTCATGCACGAAGAAATTATTACGTGTAGCTAATAATAAAATAATGTAGTGTTTACTTTTCAGATACCACATATTCATACGTTTCTCTCTAAATATAAAATATGTATTTATATAAGCAATTTAAAATAAATTAATAATTCAGGTTACCAAAATTAAAATAAATAATTCAGGCTTTACGACTCTGAATGAACGAGGCCGCAGCCAAAAATAATCGTGTGGGAAGTCGGGGCAGTTTTGAGGATATACGGGTGACTTTTGAAGAAGTTACACTGGCAATATTTTCTATCCTAAAGAGATATCAAAAAACCAAAAATACTTTTTTCTACGACCGTGCGTTTTAACCCATGTTCCCGCACGCATTTCAGTTTTGAAAGTGTCATTAGTGCGCGAAAGTAAAATTATGCAACTTTTGACCTTATTAGATAGTTTTATTGGAAGTTAACACTATTGTTATAATACATATACAGTGTGTCCGCTTGAGTTCTGTACATATGGAAAACTTTTTTATTATTAACTTTACGAAAAAAAGTTATTCTTCATAAAAAGTTCTGCATGGTCCAAAACCTAAAATGCAACCATCAAATGTCGAAATTTTCCAGTCATCTACGAGGTTTGTCAAAAAACGTGAATTTTTCCCAAGAATGTAAATTTTTCCCAAGCGTAAAGTACCTATATTTTTGACATTATCAAAAATTGTTATTAAAATAAGTTGATCAGAACTAAGAACCACGTCTAAATGTGCAATAACACGCATTAAATTAATTAGATAATTAAAAAATTAAATAATTAATAATAAATCAATAAAATAATTTTTCAACATAAATGCGTATAATTGCACATTTAGCCGTAGTTTTTAGTTCTGATCAACTTTTTTTCATATCAATTTTTGATAATGTCAAAAATAAAGGTACTTTACGCTTGGGTAAAATTTACATTCTTGGTAAAAATTCACGTTTTTTGACAAACCTCGTATATGACTAGAAAATTTCGATATTTGATGGTTGCATTTTAGGTCTTGGACCATGCAAAATTTTTTATGAGGAATAACTTTTTTTCGTAAAGTTAATAATAAAAAAGTTTTCCATATGTACAGAACTCAAGCGGACACACTGTATAAGTATTTACAAAATCCGAAAGAGCCCATCTAATAAAATCTACTTCTTTTCTAGCTTTTTGTTGTATTTTAAATTTTTTGAAAATATAAAATAATGAAGATAAGATATTTTTATCGTCTACCGTTAGTAAAGCCGTACTATTTTATTGTAAAATAAAATACTTTACATGCCGCAAATGCGGCAGATAATAGTTATTTGTTTCACTAGGCAGAAAAGCACAAGATTTAATGCCGCGGCTGGTGTTTCATAGACGAGGCGCAGCCGAGGCTGGGAAACCAGCCAAGGTATTAAATCTGCTTTTCTGCCTAGTAAAACATATAATTTTTTCTCCAAATTTGTTCCAATTTCACGCAAAATCGTATTTTTTATATTTATGTATGTTATTTATGACATTTATTGAATTGTTGTGTTTACTTGTCATTTTAAATTTTAATTTTTAATGACACCTGACAGGCTCAAGAGGGTTGCCTAGGCAGAAAAAATACACCTTTTGAGCCTGTCAGGTGTCATTAAAAGACCGCTTTTAATGTCATTTGGAGAAAAATACTTTTACCCTCCGCGAATTAGTGACTTTGACATTTATTAATCAAAAATCGTCTGTCACTGTTACGCCTTTCCCTATTACAGCTCGATAATCGTTTTCTCGCGATTTATTGCGATGAGTTATACCTCAATTTTTTATATTATAAATTCTGAACGGTTAGCGATAAAATTTTGTATGCACCACGTCAGTAAAGTGTCTTTATCGACTCGCCTGTTATTCGCCTCGCTCGCTCATCTCATAATTTCAGACTCGTCCGATAAAGAATCACTTTACTGCCTTGGTACATAAATAACAATCATAAAATATAACCCTCTACATTACTTTAAAGTCATAAAGCAACTATTAAAAAAACCTGTGACGGGTGGTTTGATATTATTTGCTATGATTACCAAGCCGTGTCATTGTTACTAAAATGTCAAAGTTGTTTAAAAAGTGTCTTCGAAGTGACAGTATAGTATTTATTATGTTCATAATAATCATATAATTTATTCGAAATTTCAAATTTCATTTTTACCATTTATTCACCAACCAGTCAGTAACTATAACACTGTCTATACGACTTTACTTTGTGCATTAGACAATGAAAAACGGTATGGCCACACTGTATGCATCGTGTCTTTCGACCAGCCTCTGTATGCTAAAGCTCGAAAAATGGTATCAGCCGCACCTGAGGGCTCTGAAGTAATAAAAATCATCATCAGACTCGGAGAATTTCATCTACTGATGTCTTTTCTGGAAGCAATTGGTCATATTACTCGCAGCGATCTGTGCGGTAAAATCATTAGAAAAAATAACATGTGCATATTATGACGATAACAACTTTTACAACTTTTTGAATCGTTATATCTCAGAAACGGTGGCTCGTAGGAAAAAAAGCATTAATATATTTTTTATAGATAATTTTACGGTCTACAAATGTTTGAAATATTTTTATGATAAAACTTACCATTTTGCTGAAAATCGCGAAAATCTAATTTTTTTGCCTTTTGACCTCGAGTAAAATTTTTTCCATACACGGGAATGATGGGAAACTTAAAGATTTTATTTATAATTATATTTTGAACAACTTTACTGATTTTCAGCTTGTTGTAACTTTATGTTAATGTCTAAATGTCTAAATTGACCGGACTATTAGCACTAAAATAGTATTTTAATTTAGGCTTGGGATAATTATTATTAATCATTTACATTTATCTTCTAATTTTTACTACCAAATTTTGCAAAAGCCAGTTTTAAAATATGTTCTCAAAATTTCGATAACATTTCGTACCTACTTAAATCTCAATAAACTTGGCATCGCGATAAGCATTTTTAAAAAGCTTTCCAGACGGGTATCACAAGTGGGGTAGTTTCATTTAAGATATTAAAGTGGATGAGGGCAGGAGCCATGATTATCAAAAAATCACACTGTATATAGAGTAAATTATAATATGGAACACCGATTTAGTGTTTGTAGCCATGTTTGTATTAGCATGGATTACCGTCGAGATTGTTTTTTAAACGGTTTGAATTTATTTGCTGGCATTTTTTTTGCTTTTTTAACAGAACGTTTTAGTCTTATTGATTTTTTAAAATGTTACATCGTTTATTGTTAAAAATATGTTGTGGCAAAAAAAAGGTATACCTAACTTAATATTATAAGGTTAGTGCCTATTATGAATTACATAAAGATTACAATTATGCAATTATTCCATTCTACGACCAGTCATTTTTTCTTTTTATTTACAAAAAGGTATTCTGTATTGTCCTATTGTACTTCGTAGTATGACCAACCACTCATAAAGAAGATATTTTTTAAGTTTAAATGGACGTTTACTTCATATAATTCATTTATTTAATAGCGTATTTCATATTAGGCTCTGTTTTTATGACAGAGATGCAACTGTTTATTTATTTGCTCATAATTTCTGTTTTGATTAATTGAATTTCTCAATAATCCATTACTGCTAAAGAATCTTTTTTTGCCATAATTAACAAAATGGTATTCTATATTTGGTCACAAATATTATGTTTATTACTTTTCTGTATTTTTCAGCGAAGACTGAAAATACGAAAACTATTTTTGCTCTAAAAGTACATTTATTTTAATAACAGGAGAGTTTAAAAGGGGTTAAATGACACACTTTGTCACGTCCGGAATAATGAATGTCAATTTATTAATAGTTAATATATTAATATCTGAACAGTATTTAATTAAATAGTAGGTATATTACATAACAAGTGTTGAAAGTGGTATATTCCAAACGAGGAGGTATTTAGCACGAGGCGTCAGCCGAGTGCGGAAATTTCCGGAGTGTGAGAAAATCACTTTTACACGAGTAATGTACAGACTACGACCATACAAAATAATCAAAAAGAGTTTGATTTGTTTTTAATAGTTTGTAGGTATTACCATTGTGTTAATCAAAATTTTTTTCAACACTAGAGTTGAAAAACATAAAAACAATGCCCACTTATACATTTTAACTTACCTAGATTTAAATAAAAATAATAACTTTTTCTCCTATTTGCTTACGCACATCATACCTACTATAATCTACAGTGATGGGCTAAAATATGGAACAAATTCATTTAAAAATCAGGTACTCATTTTTTGAAAAAAACGCTCGGACACGTCGATTATAATTCTTTCTTCCGGATTTTTTGCCTCAAAAAGAAATTATACAAAAAGTAGATGTAGCAAAATTTTTTTGTTTTTTAAATAGAACCCCCCTAGTTTTACTTATTACCCTAATTCTACGTCAAATTCTGCGCATAATTCATGTAGCATACTCTATCCTTATCTCTAACGGTTTTAGAAAAAAATTACATCATAAAAAAATTCTTTAAAAAAAGGTACATGTACCTACTTAAAGGTAAACAGGTAAATTTAAATGAATTGTTACTACGATAGCAAGTCATGTGTCAATCAAAAATTAGTTTAGGTATAATTTTGAAAAACGGTGATCAACACAAAGAATCGAAATTTTAATTTTAATTGGATGTGGAGACAAAACAAGAAATCAAGAAGAAGTTTGTAACTTGTTTAACGCTAAGTATCCAGAACGGCCGATTACAAGATCTACAGTAAGTAAAATTGAGAAGAAATTCAGGGAAACAGGGAATGTAAAGGATCGTCTACGGCCAGGTCGTCCAAAAATTAGTGAAAACTCACAATTGAACATTTTGTTAGAGGTTGAAGATAATCCTCATAGTGCATCCACTGAAGTAGCCCTTAATAATGATGTTAGCCGACGATCTGTGTTGCGGGTATTGAAACAAGAAAAGTACCATCCGTACAAAATTAGGTTGCTGCACGAGCTAAACGAAGATGATCCCTACCGCCGACTACAGTTTTGTGAAACTATGATGGAAATTTGCAACTTAAATCTATTTTTCCATCGCAACATACTTTTTAGCGATGAAGCCACGTTTTGTTTGAATGGTTCGGTAAACAGACAAAATTTTCGGTATTGGAGTACAAATAATCCCCGTTGGATGAGAGAACAGCAAACGCAATACCCACAAAAAGTAAATGTTTGGGCAGGGATATTAAATGATAGAATTATTGGACCTTTTTTCTTCGATGGAAATCTTACAGGAGACCGGTATTTACAATTTCTTCAAAATGAATTAATTCCCACACTAGCAGCGGATTTTCCAAATCCGAATCAGCCTCATTTACCAGAAGCGTCTATTTGGTTTCAGCAGGATGGTGCTCCGCCTCATTTTGCTCGACAAGTACGATAGTATTTGAATACTGTATTCCCCGAACGATGGATAGGTAGAAGAGGACCCATAGAGTGGCCTGCAAGATCTCCCGATCTTACACCCATGGATTTCTTTCTTTGGGGTTATTTGAAATCAAAAGTGTATAACGATAAACCACAAAATTTGGAAGACTTAAAATTTAAAATTAGATATGAAATTAGGCAAATTAATGAAAATACTGTAAATAATGTTTTAGAAGGGTTTTTAAGTAGATTAGCATATTGTCAAGAAGTTAATGGTTTGCATTTTTAACACTTAATAAACTAATTTTTTAACCTTTTTTTAAAGAATTTTTTTTTATGATGTAATTTTTCTCTAAAACCGTTAGAGATAAGGATAGAGTATGCTACATGAATTATGCGCAGAATTTGACGTAGAATTAGGGTAATAAGTAAAAATAGGGAGGTTCTATTTAAAAAACAAAAAAAATTTGCTAGATCTACTTTTTGACACATCCGGTATAATTTCTTTTTAAGGCAAAAATCCGGAAAAAAGAATTATAATCGACGTGTCCGAGCGTTTTTTCAAAAAATGAATACCTGATTTTTAAATGAATTTGTTCCATATTTTAGCCCATCACTGTATGTACAGGGTGTCCAGTTTTCGACACTTTTGACGGGTATCTCAGTTATTAGTACAGATAGAATGATGCGGTTTTCGCAAACCTGCGTCACTTTTTTGTGAAACAAACGATGCCCTTAACGGATTTATCATGGCCATCTTGGTTTTTGAGATACAGGGCGAAATTGAAAACGGTGCATTTTCAGACACCCCTTGTATTTTAATTATCTTATACCTTATTGAAAATATAAGAACGGGGTGTTATACAGTTTTTTACGTAGAATCCAGTGGCGTAGTTAGTATTTTTCCAGGTGTTCCCATTTTTGAGAAATATACCAAAGTTATGTTTTTTTAAATGGAACGCCCTGTATATTTTTTCATATTTTCATTCTGCTTACTGAGAGCTTTCCAAAAATATATAATAGTTGGCACTTTGTTTTAACAGGAAGGTTAAAATTCATATTTTTAAAAAAATTGGGAGCAGGCCTTGGATTTTGTTTCACTAGAGACTAGAACAATTAAATTGTGGATTAAAATGCATACTTTTTATTTATTAATATTGTTGAAAATGGTTGCCATTCTCCCTAATACAACGCTGACACATTTCGGTAATAAGTCTCAAGGCGTTTAAAATTATTATAGGCCTGTGGTTGTGTAGAAATTGAAATGCTAAATGGGTAGCCTGTCGAAGTTCCTCTACAGTTCTGTGCCTGGTATTGTATATCTTGCTCTGCAAAAAACCCCAAAGAAAGAAGTCCAACACCGATAGATCGGGCAATCGCGGTGGCCATCTTACAGCTCCATTTGTGCCTATCCATTTTTGTTGAAAATAATTTTCTAGAAAATGCCTTACTACGTGAGAGTTATGACTCGGTGCACCGTCTTGCTGGAAATGTATAGCATTTAGCTGGGCAAGGTAAACGATTTCTAATAACTCGGGTATATAACCTCTTCCAAGATATGTATTTGCCGTAAGACCTCCCTCATAAATACGGTAAGTTATTTGATTACCTAATATGAAGCAAGAAACACCAAATCCAAAGCGCCCTTGCTGCTCCCTTTCGTAAATAACATATTGATTTTCTTCAGACCAATGCCTTGTATTATGCCGGTTAAAAATTCCAGCACTAGAAACATGGTTCTCATCGGACCAGATTACTAATCTTCCAAAATTGGCATTGGCCCGGATTTGTTCTGTATACCAACGACAAAAGATTAATCGCCGAACTGCATCTCCAGGATGTAAATTTTGCACAATTTTAAATTTGTATGGATGGTATTTATATTCTTTTAGAAATGGCATCCATTTCCAACAATATTTATAAATAAAAAGGATGCATTTTAATCCACAATTTAATTGTTCTAGTGAAACAAAATCCAAGGCCTGCCAATTTTTTTAAAAATATGAATTTTAACCTTCCTGTTAAAACAAAGTGCTAACTATTATATATTTTTGGAAAGCTCTCAGTAAGCAGAATGCAAATATGAAAAAATATACAGGGCGTTCCATTTAAAAAAACATAACTTTGGTATATTTCTCAAAAATGGAGACACCTGGAAAAATACTAACTACGCCACTGGATTCTACGTAAAAAACTGTATAACAATCCGTTCTTATATTTTCGATAAGGTATAAGATAACTAAAATACAAGGGGTGTCTGAAAATGCACCGTTTTCAATTTCGCCCTGTATCTCAAGAACCAAGATGGCCATGATAAATCCGTTAAGGGTATCGTTTGTTTCACAAACAAGTGATACAGGTTTGCGAAAACCGCATCATTCTATCTGTACTAATAACTGAGATACCCGTCAAAAGTGTCGAAAACTGGACACCCTGTACAGTGAATAAATTTCGTTTCTGATTTTTTAGCTGCTTGCATTCTTTCAATAAAACAATAATTTACCTAAATATACATACAAAAACAACAAAACACAAAACTAAAACATAACCTCAACAATATAGAAAAATAGAGATGGAGTTTAATATCGATAGCTTGTTACTTATAAAAGTTCTCTCTATATTTCATTAAATTTGTTTTGAAAATTGCTAAAATAAATTTACCTTACATAAAGCACATTCACTTGTCCCATATCCTTAAACATAGTGTGGATATTTTTATCCGAGATAATTGTAAAATTATAATTCGGTATTTCCTACGGTATATTTCTGCTCTATAGCTGCCCCTTTTTTTCTGTGATTTAACTCAGTTGATATGTTTGGTGGGTTGCCTGACATATTTTCCCTTTTTGATATATTAATATTTTTATCATAAATACTCTTAAGTTCCCAAAAATAAAGAAAAAAAAAGGAGTTTTATTATTTGCAGTAATGCCCTAGTGTACTCTACCCCACCCAGTACCCCAATTCGCTCCACGGGTCCCGTAAGTTTGTTATTTTTTAAATAGTTTTGCTGTCAAATTTCTCGGCCATCAGCTGTTTTATATTTCAACACACGTATTGAAAGAAAATATTTCAACACGCGAGTGATATAAAGGACTTTCTAGCCAAGTTAGGCGGGCTTTATTTCCCATTTTCATAGGTGGTCATAGAAAAAACACTTATTTCTTTTCCACAATTGTTTTTCACTGTTAAACAATTCAAGATGTTAACTATATAGTTATAATAAAGTTTATTTTATCTTAGTCTAAGCGCCATTACAAATACAGTGTGATTTAAGAAAATGCATTTTACTGTTTTCGTTAAACGACTGCAACAAGCATTAATATAAAAACGAAATCAATAAGAAATAAAATTTAGTAATAGACGTTATAGCAAAACAACACACATTATTTATCAAGCACTGCAGTGCAACGCGCAATCGGATATTTTTCATAAACGGTTCCTATTCACCGGGACAAGCCGATTAATCAAGCATAAAGGCTGAATTTAAAAGCTTTTTTTAATTTGCAGAAGAGTATTTTGAGCTTAAAAATAACAGATTGCAAGGTTTTACTCGTAGATAATGCAGATAAGGTCGGAAAACAATAATGTAGTTCGGATTTTAGAATAGGAACTTGTACAATTTTTTATATTTATACATTCTAGGTCATTTTTTTGTAACAGATTTATGCCAGGCAAGTTGTATGTAACTCTATTGGATTTTTAATTAATTAAATCAAATAACGTAAAGGAAATATAAATTAAATTACATGCTATCAAATATATATTTAAAAAAATAAATAATCACAAATTGTGCATTTCACAATAATATAGGAACGTCATGTTTTAACAAAAGAAATTGTGATAAGTGAAAAATAATCAAATATTGTCTTAATTATCTTAAAGTTAAAGATCAACATTAGAAAAATATTGAGTTCTAAATATGTTTTTGTATTCTAGGATATTCCTATTTTTTATTTGTATTTGTATTTGCGCATTTCTCACACCTAAAAAATTTAAAAGGTTTACTGTAGCTGTAGTCAAAATAAAGTTTAGTTTTGTCATAATGGCTTTAGCACCACGAACTCTATTTAAACTTTTCTCAATCCGACATGCTATAATATAATTGCAATCAAAATAGTTTTGCTTGGTCATAATTTAAGCATCATCACGTGTAAATTGCGACTCTACTGGAATTGTTTTAATTTATTATTTGCACTTTTTTGTTTTGTTTGGGAGAAGCGTTTAAATTTAAAATAAATGTAAAAACTTTCTTATATACAATATACCTTATCTTTACAGATAATTTAACTTTTACGAAAACCAAATTTTTTTTCCCTCTCATTTCACTACTTTCACATGTCTCCGACAAAGTTTGTTGGAACTTACGATTTTTCTTTCCCTCAATTCACTTCTTATACCTAAATGATTTTGACAAAGTCTGTTAAAACTATCTAATTTTCTTTTGCTCTCTTCATTGTTCTGCCCAAAACAGGGCCTTTTTACTACCCCTGGACTCTCCAGTATGCTGAGTTCTTGTCGTTCTTCTGACAATTCATATTTTACCCCTCGTGTACACCATTGAAAGCTCCATTACGGCTCAATCCCACTTATTATTTTCTCTATTATTGCTAACAACATCAGCATTGCACTATTTGCTTTATTTTCCTGATGATGAATGTTTCTACACTCGAAGCATATCGAATTATTAAGAATTATTCTAGGTTCGCCAAGTTATTCTAATAAACTTGTGGAGAAAAATTTTGTGCTTTTCTTTTTTCTATATAGTTAACTCCACTTTGAGCATGGACTACTTTTTCAAAATTATATACTTAAGTTCAGAAATATATTTTTTATTTAATTTATTGTTTTTAGTAGTATCCCAGGAAAGTATTTTGAGCACTAGATATTTAAAAAAAACTCTTTTATTATTATACAGTTTAAAATTTTAAAAATTAAAGGTAAATGTTTGTGTAACAAAATTTACGGTTGTGGCATGGATATTTACCTTTAGATAAGCAAACAATAATCATGAAAGAGGCAAATTTATGGCCTTGCGGATATAAACAAAATTACACACGATTAGACATGCGCGCTACAACATTATCATTTGACGAATAAGAAAATGGACAGGTCCGGGCTCCCAAGTTTCTACGTTTAGTAGTTTCCGAGATATAGCCGGCTGCCTTTCTTATTGAATCACCCGGTACAATAAACCACAAAAAGTCCACAGAGAAAACATCAAACACAACAAAAAAAATGTCACCGAGTCGGTTCTGGAGTTTATTTTGAGCATGTCGCTAAAGAAGGACAGGCCAATAAAAAGAGGTTTGTTCTGCTGGGAGGGAAGGCATCTGACCGGTGAGCCGTGCGCTCGTACGTATATTTTCACCCATAAAATGTAACTTTTGTTTGCTCACGAGATAAGCTGTACGTATCTAAAGGTAAATGTCTATGGGTTATGTGTTCAAATTAAGATTTTACAATTTTTTTAATTTTGATTAAATATTTAAGTTGATGTTAACAACTCCTCTCCACAATTTTAATTCAATAGCTAGGCGAACCTAGGGAAGAATCGACATGTTTCGAGTGTAGAAACACTCATCATCAGGAAATTTAACAAATATAATGAACAGCTGATGTTGTTAGCAAAAGAGAAAATAAAAATAAATTAAAAGGTGGAACTAATCCATAATAGAGCTTTCAATGGCACGCATGGGGGGTAAAAAAACTTTTTGTAGTCAAACAACAGAAAATATATCAGCACGCTGAAAGGTCAAGGACCAGTGAAAAGCCACTGTGGGTGGGAAAAGAAGAGAAAAATTAGGAAATATCAAATAAAGGACTTTGTAGAAATTATTTTAAGTGTACGAGATAAAAACATTTTACTTAGATTCAACTATGCCGAAGAAGTGTGAAAGTATGAGGGTGAGAGAAAGAAAAAGTATGTATTTTTATTAAAGTGTTGTAGATGCTTTCATTTAGCTTGAAATAAAATGCTGTTGGGGTACCAAGCTTGTTACGGCCCAGTTACCCCAGTAGGAGTCAAAACTGACACATTTAGTTTAAAGAAGAAAAAATAAGTTTAAGACATTTTCAGAAATTTTTTTTTTTTTATTTCGTTTTTCATGAAGAACACGAAAAAGAAGTTCGCTGCGACCAGCACGTGTCTAACCCAGACGGGAATTAAAAGAATAAGTTTTCATTTACAGTTTTTTCAAAAAATAGTAACATATAAAAAGTTTTACAGTTGCGGTTAAAGTGGTAATATAGAAATTACAAATTTTACATAATAACGCGTTGAAGAATTTTCTTAATATGTATAGAAATACAAAATTGATATAACTAAAAAAAAATTAAAATGGTGACATGTGGTAATATTTTTAATATTTAATTTTTTACCTTTACATTTTAAGGAATTGACTGTTCTGAATTCTCATAATTATTTAATCAGAACCATCCATATTTTTTCTTAATAATAAACAAAACCATATACTGTAAGCAGCATATAAATCGTTAGTTTATAAATGAATCCTTATAAAGTAGTTAAAAAATTGAATTGAGATAAACTTAATAATCGAGGTTAAAAATAGCAATGCCCTAATTATCGTGAATATACTGGCGTGCGATTTGCCTTAAGCGATGCGTGGTTAAACAATAATGATTTTAACAATGACCTGAAACAATTTACAATGATCATTGCTGGTCGTTAATGCTTAAACTAGGGGGAACTTTTAACTTGAATAAATTCTATAAAACCCTTGTTTGTTTTTTTCTGAGAAAATTTTAAAAAACACGTTAAATTTAATTTCCACACTTTTAACTTATTTATTGGAGTTTAAAACCATCCTTTTTTTTAAATAAAACGTATGGTGTATTAGAAATGTCATATCATCAGGAATGTATTTGCCTATATAATTATGACTGCTAAGTAAGAAATGGTTAATTCTCCCATACATTTTCATAGCATTTCTAGAGTTATTTGCGTTCGTTTAAAGGTGGTAGACAATGTAGTATTATCAATTATAATCTCCTAGCAGCAGAATTATCGGGAATTAATTCTACTACGTGGGAGACTCGGTAAGAAAATTTCATAAATTTATCTTCAATCAATTAGAAGGCTCCTTTTTGTTTGCGTTGCTTATAGCGACAGGAGACTATCGCGAAAATTTCATAAATTTATTTTCAACCAATTAGAAGGCTCCTTTTTGTTTGCGTTGCTTATAGCTCCGGGAGACTATCACGATAGTCTATAGCCTATTAACCTAATAAAATTAATAAGTAAGTGATAATGTTTCTGTCAAAAATTAAGTGCTTTATTTTTTATGGCAAACGTCACTCAGAATAAAATCAAAATACATTTTGTTGCTAACTTATAATTTTTATTAAGAATTGGTCGTAGGTCTCATCATCTCATCATATTAAAAGAAACTCCAATTTATGAAATTTTCCTACCGAATCTCCCACGCAGCAGAATTAATTCCCGATAATTTTTTTCTCGGTTTCACTCATGTTTTTGTTAATAGAAAATTATTCCGAGTCGAAGATGACCATTCGTGACCTTGAAAAAAATTATCGGTAATAATTCTGCTGCTAGGGAGATTATAAGTGAAAATTTCATAAATTGTAGTTTTTTCTTATTGTAATTATTTTGCTAAAATGCTACAAAAACATATTTCCGGAGGCTTTAGATAATTGTAACTAATTAGAGTTTTAGAAATGAAGTTCATTTTAGCCATTAGAATTTCATTTTTATTACTAGATTGTAAGAAACATTAAATAACAAATTTGTCATCTGAAATCCAATGTCTTTATAGTTTTAAATTCAAATAAAAATTTAATAAAAGTTTAGTTTAATATGACGCACTGTATTTTTACAATAGAAGTTGATTTTACTTGTTAGTAACTAAGGTTTATTACTAAAATTTTAGAAACATTAAAACATTATTTCGTTTTCAACCATAACATCTGATATTACCTGTCTACATAGTTTCAAATGAAACTTAAAAAAACATATTTCCGATGAGTTTAGTTAAATATGACGCACTACCTATATTTTTACAATAGGAGTTGATTTTGCTTGTTAGTAACTAAGGTTTATTACTAAAATTTCAGAAACATTAAAAACATTAATTCGTTTTTAACCATAATATCTGAAATTACATGTCTACATAGTTTCAAATGAAACTTTAAAAAAAACACATTTCCGATAAGTTTAGCTAAATTTTTAATGTGTCTCTTTTAGCCCCGGTGTTCGATATGTAAAGCAAATTGGTTAGTATTAATAAAAATGATAAGTTAACAACAAAATGTATTTTGATTTTATTCTGAGTGGCTTTTGCCAATAGATATAAAGAACTTCATTTTTGACAGAAAAATTATCACTTCTTATTAATTTCATTAAGTTAATAGGAACTAACAAAATTATCGCGATAATCTCCCGTTGCTATAACAACGTAAACTAAAAGGAGCCTTCGAATTGGTTAAAAATAAATTTATGTAATTTTCAAAATAATTACCTTGTCGGACTTCCAATGTCTTTATTTCGTTACTTAACACAACGTTTCAGTTAGTTAGTATATCTAACCGTTTTTCAAGGGTAAACGGGTTACATACCCACATTGATTGCATTTTACCTACACACTAGCATCTAAAAAAACTTTCGATAAAGCATACATTTACATAATACACAATACATGTCTTAAATTATAAAAAATGCTAAGTCAGGAATCAATAAATTATAAAAAAAAAATTATTATTTATTTTATTAAAAAATTACACCACGCCTTTATAAAAGCAGTTTTATAAAATAATAATTATATATTATATGATTGGTGCACCAGCTACAGGCTTAAAAGTAAAAATCAAATCATAAATAACTATTTATAACAGAAAAATTAAAATCTGTTGATAGATGTTATCGGAAAATAACACTCGCTGCGTTGTTTATTCTGCCATGTATAGCGCAATCAAATTTTCATTTCATTCACATTTCCTATCGACCAGGACAAGCCCGATATATCAGACATAAATGCTAGATGTAAAAGCTTTTTATAATTTGCATGCAGAAACATGAACATTTTGAGATTAAAAATAGCACTGCCATAAATTATACAGTATGAGTCGGATGAAATTGAGAAAAAAAATTCAATTTATTATTTTAACATCACCCGGGGACACTATGTATTATAGTATGCTAATAAAGAATGCTAAAGAACTTTTAGGTACGTATTATTAAGAATAAAAAAAAGTATACGATAAGTTAGTTTAAAATATTTAAAATTAAGGTACTCAAGGATACTTGTAAGCTTATTTTAAAAGATACAACTAGATTTCCTTGAAAACAATGTGTGTTGCCTAAGTATTACCCTGATTTTTAAAAGAATATCTCAAAAGAACAAATTATTCCTTACCGAAAACTTTTCCTTACAATAAAAAACCATAATTTCATCATTTAAAAAAGTATATCGGTAAATGATACACATACATGTTGTAGCAACTGTATGAAATCTCAACGAATGATAAGTCATAAACCAAGATATTATACAGAGTAACTAATGCTAATCATAGTTAACGTTTCTACGTTCTTGTTATTTTGTTGGTATGCCTGATACTATAAAGTAATATCCAAATTTTATATGTAAAAGTGGAGAATATATTTCGATGTATTTATTACTGTAATAAAATGTATATTACATATTTTGAACCCCTATCCATCATTTAGAAAGTTTATCGATAAATGATACACATACATGTTGTATCAACTGTCTGAAATCTCAACGAATGATAAGTCATAAACCAAGATATTATGCAGAGTAACTAATGCTAATAATAGTAAACGTTTCTACGTTCTTGTTATTTTGTTGGTATGCCTGATACTATAAAGTAATATCCAAATTCTATATTATGTAAAAGTGGAGAATATATTTATATGCATTTTTTACTGTAATAAAATGTATATTACCTATTTTGAACCCCTATACATCATTCAAAATAGTTTATCGGTAAATAATACACATACAATGACATGTTGTATCAACTGTCTGAAATGTCAACGACGGTAAGTTATAAACTAAGATATTATACAGAGTAACTGATACTAATAATCACAAAAGTTTCTACGTTCTTTTTATTTTATTGGTATGCCTGACACCATACAATGATATCCAAATTCTATATCTATAAGTGAGGAATATAATATATACTATATTTCTATATGTTTATTACTGTAATTAAGTAGATATTATAATTATATTTTGAACCTCGATCCGTCATTTAAAAATTATACACATACATGTTATAACGAGTGTCTGAAATCTCCACGAATGGTAAGTCATAAACCAAGATATTATATAGAGTAACTAAAACTAAATATAATAAACGTTTCTACGTTCTTTTTATTTTGTTGGTATGCCTGACACCATACAATAATATCCAAGTTCTATATGTAAATGTAGGGACTATATTTCTATATGTTCATTACTGTAATTAAGTAGATATTACATATTTTGAACCTCTATCCAGGATGTTACAAATTCGACGCTTATCATTGAGATCTCGTAAAGGGTATGAGGTACAACAAAGGCTAAATTGGGGCAAAACTGCCCTATTTAAACATGACTAAAAATCTGAAATCCGAGGATATTCGGAAAAAACCGAAGATCCTTATTTCGATTAGCTTAACTCACAGAGATCCCATTCGGATCTACAAGATTTCTATTGTTTCTAACGATTCAACACACTGCTTGACTATTCCAAAGCGTTTAATTGCGTGGACCATACCCTTATGCTTGCAAAGCTGCATTACTTTGGATTGTCAAATCAAGCAATCTCCTTTTTTTTAAATTACCTGGAGGGTAGACGGCAACTTGTAAGATCGCGCTCAGAAGTGTCAGACATCGATAATGTGGCGTCTGGGGTACCACAGGGCTCCATTTTGGGACCCCTTCTCTTTATATTGTATACTTTTGATATCGGTAAAATACCATCATTTTCCAAAGTCCACACTTATGCCGATGATACACAGCTTATCTGCACTTTTCATCCGTCAAATTATAACGATATCAAAGCAAACATTAACACAGACTTGCAGCTAATTTCTGAATAAAGCATTAAACATAACCTTAGATTAAATGCTCAAAAGACACAGGTTTTACTTTTTGCACCTGAAGGGTGTTATGACTTTTTGAAACAGTATATCAATGTACAATGTAATGGGGAGCGTCTTTACTTCACGGATACTGCCAAAAATTTAGGGGTGCTGTTTGATGACAAATTAAGGTTTAGTAGACATATATCAAACTTACGTAAAAGGACTTACATGGTGTTAAAAATACTAAATGCAAATAAACATATTCTTAACTTTACAGTGCGCAAAAAGTTATGTGAAGCCTATATATTGTCTATGATTTCATATTGTATTATCTTATATTATTCTTGTTTAACTTAAGAGGACAAGCAACATCTAGAAGAAATGCAGAATAATTGCTGCAGATTTATATTTAATATAAAAAAATATGACCATATTTCGCTAAGAATATGTGAACTCAATTGGTTGAATATGGCTCATCAACTCTTATTATTGACATTTGTATACAAATTATTAAAAACATCAACGCCTATGTACACCTAGTTTCACGACCAACTTCCAGGTGAATTAAAATCGCTGCAATTTCTAGCCGCAACGGCTTATATATTTTTACGTCTGGGCACTTCATCTTTTAGCCTCATTACCGTGCATAAGACAAAGAAAGAAACGCCTTTTATTACTATCGAACAAGTTAGTTGGATTTAATGCTTTGCAATAACTTAAATAGACTCGAAGATACGAGAATACGGGTAGAAGGAGGGGGGGTTCAACTGTTAGAGTATGAAATAATTAAAATTTATTTATTTATTTTGATTTGGATTTTTTTTTATTGCTTGTCCTTTCGGTAATATACAGGGGATGGCGCACTATTGCATGGGCGTCCGAACAAACTTTTTCATGGGGGGGGGGGCCAACAGATAATCGACTAAATTGCGATTAAAAATATTTAAACCAATTAAAATAATATCCAGAAAATCGATTGGTAAAATTTGCTAGGTGCTATCAATGTCAAATTGTAAGGATAAGCGTTATTGATAAAAATATAGACGCATGAGATGATGCTGGGAGTTTTTGAGAGAAGTAAATTTGACTGTCAAAAATTTAGCGCGTAAGTGATGTTGATATAACAAACTATATGGAAGAATAGACTGTGTCCAGGTGATTTTGGGAACATGCGCAAAAAATACAACGTAAATGTTTGACAGGTGCTGTGGTCAAATTTTAATGAAAAGCGATATTGATACAATGAACTATATGGAATCAAATACGGTGAATGAGTTACTTTAGAATATTAGCAAAAACTTCTGTTAACAAAATTTAACAGGTGCTGTCACTGTCAATAGACTCTGTGGCCGGAAAAGTTAGAAGAAAGAAATACGAAATTTTTTTGCAGCCAATATCAAATTTTGATAATATTTTATTTCGATTTATTATGTCAACAAACATGAAAATAATAACAAAAAATAATAACGATCATCTCATACCAAGCGGGGTGCAGAGTCTATTTTTACACATACAGTGCTTGCATAAGGTCCACCTCCCCCCTTTTGATAATTTGGGAATGGTTTCAGATATATTTAAAGTCGGTATGCGTAAATGATAGGTAAAAAATTTACTTTTGAGGAAAATTTTGTTGTTTTTTTATTCAAAATGGCGGACATTCGCCATCTTGGAAAACGTTTTTAAATGGGAAGAGGGTCGAGTAATACTTCAGTTAAAGGTCTTTTTATGCTTGATATAGATAACCTTGTAATTTTTAATGTTCTAAAATGTGCCGTTTCAAAATGACGATTCCGAAAAATATGAGAAAACATGCAACCATATTTTTGGAAGATCTCATCATCTTGAAAAACAAAACAATAATTTTATAAGTGTAAATTATAAGTAAGCTACTTAATTTTTTTTAAATATTGTTGCTTTGGGAGCGAAGGAAAAACAAGTCTTCTCCACAATTTTATTTTTGTTTTTCTTTCATTCCCATATTTGCAACTTCATTTTAAGCATGGACTGTTACTTCCAATTAATGTTGTTTTGTTATTCAACATGGCGGATATCGCCGAATATATGTTTCCTTGCATAATTTCCGATTCGCCATGTTAAAGCGGAACATTTTGGAACACTATAAAAATTGTAAGGTTAAATTGGATGTGAAATACCTTTAAAATGAAGCATCACCCGACCTCCTTTTCCAGTTAAAAATATGTTCCATTTTTCCGCCACCTTGAATAACAAAACAATTCTCCTTAAAAGTAAGTATTTTGCCTATTATTTACGCCTACCGAATTTAAACAATATATCTCAAGCCGTTTATACAAGCAGAGGGGGGAGAGGACTTTGTGCAATCACCGTATAATTTAAAAAAAAAAACGTTTATTAAACAGATATAATGCAGAAATTGGCACGAAAATACAAATCTACCGCTACACAGAAAATTAGTTGTCACAAAAAAACTGTCGAAATGGTCTTTGTGCACCAAAGGCCATTTCGATAGTTTTGCAGATGCACCTGCACCCCATAGGTATTATAATACTTAAAATGCTGTTATCTGTAAAATATTCCTATTTTTTCAATAGTATTAAAACTTCTAAAAAAAAATTAAAATTTGCTACAAACATGGAAAGGTCTATTCGCGCAGCTACAAAATTCGTTCAGGGTGGAAAAATCACAAGTTGGAAAAACAAGGTATTAACCAAGGCCAGCATAAAAATAGCGCGGTAGACGATCGCGCAAGAACGTCTAGGCAAGACGAGACAATTTGTTGGCCAGCGCAAACATCGGGGCAGTGTTGCCAGACTGGCCAACGAATTATTCTGCCGAGTGTGTCAAAAAATCTGCTAAATTCTGCACCAAGGTCGTAGTATCAGAAATATTTGTATTTATCTGTTGCCCCTACTTCGACCTCCAATAGGTATATATCAACATTTTTGTAAAAAAACACTCTTTTTAACTTTATTTTTGGTTTGTTATTTTTTTTATATTTTCATTGAATATTATATTTTTTAAATCTATTTGGTAAATACCTCGGTAAATACATAATTCCTTATTTATTAAAAATTCTTTAAAAGTCTGCAAATTACAAAATTATTTTGCAACTTTGCAAAAAATACGCTTTCAAAAATTTTGCTAAATGCAGAAAAGACTGCTGTTCTGGCAATATCGAATCGGGGTAAATTAATATATTATTAGTGTTGCCAGGTTAAAAATAAGGAAAGCAGTCTGACATAAAAAAGCGATAGATTTAAAAATATTACGCTAAATATATTATATTGAAAACAATTAATAAATTATTGTATTAGTTAAAAAAGTATACATATTTTCAAACAATGGCCAATAATCTTCACTTTAAACGGATGATAATTAGACATATTATTATATAATATTACAGCACAGCTACCAGAAATATTGAAAAGAAGAGTACGCGTCCAAAATGTCAAACCTAATCAGAGAATGGAGAAGAGAGAGAGAGAAGATTAGCATGCTTATTTTAAAAGCGTAAACTTAAAATCGAGTGTAATGTTAAGAGGAAGAAATTGTTAGCATAGCGATAAAACGGTAGTTCATCCATCAAAATAGTGGATCAACCGCACAAACGATATACCTGGCAACATTGCACATTATCAATATTAAAAACATCATTGACTCGCTGCCAGTGTTGCCAAAACTCACGATTAATCGTGAGATTACACGGTTTTGGGAATTATCTCACGATTTTACGAATCACGTCGCGTTTCTCACGATTTTTTATCGTATGTCAAACATAAGTAACTAAAAATAATTTTTATTCATAACAAATGTCACAAATTTATTGCATTTACATAAAAATCCTCGTATGATTTTCTACGGTACGACTTTCGCTACTATTACTGCTGCTACTGGAGTCATATTTGCATAGAAAAGATGATTCCAGCAATTCGGATTCTGATTAACTACCTACTACATTTTTTAATACTACATAATAACGCAAGTTTTTTTTTTACTTTTTAAGTTTTTAGAAATGTGTTTGGTTTTTAAATACAGAAAATAAATATATATTTGTTGTTAATAAGCTTTCATTCTTTTCTTTAAACTAGGTAGTTTGACCCCTTTTAAAGAATTTTTAAAAATATTACGAATCTCACGATTTTAAGTATCCGATTCTTTTACGATTTATCTTAGAACATTTTGGCAACACTGCTCGCTGCATTCCGTTCTGATCTTCCAAGAATTAATATTCGGTATTCGGTTACACTTGGCAGTATATAGTGCGTTTTATATGAACAATCCACCATATTTTCAATATTTCACCTGGAAGTTGGTCGTGAAACTAGGTGTACTTAGGATCTGAGTTAGTTTTTCGAAGATATTCAAAATGTTTCAGTTCGATCAAATACACTCACGATGCCACAACACAAAAAAACTATTTTTCAGCGAGGATTTACCTACAACGCGGTAAAATATTTTAATATTATTAATAATGACTTCACTTGCCCATCTTTAATGTTGTTTCGTAATAGAATAAGAAACTCACTTCTGGAGAAACAGGCAAATCCTAACGCTGAGGGCTAGTTTCTGTGATTTTAATTTTCATTGGCAGTTTCAATTTAAATCTAGAACAGCTGTTTTTTACTTGAACGTATTGTAGGGCACATTATGTGTGCCAACGGTGCATATTTATTACTATTATGGCTCATTTTGTTATTATTTTTATTATATAATTTACTATATATTATATTGTCGGATTACGCAATAATATTTATTTATTTTGTTTAAAAAGGGTTAATGTTGAGTAGCTGATATTTATTACCTAGACTTCGCCCTTTAAGAATTGTAATTTATAATTTATATTCTTAATAAAGACTATTATTATTATTATTAACAATATTATTATTATTATTATTATTATTATTATTATTATTATTATTATTATTATTATTATTTATCTTTTGGAGTACCATCATCAGGTATGTATTTTAAATACGGATATGCATTTTGTATTGCAGTTTCGTAGATCTTGAAAAAAAGCAATGCTAGTAGATAACATGTAAAGGTATTGTCGTTGAATGATAGAAGAGTTTAAGACTTATTTGGTCTAAATCACAACGTTTCAACTGAAATGTATCTCCAGTCGTCTTCTTAAGTTATAAGAAATATATGGAAACCTTTGTTAAGTAAATGTAATCTAAAATTATTACAAAGCACGGATTAAGCGCATGACTGCAACAATAATCTATACTTCAGTGCACCAGGTAGTATAAATAGAGCTGAACTTACTCTACTTATTTACTATTCACCTTAAGACGACTGGATATACATACCAATTGAAACGTTGCGATTTCAAACAAATAACGACAATTCCATCCAAAACTCTTCTATCGTTCATATATCGATATACTTTACAACTTATAGGCTCATTTCGAATCCAACCGCCTTCTTATTTTAAATAACGTTCTTTTAAAAATTCTGGGTAAAATATTTTGGTATATTTTTAAGTAAATTAATTTGTAACCCAATAAACTATTTGATAATAGCTACTATAAATAGTTCAGTTGACAATTTATTGTTCCTAATATAATGGATAAATTCATGAATATAATAATTTAAGAAGCAACATCGGCCATAAAAGCATACCCATTATTTGGTTTATCTTGTATATCAAGGCAAATTGAATAACATTACATCTTCTTCTATTTCCTTTTTATTATTTTCAACATGCAATAAGGAAAATACGTTTATTTTAATAACCCATTGCCACAATAACTTCTGGTATGGCGGAAATCGATAAGTTTTAATATTGGTTTTACTGGCAACATACAATTGCTGTGGTTAATGCAATTTTTAGTAAGTACCCATAATTGGAAATAAATTCGATTAAACTACAATCACACTCACATACAAAGGGGAACTCTTGGGCTGCACACCCCATTCACCTCCTCTTATCTCTTCTATTATTATGATAAAATTTACTGGGGCGAAAAAGTTATAAGTAAATTTTTGGATTGTGGATGTTATTTTATTTTATTTTGAAAAACATTATCACATCCTCCTCTACCAATTTTCTTAGTTTAGTTTATTTTGAATCTAATTACATCGGCTACTCTAATTTTATTTAACATTAGTTTGGAACAGTTGTAAAATATATGTTTTAAGAAAAGATGTTTAGTGCTATACGCTAATTTGTTTAATAACAGCGCAAGTTTGCGAAGGAAGGGGAGAAGCTAAAGTAGGCACCTCCATGATTGATAAAAAGTATGAAAATAGAGGAAAAGAAATAAGACACTTTAAGTGTTCCTTCACTGGTATATTAAAAAGTTTAAGGTTTAATAATACAGGGTAAATTCTCTACATGTTTCGAATGCAGTAGCGTTCATCATCAGGAGAATAGAATAAGGAAATTTGGAAATGTAACAGGTGCAAACAGTCCTAACGGAGCTACAAGATGATGGAAAAATAAGCAAATTGTATGGAAAAACTTTCAACGTAATGGTAAACCTACCGAGAGGCCATTCGTGACATATTGACAGAAATTAAGTAAAGTAAGATAATTGTCGTATTAATGAGAAAACACCACAAGTGTGAGGAATGTTTAAAATTGGATGTAGTAAAAAGTATATTTATAATAAAATGAGGAGTAGTTGAAAGATCAAATATTAGTGAACTAGAGATTTAAGTGTGAGGAGAAGAGTATTGAAATGAGGAGTAGCTGAAAGGTCACATATTAGTGAACTGGTTACGTAAGTGTGAGGAGAAGAAAATTTAGCAGTGGAGAATGGTATGGTATTGCTTTAATTATTTTAGTATTGACCTCAGAAGTACTTACAATATTGGTTACTTATGTTACTTAAGACAAAAATACAATTTTTAAATGAATTCCTTTAATTTATGTGAACAATAATTAAAAAATGCATGTGCTGCGCTCCTTATTTATTTTATTGACATGGCATCACAAAGAAGATGCCATCTTTCCGAAAAATTTAGATTTTCCGTTTGTCTAAGAAGTTAGCATACGTTTTATTTAGTTAGTATATTTGCAATCCATCATAATATTGATTTAATGATTGATGAGGCCGGTAAAAGAAAGATTGCTCGTCTAGACTAGAACTTATGAATAAGGCAACAAACTTAAACATACATTTTTTATACCAAACAATCGATTAATTCAGGAGTACACGCAAGCGACAAGTAAGAGTAGAGTTAACTTTTTCTTAAAACAAAGCGGCAGAAGACAACGACATTTAACATTAACAGCTGATCTGGTTTCGTCGTTAAAGTTCCCAGATCAGCAGTAGGTCATAGCAAGCTCACGCGTCAGTTTGATTCATATTATTTTCTTCCGATTTTGGTGTTTTTTTAAGTGTTTCTGTGGCAGTTTTTTGTGTAGTGTGTGTTTTAAACATTTAACTTTAGGATTTTATATTTTTTGGAGACAGGTTTTCTTGGTGTTTATTATTTAAGTTTAATGGTGAGTATCGGTTAATTTTCAATAAAAATATTTCGTTAAGAAAGGTGTTTATTTAAATGTTTCTTGCTTAACATCTAGCATATTATCTCAAAAACTAATTGAAATATCGAGATTAATGAAGTACAACTTTTTTACGTATAAAAGATCCTTCTTGAGGTTAAGCGGTCAGAAATTAATGTGAGACAAAAAAATATGCGAGAACTTATCAAACTCATATTATGTAACTAGCGTTCTCTAGGAGGTATCTTAAAACTCATTATGAAATCCTCCTTCTTGCCCTCAAAAACATAATTACACCAAATTTGATTCATATCCGCTAACATCAAATAATCATCGCCAATTTTATAAAGTAAATAAATTTACTTGGACCACCCTGTACATACAGTGTGTCCACGGATGGACCTAACTATACTGGTAAAAAAACTTTATTTTCAATTTTTCGAAAAAAAGTCATTCTTCATCATTTCTTTTGCTTATTAAATAAATATAATTCACGTAAGAAAATTTCCATTTTTTTATACAGGGTGCACAAAAAATGTAAAAATGTAGATAGATATAAATATCAATAATTTATTTAACTTTAATATACAATATTGTAGTTACCACAGGTGATATCTCAAAACTTTATTCGGCTTTTCGAATTCTCTTTCCGATCTCTTTTATTTTGATCATTCAAAAAAGTTGGATCAAAAATTTTTAAATTTGCAAATCTCCATTTTTACATTTTTTTGTGCACCCTGTATATAAAAATGGAAATTTTCTTGCGTGAATAATATTTATTTAATAAGCAAAAGAAATGATGAAGAGTTACTTTTTTTCGAAAAATTGAAAATAAAGTTTTTTACAAGTATAGTTAGGTCCATCCGTGGACACACTGTATATATCCATACATAAAATTCCCACAAAAAAGCAATACCAAAAAGGTTCCCAATATGGTGTTTTACTTAGACCGGGCTCTTGCAAAACGTCCCAGGTAGTTAAACGAAGTCAACCTTTATTGTGAAACATACTTTACCTATTGTTGCTTTTTATAAATAAATACTTAAAGAAATAAATGTTTTTTTCTTCTTTTCCTTTAGATTTATAACGTTTTCACATACTTATTTTGGTAGATACAAGTCTGTCAATATTTTATTTTATAAATAATAAAACTAGTATGTACGCTACCTATATCTTTACAAAATATTAAAACTCCCTTACAAAATTTAACAGATGGCGAAGGCGAAGGCAAGATAACTTAGTCCGGTTCTGTTTCTGTAGCAAACATATTTACGTAAAATAGACCAGACTTCAACAGGGTGCCATTATTGACAGGTAATGGGGCCAGTTGTTACATTATTTTGATTTTAACCCTAAATGTTGAAGGGCGAAGATCAATGGATTATGTAATTAAATGTTTTTCATCCAAATATAGTCTGTAGTAATAAAATTACTAAACTTAAAGTATGGGTTGTTAGATAATCTTTTATAGGTACGCAGAAATAATTTAAAATATAAGGTACCTACTTACTAATTCCCTTATTTTATGTTGATTATTTTTAGCCTACAACAATGAAAATGTTTTTTTCTATTTCACGTTCAAAATAAGCTCAGTACGATACGCATTTGCGTATCGTAATGAAGCTATTTCGATACGCGTTTTTTTCTTTATTTGATGTTGGTAACATTTAAATGTTTTATTTCATTGACTTGCGCGGCCTTTGTGATGTACGAGAAAACCCATTTTTCGCATAGGAAAAATAGCTTGATAACCTACTTTTTTATTCTGTGTGGATAACAGTCATGTATGTTGGTTGCATAAATCTATAAATCTCTTTTGTAGATGCTTCAAGCTATCATTTTCTGCCAAATCCTATCCAAAATTTAATCTACTAACCTTCCAATGTCGATTTTAACTTCAACTTTATTTGAAATTTCCATCTTCCCTATACTAAATTGCAATGCCGTGACGTAAAATCACGTCTTTTGAAATTCGAAAAAAAGTAGCAAAATCTCCCGAATTTCCGAACGCTCTGTATATGCACCGAATGTACAAGGATCACACAACGTATTCCGTCCAATTTCAAATCTCATATCGCTAAAATAACTTTAGGATCTCGTGGTGAAAATGGGTCAATAAATCAAAAAATGACAGTTTGCAAAATAATTTTTGTTGTCCAGAGGCCACTATGATAAAAAATAGTATTACCAACATAAAATTTAGACATAAAAATTTACAAAATTTGAAGGATTTATTTTCTTTTTAAAATGTATTTTTCTTGTTTATAAAACGTGAAATAGAAAAAAATGCATAAAGCACATGTTTCATAAGGCGTTTTAGCGCACGTGTCAATAAAAAAACTCGCCACTTTGTGGCTCGTTTTTTAAAATAGAACGCGTGCGCTAAAACCGCTTCTTATGAAACGTGTACTTTAATATACTATTATAAAATAAAACCATACAAGACTACTTAACAACACGTTGCCATAACAATTTCTGGGATGGAAAAACTTCCAATATTGGTTTTGCTATAAAGATAAGGGTTGTAATGTGGTTGATGTGCTTCATATTAAGTGCATATTGGAAACGTTGTCGTGAAATCGATTAAACTTTTAGAGTTATCATCGGAGAGACGATAGAATTCCATCACGCTTTACTAAAGCATAATAAAACAAATCACACTTATGCATAACTGAATTCATTTCTTGTTTATTATACTTTTAAATAAAAAATAAAGTGGTAAGTGAGGATATAAATATATTATTGGAATTAAATTTTAAACCTCAAAGACAAAATAAAAGTAGAGAGTAACGTTTGGTTCGCAAGCATATCATAATTCTATTAATTTTTTTTGTGGAAAAGCTAAATACACCTCTTATTAATCCATGTACCGTGCGAGCAACAACTAGTTGCGTCAAAAAGGGCCTTGCACTAAGGACGTAATGCTTAGCCGTAGAGCTTAATACCTGTTGGGTTTCAGTAACTACCTGAATTAACAATCAATCAGTTATTCCGTCATATTTGACAGTCGTTACAAGTAATTTGATTCATCGCTAATTTTTCCAATTTCTTGATCAATTCAGACAGTGGGCTTTAGGGAACAGCACAAAACATTCATAGTTGAAGCGTATTTTCGAAACAGGGTGAGTGGCAATACAATCCGGGTTTGTGCATGGACGATTTTCACGAACATTTTCCTAATGTTGCTTTTATTGCTGGGGATTTTTATCATTGCCTGAAAAGAATCGTGGCTGTGTTTAGGGAAACAGGTTCTATACAACACAAAAAAGGAGCAGGAAGACCATCTGTAAGAACAGAAGAACTTGTTGCAAACGTTCGTGAAATAATGCAAAATACGCCAACAAATTGTATAAGACGCCTGTCCCAAGAAGTGGGAAGATCTTATGGAACATGCAGGACTTTTCTTAAGAAGCAGCTAAATTTATTTCCTTATAAAGTGCAAGTATTATAATTTTTTAAACAACAAAAATAAATTTGTATTTGTCTACTTATTTTATTACTCATTAGTTTGGCATATCATGTCATAATATAAATTTAACAAAATTTTAACGTATATTTGGTTAGATATATCGTCCCCATATCATTGTGATCTAAACCAAGCCCTACGTTTTTTAATCCAAGCCATCTTTGATGCAAATAATTTTTGCTCGCAGGTACTAGGCAGCAAATTTTATTGGTTAAAATATGTTGTTGTTTGATGTGGTATGGGGTATGATAAGTGTAATCCGCTGTTATTCTGAAAAATTAAAAAAATATCATTATATTTATTTTTATAGTATGTCTTGCAACAAACTTTATAAATTCATCACATAAACTTTTACGTTTGAAAAGGAAAGTAATCGCAAACTTTATTTTATTAAATTATTACTAATAAGAAATAAACAATTTAAGAAAGTTTATAATATTTAGAAAACCTTCTCCAACAAAAAGGTAATATAAATTAATTAATATCGTATAAAAAATTAAATATTTTTGTATTTAGCATAATTTTAATTACCACTGCCTAGGACTTTCGGCCTATTAATAGGCCATCATCAGGGCTAAGGTTTCACCAAATTATGTCCAGGAGACAAGAAACATAATAATTAAAATAATTGAAAACTTATAAACGTATTTTTATAAGCAGTGGTTTATAATTTTAAAATAATTACCACTAGAAACTACTACTTATGAAAGTTTTGTTTATAAATTTTCAATTATTTATATATTACCTAATAGGCCGAAAGCTCTAGGCTATAGAAATTAAAATTATGCTTAATACAAACATGTTTAATTTGTTAAAATACGGCGTACAACAGACTCACCCTTTCATAAATATCGTATAATTCGTCATTCTGTCCTAAATTTGCTGCTTTTATTTCATTTTAACCTTAATTTTTACCCATTTCAAAAAAATAATTGCTATTTCGTTATAGTAGGTGTTCTCGATTTGAAAGGAGTAATGGCCAATTGCACCAATGATAAGTACAGCTTATTCTTAACTTGTGTTTGTACAGCTTTTGTCCCAACACGTGGATGTGAACAACCTTTTGACCTCTAATTTTTTTTAAATGTGCAACCACAAAACACTTTTTGCAATGTAATTTTATTGTGATATCTTTATCTTTATAATTATGACAATTTTATCCTTATAATGTCTTACTGACATACACTTGAAAAGTTTTATAAAAATTTTAAATAATCTTTGACACCTTCTTAAAAAGAAGGTTTTTTCTTCTTCCCCAGTTTATTTCGTTGGTTAAGACCCCCTTTAATAACTTTTTTAACATACTCAGTATGGTTTAACCTTTATCAATTTTCTTCATATTATTTCTCTTCTACACATCAATTTTTTAATTCCATAAAAGCTCCATTAAGGTTCTACACTATTTTCTCTTCTGCTAAAACCATCAGCACTAAATAAATTTTCTGTCTACTGATGATGAACGTTTCTACGTTTGAAACATGTAGAGACCCCTGGAGAATTTTTATTTTATTAAATTTTGTGGAGGAAGACTTTAGGTTTTTTCTTTCTTTTCCATACTTTCAACTCCACTTTAAGCATGGACTATTTCTTCATATATTTTTACATTCTATCATCAATTCTAGGTATTTTTCATAAATCATGGCCTATCCTATACCTATCTTCAACCGTTTACGAAATCTTAACTTTTTATCGAAATAGACAAACGACAAAGTAAGAAAAGAAACTATTTTATAAGATATTCAAAATACCATCCACCAACTGTTTTGCAGTAGATCTATCGGTCTTAAAATTCCTGTTGTACATTTTGTCCTAATTAAATTTATAAACTAAATTTTTAACGTCGCCTTACAAAAAAAAGTCCAGTAGATTAAGATCGGGCGATCTAGGTGGCCACTTCCTTAGCTCCCGTCTACCTATTCACCACCCGGGAAAATTTGTATTTTAGTACTCCCCTACATTAGCAGCATAATGAGGGGGAGCACCATCCTGTTGAAACCATAAGGTTTAACTTGGTAAATCGGGATCATTATCGTCTGGAAATAGAGTGACAAGAAAAATCACCCTATTTTTAATAGTGCCCACCCAGTCATTAACCTTTTCATTATACTGGGTGTAATTTTCTATGGACTAGTGATTTTTCTGTGTCCAGTATCTGTAGTTTCGTCTATTCAAATTCAAATTCAAATTTAAACGTTTATTTTCCCATAAGACAATATAAAATTATTGTAGGGGAATAGTCAAAGTATTCCTAAAGCTAAGAATCAAGTACAAGTAAATAAGTAAATAAACAACATAAAAATATATGGTAACAGATACAGACATAATTACTTGGTCATTTTACAAATTCAAAAAACTCATCTAAGCTGTAGCAACACTTTAAGATGAAAAATGCTTTTAACTTTTTTTTTAAATTTGGTATTTTATCACACTTTTTTATTTTCTCCGGCAGTAGGTACGTTAAAAATTTTAGCACCCAGAATTCTAGGAGAATTATGCGCTATGTTGCCACGAGAATGCTGAATACTGAATTGGTCCCTATTCCTAGTATTAAAACTGTATAGGTCCCCATTCTTAACAAAATCACTTTTATTACAAAAAACAAATAAAGCTAATGCCATTATATATAAACAAGGAAGAGGTAAGATATTATACATTTTAAATAGACCCCTACACCCCTACAGCTATAATATCTAGGTACACCAGCAATACACCTTAAAATTTTCTTTTGTTTAACAAATATATTGTTACATAAGGTAGACGTACCCCAAAAGACCAGACCATATCTCAAACATGACTCAACATATGCATAGTAAAACATTAGTAACTGTTTGGTGTCTAAGACAGATCTTACATTTATTAACAAATAATATGATGAATTAAGTTTATCCAATACGTGTTGACAATGAACTTTCCAATTTAAACATTCATCCAGGTAAATAATAAGAAACTTTGAACCTGGCGTAGTGGTCTGTCATTAATATGCAGATTAACATTGTCAACCGTTCTTTGTCTGGCATGAAATCTGATGAACTGTGTCTTGTCCACGTTTAAGTACATAGAATTATCGCAGAACCAATCAAACAGCTCCAATAGAACACTATTTGACATATGCTCTAAATTGCCTGAAAACAAGTTTGAGATCAAAAATAACACGTCGTCGGCAAAAGCTGTTCGATGTGCTGCTTGTCCTATCCGGTCAATATCGTTCAAATACAACAAAAATAAAACAGGGCCCAATATGGAACCCTGAGGAACACCTACATTAATATCTAGGATTGACGAGTGTATGTCCGTCCTTGACTTTCCGTTAAAGTTACTGATGCTAACAAACTGTCTCCTTTCACTTACAAAAGATTGTATCCACTCTAACGCAGCTCCGCATATACCATAGTTCCTCAACTTCTGAAAGAGGATATTGTGATTAACACAATCAAAAGCCCTGCTGAGGTCACAAAATATCCCAACAGTGCTTTCATTTGCATCAATAAACCTCGTCAATTCCCTATAAAAGGCATGCATTGCAGTACTTGTAGATTTTTTACATTGAAATCCATGTTGATTTGTAGATATTACATTAAATTCATTTAAAAAATTTACTAGACGATCTAGATAACAATATTCAAAAATTTTGGAAAAAGCGGAAGTAATCGTAATTGGCCGATAGTTTTCAATATTATTTACGCTGCCCTTTTTATGCACAGGTATGATTTTACCTGTTTTTAACGTAGTCGGAAACCTTCCAGTACTGAATGACAAATTAACCAAGAATACAAGTGGCTTAACAGTACAATGCATAACATTTTTTAATAAAAAGGCGGGGACGTCATCAGGTCCAGCCGATGGCTTATTTAACTTATTAACCTGACCATTTAAAGAAAACGTAGCTTCATCTTAAAAACAAATTCTTTGGATAATTTGTACGTGATTATCTGTTAGCTAAACCATTATTTCACAAAATTGCTCATCGTCTAATAATTATTGTTTTGGTTTTTCGGGATGAAACTTTTTTTTTAAATTTGATACGCGGTTTAGCGAGTATCGTAGCCCAAGTTGTGCTCATGAGCTATGTGAATCTTCCTTTAGTGATAATAAGACGAAGATTTCCATGTTGGTATACGGCAGACATTATAAAAGACATTAAGTTAAAAGCGAAAATGTATACTACAAATAAAAAAACAAGAATAATCGCTGGGCTACAGAATTTAGGCGTTTAAGATCATTAATAAAGGTAAAACCTAAAATAGCTTACAGTCAATACATTACGAACATACAGTCCTCGATTCTCAATGATTCACAAAGGTTCTGGCGCTATAGGTATTAACTTAAAAAATAGATCCTTCAGAATCCCGAGATGTATGTGGGTAATATTTTTAATGAAAATATCTCTGTTCTTCAGCCTATAACTATCACTAGCTCTAAACGACTAAAAAATAAAATGACATCTGGTCCTGATCTTATCCCCTCTTTTATTGTGAAGGATTATATAGGTGCGCTTATTAAACCACTGAAATATATTTATAACCTCAGCATTGCAACATCGACAGTTCCTAAGTTATGAAAGCGGGCAAAATTATGTCCCATTTTTAACATTGGAGAGAGAAATGAATTTCAAAATTATCGTCCGTTTCCATTCTTTGCAAATTTTTCACACTGCTACAAAAACAGCTAGAAGTAGTTCAGGGATGGTGTGAAAGAAACAAACTCCACCTAAATGCAACCAAATGTAAAATCATGACCTATACTCGTAAACAACAACCATGGCTCTATCCCTACTCCATACTTGGAGAGATTTTGGAACGCCCATGTGTGTTAAAGGATCTGGGAGTAATTTTTGATGCTAAGTTAACATTTATTGATCATATTAATAAAATGATTTTAAATGCGGGACGAATCCTTGGCTTCATCGTGCGCAATTGTAAGAATTTTAATGACCCTAAAGTTTTCAACACCTTATTTTTTTCTTTTGTACGAGCAAAGTTGGAGTATGCTTCAATTATATGGAACCCTTATTATTTATATCACATAGATAGCATTGAAAGAATTCAAAAACGTTTCTTAAAGTACCTATGTAACTTTTAAGATAGAGGGTATCTATCCGGAGCGGGGTGTTGATTATAACATGCTATTAGAGAGATACAACTTTGACAGTTTAGCGAAGAGACGGGTATTTACCTCTCTGGTTTTTTATTTAAATTGCTGGACGGTGGTGTTGACTCGTTGACTGTCCGGATCTGCTATGTCAAATTAACTTTTCAATTCCAAGAATCAACAGTAGACAAAGTGTAACATTCTTATGCGTAATTGTTAATATGTCGTAAACGGTTGAAGAAAGGTATAGGGCATGATTTATAAAAAATGTCTGGAATTGATTGTAGAATGGAAAAATATACAATATGTTTTATTAAAAAAAATTTCGATAATACAAATACGATTTATTCCGGGTGTCCACGGAAGGTGGTTCACCCCTCTAACTTTTTTGTTTTTCAAGATAATTGAATAAAATTTTGGGGATTTGTATGGGACATAAAACTACATTTTTTTGACAGGTGACTCAACATTCTGGAACTTCCGGTTTAACCGGAAGTGGCATAAACTTTCGATTTTTAAATGAAACACCTGGTATATTTTAACTTTTTTTGACTCCATATGACATTCTAAATACAACGATGTGTCACTTGTCACTTTTTGTCACCAAGAAAATATTTTTTTTTTTAATTTATTGTTTTATCTAGAGTGCTATGAATACCTTAAAATCACTTATTTCAGTTCTTTAATCTTGGGAAAAATACAATTTTACTATTTTTGGTCCAATGCTATGTGCTATGTAAAATTTAATTTTTAAAGTTGTATAACTAATTTTTTTTAAATGGCAACATGGTGGCTCGTCGGGTTAAGAAAAAAGATTTTTTTATTACGATTATTTTGATACCATACACTATTAGGTTTTAGAAAAGCTGCCATTAAAAAACTTTAAACAGTTAACTTAGAACTTTCCTAAAATGAAGCATCTTTTGAGAATAAATTTATATTTAAATGCATCAAGTAGCCTGTGACCAGCAAAACTGATAAAACAAAATCATGCCTTGAAGAAAATTGAAATGCCAACAGCTTCTGCCAAAGTAAATTAGTTTGTTGTTTAAAAAAAAGGAAAATAATAGTTTTAAAAGGAGTGAAAAAGTTGATAATATGTTATTATTGTCAGGCTCATTTCGCATTTTCGGAACCAGTTTTGGGTACCTATAGTGTACCTATAGTGCCGGGTTGGATGACGCCGATTAAAATATCTTTGTGCGTAAAGTCGTGCAGCATCGGTTGAATTATTTCTTCAAACACTAATAACGTATCAACTTTTTCACTCCTTGTGAAACTATTATTTTCCATGTTTTTTAAACAACAAATTAATTTACTATGGCAGAAGCTGTTGGCATTTCAATTTTCTTCAAGACATGATTTTGTTTTATCAGTTTTGCTGGTCACAGGCTACTTGATGCATTTAAATCTAAATTTAATCTCAAAAGATGCTTCATTTTAGGAAAGTTCTAAGTTAACTTTTTAAAGTTTTTTAATGGCAACTTTTCTAAAACCTAATAGTGTATGGTATCAAAATAATCGTAATAAAATCCTCTTTTTTCTTAACCCGACGAGCCACCATGTTGCCATTTAATAAAAATGAGTTATACATACAACTTTAAAAATTAAATTTTACATAGCACATAGCATTGGACCAAAAATAGTAAAATTGTTTTTTCCCAAGATTCAAGAACTGAAATAAGTGATTTTAAGGTATTCATAGCCCTCTAGATAAAACAATAAATTTGGAAAAAAAATATTTTCTTGGTGACAAAAAGTGACAAGTGACACATCGTTGTATTTAGAATGTCATATGGAGTCCAAAAAAGTAAAAATATACCGGGTGTCCCATTTAAAAATCGAAAGCTTATGTCACTTCCGGTTAAACCGGAAGTTTCATAATGTTGAGTCACCTGTCAAAAAATGCAGTTTTATGTCGTATACAAATTCCCCGAATTTTATTTCATTATCTTGAAAAACAAAAAAGTTAGAGTGGCGAGCCACCTTCCGTGGACACCCGGTATACCAATAATATATTTTTTCTAAAAAAAGATTTTCTTGATTGAGTGGGTGGTATTCAATATAAAATGCTTTATAACGCTGCATAATAATACTGGCGCCATTGCCCTACTAAAAACCTGAAAAGTTCTCCTCACTATCCATTTATCTGTCGCGCAAAAACAAGCAATTTTGTAATATATTCCCATTACTTTAATACAACTAAAAATTGGACACTATGTACTTTATCAACGGCATAAAATAATATCAGCTACAAATTCAACTCATTATTTGGTTAATAATATATACCGCGGCAATGTTGTACAATATTGCTTCTTCCATCGTTTTATGTTTATTATTTTTAGCATGCAACCAACAGGATATTTTGCTTTTATTTTTATAACGATTATAATAAAAGTTAACGAGACTCCCAACAACACATTGTCAAAACGACTTTTGAAGATAATATGGAGTCGATAAGTTATTATATTATTATTATTGGTTTTGTTTGTAAAGATAAAGTTTATAATATGGTTTGAGTGCTTCTATTTGAAAGTGCTACATTGAAATTGATTACATTTAAATAATTTTAGTACTAGGTAGCAGTCCAGCTCAGTGATAGAGTTAACGCATCGCCAACTGACTGGTTTGATCCCGTGCTTAAAAATGTAAGTGAATGTCAATTAAATTTGAATTTTACACTGCTGATATTACATCTAAAATGCGCGTCGCTAAAGATGAACGCATAGAAATTTTGATTATGTTGGGTTGTGGAGATAAAAGTAGAAGTCATAGGGAAGTTCGTGATATGTTTTACAACTCAGTAATTGTACAAGAGTTATCGGACGGTGATCCTGATGGGCGAGAGCGATTTTGTAAAATAATGATTGACCTAGCAGGTAATAATGCACGAATTGTTCAAAGAATTTGTTTTTCCGATGAAGTTACGCTTTCTTTAAATGATCAGGATAATCACCGACAATAGGACTCATAAATTTGGACGTGCGACAAAAGGACGCGGACATTTGGACGCGAAACAAAAGGATGCATACGACAAATAGATGCGGAGTAAATTGGACGCAAAGCTTTAGGACATGGTCATAAGGACGCATAAAATTTTGATTTTCTAAAAAAAAAAAGTCAATATATTGACATAATAACAACAAAAAAAAATTACTTATGATCTCCCTAGCAGCAGAATTATTACCGATAATTTTTTTCAAGGTCACGAATGGTTTTGTTGATCGAAAATTATTCCGAGTCGAAGACGAGGAAAATTTTCTATCAACAAAAACATGAGTGAAACGGAGAAAAAAATTATCGGGAATTAATTCTGCTGCGTGGGAGATTCGGTAGGAAAATTTCATAAATTGGAGTTTCTTTTAATATGATGAGATGGTGAGAAATACGACCTATTCTCAATAAAAATTATAATTTAGCAACAAAATGTATTTTGATTTTATTCTGAGTGAAGTTTGCCATAAAAAAAAACACTTCATTTTTGACAGAAAAATTATCACTTATTAATTTGATTAGGCTAATAGGCTATAGACTATCGCGATAGTTATAGACTATCGCGATAGTCTCCCATCGCTATAAGCAACGCAAACAAAAAGGAGCCTTCTAATTGGTTTAAAATAAATTTATGAAATGTTCAAAGTAAATATATATATATTTATTTTAAAATTAAAAAAAAATAATTAAATGACGCTAACCTTATTTGTTACATTAATATATTATATTTGCAACTGAAAATTGTGCGCGATTCCAGGCAAGAATTCCACCAGTGGTCGATTTGCATAGTTTATATAAACAAGAAAAAAAAAATTTTAAAACTGATTTTAATCGAAAAACTAACCCACAACGAACATTATATTAATATAAACTTTTCGTCTTAAAACAAATTTTACATCGACTGTTAAAGTACTGCCATTATAAAGTGAACCACACATTATAACCTAGAAAGACTTACAAGAAAACAGGAAAAAAAAAATTTGCGTCTTTATGGGATAAGACGCAATTGACCCCGCGCCCATTTTTGTCATACGCTTCCTTTGGTCGCGCGTCCAAATTTCTGCGTCTTTGTGTCGCGCGTTCAAAATTACGCGTCTTTCTGACGCTATACCGGTTAATAGACAAAACTACAGATACTTGGCACAGAAAAATCCTCATGGTTTATAGAAAATAACACGGAGTATAATGAAAGGGTAAATGTCAGGGCAGGCTTTGTTAAAAATAGAGTTATCGGACCATTTTTCTTTGATGAGAACCTCACTGGAGAAAGATATGTCAAGTTTCTTCAAAATGATCTGGTTCCAGCCCTTGTCGCTCAATATCAAGATGATCCTGATTTACTAAGTTTAATCATATGATTTTAACATGATGGTGCTCCCCGCATTATGCTGCTCATGTACTTAAATAATACCCAGATCACTCGATCTTAACCCACTTGACTTTTCTTATGTGGCTTCGTCAAAAATTTGGTTTAAAAATCTAATATGCCTCAATAGATATGCTTACTTACCGAGTTCATTTAACAAGTAATACTTTTCTCCACATGTAGTACAAAATGCACAACAGGAACTTTGAGATCGACTTATCTACTGCAGAAGAGGTTGATTTAGGACATTTTTAACATTTTATAAAATCAAGTATAAAATAGTTACTTTTCATAAATTTGTTTGTTTATAGATTTTGTTTTAAAAATGTATATTTCGTAAACGGTTGAAGATGGGTATAGGGTATACCGGGTGTTTCTCAAAAGACGTTCACCCCTATAACTTTTTTATATTTATAGATATTAAAATGAAATTTTGAGATTATGCATAAGCGATGAGTCTGCATTTATTGGCCTAATTTTCAATTTGTTAGCACTTCCGGTTTGACCGGAAGTGACCTTGATTTTGATATTTTAAATAAAAATTTAAATATTTTTACTTATTTGGGTTCAGCATAACATTATGAGTAAAATGACGTGTCATTTTTTGACGTGTTATAACCTTTTTATGTTTTTTTTTTATTTTTAATCTGGAGTGCTACAAATTAATTAAATCTGTTAATTTATTGTGATGTAGTATATGAAAATTAAAATTATGTCATAAAAATTGACTTTCTAAGTTTCACAAGCGTTTAAAAAATGAAATTTTGTCTTCTTGACGTTTACTCCATTTTCCCAAATGGAACGATGGTGGTTCACTAGGATATTTAAAACGAGCATTTTTTCCCAACAATTTGATACCATACACTCCTATGCTATTTTAAAATTGACACGAAAAAATTTGCCCAATCGCAAATTTAAAAGCGGTATATATTATTGCCGCCCTCTCTTTTCTAAAGAAATACAAAAGCAGCTTTGAAAATCAATGGAATGGTTTTGAAAAGCAATATAGCTTTAATTTAACGTTGATAATGTCATTAGTTTATAAAACATACAATACATACAATCTTGCGGCTTTAGAAGAATTTTTCTGGTCACTCCAAAAATTAGGAGCATATCAATTTGTTATTTTTTAGTAAAACTAATCATTTTATCTTACTTACAATGTAAGTTTAATAAACGAATGACATTACAATTTTAATTTAAAAACATAATATTGCTTTTTATAATAATTCCATTGTGTTTCAAAGCCGCCTTTATATTTCTTTAGAAAAGCATAATATGCAAGAATGCATAACGCTTTTAAATTTGCGATTGGGATTTAAGGCAAATTTTTCAGTGTCAATTTTAAAAAAGCATAGGAATGTATGGTATTAAATTGTTGGAAAAAAATGCTCGTTTTAAATATCCTAGTGAACCACCATCGTTCTATTTGGAAAAATGGAGTAAAAGTCATGAAAATAAAATTTCATATTTTAAACGCTTGTGAAACTTAGAATGTGAATTATTATGACATCATTTTAATTTTTATATACTACTTGACTATAAATTAACAGATTTAATTAATTTGTAGCACTCTAGACTGAAAATAAAAAATAAACATAAAAACGTTATAACATGTCAAAAAATGACAAGTGAGGTGTCATTTCATTCATATTGTTATGCCGAACCCAAATAGGTAAAAATATACAAGATACCCCATTTAAAATATCAAAGTCAAGGTCACTTCCGGTCAAACCAGAAGTGCTAACAAATTGAAAATTATGCCAATAAATGCAGACTCATCTCTTATGCATAATCTCAAAATTTCATTTTAATATCTGTAAATACAGAAAAGTTATCCTCCTGAGACCTGGCGTCCATTTAAATGGACATTCCCTTTTTATTTATTATTTTGGTAACAGCCGCAATTACCGCGTAAAGTCCCACGGTCCACCGTGGTGTGAACGAGTCAACACCGCGACAGCTTCATTCCAAGAATACTTTAAGGCGTCTACTGCTGTTGTAAACAGGTGATAAAATGGCTTCATTTCGCAGAGAAACAATTGATGGTAAGTAGCTAGTAATATTGAGTTATAATTGCATTTTTTTTATTAAACTTGTTGTTTAGGATATAGTGAATAGAGACAAGCAGTATTAAGGTTTTGGCAAAATATTATCTATTTTTTTTAAGCCTCAAACTACTACGTCCATTTTAGTGGACGTCAGGTCGTTTAGCATACAAAAATTATACTAGTATTTTTTTTTTGTTTTAGCTATCTTTGGTAAGAAAACCTATTTAAAGCTTGGAGTGGATGACGAAAAGCTTCTAGAATGCTTAGAAAACTCTGACTTGTCCGATTGTGGATATTTTTCAACATTTTCCACTTATTTGACATGGCGATTGCAAATTCTTGGATATTTTACAGAGATGATCGGAAGCAACTTGGGTATACCAACAAATTCGTTATGAAATTTTTGGAAATTAAAATAGGTGTGTCTGAGTGGTTACTCAAAGATACCAATAATGAAAATTCTTTGGACTTTACCAATACTCTCCCTGTGGTCACAAGAAGCACTTCAAGTACCAGACGATTATACCTCAAAGCCGTTCGGCAAAAACATGTATTCAACACTTTCCTGCAATGGCTTCTGACTTAAAGAACTCTGTTAGATGTAAGAATCCTGGGTGCAAGCAAAAAACTAAAGTTTATTGTGAAGCATGTAATGTATTTTTATGTTTTACAGGAAACAAAAAGAATTTCACATAAAATAATTTGTAACGATACCGCCCTAATGTCCATTTAAATGGACTTAATTTTTTTTCAATAAGGAACAAAAAAAAAATTTGAAAAAATTCACATGTGTTTTTTTGACCATAATTAATATAAATAGGTACTAAAGTTTTATCGAAAAATTTGAAAAACTAAAGGCTCGGGTCTCAGGAGGATATAGGGGTGAACGTCTTTTGAGAAACACCCGGTATACCCGTAGCATTGTGTTGATTCATCCTGTATAATATCTATTTTCTAAAGTAAATTTTTGAATAAGGGATCCGTTTCTTTATGATAGGCCGTATAGAAAAGCTCAACTTACCCATATCAGGCTGGCTACTACATCCCGGTTTGGGTGATTCCGATCTCTGATTTTCTGGTGAAGATCTACTGGTCTTCACCGGACTAGCGCTTTCTTGTATTGTCATTGTGTCCTTGTAATCTAACTTAGTTTCAGTCTCTAATAGTTCACATTTAGCTGGGTTTGATTTCGTTTTATGTACATCTCTCTGTAAAGAATATAATGAAAATTTAAAATTAAAAATAATATTTTCTTCAAACGTCAATAAACTTGACGTTTTTCTACTAATTTTTTGACGTTAAAGTTCTACTTTTTCGTCAGAAGGCGGTTGCTTTTGGCAACGGAAGAAAAAGTATTTACTTTTTCTTCCGTTGCCAATAGCAGCGGAAGTAAAAGTATGACTGTGTTCTCATGACTAAATATATATTAAATAATACCAGAAAGTTGTTGGCAGCAAATTGTTCGCAACATTTGCTGCAATTTTGGCAACCTTCGGGGGCGTACAGGTAAATTCTGAGTCTGACATTTTAATTTGAAGTAAATGTAGTTTTAAAAAATTCTATTTTTAGAAGGATAAAAATTAAATAAAGTTACGCAATAATGAATGCTGACACTTGTCAAATCGAATGGCACGTCGCTATCAAACAATATAATAATAAATCCATAGTAACGCAAGCCCCTTCTCAAAACTTAAAATTTTTAAATAAAACAATTAAAACATTTTGTATCTTTGTGTTTTCATATTTAAACAACATCTGAAGAAAAAAAAGTATGTTTTATTCGGAGTAAAAGCAACTTCTTATGACTCGTCCGTAATTGCCGGACTCACTTTGTTCGTCCGGCAAACCTACAGACTCGTCAGGAAAGTATCGCTTTTACTCCTAATAAAACAATATACTATTTGGTTTATAATAAACAAACATAATATTATTCTTAGGTAATGTTAATACTTATTTTGTCAAAGCAAAGTTGCTTTTTAATCATTAAATTTATTTTAAAGTTAAAACATGCTACAGACAGAGTAAAGCAAGAAATTGCACACTTTATTGCTTTTAACTTTATCTACTAATGACGGTATGCACCATTTTACCCATTAGGCATGATTAGGTGATCGTGATTAACCAGGTAACCGTGATTAAATAAAACAGCCTATGCACCAACTAAAAGGATATGTGGGTTTTGTAATCAGGGTAAAGTTAAAACCTCGATTTGGCAACATAGCTTAGATGCAAAAATTCGTGCCATCAACCAGAAAAATAAACCCTTTATTTTTCTGTGACCAGAAACACCAAGCAGATTGACAGTTGTGGTTATGTTTTCTTTTTGTTGTTTTTTCAACTTTTCCGAGGACGTTTTCCAGTTTGGCTGTTTTGCGCATTAAACCCCCAATTTCACACTTCGGCATCTAGAGTCATGGAGTTTGACTCACAGAAAAAAAAAGAGTTTGACTGGTGAGGAAGAAAATAATATATTAGATGCGAAAAAGAAAAGAACTGTTAGCTGAACAAACCCGATTTATCTATCAAATCAAAATAATTGTGTCTTCGAGGTCTTTCTAGCTCTCGGAAAGCCATCGTTAAAAATATCCATTACATTAAAATCATCATCGAAGATGATTTCGTCTCCCATTTTAATTTTATTATTAAAAATTCCAGACAAATTTCAAAACAAAACAGGAAAATAACCTTTTAATCATGATTAAATATATAACCCATCAAGATTGGCTGGTTAACTTTAATCTTGATTAAGTTCCTGAGCAGTGCTGGTGCATTGGAAATTTTCTTAATTGAGATATTTAATCATGATTATAAGCTAATCATGATTAACTGGCCTTGGTGCATACGGTCATAAGGCTGTTAAAAATTCAAAGAATAGTTATTTATTGTACAAGACGATAAAATTGTACTTTATTTGTGAGAGTGTTTTTTAGCATCGAGACGTCAGTCGAGACGCTAATTACGCTCGAGAAGATAATACGATTTTATCGTCGTGTGCAATATAACATTTTTTTCTATAGCAAGACTTCAAATTCAGGTGAAAAATAAAATTTCAAAGAAAATTTCATGAATTTATTTTCAACCAATTAGAAGGCTTCTTTTTGTTTGCGTTGCTTATAGCGACGGGAGACTATCGTGATAATTTCATAAATTTATTTTCAACCAATTAGAAGGCTTCTTTTTGTTTGCGTTGCTTATAGCGACGGGAGACTATCGCGATAGTCGCGAATTTTTTTCTCGGTTTTACTCATGTTTTTGTTGATAGAAAATTTTCCTCGTCTTCGATTCGGAATAATTTTCTATCAACAAAACCATTCGTGACCTTGAAAAAAATTATCGGTAATAATTCTGCTGCTAGGGAGATTATAAGTGATAGTCTATAGCCTATTAACCTAATAAAATTATTAAGTGATAATTTTTCTGTGAAAAATGAAGTGCTTTATTTTTTATGGCAAACGTCACTCATAATAAAATCAAAATACATTTTGTTGCTAACTTATAATTTTTATTGAGAATAGGTCGTAGGTCTCATCATCTCATCATATTAAAAGAAACTCCAATTTATGAAATTTTCTTACCGAATCTCCCACGCAGCAGAATTAATTCCCGATCATTTTTTTTCGGTTTTACTGATGTTTTTGTTGATAGAAAATTTTCCTCGTCCTCGACTCGGAATAATTTTCTATCAGCAAGACCATTCGTGACCTTGAAAAAAATTATCGGTAATAATTCTGCTGCTAGGGAGATTATAAGTGATAGTCTATAGCCTATTAACCTAATAAAATTATTAAGTGATAATTTTTCTGTGAAAAATGAAGTGCTTTATTTTTTATGGCAAACGTCACTCATAATAAAATCAAAATACATTTTGTTGCTAACTTATAATTTTTATTGAGAATAGGTCGTAGGTCTCATCATCTCATCATATTAAAAGAAACTCCAATTTATGAAATTTTCTTACCGAATCTCCCACGCAGCAGAATTAATTCCCGATAATTTTTTTCTCGGTTTTACTTATGTTTTTGTTAATAGAAAATTTTCCTCGTCCTCGACTCGGAATAATTTTCTATCAACAAGACCATTCTTGACCTTGAAAAAAATTAGCGGTAATAATTCTGCTGCTAGGGAGATTATAAGTGAAAATTGTAATTTTTGGCACAAAAATCGCAACTGTGTTGCTCCGTTACTAGGAATATGAATTACTCTGTCAACAAATATCAAACAAATTTTACAATCTGATTTTTGTGGAGTGTTCAGTATTTTTGCGTTTTGTGTACGAAGTGAATACGAAATGTACGGAAAAGAATTAACACAAGAAGAAGAAAACCTGCCATCAGATGTAGATGCAGCGTTGCAAGCAGAAAGTTTATTGTTGCTTTAAAAATCTAGGATGATGTATGAGAAGGAATACCAGTCCTTTAAAAAGTGGAAAAGCATCAAGAATATCAATGACATGAGTGAAAAAGTGCTTATGGCGTATTTTTCTGAAAAGTCGAAGAAAGCGCAGCCATCGTCATTATGGTCGTATTATTCGATGCTGAAGCGTACGTTGTTGGTGAATGAAAGTTGTGACATTTCTAAATTCAGCAAGTTAACCACCTTACTGAAAAAACTGAGTGAAGGATACAAAGCTAAAAAGTCCAAAATTCTGGAGTCAGATGATATTATTAAATTTCTGATAGAAGCTCCTGATGACGTCTATTTGATTATGAAGGTTATTGCTATTTTTGGTGTGCACGGAGCGACTAGGTCCGATGAATTGCACAAATTAGAAGTGTTTGATTTCAACGACAGAAAATTGGTGATAGTCGTTTCATTATCTGATACTAAAACCAAGCAGGATAGGTCGTTTTGTATTACTTACAAAAAAAGTGGAATGAGTTTATTGGAAATTGTGAGAAAGTACATTGGCTTGCGCCCCAGAAACGTAATTCACAGTAAGTTTTTTGTGAATTACCTACAGCAAAAGTGCACTACTCAACCGGTGGGGATTAACACTATATTAAGATACCCAAGAAGATTGCGGATTTTTTAAAGCTACCAAATTCAGAAATGTACACGGGGCATTGTTTCCGTCGTTCTTCAGCTACCATGTTGGCAAACTCTGGTGCTGATCTAGTAAGAGTTAAACGCTTACATTGAACAGTCAGTATGCAATAAGATTCCTGTATCCAAGTGTATACTTGGTGGACCTGAAAATAAATCCAGTACCTCGGTTCAAGTGTCTAAGCAAACGAGTACAAGTTGTGGTGTTCCAAAAACAGATGTTTCTAATAGTGTTAAGGGCCAATTGTATAGGTATGAATTTACCTTAGAGTTAAATATACGTTTAATCCTAGAGGTATTCAGTGAGGTAATCCAAGGTAAAATGTTTTACCAGTTGTATCGGTTTGTGTTAAGAAAGTCTTATTTGAATTAGCTGCTAACTTCAGTATGATATAAGGTCAATAATATTTAAATCATCTTCATCAATCATCAACAATATCAAAATATCAAAGGCCTCCATAATAATTTTAAATAATAAAATAAAAAATAGGAATCATGTAAATAAATTAGGTTATTGTTGTATAATAACAAAATACGCCATTTTCAGGCTTCTAATCATGAGATTGTAGATTAACTCATACCCGATCCACGAGTTGAAGGTTTTATCCTAGAATAGGGAATAACCTCTGCCTATACAATGTATTTTTATACTTATCCCCTGATTAGCTCTCATTTTTGAGTTAACCCAAACTTATATAATTGGCCCTAATTGTTGTTAATCCTTCGAATTAATGTGTTTGAATTTGTAAATTTAATTAAATAAAAAAAGATAAAACATTTTATCTACCCTTGCTATTAAAGTGTTACTTTATCTACCCTTGCGGTTAAAGTGATAATTTATCTACTCAAAAGAGTTGCTATAACAACATTTTAAGATCAGCAATAGAAAAAACTTACTTTATTTACTTCCTCATTAGAATCAAGGGAACTAGTATTATTCAACGATTTGCTCCTCCTGGACTCTAAAGAACTGGTCTTGCTTCCTTTCAACTCATCGTTTCTAATATCTCCGTTCTTAAATTTACCATCATTGGCTTCCTTCAGTAGGTCCTTGCTACTGTCGCCACCTATCGTAGTTTTTAGAAATTCATTTTGTGCTACCGGCAACGAAGATGAAGTAGAAATTGCATCAGCAGTGGCGTCGGAAAGTTTTAATTCTTGGGAATGGCAAGCGGGACTCGAAATGGGGGCGGGGATGGAATTTGGGTAGTCGGATTCTATCCGGGATGCTAAGTTAGAAGAGTGTTCTTCTACCATTCTGCGAAGCTTTGCCTGAAACAAGTCTTATATAAATAAAAGTAAAATGATACGAACAATACAGGGTGGAATATTTAACTGGAATAAATTCAGTATCAGAAAGCCTCTTTATTTGCTAAAAAAGTGCGGAACTACGTTTATTTCTTTTGGGGGTAGAAACCGGTCCCAACTTTTTTCTTCAAATGTAAAGTATGTATTTTGCTCGTCGAAAAGGGCATTAAAAATGGAATGCGACCGACCATTTATTTTTGCATTTTGGTAATGTAGACACAATTGGTTTTATTGTAAAAATTGTTGGAAACGTTGCCAATTTTTTTTTCTTGACCATCTCAAATAAAATTAATTTTGTTACGTAAACTTTGGTTTTTAGATCACCCCCAAAGAAAATAATCTAGAGGATTAAAGTCAGGTGATCGTGGCGGCTATTCAATGGTACTTCTGCTTCCTATCCCCAGCAGTTTGTAAAAACTTCACCTAAATATTGTCGAGCATTTATGGCGTAATGAGGCGGAGCACCATCCTGCTGCATATTCGATCATCATGAAGATCTGCTTCTGCATGGTGAGAAAATAAAGCGGTCAAAGCTGAAATAAGTTCTGCTTGCAAAAAATTCAAGACCATTTAAGTTACTTTTAAGGAATAATGCCTCAATGGCATAGTCGCCAATTATGCCTGCCCAAACATTAAGATTTTGCGGAAGCTGGGTGTGTATTTCTTGAATCCAGTGAGGATTTTCTGCGGACCAAGATCGACAGTTCTGTTCATTGACTTCGCCATTTAGTACAAAAGTACATTCATCTGCAAAAAGGATCCAGTCCAAATCTACTAGATGCATTCATCATCAATTCACAAACTGAAGACGGTGGTCCGGATCATCTTCCAGTAACTCTAGTATAGTCGGATCTGGTCTTATCGTGCGGGTCATACGATTCAAGAAAGGCATACTCTCAATTTTTGTTTTCTTTACTTGCGTTTAATTTTACCCTCTAAATAAAATACGTAAGATAAATGAGACAGACTTATTCCATTTTGACATGAAAAAAAAGGATATGTATTTACTTTCCAGCGATTCTAAAAAGCTTATAATAGCACCAGCTACGTTTTATTTTAAATATGCCAGTTTTGTGACTTTGACAGTTTGTGACAAAATGAAACAATTTTCTGGGTTTTTGCATCCCCAATCAAAAAAAATGGTACTTAATCTGATAAAATATTTCGAAAATGAAAGAAAAAGTGGAAATTCGCCAACCAATATTCAGGAAACAGTAGCCAAAGCACTGGGAATTAGTTTAAGGATTGTGCAGAAAATTGTGCATGAAACAAAACATAACATAATACCCAAGAATACTAAAAAGTGTAAACAAAGAAAGCCAAAGACTGAGGATTTAAGCGAAAATATTAAAATGGAAGTTTGAAATGTGATTTACGATTTATACAAATCAAAAACCAATGTAACTCTTCCAGTTTTACAAAAAACATTAAAAATTCGGGGAGTTTTGGAAATTGGAATTGGACGTTATCAAAATTAATAAAAAATTTAGGTTTTCGCTATAAAAAAGACGGCAACCGAAGATTTTTATGTGAGCAGCCACAGATAATGAGTCAGCGTGTTCAGTTTTTAAAAAAATATACGGACAATTACAAATCGAAATTTAGAAAAGTGGTATTTTTAGACGAAACGTGGATATTTTTGAATGGAAGTGGTTAAAAATCTTGGCAAGATGAGTCTGTAAAAAGTGTTAAAAGGAAAAAGGGGTGCGGTACGGGAAAGCGTTTTATTATTTTGCATGCCGGTTCTGCAACAGGATATGTTGCAGGTGCGAGTTTAATTTTTTCTTCAACATCAAAAAGTGCTGACTATCATGATAATATGAATTTCGAAATGTTTGAAAAATGGTTAAAAGTTCAATTGATGCCAAATTTGGATGCTCCGTCTTTAATTGTATTAGATAATGCATCATATCATTCAAGAATTTTAAATAAACAGCCTACTCATCTTGGAGGAAAAGTGATATTTATGAGTGGCTGGAAAAACACAACCAAAATCCTTTACCAAATATGCTTAAATCGGAACTCCTATCAATAGCAAAGTCTCTTAAAAAACCAAAAATATACGCGGTAGATGAAATACTGCGTGAATATGGTCATAAGGTTCTACGACTGCCGCCATATCATTGCCAGTTTAACGCAATAGAATTAATATGGGCTGGTGCAAAGTCTTGTTATGAAAAAGATGTAGGTGATGGTCTTAAATCCGACCAAGTACAAATAGTTTGGCAAGATTCGTTAGATCATATTGCACAAGAGTACTGGAAGAAATCGGTGGAACATACGGAAATATTAATAAGGGATTGGTGGGATCGAGAACAAGTACTAGATGTCGAAGTAGCGCCAATGATAATTGCTCCATTCGAAGACGACTCAGACGACGAGGACTTTTCAGATTTTATAAGTGACGATGAGAGTTTTTAGGCTATAATGATAAACGGTGTTTTTCGTTTACATTTTTTAGTATTCTTGGGTATTATATTATGCTTTTTTTTCATGCACATTATTCTGCATAGTCCTTAAACTAATTCCCAGTGTTTTCATTAGGGTTTCCTGCATACTATTGGTTTGCGAATTTCCACTTTTTCTTTCATTATCGAAATAGTTAATCAGACTAAATGCCATTGTATCTTTAGATTTTAGTAGTAAAATTGTTAAAATAAATTGCACTGTTTATTATTGTCGTTTTTAATTAAAGGGTACAGTAGGTATATAATTAACGATTATATAATTTTTTTGTAACTTTTTCAACTCTCCTGTACATAATTTTTACAAAACTAATAATATTAGGTATATGTGGCTATCTTCGCGATAGCTAAAATAATGAAACTATTTTTCCTTCCTTCGGTATATTTGTAAATAATCTCACAACATTTTGATAGCCTCTGTGTTGTCTGATTTGACGCATATGATCAGTGACCTTTGGACCCGCACGTTAAGACCAGATCTGACTATACCATTAAAATTTTATAAGGATGCATTTGATATGATTTTACTGATTGAATGCAGAGTGCAGACGTATGGTTGATGTTATTTTCTCTTGCAAGTTGTCGAACTGAAGTAATAGGATTTTCTTGAAGAGCAAGTAAAACGGTTAATTGCGTGTCATTATTCATTACACCAGACTGCCTGCTAACTAACACCCTCTATCTGTTGAATTGGAATTTAGAACAACTTAGTTTTATATAAGATTTAAAAGGGTTGGTTGGTAAAGAAAAGTCCTTTCTACCTTCTTATATTTATAAAATACTAAAATTGCCTACGCGTTTCAGCTTATATAAGCCATCTTTAGGGCGTAGCTGTAAGTAAAGGAAAGGAAAAAATTATGTAATAACATTTTTAAAAATCCTTTTTTAAAAAAGGACGAACTTAAGTAATTGTAGGTATGTCCTAAAACTTACAGATTATAAAAATACACATACAGGGTCACATAGCGAGACGCACCCAGTCAACACACAAATAAATAACTAACATTAAATTTAAAAAATTAAAAATTACGACACAATCATGATTCAAAAATAAATAAACACTTGTAACAAACGAAAAGGTACTAAATGCTGTCAGCTGTATCACCTGGTGACTGAAATCCAAACAAGAGCAAAAACCATCATGGGAAACGAGTTAATAGGCTGAGAGTCGAAAAGAATAAAAGTGTTTTAAAAAATTCTTTTTCATTCCTTAAAAAGTTTAATTGCCGAAACGTAATTATGGTAAGTGGTGCCTTGTTCGTTAAGATTTCTTGGAGAGCGTGAATGTGATAAAGCTATCTCCAAATTCTCAAGAATGTCCAATTTTTTTTCTTTATTTTGGTGGTGTAAGGCTTGAAAATTGGACAACATTAAAACTATGTTGAGACACTTTAAGATGTGTTCCAAAAGTCGATATATTGTCACAGTGCCGGTTTAAGGTACGTTTGCGCCCGGTTCTACTTGTAAGCATCGCCCTTCGTATTCCTAGTTTATAACAAAGAATATTATTAATTATTCTATGGTTTATACAATCTGAAATTATTGTATTTTTATATTAGGTATGTTTGAAAAAAAGGTTCGAAAATTCGAAATAACATAATTTATTAGAAATAACTTCACAGAATAAATCAGTGACAAATTCAGAAACAGCCAAAAACGAATTCGAACCAGTGGCGGCTCGCCCGATGAAGCAGGTGAAGCGCTACTTCACCTACCTTTTCACCTACCTCATATTATTTCCAGACTGACTAAATAATTATTTAAAAATTCATTCGCTTCTATAAAACTTTGTTTTCTGATATTATTTACATATTATATTATGATGCGTTTTATTCAATTAACAGAATGCTACAGATTTGATTTTATAACACACTGGAAAAACCATTCGACAACCTGTAAAACGCGCTGCTTCGCGCTGTGAAGCAGAGTCTTGATGACGCTTCCGCTGGTTCACGTCAGACACGAGGGATGCGGCGGTTGCCATGACAACACGACGCGCGGTCTCGATTCGGCCGGCGACAAGTGATGCAAATTTTCCACCTGCGTTTATGTCGCGTGCCGGGTATTGTTTCTTTGCGGTATTTAGTTTTATATTTCACAATGTTTGAGGCTGACAAACTTATCAAAAATTTCGATGGAAAAAGAACTATTAAATGAACTTATACTTGCACAGCCATTTTACGAGGACATTATAAATAGGTTTGCAAATTTAAAGGACAGAAGAATTTGCCTCACATTCAAACAGTAAAATATTTCTAAATTAGTCATGTTACCTTCCTAATTTCCCTGATGTTACCGAATTTAGGTAAGTTTTTGGTAGAAAATTCATATTATTAACATATTGCAATATTATTTTATGTATGTATGTATACGATCCAATTTTAAGTATCAGGTAGGGGCAAGCGCGGATCCAGGGGGGGGGTCATGGGAGGAGTCATGCCCCCCCCCCCTCAATTTTATAGGTATGTTATGAAATTGAATAATTTATCATACACGTGTTCACTGCAAATATTAGAAAATAGTAGACAAAAACGAAATTTGGGCGTGGTCCCCAAAAATTTTCTCCCCCGATGCTGCATCACCTATTCATAATGTCACGAGCCGCCACTGATTCGAACATAAATACATACAAACAAGAAGCGGATTACAAGAATAATAATAAGGTTAGAAGAACGAAATGACAACATAATACCATTCTGAAACATTTTGCTATTCCTGTTTTGCCACGGTCCACGAACATTTTATTGAATTGCTGATAAGAAATTTAATCCTTTGGGTACCTAGTTTAAAGATTTTATGATTTTACAAATCTATAGTCCGTTCCATATGTAAAGTCTAAACGTATATTTAACAATTTATAAATATGGTAAAACCAAAAGTTTATCCCAAGTGTGGAAAATGTGTTGCCAACGTAACAAAATCACAAACATCTATCCAATGTGAGAAGTGTAAAAACTGGTTCCATGTTCACTGCACTGGTTTAACGGGTGTAGATCTTGAAGTTTTAAAGGGATTGAATAATAAATTTTACTGTGACGATTGTAAGACCATAGTTGAGAACCGTATAAGAAGATCAATGAATTCCTCTGAAGTTAATCATAATAAAACCAATAACAGCAGTAATGAGGATATTATGGAATGTATTAAAGGGCTTAGAGAGGAAATTCGGGATCTTCGGTACGATCTAAAGTTCTATGCTGAACAGTATGAGGTTCAAAAGGAAAACAATGCTAAATTTAACAAAGAAATACTTGAATTAAAAAGAGATAATGAGGAGATTAAAAGGGAACTCAGCAAATTAAAAGGCCACTGTGAGTCCAAAGAAAATGAAAATAGATTAAAAAATGTTATTATAACGGGCATAGAAAGTACTATTGAAGATGCAAAAAACAACCCGAAAGATATAATTAAAAAAGCAGAAAAGGTGCTCCAATATGTTGATTCTGACATAGATTTAAGAAATATTCAAATAAAGTTAATAAACCCAAACAAAGAAAACACACCATTATCAGTCACGCTTAAAACAATAGAAGATAAACACAAGTTATTAAAAAAAAGAAAAGAAAAGGGTAAAATATCTGGCAGTAAATGTAATCTTTTGGAAACGAACTTAATATTTATAAACGAAGATATGTCAAAAGATATTAGAGAACTTTTTTCATCAGCACGCACCCTGCGTACACTTGGGTATAAATATGTTTGGGCGAAGGATGGAAGAATATTTGCAAAAAAAGATGAAAATGGTCGTTTGATAAGATTGAGATCATTGGAAGATGTTGAAAATGCCAAACAAAGCATTATGTAAATAATAATATTTTGATGAGTTTTAATAATGTTCATTTTTTCTTCTGAACTAATGGCACTTAATTCATTGCTCGATGACCATAGTGACAACTATGGCAATGTTTTAGTATGTGATAACTTGGATAATGTTAATTGTTTTAAGAAAGCCAACAATAAATTGAATTTGTTACATCTTAACATAAGGAGTCTAAATAAAAATTTTGATAATCTTATTTTGTTTATTGAATCAGTGTTAACTGATTTTGATGTAATAGTATTATCTGAAACCAATATTATATATAACAAGGCTATTTTTGCTATTGATGGATATGAGGTTTTCTATAATGAAAGCAAAATTAATAAATGTGATGGTTCTCTGATATATTGCAAATCTTCGTTGGTTAGAGCAAGCAACATTATACAAATTAATAATTATAAATTTCTACGAGTTACTTTGGTAAAAAATTGTACTACTATAGGTATTGTTTCACACTATAGATCTCCATCGCTTAATCTTAATGATTATGTCATGTCACTATCAAACTTGTTTAGTCAGACTCATTTTTCTAATTACGAAATTGAACTTTTTATTGGTGATGTTAATATTAATTTACTAGACTCTCACTTGGCAATTGTAAATGAATATTCAAATTGTTTAAATAGTTATGGCTATCTTTCTAAAGTCAATCAGCCCACTAGAGTGACTAACTTAAGTAGCACCTGTATTGACCACATTTTTATGAAATGCAAAAAATATGTTGATAATAATCTTGTAATTTTGAACAGCACTATCTCGGATCATAAACCTTTACTATTCAATGTTGATTTAGGTCCAAGTAGGGGGGTAACTTTAAATAAGCAAATAAATAAAAATGTTCGGAAAATAGACTATCAGCACTTAAAGGAGAGACTGAATAATGAAAATTGGCATATTGTTTTAAGTAATGATGACCCTAACATTGCGTCTGACTTTTTTTTAAGTGTTTTACAAGGTCACATTAATGCTGCCACTACTGTAAAGCCTATATCTAGCAAACAAGTACTTCTTAAACCGTGGATTACTCCTGGTCTACTTATTTCAATACGAAATAGAGATCGACTGCATAAAATTTGTATCACTAACCGTAATGACTCTATCGCATTGGTAAATTATAAAAAATATCGGGATCAATTAAGCAGAATAATTAAGCGAACTAAATCAACATATTTTAAACAGAAATTGGTTGCCGTTAATCATGATCCCAGAAAGACTTGGAACATAATTAAACAGGTGACTAACGATATCCAGACTAAAACTAGCATTACTGCCCTGAGTGATATCAATAACAAGGAGTTGTGTGATCAACCATCTATTGCCGATGAACTTTGTAATTTTTTTAGTACTATAGGAGCAAGATTAGCTAATAAAATAAGTAGGCCAACTAATGTGCCGAATTTCTTGTTGAATGAAACCCAGTTTCCCGGCTCCATGTTTTTGTATCCTATTATCGATGAAGAAATTGTCGGATCAATTAACTCTTTAAAACATTCTTCATCTTTTGATGGTTTTGGTATGTCTAATACAATCATAAAATCTAACTATAAATATCTAGTTAAGCCCCTGGTTCATATTGTAAATATAATTTTTGAAACTGGTATTTTTCCTGACATCTTTAAAAATGCCGTAATCATACCATTATATAAGGGAGGAGAGAAAACAGATATCAATAACTATAGACCTATTGCCCTTACTAGTCCTATTTGTAAAATTATTGAGAAATGCATAAAAAAGAGACTATGTAACTTTCTTAATTCAAATAAACTAATGTCAGATTCGCAATTCGGATTTAGAGAGGGAATGGGTTCCGATTCTGCTTTATATGAAGTCACTAATTATATTATAAATTGTTTTAATAATAACTATAAACCTCTGGCCATTTTCCTGGACCTATCTAAGGCCTTTGACACGGTTGATCATCGCATATTACTGCACAAATTGGAATTAATTGGAATAAGGGGTAAAGTTCTTCAGCTGTTTAATTCTTATTTAATTAATAGAACACAAAAAGTTAAACTAAATACAGTATGTAGCTCTTCTAAAGGTGTAGAGTTTGGTGTTCCGCAAGGTACAGTGCTTGGCCCGATTCTATTCTCTATATATATTAACAGTCTAGCAAATGCAATGCCTAATGTAAAAACTGTTTGCTTTGCTGACGATACAGTTCTTCTGATCAAGGGGTTAACATGGCACAATGTATTTGAAAAGGCAGAGAGGGCTGCAACCTATGTAAAGGTTTGGATGGACTATAATCTTTTAACTCTTAATGTAAACAAAACAAATTTTATGTGTTTTTCAATGAATAAGAGTGGGTTACCTAATGAAAATGAAATTGTAGTTCACTCAAATGTTTGTGACTTCTCTGAGAAATGTTCATGTAGTGGTATACTTAGATCTGTGGAATGTACAAAATATTTGGGTGTGTATTTTGACCAGTTTTTAAAATGGTCTGCTCATACAGAATATGTAAAAAATAAATTAAAAAAGCTCATTTATAAATTCTACGAATTGCGTAACATCCTAAACAGAGTGGTTATAATTAATATCTATAAATCTTTGGTTGAATCCTGTCTCAGTTATGGAATAATATGTTGGGGCTCTGCTCATAAAAATGTATTGAGCAACATTACTATTGCCCAAAAATATATTTTAAAAATAGTTTTGTTTAAGTCCAGATATTTTTCCTCTGAACTTTTATTTCAACAGGCTGGTGTCTTCTCAATTATTCAATTATATATAAAAAATGTGCTTAGATTTTCTTTAACTAGAAATATTTTTCATAATTACATTGGTCATGAAATCTTGACTAGAGCGATTATAAATCGTAACTTAACGGTTCCTATTATACATTTTTATGCTGCACAACGATTCATTTCTTATGTGGCTCCTAAAATTTTAAACTTGTTACCAGAGCATTTTAAAACAAAAAAATTTCAACACATAAAAAAGGATCTTAATACATGGATTATAAATAACACTGAACGAATTAAAAATGTAATTAGATTTTTGTAAATTATTGTAAAAATGGGTTTACTATTAGATATTAAGTATACTTACGATTATTATAGACTTTATATAAATATTAAGTACCTATCTGTCTAAGTTAACAGTGTAAGTGAACGTGTGCACACACAGACTTTAAGTCCATAGTGTACACATAGTACTTAAGTTTTTTTTTTTTGGTTACCTCATGGTTGGTACCATGTAGTATTGTAATATTTTAATGTAATCTAATCTAAATAAATAAATAAACATTATCTTAGTCCTATCACTAATACATTGAGGAACTAAGTGAAAATAAAATATAAAAAAAAAACACAAAAATAATTATTTTACGCTTAAAATTAATAAAAAAAACACAAACGCAACAATATATTTTCTCAAAATCAACAAGATCCAAATAAATATATTTATTAAAAAAAAATAATACTGGTACATACATAATGCCCCATATTGCAATAAATTGACATTTTTCAATACTAATATTAATATCAATAAGAATATATAAGAAACTTTGGAAATTAAGAAATAATCGCATGTAACATGTGAGTTTTGAAATTCAGCTATACTTACAAGAGTCGCTTCCTTGCTTTTAAATTTGAAAAAATTTGTATTAGGTACCTGGTTAGTGTCAACAGTTTTCAAAATGTCTAAATTTATTGATAATATGGCTCAGGAATTCAGTTTCTCTTTAGCAATTGAATTTGTAAGATATGCTTTAACTTGTTTTAGAGTGAAAAATGACCGCTCCCCGCTAGCATTCGTAACCATTATGGAAAAAAAATACGAAGGCATACAGTTATATTTGGAAAATAACATGTTAATTTTTTTTCAAGCAACAATTTTACTAAATCTTTGTATTGTATGTATTCAAATTCAATCTCATGACTTAGTTCGTTTAAGAACTTTTTGAAGTGAATGCACTCTTCAGGAAAATATTCGTCCATGTTAAGGTTTTTATTTTATCTATACAAGCTCTCTCCGCGCACCGCCCTTATAAGATTTACCGCCCGGTGCTATAGCATCCAATAGCACCCATGTAAAACCGGCTCTGTATTGTCATGTTGCAATCTGTAAGTTTTAGGACATACAATTGCTTAAGTTCGTCCTTTTTTTAAACAGGATTTTTAAAAATTTTATTACGTAACTTTTCCTTTCCTCTACTTACAGCCACGCCCTGAAGATGGCCATTTTAGTATTTTATAAATAATATAAGAAGGTTGAAAGGACTTTTCTTTACCAACCAACCTTTTTAAATCTTAACAATGACCCTTCTAGAGAGCAGCCGTTACTATTATATAAAATTGATAAAACAAAAGGATCCCTAATTAGGGAATTCAAATTTGCTAACTTCCAATAAGCCAAAAGAAAGTTGTAAATATTTGTAAATAGCAATATTTATCTCCTCCTACTAAACAAAAAGGTAGAGCAAAAATTCAAATACAAAAGTTATTCACAATTTTCATTAGATTGAAAAAAATGCTACCTTTGATACAGTTGACTAGGAGGATTTTTGAGACCACTATTTGTTTGGTCGCTATAATTAAGACTTCTAGCGGCCACCCTAGAAACTTAAAATAATTTCCAGCAATTTTTTTAGTCACTTTTGTAGTAATTTTTTTTTTCCGCAAGCCGTTAGATAAACGGTTTCCAAGATAAAGCCTTTTTAGTTGTACACCCGGTACAAGAGAGGGGTTGAAGTTCTTTACTTACTTTATAAAACCTTAATAAACTATTATAAAATATTATTTTGCTTTACCTGAGCATCTACGAGTAGACGCCGCATCAGCAGCGCCATGGCGGAGTCTCACGGCTCCATTGAAGATCCATGAGAGGCGCTAACGATGTCATTTTTGAAAATCTGAAATAATAAAAGAACAACCTTAGTTTAATGTTTAAAAGTTCTATAAAAAATGTCTAAAACAGTTTTGTAGGCATTAATAAATATTTTCTAAATATACAGTGAGGACCTAAAGTCCGTCCACCCTATTATATTATATCTAACTTCTAAACCGTTTAGTATATTTTAATGAAAGTTTGAACGATATTATTTGAGTAAGTCTTGCACTTTTTGACATACCAATGACAGCTTTAAATGTCAAGATGACAGCTGGGTCCGCTATTGGAATATTTTTTTAAATGGAACACCCTGTATATTTTTACATTTTTAAATTTCACATAACATTATAATTATTTTTTATTAAATGCATTATTAGTCTATACTTCATAGTTTCCGAGATATTGACTCTCGAAAAGTGACATTTTTGAACTTTGACAGCTTATAACCTTCTAACAGTACGTCTTAGAGCAAAACGGCTTACATGTCCCTATCTTCAATTTTTATTATCTTCCCATATATGGTTATTTTGTACACAAAATACGAGTACCTACATTATATTATGCAAAACGCGGTTTTTGACAATTTGTAAAAAATTACCTTTTTAAGTAGGTAGGTCTTATACAATAATGCATTATAGCATACTCAAGAAAACTAAATGCAAAAGACGGCCTTCTATAGAATAAAATACATTCAAAAACATAACGTAGATGCAAAACTCAGTTTTTGTTTAGACCTGTCAGATGCAAAACTCGGTATTTGCCGTTGACCAATCATTATAATATTCTACTCATTACGTGACAATTGCCTGTTGATTATACCTGCTGCCTTATAGGTCAGATTTTTGTTCTGATGGTATAGTAAAAAGAGGGAAATAACTTTCAGGACTAAAACCTAAAAAAGTTTTAACGGGATACTCTTTGAGGGGAGACAAATTGTCAATTGCTAGACTTTTGCAGAAACACTAAGACCCTAACTGGAGAGAAATTCCAGAACTAGAGTTCTACAAAATTGTCGATTCTCCAGGCGAGCCAAGTAGCCACTTAAGTGTTACTGAGGATTTGGAGGACACAACGCCCGAAACGTAATTTTTGAGAGTTTAGGAAGTTAAACTTTGTTAAGGTGTTTTTATTAAATATTATAAGTAATGAAGCAATTATTTTTATTATTTCGCTAGTAGTTTGCATTTCTTAGTTGTAAAACTTGTTTTTAAATAATTTGATTTGAATTATTGACTAAATTTGTTAATTCTAAAGGATTTTTTTGGATAAAAATAAATAATAACGCACTTTTATAGAATTTTTGCAATTTATTTTTTTTTAAATAAACTTATCAGCGGTTTTTCACGTTTCTCTTAAAACAACTTATCCTACAAAAACCTAGTCATATTATGTGAAAAATGTATTACATCATCAAGTATGTAAAATAAACCCGTTCATTGCCTTCGCAGTAACTGAATTTCTTCAGATTGGAACATATTTTTCAGTGTAGATATTGAGTCCTTCAGATTTACCCTTTATTTTCGAAATATACCGGGTGTCCACGGAAGAAGGTTCGCCTCTCTAACTTTTTTGTTTTTCAAGATAATGAAATAAAATTTGGGGGATTTGTATACGACATAAAACTAAATTTCTTGACAGGTGATTCAACATTATTGAACTTCCGGTTTAACCGGAAAAGAAAACTTTATTTTAATATACCAGTGGAGGAAGACTTAAAGTGTCTTATTTCTCTCCTTTCAATTAACCAAATGTCAAAATTGTAAATTGGAGTGTAAAAAATTAGCACATATTTGTACCGGGTGTTCCACCTAAGGAGGCAATCGGCTATATCTCAGAAAGTAATAACACTAGGACTTTTGGAAAAATATATATCCATAAAAGCGGCCAAAAGAAATTGCTGGAAATTATTCATAAGTTCGAGAAATGACCGCTAGGGGGCGTAAGAGAACTTTCAAAATAGAAATGCCGATTTTCTCTTGATTTTTCCTAATAAAAATATGTAAAAAATATAAGCATTGTATTCTTCATAGAATTATGCAACTTTATGTCAGGAATCGTTTTTTTTTTATTTTCAATAATAAAGTGGTGGGAGAAGGTCAAACCTTTTTTCTATCAAACGCTGATATCTCTGCTTTGGATAAACCGATTTTATTCAACTTATTCTTGAAAAAAATCCCTTCTTTTCCTCTACACGTAGATCTATTAGCTATACCATATTGATTCTGATGGTGGCCACTAGATGGTGTTATTCCTCAATGAATAAGGATTTTCTCAAAAAAATCAAATGTTCTGATATGACTTTTTCATCATATTTTATTTTAGGCTTATAAAGGCTATCAAATAGTGGAATAAAAAATCCAGGTCCGTATTTAAAATAAAAAAGTTGATGATGGTCGCTCGAATCCGAAACGTCGGATTAAAAAACTAACCCCATAAGCTTGTAGAGGAGGAAAAGTTACTATAAGAAACTAAAAACCGCAACGTGATATCTTTTGTTAAACTAGAGAAATTAGGGATAATAATAATTAATATGGAAAAATTATTCCATTTTTTAAAACATTCATTACTCAATTAAATCACTGGTTTTTTCTCTAGTTTAACAAAAGATATCACGTTGCGGTTTTCAGTTCCTTATAGTAACTTTTCCTCCTCTACAAGCTGATGGGGTTAGTTTTTTAATCCGACATTTCGGATTCGAGTGACCATCATCAACTTTTTTATTTTAAATACGGACCTGGATTTTTTATACCACTATTTGATAGCCTTTATAAGCCTAAAATAAAATATGATGAAAAAGTCATATCATAACGTTTGATTTTTTTGAGAAAATTCTTATTCATTGAGGAATTATGGAAAAACGCCATCTAGTGGCCACCATTAGAATCAATATGGTATAGTTAATAGAGCAACGTATAAAGGAAAAGAAGGGCTTTTTTTTCAAGACCAAGTTGAATAAAATCGGTTTATCCAAAGCAGAGATAGGTATCAGCGTTTGAAAGAAAAAAGGTTTGACCTTCTCCCACCACTTTATTATTGAAAATAGAAAAAAACGATTCCTAATATAAAGTTGCATAATTTTATGAAGAATACAATGCTTATATTTTTTACATATTGTTATTAAAAAAAATCAAGAGATAATCGTCATTTCTATTTTGAAAGTTCTCTTACGCCCCCTAGCGGTCATTTTTCGAACTTGACAATAATTTCCAGCAATCTCTCTTTGCCGCTTTTATGGATATATATTTTTTCCTAAAGTCCTAGTGTTATTGCTTTCTGAGATATACCCGATTACCTCCTTAGGTGGAACACCCGGTACAATACAAAGACTCAATCCCCTTAAATTTCACATTTTAATATAATGCGGTAATACTACAACGGAATTGTACTTTTTATTAACGTTTCGTGTTAATTTAATCACCCTACATAATGAAACAAAATCTCTTTTGCAGGTGCACTGTAGCTACTTTGGTTATTTTATAGCTTTAATACACATTAAAACCGCGCTATCTAGTTTTCATAGGCATACACTAACTTGGCCTACTTTGTCTCAAAGGAGTTCATTTAAGGCAAATTATAAAGCTTTCGTTTGTTTCCATAGTTTGCAGTTAATACAAAACAGGCCACCTAGTTTGCTCCGTCACCTAGTTTCTGTTCATTTTCCAACACCATTGTTGCGTCTCTATTATTCAGAATACTCAATAGAGTCAAATAACAAAGTCATAATATACATAAATATCTTTGTTTCAAATTCAATCATCTGTAGGGTTTTTTGTTAAATAGTTTTTTTTTAGTTTATCACGTTCACGTCGTATTACGTTTAATCCAATAATTTAAGGCATTTTAAACCCCAATCTGCGGAAAAATTCCTAGTGAGCTGAATTTTTGTATACACCTTTATTACGGCGTTGTAATGAAGATGTGAAAAATCGGCATTGATATCGTGTCGGCTAAAAAAGTTATAAAGGTCAAAAGGTCACGAAAATCAGTTTTTCGCAAATATCTTCCGACCTATTGATCGGAGGTCAATAGAGGTCATTATCGTACAATTATCTATAAAAAGTGTCTCTTGCATTTTTCTGTAAAATTAATCGTTTCCGGAGTAGAGCGCTAAGATAGCGACTACTCCGGAATTGTATACATGTATACCGTACACCAAGGCGTAAACTCTATTGCTTGTTATTCATATTTGTAAGTGTCTTCAAAACTTCTATCTGACACTTGGGCGTTTTGTGAAAAATATACTTATATTATAGAGGTTTGGGAACTTACTAAAATCTACTATATATTATACATAGCAATTTTTAAGATATTTAAAAAAAAACACTGAAGGGGAATGGAAATAGGATTGAATATCAGAAAAACAATTTTATTTCATTTCAAAGCACAGCATCGCTCATATATGCCGTTAGCATGTGCATTGTGCATCTTTGTCTTACGCATTTGCCCTCGCATATCTCTTTTCTTACTTCATTAATTTGATTGTCTTCGTCGCGTTCTTTAAATATCACAGTGCTGCATTGGGACACACCGCGCACCGCGTGCATTCTGCTGTTAATTCTTGATCGTTCGTGTTGTTATTGTTTTTGGTATTTTTCAGACAGCATGTTGCTTATATTTTGTGCGTATTAGATTTTTTGGTTTTTAACTATCGGACTGTGTGTATCTGTGAAGTGTTTCTTTTTATGCAAAAGTAAGTAAATATATTGCTTATTTGGTAATTAACTATTACAGGAACACCATATCAAAACAGAAAATTTTTGCAGGAAGAATATATATTTTGCGGCATATAATAATATTATGAATCTAAACTAAACTAGTTTTATAAGGCGGGTTGTTATTCAAGTTCTATTATTTTTCTTGGTTTGGTTTATCAATTTGCAAAATTGTTTTATTGAATCGGTAAGTACGACTGCCCCTTGAATATTTTTTATTGTACTACATTAAGTGTGTGTTTTTACCAAAATAACAACACTTTATTATATTATGAATAAAAATGAAATGAAATTGTTTTTCTGATATTCTATCCTATTTCCATTCCCCTTCAGTGTTTTTTTTTTAAATATCTTAAAAATTGCTATGTATAATATATAGTAGATTTAAGTTCCCAAACCTCTATAATATAAGTATATTTTTTACAAAACGCCCAGGTGTCAGATAGAAGTTTTGAAGACACTTACAAATATAAATAAAAAGCAATAGAGTTTACGCCTTGGTGTAAGGCATACAATACCGTATGTGAGTGCATTCTAGTCGCTTTCTCAGCGCTCTACTCCGGAAACGGTTAATTTTACAGAAAAATGCAAGATACATTTTTTGTAGATAATTGTACAGTAAACAATTTTTATAATGACCTCTATTAACCTCCGAGCAATAGGTCGCGAGATATTTGCGAAAAATTGATTTTCGTGACCTTTTGACCTTTATAACTTTTTTAGCCGGAACGATATCAATGTCGATTTTTCACACCTTTATTACAACGCTATAATAAAGGTGCATACAAAAATTCAGCTAACAGGAATTTTTCCGCAGATAAAACCTTAAATTATTGGATTAGTTACATTTTTATGGATTTATTTATTATTTTATTTATTTATTTAATTCAAATGAAATCCCAAAAACATTCGTTTATGCGGGATTCTCTACTAGTAACAACTTGTATAAAGATAATTGTTAAATATAACTAATTAACTACAAAATAAGTCAAAATAACAGGTACTTAAATGTTAATCAATAAAAAATAAAAATATTCAAATATGTATGTATACAATTATTCAATTATTATTCTTTTAATAAAATAATACAATGAATAATATCGTTGAGATATCATTTATAAATAATTATGAAAGTAATAGTTAATCATAAAATAAAATAAGTGCATGTTTAAATATTTTTTAATTTAAAATGTAGCTTCCCCTTTTTTAAGTATTTTCTTTGTTATCATTTTAAAACGTTTTATATTTAAAAATTTATCCACGATTTTATTTTGCATTTCCTATATTCTCCGATTTTTTTGTTTTTCTAATTAGTTTTCTAACTAAGTAGCTCGCAGCGCGCATCAGTTGTGTTAAATTTAAGGTATGGGTCCAATTTACTGTATCAGAAAAAACTTTTGACTTGTTGCAGTAAATTATTGTGTAAGAACTGTTTTTGTTGTTTTTTTTTTACTGGTTTTGTTGTTCTTATTTTTTGATTATCCGTGATGTCATGTATTAATATATAATTTTGTATAGTTCGGACTTTAATTTTTGTCACAAAAATACCAGTGCAAAGTGTGTACGGTACGCAACCAGCTTGAAATCGAACCAGGGACCTAAGTATTAGATACTGGCACTATACGCAACATATTATTATATGTTTCAACTTTTAGATTAAGGGGGAGGTCTCTTATATCTTAACATAGTATAAAACAAAGTCGCTATCGCCCGTCTGTCCCTATATCCCTATACGTGCTCAAATCTTTAAAACTACGCAACGGATTTTGAAGCGGTTTTTTTTAATAGATAGAGTGATTCAAGAGGAAGGTTTTTATGTATAACTAGCGACCCGCCCCGGCTTCGCACGGGTGCAATTTTAGAAAGTGGCATGCCGGGTACTAATATATCGGGTTTGTTCGGGTTTGTATTTATACCAGCGGCATGCCGGGTACACGCTAGTTAAAGTATAATTATATTGCAATCTTCTATTGCCTCATATAATCGGTCTACAGAAAAATACTATATTATATGGTATGTAAAAGCATCAAGATCTTCCCAAACGCCCCTAAAATCAAGTAAGTATTGGTAATAATCAGCACATTAGCACCATTAGCAGCACAGTCTTGTTGAATAATGAACTACTTTTAATACAGCAATTTTGTTAAGAAATAAATTGTATCTTCTCAATGCGAAGCATTTTGTTTCCAGTAAAACGTTTTCTCTACAATTAAGAAAGCAGAATAGCGTCCCCAAAAATGAGTTGTCTCCGTTAGAACCTATAATCCACAAGACGTTGGTGGGGGTTCGTAGCGATCGGCAATCGCCGCGCGCCATAGTTAGTGATGTTAAAGAGCAGGTAAATTGCTGAACAGGTTCGAACAGTTCGGTTCTCACCCGGGAACCTGTTCCGTAAACCTGTTCACCTGTTCTTTTGATCATAAATTATTGTCACTTACTCACTTGGTATATTAGTATAATTCTTGATAGTAAAGTGAAAGCGGAAGAAAAGAGCGGATATGATTTTTAATTATCTGTACAGTATAATACAAATTAGTACACAGAAAAGAAATAACTGAGCAGAGCCGAGCGAACGCGAAGAAAACAGCAAGCACACCAAGATTCCCGGTAAATTTCAAAAATTTCTAACCGCGCCATCGCGTCGTTTAGCCTGCCACTCCTGCCAGTTCAGCGGTCCCCGTCACCGTGTCGGTCGAATCTCACTCTCTTAAAGAACCGAACCTACTCAAAGAACAGTTGGGTAGAAAGAACAGGCTGTTCTTTCATGCGGCGTGGAGCAGGCAGGGAACAGAGAGCAGTGAGAGCACACACACGGGTGCAGCGGTGTTCTGTGAACAGAGCGCGCAGCGCCGCGTGGTCGATTGAATAGGTTAAGTTAGCGCAATCATCTGTCATAAGTCTATCTAAAGAACCGGTTCAGTTCTTTTACAAAGAACAGTTCACTGAACAGGCTATCTCTAACCTGTTCTAAAGAACCTGTTCGGTTCTTTTCGTAACAACTCTAGCCATAATATTAGTTTCAAGTTTCAACGTATTTGTTGCGCAGATCACATCGTTATTCGGAGTCTTCTAGCTGTCCAGTCTGAATTTAAATTTTTTTATCATACAAACACCTGTTTCAATTAATTAGTATTTTTACTTTGTTTTTAAGTTTTTTCAAACTTTGCATGTCAGATAAAGCAATACAATCATTCTTATTTCGCACAACCCATCATTAGTATTGGACCTTATAATCAGAACAACTAGCCTATGTCACTCATCTTTGGAGTAATGCAATCGAACATTATGGGGAGTCCCGGGCTATTGCACTGGACATCTCTAAAGCCGTGTCTGGCACGAGGGGCTCCTAAGTAAACTGCGTTCTTATGGTATGCCCGGTCGATTTTGTTCATGGTTGTCTAGCTTCCTCAAGGACCGTTCTCTGCAAGTGGCGATTGACGGGTTTCTCTCAGACACCTTCACCATCAATGCTGGTGTTCCTCAAGGGTCCATATTATCCCCCACTCTCTTCTTACTGTACATTAACGACCTTCTAGCGAAAACAGAAAATCCAATATATAGCTTTGCTGACGACAGCACACTTATCTCATCTTTTACTTTGAAATCTCAAACATCGGCTGCTGACGCACATCTTCGCAGACAACATGAGGTATCACGCCTCAATAAAGACCTGGAAGAAATTTTGTCTTGGGGTGACAGTAAGCAAGTCGAATTTAACGCTCAAAAAACCCAGGCAGCAGTTTTCTCTAAGAAGGTTAACATTGCAGAACCCGATATCGTTATGGCAGGACACGCAATTCCACTGACTTCGTCTATTAATTTACTGGGTGTCAACCTGGGAGGAAATATGTCTTGGCATAATCACGTTGTGGCAATCGCCAGGCCAGCTTCTCAGAAGCTCGGTATACTTTTCTTTACCAAAAAGTTGTATACACCTCAACAACTCTTGACACTCTATAAAGCCCAGATTCGACCATCACTGGAATACTGCTCTCATATCTGGAGTTCTGCACCGAAGCATACCCTTCGGTTGTTGGATTCCATCCAAAGGAGAGCCGTTCGTCTAATCGGCGACCACGAGCTGACTAAGAACCTCGACAGATTAGAACATCGAAGACAGGTTGGTGATTTGACTCTCTTCTACAGATATTTCCATGGCAAGTGTTCGACAGATATTGCCCGCTCGATTTCACCTAGAGTAATGCATAGCAGAAATACACGACGAACCACTGCCGCCCATCCCTATGTGGTTCAACTTAGTACACCCCGAACATCATTGGTTCGGAACTCTTTCATTTGGAGGACGCCATCTTTGTGGAACGGCGTTTCTGAGACCATGTTTCCAACCGAATATAACCTCCAACGATTCAAGAAAAATGTGAATCGCTTTCTCCGCACACGCACCGCTCCCAGAGCGCCTTAAAGGATTTTTCCTATAGTGCTTGTGCTCGATCATAAAAAAAAAATGGACAAATTTTACCATCTCAGTGAACCATGTTGAATAATAGTAATCATATGCAATGTTAAACGACAAGGACAATATCACACTAGAAGCTATTTAGATTTTTGAAAAGTACAGTACTGATTTTTAGTGGTAAGTATATGCTTTAATAACCGTAGCAAGCAAATATTATTATGTTACATTAAAGAACTATTTAAAATCATGGTTCCACAGGGGACACCATCTGCCTTGACGAGTGCACGTATAGGTAGAGGAAACAAGAATGGATGTAGAACCCTCAAAGTAACTCTTTCCAATCATCACGAGGTCAACTCTATATTAAAGCAGCGCACTAAGCTTAAGGGAAAGAGAGTTTACATTGGTATGGATCTGACACAGAGGCAAAGGGACTTGGAGAAGGAAAAAAGGGCGGAACTTCAGGATAGATTATCAAAGGGTGAAAATAAACTATACCTTAAATATGTAAATGGATCTCCAGTTATCCTTCAAAAAAACTCAAACCAGTCTGCTTAAATTCCACTAAATATAGCATTTATTACCAAAATGTCCGTGGCTTACGCACCAAATTAAATACACTTTTAACATCTATCGCAGTGTCTCGGTACATGATTTTGGTTCTAACAGAGACTTGGCTTACCGACAGCATTCATGATGCAGAACTTGGATTGCAAGAATACAACATTTATAGAAGGGACCGCTCAGTGCTTACCAGTGATGCCTCTCGTGGTGGAGGTGTTTTAATAGCGGTACACAAAAATATAATTAGTTGTGTTTCCCACTCATCACCTGATATTGAACAGTTATTTGTTCGTGTTGGTTCTTCAGCAGGTAAAATAATTATAGGAACAACCTACCTTCCTCCTAGGTCAATCTGTGATAAATATATATCTTTCTGTGATAATGTGGATAGATTATCTGATCTATATCCCGGCTGTGAACTGTGCCTTCTTGGTGATTTTAACTTACCTAATGCTGTTTGGGATCAAACCGATCAATTGGGTTCCACTGCTACTCCTGGGTTATTTACTCAAGTGCAGGAGTCTGAGTGCATTGAAGTAATCTCCAATATGTGTGCTTACCAAAATATGTTTCAAGTGAACAATATAAGAAATAACCATGGGTCAATGCTTGACTTAGTATTATCAACCAATATAAACACTACTGTCAATGTAGCGGAAGAAGCCATCATTGATCCTGACTCCTTTCACCCTCCATTAACCGTAACCCTTCATAACCCTGTTGACCATCAAAACAGTGTTATATCTCAGCCTGACACTTATTATTATGATTTCAAATCTGCTGATTATGAGTCTCTCAATCACCATCTTGGTTTAGTAAACTGGGACTTACTTTTACAGTCTAAGTGTGTCGAAGAAATGATTAATATTTTTTATGATGTTCTCTATGCTGCAAACCACTGCTTTGTTCCTGTAAAGAAGCTAAGTACACGGAAGTTTCCCAGATGGTTCTCCCATGAACTAAGGACTCTGATTTTTCTTAAGAAGAAAGCACACAAAACTTGGAAGCGTTCTGGATCACCACAGGATTATGCAGAGTTCTCTAGGCTGAGAGTGCAGTGTAAGAGTTTATAATGATGCCTTTATTCAAAATGACCCTGATCTGGCAAACTTGTTTGCAGAGTTTTTTAAGACTGTTTATTCAGACCAGGAAATTAATGTCGAGCCTGTAACTTCTACAAGTAACTTAAATATATCTGAATGCCATATATCAATATCTTCTATCTATGAGGAGATTTGTAAATTAGATACCAACAAGGGACCAGGGCCCGATGGTGTGCCTCCCTCCCTTCTTAAGTCCTGCAGTTTTGTTTTGTCACGTCCACTGTACAAAATCTTTAATGAATCCCTTACAACTGGTACATTTCCAAGTTATTGGAAGGTTGGGTACATTATTCCAATCCTAAAACAGGGTGACAAAGCCAACATATCTAACTATAGGCCTATCTGCAACCTTAGTGTAATTCCGAAACTCTTGGAAAACTTAGTAACCAGAATTCTCACTTCCCAACTGAATCCATGTATAATTGATCAGCAATTTGGTTTCCGTTCAAAACGTTCTACTGATTTAAACCTGCTCACCTATTCAGATTTTCTATCGGTTGCTCTTGAGGGAGGCAATGTTGTCCATTCTGTATATACCGACTTTTCCAAAGCCTTTGATAAAGTAAATCACACTCTTCTCATATCGAAACTGCAGAAGCTTGGAGTGACAGGTACTCTTTTGGCCTGGGTCAAAAGCTACTTGACTGATCGATGTCAAATCGTGAAAGTGAACAATTATCACTCTGTAAATATCAAAGTACCTTCAGGGGTGCCCCAAGGCTCCCACTTGGGACCTCTATTATTTAATATTTTTATTAACGACATATCTTCGTGCTTTCTGTTTAGTAAATTTTTGTGCTTTGCTGATGATCTTAAGTTTTTTGCAATGGTTTCGGGGCTTGATGACTGTCTTAACATTCAAGCGGACCTAAACAGGTTGGTCGACTGGTGTAGAGCTAATGCTATGGAGCTTAATGCTTCAAAATGTAAGGTAGTCTGCTTCTCAAGGGGCCGCAATCCACTTGTCTGGAACTATCTTATCAACGATATCCAATTGTCTTCAGTAACTGAGATCAGGGACTTGGGTGTTACCTTTGACTCAACACTATCATTTATTCCCCATATAACTGATTTAGTTTCAAAGTCACTAAAAATGCTGGGTTTCTTAAAGCGCTGCACTCGCAGTTTTATTAACATCTCCTCAATAAGACTTCTTTACTGTGCACTCGTTAGGCCATATTTGGAATATTGCTCGTCTGTATGGAGTCCTTTCTATGCTAGACATATGCACACTATTGAGCAGGTACAACGAAAATTTGCGAGATATTTGGCATATAAAGCCAATATTCCCCCACCCGAAGATTACGTGTACGACTATAATAATTTATATATTTTGTTTAACATCGAACCAATGATCAGTAGACGCAGGCAGAAAGATTTAAGACTTTTTTTCAAGATCGTTAATTCCCTGGTTGATTGTAGTGAACTGCTATCGCGAATAGGATTACAGGCTCCTACAAGGAGCACCAGATCAACGGTGACTTTTGCTCAACCATTCCATAGGACGAATTACGGACTTAACAACTTTATCACAAGGGCTTCAAAAATGGCCAACCTAAACCACAATATTAATTTCTTCAGCAATAGCTACACTTCTTTTAATAGGCAACTCAGATCTGTAAATTTAACTTAGACTCTTTTAATAACCTTATTTCTTTTGTTTGTTCATTTTTGCTATTACTTTTCAATTCTTATTCTTACCTACTTACTTTCAGTATTACGCTTAGGATAGGTATATATTATAGTATTTATACTTATGTACACTTATTGTACTAATCATTCAATTCACAATGTTGATTTAATGTGTAAAATGGGCTTGCCCGTAAATAAATAAATAAATGTTTAATATCAAGTTTCATTACAACTGCCATTCGAAACTAATACAGTATATAAAACCAGATTACACCCCCAACAGAACTTCATAATTACTGTGAGTATTCAGAGAAATAATGGCTATAAACCATTCCATGGTAGCCTTAACTCCTATTTCCTATTAAATTAAAAACTAAATTACCGTGACATTATCACTACACAACAGTTTAGCAATTTTCTTTGTCTTACAGTAGGGAAGCGTGTTGCTGTCACATATACTATTAAACAACTATTGTATAAAGAGAATGTGAATTCTTATAAGAAATAGAAGGTATTTTTCTCAGTGTTGATTGTCTGAAAATTCCCGATTCACTTTTTTTCCAGTTGACCATTTACATTCCCCCTTCCTTTCACCATACCTTAAAGCTATGTACACGGCACTTTTTAAAATATACTAGGGTAATTAGTTTTACTTTTGAGCAGAAATGCCTACATATAGGTATTTTGATTTTTGCCAGTTTTTTTTACTCAAACTAACAGACACATACACCACGTAATTCGAAACGTGCCCTGGCCATTCTTTTATGTGAAACGTGCTGCCAACATTAATTTGGAACATTGTGGGATCCATGGTCAGCTAAACTGAAAAAAAGTTACGGCATTTCCTGTACGTGTTTAAAAAATATAAAATTTGGAAAGTTTATTTTTCGATTCCATTAACCTTAGTAGAAGGAAGAGGTTTCCTAAACCAGTGCAAAGTTCTTGATTTAAGAAAATGATGGAAAATTATTTTCAAGCTATAATTTGAGTTATGGAAGGACATCTTTAGTGTGTACACTGTGGCTCAAATTAAAGGAGTACACTTTTTAATCGTGAATATTTTTTTTCATTTTGCACTGATTTAATTTATTTTTGAAGTACCTAATGATGAACTAAAATCGTCTCAGTAAAATGTGTAATTTCTATTAAAATATTTTGCACAGGGCCGGATTTACAGATTTTTTAAATCAAACCTGCGCCTATGTTCGTTGCTAACGAAATCTGTTTTATGTAAATTGGAGATGATACGTTTTATTGGTAGTTTAACTCTCGGAAATACTCCAGTGTAGGCCTCATTTGAAAGACTTTTAAAGTCAAGAAAAATAACTTTTTTTGTTCAATCTTAATTAACAAATTTATTAATATTAACAATTATTGCCATCAAAACTAAGTATCACTTAAAATCGGCAGTTGGTATGTCTAAACATTCACAGGATAACATTATGAATATGACCACCATGATTTTCTATCACCGATTACAGTCGCCTTGGCCATAGGTTAAATGCGCTATTGATTATGTCCTGATTAAAATTATGCCAACAGAACTGTAACCTTTTCTTTAGCTCTTCGATGGTATTAAAACTTTGACCATTGTAAACATTTGCCTCCAAAATTGGATCATATGGAATAGTCGACAGGGTTAAGGTTTGGACTATTGGGTGGCCACATCTCCGGTTCTATGTAATCGGGACATTGCTCAAACAAAAACATTCTTGTACTTCGAGAGGTGTGGGAAGGGGCACCGTCGTGTTGGAACACGTAATCGTCGCAGGTTGCTTCAATTTCAGGAAGCAAGTGATGTAAAGTTTGTTGTTGATACGCCTACGAATTGAGTTTTACTCCGGCATCGACAAAAATGAGCCTTGACATTCCCAAATGGGAAACTGCTACAGAGACAATTACGCCAGCTGAAAAGTGACTTCTCTCGATTAAAATATTTTCCAAAGGATTTCCCTCTTCACTCGCGCATTTGAGTATACCCTATTATTTTGTGTATTCTTTGGCGGCCTCAAATAAAACATTTTCTTATCTGAAAACCATATTTTTGCGATATTTTCGCGAGAACGGAATCTTCGTAGCAACATATTACATGTTTCTAATCGTTTTTCCTTTACATTGGCATTAAGTTCTTGACAGTAAACTTTTTTAAATACTTGTTGGCAATCATATTTGATAGTTCTAGGAACTGTATAACGGTGAATTCTTGTTCTTTTCGCTATTTTTCTGGTACCTACAGAATCTTCAGGTCTCACATTTTCTATGATATTTCTTACCATGAGAGCTTGAAGTATTTTCCTTCCCCTTCCAACTTTTATTTCCATGGACCTATTATTTTCTCTTAGATGTCCTAAAAACCTTCAATTTTTTCAGGAAATTCCTTTACAATTTTTCTTGCAGCATAATTATGTTTTTGTCGAAAATATTTGATAAGAATTCGATTCTCTTTACTTAAGACTGCCAATGTGTACTGATTAGCTGTCACGAAGCGTAAAAAAAAGTCAAAAAGTACATTGTTTATTATTTTAATAACAGTCATGGATACTCTGATATTTAATTACGGCATTGGATACTGCGATCATGGTTTAAATTAAAACTCGGAATTGTATTCGAATAATTCGAATATTCGACTATTCGAAATTCGAATATTTGACTATTTAAATATTCGACTATTCAAATATTCGACTATTCGAAATTCGAATATTATATGAATCTGTTGAACTTCTTGTTCCAGTTGTTGTTGTTTCTGTTTTATGTTAAATGAAACACCAGGTTTATTTTTATAATTTTATTTTCGTTGTGTAAAATGTTTGATTTTTTGTATTCAATAAATAATCATTTTGTTTAAGAGTTTTTTATTTATTACAGAGTTCTCAAGTTCTCATATCTTAAAATAATTTAACATAATTATTTCTGTCATCTTACTTTATTCGACAAAATGCACATTAGCATTATTTGATAATTTAGATATTAAAAATGACTAATACTTAAAAATGTTCCTTTATTATGTTTAAGCAGTTAAACTATTTCTACCCTGATTAAACGACTGTATTTCGATATTTAAATAGATGACTATTCAAATATTCGACTGTTTAAATATTCGACTATTCGAATTATTCGACTATATTCGACTATTCGAATTATTCGACTATTCGAATAACATACCAAACGACTATTCGAATACTTATATTTTAAAAATTCCTAGACCTAGTTTAAATAAGCTTATACTGGTTGGCGGCGTACCAAATCGTTCAAAAAGACTGTGTTTGCCCTGTTAATGACTTACAGCGCTGAGCGATCGCGAGACCCTATAGACATATAAAGATAATTATACCATGTTATAATTTTTTACCACTCGCGACTTAATTCAATGAATATTTTTAATATTGGTTGGCAAAGCTTATTATATTCTTTGTCTTTTGCCTGCTTAATACCTATAAAAATATCAAATACTAAACATTTAAAGGACTTTTAAGCTTGAAGGTTATTATAGAAGGTCCCACACAAAAGAAAAGTTCATCTGTGAAGCAGCTAAAGTATTTTTAAATCTGTAATTGGGCATCCCGCACAGACTCTCGGCGGGGTTTTATTGGCACACCACTGCGTAATAAGATTTTAGCATTAAGACCGAGGAAATTACATCTTTAAAAATTAAAACTACTTGACTGGGCTGACCCCTGGGAGACGACCCCCCCGAAATAGCTCTGTCTACTTCTTTAAAATTGAGAAGGCTGTGATTTAAACAATACCTAAATTAGGAAACCAAGAAATGCCAAATGCATGCGAAAATTTATCTTTTTTTTAAGAAACCAAGAAATGCAAAATGCATGCGAAAATTTATCTTTTTTTTAATAAGTAATATATACAGGGTGAGTCGGGAGGAACGGGCCAAACTTTAGGAGCGTAATATACACGCAAAAACAATTTGAAAAACCCATGTATGTTCTTATTCGATAATCATTTGTTTTCAAGTTATAGCATACCTAAAACTAAAGAAAGAAAAGTTCATAAATTAATGGTTTCCTAATCATAGCGTTCTTTTAATAAATGTTCAAAAATACCGCCATTGACTTCTAAACACTTTCTGCTTCGTCTACGAGAATGGCCCGTTGCTCTTCTAATTGCCTTTCTTCTTTAAAATTGGCTGCAGTATTTCTAATACGTTGAATTAGTGCATCTCGAGTGTCAACTTTGACTTTGTTCACTTAATTTTTAAACCAGCCCCATAAACAATAATCAAGTGCTGTGGGGTCTGGAGATCTTGGAGGCCAATTAATAGGACCACCGCGACCAATCCAACGCTCTGGAAATGTTTCGTCTAAATGTTGCTTGACCTGACGAGCAAAATGTGCAGGAGCTCCATAGTGCTGGTAATACATTTGCATTCTGATATTTACAGGAAAATCCTCTAGTAGTCCTTGTAACTCATGTTGTAAAAAATGTAGGTAGTTGTCTCCTGTGAGGCGATTCTCCAAAATGAATGGGCCAATTAAATAGCTTTCGAGCATACCACACCACACGTTAACCTAAAACTTATGTTGAAAATTACTTTCAACTGTTGCGTGGGGATTTTCCATTGACCATACATGAGAGTTACAAGTATTATTAATACCGTCACGTGTGAATGTTGCTTCATCTGTAAAAAGGATACGCGATACAATGCGAACAAACTAGACAAAATTCAATACATTTAGCATAATCGTCCGGTTTTAGATGCTGTACTCTCTGTACAGGGTGTCCCAAATTCGAGCCTCATCATGGGGATCTCGGAAACTATAAGGGATACAACATCGGTCAAATTGTGGCAAAGTTGCGCAATTTCGTACTGAGCAATATCGCAAAAAAATATCTGAGCTATCTTTTTTAGTTTTTGAAATTTTTGCAAAAAACTAAAGTTTTGAGTTTTTGTTTTTTTAAACTTCTTGACTTATTTTATCCGCCACAGAAAAACAAGCACAACATTATTAAGGCAACTTTTTACGCTCCATATTGTGACTTTTTAGAATTTCGTTACAACGTTTCGTTTTTATGGAACTATTATCAACTTTAATTTTTTAAATACGGACCCGCATTTTTTATTTTATTTTTTGATAGCCCTTTAAGCCCTGAAATAAAACATAAACACTTAATTATATTTAGACGTTTTTATGTCATTATTACATCTTCAGGAATGTGATAGTTATTTTTAAATACGGCCCTGGTGTTAGTTACTTAATCTTTTTACCACATACAACATGTAAATGGATCCGGAATTTTATACTATATTTAAGTTTTTATATAAATTGTAACAAAGTAAAAATAAAACCAAACAAAACAAATGTTGCTATGACACGAACTTTTACTTGATTGTTTGGCTTAAGGTGGAATTCTCAACGTCATTTCATCTATTGCCAACCAATAACCTATTTCGCGTTGCTTTTTTTAGTTTATTATTTTATTAACTAACATTTAAATTAAATCAATATCGTCGGTACAATATTTAGGTAATAGCTGACATATAACAAAAATATCAATTTATTTCATTGCTAATTTTGGGAGAATTGTATAGTGAAAGAAGAATGACATAATAATGTTAAAAAAAATCTTACCCGACATTTTTCGCTATAAAATTCTCCTAAAATATTTAATGAAATTCCTTGATATTTATTTAATATGTCAATTATTACCTATAAAATATGAAGACGATAATGATTTTATTAAAATTTGGTGTAAAAGCTAGAAAAATTAAATAAATATACGCGAAATAGGTTATAGGTTGGCAAGCATGTTGATACTTCCACCTTAATCATCTTGACAAATGCAGTCACCATTTATACTGAATATTTCAGCAAAATTATGTTTTCTGCTTTAGAAAAGCGCGACATGTTACGAGTTTATTATTCTTCCAATAGGAATTCACAAATTTCTTGTGACCATTACTTACAGGACTATCCTGAACGCTTGCAGCCTCATTATAGTTATTTTGCTACGCTTGATACTAATTTAGCCCAGTATGGTAGTTTTAATAAACCAAGAGTCAAATATACACCAGGGCCGTATTTAAAAATAATTATCACATTCCTGAAGATGTAATAATGACATCAAAACGTCTTACTATAATTAAGTATGGTACATGGTTGAATTCAGGGCTTACAGGGCTATAAAAAAATAAAATAAAAAATGCAGGTCCGTATTTAAAAAATTAAAGTTGATAATAGTTCCACAAAAACGAAACGTTGTAACGAAATTCTAAAAACGTCACAATATGGAGCGTAAAAAGGTGCCTTAACAATGTTGTGCTTGTTTTTCTGTAGCGGATAAAATAAGTCGAGCAATTTAAAAAAACAAAAACTCAAAATTTTAGTTTTTTGCAAAAATTTTAAAAACTAAAAAAGATAGCTCAGATATTTTTTTTGCGATATTGCTCAGTACGAAATTGCGCAACTTTGCCACAATTTAACCGATGCTGCATCTCTTATAGTTTCCGAGATCCCTATGATGAGGCTCGAATTTGGGACACCCTGTACATGGTATGGATAGGGCCTTGATTGTGGAGTGTGTTTAATACTCTATTTTGTGGAATGCCCAATTGAGTACCAATTCTTCGTGAGCTGGTCGTTGCATTGTCTTCTACTAAATCCAGAATATTTTCTACTTTTCATAAACCTTATCGAGTAGCTCGTTCAGATGTAATGTTGGCACTGGAAAGCTTACAATTCTCGCACAAATTGTTAAAAACTCTGATAAACACGTTTCTAGTCGGATGTCTGTGATATGGATACCGTTGACGATATTCTTCAACAGCAGCTAAAGCACTTCTATTACAGAAACCGTAAATAAACACCATATTTACATATTCTAAATTTGAATAAGTTTTGGCATTTTGTAACACTTTAACCACTCAAACTTGAAAATACACGTTCAATTACTGCCACAATACATAGACAGAAACATTGTCAAGACAACATAGATGTCAAATAGTTTAGAGTCTTGAGCATGGCATACTTACTCTAATTACGTAAAAATTTTGATAAAAGTGGAACGTAGAAAAAATTTTGATATTGCGCTATAACTTGAAAACAAATGAATATCGGATAAGAACATATGGGGTTTTACATTGTTTTCGCGTATATAATACACTCCTAAAATTTGATCCGTTCCTCACGACTCACCCTGTATAATTGTATTTAGTAGGTAATGATTTTAATTATTTTTTATGGAAGTGAATAAACTTTGATACAGGTAAAATAACGCCCTGTAAGAATGCATGCATGTGCTCCATTGCCGCCATGAACACACCTAAGCAAGTTTGCTCTCAAGTCAAAACATTACAGTTTCTGCGATTAAATATTTTAGAGTGGAAAAAATAAAGATTACATTTCCATTCAAAGTAATTTGTACTTTATATATTATATAACAAAATATATCCAGTAAAGTCCGCATCATATGGGATTTTTTTTTATTAATAGCTTTATTCAAAATTTGACTTTGGCATCAAGTTCTGCTTCGATCGAAATCAAAATTAAGCAAAAAAATAGTAGTCACGTGATTCGCATTATCTGTCAAATTTTATTTTTTTTCCAAAAACAATTCAAAAGTGGGGTTATTTCTAAAAATATCGAAAAAAGTTATTAGAAAAAGCTTTTTTAAATGCAGTTTCTAGCCCACACGCAAAATTTCAGCTGCATAAGATAATTTTGATTTTTTACCTATATTTTGTAAATTGCACCACTTTTGCAAAATAAGACCCAACGCAACCTACATAAAACTTCTTAGTTTTGACAATGCTTTATTTCAGATATATTTTCTTTAAAGTATCGCCATATTAAATGTGTGTTTTTCTACAAAATCAAAATTGGGCTATTAAAATTTGGTCGCATGTGATGCAAAGTTTCTTTGTTTTGGACCCTGTATAAGGTAACTTCATAAAATAAGTATTTTTCAAAACGTAGTTTGGGTCTAAAATTAAAAAAATAAAAAATAAAGTAAAGGGGTTTTAATTAAATCGTTGAAAATAGATACAAGTTTACGTTAAGTTAAACTAAAATTTATTTTCCACTTAATGAACACTTTACTGATGACACTGTGTTTTTTTTGTCTTAATATTAAGGTGTATTACTTTCAGACACAAACTACGTTTTCAAAAATACTTATTTTATAAAGTTACCTTATACAGGGTCCAAAACAAAGAAACTTTGCATCACATGCGACCAAATTTTAATAGCCCAATTTTGATTTTGTAGAAAAACACACATTTAATATGGCGATACTTTAAAGAAAATGTATCTGAAATAAAGCATTGTCAAAACTAAGAAGTTTTATGTAGGTTGCGTTGAGTCTTATTTTGCAAAAGTGGTGCAATTTACAAAATATTGGTAAAAAATCAAAATTATCTTATGCAGCTGAAATTTTGCATGTAGGCTAGAAAATACATTTGAAAAAACTTTTTCTAATAACTTTTTTCGATATTTTCAAAAATAACCCCACTTTTGAATTATTTTTTGGAAAAAATTTAAATTTGACAGATAATGCGAATCACGTGACTTCTATTTTTTTTGCTTAATTTTCATCTCGATCGAAGCAGAACTTTAATGCAATTCCCTGGCGTCGGTGATTGGCCTCGTTGCGGAAAAAGGCCGACGTAAAATAAATAAATAAAAAAAAAAAAAAATGTATAAAATACCTATAAATGGTCTGAATCCAGGGGTAACTTTCGGAACCTTAAAAACAACTACTCTGATCAACACAGCACTGCAGTGCGCATGCGAGTCGTCAGTAGTTAGGTAAATCGAATTGATGATAGAAAATGGCGTCATTAATCCTACCTTAATTATTACCGAATGGTTTAAATTATAAGAAAAGGGAAATTTTTAACCAGATTAGAACCGGCCGCTATCCTTCGTGCGAAAAGAGGCCAGTCTTAGCAGTTACAGTTACAGTCTTATCGTCCACATGAGTTAATTCATTATTTAAGGTGTAAAAAAAATTAAATTAAAGTCACATTTTTACTAATTTTTATTATTTCTTACATTAGATAAAATAACAAAAGCCCTATTACAAAATTATTACAGAAGTCATTAATAAGAACAACATATAAAACACAAATGCTGGCAGCTATTAAACACAACAGCAATTTCAGGTAAAGTATTCCTGTGAAACAACCCCGTATGAGTCACAGTGCAAATATTGTGTCTCGGTCGGGTCTATTCAGACAAATCAAATTTATAGAAGTTTTCCTGCAAAGGGAGGGTCCTGATATGCCTTTAGGGTCTTCGCAGGTGGTTACGCTCCCAGCAAGATATAGCCTTGCCCGCAATATTGCCACCGTTCATAACGGTAACAAGTGGGTCCGGCATTATTGTTGTTTCCGGCAGTGGCGTAGATAAATCAGTAGCGTAGTTTTATATTATTACGCTGAAAATTTCATAAATTTATTTTCAACCAAATAGAAGGCCCCTTTTTGTTTACCTTGCTTATAGCAACCTGATAGTCTATAGCCTATTAACATAATGAAATTAATTAGTAATAATTATTCGTAGGTATAATGCTACGACTTAATTTTAAATAAAATGTCAAGTCATTTCGAAGTGACAGGTGAGACAAACCAGCAAGTAACAATCAATTTTTTAGTCGTACTCGTGATATTTATTGTTACAATAATATTGTGTAAAAAATTATTCGTTTTGGTAATGAATCAGCAAGTTCGATTGCTAAAGAAATTGAGCAGTTAGTAACTAATTTTTATTACTAAAATGTGAGAAACATTTAATAACAAATTTGTTCTCTGAAATCCAATGTCTTTATAGTTTTAAATTCAAATATAACTTTAAAAAACATATTTCCGACATAGTTTAATATGACGCACTGTATTTTTACAATAGAAGTTGATTTTACTTGTTAGTAACTAAGGTTTATTACTAAAATTTCAGGAATATTAAAAGAAACTCCAATTTATGAAATTTTCTTACCGAATCTCTCACGCAGCAGAATTAATTACCGATAATTTTTTTCTCGGTTTCACTTATGTTTTTGTTATAATACACCATTACACAATAAACCATTCGTGACCTTAAAAAAAATAATCGGAATAATAATTCTGCTGCTAAGGAGATTATAAGTGATAATAGATGAGTTAACCGAAATGTTGTTTGTACTCACCAATAAACTTAAATAATAAACATCAAGGAAATCCGTATCCGGATATAAAATCAAAAGGTGAAATGTTAAAAACACACACTACGCAAAAAACAGCCACAGAAACCTTTAAAAAACACCAAAATCGGAAGAACATATTATGACGCAACCTAAAGGTACGGATTGTAAGAACATTGCGTGTCGCACGACTTAGACTTAACTGAAATCAATTCAGCTCATCTGAAAGTGAGTTTTGCGCTCATGTGGATTGTAAAGATTTTGTTCAGTCGCGAAAATCGGTCGTGCAAGATGGATCGATGAGCAATAATGGCGTTTCTTCTGGACGAAGATGAACAAGTTAATGAAGGTGTTTTTTTATTAATGAACAAAAGACCATATGAAAAATTGGATGAAATGTTTTTAGCTAGAAAAACGGAGGGCCATTTCACTATAACCGTAGAAAGAAGGCCGTTTGGAAACGACAGAAATTTTCGCGAGTATTTTCGCCTATCCATTGAATTATTCAAGACAGTTCTAGAATTTATAGGATTTATATTAAAAGAAAAATCTTGTAACGAACATATAAATATAAAATAATAAAAATAGTGGCACCTATATATAATATAACCTTTTTTGAAAACAAAAAAAGTAACTTAGCAGTTCCCAATAATTTGGCACATAAAAATCCTCCAATAATCACAGTTAAGTTCATCAATGGTATTTAAATGACATTACAACATGAAAAATTAAAATAACTCAAACTTTAAACGCAGTTTTATCCATATTGTTTAATTTTGCGTTATGCCACTATTGTCGCCGGTGGGCGATATTATTCTTAACTTCCGAGTTTTTGTAGCTCCGGCTTTTCACTACATATAGAGGTGGATGCTGATTCACCATGTCTATTAGTAGTTCATCATCTTTTTGTGAAACTTACATACTTACTATAATAGTACACTTCCTGTTTGTTGACAGCCTGCTTTAAGCTCAGCGGAAAATTGCTCTGACCCAGATGCACTTGGTTGGGACGCACTTGTCGAACTGACATTGCTGTTGTGAACTCACCTGCTCAGCGCAACTTTGCTTACAATCTAATCTCAGCGTTTTACCTATGAACACACTGGAATGGCAGATTCTGGATAACAACGCAAGTCAGCCACGCTCGACTCACTGTGAGTTTTGCGACGCGCAATGTTCTTACAATCCGTACCTTAACGCGTGAGCTTGCTACTGCCCAGTGCTGATCAGGAAACCAGATCTGTTAATAAATGTCGTTGTCTTCTGTCGAGACGCCTTGTTTTAAAAAAAAAGTTAACTTCTAGTTCCTCTGGAAACACTAGAGGACTAAAGTTTACATATCGGTGAAACATATTTATTTTTTTTATAATATTATATTAAAAGTACCTACTAAAGTTTATAGTAGGGGAGCCCACGATGCTAAATGGGGATTTACTCGAGCGTCGTGGGGACCTATTGGATCTTGAAGATTGAATGGTAAAAAGGAAAAAATGTCATATCATGTGTACCCTTTCACCGGTGGGGGGAGTTACTACAGGCTTTCAAAAATGTAAAAAAAAACAGTCACATGGATATACTCGAGCGCGTCAGATATTAATAGTGTATATGCCCCACGTGACTCTCATGACGGAGGTACATTAATTTGCCCGTTTTGATGGTGGGGGCGGCGGTACGGAAGGGTTAAAAATGGGGGAAAAAAAATTTACTCGAGCGTGTCAGATATTCAGAGGGGATGTTAAGGGATCCCTAAGAAAGCTCCCATTCAATAGACTGACGATTCGGATATGACGCAAGCTCGTGGCGACTTTTCGAAAATGCAAAAAAAAACGCTATTTTGACATACTCGAGCACGTCAGATTTTCATACAGACGGTTCAGTTTGGTGTCCTGGTCGTGCTGATTCATAATCTGACGATTATTTTAAGGGATTTTATTAATCTGACCGTTAAAAAAAAAATCATGATTTTTTTTTAATTTAATTCACTTACAAAAATATTGCGGTACAAAATTCGGAACGAGTAAAGACAAAATCCATAGCACCAAAACGGTTTCATAACTATTTTGATGCTTTTTAATAATATTATTTTTACATATTTTTGATGGAATTAAGAGAAGAATGCATATAAGTGTGTTATATTTTTGAAATCGGAAGAAAAGGAACTATCTAATGCGCTTCTAATATACAGAGTGTCTCATTTAAAAAAATTAAATGTTTAGTTTTAAATGTGACATGTGACACCTTATGTCATTTTTGACAAAACCCATAAATACTTTGCCAAAAGTTCTAAAAGTTCTACATCCTACTTTTTGAGTGAACGCGCTAACTCAAAAAACAAAAAAGTTACAGGCTTTTAAAAGTGGGATAAACTAAAATGTAAAATAATAACCCTGTACATATTATTATAATCCCACGAATGCTGTGATCAGCCTGTGATGGCGTGATGGCTGACGGAAAGTAATGTGAGGACGGTGCGAGAGAGTGTGTGATAAAGAAAGAGACATTGAGGCGCGGAGTGCTTCACTGCAGCTGCTGCTGCACGCGCTAGTAAACTTTATTGACGATTTTTGTTACTTCGGCTTGTGGTAATCGGCAGATTATATTTTTCCCGTTATCCTTGAATTGTTTCGTTCAAAATTAAAAAAAAATTGACCGCGCTCGAGAATGTCCATGTGACGTTTTTTTTTGCAAGTTTGTGACCCTCCCACTCCCTTACGTCACGCTCAAATCGTCAGATTATTGAAATGCAGACTCTTTAGCATGTAATTAACCCACCACACCTTAATCTGACGCGCAAGAGTAAATCCAGCTATCGATTTTTTTTACTATTTTGATCAGCTGCCGTACACGCGCGGCACTATATAGAGGGCTTAGACATGGCAGAGGTACTCAACAGAATGCAAGGTATCCCCCATATGTTAATCTGCCGCGCTCGAGTAAATCCCAAATCCCCTGTTGGGCTCCCCTACTATTATTATGTGATATTTATAATATTCTTTAAAAAAAAATTATAGTGCCGAAACTGTCCAGTTACGGTTCAGCCCAAAAATAGCACTTTGGGAAATAAAATAAACTTAATCGTTCGCCGGTTTTGGTTAAACAAACGTACGGTATGCACAATAATATCCAGGCATTTTACAACACAGAAACATAGAACAAAGACCAAGAAATATCACCTTAGCCTGCTGGGGGCTTAACGTTAGCTTGAGCTTGCAAAGACAGGCTCAACAGAACTCAATATTATTTACTCGCGGACTATACAATTTCGATTATTTCTACCGATATTAACGGACGGATCACACGGGCAACTAAGACACCTTATTTAGTACAGGGTGATCGCGTATTATGTTACCCCCTTTTAACTTCTTTGTTTCGCAATTAAAAAAAAACTATTAAATACAAAAGTTGTAGGATTTAATGTAAACTTCTTGCTAACTATATTCTCGTAGATACAGGGTGTTGCATAAAAGCGTGACAGATCAAAGTTATATTTTTTAAATAGAATACCCTGTATATTGTTTCTATATTGGATTCTACGGACAATTCTAAATATAACTTATATATACCACTATATATCTAAATTAAACCGTTTTCGACTTATTGATGTTTGAAAATTACTATATATTATAATATAAGAAAATAAGGTCATTTAAGTCAAGATGTATCGTTTCCATGGATAACAGGATGACGATACTGAACTGAATATTTTCCCCGCTATTAAAAAAAATCAAGCACAAAATGATGAACATGTAAACTGACATGAAAAAAAAATTAAACAAACTAAATAAAACAAGGCAAAATTTTTATTACATACTATAGAGCAGAAATATATGTATTCTAAATATACAAGCCGTATTTCCATTAACTTCAATGCACTTTATTAAGGTTCTTCGTAATTTATCCAAGGAGTTTTTGATTAAATATATTAGTATTTATTTTGGAAGGTTTGTAGCCAGATAATTTAAGTGTTTTTTGAATTTTTTCATATGATGTATTTCTCAGGTTATCCTGCATTTGTCTTAAGCCGGCTGAAATGGTTCTAATTGATCTATTCGGATTTTCTTTAATAGCAAGTAAAATGTTCAGTTCAGTATCCTCGTCTTGTGGAATACGTATTTTCTTTCTATTTAAGTTAGAATCCTCTTGAAATTTAATAAATATTTTTCTAATTGTCTGTTTACAGGGAACGTGCATACGCGCATTATTTCTTCGTAGTTCTTGCTGTGCCATTTTCACATAATTATTATTTTTAATATAAGCCATTAAAATCGTCTGCTTTTCTTGAATAGAATAAGGCATTTTTGAATAGAAATTCTTACTGTTTATCAAAACTGACAATTTATGTTTTTCGAGTTTTTTGAAATTTGCCAAGTTACCATTGTTAATATTGTTATCCATGGAAAGGATACATCTTGAGTTGAATGACCTTATTTTCTTATATAATATCAATAGGTCGAAAACGGTTTAATTTACATATATAGTGGTATATATAAATTATATTTAGAATCCAATTATGCAATAATATACAGGGTATTCTATTTAAAAAAATATACCTTTGATCTGTCACGCTTTTATGCAACACCCTATACCTACGAAGATATATTTTGCAAGAAGTTGACATTAAATCCTACAACTTTTGTATTTAACAGTTTTTTCTTAATTGCGAAACAAAGAAGTTAAAGAGGGGTAACATTATACGCGATCATTTTGCGTGTATCAGAACGGTACACGCAAAATGCCTTGCCATCGCTTGTTGTTGATAAGAGTTATCTGTTAACAATCTCCTAAGTGGACGAGAAAATAGGCAATATCCGTAGTTTCGCTACAATTTCTAAACAAATGTTACCTTGCTAAAATCATTTCCTAATACATTTAAAAAAAAATTTTAAATAACATTTGATTCAAGGAAGAATTCTTACTTCCTATTGAAAAATGGACCCCTATCAAACTATATCATGGACAAGGGTTAAAACTTTAGAAATAGATTGTAAGCCACTGTTTTCTTGATAGATATAAAATTATATGCATATTACTTCCACCAGATAGAAAATGTCCGAGGTTGATGCACGCTGGGTAAATCTATCCATGGCTATTCGGCTCATCGGTTCCGATGTGACTTGCACGCGCCTCGCAGCCCCTCGCTTTGGACTAGCTTCTGCATCGTTACAGTCACAATTTTGCATGTTGCCAGTTGTGTTAAAACTACCGCTATAACCTTTTGTTAGAGATGTTTGTATAGTTCCTGTCAACAAACTTGGCAGAAAACTATTGCAACTCGTAGAAGGAACAATTTTTTTTATCGAAACTGGGGCACACAATAATAAGCTTGGGTTACAATAACGGGTAACGTTTTGACAACTTACACTAAAAAATATATCAAAAAACCAAAAATACCAATTTTACAGAAACGCTCACTGTGACGCCTCTCTGGAAAGCTTATTAACAATGCTTTTCAGCAATAACAAAATCAATGAGTTTAAGTACGAAATATTAGCAAAATTTTGAAAACTGTTTTAAAACTGTCTTTACCAAAATTTGGAAGGAAAAATGGGAAAATACCTAAAGATAATCCAAATTTAACATTTTTCAATCAAACTTTTTTGATGCTTCAGAATAAAAGAGCTTAGAAAAAGATATCGAAAAGCCAAATAAAGTTTTTTTACAGAAGTTATGGTTTCCAAGATATTTGATATTATAAATTAAAATCTACATTTTTGTTTTCCCATATCTTAACTTTATCTATTTTTATTTTTCCAAGATTGTTGTTTTTGCCTAATGTCTGGCATTTCTACATTAATTATCAACATTTGTTACCAACTAACTTAAGTAAGATGCTTACCCTACAGCAGCGCATCAAGTGTTATGGTATTGGAGAGGTGTCCTATAATTACTCAATATAGGTAATATCTTGGAAACCATAACTTCTGTGAAAAAACTTTATTTGGCTTTCCATTCTTATTCTTCAAAAAAGCTTAATTGTCAAATGTTTAATTTTGTAAATCCAAAAAGCATGTACACAAACTTTAAAGAATTAATCTTAGATTTATTTTAGGGCAAAAAGTTTTTATAAGTATGGCTCCGCAACGGCTCCTTTTTCCAGATACAGTAGCTCAAATTTGATTTTTAAAATATTGCTGTATAACTTGGTCGTGTAGTCCAAGAAAACACTAGTGCACATTGATTATGTTTTATTTCTAATTAACAAAATACCAAGTTACAGTTTCAAGTCAACGCCCTTAACACCTGTTTTCTTGGCGCTATATGTTACCTGTCAAAAGTCATAGTCATTGTTACCAACAAACACAACAAAACATGCACTGTAGGTTGCATAACCACAGAGGCTATTAAGCTAAATATTTATAATAATGAATACCAAATATACCATATTATACATCTCCCCTCACAAGTTTAGTTTTTTGGGTTTTTTAATTTCTCTTCCACTTCGAGTGGTTTGAATTACATTTCTGTTTTGCACTTGAGCTTCTACTAATTGCAAGGGGCTATGCATTTCTGATGTCATCTGTTTAGAATTGACAAACTCGGAATGCCTATTTTTAGGTACAATTAAAGAGGAGGTATTATCACTATCAGGTGAATGAGTAATATCAGTTGCAGATTCAAGCAAATTATCAGATAGTTTAAAAGGGTTTTCTGATCGTTTAATATCAATACGATTTCTTCTGATAGTGTTACCCCTACAGTCCTGTAATACATATGACCTTGGACTCTCATGGACTTCTTTAATTTTAGCAGGTTCCCATATTTTATTCTTGTGATTTAGTACTGTAATATTAGAGCCTTTGTCAAGTGGTTTTAAACTTTTAGCATTTTTGTTATAATATTTTTCATTCATTTTTCGTTTAGCACAAATCTTTTCTTTAACATTTAGACACAACTTAGGCTGCAATAAATCACAAGCAATTGGAACTTTAGTCTTACAATTTCTGTTATTTAACAATTGAGATGGTGAATAACCCATTCCTTTTAATATAGAATTTCTATAATTTAATAAAGCGGAAGATAAATCACCTTTTCCTTCTTCCTTTGATTTTTTAAGAAGCTTAGCAATCGCTACAGCTTTTTCAGCCAACCCGTTGGACTGTGGGTATTCTGGACTACGTGTGGCAAGAGTAAAATTCCAATTTTTAGCAAATTCTAAAAACTTTTCGCTATTATAAGGCACATTATCGCTAACAAAAATATCAGGGACTCCAAACCTTGCAAAAATTGGTTTAAGTTGAGATATAACAGCCTCAGCACTTTTATTTTTTATTGGCAAAACCTCGAGCCAGTTTGAATATGCATCAAACAAAACACAATAACTTTTATCAGCATAAGTAAAAATGTCAGACCCAACACGTTCCCATGGCCTTTCGGGTATTGGATACTGAAGAAGGTTTTGCTTAGGATTTTTTCTAGAAAATTTTTCACAAATTTTACATTTTTTTATGTAAGATTTAATATCTTCTGTAATACCTGGCCAATAAAATACTTTTCTGGCATGAGATTTTGTCTTTTCAATTCCTAAGTGGCCCTCGTGTACAAGTTTAATCATTTCTGCTCTTAGACTACAAGGTACAATTAATTTATTTTCTAAAAATAACAAATTTTCAGAGACAAATAATTTTTCTCTCAACTTGTAAAAATGTCTAATATTTTCTGAAATTTTGGATTTTTGAACTGGCCAACCATTATTAATATAGTTTATAACACTACTAAGCTGTGGGTCTTTACTCGTTTCACAAGTAAATTGTTCAATTCTATTGGTGGAAATAGGTAAGGATTTAACTATAGAATGAACTGCAAAGTCTATTTCATTTTCTGACTTTTCAGTTTTTTTCTTAAGAAAGGCACGAGATAGTGTATCAGAAATATACATATACTTCCCTGGTTTGTAACAGATTTCTAAATTATATTTTAAGAGTTTTAGTCTCATTCTTAAAATTCTTGGAGAAGCTGACTGTAATTATTTTTTAAAAATTGACTCTAATGGTTTATGATCACTATAAATTTTAGTAGGCATACCATAAATAAAATAATGAAACTTGTTTACAGCAAACAAAATTGCTAATGTCTCTTTTTCGATTTGAGCATAGGCTTGCTCGGTTTTTGTTAGACTACGTGAGGCAAATGCTACAGGTTTACCGTCTTGTAAAAGACAAGCCCCTAACCCATCTTTAGAAGCATCTGTCTCTATTTCTATCATTTTCCTAGAATCAAAATATGTCAAAATAGGAGAGTTGGTTAATAAATGTAATAAGTTATCAAACGAATTTTTACACTCTTCTGTCCATTCAAACTCAATATCATTTCTGGTTAAATTTCTTAAAGGAGCAGTCATTTTAGAAAGATTTGGTATAAACTTGCCTATGTATTTAACCATGCCTAAAAATCTTAAAATATCTGCCTTACTTTTTGGAACAGGCATTTTTAAAATTGCTTCAACATATTTTTTATTAGTCTCTACACCTTTGTGTGAAAAAATCTGACCCATGAACTTAACACTCTCTCTTTTGAACTGAATTTTATTTTTATTAAACTTTATATTGTATTTAGAAGCTTGTTCTAATACACACCTAAGGTTTTGGTCATGTTCAGCCTCAGTGGCACCTGTTACTATTAAATCATCAAAATACAGTCCAACGCCTGCGATGTCACCAAAAATTTCACAATCCTTCTTTTGAAAAACTTCAGGGGCTGAACAAATACCAAAAGCTAACCTCTTAAATTTATATCGACCAAACGGTGTACCAAAGGTCATTAAATCTGAACTGTCGCTATCCAACTCCACTTGCCAATATCCATCCTTCATATCAAGTACAGTAAAAAAATTTTTATTGGTCAACTTGACAGCAATATCATCACATGATGGAATTAGAAAGTGTTCTCGTTGTATAGCTTGATTCAAATCTTTTGGGTCAAGGCATAGTCGAAGGTCACCATTTGGTTTTTCCACTATAACTAGAGGGTGTACCCACTCTGAGGGTTTATCAACTTTTTCTATGATATCTTTTGACACAAGATCACATAACTTTTGTTTTAATGGTTCTAACAAAATATGAGGCACTCGCCTAATAGCATTTATTTTTGGTTTTACTTCTGGCTTCAAAGTTATATGGTGTTGTGTAGGAAATTTTCCCAACCCTTCAAATACATTTGAATATTTACAAACAACGTCATCTAAAGTTTTAAACACATTTTGTTTACCTACAGAATCTACTCTGTTTACTAACTTTAATTGTAAGCATTCTTGTAACCCTAGCAAAGGAATTTGGTTTTGTGCATTAACGATCACAAAAGAAATATTTTCTGTGTCCTCTTTAACTTGACACTCTAACACAACTTCACCTAAACATTTTAGCTTAAAACTTGGATCACCATATGATAACAAAGTAACATTTGACTTTCTTATGGTCAAATTTGGAGCAACTTCTTTTAAAATTTCTAATGGTAAGATGCTTACCTCGGCACCAGTGTCTAGTTTAAATTTTACAAGTTTACTATTGATCCGTACATCTTTGGTCCACATAGTCTCGGTATTGTTCTTGTTTCCTTCTCTAATTGTGTCAACGGAACTCACAAAAAACTCATAGTCACTCCCATTTTCATGACTTGACTCCGAACTGTCTTCTTCTTTCATCACACAGTGTACTTTTTTCTTGTATTTACCTTTACCAGTATCATTTTTCTCTGAACACACCTTAGCAAAATGGTCACGACCCTGGCATTTGGCACACGTCTTTCCATTAGCAGGACACTTATTCTCAAATTTATGTTTGTAACCACACTTATTACAGGATTTATTTAGGTCTCTTTCCATGGGTAGCTTACTCTCATGCTTACTATACTTTCTCGATGTGCTGGCTCTTATGGCATCAACTCTTGATTCACTATCCAAGGTTTTAACTTGATCTTTGCTAGTTTCTGTCGCTCTACAAAAGTTTATGGCCTTATTTAGTGTTAATGATGCCTCTCTCATTAATTTTTCTTTGCTAGCTGTCTCTCTCAAACCTATTACAATCCTATATCTAATCATTTCCTCTTGATTGGGATATTCAGTTGTTTTGACTGCTTTTCTGAGCTCAGTCAAAAAACTATCGAAAGATTGCCCTTCTTTCTGTACTATTGTGTTGAACTTTGCCCTTTCAAATATCACATTTTTCTGGGGCGCACAATGTTCCTCAAATTTGCCAATTATTTCTTTTAAAATCTTGTCCTTACCCGCCTGAAAAGTAAAGCTATTGAACAAGTCTAGGCCGTCGTCGCCAATCAAAGATAAAAAGCAAGCAATTTGCTTTCCTTCGTCCTTGGTATCTAAACCAGTGGCCTTCGAAAACAATTTAAACTTCTGCGAAAATCTCTTCCAACTGTCTGAGATGTTTCCTTCAAGCACAAACGGCTCTGGAGGCTTAAAATAGTTTTCCATTTTCTTATTTTGTCTCACCAGCGGCAAATACAAGCGATATTATGCCGGACAAAAACCAGTTTTTCACACTTCTCTCGCGTTCGTAGGTTCACAAGCAACCTGACACCATGTATAACTTGGTCGTGTAGTCCAATAAAACACTAGTGCACATTGATTATGTTTTATTTCTAATTAACAAAATACCAAGTTACAGTTTCAAGTCAACGCCCTTAACACCTGTTTTCTTGGCGCTATATGTTACCTGTCAAAAGTCATAGTCATTGTTACCAACAAACACAACAAAACATGCACTGTAGGTTGCATAACCACAGAGGCTATTAAGCTAAATATTTATAATAATGAATACCAAATATACCATATTATACAATTGCCAAGTACTTCATTAACACACGTACTAATTCAAAGAGTGCAGGGTGTTCCACACGTAAGATGATCTACTATCCGATTTCAGAGAATATGTAGGACCTATGAAGAAAAGTTAAATACAAAAGGTTTTTGGATTGGCTTATATTTTTAAAGTATATTATTTTCACGTCTACAGGGTGTTTAGTTTCTCCTGATCAAGTACCAACTTTCTTATTTTAAAACAAACACCTTATATATTTTTTATTTTTGAATTCTACATTCAATTACAAGCAATGTTCTTTAAAACATGTTTTTTAAATTTTTTAAAAGTTTGTTAGTGATTCGATTTTAAATTTTTTTTTCAGCAAAATCAGCCTTTTAAAAAAATACGTTTGTTTATCTTTCAAAGCTATTTGTTTACCAATATTGCAAATTACATTTTAAAATATACAAAAAAGATACACAAACTGATCACATGATTCCTTCTAACTCAAGCCACCCCCTAATCACAAAATGGTTGCCCTTAACTGCTATATCAACAGATCTCTTAACGTTCGTATGTCACAGAATGATCGTAACGAAGATTTAAATACCATTAAACAAATAGCAACTAACACTTTTCATATGAAATTTTTGATAGGATTAAAAAAACAGAAAATATCAACAAACTGCATTTAACCCTCCGCAAAATAACTTATACCTACAAAAAACATATTTCTTTATCTTACAAGGTCCAATTTCTACTCGGATAGCCAAAGTACTTAATAAAAATGTAAAAGACACAACAATCTCCTTTAAAACAAAATACAATATTCAGTCTTATTTAGTCAGAAATAAAGAAAGCGTTTCATATCTTGACAAAAGCGAGTTTACAAATTATCATGTGGTAGTTGTCCAGCTCTGTACATTGGAACAATCGTAAGAAAACTCACAATAAGAATAAAAGAATATGTCAACCGACCAGGTACGTCTGTATTTGGACAGCACCTCAAATTGAATAATCATAGTTTCTCACCAAATTCTAACAGCAAAATTTTATATCAGTTTGATAATAAAAACTTCAGAGAGGACCTTGAAATCAATAGACATTCAATTAACTATCCAGATTCATGTCTGAATTTAAGACTCAATGAAACTAATAACCGAAATCCAATTTATAGACTCTTTCAGCGATAAGAATTTATTATTTGCGTTAACCTACGCTTGTGGACTTTTGACTCTTCCCATTTTATTAACAATAGGACGGTTTTGTACCGTGCGAGCAAAAATTATTTGCATCAAAGAGGGCTTGGATTAAAAAACGTAGGGCTTGGTTTAGATCACAATGATATGGGGACGATACATCTAACCAAATCTAGGTTAAAATATTGTCAAATTCATATTATGGCATGATATGCCAAACTAATAAGTAATAAAATAAGTAGACAAATACAAATTTATTTTTGTTATTTACAAAATTAACAAAGTAAGAAATGTACAGAAAGAAAAAGAAAAATAATTACATAAATTGCTGAAATGGCCACCGCCATGCTCCAAGCATAAATTCACACGTCTCTTCATATTTTGTATTATTTCACGAACGTTTGCAACAAGTTCCTCTGTTCTTACTGCTCCTTTTTTGTGTTGTATAGAACCTGTTTCCCTAAACACAGCCACGGTTCTTTTCAGGCATGATAAAAATCCCCAGCAATAAAAACAACGTTAGGAAAATGTTCGTGAAAATCGTCCATGCACAAACCCGGATTGTATTGCCACTCACCATGTACTCTAACCTCGTTTCGAAAATACGCTTCAACCTTGAATGTTTTGTGCTGTTCCGTAAAGCCCATTGTGTGAATTGTTTAAGAAATTGGAAAAATTAGTGATGAATCAAATTACTTGTAACGACTATCAAAAATGAACTGATTGGTTGTTAATTCAGGTAGTTACTGACACCCAACAGGTATTAAGCTTTACGCCGAAGCATTACGTCATTAGATGCAAGGCCCTCTTAGATGCAAATAATTTTTGCTCGCACAATACATACAGATATCATAATTTCAAAATCCTGTTTAAATAATTTTCTTTTAAACAGTTGACGAAGTTACCTTTTTTATTCAATTTTATTCATTAAGACTTATTTAAAGTTTTTAAACCACATAATGGGATAAGTGAGATGCGCTGGACCGATTCGGGACAATGTATAATAAACGACCACCAAATATATTACTCAGGAAACAATGAGGGACAGCACAGAGATGGAGTGGGGATCATTTTAAGTGAACACCTGGCAAAACACGTGATAAGTTTCAGCCCAGTGTCAGACAGAATAATAGTCGTTCGGATTAACTCCTCGCCTATTAAAACAAATATTATTCAAGTGTACGCACCAACAGCTGACAAACCTGCTGAAACAATCGAAGCATTTTACGATGACCTTACTGGTGCTCTGGAAAATTTACCCAAAAACGACATAACTCTAATTATTGGAGATTTCAACGCTAAGATTGGCCAAGGAAGATGTGGGGAGGTGATAGGACCTTTCGGACTGGGAGAGCGCAACGATCGAGGAGACCGACTAAGTACTTTTGCTATAGAAGAACAACTGGTAGTTACTAACACATTTTTTAAACTACCGCCACGGCGACTATACACCTGGAGATCACCGCAGAACTCCCCAGGCCACGTGATCAGAAATCAAATCGATTATATACTAATCAACAAAAGATACAGAAATTCGATAAAATCGGCGAAAACATACCCAAGTGCAGACATTAAGTCGGATCACAATCCACTAATCGCCACCTTTAAGCTCAGACTAAAAAAACTGAAACAAAGAAAAACGGTAAGGTATGACCTGAGACAACTAAAAGACAACAACACAAAACGTGCAGTGCAACAGCACATGGAAACTAAGATTACTCAGATAGAAATGAATACCAACATAGAAGAGAATATTTATAAGCTGGATGAAACTAGCCAAGAAATATTAGACAAATTCCTGAAACCAAAGAAAGTAAAGAAAAAACCGTGGATGACAGATGATATACTGGATATGATGGATAATAGAAGGGAGGTTAAAGAAAGGGACAAGTTAACATATAGACTGATCGACAAAGATATAAGACGGGCAATCAGAGAGGCCAAAAATAAATGGATGGAAGAACGCTGCAAAGAGATAGAAACCCTAGAACACCAACATGACTCATTCAATCTCCATAAAAAAGTCAAGGAAGCGGCAGGACTGTACAAACTAAAAACACCTGGATGCATGACAGACAATCAAGGTCACCCAATACTTGACATAGAACAAATAAAATCTACCTGGATACAATATGTGGAGGAAACCTTTAATGACAACAGAAATAACATCCCCCTCGACGTTCACAGTAATACAGGACCTCCAATAATACATGAAGAGGTAAGAGCCGCAATCAAAGGGACGAAAGATGGTAAAGCAGCGGGACCAGACAGTTTTTACTCAGATTTTCTAAAAATGATGGACGACAAGCAAATCAAATGGATGACAACAATATTCAATAATATCAATTCCTCAGGAAGAATCCCACAAAGCTGGCTAAAGTCCACGTTCGTAACTTTACCCAAAAAATCAAATTCAAAAAAATGCGGGAAATATAGAATTATCAGCCTTATGAGCCATCTTCTGAAAACCTTCTTAAAAATAATACATAGGAGAATATATAAAAAATGCGAAGAACATATAACCCGCACACAGTTTAGTTTTCGGGATGCGCTGGGCACAAGAGATGCTCTCTTTGCAACTCAGGTCCTGTTCCAGCGCTCTCGAGACGTCAATTGTGACGTATATATATGCTTCATAGACTATCAAAAGGCGTTCGACAGGGTGAGACACGATGTATTAATGTCAACTTTAAAAAATATCGGATTAGATGACCAAGACCTCAGAGTAATCAGAAACATCTATTATTACCAATCAGCAGTCATTAGAATTGAAAATCAATTGACAGAGGAAATACAAATAAGGAGAGGCGTGCGACAGGGATGCATACTATCCCCGTTGCTTTTTAACGTTTACTCTGAACAAATTATGAGGCTGGCTCTGGATGGGATGGATGAAGGAATACTTATTGGTGGTGAACGTCTAAACAATATCAGGTATGCAGATGATACAATCATCTTTGCGGATACTCTGGAGGGTCTGCAGGCACTGGTTTCAAGCGTCGCAGAAACTAGTCAAAGATATGGACTCGATTTCAACATCAAAAAGACAAAATATATGACGATCAGTAAGAATTAAATACCAATAGGACAGTTGCTAGTCAATCAAAAACCAATAACATATGCCTCTAGCTACGTCTATCTTGGCACAAATATCAATGACAAATGGGACCACTCAGTTGAGATAAAGCAAAGAATTGAAAAAGCTAGAACAGCATTCATCAGAATGAACAACGTTTTTAGGAGCCACAACCTGCCCCTAAAGACCAAAATTCGCCTACTGCGATGCTATGTCTTCACGGTTCTCCTCTATGGAGTGGAATCGTGGACACTGACAAAAGCATCCATGAAAAAATTAGAGGCATTTGAGATGTGGTGTTACAGGCGTGTACTAAAGATCTCCTGGATGGACCGAGTCACCAATGATGAAGTTTTGTGTAGAATGAATAAAACATGTGAAATTCTGAACGAGATAAAAAGGCGTAAACTCGAATACCTAGGCCACATTATGCGTAATGAACAACAATACTGCCTATTACAGCTCATCCTGCAAGGAAAGGTACACGGAAGGAGAGGCCCAGGAAGAAGGAGAATCTCTTGGCTCCATAACTTAAGAACATGGTTCTCCCTGTCAACCACAGGACTTTTTCGAGCAGCAGTCAATAAGATCAGAATAGCCATGCTAGTAGCCAACATCCGAAACGGATAGGCACCTTGAGAAGAAGAAACCACTGTTCTGTTTCCTGTTACTCATCATTTTGTATACAGTAACTACTGTGAGGTATCCCTCACCATTTTGTGTCCATGTGTCAAATGCCAGTCAGGTATAAAATTTGAAACCACTATTATGGAAAAATTGTTTATAAATTTTCAAATATCTTATTATTATGTTTCTTGTCTCCTGGACAAAATTTGACGAGTAAGTATTCGCACGTAGTTTGTTTCTACTGTGTTTTTTGTGTTTCTCCGAAAGTGCTAGGCAAAAGTAAAAAAAAATGTTTCATTTGTTCAAATACGGCGTACAACCGACTCTCTTTTTCATAATTATTGGTAATGTATTAGCTATTTTATGTATTTTTTCTACATGAAGCCTGGAAATGCATACAGAATGCAGAACGCTGATCCAAAGTTATAATATTATAATATTTGGAGAACAATATCTCAACTTTTTGAAATGGAACAACTATATAAATATTTTAAATTATGAAGAATTTATTTTTCTCTCATTTATCTTTACCTGAAATTAAAGGCTTTTCGTAGGTATATTGAAAAATTTCTGGGAACTTTGCCAGCGTGCCCATTAGGTATTTATTAATTTTTTAAACAAATCATTTATTCAAGTTCTTTTTTTTTGTTACAAATTTGGTATGTTTCATTATACTGCTTAAAAGCAAGTACCTATCTCCTATGCAATACTAAAAACATTGGTATGTGAAAATAATTGTATATTATAATAATAATATGTATTTACAAAAAATACAATAAATACAATTATTTAATTTTGGGCATTTTTGTAAACAATTTTGTCGAAACGACAATTCCAAGAAATATATACATTGTTGCTCTTGGCATGGCCTCTTTTTTTTAGAAATGCCAGAAACACAAGTCGCAATAATAATTACCTTATTGGAAATGAAATAGTAAAACATTACTACAGTTAACACAAATATTTTTATCACTGCTGGTGAAGCTAAAGAACGTGTTTTTAAACAAAAGTTAGCAACTTAAATAATATTCTAATTTTAGTAGTTAATATTTTTACCATTTCTTATGAAAGTTGTTAAAATAATGGGCAGTTCTCAGAAACACCGTTAATTTTTGGTATATGACATGATAAGTTAAATGATGGAGAAATAAATTCTGCATAAGTAAAAAAATATGTATTTTTGTATAGAGTGTTCCCTTTAAAAAAGTTGAGATATTTATCTCCAAATATTGGCAACTTTTGATCAGCGTTCTGCACCCTGTATGCTTTTCCGCGCTTCATGTAGAAAAAATACATAAATTAGCTAATACATTAATAATATTAGTAAACAAATAGCTTTGAAGATAAACACACGTAATTTTTCGAGATGATGATTAATTTAAAAAAAAATTTAATTGAATAACTGAAAAACTACTAAAAAATTTAAAAAACATAGTGTAATAGTAATTTACGTTACAAGACCGGAAAGTAGCATTTTTCAGGTCGAAACAAGCATTTCCAGGGCGGGCCGTAGCCGTATGCGAGTCCTGGAAGCTTGGAGAGACGACTTGCAAAACAATAATTTTCGGCTGCGTGACGTACAATATTTTTTTTAAGACCTACACTTCCATAAATACATTTATTTCTTTATTTTATATTATTTTTAAATGCATCATATGACTTCTCGACCTTTTGATTTTACTGGCAATATATCGTAAGTCGCTTTTCTTGCTGCTTCCAAAATTTCTTCTGGAATATCATTTTCCCTGTCGGATAATTCAAAATCTGAATGCATATTTTTAAATTTGCGCACTCGCCAAACAAGTTTGACATAAACAACAAACTGTCACTCGACAATACATCGAAATGTTGTTATCATAGTAACAAAATCAAGGTAGATTGTATTATCAAAGAGCGATTGGGAAAAAAAAGTTTACTTAAGGTTAAGGTTGAATTCTCAACGTCATTCAATCTATTGCCAACCTATAACCTATTTCGCGTTGATTTTTTAAGTTTATTATCTTAATAACTAACATTTAAAGAAAATCAATATCGCCGGTACATTATTTAGGTAGTATCTGATATATTACAAAAATATCAATTTATTTCATTGCTAATTTTGGGAGAATTGTATAGTGAAAGAACAATGAGTGACAATGGCATAATAATGTCAAAAAAAATTTTACCCGATATTTTTCGCTATACAATTCTCCTAAAATAAGTTATGAAATTCCTTGATATTTATTAAATATGTCAATTATTACGTATAGAATATCAAGTCGATACTGATTTTCTTTAAATTTTGTATAAAAGCTAGAAAACATAAATAAATCTACGCGAAATAGGTTATAGGTTGGCAAGCATGTTGATACTCCCACCTTAAGAATGATTTAGATATCAGTAAATACTATAAAGTTACTGCCTATATCAAGAGACAAAATGTAGGTTTTCGGGCAAAAAAAACGAAAGTTTTTACACAAGAAGAGATTGCGAAATTTATGAAAGAAGCACCTGATATAACTTACCTTCTAATTAAAGTGGTAACCATTTTTGGACTGGCTGGTGCCTGCCGCCGTGAGGAGCTAACTAAACTTACCATTGATGACATAGACGACAAAGGAGACGTTATAATTGTTACAATAAAGGACTTCAAAAACCATTCTGCTAGATCCTTTGTAATAACTAAAGAAGTCAATAATAAAAGTTTTCTAAATCTATATATAAAATATGCAAGCTTACGTCCACAGCAAACTCCACACCGCCGATTATTTTTGAACTACAAACATGGAAAATTCAGTACCCAATGTGTTGGAACTAATACCATAGGAAAAATTCCCTCCAACATTGCACCTTATATAGGACTCAAAAATCCAGAATTATACACAGGCCACAGTTTTAGACGTTCCTCAGCCACTCTACTGGCTAATTCTGGTGAAAAAATAACAAACATTAAACGTTTAGGAGGATGGAAATCCACGTCTGTTGCCGAAGGCAACCTGGAGGAATCCATCACACACAAAAAAGACATGTCTTACAAAATTCTCAATCTTAATATTCCATCAAATTTGAGCTGTAGTTTAGAAGCGTCCTCGGCTTCAAAAACTCCACAGTTTCCCAGCAGCGCAAACAACAGCTCGATACCTCTTTCTTTGCAACCATCCGCTCATCAGGATTAGTTGGCTTCGATGGCTTCAACCTGTCTGGCATCCGCAATCAATTTGCATAGTGCATCAAATTGTACTTTTATTATAAATCTTATTATTAAGTAGAAATTAAATATGTGTTTGTTTTTCAGTAAAAGTAAATGTTTACAAATATTTTGTGGTAGTTTTTCTAACACTTGTAGAAAAAATGTTGATCCTAACTCATGCTTACCATAACTCCGCTTCGCGTCGTCCGGGTAACGGCAGTCGCGTGCGGGAAAGTGGCTCTTTCCGCACTTGTTACGATAATAACTATTCTGTTGCAAGTTTCTTATTACTGGCCAATGAAAATCTCAATCATAGGGGTAAGTTAGTTTTCACTGCCTTTCACGACGTATATCGTTGCTTCTTTTGGAGCAGTTTGTTATTTTTTTTTGCATTAACATTAACTGAGGGTTACTCGACCCTAGCCTGATAGCTGCTGAGTTGGCAACATTTTAGAATTTGTGACCGTAATGGCCTAGACGATAATTCGCTTCGGGGGTTGTTGCCAATTCGGTGTTGTAATATTTCCGATACTTCGAGGGGTGAATGACTTTGCTACACCAACTTATTTATTCGTGCAAGGACATACTAATGCAGGGGTGCAACGACAAGGTACGGAGTGAGTCATGCTCGACAGATTGCTACGTGTTGCTTTTGAGAGGGTGGAAAGTTAAAACTTTTTACACTTTTAAAATTTTTTCGATAATAATTTTTTTTTTAATTTTCGCTGTTAGAATATCGAATGCCATTTTAATTTCTAGTTCATTTGGGAGCAATATTATATTTTCCATAATAACCACCAATAGTATTAGGAAGCGTCTTTATTTGCTGAAAAATAGAAACCGCCTCAATTTTTATTAATGTAAAGGTAGGTATGTATTGTGCTCGTTGGAAAGGGCATACCTAAGAAATGGAATACGACCCACCCAGATCGCGTACTCAAGCAGAAGTAGCAGCTTTATTTTACGAAACACACCTCGATCTACACCAATTTCCCAAGGCACCATCTGCCAAATGGAAGGACTTTATCGTGAAGGGGGCCACGTCGGGGACATACCAAGAATAAACCAGCCTGGAGTAATGGTTGAAGACATGCAATTAAACGTTTTACTTGCTCTTCGAGAAAATTCTATTAGGTACTCCAGTTCGGCTATTTGCAAGAGAAAATAACATAAGTCATACCTATTCTGCATTTAAGTTAGTGAAATAATGCCAAATACGTCCTTATAAAATGCTAATGGTACTAGAGTTACTGGAAGATGATCCGGACCGCCGTCTTCAGGGTTGTGAAGTGATGAAGTGACTTGACAAGCATTTAGTAGATTTAGACTGGATCCTTTTTACAGATTAGTGGAGATTTGCACTAAATGGTGAAGTCAATAAACAGAACTGTCGATATTGATCCACAGAAAATCCTTACTGGATGCGAGAAACACACACCCAACTTCCGCAAAAACTTAATGTTTGGGTAGGCATAACTGGCGACCACGTCATTGGGTCAATATTCCTTGAGGGTAACTTAAGTGGCCATACATATCTGGATTAATTGCAAGAACTCATTCTAGCCTTGACTGCTTTATTTCCTCACCCTGATCGAATATGGTTACAGCAGGATAGTGCTCCGTCTCATTACGCCATAATTATTGTTCGACAATATTTAAGTGAAGTTTTTACAAACCGCTGGGGATAGAAAATAGGGGTACCATTGAACGGCCGCTACGATCGCCGGACCTTAATCCTTTAGATTTTGAAAATATAGTCCTTCCCATGAGTATTTATTTATTTCTTACAAGGAATACAATAAGGTATGTCACAGTATGTTAGTTAAGCTAAATTTGATAATAATCTATTACCTACTATAAGTTTCACAGATTTACACAACATTACAACGTTCCGAGACAAACTATAAGGAATGGTTGCATCTACGCCCAGACGGTGCATGTATTTTTAAACATTATTAATTCGTACTACAATTTTACTTTCGCCATATTTTTGTTATAAAGCATTTTTTCATATTCATGTTCGGTGTTTGCCTATTAAATTTTCCAGTAAATTGTTAAAATCTAGTTACCATTTATTATACATCATTGACCTTGAGAACCTGGCCCTCAACTAACATAACTAACAAAATAAAGACAATGGACAATCAAATCGAATGTTTCGGGAAATTTCGTTTTGTTTAAAAAAAAGTATAGTATTAAAAAGCAATTTAGGCAAGGTGAAGTACTGTTCACGGCAACTTTTTCCCCTTCTTATTTAATTATAAATGAAACGGCTACACCAGCTTTCGCTTAGAGCACGAAATTATTAAATATAATTTTCAGCAAGAACTTTTTCGGTGGTATTATTCTGAAATAAATATATTGCCGCTGTTCTCAAGCTGAACAAAGGCCCTGAAGATAGAATACACTTAAAGAAGGAAATATTTACATAGGCTTTTACAACAAAATGTTAAGAGATGAAGTTGCATGAGAACCCAACTATTTGATGTGCATCTCTATTATAAATCTCATGAGTTATAGTGGCGCGTAAGGAATATTACCTCTGGTGGCAGTCTGAGAAGCTTTCTTGGCTACTAGTCAATAAGAAATTTTGACGAAGTTTTTGACTTTTTATGTAGAAATTCAAAGATAAATTTTATAATTTTAAATTGATTAAATATGATTTTTTTTTAATCTAGTGTGGAACTTTCAAAATGCCTTTATTCCAAACTAACTTTTACCGTTCATTACATAGAAAGTGACAACATAATATAAAAAATAATAAAAAATATTTAAAAAAAACAATAAAAAAATGGAAGTTAATCCAATTTAATTAATTAATAAAAGTAATTATAAAATAATAGAATAGTATAAATTATTTAATTTAGTAAATATATCTTTAATTGTTTTTTAAAATGTGCCAATTTTTTTATTTTTCTGATATTTTTTGGAAGATTGTTATATTTTTTGTCATATAAAAGCGATTTTTTTGCGAAATTACTTTTTACTGGAATAGTTTGATAATTTATACTACGTCTGGTGTTATGATCATGTAATGTCTTATTCTCATGAAGTGTTACGTTTGATTTTTTTCTTTTAAAATAATAGATTGAATTAGAATACAAATTTTCAATTTATGAATGTTTGAACGTGAACGTGTAAATACCCCTTCGGTCTATAATATAGATGTTAATCTATATAGAACCGAGTTGGTTCTAAATGTGGTAATTTGTGTATACATTGAATAACTTTATTTTGCAATTTTTGTAATGGTTTCCAGTTTGACAATCAAGCAGATACAGAAGCTAAGTATTGTAATTTTAAATATTCAAAAAACATATATTTTTTTGTATTTCAAAGAAATGAAATATCTAGTTCTGTACAAAACAGATACCAAAGGAGATATCGGGTTGATAATATACTGGATATGGCATTTTCAATATAAATTTTCGTCTAAAACTAATCACAAAAATTTTGTCGTTTTTGAATATTGAATATTTTTTATTATTAAATGTTAAGGGGCTACCTAATGATGAAATTAATTTTATTTTTAGTTATAAACATAAAAGAAAATTTTGTAAAATTTAACCATAAGTTTCTTTGATTGAAGCCAAGAAAGAAGTATTTTTAAATCATTATTAATATCATAATATATTTCGGCAAAAGTTTCAGCAAAATAAATAATTGTTGTGTTATCTGCAAATAGCCCTTTAAGTTCAATTTGGAAACTGAATTAATGTAAATGAAGAATAATAATGGACCTAATATTGATTATTGTGGAACTTCACATATTTTTTATTTTTCCGACTTTTTCTTTCCCCAATTTGAACAAATTGTTTACGATAGCTTAAATAACTTTGAAGTAATTTGTGTGTCCCTTTTCCCAATACTGTATAATTTTTCTTTATAAAATATTATAGTTTACTGTGTAAGTACCTTTATAATACAGGGTGTCTCACGGTCGATAGTACCTTAGACGTTTCTGACGAACCAGTAAAGGAATCGTTCTGAAAATTTGGTCGCATACATGAACGGACATGCTCTACCAATCTAAAATATTTTTAACAATACAGTGTTGCCGCTTCCACACAAAAATAATAGTAACTTCGATTTTTTAAATGCAACACTATATATTTTATTTTATTTTCGAAACCCCCATTATTTTCCTTACAATTTTTATTAATTCTACTCTATACTTATCTCTTACCGTTTCTAGGATATAAATTAATTTCAGTTTTTTTTTGTCCAAAAACGTCACTTTTAAAAATGCTGATAATTTTGAACTCTAAAACACTGAAACCCTGAAATTTGGTAAATAGTTAACTAATACCATAGGGCTCTTTGTCCTAGTCCCAAATCTTAGTTGCAATATACCAATACAACAATATATATGGGTGGTTGAAATATACACTTATTCTATTAACTTGAAAAAGTTACCATAAGTCCTTTTTTTCAAATGTAACATCTTGTATATTATTACGGATTTGAAAAGCTGCTAAAATTTCACTTAATTCTTGTATATCATACCTGTACCTAACTAACTAGTTTAACCATTTTTTTGACGTATTAAGCATGATTTGTAAAATTTTCTATACAATTCAATTTTCATTCGGTTATTAGTAAGTTAGCCATGACAAAAACTGATGTTTACGTATGTTACTATGGTTATCGTTTTGACATTTCATTACCGCAACACCCGCATATTAAAGTGTTTGCATGTTAAGGGCCAGCGTTTTGAACATCTGTTAAAATAGCATTTTATTAGTTATAATTTTAGTAGTCTTATTATTTGACTACCTAGTTAACATTTAATAAAATTGTCCTGGATCCTTATGAATTTTCTAAGATTTATTGGCGGTAAAATAGAGTACATTTCGTTAAACTTTATACATGTCCTGGCGATAATTCCATCACATTGTCCAAATAAAATAAATAAATTTATAAAAACTGTATTTGTATAGTTTTCTTCTATGACTTTAAAGTGTATTTCTATCTTGTATCTAAACTTAATGAAATGTCAAAACGATAACCATAGTAATATACCTAAACATCAGTTTTTGTCATGGCTAACTTACTAATAACCGAATGAAAATTGAATTGTATAGAAAATTTTACAAATTATACTTAATACGTCAAAAAAATGGTTAAACGAGTTAGTTAGGAACAGGTATGATATACAAGAATTAAGTGAAATTTTAGCAGCTTTTCAAATCCGTAATAATATACAAGGTGTTACATTTGAAAAAAAGGACTTATAGTCACTTTTTCAAGTTAATAGAATAAGTGTATATTTCAACCACCCTGTATATTGGAACTAAAATTTGAGACTAGGACAAAGAGCCATATGGTATTAGTTAACTATTTACCAAATTTCAGGGTTTCAGTGTTTTAGAGTTCAAAATTATCAGCATTTTTAAAAGTGACGTTTTTGGACAAAAAAAACTGAAATTAATTTATATCTTAGAAACGGTAAGAGATAAGTATAGAGTAGAGTTAATAAAAACTGTAAGGAAAATAATGGGGGTTTTAAAAATTAAAATAAATATATATAATAAGTATAGCGGCAACACTGTATTGTTAAAAATATTTTAGGTTGGTAGAGCATGTCCGTTTATGTACGCGACCAAATTTTCAGAACGATTCCTTTACTGGTTCGTCAGAAACGTCTAAGGTACCATCGACCGTGAGACACCCTGTATTATAAAGGTACTTACACAGTAAACCATAATATTTTATTAAGAAAATTATCCAGTATTGGGAAAAGGGACACACAAACTACTTCCAAGTTATTTAAGCTATCGTAAACAATTTGTTCAAATTGGGGAAAGAAAAAGTCGGAAAAATAAAAAATATGTGGAGTTCCACAAGAATCAATATTAGGTCCATTATTATTCTTCATTTGCATTAATTCAGTTTCCAAATTGAACTTAAAGGGCAGCATAAAGCTATTTGCAAATGACACAACAATTATTTATTTTGCTGAAACTTTTGCAGAAATATATTATGATATTAATAATGATTTAAAAATACTTCAATCAAAGAAACTTATGTTTAAATTTTACAAAATTTTCTTTTATGTTTATAACTAAAAATAAAATAAATTCCATCATTAGGTAACCCCTTATAAAAAATTAAAAATAATTAATTTATTTTCTGATTGTTTGATTTTTTCTTTGTGCCACATAACACAAAAAATAATCTAAATTTTATGTGGCAAGAGTTTCGAAAACAACCAGTAGATAAATCTATTTCAATTTATAAATCTTACTTAATTATTTGGGGGCCGGTAAATGAAATATTATAGTACATCAGATATATATCGTAATGTTTTGATTTTAGAAACAATGACTTTTATTTCGATTTTTGACAAGTTACTTAAAATTATAAAAAAAGAAATATTGCAATACGCATATTAAGGGAAATTATTCAATACATCAAAAATGCATTTTTCAATTAACTACATCAATTATTATATTACCACAATTTTCAAATGCTCTTTATATTCTGGTTTAATAATGTTTAAGAAACAGAAGATTTTACATTTCTACTCAAATTTTTATTACCTTTAATAGACTTTGAATAACAATTTTATATGCGGACATACACGAAAAACCTACAAAAACTAAATGAAACATTATTTTTTGTATTCAGCGTAATTTTATTGCTATTGCCTAGCACTTTCGGCCCATTATAAGGCCATCATAGGGCTTAGGTTCTAAAAGAAAAACACACACAAGAGTAAAAAACAGCTGGGACAAACTACGTGAGACTACTTACTCGTCAAATTATGTCCAGGAGACAAAAAACATATTAAAAAGATATTTAAAAATTTTTAATAAAATTTTCTTTGTAAGGGTTTCAAAATATAAACAACACCTGAATGACATTTGACACATGGACACAAAGTGGTGAGGGACATCTTAGATAAAAACGTAACTATACACAAAATGACGAATAATAGAAAACAGAAAGGTGGTATAAAAACTTTAAATAAGTCATAATGAATAAAATTGTATAAAAAGGTAGGTAACTCCGTCAATTGTTTAAAAGAAAATAATTTAAACAGGATTTTTAAATTATGATATCTGTATTCTGCAAAACCGTCCTATTTCCTATTGTTAATAAAATGGGAAGAGTCAAAAGTCCACAAGCTTACTATTGTGTGTGTTTTTCTTTTAGAACCTAAGCCCTGATGATGGCCTTATAATGGGCCGAAAGCGCTAGGCAATAGCAATAAAATTACGCTGAATGCAAAAAAGAATGTTTCATTTATTAAAATACGGCGTACAACGGACTCTCCTCTTCCTACAAAAACTAGTTAATTTTAATATTTAATCAGAAACGGAATTTTTGAAAAAGGAATTCTTATATTTATACACAATGACAGCGACAAAATTGACGTACAGCAAACATTATCATAATCATAATCATAATCATAATCATAATCATAATCATAATCATAATCATAATCATAATCATAATCATAATCATAATCATAATCATAATCATAATCATAATCATAATCATAATCATAATCATAATCATAATCATAATCATAATCATAATCATAATCATAATCATAATCATAATCATAATCATAATCATAATCATAATCATAATCATAATCATAATCATAATCATAATCATAATCATAATCATAATCATAATCATAATCATAATCATAATCATAATCATAATCATAATCATAATCATAATCATAATCATAATCATAATCATAATCATAATCATAATCATAATCATAATCATAATCATAATCATAATCATAATCATAATCATAATCATAATCATAATCATAATCATAATCATAATCATAATCATAATCATAATCATAATCATAATCATAATCATAATCATAATCATAATCATAATCATAATCATAATCATAATCATAATCATAATCATAATCATAATCATAATCATAATCATAATCATAATCATAATCATAATCATAATCATAATCATAATCATAATCATAATCATAATCATAATCATAATCATAATCATAATCATAATCATAATCATAATCATAATCATAATCATAGATTTTATTTGACTACGTTTTGTACATGTTAAGAATACAATTGTCGCAGGTCAGTGTATCAATAATTAAAGTCTATATGCTACTAGATTATAAATATCACAATACAATAAGGTCATAGCAACAATACTTCTCATGAACAAACAATTTTAAAGAACAATTAATTTTTAAAAAATAAAACAGCAATGTTTCAACGTACTATGTCAATATTTTCGCATGATGAATTTATATTTTCCAAATATTCCTTGATAGAATAAAAAGCAGATTTACTAAGAATGTTTTTCATGGTATATTTAAATTTTTTTGGCTGATGGCCTTTGATTGAATCTGGCAGAGCATTAAATAGATCAATTTTTGGTGAGTTCTTTATTGATTTTTCTAGTCTATATTTGGGTTTTCTAATCAGGACTGCCGATCTACTGCTGTAGTTATGAAAGTTAGAATTTAGCTTGAATTAATTTATGTTACTGTGTATTTTAATCAGCTGATGCAAGATAAATAGAGACGGTAATGTCAATATTCCCAGACGTATAAAATGAGGTTTGCAGTGGTCTCGATGCCCTGCACCCACAATTGCTCGAACAGTCCTCTTTTGCAACTTAAACACAATATGCAAACCCGCAGAGTTACCCCACAGTTGTATTCCATATTCCATATGTAACGTGGGCATGAAAAAGTGAGTAATAAACAGTAATAACAGAATCCAGTCCAATCAATGGTTTAAGCTTTCTTATTACGAAAATAGAAGAGGATAGCCTGCCCCGCAATGATCGAATGTGGGGACCCAATTTAAATCACTATCCAATGTAACACCAAGCATTTTAGCCTCTGAACCATTTACCACACTACGACTTGTCGAGAAAACAACTTCCTGGGTCTTATCCATATTCAGTTTCAGATTATTATGAGAAAACCATTCATCTGCTTTTTGTTTTAGATCACTACATTTGTTTTTTAGTTCATTAATGTTGTCACAGCTGCACAGCAGTGATGTGTCGTCCGCAAAACAAATGCACCCGTACGGGGACAAATGTAAGAATAAGTCATTCATATAAATTATAAAGAGGAGCGGACCTAGAACATATCCTCACTCTCCACCAGTGCACGGCGCGACACTCCATCCTGAAGAGAGACATACTGTCATATCAGTCTGTTTATAAATTACAAGGTTGTCATGTCAATTTTAAACTTCAGCTTATCGGCTCTAGAGGTTATCGGGGCGGGTTTGTACTTCGTTAACGGATTTTCTTTTTAAATAATTACAATATTATCCCTGATCATCTCTAAAAGGTGTATCGGGGCTGGTCTTATCCGAGAATCTTCCATAAATTTCGACACAAATATTATGATTTTATCTATTTGACAGTGACAAGCAAACAACGATCATATTTAAGGTTGAATTATCAACGTCATTTAATCTATTGCCAACCTATAACCTATTTCGCGTTGATTTTTTGAGTTTATTATTTTAATAACTAACATTTAAAAAAAATCAATATCGTCGGTACATTATTTAGGTAGTATCTGATATATTACAAAAATATCAATTTATTTCATTGCTAATTTTGGGAGAATTGTATAGTGAAAGAACAATGAGTGACAATGGCATAATAATGTTAAAAAAAAATCTTACCCGATATTTTTCGCTATACAATTCTCCTAAAATAAGTAATGAAATTTCTTGATATTTATAAAATATGTCAATTATTACGTATAGAATATCAAGTCGATACTGATTTTCGTTAAATTTTGTATAAAAGCTAGAAAACATAAATAAATCTACGCGAAATAGGTTATAGGTTGGCAAGCATGTTGATACTCCCACCTTAATTATGGAATCCAATGGCTCAATTGCAAATAAGGTAATATTATGATTTAATGTTGCCGATTAATTTTTTTAAATTTTAATAAACATTTATTTGGGAAAGAAAGAAAAACTAAAAGTCTTCCTCCACAAAATTTATTAGAATAAAATTCTTTAAGGGTATCTACATGTTTCGAACGTAGAAACGTTCATCATCAGGAGACAGAAAATATATTTATATAGTGCTGATGGTTTTAGCAGAAGAGAAAATGGTGAAGGACCTTAATGAAGCTTTCATTGAATTAAAAAATGATGTGTAAAAGAGACATAATATGGAGAGATTAATAAAAATTAAAACATACTGAGTTTGTGAGAAGTCAGTAAATGGAGTCTAAACCAATCAAATAAACTGGGGAAGAAGAAAAAACCTTTAAAAAGAAAGTGTCAAAGATTATTTAAATTTTTTTATAAAACATTTTAGGTATTCGTCAAAAAGACATTGAGAGAATAAAATTGGTAGTAATTATTACAGTAACAATGAAAATTACATTCAGCAAAGTGTTTTGAGGGGTACTGGGGTTTAAAGCTCAGCAAGAGGTTAATTTAAATTCGATAAAATTAATTAGATAATATCACATTTTAAAAAACTTGGAGGTCAAAGAGGTTGTTCACGTCCATGTGCTGGGACCAAAGTCCTTTATTAATTTCTCCATATTATGTCTCTGTTACACATCATTTTTTAATTCCATGAATGCTCCATTAAGGTCCTTCACCATTTTCTCTTCTGCTAAAACCATCAGCACATATTTTTTGTCTCCTGATGATGAACGTTTCTACGTTCGAAACAGGGGCGTCATTTCACATTTTTCTTGGGGGGGGGGGGGGGCATACCTAATTTCAAAAAAAAAACTTTATGGTCGAAAAAAAACATTTTATTGATGCCAAATTAACAGAAAAAAAAAATGTTTGTATAATATACATTAAATTAATGATATACCTACTTAATAATTTTTTTTATTTTTTTTTACCTTGTCTTATTACAACTGTCAGCTCCAGTTCACATTTAAAACTTTTTAAACTTTAATTTCTGATTAAGGAATGTCGAAAGCCAAGATTTTAAACTATTATTACTTCTACTCTTAAACAAAGAATGTGTACATGACATACATTTTTTATAACATCTACATTTTTCAAATTTTATATATAATTTGCTCTCCTCACACTTAACGGTGTTGTTCCACCAATATGTGACCTCATACAAAATTATTTCTTTATTAGTCCCTTTAATTAGTCAATTGAATCGACCCTACATTTTACTCAATTCTTTCTGTTCCTTCTTCACAACAATCAGCTTCTTTCTCTTTTGATTACAAATACTCCTACATTGACACATAACTTACTGTTGTCATAACTTTCTGACTTGGTTTCTGCTTATATTTTACGAATGGCCTCTCGTTAGGTCTATCATTATGTTTGTAGTTTCTCCAAATACCTAACTCTACCTTTTCATCATCTTGTAGCTCCGTTTGGACTGTTCGCACCTATTGTATTTCTTATTTTCCTTATTCTATTCTCCTGATGATGAATGTATATATACCCAAGCAGCATTTTAACAACTTCCGACCAATTTTGTGCTACTGGCGACGACGCATTAAGTTTTAATAATAGTCGCCCTCTGACTATTACTAAACGATGTTGGGGCGACGTTTGTCTGGGTCATATTTGATGACGTTGTACTAAGGTGTATTTTCCAACTTTAGATCGACGTCGGATTTTGTCATATAAAGAATAGACGTGTTTAGTCCATGCAGCCAACGACGTTATTACGTCGGTGAAGTCTCCACTAAGGTACTTCCATTAAGGTGATCTATCCAATGTTGTAACAACGTCGGTATACAACTAAGTTCTAGTAATTTTAGATTTTAAGGTTATTGCATGTTTGGGCTGAAAAGTTGGCAAACAATTTTTCTAACCTTGTTTTTTATAAGTATGTCATTTTAATTATTCAGTAAAATAAATAAAATGAAACGTCGTTTTGAATATGCTGCCACTTATTATAAAAAAAAAACAAAAAAACTGCAACAGCTTCAAGAAGGTTGCTTAAGCTCATCCCCTACTGGATGCCAAGAAGCGGGCCAAGAAGTCATCAACAACCCTATCTCAGATCAGACTGAAGTTTCCATATCCTCTGCTCAAGACAACTTGGTATAGTTATATTTCGTGAGGCACTTGGTAAAAAATTACTACTAGAAGTTCTTATTAGTAAAAGTTTGGTCGTTTCTGCGACTACGCCATTTTAGCAGTTTACAACAATGTATTTTCGGCGGCCATTGTTGTTTAACTATAATTATTTTTGTTTTATACTATGATTACTCCTAAAATAATGTTTTAAAACACATTGAAACGTCATAATAAAGCAATATGATTATAATTCTAAAGTTTGACGCTAAAATAAAGTTTTTCTCCACAAAATTTTTTTTACAAAAATATATTTTTTTTACACAAACGGTGAATTATCGCAGCCCTGTTTTAATTTACTATATATTTTACCTATATTTGTCAGTAAAGTACCATGCGTTTGCATTTTTACCCGATGCGTAGCGTGAACGAAATTATCTAATTAGGTACCATTTTTATCTTTTCCCATATGCTTGCCATCTTTTTAAATAAAAACATACTGGCATGCGTGAGTGAATTTTGTCCTATCATATTTTATAGGTTAGCCGAGTAGCAATAATATAACCAATTAGTATGTTATGCCGACTATTACTATCATTATATAAAATTTTGCACGACATGGTTTGATTTTTTGCACCACAAGATGTCAAGATGTTAGTCGCCACTTGCTCTTGTCCACAACTTTAAGGCGGATCCCGACGTCGAAACGACCCAAGAATGATTAACCATATTGGTCCAACCAGGAGTTGTAACGAAGTCGTAATGACGTAGGATGGCGACGTCGGGTCGTGTAGACCAACGTCGGGTCAACGTAAAATTGCTGCTTGGGTATATATTCGAAACATGTTGAGAATTTACCCTTTAATAAAACTTTATTTTAATATACCAGTGGAGGAAGACTTAAAGTGTCTTATTTCTCTCCTTTCACTAAATTAATGGTTTAGTGGGTAACGGCGATGCCTTATTATCAATGATCTGCTAGCTAGCAGATCATTGCTTATTATATATATATATATAGCAAATTCGTCAAGTAGTTTGTAGAAGTACACTTAGTTGCACAAAAATTGCTTACAGATATTGAATCCCACGATATATTTAAATGGTGACATACATGTATTTTACTTTTCCATGTACCTACGCATTTTCTCTGCAACAAAGTGTACAAACTATATGCGATGCGGTAAACCGTGGTAGGTATATTTAAGTTAAAAGATGTTTTTATTTGTAAAAGCCAAATTTTGAATTTTGCGTGTGAATACTCAGGGGGGGGGGGGAAATGCCCCCCCTGCCCCCCCCCCCAATTGACGCCCCTGGTTCGAAACATGTAGAGAGCCTTAAAAATTTTATTCTATTAAATTTTGTGGAGGAAGACTTGTAGTTTTTTCTTTCTTTCCCATAATTTTAACTCCACTTTAAGCATGGAATACTTCTTCAAACATTTATTTGTTCTTTGTAGTGTAAAAATGACATTAATCTAAAAACAATTACCTTGTCGGACATCCATTGTATTTATTTTGTTACTTAACACAACGTTTCGGTTAGTTAGTATCCCACTCACACAGGGCAATACCTTAATCACGGATCGAATCATTCAAACTCCATAAAACAGGGCATAATTCAAACTGTCTATCACAGAGCATATAACGTTTGCAACAATTCAAAAGACCTTAATATTGAAATTTCAAACATCAAAAAATATTTAAAACAGAATGTTTACCCTGAAACCCATGTAACTAATACCATCTCAAAATTTAAAAATCGCGAAGTAAAAACTAATACAGAAACGAAAGAGGAGCAAGCATTCCTCACAATACCTTATGTCAAAGGGATTTTTGAAAAGATTAGAAGGATAACCAAAAACTATAATATCAAAACAGCCATCAAATCCGGAAATACACTTAGAAGCTTTCTTACAAAAGTAAAATCCCCCCGTAATGAAAACACAAAAAATTGTATCTATCAAATCCCTTGCGAGTGTGGCGAAACATACATTGAAGAAACAAAAAAACCTCTTTCCGTATGAGTTAAAGAACATCTGAAACTTCGAGATCAGGTGTAACGGAACATGTATGGACTAACCAGCATAATATACAGTGGTCAGAAGCCAAGGTTTTGGACACGGAACAGCACTGGAGAAAACGAAAGTTCAAAGAAGCAGCTTTCATGAATCAAAATACCCATATATTTAGTAAACCAAGTATAGATATCCCCAATATCTGGAAGCCTCTTCTTGTCCAAAACCAACAACTCAAACTTCACACTCCAATAAGCACGTAGGCGAAGTCATCAAGCTTCACTGCACATGGAAAGTATTTAAGACAGTAACCTCAGAATAATTGTAATTTAGTTTACACTTGAAAACGGTTAGAGATACTAACTAAGTAGTCCGACAAGGTAATTTTTTTGATATTACTTCATTGTCTACCACCTTCAAAAAGACATTAATCTAGATTAAAGTTTGAACCTACAATCTTGCATACCGCTGTTAAAGACAATGGGACAAGTAGTACTGGAAAACTAATGTAATGGTAAGAAAGACTTTATAGCAAAGTTTTAAATTTTTCATAAAGTCCATGTTTTAGGCGCAATAAGGAAAAATATAATATGTTATATGCCCAAGGAGAGTTGAAAGAATCAATTACCAGATTGATTGAGTAAAAATCCCACATAGTTTCTTCTCTTGCTTCCCTGTTGAATTAATAAATTGAACTGTGTAATGTTCTTTCCTTGGGCCCTTTGTAGATTTGGTGCACATGCACCATTCCCTAGGATTATTGACATTTTAAGATGTATTAACCGAATTTTTTTTCAATATTTCTGTACATGTTAGAAGTACAATATAACCAAATATAAAAAAATATTATTAGATATCAAAACATGAAGGAAAAGTTGTATTATTTACATAATCTATTTGATAATCTTGATCACTCAAAAATTTCGGTTACATCGTAAAATTCCTAAGGGTACCACTGATCACTTTGCCACGTGTTCTTTCAATTTCAAGCTCTCTTTGCCTTGATAAATTGTTCACCACATATAAATAATAAGGCTTTACATAAACCATTAATTATAAAATGAAAATGTAACTCTTCCCTCCCTAACGCTAAACAAGCAATTAGTAATCTTCTGCAAATTTTGTCAATTTTATAATAAAATGCATATTTTTCATAAATTATTATTTTAAGAACATATTTTTGTATTTTCGGCTTTATCAAAAAAATTAAAACGCTAAAGGTTTAATGTCCAGTTCGGTACTTATTTCAGGGATTTTCCAATCTAAAGATTATAATAATTATATTTACATTTTGGATACACACAGGGTATTTATTTATTTATTTATTTATTTATTTATTTATTTAGGATACAAACAGGAAATCCCATAGACAGTATCCACTAATTTTATAATAAGTAAATTATATCTATCCTACAACAATATCAGCACTTATAAGCTAATAATATCAATGATTGGATAACAATACAAACAGAAGCATTTGCCATTATGGCAAATGCCTATGATAGGTAATAATAACAACATGAAAAAAACGAAGCATTATGATACTTATTTAATTATTCTAAAAGCCTTCGCTTTAGAGCATTTTTAATTCTATTCAAAGATGTTGAAAAGAAATCTAGATCTAGGTCCGAAAAATAGCGATTCGAGTTTCTCATCATTCGACTGATTGGTGAGTTTTGAGAACTATTTGTATGATGAAATGGAGTATAAAAAATGTAATTATTTCTTAATTGTCGCGGTGCAACATTGAACGCCATCCTTGAGACCAGATATGGAGAGTCAACCCTATTCGAGGATATTTTAAACATATAAACCAAGTCCGATAAAATTCTTCGATTCCGCAGAGACAATATACAAAAATGCAATCTTACAGTATTTATGTCGTGAAGTATATAATTTTGCTTAAATAGTAGACATCTCAAAAATCTGTTTTGCACCCTTTCCAATCTATCTATATATACAGCATACATTGGATTCCATACAACAGATGCAAAATTTAACTTGCTATACACATACGCATAATACAAGCACATCAAAGATTTAGTGTTCTTAAAGTATTTAGCCTGCCTAGTAATAAAGCCCAAAATCTGACAACAACTGGACGCCAAGGAGTTTATATGTTTATCAAACAAAAGCTTCTCATCAAGAACTACGCCAAGGTCCCTTATTTGATTCACTTTTTTAAGAACGCTTCCATTAATTAGATAGTCTTGGTTAATTAAATTTTTATTTCTAGAAAATGAGATCACGCAGCATTTATCTATATTGATAAACAAATAATTTTTTTTGCAATATGTGATAAAACGCAGGAGATCTTCTTGTACGAGGTCACAATCGACCAGTGAACGAATCTGCTTATACATTTTCAAATCGTCCGCATAAATTACAAAGTCACAATTCAAGAAGCAGCTTTTAATGTCATTTATGTAAATAATAAATAATAACGGCCCTAAATGCGATCCTTGTGGCACCCCGGAGGAAACTGGAAGAGTATCAGAATTGACTCCATTTATACATACTCTGAACTGTCGATCTGACATATACGATCTAAACCATTCCAATAGGCTACCACTTACACCGATCAATTTTAGTTTATTTAGCATGAGAACCTGATCAACTTTATCGAATGCCTTACTAAAGTCGGTGTAAATGGCATCAACCTGAACACGTTTATCCATACTTTCTTTTATGAAGTCCGTATAGATTAAAAGATTGCTTTCAATGGACCTATTAGCCATAAATCCGTGTTGCTCCAAGATGATTTGTCCTTTCACGAGATTAAAAAGATATTTATAAAGTAGTTTTTCGAGTAGTTTGGCAAATATGCACAATTTACTTATCGGACGATAATTATTGGCGAGATTCCTTTGACCACCCTTAAAAATTGGTACCACATTTGACAGTTTCCATTTCTGGGGAAACAAACCGGCTTTAAGAGATTGGTTGAACAGTAAAAATAAGGGCAAAGAGAGGCCAGAAGCACAGTTCTTGGCAAAAACAGATGGAATGCCATCCGGACCAGCTCCCTTTTTGGGGTCCAGTTGTCTCAGGCCATCAAACACTTCCTGTTCAGAGAACTGAAGATGAGATAGATGATCATGCGATGGAGCAACATATCGGCCATCATTGTTATTATTCGAACTGTTGTTTTGATTGACATATGTTGACTTAATAAACACACTTTCAAAATAATTAGCGAACATGTTGCTGATCTCAAGATGATCGTTAGCCTCTAGATTGTTATAATTCATTGATGATGGAATACCTGTATTTTTTTTGTTTAATGATACAAATTGCCAAAATTTTTTATGATTTATGATTTATTGGGGGTTTCCGGGGTTTGCAGGTATATTGTTGGGGGTTGTTTATTGTAACTTAATAATGCGTTATTATTACCTGCTTAACAAACTATATGTAAATCGATTTGTAATACATACTTCTGTTTTAGTTTGTTAAAAGATTTCATTATTTTCAGTGTGAAACTAGTAATTTCAAATTTGTGTTCAGAATGATTAAGATGGCGAAAACGTCTTCGTGGTTTAAAAATTTCCCACAGTTGCAGTTTAGTGGAGAAAAAGTATTCTGTAAAGCTTGTACAAAAATTATTGTTTGTGAAAAGAAGTTCCAAATCGATCAACATTTCAAAACACCGCTGCATAAGTCAAAGTTACAAAAAATGAGATCTGAGCCCCTTTAGCTAAGTGTAACAAACGCATTTTAAAATGTTGGAGAAAAATCGAAATCTGAAAAAGAAATTTTTCCAGATGACTTACGTAAGGCTTTGGTCGATGCAAACATACTTTTAAAAAAATTGCAAAATCCGCAAATAGATAAACATAGTCGCAGAAATCGTCAGAACTGAATATCTTTTGTTAAATAAACTAATTTCAAATGTAAAAAAAGGGTTTCTAAAACCACCTCTAAGAGTGCAATTGTATAAGGAGAGATTACCAGGAGTTAGTTTACCTCCAGAACCTGTAATTATCCGGTGGGGAACATGAATTAAGGCCACAATATTCTATGCAGAGCATTTCGAAGCCATTAAGGAACTAATTTTGGATTTAGATGAAGATTTCTAGTGTGTTGTGCAAAGTAAAAACTTGTTAAAAATTGCAAGTGTAGCGAAAGATCTTGTTTTTATTAAGGTTAATTTCAGTTTTATACCGGACATAATATCCTCGTTGGATAGTAGAAATTTATGTTTAAGAAATTCAATTAGTATTGTTGAAACTTTTCCGCTAAATGTAACAACATTCCCGGTAAAGTAGGAGATCAAGTAAGAAGCAAATTGGATGTAACTGTAAAAAAGAATGAAGGATTTAAATACTTAACTGCAGTAAAAAGCATTTATGAGGGTAAACCATTCAACGAAGTTGATGATATTTTTTATAACCCAACGTGTTTCTTTACCTCATTTTACTATATTAAATTAAGAAATATTGCATACCAGTATGCATATTTGGTAAAAAAAAATTCAAATAACTGCATATTTTAAAGGCAAACAAGACATATATATGCGCATATTTTGAATGAATTTAAGTGCATATAATCCGCCCTTTAGTAATCGCAATCACAATTGACTTAAAGTAGACAGAGCAATAATTTTCCAAATAAAATTCTAAATTAGCTCCCTGCTCCCAAAACAACTATAAATATAATTTGTAAAGAAATAAAAATAACAATAAATTTATAATAAAATTAATGAAGAAAAAACATTTTTGAATTAATAGAACGAATAAACAAACACCGACAGTAAATAAAGCAGATGTTGAACAAGGGAAAAATGGAAATTTTTTACATGTGTGTCCAAAAGAAGTACCACCCAACCCACAGTCTAAACTGTAATGATCCTTTAGACTTTAGACTATATAAACTTTTTTTTTGGTCGTACCTGTACCTTAAAAATTAAAAGTGAGCTATGTCATTCTATTGACTTTGACTGATATAACTAAGGAAGTATGCCGCCTGTCTTCCGTTTATGATTATGTTTTGATGTTTTTATTATAAGGTGCCAAAAATCAATATTTACGAATTTAAGCCGATAAGATAACAATAATTATTATTGGCATTTTGCTGAAAACCAATGTATTAACTACCCGATCGTCTTCAGACGAAACATACAATATTTTATAGATTTAAAAAAAAAACGTTTATGTCGTGAAATCATTGATAATAATAGCTGAGCTATGTGCTAATTGAAGTGAATACTATGGCGCATTGGTGGATTTTAATATTCATTACTATTGAACTGAAGAGGTAAGTCTTGTCAAAAATTTAAAAAACGGTCGTTACTTTAGTTGAATATGCAGGGAAAAATTATACCTGAATTGGAATTATTAGAATATGATAATTTTAATTTAAAATGTTGGCTGTGACGTCACAGGAGATGTACAGGTATATTTTAAGTGCTGTCAGGTTATATTCGATTAACAGGAAGTATTAAGTTTCCATTTCCTATCTATTTTTTTAGTTTGTCTTTAAAAACAAACTACCTATTGGAAAAAGCGAATTAAAGTCTGTTCAGTGACCGCTGACCGTTACGTCATATTCTTAATATTTGCGGTATGTAGTAAATTAATTTAGTTAGTTTACCGTTGGTAAATATTATGATTTTTAATTTGAAGAAGTAGTCCATGCTTAAAGTGGAGTTAAAAGTATGGGAAAGAAAGAAAAAACAAAAAGTCTTCCTCCACAAAATTTAATAGGATGATTCTCAAGATGTTTCGAGCGTAGAAACGTTCATCATCAGGAGACAGATAATGTATTTAAATAGTGCTGATGGTTTTAGCAGAAGAGAAAATGGTGATGGACCTTAATGGAGCTTTCATGGAATTGAAAATTTTTTTGATGTGTAAGAGAGCCATAAAATGGATAAATTCATGAAATTTAAATCATATTCAGTATGTGAGAAGTCAGTATAAGTGGTCTAAGATAGATAAAAATTGGGGAAGAAGAAGAATCTTTCTAAAAAGAAAGTATAAAAAAAATTATTTAATTTTTAGAAAACATTTTAAAGTTTTTGTCAAAAAGACTTTGGTGGAGAAAAATTTGTAGTAGTTATCACACAGGTGATCTGTAACAATAGAAAATTAAATTAAAAATAAAGAATGAAGTCAAAAACTTTTTTAAAAAACATTTTTTTGGATACAAAGTCAATACTTACGAAAACCACATAAAAGAGCTTGGTGGGGTACTGAGATTTAAGGCTCAGTAACCCCTCCAAAGGTTAATTTAAATGCAGTAGAAATATTCAGAAAATCGCACATTTTATCAAAAAATATTCAAGAGGTCGAAAACGTTGTTAAACGTCCATGTGCCGGACCCAAATGAAATGATGGATTGATTGACAGCTATACTGACAGTTAATATGGCGGTGAAAATTAAATTACAGCGATGAAAAAGAGAAAAAAATTAATCGTAGAGGAAAGCTTAATTAGGGTTGGGTAGATATAGTACTACTAACCAATTAACTAAATTAAAAAATAGATCTTAAAACTAAGAATGTAAATGTTTTTAAGATGGGATATAAATAATTTAGGTGTATGAATGGTAGGTGTCCTAAGTCCTAAAGTTACTTTGTGTGTGGTTGCATCTGTAGATGAGAAAATTAAATGTTTCTGTATACATGTCACAGAGGAATAATTGGTATTCTGTAGTGTGTGTTGTGTCTTCTATAGATGGGAAAAGGAGTGTGAAAGATAGAGAAGATTATGATTTTTCTTAGGCTTGATCTACATAATAAAGGATGCATGTGAAAAAGTAAAACAAAAGCGCGTTCTTTAAAATTTTTAATTATTATTTTTATACTGTTAATGAATTAAGTAATTTATTTAGGGTAAAAGGTATCATGGGATGAAACATTTAAAAAAATTTAAATTGAATCATATATTTTTTGTCTGGTAGGTACCTATCTAGTTCATCAGTCTATAAATTTTGTTTCAAATAATTTCATCTAATTTATAAAACCATAAAGAAGAAAATATAATAAAAAATTTTAACATAAAACACAAAATACAGTTTTTTAATAATAAAAATAAATTATCTCCGCAAGGATCATCATCATCAGATTCGTCTAAGTTAATATTCTTAATATTCTTTAAACCATTTCTTAATTTTTTTACTATTCATCGAATCCTAATAATCACCAGATTTCAAGCCAGACTTAAAAATATCAAACTTGCATTATTCACAAATCCATTTTTCTGAACCAGCATGTAGAATAATATACCGTACATCCTCTGACGATTTTTTTAAACCATATGAAGAGTATTGCCAACTTCTCCTAAAAGCCCCTTTACTGTATATCCCGGTTTTATCCAGAAAAACAGGTCAGGGAAATTGAGTGTTGCCGGTATTCTTAAATTCTCTTAAAAATTCTACTCGTTTTCGGGCTATATGAGGTTGCTCTATTAAAAAACGCCTGTTTGATATACCTAGTACAGTTTTATTCATGAAAATTGGGTACACTAAATTGGTTATATTGTAAATCGGACTTGATTAATTTTGACTTTTTAAAAAGTGAAAGACTGTTAATGCCAAAATTTTAAAAATGCGTCGTCATTTGACAGAACTTGAAAAAGCTCAAATAATAGTCCGAATTGAAGATGGGTGGTCAATACGGGCACTAGCAAATTTTTACGGAAAAGGCAAGAACACAATTTTAAGAGTTGTGCAACGTTGGGAGCAAGAGTCGTCTTTAAAAAGAAAGGTTGGTACTGGTCCGGTCAGCATTTCCAATCCCGAATAAGATGACGCATTTCTGGAATATCTAAGGGCAAATCCTTTCGGAACTACAAGAGACGCTGTCATTGATGTCGGATTTCCTGCATCTTAACTTACAGCCAGCAGAAGAGTAAAATAATCAGAGTTAAAAAACCCGCGTAGCTGCGAAAAAAATTATGGTCACAGATCAACAGAGGCAATTTCGGGTGCTTTTCGCCTTAAATAATATATACCGCGGCCATCATTTTTGGAACACGGTAGTATTCACTGATGAAAAGGTTTTTCAGTCTACATATAATGGACAAATCCATGTATACCGTCCAGACAACACAAGATTCGAAGAGCGGTATACTAGCGGTCTTGCTTTTCGACCTGTACGATTTTCTGTGAATGTCTGGGGTTGTATTTGTGTTCATGGGCCTGGTGTCTTATGGCGATTGGAGGGCAGATTCAACGCCGAATATTATATGCGTGTTCTGGAACATATAATGCTACCATCTGTTGGACAACTATATCCACATACCTCATTCGTCTTTCAGCACGACAATTGCCCGGTTCATACCGCAAATGCTATGAGGGAATGGTTTCAACATAATAATGTAGAAGTTCTGCCATGGCCTGCTTATAGTCCCGATATTAATCCAATAGAAAACGTCTGGGGTTTAATTGCAAAAAAAAGAAATATACAGAAGAAATTTTAGACCTCACAATGCTAATGAATTATACGAAGTAATTTATGAGTGCTGGGAAGGCCTTGATCAAAATATTATTGTAAATTGTATTAACTCAATTCCAAACAAATTAGCTCAAGTAGTCGAAAAAGAAGGTCATATGACAAAATATTAAATTTTAATAATTATTGATATTGTTTTTACATTCGATGTTTATGTTGTTGTTATTGTTGCTGTTGTTATATAGGTGCGTTGAATATAAAAATTTACGATAGTACAGAAATATTTTTTACATTTTATTAGACGTTTTATTATCTACGCCAATGCTTTGCTTGCCATGTCACTACTATAACCTCAATTATTGCATAAAAGCCGAATTTACGCAAATATGGCAAATAACGGTCGTAAGACTTGTACCCATTTTCAATTAATACAACTGTACATTTACGCCATTTAAATTTTAATTGTTTTTAAACAGTCCACTAATGAACCAGTAGATATTTCAATACCATCAATAATTTTAAGATTTAGTTATATTGAGCGAATGCTAACGTTTTCACCAGCTCTATACATCCCATAAATACGCTCTCTTATGGTATGTTCATGAATTTCGTGAAGTTGGCGACCACGGAATGACAAAATAGCTACATTATTGCTATTCTTTAAATATACATCCTTCTCTATCCTCTTTGCCTTAATTCGTTGGATTGTTGAACACGAAACTCCCAAAGCATCCAAATTCTCTATAACAGATAGGTATTTATGAAAACATTGCCATATTATATTTTTCATGTTTATTATTTATGTTTTAACAATTCCTGCTTTATTATATCTGCTTACCTCGTAAATTGCGTTAAAGAGTAAAATAGTCTTTCCGGCATCCCTTTCTCTTCGAAAATTTTTATTAACTAAATTTCAAATTAATGCTTGTTCTTTTTCACAATACCGTAACATTTTTGAAATAATGTTGAATAAAAATGTTACGGTCAAAAATGCCAATAAAACTTTTTTGACTGGTAAAATTAAACGACATTCATTATTGACGCAAATTTACTTTCTCACCCAGTTCACGAATGTTAGAAAGATAAGCGCTAGTCGTGACGTAACGGTCAGCGGTCATTGATCAGATTTTATATCAATGTTGTCAATTTCAGGATAATTGAAAAAAGTATTTACTTTTGATCATTTCTATTTATAAAAAAACTCACGATTGAACAGTTTTGCATAGTGTCATAAATGATGTAATAAGTAGGATACATTTTCTGTTTTTGAATAGTTATCAAAAATAAGACACTTTTTGCTTTCTAATTTTTCATAATTTATTGGAGTATTACTCTACATAATATGTATTGAGGTTTTTCAAGACTACTGTTAACATACTCATTTGTATTAGTGTTTTTCATTAAGGTTTGGGAAGACGAAAACGTGGCCAACCGTTTTCAACCCAATTTGTTTTTAATGTCAAAAAAAGGTTTCTAAAATACTTGGATACATACATTGGCCCTAGGGTTGCCAGGTGTCCTGGATTTGGAAGGATGTCCTGGATTTGAGGCTTAAATTTAGCGTCCTTCGAAGACCTTTAGAAGGACGCCTAATGTCCTGGATTTCTTAAATTCTAAAAAGACCCTTTGACTTTGATTCAATGATGGAAATCGTAACTAACTTATCCATAGACATATAAATATTGATAATTTGTATGAAGAATATTGTATATTAAAACATACCCTTGACAAAGCTTGCGCTTTACCTGAGGAATCCATTATCCAGAAATGGAACAACATCTTTTTAGCTAACCCTGAAATTCATTCTTTTTTAAAAATAATACTACAGTTTGTGTTTTCAATATACGGGTCAAGCGATGACTCCGAAATATTTTTTTATTCTTTATGCAATGCAGCCTGGAGCAACAGCCGAAATAATTTGGTTCACCACGTAAAAGCAGAGTTTCAGATAAAAACAAATTTTAATTTAACCTGTAAAGAATTTTATATGGCAACTAGAAACAAAAAGCTCTTGGAAGCCCATTCTAATAAAATATATTCTGTATAATAATACATTTTTTAAAGCATTTTTAACTTGTTATTTTGTTAGAAAAAACTTAGCTTTTGTTTATTTTTTACATAAAATAAATTCTGTTTTAGTTTTAAAAAAATGTCCTTTTTTATTTGTGTCAGTCCTTCCTTTTTTAAACTTGTGTCCTGCGATTTGCAGATTTAAACCTGGCAACCCTAATTGGACCACAAAATTAACCGGACGAAAAAATGTTTGCTTCAATTCAATCTTAAATAACTTTAAAGTTTTTTTTATCAACTTCGATAATTTTTTGACATGTTGCAGATGATGTCGTCTTCATCATGACTTGATATCGTTTTTACGAACAGTGTAAATGGATATGTTGACGTACAGGGCAGCACAAGAAAATGGATTTTACGGTTAACTTCTGAACATCCTGTGGAAACATTAACTGATTGATGTTTTATTGCACGACATTTTTAAGTCCCAACTTTTCTGAACAACTTGTTTTTCGATTCGTACCGATATCTGGATTCTTAAAGGAAAAACAAAGGTTTAAAGGACATAATGCAATAATCCTTTATTAGCAACAAAAAATTAAAAAATAACATAGGTAATAATAGTAGTTTTAAGATTATTTTATTAAAATTGAGTATTTCCTCCACGAGCCTAAATAACAGCTCTCATCATTTCAGGCATTCAGGCATAAAATCTGCTGCCACTCGTTCGTCAGTTTCTGTGCTAACGCAACCAAAATTTGATACTCACCGTAATTGTCTCCAATTCTTTTTTCTCGTGTATCCCACATATGCCCAATAGGGTTCAGGTCCGGACTTCTTGAGGGCCAGTCCAATACTTAAACGCAACTTCGTTCGAATATTGCCTCGTTATTTGTGCTATGTGCGGTGGAGCATTGTGCATTAAATTAAAATTTTCTTCTATAAAATGCGAGGAAAGTACCACATGTTCTTGTAAGCAATGTCTAATGTATCTATCGACGTTAATATGCCCCCGAAGTGTAATGAGGTATGTACGGACTTCCAAACAAATGCCGCCTCACACCATTACTCCTCCGCCACCAAATTGCACTCTAGGAGAGAAACAACATCAAGAGTGAATGATGAAAGAGTTTTGGACTTCCATTGTCTTTATTTGTTTTAAATCACAACGTGCTCACCATATCATGTGGTCAGAAGCTGAAATCCTACATAAGGAACCACACTGGAGAAGAAATAAATTTCAAGGAAGCTGCTGCTATTCACCAGAACCCAGGCTGTTTTAGTAAACCATCCTTAGACATAAGAAATATCTGGAAACCTTTGTTAGATAGATGTAATCTTAGGATAAGATCGCGTGCCAACTAAACGCATGACTGCACCCATCTCAGTTATGCTTTAGTGCTCCTAGCTAGTATAAATAGTCCTGTAGTTACTTTACTTATTTAGTATTCACCTAAAGACGACTGGAGATACTTACCACTTGAAACGTTGTGATTTAAAACAAATAAAGACAATGGAAGTCCAAAATTCTTTCATCATTCAAGAAACATCATTGTCTCCAACCTTCAAACAGTCAACATTAAGAGTATTGTTCTTCGGGCGACCTCCACACTCTTTGACGTCCGTCAGGGGAATATCGCGTAAAATGAGACCCGTCTGTAAAGAGAACTTTTTGCCAGTCGTTCATTTCCCAATCTGCATGAGCTCGAGCAAATTCAAGACGCTGTCTTAGATGACCTGCGTCTAATAGAGGTCCTGTAGCAGGTACATAAGATGTTATGTTCTCTCAACCTTCTGCGTGCGGTTTCAGATGGAACTAAGGTACCATGAACATAATCTGCCAATCTTATAGCTAAAACCGGAGCAGAGGCTGTTCGCTCTCGAAGAACCGGAAGACGAACAAATCGATCTTCAACTGCATTTGTGGCTCTTCGTCTTCCCTGTCCGGGTCTTCTTGAGTAAGAACCAGTTTGTCTACATTTTTGTATCGCATCGAATACCGTACTGCGTTTTTTGCGATATACAGAATCGGCAGACCATCATCTTGTAAAGCTACGGCTTGTGCCACTTCTTCTGATCTCATCTTTATCTTACATAAATACACTTATCGTTTACGAGACAGTTTCAAAACACTAAACAACCAACAATAACTTACAGCTGGAAGTACAGAAACTAATAAATCTGTAATTTGTTAAAAAAATATCCTTTTGACAAGCCATGGTGATATGGAAACTGCATTCAGAAAGATAAAAGGAAGACAAAGCCAATTTTACAAATAATTTTTAAATTTTTTGTTGCTAATAAAGGATTATTGTATTATTTCCTTTAAACCTTTGTTTACCTTTACGAATCCAGATATCGGTACGAATCAAAAACAAGTTGTTGAGAAAAGTTGGGACTTAAAAATGTCGTACAAAAAAACATCAATCAGTTATTAAATTTTTCCACAGAATGTTCAGAAGTTAGGTGAAAAATGCAATTTTTTGTGCTACCCTGTATATAAACATATTCATTTACACTGTTCGTGTAAATGATATCACAACATGATGAAGACGACAGCATCTGCAACATGTCAAAAAATTATCATGCGTCATTTTAGGAAAGTTCTAAGTTAACTTCTTAAAGTTTTTTCAATGGCAGCTTTTCTAAAACCTAATAGTGTATGGTATCAAGATAATCGTAATAAAATCCTCATTTTTCTTAACCCGACGATCCACCATGTTGCCATTTAAAAAAAATGAGTTATACAACTTTAAAGATTAAATTTTACATAGCACATAGCATTGGACCAAAAATAGTAAAATTGTATTTTTCCCAAGATTAAAGAACTGAAATAAGTGATTTTAAGGTATTCATAGCCCTCTAGATAAAACAATAAATATTGAAAAAAGTATTTTCTTGGTGACAAAAAGTGACAAGTGACACATCGTTGTATTTGGAATGTCATATGGAGTCAAAAAAAGTAAAAATATACCAGGTGTCCCATTTAAAAATCGAAAGTTTATGTCACTTCCGGTTAAACCGGAAGTTCCATAATGTTGAGTCACCTGACAAAAAATGCAGTTTTATGTCGTATACAAATCCCCCAAATTTTATTCCATTATCTTGAAAAACAAAAAGTTAGAGGGGCGAACCACCTTCCGTGGACACCCGGTATAGTTGAAACGAGAGTTAATTCATGTACCTTTGACTTCTCCGAAAGAACTGCATTTGTTTATAATTTTCGTAGACTGTAAGTTGTATGGTATTTTATTTGGCAGCCCTATACATCATTTCTTGTTTATTTTAGGGCTAATTGTGACTACGAATGTACAACGGATATCAGCGAAGTAACATGTCTGGGAATTACCTCCGACCATTTATCACGAGACGTTACCTTAAATAAAACCGACACAGTAGTTCTGAACGTTACAAATGGAATTATTCCGACCATTTCACCAAGCACTTTCAAAGATTTCAACAGATTACAAAATTTGTATGTTATAAATTGTAAAGTTTCAAACTTGGAGGACAATTCACTTTCTCACTCTTCGACTCTAAAAGAGTTGTCTTTAAACAATAACACTTTAACGAAATTCAATTCAGGTTCCTTGCCCCCTGAAAACGTGTTAACTAACCTGGATTTGTCTTATAATCTTTTGAATGATCTTTCTGACTTTAACGTAAGTTATTTTCCCAAATTAAGGGTGCTCAATTTAGCCAGTAATTTTCTATCATATCTGCCGGCAAATCTGCTTACAAAACTGAAAGACATGAACTCATTTTATCTTCTGATAGATAATAACCCATGGGATTGTAACGATTCCCATTGGACCGAACATTTAACAGAAAAGTTAACCGAGGCATTTTGTCCAAACCAAACGTTTAATTACATATTAAGTGGTGAAACAGAAACTACAACTGCAGTTTCTGAAACTACAACTGGTGTTTCTGAAACTACAACTGCTGTTTCTGAAACTACAACCGCTGTTTCTGAAACTACAATTGAGCTATCGACTTCGGATACAACAAAAAATGATGTAGATTTACCATTTTTGATAATGCGAGACCCCAAAAACTACCATAATAATGATTCTGAAACGCAGCTGGAAACATTAGATGAAGAAAATAATGGAACTAATTTAAAACGAAGAAAAGATGTTCCTTGCGAAAAAAACAGCTGTGCCACGTGTAGTTTCCTCTTTTGTATTTATTGGTTTATAGGAGGAATATGGATTGGAATAATTGTGGGAAACATACCAAAAATTAAAAACTTATTATGCGGCAAGAATGTGGTATATGTCGATGATTATACACAGTGTGGTAAGTTTTTATCTATTACTAGCTTAGATTAAACATTTTTGCGAAGATACGTACTTAATCACCTCTCCTTGGTGTAAAATATCTCTCCTTATTTTAGTGTTATTAAAATTTTTGGTGTTCCTTTATTGGTACAGAAAAGGTTGCCATGTCATCATTATAAGTACAGAGTCATTAGTTATATTTTGACCGCCTCCTTAACTTTTTTAATATTAAGATAGAGATTTAATTTTGTTACCAGGTTGTAGGTACTAAAATATATTTTATTTTCTTTGTTCATAAATATTATAAAGAAAGTGGTACAAACCAAAGTTGTATTTTTTTTAATGGAATGACCTATTTATTTTTACGTTATTTAAAGAAGATTAAAAGAGCTCTTCAAAAATACCCCATATGTTATACCGTGCGAGCAAAAATTATTTGTATCTAAGGACGTAATGCTTAGCCGTAAAGCCTAATCCCTGTTGGGTGTCAGTAACTACATGAATTAACAATCAATCAGTTATTCCGTCATCTTTGACAGTCGTTACAAGTTATTTGATTTATCGCTAATTTTTCCAATTTCTTGAACAATTCACACAATGGGCTTTACGGAACAGCACAAAACATTCATGGTTGAAGTGTATTTTCGAAACGGGGTTAGAGTAAATTGTGAGTGGCAATACAATCCGGGTTTGTGCATGGACGATTTTCACGAACATTTTCCTAACGTTGCTTTTATTGCTGGGGATTTTTATCATTGCCTGAAAATAACCGTAGCTGTGTTTAGGGAAACAGGTTCTATACAACACAAAAAAGGAGCAGGAAGACCATCTGTAAGAACAGAAGAACTTGTGGCAATCGTTCGTGAAATAATGCAAAATACGCCAACAAATTGTATAAGACGCCTGTCCCAAGAAGTGCGAAGATCTTATGGAACATGCAGGACTATTCTATTTTGTAAACAACAAAAATAAATTTTTCTATTTCACGTTCATAATAAGCTCAGTACGATACGCATTTGCGTATCGTAATGAAGCTATTTCGATACGCGTTTTTTCTTTATTTAATGTTGGTAACATTTAAATGTTTTATTTCATTGACTTGCGCGGCCTTTGTGATTTACGAGAAAACCCATTTTTCGCAGAGGAAAAATAACTTGATAACTTACTTTTTTATTCTGTAAATCTATAAATCAATCTTTTGTAGATGCTTCAAGCTATCATTTTCTGCCAAATCCTATCCAAAATTTAATCTACTAACCTTCCAATGTCGATTTTAACTTCAACTTTATTTGAATTTTCCATCTTCCCTATACTAAATTGCAATGCCGTGACGTAAAATCACGTCTTTTGAAATTCGAAAAAAAGTAGCAAAATCTCCCGAATTTCCGAACGCTCTGTATATGTACCGAATGTACAAGGATCACACAACGTATTCCGTCCAATTTCAAATCTCATATCGCTAAAATAACTTTAGAATCTCGTGGTGAAAATGGGTCAATAAATCAAAAAATGACAGTTTGCAAAATAATTTTTGTTGTCCAGAGGCTACTATGATGAAAAATAGTATTACCAACATAAAATTTAGACATAAAAATTTACAAAATTTGAAGGATTTATTTTCTTTTTAAAATGTATTTTTCTTGATTATAAAAGGTGAAATAGAAAAAAATGTATAAAGCACATGTTTCATAAGGCGTTTTAGCGCACGTGTCAATAAAAAAACTCGCCACTTTGTGGCTCGTTTTTCAAAATAGACGCGTGCGCTAAAACCGCTTCTTATGAAACGTGTACATTAATATACTATTGTATTTGTCTACTTATTTTACTACTCATTAGTTTGGCATATCATGTCATAATATAAATTTGACCAAATTTTAACCTAGATTTGGTTAGATATATCGTTCCCATATCATTGTGATCTAAACCAAGCCCTACGTTTTTTAACCCAAGCCCTCTTTAATGCAAATAATTTTCGCTCGCACGGTACCATTCAGGTGCCATCAAGGAATGATGAAATTTTGGCAAATAATTAGAAAACGGTTACGGAGACGGTCAAAATCTAGCCAATGACCTAGACAATTGAATGCTGTAACAAAGAAAATTATATTGATACTTTTAATGCTCGCTTAAATTTTTAATAAATTATGAAAATATTAAATTATTGAATAATTCGTTTTGCCAGAATAATGATAAAATATGTCAGTAGGTTCAAAATGGAACCTGCCTAATAATATTCACCTTTATACCGGGTGTCCACGGAAGGTGGCTCGCCCCTCTAACTTTTTGGTTTTCAAGATAATAAAACAAAATTCGGGGGATTTGTATACGACAAAAAACTGCATTTTTTGACCGGTGACTCAACATTATGGAACTTCCAGTTTAACCGGAAGTGACATAAACTTTCGATTTTTTAATGGGACACCTGGTATATTTTTACTTTTTTTTGGCTCCATATGACATTCTAAATACAACGATGTGTCACTTGTCACTTTTTGTCACCAAGAAAATATTTTCTTTCCAAATTTATTGATTTATCTAGAGGGCTATGAATACCTTAAAATCACTTATTTCAATTCTTTAATCTTGGAAAAAATACAATTTTACTATTTTTGGTCAAATGCTATGTGCTATGTAAAATTTTATCTTTAAAGTTGTATAACTAATTTTTTTAAATGGCAACATGGTGGCTCGTCGGGTTAAGAAAAAAGAGGATTTTATTACAATTATTTTTATACCATACACTATTAGGTTTTAGAAAAGCTGCCATTAAAAAACTTTAAAAAGTTAACTTAGAACTTTCTGAAAATAAAGCATCTTTCGAGAATAAATTTAGATTTAAATGCATCAAGTAGCCTGTGACCAGCAAAACTGATAAAACAAAATCATGCCTTGAAGAAAATTGAAATGCCAACAGCTTCTGCCAAAGTAAATTAGTTTGTTGTTTAAAAATCATGGAAAATAATAGTTTTACAAGGAGTGAAAAAGTTGATATCTTATTATGGTCAGGCTCATTTCGCATTTTCGGAACCAGTTTTGGGTAACTAATAGTGCCGAATTGGATGACGCCGATTAAAACATCTTTGTGCGTAAAGTCGTGCAGCATCGGATGAATTATTTCTACATTCTCCAAACACTAATAACATATCAACTTTTTCACTTCTTGTAAAACTATTATTTTCCATGCTTTTTAAACAACAATCTAATTTACTTTGACACAAGCTGTCGGCATGTCAATTTTCTTCAAGGCGTGATTTGTTTTATCAGTTTTGCTGGTCACAGGCTACTTGATGCATTTAAATCTAAATTTATTCTCAAAAGATGCTTCATTTTAGGAAAGTTCTAAGTTAACTTTTTAAAGTATTTTAATGGCAGCTTTTCTAAAACCTAATAGTGTATGGTATCAAAATAATCGTAATAAAATCCTCTTTTTTCTTAACCCGACGAGCCACCATGTTGCCATTAAAAAAAAGAGTTATACAACTTTTAAGATTAAATTTTACACAGCACATGGCATTGGAGCAAAAATAGTAAAATTGTAGTTTTCCCAGGATTAAAGAACTAAAATAAGTTATTTTAAGGTATTCATAGCCCTCTAGATAAAACAATAAATTTGGAAAAAAAATATTTTCTTGGTGACAAAAAGTGACAAGTGACACATCGTTGTATTTAGAATGTCATATGGAGTCAAAAAAAGTAAAAATATACCAAGTGTCCCATTTAAAAATCGAAAGTTTATGTCACTTCCGGTTAAACCGGAAGTTTCATAATGTTGAGTCACCTGTCAAAAAATGCAGTTTTATGTCGTATACAAATCCCTCGAGTTTTATTTCATTATCTTGCAAAACAAAAAAGTTAGATGGGCGAGCCACCTTCCGTGGACACCCGGTATACCAAAAATTGCCCAAGTTTAACGTTCTCGGCTATTTTAAAAATATAATAGTTGGTATATCAAAATATAAGTGCCAACCAAGCAGGTAGCATTATTTTAATTATTATACCAAAAGTTCGTTCCCCAAAGTGCTTTTACTTTAATTGGCTAATACAACAGCACAGCACTTGCGAGTGTATAAGAGTATAGGTTAATATAGTTTTATTTTTATTATCTATAAGGAATATAATTTTTTTAAATGGAGCGGAAAAATATTGTTTGCACGCGGACGCTCCTAGGTCCAGGCGCGGCCTTGGAGGAGGGGGAGAACGGCCTATACCCGTAAATTCGCTTTTAGCTTAGTACATAGATAGTTTACTTTAGATAAGCAAACAATAATCACGAAAGTGGCAAATTTATGGCCACGTGCATGTAAATAAAGCTACACCGGATTAGGCATGCGCACATTGCGCACTGCAAGCTTATCATTTGACGAATGGGAAAATAGACAGGTCCGGGCTTTAAAATTTAAGTTCTTGCTCAACAAATTGTAAAAGTTTACCTTCAATAATTTATTTTTACGAGTAAACAGCTAAAATTTTCCCCAAATCTTTGCCAAAAAATTGAAATTTCTTGTCAATTTTTGATCAAGTTGGGAAATAAGGTATTGATTTCTGGCATTTTTAGTAGTTACAAACCTATCAGATTTTGAAGATAGAAAATTGTTTCTAAAGATTTTTCTAAAATTTGTTTAAAAATCATTCGTTGTCGTGTTTTTAGTTCAAAAAGGAAGAGAAACAAGTTAATTAAACTATAAAACTTATAAAATCGAATATAAAAACAAACAAAATCAGCAAAATAACCAGTCTTGTGTAACCTGGGCCTAGTTTGATATCGTCCCCTTAATACTACAACTAGGTAACTCAAAATTTGTGATTTCTCAGGAGAGCAGTTTTAAGTTTGCCAAAAATAAAAAGAGGCCTATTAGGGCAAATCGAAATTGTTTCTGAATATATCGCAGGTAGTTGAAATTAATCTAAATCCTGATAATTTTAAGTGGTCAAAACCCTTGTTTTCATTATTTTTTTAATAATTAAATTAGATATCTAGAATCTAGTTTTAGCAATTATTTTTTTTAGAAAAAACAAATATATCTAGTTTTTGATACAACTGTTTTTAAACAAACTCACCTTTAGTCTCTATTGGCTGGCTACGCGCTAATGCTAATATATATTTTGCTCTTGTAGACATTTCTAATATTTTTTTACACAAAATATCCCTGAAACTATACAAACAATAATAATAAATATCCACAACCGCCGCTAGAAACAATTGCACAAATAGGCATCTTGTAGAAACTCGGAAAAGGGCTGTCAACAAGTCAAGTTAGCCAGGCGCACAATTAGGTATTTCAAATTAACCACTTGTTGCATTAAATAAATTCGGCGTTGCCAAATACACGATTAGATATTTTAAGGTGACTACTTTTAGCAGTAAGTTTTTTTTTGCTTTAGGACATATCTATATTGTGTCATTGGATTTCTCTACTATCGAGTGGGAATTGAACTTAGCTAGTTGTAGCATTAAAAGGGGCGTGCAAAATTATACCGGTAAAAGTAGATATAGTCAGATCTGGTCTTAAGGTGCGGGTCCAAAGGTCACTGATCATATGCGTCAGAAAACACAGAGGCTATCAAAATGTTGTGAGATTATTTACAAATATACCGAAGGAAGGAAAAATAGTTTCATTATTTTAGCTATCGCGAAGAAAGCCACATATACCTAATATTATTAGTTTTGTAAAAATTATGTACAGGGGAGTTGAAAAAGTTTCAAAAAAATGATATAATCGTTAATTATATACCTACTGTACCCTTTAATTAAAAACGACAATAATAAACAGTGCAATTTATTTTAACAATTTTACTACTAAAACCTAAAAATACAATGGCATTTAGTGATAGAAAAAGTGGAAATTCGCAAACCAATATGCAGAAAACCGTAATGAAAACACTGGGAATTAGTTTAAGGACTATGCAGAATAATGTGCATGAAAAAAAGCATAATATAATACCCAAGAATACTAAAAAATGTAAACAAAAAACACCGTTTATAATTATAGCCTAAAAACTCTCATCGTCACTTAAAAAATTGAAAAGTCCTCGTCTTCTGAATCGTCTTCGAATGGAGCAATTATCTTGGCGCTACTACATCTAGTACTTGTTCTCGATCCCACCAATCCCTTATTAATATTTCTGTATGTTCCACCGATTTCTTCCGGTACTCTTGTGTAATATGATCTAACGAATCTTGCCAAACTATTTGTACTTGGTCGGATTTAAGACCATCACCTACATGTTTTTCATAATAAGACTTTGCACCAGCCCATATTAATTCTATTGCGTTAAACTGGCAATGATATGGCAGCAGTCGTAGAACCTCATGACCATATTCACGCAGTATTTCATCTACCGCGTATATTTTGGGTTTTTTAAGAGACTTTGCTACTGATAGGAGTTCCGATTTAAGCATATTTGGTAAAGGATTTTGGTTGTGTTTTTCCAGCCACTCATAAATATAACTTTTCCTCCAAGATGAAGTAGGCTGTTTATTTAAAATTCTTGAATGATATGATGCATTATCTAATACAATTAAAGACGGAGCATCCAAATTTTGTATCAATTGAACTTTTAACCATTTTTCAAACATTTCGCAATTCATATTATCAGGATAGTCAGCACTTTTTGATGTTGAAGAAAAAATTAAACTCGCACCTGCAACATATCCTGTTGCAGAACCGGCATGCAAAATAATAAAACGCTTTCCCGTACCGCACCCCTTTTTCCTTTTAACACTTTTTACAGACTCATCTTGCCAAGATTTTGAACCACTTCCATTCGAAAATATCCACGTTTCGTCTAAAAATTCCACTTTTCTAAATTTCGATTTGTAATTGTCCGTATATTTTTTTAAAAACTGAACACGCTAACTCACTATCTGTGGCTGCTTACATAAAAATCTTCGGTTACAGTCTTTTTTATAGCGAAAATCTGAATTTTTTTATTAATTTTGATAACGCTTCAAGTCCAATTTTCAAAACACCCCGAATTTTTAATGTTTTTTGTAAAACTGGAAGAGTTACATTGGTTTTTGATTTGTATAAATCGTAAATCACATTTCGAACTCCCATTTTAATATTTTCGCTTAAATCCTCAGTCCTTGGCTTTCTTCGTTTACACTTTTTAGTATTCTTGGGTATTATGTTATGTTTTGTTTCATGCACAATTTTCTGCACAGTCCTTAAACTAATTCCCAGTGCTTTGGCTTCTGTTTCCTGAATATTGGTTGGCGAATTTCCACTTTTTCTTTCATTTTCGAAATAGTTTATCAGATTTAGTACCATTTTTTTTTATTGGGGATGCAAAAACCCAGAAAATTGTTTCATTTTGTCACAAACTGTCAAAGTCACAAAACTGACATTTAAAATAAAACGTAGCTGGTGCTATTATAAGCTTTTTTAGAATCGCTGGAAAGTAAATACATATTATTTTTTTTCATGTCAAAATGGAATAAGTCTGTCTCATTTATCTTACGTATTTTATTTAGAGGGTAAAATTAAACGCAAGTAAAGAAAGCAAAAACTGAGAGTATGTCTTTCTTAAATCGTATGACCCGCACGATAAGACCAGATCCGACTATACTCACAATCACAAAAATTCGAGTTAACTTTTTTGGTGTGAAAACAATCCACAACATATTCATGAGAAGCCTTTGTATCCGCTAAAGGTAACTGTATTGTGTGGTTTATGGTATGGTGGTATCATCGGACCATTTTTTTTCCAAAATGAGGCAGGAGATGCAGTTACAGTGAATGGTGAACGATATCGACAGATGTTAAGAAATTTTTTGTGGCCAAATTTAGATGCACTTGATTTGGAGGATATGTGGTTCCAGCAAGACGGTGCCACATGTCACACTGCTCATGAAACTATCGATATACTGCAAGAAAAGTTTGACGAAAGGATAATTTCAAGAAATGCTACTGTTCAGTGGCCTCCAAGAAGCTGTGATTTAACTCCTTTAGATTACTTCTTGTGGGGCTATTTAAAATCTAAGGTTTATGAAAACAGACCACAAACACTTGATGCATTAAGGTTGAACATTGAACCCTGCATTCGTCAGATCACGCCCGATTTATTGCATAAAGTCATCGAAAATGGGGTTCATCGAATTCGCCCGTGTACACAATGTCGCGGAGTACATTTAAACGATGTGTTATTCAAAACATAAATGTTATCGACTATACTTTAAGATAATATAAAACGTTTTGTTGTATCTGACAGTATTTTAATTTTATTTCATTTTGAAATAATATCGTTCTTATTGGAAAACCCTATATATATCAAGATACATCACTACTCCATACTTACTGAAAATACAAAATACCCAGTATTTTACCTCTATTTGACCCACAATAAAAGGAATCCACAGAGAAAACTTAAAACACAACAACGAAAATGGCGCCGAGTCGGTTCTGGAGTGTATTTTGAGCATGTCGCTAAAGGAGGACAGGCCGATAATAAGAGCTTTGTGCGCATGCCGAATGCTGTTGGGAGGGAAGGCATCTGACCGGTGAGCCGTGCGCTCGGACTTATTATTTCACCCATAAAACTTAACTTTTGTTTGCGCACGAGATAAGATGTAGGTACCTATCTACAGGTAAATGTCTATGGATTAGTACCGATTACGGAGAACTAGAGGGTAGGAGCCCGATCGCAATGCATTGGATTCGGTCCCAAATAAGCATCGGTAATTCAGCTTTACGAGTCGCCGTAAGATGGCGCTCGTGTTCGAAGTGGGCTATCAAATAAATGGTTTCTTATGGACGCGATAACTATTTTTATTTAAATTAGTTCTTTAAGGGACAAATAAGGACTTTTATATGAATTTACACTTACTTTGTTATACTTATTAGTAAACTCGGCCTGTATAAAGTTCCAACTATGCTTGGTTTTTAAAACACAGGGTTTTAAACATTCTAGCTATACCTTTGGAGCTAGAAAGATACTTATTTGGCTGCGTTTCCTCTCTGAAAAAGATCCTGTCCTGTCTTACACCCCGACACAAAGCAAACTCTACTTTTATAAACTGTACCATTATTCATTATAAATATGGAAATCAATAACAATACGTTATTTGTCTCGTCTTATCTTCAAACGTTATTTGTTAGTTCGAAAATAAAATGTCAATTTGTCAAAAGTAAAAGTAAAAAACGAAGAAGAAGAAGACGACACCAGCACACTTGCGACACGAGAGCATATATCGGCCAATAGCGAACTAACCAAAAAACCGGGACAGAATTTGAACATGCTGCCATTGTAGATCGGCCTCCTACCCTCTAGTTCTCCATAGTACCGATAATAGCTAAGAAAAGAGTGATTTGCACTATATATATGATGATTTAATTATCATGAAAGTAAAAAGAACCGTATAGCCCTGGATGAGAAAAACTAGTTGTATAAGAGCGTCACCGAATAATTCTAAATAGTATACCTAATATGTAAAACAGCCTTTAAAGTATTTAGCTAGACAGAATTTTCATAGAATTGATTTTTCGACATAGAAATGCGATGCCTCTCTAGACTACCTGAAATCCTTACTTTAATGCTTTGGATCTGAGTGTTTTACAATATGCACTATGCACAACCTATGTATTTGGTTTCGCTCGCTTTTTAATAGTAGGAGTAATAATGTTAACGTTTTGAAAAATTCAAAAAGTCGCCTTCAATTTGTTTAATTAAATCTTCTCTTTTTTAGAACATAACATCGATCAATATATGATAAGTGGATATCATCTTGATTTTAATCGCGGCAAGAAACAGAGCAGATCCTGAAAAGCTTTTAATTTGTTTATACATTATATTTTTAGTAATATACGTTTTGATATAATGGTTAGTTTTCTTGTTTGTATGATAGAAATAGAAGATATTTAGAATTATGTGTAACTGTAACTGTGTAACACATGTGTTTCTGAATTTATAATAATAAAACAGTAACTCTTATCATTATATTTATACATAATATATACAGGGTTCCCCATTTAAAACGAAACAGGCTAAATATCTGGTTCCACGTTAATTTTAAAAAAAAACGCTTGGACCCGTCGATTTTTGTTTCGAGGGTGACATATTTTGCGTATATTGTCAATCTTGTTACTTCAAGCCCCTAGGAGGGAGGGGGTAAGATCTAAATCTTAAATGGTTACCCCTATTTTATATAATTTTTTTGGATTCTGCATAAAATTCTGAACATTTTTTAATAAAAGCATTATTAGTCTATACTAAACAGTTTCCGAGATATTGACTCTTGAAAAATGAGATTTTTGAACTTTGACAGCGTCTAGCTTTCTAACTGTACGTCTTAGAGTAAAACGGCTTACATGTCCCTATCTTCGATTTTTATTATCTTTCCAATAGTGTCAACTATCGGTTAAACCGGAAGTACTATATTTCTTATAACCGGTTTAACCGGAAGTTGACACTATTGGAAAGATAATAAAAATCGAAGATAGGGAAATGTAAGCCGTTTTACTCTAAAGACGTACAGTTAGAAAGTTGACGCTGTCAAAGTTCAAAAATCTCATTTTTCAAGAGTCAATATCTCGGAAACTGTTTAGTATAGACTAATAATGCTTTTATTAAAAAATGTTCAGAATTGTATGCAGAATCCAAAAAAATTATATAAAATAGGGGTATCTATTTAAGATTTAGATCTTACCCCCCTCCCTCCTAGGGGCTTGAAGTAACAAGATTGACAATATACGCAAAAGATGTCCCCCTCAAAATAAAAATCGACGGGTCCGAGCGTTTTTTTTTTAAATTAACGTGGAACCAGATATTTAGCCTGTTTCGTTTTAAATGGGGAACCCTGTATATACAGGGTGAGGATTACCAGTGTTACAACGCAATATCTGAAAAACGGCTAGAAATATTTTAGTCAAATTTTGGGACGTGGATAGAGAGGTTGGGGGACAAATTTTAAAATATTTTTGACATTTACCCCCCCCCTCCAGATTTTATGTGGCTAGTGACAAATTTGAAATGTCAAATGGAAAGGTATTTATTTTTTTCGATAATTCGATTCCTTGTCAATAATTACGTAAGTGAGCAGAAAATTGTTACATTTACTCTACTGGATGCTTAGTTACGAATTTTTCAATAAATAAAATTGGAATACTTAAAACTACACATTTTAAATCATGACACCTACATCCTATGATTATTGTTTATCCAAACCTTTAATTATGTTGTATCCTAGGAAACCACTTTTGACTTTGACAAGTAGTAATAATCTGATTCTGATTCAAACGTATTTTCTGTTGATAAAGTTCATTATTCAGTGCAATTATGGAACAATCTTATGACATTGAAATAGATATGTTGTTAATTCTGGGAGAATGTAGAAAAAACTACCGGGAAGCGGCGCAATTGTGAACTGTTAGATTTCCCGCCATTCAAAAATCTCATATGGCATTTAAGCGATTAGAAGATCGAGGTCGCAGCACGGGAATCCTTAAAAATAAGAACAGAGTTAGAAGACAAACAAAAACTAATGACGATATGGCCGTTGGAGTGTTGAGTGCAATAGCTGTAAATCCTCATGTTGGTTCAAGGGAACTTGCTCGTGATTCAGGAATGTGCCAAAAATCGGTACTGGCTATTTTACAAAAGCACAATTTTCACCCTTACCACATAACTCTTCATCAGGAATTGTATGGCCAAGACTTTCAAAATAGGATTACATTTTGTACGTGGTTACAAACTTTAATTCACGAAAACAATGCATTTTTAAGAAAGATAGTATTTTCTGACGAAGCTACATTTACCAATTGTGGTCAGGTAATTATTTAAATTAATATGGATTAATGTAACTTTTAATAATCAAAAATATGTAATCCACTACTTGATAGGTGTACATAGATAAATACATATCTAAACACCCGTTAACGGGTGTTTAGAGAATATTCTCATACATTTAGATTTATTTTTAATTTTGTACTAATTCAAATCAATTTTGCTTTTCTTAATTTAAGGTCAACCGGCACAATTTACACTATTGGGCACCTCAAAATCCTCACTGGATGAGATTTCTGCCAAACCAACATCCTTGGTCGGTTAATACCTGGTGTGGCATAGTCGGAGATAGAGTCATTGCAAAATGTTTAGAAATGGATGGGGGTCATTTCGAACACCTTTTGAAGCATGATCGTCGTTAAATTTAAGGAATTATCATAGTTTTAAGTATTCCAATTTTATTTATTGAAAAATTCGTAACTAAGCAACCATTAGAGTAAATGTAACAATTTTCTGCCCATTTACGTAATTATTGACGAGGAATCGAATTATCGAAAAAAATAAATACCTTTTCATTTGACATTTCAAATTTGTCACTAGCCACATAAAATCTGGAGGGGGGGTAAATGTCAAAAATATTTTAAAATTTGTCCCCCAACCACTCTATCCACGTCCCAAAATTTGACTAAAATATTTCTAGCCGTTTTTCAGATATTGCGTTGTAACACTTTAAAATCCTGTATATTGGTATTGGTCAATTATTTAAGCAATGACAGCCCTCTATGATATGCAACTTCAAGAAATCATAATATTTTTAAACTACAATAGCTTGTTGTAAAATAGTCTTTATTTTGATATTATGTTGGCTTGACTTTGTCACCTACCACGAGAGGGCTTCTCAAAATGAGTTAAAATAAGATTATTCTATCTAACCAACATAACTAAAGATGTTTCTGTCTAATGTTAAATTTTCAGTTCGATAATTTAGTGGCGAAAATTAAAAACAGTAGCTACACTATACAGTGTGTCCAAGAAAGTATGCAACATATCGACGGTAACACTTCAATATGTCGTAGCTCAAAATCTCCTACTTTTCAGGAAACGATAAAAACTGTAAAATAAATATGTCGTATCACAACTTAGTATAAGGTAACTCATGGGTTCAATAATGCCTAACTCAACGTTCATAGCAGACCATGTTTTTATTAATGAAAATTAACTTAATATGTATACCTATAATTAACTAAAAACCAAAAATAAATCACTTAGTTATATTTTTATCAATACAATTATATAAAATACATGCATTAGTTGGTATTACTTGAAATACAGCAAAATTTTATACGGAAATGTTCTTGCAAATTAGTAAATTAGTCCAAATACGAAATTTCAGTTAAGTGTCACAATTTTTAATTTTTTTTGGTTAATCTCTATTTTCCCCTAAACGGTACACCTCTGGTCGTTTTTTTGTTTACGCAAGTTTAATATATTTATTAAATAACTTAAAGGTGGGTTTATAATAAAAATGGATTAAGTAGTTGCAAACTTTTTAAAACCTTTCAATGTTACGAGTTGGTTCAGATATTAGCGTGTTGCACGCCTACTTAAACACATTTTAGCCAACTTATGTTCTAAACAAAATTAAGATATATTCCAACTCTATTCATATTACTGATTAACACTAATTTATAATTTGTCATTTTCACCCAGTACGCTGAAGTCCAAAAACCTATTTTAAAAAAATGCATACAAAAAAAATTAAAAATTGACACACCTAACTCAAATTTCGTAGTTGGACTAAGTTTTTAATTTGCAATAACATTTCCATATAAAATTTTGCTGTATTTCTAATAATTAAGGTACTTTACTCCTAAGGCAAGTTCAAAAAAATTGCATTTGCTCCCCTACTATTAGCCGCAGATAAAATATAAAATATGCATTTATAGTTTTAAGGAATGCACCAACTTTTATAAAGAATAAAAAATTTTGAGAAATTAAAATATGCAATTCTACAAATGGGCACCACTGTATAAAGCAAAATTGCTTTATATGTTCTCTTTTAAATGTTGTATTACTGTAACAGTAAAAATAGCAAATCATATTTATAAACATCAATAAAACGCTTATACAGCTAAAGTAATAGAGGGCTTATGAATAATTCCCAATAAGGTTTTGTACGTAACCATTTAGTAACTATTGTAAACACATTATTAAAACTCTCTTATAAAGGTACGAGATAAAAGCTTTTTAAATTTTTTTAAGTGCCTATTATTCTTGTAATCGCTGTCGAGAATAGCAAAATTGTTCTATTTTTATCTTCTTGTAAATATATAATACAGCTGCTTCCAAAAAACCGTAAAGTTACAATATGGATAGTTATTATTAGCATTATTATATTTTATTATACTATTCTCTTTAAGTATCGAAACCCTTCTGATATTTTGATTTTTTTGCGAATCAAATTTTACTGTGTAAGTATATATTGTTTTTACGTTAAACCTTCATGCGGCCACGCTTATTGATCACTTTATTACTAGCATAAAATATTATAAAAATGAGTGGAAAAAATGCACCTCGAAATGTGACTGGAGGTAAAAAAAAATGTTTGGTTATGAATTAATTCATAACTGAGGATAAAAACCGGTCTTTTTATTAATGAGAGAAGTAAAGTTATTCCAGTAAATATAAAATGGACAATATGGCTTCTTTAAATTCGACTCTAAAATGGCCGCATATTAATAAACCTAACTAGCTCTTTTATAAATATTAATATCACAAAACAGCTGTTGAAAAAGTAATTATACAGCAAAGGAAATCTTTCGATATGCTGAAAACACTAATAGAACCATTATAAGGACACAATTTTGATGTCATTTTTTCGGTATCACTGATCTTCCGTTCTACACGAAAAAACGTGTAAGTAGAATTTAATAATTTTTTTTAACGTATGAAACTCGCTTCTGTACCTACCTAATAATAGAGTTATGCGATTCGGAAAAACCTGTCGATTACCGAAAAAAATCGATTTTAAGCGATTAATAATTTTCAATTTTATATGAAGTTAGATTAGGATTGCTATAAGTGGCATAGGTCACCGAGAGAATATGCCAAATACCCAAAACAATCAACAAACAAAGTTATTAGTAAGAACAGAAAGGATTCAATTTTAAAACTACAAATATCGCTGAAAATGTTTTAAATAATACCTCAAGCCATGTTCCCTATCATATTTGTTTCAGAAACAACGAAAAGGTTCTTGGCGGTACAAGTAAAACAATATAGGTATATTTTATGCGATTAACATGACTTTTTGTAAATCGAACACAAACTGATCCCAAGGGATTTTCATCTTCTCCTTTAAAGGGGTTATTGTTGTTCAAAATTACTGATGTGGCTTCTGTTTTATGTAGTATTTCATTATGAAAGTGGTTGAAAATAAAATACTAACAAAACTGTTTTATTAAAGTTCTTTAGTAGCAATTTTAACATTATTTGCATTAAAAAAAGGGTCTTTATCTTTTAAATGTTGAAAGAATACCGTTTTGCTACCAACAGTACCCTGTACAACAATTTTTTGTTTATAAGTATTTCACTTATCATATTTTACAAATACCAAATTTGAAAATATAGTATCTCAAGCTATTCCCGAAATAGCAAGGTGGGGGATGTGGATTTTATGCAAGTATGTACTATATATAATTTATGTTCATTCCATCAAGTATGGTTTGTGATATTTATTTCAAATGATTATTGATAAAGTTTATTAACATAACCTATTAAATTGTTTGCAAGAAATAGTTATTTTTGTATTAAGTGCGCAAAATAGGGGTTTTTTAATGGCACATGAGATTATCAATTTTAGAGAGACCATTAGGTCGAGGTTAAAAATTGAAGAAAATGTTCCATAAAAACACTTTTGCGTGCGAACTACAGACAATTGTTTGTTATTAACTATTTTATTAAGAATTGAAAATTATTTGGAAATAGTTATTTTCCTAACAAGTGCGCAAAGTGATACTTTTCCGCACGCAAGTACAGTTGGACGAACGACGCGAAGCGGAGTTCGGATAAGTTCTTGCGTGCGGAAAAGCACTTTGCGCACTTGTTAGGAACAACATTTTTCCTACGAGCTTCATATCAGATAACAACAAAAATAAAAATATGATAATTTATTTAATAATTTTTAATTCGACTTTAAAGAAAGAACTATAATATACTTACAACTAAAAATTACATAACAAAAAAAAATAATAGAAAATTAAAAAGTTACACTTTTCCGCACCCAGTGCGGATAAAAGTCTTATCCGCACTAGTGCGGAAAAGTGTAACTTTGCACACAAAAATGCGTGCGCAAAGTACTACTTTGCGCACGCTCGTAGGAAAAATTCATTTTATTTCTAATAAACAGTTTGGATTTCAAAAAAATAAATCAGCACAAAACGCTATTGGCTATCTAACAGAACAAATATTTTTTCTCCACGACCATTACTGAATGCAATAATTCCAAAATCATTTTTGATAATATAATGTAAAAATTCTCGCTCTTGAGTTGGAATATTTATTCTGAAACACTTGTTTCTTATGCGTTTTGCGTGTATTTTCATTCCTTAACAAGATACGGAATGAATATTCTGTAATTGATATAAACGACATAGGTTGCCATGAATTTCGAAACTGTCCGTGTCAGATAAAAATAATTATTATTTTCAGACAAATTTTAGTGCAAGTCCAAAAATGAGTGAAAAATCGGATGAATCAGATATGGAACTGGATGGTCGTGGAGAAAACATAGTCTGCTACTCGATTAGAATGAAAATTCGATACTCGTTCTCTTCTTCCACTCGGATCGGATTTTCATTCCAACCTCGTTACAGAATCTACTATTCTAATTTGGTATCATAACAAGTCTATTACGATACGCATTTGCGCATCGTAATGAAGCTATTTCGATACGCGTTTTTTCTTTATTTGATGATGGTAACATTTAAAGGTTTTATTTCATTGACTTGCGCGGCCTTTGTGATTTACGAGAAAACCCATTTTTCGCAGAGGAAAAATAGCTTGATAACCTACTTTTTTATTCTGTGTGGATAACAGTCATGTATGTTGGTTGCATAAATCTATAAATCAATCTTTTGTAGATACTTCAAGCTATCATTTTCTGCCAAATCCTATCCAAAATTCAATCTACTCCAATGTCGATTTTAACTTCAACTTTATTTGAATTTTTCATCTTCCCTATACTAAATTGCAATGCCGTGACGTAAAATCACGTCTTTTGAAATTCGAAAAAAAGGAACAAAATCGCCCGAATTTCCGAACAATTCGCAAAATAATTTTTGTTGTCCAGAGGCTACTATGATAAAAAATAGTAATACCAACATAAAATTTAGACATAAAAATTTACAAAATTTAAAGGATTTATTTTCTTTTTAAATATGTGTTTTTTATTGAAAAAACTACAAATTAGAAAAAATAGTATAACGTACGTGTTATATAAAGCAGTTTTAAGCACTTGTCCCGTTATAAAACTCGCCGCAAGCGGCTCGTTTTTTTACATGGACGCGTGCTATAAAATTATGCTTTACAAAACGTGTACGTTTATAATATACTAATATGATGCACTAGATAATAAAAAACCTTTTATTAGTATTTTTCTAGATTTAGCAAAAGCCTTTGATACAGTTAGCCATAATTTACTGTTAAAAAAGTTTGAAAATATTGGATTCAGAGGAAAACAATTAGAATTAATTAAAAATTACCTGAAGAATAGACCAACTTATGTTCAAACAGTTAAAGAAAAAATCTATCCAAAAGTATTTAAGTATGGTGTTCCTCAAGGAACAATTTTATGACCATTATTTTTTAATATTTATATTAACGACTTATTTAGTAAGTATAAATTGCGATGGACAAATTCATAGTTTTGCAGATGATACTACAATTTTTTATACCGATACAAATTGGGACAACTTAAATAGTAAAATTAAAAAAGATTTTAAAATTATAAAAAATTGGTTTGATAACAATTTGTTAACAAATAATTTTAATAAAACAAATTATATTCCTTTTACTTTAAACCTAAATAACCTACCACGAAATATGAATAGTATTCTAATAAATGAAGCCATTCAAATTTTTAAAGTTAATAAAATAAAATATTAAGGAATTATTTTTGACAGTAAATTAAATTGGAATTTTCACTTAATTAAAAAATTAAGAAGCTTATTACCGATTTTAAAAAAAATTTAAAAAATTTTAAATATAAGACATATATTATGGAAATATTATTTTACGCGTTAGTTAAAACTCATTTAAATTACGGAATTTTAAGAGGAATAAAGAGAACTTTAGTTAAAAAATTAGAAATATTACAAAAAAGGTTTCTAAAAATTATATTCAATAAAGATTATCTTTATCCTTTAAAAGAATTATATTCAGAAACAAAAAAGTTGAACATAAGACAACTATATACAGGGTCCTGCAATAGTGCGTCAGGCTTCCATAGCTCCTATACGAATTGAGTTAGGACTTTCATTCATACGCTAACTTATACTGTATCATACGGGGTACTTCAGGAAAATATTTTTTCAGATACAGGGTGACCCAAAAAAGTGTGGTCATAAAAAGTTGTGATTTTTTAAATGGCATACCCCATATTTTTTTGCATATTTAGATGTATGCTATCGTCCTTTATAAATGCCTAAAATTTTGTTTGATTTGCTTCGGTAGTTTAAGAGCAATCAATTAAAATCTGAAAAAAAATTATTTTGAAGTCGTGGATAAAATATCAAAAAAAAACAATTTAAAATTAGTTTTTAACTACGGTATTAAGTGAGTTTAATGACAAGAGGTTTAAAGATACTATGAATCGAATGGTATTTATTTTTTTATACAGGGTTTTCATAATAAGGTTTCAAAAATGACACACTTCATTTTTCTCAACTTTTTCAAATGGAGCATCCTGTATATTATTTCGGTATTTTATATAAAATACACAAGCAATTTTTTTTTGTAGTTGAAGCATATAAGTTATTTCCATCCGTTTTCGAAATAAATGCAAATTTCATAAATTATGTCGATTAAACAGAGTTTATTTTTAAAATTAAGCGTAGGCGACTAGACTAATAATTAAAAACTACAGTAATTGTTCAAAATGTCTTCCATTTTGTTCTGTGCACAAGCCAACATGTTTTTGAAAAGGTCTGTTTATTTTCCTTAACATTCCAGGGGAAATGCTAGTAAACACGTCTCTTATCCTTTGCTGCATTTTATTAGCAGTTGTAGGTGGATCATTGTAAACAATTTGTTTTACGTGTCCCCATAAAAAAGGTCTAGTTTTGTAAGATCCGGCGATCTAGCTGGCTGGGGGGTTCGTTTCTACCGATCCATTGGATCGGCGAGGTATTATCAAGATAATTTCTTATAATTTATTCACCCAATATTACACTTTTTTAAAATGAATTAAAGAACTTGTCAAACTAAGTATAAGAATCCATGTTTTATTTTAAAGCCTACTATGTGTTTTAGAGATAAACCTTACTAATGAACCTCTTTGCTGGTATTGCAATTGAAATGTTAAAATGAAAATAAACAGTCCTTTTCAAAAACATGTTGGCTTGTGCACAGAACAAAATGGAAGACATTTTAAACAATTACTGTAGTTTTTAATTATTAGTCTAGTCGCCTACCCTTAATTTTAAAAATAAACTCTGATGTTTAATCGACATAATTTATGAAATTTGCATTTATTTCGAAAACGGCTGGAAATAACTTATATGCTTCAACTACAAAAAAAAATTGCTTGTGTATTTTATATAAAATACCGAAATAATATACAGGGTGTTCCATTTGAAAAAGTTGAGAAAAATAGGTTTGAAATATGTCATTTTTGAAACCTTATTATGAACACCCTGTATAAAATAAATAAATACTATTCGATTCATAGTATCTTTAAACCTCTTGTTATTAAACTCACTTAATACCGTGGTTAAAAAACTAATTTTAGATTGTTTTTTTTGATATTTTTTCCACGACTTCAAAATAATTTTTTTTCAGTTTTTAATTGATTGCTCTTAAACTACCAAAGCAAATCAAACAAAATTTTAGGCATTGATAAAGGACGATAGCATACATCTAAATATGCAAAAAAATATGGGGTATGCCATTTAAAAAATCACAACTTTTTATGACCACACTTTTTGGGATCACCCTGTATATGAAAAAATATTTTCCTGAAGTACCCCGTATGATACAGTATAGGTTAGCGTTTGAATAAAATTCGTAACTAAATTCGTATAGGAGCTATGGAAGCCTGACGCACTATTGCAGTACCCTGTATATTTATAACATCATAATATATATATTTAAAAATAAAAACCCTAGACAATTAAAAAACCATAATCATAATACACGTCATAAAAATGAAATAATCATAAAACCTAGAATAAATAAGTCCATAGGACAAAAAAATTTCAGATATTTATGTTTTTATTTAAACGATTATTTACCAACAAAAATTAAAAAATTGATTTCATTAGAAAATTTTAAAGTCGAAATAAAAACATGGATATTAAAAGGAGACAATTTTGAAAATATTTTTAGAAATGCTTTAACTAATTAATATTGTTCTGAATAATTTATATAAGTAATATTTTTTACTTAAAAATTATAAATTAATAATAAAATTTTATTATATAATACAGTCATTTGGTAGTTTTACCTGGAAAGTTTTCCGGAAGTTTTGAAAATTGGTAATTTTATAGATTTTGAGGTGCTCTTTCCGAATTTCGACTTTGCCACCTCGTATTTTTGCCGCTCGCGCCGCCATATTAGAAAAATGGCGCCTAAGAGCAGTTTTTTGACAATATCTCATTTCCAACTCATTTTACGATCAAAACAGTTAGATACAAAATGAAACTAGAGACAATTGCCTACAATTAATGTATTTACCTTTTTTTCATAAAGTCAATTATTTTGGCGTACGAGCGCCGCAAAGTGTACTCCAACGCGCGCTTTGGTCATTACTCATTATTCATGCAACCTATGGCATTTAATTTCAACTCATTATATTTGTGAGTTATAAAATAATGTAAATCTAAACTATACTGACTATAGATATTATATTATAATATAATATACCAGTATATATATAATAAAACATCTATATATATAATATAGATACAGAAATAGATTATAATATAATATATATTTGATTTGATTTTTATACATTACAATATATAGATATTATACTATACGTTGAAATACCGACTTACTATGGCCTGTCCTTCGCAGGTATAAGGGAATGCGTCCTCTTTGTGTCGAGCTCCCTTCTGGATGGGCTAATTCCTGTCACCACACTCGAGCCCCCAGCTCCAGAAAGCTTGTTAAAACTCGTTTCTTGCAAATGCAAAAAAGGATGTCAGAAAGCTTGTGGATGAAGAAAGGCTGGGTTAAAGTGTTCTGTTATATGCACGAATTGTAGCGGTACCTGTGGTAACTCGCAAGTTCCATCACCAGATAGCGATGATGAAGAAGAAACGGAGACTATAATAATTGAGCAAACATATGATCAAATCGAGAACGAAGAGGATTGCGATGAAATTGATACTCCCATCGCGGATGATGTAGATGAAATACCGGTCTGTGACGTTTCGATTGGTACTACAGACGATGAATTTGCAACACCTGGTCCATCGAGAACAATAAAGCGAAGGAGAATACGCTAAATTTTAGCACATTAAATTGCATGTGGATTAGGCCTATTGGGGATACCACATTAAAAAAAACGCGCCACTTACTCTACCTCAAGGTGGTGTGGAAATGAGTTTTTTTGGCCAAAATGCGCGTTGGAGTACACTTTGCGGCGCTCGTACGCGTAAACTATTGACTTTATGAAAAAAAAAGGTAGATACATGAGTTGTTGGCAATTGTCTCTAGTTTTATTTTGTATATAACTGTTTTTATCGTAAAATGAGTCGGAAAGGAGATATTGACAAAAAACTGCTTTTAGGCGCCATTTTTCCAATATGGCGGCGCGAGCGGCAAAAATACGAGGTGGCAAAGTCGAAATTCGGAAAGAGCACCTCAAAATCTATAAAATTACCAATTTTCAGAACTTCCGGAAAGCTTTCCAGGTAACCACTATATTTCTTTCCAAATGACTGTACTAATAGGGAATATATTTTTTCAAAAAAAAAACTGCGTTTATCTTAACATATATAGAACAAAGTTGCTGTCGCTGTCTGTGTGCTTAAATCTTTAAAACTACGCAACGGATTTTGAAGCGGTTTTTTTTAATAGATAGAGTGATTCAAGAGGAAGGTTTTTATGTATAACTAGCGACCCGCCCCGGCTTCGCACGGGTGCAATTTCAGAAAGTGGCATGCCGGGTACTAATATATCGGGTTTGTTCGGGTTTGTATTTATACTAGCGGGTTGCAAAGCATACCGGGTACACGCTAGTATACTATAAATTAACAATAAATTTTTACTTTAAAACTTGATTTTTAATGCATATTATTATTTATGATTTATGATTTTACATACTAAAACAAAAAATAAGATTTGCCCCTAACACGCTCAGCTTCAGGGGATTGAAGAATACGTTTATAGAAGACAACATAAACATATTTATTATATTATTAAATTTAAAATAAACTTATTATTGTTATTATTATTATTATTATTATTAAGTAAGGTAAATGACCCAAATTCAGACAGCGTCCATAGGAAACTGTTACCGGTGCTTGTGAATAAAGTTTTCTTCTTTATCTGAAAATATTATTAGTGAAAAATAACCTAAAACAAGCACATGTCAGTGCAGTCATAGTCGATACAACAACGTGTTGATTTTGTTATAAGGTAAGCCACATTTGCTATGATTTAGTTGTACTATATATTAAATGGTGGAATATTTGAGTTATGCGTTTAATAGGCTTTAAATATATGATTTAAAATGAAGATTAGTTAAAATTTTAAAGAGATATAAATATTTTTAGGGTGTCGGATTTAGGTACACTCAAACAATAGTTTCCTAATTCAGACATAGGTGTCGAAATTATGTACAATGTTCAATAGGCAAAATATATATTTTCTCTCTTTAATTTTTAATAATAATGTATGCTCTATCCTTCATTGCATTTGATAGTGCGTGTTTATTCACTTGCTATAAGTCCGACAGGGGTGTCGGATTTATGTACACAAAGTGTCGAAATTAGGTTAAGCAGAGCTCACTTAAATTGTTACCTAATCTAATCATAAGAAAGTACAAATGAGATTATAATTTATATTTATTTTAATTAATTATAATTAACTAAAAATTTTTACATTACCAAATACTAAAACAAAAAATATTTTAACTCCAAAAAGTCAGTATGAAAACGAAATGACACCAGAAAAAAATGAACAATAATCCATCAAAGAATCAACAAAAAAAAGGAAGTAATACCAGAACAAACAAAAGACTTATTGAAAAACACGAATGTTAAAACAACAAAAAATCAGAAGGAAAACAAAGAAAACCCAATAAATGAACTAATAGAAAAAATAAAGAGGATGAAGAATGCGAAAATGCGAACAAAAATCATTAACTGAACCAAATGAAACACAAGAAGATAGTTTTTCCAGTATTCTTCCAGGGGTAACTATTCCTACTCCTTTTAAAAAATCGCTATTTTGGCCTGAACCATCGACAAACAAAAAGACTACTACAATTAAAAGACTAATAAAAGCCCCCTCTTCTGTAGGAACATCAGATGCTTGGAAAGAATATTTCATTAATAAAAAAGAACGACAAAAAAAATAGAAGAAACAAAAGAACATCGAAAAAGAAGAGAGAAGAAATTAGCTTTACGTCAAAACGGACTAGCTCAAAAATTACGTAAGAAAAAAAATCAAACAAGATCAAGACGATACCAAAAAAGGACGCAAGAAAATATCCAAAGAAGATGAAAGTATTAACAATTTTAAGAAAAATGATACTACCAATGATATTAGTACAAACACTAATTATGTTATTGTCAACTTTGAGAATGAATTATATCTAGAAATTATTAATAATAAGCCGACTACACCATTTGAGGAGTCTGTTTTTTTATATTGAACATTTTTTTATAAGAAGATAAAATATATTTTAATGTTTTATGAGTAATGTGGTTTTTTGTTTCATATTTAACCTAATAAAAATAATAACATGTAATTTTAGTTTTATTTAAAAATGTATTTTTAGATTTTTAAGTATATAAGTAACTAAGTGAATATAGGTACGTACTTGGTACTTAGGTGAGTAAGTAAGTACAGGGTTTTTCCGTATATTTTGGAGCACCCCTGGAGCTTTTATTTGAAGACATAGAAAAAACTTTAAATTACCAAAGTTGCATGATTTCTCCTGAACTGCCAGAATTTGTTATCGGACAAAACAAATGAACATCGTAAATTTGTTTAATAATGCCAATGTCGATTTTTTTAAATGGAACACCCTGTATATTAATTTTTTTTTTTAACTCCTCACTCTTTTCTGATTCCAAATATGTATAAATGTTATATGTTTACTTTAGTATTATTATCATTATTTATATTAATTATTATTACTGAATAAGCATTATGTTCTAGCATGTTTCCCTCACACCAATATAGATTCTCTAATCCGCAATATTTTGAAATTAAATTTTACCTAAACGACTAAAGTAAACATATAACATATATACATATTTGGAATCAGAAAAGAGTGAGGAGTTAAAAAAAAATTAATATACAGGGTGTTCCATTTTAAAAAATCGACATTGGCATTATTAAACAAATTTACGATGTTCATTTGTTTTGTCCGATAACAAATTCTGGCAGTTCAGGAGAAATCATGCAACTTTGGTAATTTAAAGTTTTTTCTAGGTCTTTAAATAAAAGCTCCAGGGGTGCTCCAAAATATACGGAAAAACCCTGTACATGCTTTTATTCATGTGTCAGATTATTGTTCTTCAAATTACGGATTTAAAGCCACTGTCTGAACAACAGTCATGACACTGTCAGATTTATGGACAATTTCTTTTTTGCAATGTCGGATTTATGTTCAGATGAACAAAAAGATAAAATAATTATTTTTGTGGTTTCTTTTTATGTTTGGTTAAAAAATTTTATGAAAATAAATTTTAAAAGGATCAAACTTTTTCGGAAATATACCAAAGTAACTCCAAAAAGTGATTTAGGTACAATTCTGCCTAAAAACAGTACATAGTATGCTTAAAGTGTCTGAATTTGGGTCGTTTACCTTATTTGGATATTGGACTATTTTTTTAACTACTTATCGTGTTTAGAACAAAAATTTAAAATTAAAATTCGTAGTTTTTTAGGCATTATTTTCTATACCTTCTATTGTTTTTCATGTTTCGTCTTAAAAGATTTACAATATTTTGCTCAAGTTTGTCCAGTACCACAATGCCTGATAGCAATAGTGAGACACCTCAAGAACTAACCGATGCAGCGAAGATCATATCAAATATTTTGCCCGCGAAATCAAAAATACAATATGAGAAAGTGTACCCTCAGTTTCGTGAATGTGGTAAAGAAGGTAAAACTCGTATTAGAAAGTGTTTTGCTTTGTTATTTGGATGAAAAATCGAAAATACAGTCCTTGCTTCACATTGGGAAATTTACAGGCGAGTGCACAAATCTCATGAGTAAAATAAAAAAAATTGTGTGTGCTTAAGACCACACGACAGAAGTGAAAACGTCAACAAGGTGAAATTAATGATATCAAATACACGAGTGTCTAGACAACGCACACTGACTGTTTCCACGTCGATACTGAATGCGACCGATGGCGGCATGCTCTTTCATATAACGTTCATTCGGGTCAGGGTCAGTTCGGATTGAATATAGCAGTTGAATTCGAGCGTTACACAGCCGAGTGTGACGCGTGCCGGCTCAGTTTAATTCAGTGCCCACAAAAAGTGCTAAACGCGCCTAAAGAAGTTTTCACTTCAAAAATAACATAAACTTGGAATACGGGATAATATTACTGCGTACGAAAAAAGATATTTTCTAAAATTGAACAACCCTTGAATTTTTACATCTTCAACAGAAGTCAGAAATCATAATAAATTAGGTCCACGGAATAAGCAATTACGGTAAAACTAATCACCTTACTTCACCCTACGTAAATATATAATTTAAAAAATGCCAGAACATACCTGAGACGCAACAAGTGTCGCACACTGTTTCCACGTCGACTGATGCGGCAGCGGAGTCGAATTCGAGCGTAACACAGCCGAACCTGACGCCTGACGGCTCAGTTTAATTCAGTGCCCACAAAAAGTGCTAAACGCGTCTAAAGAAGTTTTCACTTCAAAAAAACACATTACGCAGTACTTGCATACACTATAATTTCTACTATCCCATTGATGAAAATGATCTAATATAACAGGTTTGCTAAGACATATTTTGTATTCTGCCCTGATTAGCCGAAACGCAGTATCTACAGAGAACCCATAATGAAGAAAAATGGCTTTTTCTTTGGTTTTCTGTTTTTTTGCAGCCGTAATAACTTGGACAATTTTAGCTAGAGTTTGTTTAATAAATTGTTTTGTTTTATAGGAAAATTCATGTTTTCCTTAAAAAAATTTAAAAATAACATAAGGTGTTATAATTATGCTGTTTGCTGCGTTTTTTCTAAGTAATACAGACAGCGGGGAATTAAGCTTGCTTAAGAAAAATGCAGTACTGCGTTTTTATTAAGCACCCTTGTATATTAATTTATGAAATGCCACTAAATAAAACACAACATTCATTTTACTTTGTATTAAACATTCATCATTAGAATAAACAAACTCGTATAACAATGGACTTTGAATATAAAACAATATTATTAACACAATAATAATATACCTCAAAATATGTTGTTGTTTGTATGTCAAAAGAAACGAGAAGGAGGGTGTGGTACGTGGCACTTTCTTCAGGTACCTGAAATTCGAAATTCAACAAAATATGGCGAAAAAATAAATATGTCCTTCCAGGTTTCGGTCCATTTGGTGTACACCTGGTATTGACGATTTTTTGAAAAATACGAATCTTTAGGTTTTTAGGTCTCGAAGAAAAAATAGCATTTTTTGGGTGCCCGCCCTTTTCTTTGGTTTTTTAAGTAAAACACAACACAGAATCCTCAGAAAAATCGCAAAACAATAACAAACCTTAAGGCAATACCGCCTCAACCCAACAAAAATGGATGAAACTTTATACTATTACCAGGTTCTAGGGGGAGCTTAAGCCCCCGTAGCACCCTCCCCCTAGTTGCGCTACTGACCCGGTGTACATAAAATGTACTGGAACCATACTTTCATTTGAGAGGTTATGAAGTTATGATCCAAGGCAACAAAAGATTTCGCTAAAATAACAGACAAATCTAATATCATAGGTACTTACCTGTCTATTATTATTATTTGTAGCCAATTCTAATATTAATTTTGTTCTTTTCGACATATTTAAACATCAGACACACACATTACAAAACTAACATCCAGCCAGCACAAAAGTAAACAAACAATTGATCCGCTTCAACGCGTTTTAAGAGAAAATTAACTGATCGTGTGTTTAGTAAGAATGCAGTAACGTATGCATACTTAGGAAAAACGCCGTATTTACATGTAGGTGCGGCATTTTCCATAAGCAAGGTATAAATGCTGCATTCTTACTAAGCATGGAACCCTATTTTTGTTAGATACGACAGATATATTATATGAGATTTGGTATTAGGTACGGCATTTTTATTAACTTCTACGGATAGAAAACCAAATTTTAAGACATTACATGCCAATATCGCATTTTTGTAAATTTTTGTAGATACGGCGTTTCTGCTAAGCACGGCAGTATTGATAGCTTATTTTGTATTAACCCATATTAAATAAATTGCTAGTGTATCAAAGCCGCTTTAGTGTTATATCAATTCCAGATTTGCTACAACAGTGTTTTTATTAGTAGTAACCAGTTCCATTAGCAGCACAGTCTAGTTGAATAATGAACTATTATTAATACAGCAATTTTGTTAAGAAAGAAATTGTATCTTTCCAATGCGACGCATTTTGTTCCCAGTAAAGCGCTTTCTCTACAATTAAGAAAGCAGAAAAACGTCCCAAAAAACGAATTGTATCCGTTAGACCCTATAATCCACCAAGAAGTTGGTGGGAGTTCGTAGCGATCGGCAATCGCCGCGCGCCGTGATATTCGTTTTAATGTATTTGTTGCGCAGGTCACATCGTTGTTCGGAGTCTTCTAGCTGTCCTGTCTCAATTTGAATTCTATGGATCGTACCAATTCCTGTTTCAATTAATTTATTTTTAATTTGTATATAAGTTGTTTAAAACTTTGCATGTCAGATAAAGCAATAGAAGATTCTTATTTCATTCTTATTTCGCTCAACCCATCATTAGTATTTGACTTTCTAATCTATGGACGAATTTTACGATCTTAGTAAACCATGTTGAATAATAGATGCAATATTAAACGACAATGACAATATCACACTAGTTGCTGTTTAAATTTCTGAGAACTACAGTACTGATTTTTAGTGTTAAGTATATGCTTTATTAACCATAGCAAGCAAATATTATTATGAATAATGTCAAGTTTTATTACCACTGCCAGTCGGAACTAATACAGTATATAAAAACAGATTACACCCCCAATAGAACGTGAGAAATATTGTGAGTATTCAGAGCAATATTGGCTATAAACCATTCTATGGTAGCATTTTTCTATTGGCAAAATTACCGTGATATTATCACCGCACGACGGTCTTGCAATATTTGTTGCCTTAGCAGTAGGAAAGCGCGTTGCTGTCACATATAGTATTAAAAAGTTGTATAAAGTGAATTCTTATAAGGCATAGAGGCTTTTTTCTCAGTGAGGAAAGTATATAATGTAAATCAAAGTACAAACACTTCACTTTACGTACTAGTTCGTAATTAATTGTTTTGCATAAAAGAAATATCTAATAAAATCCGACACATCACTGTCTATATTTTATTGAGATTTTAAACTCTAAAAAAAATTATGTAAATATTACATTTTTGATATAACAATTCGAACTTGCCATAATAAAATCTTCAATAATCCAAAATACGTTCTTAAAATGATACTTAGGCCTTACATCAATCACAAAAAGTCAACATTTAGATACGTCAAAAGGAAGTCGCCATTTGCCCATGCCCAACCAGACCAATTTCAATTAAAAATATGCAGGTATATATATAAAAGTAATTATCCTATTTACTTTAAGCATTGGCGTAAAAACGTAAATTGAATACACTTTCTATAGGGCGTAAAGTTAGTATTTTATACACGGTGGTAGAAACATTTTTGAATTTATACGAAAACGTCAATATATTTTTTTGCCATGAAAAAATAATATTTTACAGTGAAAATATAACATTTTTTTACGGTGAAAAATACAGTGTTACCAGTAAAGTCCGCATCATATGGGATTTTTTTTAATAATAGCTTTATTCAAAATTTGACGTTGGCATCAAGTTTTGCTTCGATCGAGATGAAAATTAAGCAAAAAAATAGTAGTCACGTGATTCGCATTATCTGTCAAATTTTAATATTTTCCAAAAAATAATTCAAAAGTGGGGTTATTTCTGAAAATATCGAAAAAAGTGATTAGAAAAAGATTTTTTAAATGCAGTTTCTAGCCGACATGCAAAATTTCAGCTGCATAAGATAATTTTGATTTTTTACCTATGTTTTGTAAATTGCACCACTTTTGCAAAATAAGACTCAACGCAACCTACATAAAACTTCTTAGTTTTGACAATTCTTTATTTCAGATACATTTTCTTTAAAGTAGCGCCATATTAAATGTGTATTTTTCGACAAAATCAAAATTGGGCTATTAAAATTTGGTCACATGTGATGCAAAGTTAATTTGTTTTTGACCCTGTATAAGGTAACTTCATAAAATAAATATTTTTGAAAACTTTGTTTGTGTCTGAAAGTAAAACACCTTAATATTTAGACAAGAAAGAATACAGTGTCTTCAGTAAAGTATTTTTAAGTGGAAAATAAATTTTAGTTTAACAAAGTACAGTTTATCTATTTTCAACGATTTAATTTAAAACCCCTATATTATAATTTATTATTAAGCTATATCATAATAACGTTAACGTGTATTACTTTTAGACCAAACTACGTTTTCAAAAATACTTATTTTATGAAGTTGACTTATACAGGGTCAAAAACAAATAAACTTTGCATCACGTGACCAAATTTTAATAGCCCAATTTTGATTTTGTAGAAAAACACATTTAATATGACGCTACTTTAAAGAAAATATATCTGAAATAAAGCCTTGTCAAAACTGAGAAGTTTTATGTAGGTTGCGTTGAGTCTTATTTTGCAAAAGTGGTACTATTTACAAAATATGGGTAAAAAATCAAAATTATCTTATACAGCTGAAATTTTGCAAGTGGGCTAGAAACTGCATTTAAAAAAACTTTTTCTAATAACTTTTTTCAATATTTTCAGAAATAACCCCACTTTTGAATTATTTCTTGGAAAAAATTATAATTTGACAGATAATGCGAATCACGTGACTACTATTTTTTTTTTGCTTAATTTTCATCTCGATCGAAGCAGAACTTGATGCCAAAGTCAAATTTCGAATAAAGCTATTAATAAAAAAAAATCCCATATGATGCAGACTTCACTGGTGACACTGTAGGCGCGTTTGTGAATCCACAGCAACAAAAAAAAAGTTTTTTTACGTAAAGGTACGAAACCTACGGAGTTCAACTTGAATTGTCACTTTGAGCGTTTTCTAAAATGAAAAAAAAATGGTTTCTACAGTGACCGGCAGAAAGTACGCACCAAAGGGGATTTTTTTTTATTTCAAGACTTACCAAATTTTTTTGGCGGTGGAAAAGTTCTGCATCTCCCTATGCTAAAAAGAGCATAGACAAAACTAGTAAATATTGCGCCGTATACGAGGGAGAGGTGAAAACGTTAAATTCACTCAAGAATAAATTGCCCTTATTTTTCACTGTGGAAAATTTTTTATTAGGAAATGTTGCTTGCACTTAAAAAAGTAATCCATAAATACCAAACTTCAGCTTGGTAGCACAAATATAAATATTTTTCATGGCAACTAGATTTAAATGAAACCGAATTTTATTGTAAGGGTTTAAACTTTAATTCATGACCCAATGGGTTTAAGAGTTTTTAAAAAATTGGGAACGGCAAAATATTGTTAAATGTATGAAGTAAACCCTCATTTATTTTGCATAAAGTTATTCCGCTTATCCATAGAAAAATGTACGGTGTGCACCAGAAAAGTTAGATTATTTTTGACGTTATTTTATTAAACGTCCAGTTCTCGCGTATTTAAACAAATTTAAATAAGTTATGTGTCCAAGAGCTGTTAAAAAATTGAATTTATAGGTTGCATAGCTTCTATCGATTCGTTATACGAGGGGACGTCAAAACTATTTTAAAAAGTAAAAACACTTTTCTTGTGCCACCGAGCTGAAATTTGGTATTTATGGATAACCTTTAAGTGCAAACAACATTTCCTAATAAAAAAATTTTCTACAGTGAAAAATAAGGGCACTTTATTCTTGAGTGAATTTAACGTTTTTACCTCCCCCTTGTATACAGCGCAATATTTACTAGTTTTGTCTAAGCTCTTTTTTGCTTAAGAGCATGCAGAACTTTTCCACCGCCCAAAAAATTTGGTAAGTTTTGAAATTTAAAAAAATCCCATTTGGTGCGTACTTTCTGCCAGTCACTGTATAATGATCGCATGCCTTACGGCAAGCAAATAAAACAAATCATAAAAGATCTATGGTAGGTCGTCTGAAAATATAATCTAGTAAAGTAAATATAAATTGATTAGATTATTTAAATTTGGACATAATAGTTTGCATTTTTGAAGCGGATCTTCCATAACGATTTTCCAGTACAAAAGATTCTGCCGAACAGTCTTTATATAATTCATATTCGTTGTATTCCAACGTTTGTTCGTCGGCTTCCCCATTTGTATACTTGATTTCCATACTAAAAACTGATGCCGTTTCCAGTTTAACATTTCCATTATTGTCTTCGTTTGTCGTTACTACTGTTTTTACAATATCAGCTGAAGAAATCTTCATACAAGTTAATGATTTTTGCGTGCGTGACTTAATTGAAGTTTCTTTACTTTTAGGAATTTTACTTTTATTTGTCTTCTTTTTAGATGTAGATACGAATCCTGGTTGGTTTCTTGCGTTTGTTTTACCAGTCTTGTTTGTACTACGCACTTTACTTTTCCTCACATCGTTTTGTACCTTATTGGGTTCACCTTCTTTTTTGGTTTTTACTTTTAATTGCGTTAAAATATCTACTGCATCTTGGCAGGTGTCCTTACTACAACAGGGATCGTTATTGGCAATGTCCGTCATTTTTTTTAAATTTTCATTAACCTAAAAATACATTTTTAAATGTTTATTCTTCTATAATGGGTTCGTAAACTATTCATCCTATGAATCCTAATGCAAGGTCGGCTTATCCATAAACCAAGGAAGCCTTATGGCGTCCTTGGATAATAATGCTTACAATCCTAAAAGTAAAAGGTGCTTGTTCAAAGCGAATGTGGGGTGGTTGTGATAAGAACAATAAATCCTATTTTACTAATAAAAGTTTATCTGAGCAGTATTTAGGTTTATACAGGATGTTATAACGTAAATGTACCGAATACCGACCCTGTACATAATTCCGATTTTAATGGATTTTAACGGATTTTAACCGAAATTTATATTTTATACGGTTACTATATTTTACCTATGAAAACATAAGATAGCCAGTTTATCTTGTCATCTATTTCATCTCATACTATAATATGCGATCCAATGCTGCCTTTATTATTAGTTAGAACAGTAACGTGTAATGGTACGTGCGGGTCAGAGCCTGTCAAATCAACTAACTATAAATAAAAGTTGCTAAGACCATCAGTGCAATTATAGATAAGTAAACATACATATTTATTAAATTTTAGCGAGATCAGTGATTATTGTTAACTATAAAGGTGGAATTTTGGCTGGTTTTTCATAAAGTAGCCTTTGAATTACATAATTTTACGCGGTCGCTAATTTCGTACGTTATATTTTCTGTTGTACCAAATTACGACCAGCTGGTCGGAATAGCATTTAAAAATCCCTATAGTATTTTTAGCCTCAAAAATCTATCCGATGCTCTTTCTTCTCTATTTTTTGTCAACTTATCTTTCGATATGTATTCATCGTTCTGAGCTAATTCCGAACTGAAAAAGTTTAGTTCTTAGCGAATATTCCCAAATGCGACTTATAATATATTTTACTAGTTTTGCTTTCTTTTCCGAGAAAATTGTTTTTTAAAATTAGCAACCAGGTTTAATTCTGATGGACTGTATATAAATATTGTGTGCTTTTTCAATCAGAGAGAACTTATGACATATATTATTTTATTAGAAACTTAAAAAAATTTGAATTGCTGCTGTAAAAAACAAGGGTCGCAATAGGGGACATCAATATTTGGAGAACACCTAATTGCGACTAGCCTGGTCGTAATTCTGAACAATTACTTATATGATTTTTTTACCATTAGGATAACGTTGTTTGTTCGTTTGTAATTATTGTTTTTTGGTAGCTTGGTAAGACAATAAATTTGGCAAATTCATCTGAATGATGAAATAATGAGAAATGAGGAATCAGTTAGTAATTCAGTTTGATTTGTTACAACAATGCATGATTTAGCCCTTGAAAATGACATAATAAATCTAAATAGTTATGCTGAATCTACTGAAATTATAGATGACAGCATTTGGCTTCGTACTGATGAAACAATAACTTATGATGTTCTTCCTAATGGCGTATTAAAAAAAAAGATCATAAAAATACAATAAACAACGAAGTCTCCGATGATATATTAAAAAATGGTTTTATACGAAAAACGAAGGAATTTAAGAAAAACAGCGAGCATTATGCAAATACCAAAAAATCATCTCATTGGTAGAAAATAAATGTTCTGACTCATTTGGAAATAAAAACAAATATAATAATGATGTTTCAACCATTTTTTAAATAATATCAATGGAACACCAGATAAACCAAACGGTCCTATAAATATACAAACCCCATTTAAGAAAGCCCTGTTTTGGCCCAAGGAAATGGAAAACGATAAAGCAAAGAAGGACATTAGTAAAATTATTAAAAAGAAAACACGGACAGTAGCAATAAGTGATGAATATATGGAATACCAAAAAAGGACAGGAGAGAAAAAGAGAAAATTGGAAGAAAATGTCGCCAAGGCCGATAAAAGGAAAGCTGCAACCGATATTAAAAAATCAAACGAAAAAAGGAAGACTGGCAGAGAGGAAGCTACATCAAAACAAAGTACATCTATGGGCGAATTAACTACTAATGCTGAGGCTACTTCTAAGTGCCAAAGGTATATTGTTGGGAATAACGTAGTTGTGCAGTTCGAAGGAGAGTATTTCCCTGGCAAAATTCTTGAAAAAACAAATGAGGAACGAAAAATTAAGACTATGATCAAGAGTGGATTCCATTGGCAGTGGCCGGGAAAAGATGATATATTAGAGTACATACCCAGAGACTGACATAATTTGTAGTTTTTGTTATCCTATTTTAATGATCAAAAAAGGTGACAGTATGATGTTCCAGAACTAAAAAATATGGATAAAATTACGAAGGAATAGAGAACGAGTATAATCTGTTATTTCTAAAATAATTTTCCTTAATAAATACCTATAAAATAGTAAAGTTTAAATTAATTTATTTAAAAGATTATTTGGTCGGAATTAGGCTACTTCTAATTCGGAAATACGTACAGTAGTCGGCTTTTAGTACATCTACATTCGTAATTTGGTTCAGTAGGTACATATTGGTCGTAATTTAGTACATGGTATACTTTAATGCAGCAATTATTTAATTTCGGTAAAATTGATAATGAACAGCAAAATTGAATGCAAAAAGGTATAAAATATTAAAACAATATCCCCCTCGTAATATAATAAATATGTCCAGAAATTCTTATTGTAATTGTGTTTCTTCATTTTGTAACATAAAACTAAATAAACCTTAAGCTGTCGGAATTTGGTACAGTTACGTTAATACAGCAAAGATCAGATTGGGGCAAAGTTGGCGCTAGTAAATACTGCCGAAGATATTCGGAAAAAATCGAAAATTATTTATTTATTTGCAGGTTTTTTATAATAATATTAAAAATCAATAAAATTGTTTTTTTTTAATATATTCTATGAAAGCATTACTACAAACCCATAGATTAACAAATCTGTCCGATTACTTACACAAGTAGGTAAGTAATTCAAAAATATTTCAACCAAAAAAAAAAGGAAAAATTATAGATAAGGGAGACATTATAATAGAAAAATTGTAATAGGTATTTAGTGTAATTATTATATTACCTATAATAAATTGGCTTACCTTTATATAATTTTGCACAATCCGTGATTTTAATTTCCTTTTAAATGTCAAAAAGCTCATAGTTTTCAAATTAGTAGGTAATATATTAAAAAATTTTATGCCAAGAAACAAAGCATTATTTTTTAAAAGTGTTAAATTAAAATTATCATAACATAAACATAGATTTGTTTTTTGTCTTGTTTGGTATACAATTTGTCCAAGAAAGTATGCAACATATGGAAAAGTTTTTATCACCGATTTCTCAGAAAATTTTATTTCTCATAAAAGTTGGTTCATGCCTTAAAACTATAAATAATGCATATTTTATATTTCACCTGCGGCTAATAGTAAGTGAGTAATTGCCATTTTTTCGAAACTGCCTAAAGAGTAAAGTACCTTAATTATTAGAAATACATCAAAATTTTATATGGAAATGTTCTTGCAAATTAGTAAGTTAGTCCAAATACGAAATTCGAGTTAGATGTCACAATTTTTATTTTTTTTGGTTAATCTCTATTTTCCCTTAAACGGTACACCTCTGGTCGATTTTTTGTTTACGCAATTTTAATATATTTATTAAATAACTTAAACGTCGGTTTATATTAAAAATGGATTAAGTAGTTGCAAACTTTTTAAAACCTTTCAATGTTACGAGTTGGTTCAGATATTAGCGTGTTGCACGCCTACTTAAACACATTTTAGCCAACTTATGTTCTAAACAAAATGATGATAGAATCCAACTCAATTCATCTTACTGGAAATAATTAATAATTTACTTGTCATTTTCACCCAGTACGCTGAAGTCCAAAAACCTATTTTAAAGAAATGCATATAAAAAAAAATAAAAATTGACACAGTCACCTAACTCAATATTCGTATTTGGACAAAGTTTTTAATTTTCAAAAACATTTCTATATAGAATTTTGCTGTATTTCTAATAATTAAGGTACTTTACTTTTAAGGCAATTTCGAAAAAATGGCATTTGCTCCCCTACTATTAGCCGCAGGTGAAATATGAAATATGCATTTATAGTTTAAGGAATGCACCAACTTTTACAAAGAATAAAATTTACTGAGAAATCGGTGATATAGTTGAATTCACATAAACTTTTAACGCCGTGACATTTCAGTTCTGTCATACTTGTCAAATACTGCAGCAACTCATAAAATATAAATTTCTAATGGCAAAATTTAATTAGTATAATTGTACTGCACACAAAGTATGTATATCTTGTATTATTTTATACGATTAAAAAGAGATAGAAATAAAAAGAGTTGGCCGAACAATTCCAGAAAAGAAAAAGAAAAAACACTGACGAATCTCAGCTGTATAAGAAATTTAGTAAGTTGGGGAAATCTAAAGTAACTAGACAATGACAAGTCTTGGCATTTGGCATTAAAACTTTATGTGAATTTAACTATAAAAACGTTCCCATATGTTGCATACGTTTTTGGACACACTGTATATGAGTAATGTTATGTAATAAATTTTTATTATTACATATAATATATAAAATAGAAGTTTTGTAATAAATTTGTTTTAATCTTAGAATATTATTATTAACAAATAGTCATAGTCTAGTCGTCGAAGAGTGAAGACGGGTCGGTATTCTCGTTTAAAAGTGCAATAAAAATATAAAAACGTGTCCGATGCCCAAACATCTGCGTGCCAACTGTAAGAAGTGAAGTTAAGAAATATTTCCCGGTCAAAATAAATTACATCGTTGTCGATACTGAATAAAGGCCTCCAGCTCATCGAGTATGTTTAAAAAATATTAGCATAAAACAATTCTACAATGGAATGCGATGTCTGTAAGTCCAAAGAATCTAAGCAAAACAACATTTTCCAATGCGATGTCTGTCAAAAGGGACACTGCAAGCAATGCGCACGTTTAACATCATATGAAATAAAAGTGCTCAGTCAACAGAAGGAGAGAGTGTTGAAATTTCATTGCGATAGATGTGTCCAACTAGATACACACCAATTGCTACAAAATACGATTGAAGACAAAACAAGTATCATCTCCAGTAAAGATGAAATAATACAAATGCTAAAAAAGAAAATTGAAGAGTTCGAATGCCAAGAATTTATCCCGAATCAGACTAAATTATCGTACAGTGAAATAATTCAAAAACCAGAAAACAACTCGAAGGTAAATAAGAATGTACCAAGTCTAATAATTAAACCTAAACAACTACAGAGTGCAGAAAAAACCAAGTCTGATATAAAACATAAAATTAAGTTGGACAAAGTGAAACTTGGAGTAAGGAATACGCGCAGTACCAAAAATGGAAGCATAATAATTAAATGTGACAGCAAAAACGACATAGAAAAGTTAAAAGACGAAGCTCAAGCTACATTACTTAACTATGACATACATCTCACAAAAATGAAGTTGCCTAGATTTAAGATAACAGGCTATGAAGGTGGCCTAAACAAAGAAGAAGTTGAAATATGTATTAGAGAACAAAATAAGTTTATTTCTGAAAGTGATGAATTGAAAATCACATATATAAAAGAAGCAAAAATGGGAAATCAGAAACCCTCCACAATATTTGGTGAATGCTCGCCAAATTTATTTCACAAATTCATGGATGTTAAAAAAATATACATAGGCTGGGAAAGATGTCCTATTTATGAAGACTTAACAATTCAAAGATGTTTTAATTGTCAAGAACATTATCACAAAGGTAGTTCCTGTACCAATAAAACTTCTTGTGCATACTGCGCAGAGGAACACAAAATAAATGAATGCCCAAAAATTAAAAAAAATTGCAATAATTGTGTTCAAGCAAATATCAAATATAAACTTACCTATAACGTTGAACATGCGAGGTAAATGATCTACAATGTCCCTCATACCAATATCTTTTGAAAATATTAAAAAGTAAAATAGACTACGGATATGGCCACTGATTATCCAGAAATTAACTTACTGCAAGAATTGGACATATCACAATCTGATATTCTACAAGAAACTATAGACTGTGATCAGGTTGTTAATAAACTGAATCTTAACAGAAAACTGCTTAATATCCTACATCTTAATATACGGAGTGTACGAAAAAACTTCAATGAGTTTTTAACTTTTCTCGAAGCCTATAAACTAAATTTCTGTAATATAATTGTGCTTAGTGAATGTTGGTACAATGACGGTCAGTATAGTATACCAGGATACAAAACTTTCTACGATAATGCCTGCCTCAATAGAAGTGATGGAGTTATGATTTTTATAAGGTCTGACTTAAATGCCAATGTCACAAATTTTAAACTTAATAAAACTAGTGTAAGTGTTAGTGAAATTAAATTTAATATCGAAAATATTCAAATTGGGGTAAACTGCTTATATAGGCCTCCATCTACACATATGCAATCCTTTTTAGAAGATTTAGAGACTTATTGTTTAAACAAACCCACTAACCATATCGATATTTTCATAGGTGATATAAACATAAATATTTGTAATCTTCAGGATAATATAGTCAACTCTTATATATCAATATTAAATCATTTTGGATATTTATCAGCAATTAATAATCCTACACGTGTAACAAACGAGTCTTCTTCATGCTTAGACCATATTTTTATAAGAAAGAAACTCAAAAATAGTTCTTTAAAATTTTCATCATTTATACTTAACTCTGCTATAACAGATCACTATCCTATAATGCTTAATATTGATAAAGAAAACCTTAAGACAAATTCGGCTACAGAATATTTGACTCACATAAGCTACAAAACTGATTATCACAGATTCGAAAATTTAATTCAAAAACAAAACTGGTCGATTGTTACGGAGTCGAATGATTCTGATATTGCATGTCGAAAATTTTATGAGGCTTTTCTGTATATTCTAAATGAATCTAAGATTAAACAAGTCACTAAAATAAAACAAAATAAACGAATTAAACCATGGATTACATATGGCATTATTAATTCTATTAAACACAGAGATAAACTAAAAAAACGTTTACTTTTAAATAATAATATTTTAGATATCAATATGTATAAAGAATACAGAAACAACCTTAATAAAATAATCGAAAAATGTAAATATGATTATTATAAACAAGAAATAGAAAGCAATAAAAACAATATTAAAAAAATATATAAAATTATATCTGAAGCAACTGATCAAAATATATCAAAATCAAATGCGAAAATACAAATTAAGAACAATGACACAGAATTTTCTAATGACAAAGCTGCGGCTAACTTTTGCAATGATTTTTATGTAAATATAGGCTTTAAAATGCACAATAAAGTTACTGCACCATCTATTGAACCAGATGTTAACATAAACACCGTTTCATCCATGTTTCTAAGACCTGTTCATAAAAACGAAATTATTAAACAGATTAACTCTCTTAAGAATAATTGTGCTTCAGGTATAGATTTTATTGGTGTCCGGCTAATAAAGTCATTTCATCAATATTTATTGGAACCCTTAACCCATATCATAAACTTAATTTTTAAAACTGGCAAAGTACCAGAACATTTTAAGACATCTGTTGTTACACCTATCTATAAAGCCGGCGATAAAGCTAATATAAATAATTATCGGCCAATAAGTGTAATAAATAACTTTTCAAAAATTTTTGAAAAATGTCTTAAAGAAAGACTGATTAATTTTCTTCAAAACAACAACATTCTTTCTTGTAATCAATATGGGTTTACAAGTGGGTTAAGTACTGAAAATGCCATATATGAATTGACTAGCCAAATAACCAAACAATTAGATAATAATAAAAAGAGCATTGCCGTATTCCTTGATCTAGCAAAGGCATTTGATACGGTGCCACATGATCTGCTCTTAAATGTGTTACATTCATATGGTATAAGGGGCACCGTGTTAAATGTCTTTGAGAGCTACCTTAAGGATCGTCAACAAGTAGTGAAAATCGATAATATACACAGTGATCCGCTAACCGTAAAAATTGGAATACCTCAGGGGACCGTCTTAGGACCAATTTTATTCATTACCTATATAAACTCCTTAGCTAATCTAAGTATTAATAACGGAATAGTCATTTCATATGCAGACGACACAGTTGTGGTATTCGAAGGTGAAACTTGGACTCAAGTAAAAGAGTCAGCTATGGATGGTATGAAAAAAATTAAGATCTGGCTGGATTTCTTTAAGTTAACATTGAATACTTCCAAAACTAATTTCATAGCATTCTCTCTTACTTCTTCCAATCGTCCCAATTTTAACAACATACAAATTGAAAATCTTGAAGAAGTTATCTGTGAGGTATCCTCAACAAAATATTTAGGAATTACTATTGATAAACATCTTAAGTGGGGAGCACATATCAGTTATTTGACAAACAATATTAGAAAATTAATTCATAAATTCTATATTTTAAGGGAAATTATTGGCAGAAAACTAGTACTCTCTATATATAAGGCTTTAGTAGAATCTCTAATAAGATACGGTATAATTGCGTGGGGTGGGATCTACAAAAACTCATTAAAACCTCTAAATGTCGTTCAAAATTATATCCTCAAAATAATCTATAAAAAAAACAAACGCTACTCCACACATTTACTCTACAATTCAGAAATCCTAAATGTTCGATCACTGTATATATTGTCAACTGCTATATTAACACATAAAACCTCCAAATTAAGAAACTATATTAATCATCCATATCAGACTCGCAATCATATAAACGGACAGTTGATAATTCCTAACAGTAGTAAAAATGTTAATTTAAAATTTATTCATTACTTAGCTCCAAAAATTTATAATGCTCTTCCACTAGAAATAAGAAATATTTCAAACAACAAAAAGTTTAGAAAAAAATGTAGGATTTTTATAAGTAGCAATTTTAATAAATTTAGTGTATTGTTTTAAAAATTAAACCGTCTAGCGTATTTTTATAATAAGGCACCCAAGTGCATATAATATACTACTTTACATTACTCCTATTCTAATATTATTATACATACCTTAGGAAACACTTATATTTAAGATTGAATAGTTTATACCTACCAGCTTTTAATTAAACCTTTATATTACTTATTTAATAACATTAAGATTACTGTATTATTATTTTGAATAAAATTTTGCACATACCGGGATTTAGTTCTCTAGGTGCAAAACTAAAAACCTATAAGACTATAAACGTTTATATATACATATAATATAAATCATGTAGACTTTTCTTTTCAGGAATATGTAATATATTATTATTATTATTATTATTATTTTTGAAGGAAAATATTTTTATTAAATATTATTTTTAAAACATATTTTTGTATTGTTATAAGCGGTTTCAAATTCGAGTCGTATACACTTCCCCAACTAATTATACCATAGGAAAAAATTGATTGAAAACGTGCATAATAAAACATTAAACTAAGGTTTTGATTCACAATATCTTTTAAAAGTCTAAATTTACTTAAAATGTTTCTTAATTTTTTTGTAAGGGTGTTAATTTGATGATCCCATTTTAAATATTTTATACCTATATTAAATAAATTCACAATTCATATTTTATTTTTTGCTAAATTATTTACAGAGATGGCGAAAAATTAATTTCACATTTTCATTGCCCCATTTTTTTCTATAATGTGTGTTTATCAAATATTGATTCTGACTTTTCCTCTTTCGGGTACCATCGTCAGGTATGTTTTTTTTTAAATACGAACCTGTATTTTTATTGCAGTCTTGTAAACCTTTTATTTGATAAAGTAATAATGCCATACTACTTTATTTAATAATGAACGTTTCAACTCCAATAATAACATCTTCATTCCGTATTATCGTAAACGGTAGAAAATACGCCAAAGATTAAAAGACGGCAAAATTGCGTAATTTAGAGGCGACTAACATTTCTTTAATAAATTTGAAAAATTCCGACCGAAAATTTCAGTTTTTTTTGTGTGGCGTTATCTACGAATATGATGCATAAAAACGTCACATCACGTTTGAATTGTGTGAACAAACAACACACAAAATTGTAAGAAAAGAGAAAACTCAATATTTAAATTACAAACCTGACCACCCAGAAGGCGAAACGTCGGACTCAAAATTTCGTTACACCAACTTATATAAAATGAAAAGTGACAATTAAAATGTAAAACTTGTTATGCGTCATATTCATAGATAACGCCACAAAAAAAATGAAATTTTCGGTCGCTTACGATTGTCTTTGGAAGGAATCAGATTTTTTAAAAATGTATTAAAGAAATGTTAGTCGCCTCCAAATTACGCACGTTTATCGTCATTTAATCTTTGGCGTTTTTCCTACCATGAATGAAGATGTTATTATTGGGGTTGAAACGATGATTTTTAAATAAAGTAGTAAGTATTAATCAAATTTAAAGGTTTACAAAACTGCAATAAAAAATACAGGTTCATATTTAATAAAAAATACCTGACGATGGTACCCAAAAGACGAAACGTCAGAATCAATATTTGATAACAACACGTTATAGAAAATAAAAAGTGGCAATGAAAATGTGAAATTAGTTTTTCGCCATATCTATAAATAAAGCAAACAAAAAATAAAATATGAATTGTAAATTTTCGGTTTTTTTTCGAATATCTGCGGAAGTACTCGGAATTTTCCGACGGCATGTTAATCGTAGCCAAATTACGCAACTTTGCCCCAATTTGACCTTTGCTGTATCTCTAACCATTTACAAGATCCCAATAAAGAGCGTCGAATTTGTAACACCCTGCATGGGTATTTTAGTCGGCGATAATTGTATTGGAAAAAGTATAGATATAGTTATAGATAATAATGCATCTTACCCTGGGAGAATTAGGGCGTGTTAAATTTATAAATCTCTTAAGTACAGCAATTTGATCATTTTGATCAGTAGCTATTACTCTCAACTTTTCCATTTCATGATTTTGTCCCATTAATTGATTTTGTAAACCTAGAATAAATATTATTTTTTGTCAGTCATAGTTTAAAAATGCAGTGTGAGTTTGTAACTTGGAAATTCAGTAGATCCACAGCATTTTTTTTTTGGAAAATGCATGGGCAAGGGTATAGTCAAATTTCTCGAAGAACAAGCCGTATCGTGGCTAAAGTCTAACAGAAACAGCCATAAAAAACACTTAAAAAACAAGTTAGAGGTGATTAGAAATGTTCAAAACGCGTTTTACTTGCGTTCAGAATTATGCCAAATAGTGGCTGTACACAGGGCCGCCGCCAGAAAAAAATATAGGGGGGGTCAAGATGAATATGTCATAAAAAATCGGAAAGCGCTGCAGGCGAAATTTTTTTGGTTGCCACGCTCTAATTTTGCCAAGAAATTACCCAAAAAAAACCTTTGGCGGCTTCTTGGTAACGTCCTGCGGCGCCACCCCACCATGTACCGCATTGCGCAGTTTTCGCATAGAGCGTCTTTATCCAGCCAGGGGGGTCAACGGACCCCCCTGAGCCTCCCTGTCGGCGGCCCTGGCTGTACAACATTTTGAGCATTTATTGACGAAAATATATTAAAGATGAATAGAAGATATTTTTATTTTTTAATTAAATAAATTTTTGGTTGTTTAACATCTTAGAAATGCTAAAGAATAAAAATTGGGAATTTGGTACCTTAATAATAATAATAATAATAATAATAATAATAATCATAATAATAAGTTTATTTAAAATTTAATAATATAATAAATATGTTTATTTTGAAGAAGTAGTCCATGCTTAAAGTGGAGTTAAAGTATAGGAAAGAAAGAAAAAACTCAAAGTCTTCCTCCACAAAATTTTGTGGAGGAAGACTTTGAGTTTTTCTTTCTTTCCAAATATGTTTATGTTGTCTTCTATAAACTTATTCTTCAGTCCCCTGAAGCTGAGCTTGTTAGGGGCAAATCTTATTTTTGTTTTAGTACCTATGTAAAATCATAAACCATAAATATGTAATAAAAATCAAGTTTTAAAGTAAAAATGTTAATTTATAGTATAAACGCTGCTTTTTTAAAAAAATATAATAAAATTATTAATTTATAATTCTTAAGTAAAAAATATTGCTTATATAAATTATTCAAAACAATATTAATTAATTAAAGCATTTCTAAAAATATTTTCAAATTGTCTGTTTTTAATATCCATGTTTTTATTTTGACTTTAAATGTTTTTAATGAAATCAATGTTTTAATTTTTGTTGGTAAATAATCGTTTAAGGTTGAATTCTCAACGTCGTTCAATTTATTGCCAACCTATAACCTATTTCGCTTTGTTTTTTCAAGTTTATTATTTTTTAAATTAACATTTAAATAAAATCAGTATCGCTGGCACATTACTTAGGTAATATCTGATATATTACAAAAATATCAATTTATTTCATTGCTAATTTTGGGAGAATTGTGTAGTGAAAGAACAATGAGTGACAATGACATAATAATGTTAAAAAAATCTTACCCGATATTTTTCGCTATACAATTCTCCTAAAATAAGTTATGAAATTCCTTGATATTTATTAAATATGTCAATTATTACCTATAGAATATCAAGTCGACACTGATTTTCTTTAAATTCTGTATATAAGCTAGAAAACATAAATAAATCTACGCGAAATAGGTTATAGGTTGGCAATCATGTTGATACTCCCACCTAAAACATAAATATTTGAAATTTTTTTGTCCTATGGACTTATTTATTTTAGGTTTTATGGTTATTTCATTTTTATGACGTGTAATATGATTATGGTTTTTTAATTGTATAAGGTTTTTATTTTTGAATGTACACACCATGTACTGCATTGCGCAGTTTTCGCATAGAGCGTCTTTATCCAGCCAGGGGGGGTCCCCCATTTAAAGTTGTCTTATGTTCAACTTTTTTGTTTCTGAATATAATTCATTTGAAGGATAAAGATAATCTTTATTGAATATAATTCTTAGAAACCTTTTTTGTATATTTTTAATTTTTTAACTAAAGTTTTATTTATTGCTCCCCAATCTAAAATTCCGTAATTTAAATTAGGTTTAACCAATGCGTACAAACAAGCTCAGCTTCAGGGGATTGAAGAATAAGTTTATAGAAGACAAGATAAACATATTTATTATATTATTAAATTTTAAATAATAATATTAATAATAATAATAAGTTGATTTAAAATTTAATAATATAATAAATATGTTTATGTTGTCTGCTATAAACTTATTCTTCAATCCCCTGAAGCAGAGCTTGTTAGATAAACACTAAAAGAAATTAATGTTGTTTTATTTTCTTCCTGGTCTGTCAATATATTATTTTATAGATAATAAAATTAGTACCTACGCTACGTAAAAAATCTGATAAAATTTTTAAAATGGCGAAGGTTAACAAAATTAGTCCGGTCCTGTTTCTGTAGCCAACTGCACAATCTGCTCCACTAGTTCTAATCAAGGGAAATCAAAAATGCCTTAGACCGTACATGTTTCGAAGGCAAAAACCTTCATCATCAGCGGTATATAATAATTGGTTACATGAAGATAAACCCTGACATTGTTGGTGGTTGAGAAAAAACTAAAAGAAATATTTTTTCTTTTCTTTTAGTTTTTTCTCAACCACCAACAATGTCAGGGTTTATCTTCATGTAACCAATTATTATACACCGCTGATGATGAAGGTTTTTGCCTCCGAAACATGTACGGTCTAAGGATTTATTGATTTCCTTTGATTAAAACTAGTGGAGCAGACTGTGTGTATTATTTCCCTTATAATATCACTCCACTGAGAGGTGGACTACTTCTACAAAAAAAAATAGTTTCTTGAACTGCACAACTCGTGCCGTTTGATCTGGATTTGACCCCGTCTGACCTTTCTTATTCAGAAATTTTAAAAAGAATAATCATTGATTCTTGATGGAATATAGCACAGGTGAAACAAGTTAGTTGAAATTCGTTTGTTTTATAGGTGTAGAAAACTATTCTAGTGCTTCTTATTTTATATACCTAAAATCGTTCTATCTCTGTCATCAATTTGTTCGAAAAATTCTCTTTCCATTTCAGTTGTGTTGGGCTGCCTATCTACTAGTTGAGCATATGCTTCCCTAATCGCTTGCAAATCTTCAACTTGCGCTTTATAGGCATCTCGTTCCTCTTTTAACCTTTGCAATCCTTTTTTTCTTTCCACTTTTATCTAAACATCGTAAAAAAATTTTTAAATTAGTGTTACTAACACTTTTTTCTTTTTCAATTTATAATTAATGGAAGTGTTTAAACCGGAGATTTAAGTAGAACAACGGAACTTTAGACAATATTTGAAAATTTAGTATAATTAATGAATTCTATGGTAATACACTCTACTTCTTTTCATACTCTTAATACGACAACCTCTACGCTGAACAAGTTTTGATGAAATTCAGGTTGAGATGTTGATTTTCATAGATGACACAAAGGGAAGCCAAGATAGATAGTTCCAAGAGTTGTCCAAGATTAAAATAGTCTCGTAAGATTGCATCAATAGAAATTTTGTGTGGATTTTTTACAGTAGAGTCAAATATCGTTTATATTTCTGCACGTATCCAAATTATAAGAAATTAAGAAAATGGTACATAATGCTTCTGAACCCCTCACTATGGAACTTAATAACTTGCTTTTAGTTAGAATGGATAACTCCTTGAATGTCACAAATAAGTCTTCACTGTGCCACAGAATATACAGGATGGCGCATCGAAAACGAAACAGAGATATTTACTGGCAGCTCAGTTCTTTTTTGGAAAAACGCCCAGACCCGTCGATTTTGTTTTCGAGGGGGACACAAAATTGGCAAAAAATCACGTTAACACGTGCAGCCCCCTGGGCGGGGGTGGCACCACCCCTAACATCTTAAATGGAAAGGGGGGCCGAGTGATACCTTATTTTAAAGGTCTTTCAATTCCCTTTATAATAATGTAAAATTCATGTAACTACTACAGTTCCGGAGATTTATTGATTTAAAGATTAAATAAAACTTTAATACATCATCATTAGTGGAGATCAATACATTTGGCAGCAAAGTAGTTTAAAAATGAAGAATGAACTGACCCGTCAGCCTAGTAAATGTTGGAAATGACCACCCACCATGACTCTCCATGCAGTAATACAGATTTTGCTCAAAATGTTGCCGCACATTTTGCAATATTTGAGGAATAATTTAACGGCACTCATTCACAATTCTTTGTCGCTTCTAACGATGTTGGCTGAGTAGCATTGATTTTGCTCTTTAAGTGACAACACAGAAAGAAATCCAAAGGTTTTTAATCTGGCGATCTTGGGGGCCATACAATGGCACCTCTTCTACGAATCCATCCACCTGGAAACGTCTGATCTGAATATTGTCGAACACGTAATGCGTAATGTGGTGGGGCACCATCCTGTTGAAACATCAACCTATTCGCAATGTACCGCCGATCATTCTGATTTTCAATTATGGCTGTTAATGCAGGATCTATGGCGTCTTGCAGTAATTCCAAGTACATTTCACCAGTTAAATTTCCAGGTAAGAAAAAAGGACCAACTAAATGATCGCCAAAAATACCAGCCCTAACATTTAATTTTTGTGGCTGCTGTGTGTGTACCTCATGCTAAATTCTGGGATTAGAATCGGACCAATATCGGCAGTTATGACGATTTACTACGCCATTTAAGAAAAAGGAACATTCGTCGGAAAAGCAAGTGTTGAATAGAAAGTGTTCATCGTTTATAATTCGTTCACTCACATCTTCACAAAATTGTAATCGCCGATCAAAATCGTCTTCATTAAGTTCTTGTGCAAGGTGAATTCTATACGGATGAAAAGTATGGGCCTTTAGAATCCGTTGGATACTACGTCGACTAACACCACACACATTATCCAATTCGCGGATAATTAACGTACATACACTTGCCCTAAAACCCCCGCTTCTATTGCTTCGTTCCTTATGGGAGTTTCAATGTTGCGTGTTTTATCGGCGACTGATCCAGTTTCCCGAAATTTAGCTACAAGTTCTAGAACATATTTTCGATGCACGTTACTGTTCTCATGTCGCTCATTAAATGTTTGCGCTGTTCTATTAGCGCACTGATTATTTCCGAAAAATATTTCGACAATTTCAACCCTTTCTGTCTTGAAATATACCATGGTTCATTTATGTATAAAGCGTTAAAAGGTATTTTAGCAACAAAGTTTGGTCGAATCAATTGCAAACTATGTACTAAATTCCTATTTAAAATAGGGACAAGGCATTCCCTTCTTATCTTTCTTCAAGAAACAACTTTTTTGCCACAAAAAACGCTCCAATTGCTTTAAAATAAGGTATCACTTGTGTCCTCGAAAACAAAATCGACGGGTCTGAGCGTTTTTCCAAAAAATAACTAAGCTGCCAGTAAATGGGTCTGTTTCGTTTTCGATGCGCCACCCAGGAATATTCTGGAACATAAGCAATACGATGGTTAAATGAGGAAAATGTATAGCTACGCAACTGTACAATTTTTCTCCAAACGCTAAGAACCGTGAAACTTCACGATTTTTTTTTGTTTTGACTATGCCTATGGAGGACTTGAGGTAGGAGGCCGATCGCAATGCATTGGATTCGGTCCCAAATTAGCATCGGTAATTCAGCTTTACGAGTCGCTGTAAAATGGCGCGCGTGTTCGAAGTGGGCTATCAAATAATGGTTTCTTATGGACGCAATAACTATTTTTATTTAAATTAGTTCTTTAAGGAACAAATAAGGACTTTTATATGAATTTACACTTACTTTGTTATACTTATTAGTAAACTCGGCCTGTATAAAGTTCCAACGATGCTTGGTTTTTAAAATACAGGGTATTAAACATTCTAGCTATACCTTTGGAGCTAGAAAGAGACTTATTTGGCTGCGTTTTCTCTCTGAAAAAGATCCTGTCTTACACCCGGACACAAAGCAAACTATACTTTTATAAATTGTACCATTATTCATTATAAATATGGAAATTAATTACAATACAACGTTATTTGTCTTGTCTTGCCTTCAAACATTATTTGTTATTTCGAAAAATAAAATGTCAATTGTCAAAAGTAAAAGCACAGAAAAATAAAGGGTTTAAGTAAAAGTTAAAAACTGTGGAGGATCTAGTTTTCCATATTAAAAACGAAGAAGAAGAAGACAACATCAGCCCACTTCGGACGCGAGAGCCATCTATCGGCCAATAGCGAACTAACCAAAAAACCGGGACAGAATTTGAAAATGCTGCCATTGTCGATCGGCCTCCTACCCTATAGTTCTCCATAACTATGCCAAATGATTATTACTTACTAAAAAGCATGGTGCCAACCTAAAAACCGCATAAAGGAGTACACGCATTGAATCGACTCGGACCGGTCGACTGGGAAAAGAGCAGTCGGAATATCAACGCGCATTGAATCGACTCGGAAAAGAGCTGTCGGAATGACAACGTCAGCCGCGAATCGAATTCGATTTGCCGGCAGTCGTCCAGTGGCGGCTCGTGCCATTTTAGTGAAGTAGGGCCAGGTAAACCCTTAGCGCCGCGGGCAAAAAAATTTTGGGTGCCACGCCCTTTTTTGTTAATAGTTCTTGCTTTTAAAGTAGGAAAAATAAGCAAAAAGGCACCTAATTTAATTTATGAATTTACAATCATATCTTGAATATACCTAAACACGATAACAAGTTGAAACACACAAGCAATGTCAGTGGTTTCATCTGCGATAAACGGAGAGTCCTTTATTTCTTTTATGACTTCATCATGATACACATCTAACATACAGTCCAGAAGTTCATTTTGTAGGGGTTTTGATGTTCCTTTAAATACTTTCGATTTTTCAATATGATCTTTAAGAGTTTTGTCTAATTCTGAGCTGAAATTTATTAATTCACGAAATATGCCCCTATTTTTCGACGTCTCTTTTTCGTCATGACCTCTCAAAGCCAACTCAAATGCACCACAAAACCGAACGCAGTTTATAATTTGGTTTAATATGTATCTGTTTTTATCAATTTGTTCGTTTTTCTTCATTATTTCATTGTGATATGCAGAATTTAATTGAGTTTTAATGTTAATTTTACCAAGCATACTGAAATTAAATAATAATATATTGTTTAAATGTACCTTCGATTTTTCATGTGTCTTCATTTTGTCCCAGAAATGGACCAAATCATCTGTACCTTTTTGGGACCAAGTTTGCTTCCCACCAAATAAAACACACATAAAACAAAATAGTCTATTAGATTCATCACAACCGCACACCCAAGTATTTTTTCCATAAAGTTTCCTTTAAAAATCTAATAGTATTCATTACTTATGTATTTCTAAAATAAAAAGTTCGTTAACCCTACATTAAATCAGTCGCCGGCCGAACGAAAACAAATCGGGACGCGACGCGAACATCAGCTGTTTGAAACGTCTAATATCAAACGGTCAAACGAAGAGAGCCTGGCTGCCCGTCGAGATTTTTGCCTGCTTGCATTCAAGGTCATTTTTCAACGTTTTTTTATTGAGGTGATGGCGTTTCGTCACCTCCCGTGTGCCTCGTCGCGCTTGGCGCGGAAGCTACGTTACCGTTTTACGCATAATCGCTTCCTTTTTAGATGGAAATTTGCACCCGACTGTGTTCCATTTTTAAATTATTTTGCTAATTGCTTTAAAAACGAGAATATTAATTTTAATAGGTTTTGGTAATTTGTAAAGGGCAGGACGCTAGACAGGAGGGCAGGTAGTGCCATGGCACTGTGGCTCTACCCCACGAGCCGCCACTGCAGTCGTCCACTAGTAGTCGAGTATAGAGGAGCAGGAGAAGATAAAAATGATGATGATAGCTGTAGCCTGTCATGAAATTGAAAGAGAAATGCGGAGGCCACGAATCTGGGTCCATGGAAAATACTAGGGTTTGTAGTGACATTAAGTAGTAGATGTAAAAATAATTAAAGGAAATATTTTTACGGTGTGTTAGCATGAAAAATAAATTAAATTTTTTTGTAAGCTGTAAATTTAAATTGTATGTCTTAATTTTCCATAACTTTTCTAAAATTTACTTATAAAAAGTTGTTTATTCATCACTGTTAAAAATATCTTGTTTTATGGTAAAATTAAAATAAAATTTAATATAACAAAAACATTAATGTATCCTTATCTACCACATAAAAGTATGTGTCAAATTTATATTTTTATATTTTTTAAGGAACTATCATGTAAAATTCAACCCACTTTTTACAGTGTGCAATAAAAAAGTTACACTTAAGGTTGTTTTACTAAAACTAAGGCTCGAGGATTTTGATATCAAGGTAAATTAATATGTTGACATTTAAACTTTTTTTTAAAGTCACGGCGGCATCGATCAAATAGCACAATTATAACGTTTTTCTTTATTGGTGTTTTTCCGCTACACTAAATTTCATACAAAAATCGTAGTTCGCCGTCAGAGCATTCGGCAGTTTTTGCCCCTGCAAGGAATTCCGGGTCGAGTCGACCGATCCGAGTCGACCGGTCCGACTCAGTGCGCGGGGTCCAATTTAATTACATGAATATCAAAATTTTCCGACTGCTCTTTTCCGAGTCGACCGGTCCGAGTCGATTCAATGCGTGTACTCCTTAAAGGCCTGACATTTTGCCTGTACTTTTCATATGCGTCTTTCTTTTTATTAATTCTTAGTCTCAAAAAGGCGAGGATAACTCTGAACGTATTAGCTGCAATCATTAGAAGATATTTATTTTTATATTTACTTATAAGCTGACTAATTAATCGCCCATTGTTTTAAAAAAATACTTTTTTAGGGTAATATTATGATTGAGACACTAACGGCATTATATTATATTCTCTATTAGGTAAGATTTTCTTCATTTAACCATCGTATTCCTTATGTTTCAGAATATTCCTGTAAGTACCCACTAATTTTATCGAAAAGGGTGTTTATAATTATTATCACTTATAAATAAATATAAATGTAAAACTTGCCTCTTCTAATTCTTGTTTTAATGTTTCGTTGCTGACTTTAGTTCTACTATTTTCTAATAAAACTTGAGTTATTTTATTCTTTAATTGTTCGCTTTCCTCCTGTAATTTTCTATTATCGTGTTCTGCTTCTTGTTTTATTTTGTTCTTGAGTACGCTAATTTCTCCTTTAACCATGTCAAAAAATCTAAATTAAATTTAAATAAAAATATAGTCATTATCTATACTTAATAATGAGTAGTTTTCGTAAAGAAATAATTATTTTATTTTGCACATTCGTTTTAAGATTAAAATATTTATTGCATATGCATCGAATAAAATAAATTCGTCACTCCAAATATTGGTTGTTATAATTATTATATTATATACAGTGTGTGTATAAAGTCTGGAAACGGCTTAATAACATCACAATTTACTGGCCGATTTAAACCAAATTTGGTACAGTTGTGTAAGAGGATCTAACGCATCGAATGACGATATTGGCGTTGTTGCCAGCTTTGTAGTTTGTCTGGAATTCGAACGAATTTTATATTTTTAAATATAACACCCAGTATATTTTTTCATTTGTAGTTTTTACATTAAATTTGTTACACTTTTGGTATAACATACTTTGTTCATAATATCAGTAGTTTTCGAAATAACTAGTACAATTTAGAAAAAATATATTTTTTATATTAAATGTTCAAACTGTTTTCCCTGTACAGCTTGACAGTTTGCTAATTGAAAATAAAAATTTTCAATTGTGTTGTAAATCATTTCTGGCGTTATTAATTCAAATTCGTCTAGAATTCGACGCTGCAAATCGGCCAAATCTTGAGGTTTTGTGGTATAAACTCTGTTCTTCAAGTGTCCCCATAAAAAATAGTCGTTAGGCGACAAATCAGGGGACCTAGGTGGCCACTCGATTGTACCCCCTCTACCGATCCACCTATTCGGAAAAGTGTTGTTCAAAAATTCGCGCACGTTTCGACCAAAATGGGGAGGAGCTCCGTCCTGTTGGAAGAATGTACTTGCATAATTTGGACCCATCACATTTCGTATAGTAGGCACTATTTGCGTTTCCAAAAGCTCAAGGTAAAGTTGTGATGTCAAATTTCCATCAATAAAAAATGGACCGATCTTGTGGTTACCCAGAAGCCCAGCCCACACATTCAATTTTCCAGGGCGTTGTGTATGACCTTCTATTATCCAGTGGGGACTTTCATTTGCCCAAAACCTACAGTTGTGTCTATTGACTTTACCATTTAACATAAATGTTGCTTCATCCGAAAATACTATAAATTTGAAAAACTGGTTATTTTGGTCAAACCTTGACATCATAATATCACAAAGTTCTATTCTTCGCTCATAATCATCTTCTGATAACTCTTGAACTACATGAATTTTGAAAGGGTGATATTTATGTTTTATTAAAACATTATGGACGGATTTGAAGCAGACGTCACTTACTTGAGAAATTTTTCTTAATGGAGAAACAGGGGTTTCAACAACATGTTGTAAAATTTCTAAACTTTTCTCTTCATCTACTACTACTGGTCGTCCTGATCGTCGCCTATCTCTACAATTTCCAGTTTCTTCGAACCGTCGGACAGTTTTTAGAACAGTTGCTTTTGAAGTTGGATTTCGGTTTGGAAATGCGTCATTAAATAGATTTTTAACCTCTTCGTAAGATCTGACCCTATCGCCATATCCTCTCATCATAAGAATTTTAATTCTTTCACTTTCAGTTAAAGACATTTTTGCATGTAAAAATGACAGCTTTTATGACTTAACATCAAAACTGAACTGGTGTTTTATTTATTAATAAATAAAACACAATTTGTTGATATTTTCAAAACACGTCGTTATTTCGAAAACTACTGATATTATGAACAAAGTATGTTATACCAAAAGTGTAACAAATTTAATGTAAAAACTACAAATGAAAAATATACTGGGTGTTATATTTAAAAATATAAAATTCGTTCGAATTCCAGACAAACTAAAAAGCTGGCAACAACGCCAATATCTCTTACACAACTGTACCAAATTTGGTTTAAATCGGCCAGTAAATTGTGATGTTATTAAGCCGTTTCCAGACTTTATACACACACTGTATAATACCGCAAACTTATAAAACCAACACCAAATTTAGCAAAACTATATTCTTCACGCATGTAGGAAGAGATAGGATTTTTTAATATGTATCAGATTCGTGTCAATTGTGCAGGTGTAGGGAATATTTTCAAAATCTGGCTAATGAAAATTATAATATGTAGGTACATAAAATACAGGGTGTTTCAATAAAAACTCCCACGCCAATTATTTTGAAATCCTAAAGCGACATGTAAATTCTGTAAACGCCAGTTTTTAGCCTCTATGATTGGCTTCACAACTGTGTAAAAAATGTGTTTGAATATTACAAGATGTAGGTGGCGCCACGGTGCAAAGAAATTTTTCGATGACAGGAACTTTTTAATGTTGTCGTTCTTAAAGATAATTATTTTCGGTCAAATTATGTCCCATAAAAAATTTTTATGAATCCAACATGAACGGAGATATTTGGGGTTAAGTTTTTTTTTTTAATAATTTTAGTATTTTAATTATAAATATTTTTTTTTATTGATACCCTATTTCGCTTATTTAAAGTACGCCTCAGCGTGTTTAAATCCCACTTTCAAAAACGCTCGTGTTTTAAAGTTACCATGGCAACATCAACAACCCGTGAAACGTGAAGTCTAAATATGTCAACTTTTTAATTATTGATTTGACAGAATTACCTTTTAACGCCAAATAAAATATTTTTTTAAGCAATACACAACCAATGTCAACGGTGACAACAATGAATCCTATGTGACAGATTGGAAGTTATTTTTTGTTCTCCTCATTGTCATAACAACGACAGGTATACCACATCACGAATTTGACCATTAAACTTCCTTACTAAGTTATTATTTCCCTTTTTTGTAATATAAATACCAATAAGTGTACCAATAAAAAAAAATAATGTAAAGTATTCGTGGATAACTGGTCTTTAAAACACTTGTTCTATTTCAAGCACTCCGGCTGCGCCGTCGTGCTTGCAAAATCGCGCGTGTTTTAAAGACCTTAATATCCAATTATACTTTAATATACTATTTAATATTCTAGCGATAAATTATTACGTCCAGTGACGTAGGCTCAGGGGGCGATTTAACAAATAATATTGGCAAAAAATAAGACGCCACTGAGTTTTTGGTAATTTTTATATTTTTTTCGGATTAAGCAACTAAAAATATCGTTTTCTTGTCTGTTAAATTGTTTTCATATCTTGCTGCGTTTTCGAGAAATAAAATAAAAACAATTTAAAAAAAATAAAAATCATTAAATAATTAATATGTTGTATTTTTTGTTGTTTAAAAGCATTAAAACATTAAAGCATTATAAAATAATTTAAAAATTAAAAGATGTTTTAAATTTTATGAAAGAACTGATGAGAAATTATACGAAATTATTAATGAAAATTAGAACAATACCAAAAACTATTTAATGGGGTCGAATGAGGTGTTTAAAATTATTGCCGTTTTCATACACACACATAGCAAATCGACATAATAAAATTCGGTTTTGCAAACTCTCAATAGTGTATTTCGAATAATAGCAAAAATACAACGTATTAATTATTTAATGATTTTTGTTTTCCCGAGATACGCAATAAAATTGTTTTTACTTTTATTTAAAAATTTGCATCCCCAGTCACGGTACTTGAAAAGGTAATTTTTCTCTGGCAGCACATGAGAAAGTAAAGAAACAAGGATTGTACTGTGAAGTAAAGATAAAAACATACTTTTTTAAAAACCTCTTCCTAATAAACGTTATCTTAATATTTCACTATTAGGCTATTTTCACACGGCGCCATATCAGTACCATATATAGCGCGCAAGAAATGGCCGCAATATAGTCCTAAGTTTTTACACACAACGATAATTAGCTACCATAAAATATTGTTAACTTTAACTAGAAACCAGTGTTGCCGCATCTCATATGATTATACCAAGACCTCAGACCAAGCACTATAGACAAAGCATGCCACTCATTGCCATTCATGAAAGAGGGGTTGTTGTGTTGACAAATTTCAAGTCACATTGCGATGCAACAGCGATACAAGTAAGTCCCCCACCACTATAAGGGGAGATCAATCGGGGCGCGCGGAGAACCGGACGAAATGGAGGGGATACGTCTTGTAAAGCGCTTCGACAAGGAGTGTCGAACGTCAAACGGCGATCACAGCCGTATTGCTACTACAGTGCGTAAATTCTTATACTGTGAACATAAAACTGTTTTTAAGGCCAAATGTAAGTAGCTTTGTCTATAGTGCTTGGTCTGAGACCAAGACCATGGAGGACTTAAGGTAGGAGGCCGATCGCAATGCATTGGATTCGATCCCAAATTAGCATCGGTAATTCAGCTTTACGAGTTGCCATAAGATGGCGCTCGTGTTCGAAGTGGGCTATCAAATAAATGGTTTCTTATGGACGCAATAACTATTTTTATTTAAATTAGTTCTTTAAGGAACAAATAAGGACCTTTATATGAATTTACACTTACTTTGTTATACTTATTAGTAAACTCGGCCTGTATAAAGTTCCAACGATGCTTCGTTTTTAAAATACAGGAACATTCTAGCTAGAGGGTTTTACCTTTGGAGCTAGAAAGAGACTTATTTGGCTGCGTTTCATCTCTGAAGAAGATCCTGTCTTACACCCCGACACAAAGCAAACTCTACTTTTATAACTTGTACCATGATTCATTATAAATATGGAAATTAATTACAATACAACGTTATTTGTCTTGTCTTGCCTTCAAACGTTATTTGTTATTTCGAAAAATAAAACGTCAATTGTCAAAAGTAAAAGCACAGAAAAATAAATGGTTTAAGAAAAAGTTAGAAACTATGGAAGATCTAGTTTTCCATATTAAAAAGGAAGAAGAAGAAGACAACATCAGCCCACTTCGGACGCGAGAGCCATCTATCAGCCAATAGCGAACTAACCAAAAAACCGGGACAGAAATTGAAAATGCTGCCATTATCGATCGGCCTCCTACCCTCTAGTTCTCCATAACCAAGACCAGTATGTTCTGATCGTAGTGTCATGAGCAAAGACGTAGAAGGCTACTATTGGCACTGATTCGTAATCGACGAAGAAAAGTTAAACAAAGGGAGGTTCGAAGCAAAAACCGCCGTTTCTGGGTTCATCCCTTGTTACAAACAAGATGCGTAGATGGTGCCTTTTATACGCTTTTCGAAAAATTACTTCAACATGAAGAGAAATTTTACAATTATTTCCAAATGAGCCCAGCAACTTTCAGTTACTTGGTAGAGCGTTTATCAGAAGCTATACGAAAAAAAAATACAACAATGAGATTAAGTGTTCCTCCTAAAGAAATGCTATATAGATATTTAAGACAAACTATAGTAGGCAGTTATATTTTATGTAGAGTTGAATCTGACATAAAATGACTAACCTGCTTCCAGTTTCATCTCTTCCTGCAAGTTTTCGAAATCTTCTATCAATAACTGATATATCTCCGTCCATGCTTTTGTTCTTTTAACTCTATCGTTGCAATCATCTTATGTTTTGTCCCATAAGCAACGTCTTTCTTGGATTAATTTAATCAGGCTTTTAAAGGATCGTAAGAATATTTTATGTGTTTTGCCATTTTGGACACATGCACGCAACGCTGCTTCTAATAAACTGAACAAATTGCTAGTGTTGGGATCGCTCGAGTGAAAAACCGCTCGAGTACTCGATTATTGAAATAACCGACATCACTCGGTTATTGACACGACTACTCGAGTTATAATTTTAAGCGAAAATCGTCGCTTAACAAGCAGTCAAGCACTAACCACTGAGCGAAAGTTCGTTCATTCGATATCCGCTCGGCCATCGTCGCTTGACGGCTTTCAAGTTAATGCTCCGAAGTCTCACACGACATACGTCTTTGTTAACGGCACATAAACATAAAAGAGAAGGCGCTATCGCGACATGCGTTTCGTTTTCGTCGTTTTGGTTTGGATTTTGGATATTTGACAGTCGGCGTCATTCGCTATCGAATCGAATCGAGCGGCAAGCGATCAACCACTCGCTCAATGCGCTATTCATTGAATTCATTCACTACTTGATACTTGAACCGAAATTTCGAGTGATAAATCGCTCAAGTGATAAATCGCTCGAGCGATCGCTCGATTATTGAAATCGCTCGAGTAGTGACTACTCGATTATTAAAATCATCGGTTTTTCCCAACACTACAAATTGCGACAATATATGGTTAGACGTGTGGAAACCTGCATAAGCTTCCACTGTCGATAGAAATGGTAACGACAAAAAATGGTGCGATTTTAGTAGAACAAATCGCGTGTTCACGCGATATAGCATCGCCGTTACCATAGATTTAATGGTATCGCCTATGTGTGAAAACGGTTGATTAAAATACACAAACATTTGGTGTAAAGCGATATCGCGACCATTTCTCGCGCGCCATCTATGGTACTGATATGGCACCGTGTGAAAACGGCCTAACGTTAATGTGCACAGGTGCATTTCGGTCTTAAAATTGGTATAAAAATAATATTCTAGCACTTTTTCCTCTTCCGCCTCTCAAACTGCGCGATAAAATGTTTTTTTTAAATTTGAAAATCAATTTATATCTCCTTAATAAACAGGGTGGAATGTTTAACTGAAATAAATACAGCATTAGAAAGCCTTTTTATTTGCTGAAAAAATACGACTACGGCTGCGTTTATTTTTAGTTTGTTATACTTTTTTCGTGTTTTTATAAAATGTATCCCTCTTTTGGGGGTAAAAAAACCGCTTCCAACTTTTTTTTTTAAATGTGCTCGTTGGAAAGGAAATACGACCCACTATTTAGTTTCGCATTTCGGTAATGTAGACGCGATTTGTTTTATTATAAAAATTGTTGGAAATGTTTCTGACAAGCCACTAATCTAAAGTAAAATTTATTCTTTGCATCATGTAGGGGAGACCGTGGATACATTGGACAAGGGGATATAATAGACACATTCAAATTTACGGCCTAAATCTCGTTTATGGCGCCACTGTAGCTAAATTAGGTGTAGAATATCCCGAACTATCCGTGGACAGTTGCAAATAGCCAACGGTTCAGGTTGCACGTTTCGGGAGTATTTTATTCATTTTTGGCTGTTTTCTTGTGAAGTTCGAGGTAAGTTCTGATGCCTTTTAGTGCTTTTCTTGTAGTGCTTTTGATGTACTGTGTATATAAAATCCATATTATGCATTATACAGATCGTATTGCTTAGCAAATTGTTTTAAATCATAATGTGATTTTCCAAAAATAATTTAAATTCTATCATGACGCCATTAGAGGATACAATGGACAAACAATGGACAGCTGTCCATTATATCCCCGGCTTGTCCATTGTATCCCCGTGGTCTAACTGTAACATGACTGTTCTATTTCGGATGGTACGCAAAAATGCAATATAAGCATTCCTTAGTTTTTTTTCTCAAATAAAGTTTTTCTCTCACTTTCCAGCTTTTAATTTTAAAATTTCAAATATGTCCAAAATATCCCCGTTCTATGTCCATTCTTACCCCTAACCTGTGGATAAAATGGACAACTGCAATACAGTTTCTTAAATTACGTTGGAAAAAAAACTATATTTCTTAGAAATTGCTATATAGCAAAATAATATAGCTAAGGGATCAGGAAATGCATGACTCAATGCTTGTAAGCACAAAACACTTATAAAAAAAATTATTGGAAAAAATTCATATTTTGTCCAATGTATCCACGGTCTCCCCTACCATATCCGGGGTAATTTGGCGAATTCCGTATATAAGGCGTAGCCTAATTTTTTTGGTTTTGTTGTTACTTAAACTTTGGTTTTTAGATGACCCCAAAGAAATAATCTAGAGGATTAAAGTACTACAACAGATCAGTATTCACTTCTAACCCGAAAAGAAAATGACCATTGAAATGCAGCATCAAGTAAACAAACAACCTTATCAATAAAAATAATTTTTTTTTGGCAGTCTGCGCCGGCAAAACCTAAATTGTAGTATCAATTGTTGCTAAAATGGCCAGTCTTTTTTCTGGCTATGTAGACTACCGAAATGCAAAAGTAAATAGTGGGTCGGATTCCCTTTTTTATGCCTTTTTCAACGAGCATCACAATACAGTAGACTCCCGATTATCCGGAATAATGTGAACCGGAGATTGAGAAAAATCATTAACTATAGGAAAAGTAATTATATCTATGTACTTTCCAAAAAATAATTCAAAGGTTATTCTGGTTAGGTATTTCTGAAAGTATCGAAAAAGTTATTAGAAAAAGCTTTTTTAAATGCAGTTTCTAGCCCACATGCAAAATTTCAGCTATATAAGATAATTTTGATTTTTTACCCATATTTTGTAAATTGCACCACTTTTGCAAAATAAGACTCAACGCAACCTACATAAAACTTCTTAGTTTTGACAATGCTTTATTTCAGATACATTTTCTTTAAAGCAGCGCCATATTAAATGTCTGTTTTTCTATAAATCAAAATTGGGTTATTAAAATTTGGTCGCATGTGATGCAAAGTTTATTTGTTTTTGACCCTGTATAAGGTAACTTCATAAAATAAGTATTTTTGAAAACGTAGTTTGTGTCTGAAAGTAATACACCTTAATATTAAGACAAGAAGAACACAGGGTCATCAGTAAAGTGTTCATTAAGTGGAAAATAAATTTTAGTGGTGGGTAAAAAATCAAAATTATCTTATGCAGCTGAAACTTTGCAAGTGGGCTAGAAACTGCATTTAAAAAAACTTTTTCCTATAACTTTTTTCGATATTTTCAGAAATAACACCACTTTTAAATTATTTTATGAAAAAAATTAAAATTTGACAGATAATGCGAATCACGTGACTACTATTTTTTTGCTTAGTTTTCATCTCGACCGAAGCAGAACTTGATGCCAAAGTCAAATTTTAAATAAGGCTATTAATAAAAAAAAATCCTATATGATGCGGACTTTACTGGTCACACTGTATATAAATAATAAAAAATTTAAATTTGGTACATGTATAACCTAATATGCACTTTAATAATAATCAATAAGAAACTAGGACTTGGGACATGCTGTATCATTATTTTTTTTATAAAAATATCTTAGTCCGAGTTACAAACTACCATTGTATTTATAATTTATTTTACCCATACCCTTATTAGTCTCCGCCATAATTTTCTCAAATTGCGTAAATTATTACTTTTAGATTTACGACATACTGGTTATTGGTCATATCAAATGGTCCATTACTTACAGCTTTGTTTCAACCCAGCAAGAAAATCGTTACTGAACGGTAATTTTCATCAGCCTATCATTTAAATGTCGAACTAAGCAAGGTGGAGTGAAGTTAAACGTGTCGAAAAAAAAATCGTTTTTCAAATCGGAATAGCTGCAAAAACATGCTTCACTACTTAACTTAGAGCTATGCGAAAGATGGTTTCTCTAAAATTAGGTTTTGGGGTGCCCCAAGAATTTTTAAAATAAAAAAAAATCGATGATCATGAAAAAAAAATATTAGTTTTTCAAAACGGAATAGCTACAAAAACCTGCTTCACTATTTAACTAAGTGCTATGCGAAAGATAATTTTTCTAACATTATATTTCGAGGTGCGCCATATTAAAAAAAAAAACACAATGATTTTTATTTAGTATACAGGGTGTTACAAATTCGACATACCAGCATTGGAATCTCGGAAACCATAGGAGTTAGAGAAACGGTTAAATTGGGGCAAAGTTGTGCAATTCGGTGCTGATTATAATGCCGCTTTAAAAGTTTTCAAATTCCGAATACTTCCGATTTTATTCGAAGAAAACCGAAATTTTGCAAAATCGTTTTTATTTTTTCCTGAGCTCATTTGACTAGCTATTTCAAAATAAATGACACTTTGTCATTGCCACTTTTTCTCCTCTACAAAATGACGTTACTAAACTACAGATCCGCCATTTCGTCTCCGAGCGGCCATCACCAACTTTACTTTTTTAAATACGGACCTGGATTTTTTTAAACCGATTTTTAAACCCTCCTACCGTCAAAATGTAATGGCGATATTACTTTCTCATAATGATGAATTGTCCTTACGTATTTTTTAAATTCATATTTTTTACACTTCTTGCCAGTCCGGTCCTGGCAATATTAATTAAAAACTTTATTTTATTTAAAACATTCATACATAAGTAATATAATTTATTTTATAGGAATTTTATAATAATTCTAAATTTACTAATAATTATAAATCCTAATTTTCTAAATGTTCAAATAGTCAAAATTCTGTTTGGGTATTACATGTATTACTTAAATACCTAACATGAACTTAAGACAAACTTTTTCATGAAACTTATTTGTAAAGGTTTTAAATAAAATAAAGTTTTTCATTAATATTGTGATTCGTTGCCAGGACCGGACTGACAAGAAGTGTTATAAATATGAATTTTAAAAATAAGCAATGACAATTTATCATTATGAGAAAGTAATATCGCCATTACATTTTTAGGGTAGGAGGGCTTAAAAATCCGTTTAAAAAAATCCAGGTCCGTATTTAAAAAAGTAAAGTTGGTGATGGCCGCTCGGAGACGAAACGGCGGATCTTTAGTTTAGTAATGTCATTTTGTAGAGGAGAAAAAGTGGCAACGACAAAGTGTCATTTATTTTTTAATAGCTAGTCAAATAAGCTCAGGAAAAAATTTGCAAAATTTCGGTTTTTTTCGAATAAAATCGGAAGTATTCGGAATTTGAAAACTTTTAAAGCAGCATTATAATCAGCACCGAATTGCACAACTTTGCCCCCCTTTAACCGTTTCTCTAACTCCTATGGTCTCCGAGATTCCAATGCTGGTATGTCGAATTTGTAACACCCTGTATTCCTTTATATAATAAAATAATCAAGTTAAAAAGTAAACAAACTCTTTGGCAAAAAAAGTATACAAACTAAAACGGAAATGATAAAATCTGAATCGAAATCGAATGAAATCTGATAATCGAAATTGTAGTTTCAGCACAAGCAGACGTATTTATGCAGATGTAGGTATAGGTACACTTCCGCTCATTGTCTGTTATACAGGATGTCCCAGATAAGAATGCACTCTACAGGGATCTCGTAAACCAAAGGAGATACAGAGATGATTAAATTAGAGAAAAGTTGCGCATTACTGAATGCTGTAACGTCATGTTTTCAAATTAAAAAAATGCCTAATGCTTCCGAAGATATTTGGATAAAACCGAATTTTCGCGATATCGTTTTAATTGATTTATGATTCTACTTGAAGAGATATGTCAAAATAAATTTTACATTCTCATTGCCACTTTTTCTCCCCTACAAGACGGCTTAATTACATTGTTGATCCGACGTTTCGTTTAGTCACAACCATCATCAACTTTGTTATTTTAAATAGTCGGAAAATTTTATTTTATGCTTAGTAAATTCTACGTTTTATTCTAAATCTAACGGCGTATTACACTTATTATTTATTAGACGTTTCGATATAGAAAAACACATCAATGAAAATAGGCACATTATCGAAAATATTTTTGTTTTTATTGTTGTATTTAAACACTAGTTGGATTTTAAAACATTTTTTTAAAAGAAACTTATAACAAAACAAGTAATAATTAATTTTAATTATTAAATACAATAATTATTTTTTATTTAAAAAAAAATGCATGATAATATTCAAACATAACGTACCATTTAAATTCGGCATCATATGGGTGGCTATGAAATTGATTGACGTTCGCAATTGTTTAAATATTTTCTTTAGATCTGTCACTTAGTTACAGAGACCTGTTAGTTTTAAATTTGATATTATTATTATGTTTTTTTTTTAATTTTTAACTGTTGCATTGTGCAGTAAAATTTAAAATAATGGAACATTATTCTAACGAAGAAAAATTTGACATGATTTGCTGCTACATCGAGAGTCATAAGAATTGTGTGCAAAAACATAATAATAATTACCAAATTTAAAACTAACAGGTCTCTGTAACTAAGTGACAGATCTAAAGAAACTATTTAAATAATTGCGAACGTCAATCAATTTCATAGCCACCCATATGATGCCGAATTTGAATGGTACGTTATGTTTGAATATTATCATGAATTTTTTTAAAATAAAAAATAATTGTATTTAATAATTAAAATTAATTATTACTTGTTGCATTTTTCAGGTAAGTTTTATTAGATATTATGTTCTGTTATAAGTATCTTTTAAAAAAATGTTTTAAAATCCAACTAGTGTTTAAATACAACAACAAAAACAAAAATATTTTCGATAATGTGCCTATTTTCATTGATGATGTGTTTTTCTATATCGAAACGTCTAATAAATAATAAGTGTGATACACCGTTAGATTTAGAATAAAACGTAGAATGTATTAAGCATAAAATAAAATTTTCCGACTATTTAAAATAACAAAGTTGATGATGGTTGTGACTAAACGAAAGGTCGGATCAAAAATTAAATTAAACCATTTTGTAGGGGATAAAAGTGGCAATGAGAATGTAAAATTTATTTTGACATGTCTCTTCAAATAGAATCATAAATCAATTAAAACGAAATCGCGAAAATTCGGTTTTATCCAAATATCTTCGGAAGCATTCCGAATTTTTTAAATTTGAAAACATGACGTTACAGGATTCAATAATGCGCAACTTTTCTCTAATTTAACCATCTCTGTATCTCCTATGGTTTACGAGATCCCTGTAGAGTGCATTCTTATCTGGGACACCCAGTATTTTAGTTGATTCTTAGCAACGTGGGTTTCTCTTCCCATTATTAAAAATATGTTTCTTAATTAAACTAGTACCTAACTTCTTCTTCCGTCTTAATCCCGCTGCGTTCCATTTCGTTTTTGTCCATTTTCTCGAAATCGGCCGCCATCTTAATATAAAAAAGAATGCGATCCGAATTGGGACATTTCGTCTTGGAAATTTCGCATTCGAATCGTCGCTTTTGTTCCTTTGTCATTTCCAACAAGACCCGCGCTTCAGAATTGATCTTTTTTACCATGTTAGTGATGCAACTTTCTTGAAACAAATTTAATAATGTGTTAAGTTATATTCTAGATTATAATGAAAAAAGGGTAGCTTATTTTATATTGAAAAAGGTTTAATTTATTTTGTTTTCGGGGGTAAGTGCACAAGTGCATCAAAATTACCGATAATTTTTGAATGAAATGCCCTGTATGTAAGACAGGTTTCCTAGTGTTGACACGTTGATTGCTATGGAATTCATAATGTTCATAATCAATCAAAAATAAAAATGTTATAACACGTCAAAAAATGACACTCAGAATGTTATTATATGCTGAACCCAAATAAGTAAAAATATAGAAGATGTCCCACTTAAAATATCAATGTCAAGGTCACTTCCGGTCAAACCGGAAGTGCTAACAAATTGAAAATTATGCCAATAAATGCAGACTCATCTCTTATGCATAATCTCAAAATTTTATTTTAATATCTATAAATATAAAAAAGTTATAGGGGTGAACGTCTTTTGAGAAACACCCAGTAAAACCCATGTTTATGGGAACTTTTATGTTTATTTTGGGTCCCCGAATACGTACCTAACGTATTGCCGTTTCCTCCTATATATAATAATTTTAATAATATTCTAAATAAATTCATTTCGGTGCCGAAAGACATTTTTCTTATTATTTAATACAGATAAGTAAATCTAATATATATTTCAAATTTTTACTAACACTTAGAAAACCACAATACCACACGAGCTCATTTTCTTTTATCGGTAAACTTGGCTAAGGCAATTACACCTGATCAGAGTAGGGGAGAGCCACCAACATTGGCCATCCTTTTTTTTATTTCCACGTATTTCAAAAACGTTTAAGAAATTTATGCTTTTTCCATTATTTTTGACTACATATACGATAAGGCTGTACAAATATGACTCTATTTAATTTTAAAAAGTATAGGATCTTCTCCTCAATATGTTTTTAAAAACATACCACTATGGCCACTGTACCGAACCACATAGTGGTACAGTGGCCATAGTTAAAAAGCCTAGTAAAGACTGTTTTTAAGTTTGTAATAAGTAATAAGACTTCATACAAAATCCTTTAATTAGGAAATTTATAAGTATGCACATCGAAAAACAAAATAAACATGTATCATATAAATGCAATTTTTTTTATTCAAATAATTTAGGAAACAGTGGCCACCCCTTTATAATATATGAGAGTAGTGGCCAATGTACCCCCCGTTAAGGTGGCCACTGTAAGAAAGGGAACATAAAAATAAAACCTAACCTAACAGAAAAACAATGCAGATTCTTTAGCCTTTTACCACTGAACTTCGTACTGCAATAGCACATCCTTAAGAAGCACGCAATAAAGTGACTGAAACACTTACCAGCTTTGAATGATTAAAACGAAAAGTCACTCTAATAAAAAACTTTCCACACCGAATTTCATTGTCGCACTTATTACGACGAAGCCGGCCATTTAACTGAAAGTATTCGGCGCAGCGTTGCCAACCTTTCCCAGTCGATTTACCGTACCGGCAATCCAAAATTACCGTATTTTTTGCCAAATTACCGTACATTATTTTAAATACCGTTTAAAAGTATCCTTTTCTTTCCACATGGTAAAAGAATGCTATATTTCCGTGGCTACTGGTTTTATATAAATATTTATATATAATCTTGATGATCATGCGTCAATAATAAATCAATAGTCCTATAAAACACGTATAATAGTATTTTTCACAAAACAAATGTCGTATTTTGACAAAACATAGTAAATAGGTAACACCTACATATAGAAATTAAAAAAATTAACACAAATAGAACGAAAAAAAAATGCAAAATTAATTATTGCACGAATTTGCATTGGCGATCCTTTTTATCTTATCTCGAGAGTCTTGAGTGACTCCAATTTTTTCAATCCTTTAAATTACCGTACATTTGCGTACGGTAATGACCTTATTACTGTATACCGTATCTTGGTACATATTACCGTACATGTACGGTAATTACCGTACGGTTGGCAATACTGATTCGGCGCGCCACGTGCTGGAAACATACTTAGGCACGGATTCAAGAGAGGGCGCTAGCGGTGTACGTTTTGTAAGAGATTAGTCACTGGCGGCCACTGTACCTGCCATGGCCACTGTTGGTGGCTCTCCCCTATATAAATTTAACATTAGTGCCCCTAGTAAGCTTTCTGGCCCTATATAATTTATAAATAACTGCTCTACTAACCTTGGGTGATTACCAAAAAAAAAATATCGTATAAAGCATTTAATATCTTTTATTTACAACCATGTATGTAATAATGACATTTCACCTATCTTTGAAAGGTGGAAAGTTGACGTTTCTTGACTTTTACTTTCCACCCGGGTGGAAAGTGAGCACTTTCCACCCGGGTGGAAAGTAAAATTGTTATTTTTTGTAATTTTATTAAAAATCGATACTCAAAATAGTAAATTTTTTTTTTTTTAAATTTTAATAAAAATCGATATCTCAAAATAATATACAAACACACCAACACACAACTCATTACACAAATTCAACAACAATAATTTTATTTTTTATTTCTTTAAATGAATTATACCTAAATGACATTTATAAAAAACAAAAAATTAACATGGTTTATGTTTTACTTATTTACATTAAATATTACATTGGCATTATTGTAGGCAGTCACAGATATGTTTAAACCTTGCTGAAATTCTTCTTTTGAAAGGTTTATTTCATGATTATTTGAAGTTAAAGTAGTGTTAGTAAAACTTGAACTTGGCTTTGAAATCAATTTTGCCGTATTAACCTGAGTAGAAACCGAACTGTCTATGTATCCCTCAGCTACTGTGCTAGATTTCCAGCCTCCTAACCGCTTTATTTGCATAAGATCGCCACCGTTATTTGCGAGCAAAGTAGCCGCTGTTCTTCTGAAACAGTGACCAGTAAAACCTTCAGTATTCAGCTTCAGAAAAGCTGCAATTTTTTTTGGAAACTGACTTAAAGTGTTGTGCCCAATACATTGTTTACTAATTTTTCCATATCTTATTTGCATAAAAAGCTTTCCATCCTGTATATTTTTCCGTAAAGTTATGTACTCCTTAAGTGGTGCAATCCATTTATTATCAGTTATCATAAATGATCGTGGCTGGTACGTTTTGCTATTTTGTATTTCAATCGCGACCTTTTCTTCTAAAAAGTGAACGTCTGTTGTTTTCATTTTGTATAATTCATCTGATCGGCAGGCGCCTGAGACACCAATAACCAATGCGACCTACAAATGTATAAAATAATAAGTTAATATAGAAATAGTCAACCTTTTAGCCTAAAATACCTTTTGAACAAGAAATTCCATAGGTGCTTGTTCCAAAAATGTTTCAATATTATCCATAGACAGTGTGGTCGATTTTTTCGGCTTGTATCCTTTGTTTTGCTTTTTTAAAAATGCTAATAGCTTTGCGTGTTTAGATATGTCTACTTTTTCCCTAATTGATAGAGTGGTCCTCAACATTGAATATATTGACCAAAGCGTTGATATTTTCTTTGTCTTGGCATTTTCACTAAAATAAGCTAGTAGCGCCGATTCAGAACCAGGATTTTGAACTTTGTTTCCAATACACCATTCTTTAAAACAGTTATATGCCTTGTCATATCTCGGGCGGCTTTTAGTTGGCAGAAGATCTTCTTCTACTATTTTTGCTGCTTCTCGAATTTCTGGGGGAGTAGCAGCAAAATCAAATTCCTCATCTGAGAGCATTTTTTTGGTGTTTTGTAAAAACTTTGACACTAACGTTTTAAAAAAATAATATATTGTTTAGTGACATGGAAACCATATTCCAAAAATGATATTTGCCATCTTGATGTGTATTATTACCTACGTTATTTTATCACCTGCGGTTATTTGAAATTCTAAATGTCTGTCTACTTTTGCAATGGAAAAGTCAAAATGACATTTACCTTTTAATAATTATTTGAACTCAAAATAATAAGAAGTGGATGTTGGATGTGGTTGTAAATAAAATAGTATACAAACCTCGGTGAAAAGTTTCATTACTGTCTCTGAGATATAGTTTACCTCGACGCTTCGCGTCTCGGTAAACTATCTAATCTCTCGACAGTAATGAAACACTTTCCACCTCGGTACGTAATATACTATTTTCTACTCCTTACTCGGTAAGTATTTCATTTTGATACTGATTTGAGGGAGGTAAGTACTTTTTACCTCCCTAGGGAAGTACGCCAGCATAAAATTCTCGGTGACTCTTTCATCACTTGCATTAATACTGCACCAATCCTTGAAGTCCTTGTAACACCGATTGTACCGTCCCTTCGATTTCTGAGGTAATAGAGCAGCGCAAGCTGCATTCGCAACTGCATCGATATCCATTTTTTCGATTTCTTAAAAAAAACGGACACTGCCAGAACGTTTGTTTGATTATGAACATTATGAATTCCATAGCAATCAACGTGTCAACACTAGGAAACCTGTCTTACATACAGGGCATTTCAGTTGGATACCTCAAATTATAAAATTAAAAAACATTTTTTTTTTAATTTGAGGGAACTGGAGTAGAAAAAATATAATACAAAACTCGGGAGGCAGTATTCTTGACCAGTCTCGGACTATTTTGCAAGCCCTCGCTGTCGCTCGGGCGCAAACTATGTCCTCGGCTGGTAAGTATATCACCTGCCTCCCTTGTAGTGTAAATAACTATTTCTACTACTGTATAGATAAGTTAACTTTCGGGCGCTAGCAATACGACAGATAACGAAAGTAAACTTTCGAGTTACCTGAATATTATACGTTGCTAGCTATGTAAAGTAGCGTTGCTAGCTATGTAAAGTAGCGTTGCTAGCTATGTTAAGTATTACTTTCGGTGCCAGGACAAAAAAATCGAACTGACAGACTCTGACAGTACTCAAATAACTAGGTGTCAACAATACTCAAATAACTAGTAGTCATGGATTATTTTACAGGTGGAAAAAAAAACTTATTTTATCATTTTAATTTGAATAAAATCAAAGTTTATTACTTATATTGATAAGAGAACAGTAGTAGAAACAATTTAATACATTACACGATGCGAAAGCCTTTTTTGGTGGTCGGAGGTATTAAATACCCTCGGATTTGCCTCGGCAATTCAAAAACCTCCTCACACCAAAAAATTAACTTTCGCATCTAATAATGTAAATAACTAATTCAATAATCAAATAAGCTCTTGGAATAATAATTCATAATTTACTTGACAACTCAACAATAACAGTAGTGCCTAGTAACCACCTGGGTAACAGTGTTCTTACCCGGTAAGACGTACTTCTAGCTCGGTAAATAGCTTTGAAAATATAATAAAAAAGATACCGTCCTGTGTAATATCGCATGCAATATGCGATTAATATAAAATGAAAAATAATACTCTTTCTCTAACAGATCCTATTCGCTGTATTTCCATTTCCATTTTCCAGTAGATACGATATTTAATGTACATAAGCTTGCTGCAAACATAAAATTTATTTTTCTATCTCGCAAATATTATTCATGAATTCGACCTATGAATCTAATCCTTTTATATTATACTTGTATGTAGGAAATTTGGTACGATATTGTCAAATATTATTTTTACATTTAATATGGGAACGTTTTTAAATTCAAACCAACCAAATATTTAACATTTACTTCATTAATAAATAGGAGACTTTTAAGCTATTATATTTGGGCAGAATGACAGTACAGTTCGATGTTGGGATAGGAATCTTTCTATTTATTGTAGAGTGATAAGATTTTCGCGACTGTTGTTGCTTCTTTTCTGAGTATTTTAGTTTTTGCTACATGCAGCTACCTTAAAAATTGGGCAATATAGGCACAGATTTAAAAAAGTGAGGTATACCGGGTGTCCACGGAAGGTGGCTCGCCCCTCTAACTTTTTTGTTTTTCAAGATAATGAAATAAAATTCGGGGAATTTGTATTCGACATAAAACTGCATTTTTTGACAGGTGACTCAACATTATGGAACTTCCGGTTTAACCGGAAGTGACATAAACTTTCGATTTTTAAAAGGGACACCTGGTATATTTTTACTTTTTTTTACTCCATATCACATTCTAAATACAACGATGTGTCACTTGTCACTTTTTGTCATCAGGAAAATATTTTAATTTAATTTATTGTTTTATCTAGAGGGCTATGAATACCTTAAAATCACTTATTTCAGTTCTTTAATCTTGGGAAAAATACAATTTTACTATTTTTGGTCCAATGTTATGTAAAATTTAATCTTTAAAGTTGTATAACTCCTTTTTTTTAAATGGCAACATGGTGGCTCGTCGGGTTAAGAAAAAAGAGGATTTTATTACGATTATTTTGATACCATACACTATTAGGTTTTAGAAAAGCTGCCATTAAAAAACTTTAAAAAGTTTACTAAGAACTTTCCTAAAATGAAGCATCTTTTGAGAATAAATTTTGATTTAAATGCATCAAGTAGCCTGTGACCAGCAAAACTGATAAAACAAAATCATGCCTGAAGAAAATTGACATGCCGACAGCTTCTGCCAAAGTAAATTAGTTTGTTGTTAAAAAAAACATGGAAAATAATAGTTTTACAAGGAGTGAAAAAGTTTATGTTATTAGTGTTTGGAGAATGTAGAAATAATTCAACCGATGCTGCGCGACTTTACGCAAAAAGATATTGTAATCGGCGTCATCCAACCCGGCACTATTATAGGTACCCAAAACTGGTTCCGAAAATGCGAAATGAGCCTGACAATAATAACATATCAGTTTTTTCACTCCTTGTAAAACTATTATTTTCCAAGTTTTTTAAACAACAAACTAATTTACTTTGGCAGAAGCTGTTGGCATTTCAATTTTCTTCAAGGCATGATTTTGTTTTATCAGTTTTGCTGGTCACAGGCTACTTGATGCATTTAAATCTAAATTTATTCTCAAAATATGCTTTATTTTAGGAAAGTTCTAAGTTAACTTTTTAAAGTTTTTTAATGGCAGCTTTTCTAAAACCTAATAGTGTATGGTATCAAAATAATCGTAATAAAATCCTCTTTTTTCTTAACACGACGAGCCACCATGTTGCCGTTTAAAAAAAATTAGTTATACAACTTTAAAGATTAAATTTTACATAGCACATAGCATTGGACCAAAAATAGTAAAATTGTATTTAGATAAAACAATAAATTAAAAAAAATATTTTCTTGGTGACAAAAAGTGACAAGTGATACATCGTTGTATTAAGAATGTCATTTGGAGTTAAAAAAAGTAAAAATATATCTGGTGACCTATTTAAAAATCGAAAGTTTATGTCACTTCCGGTAAAACCGGAAGTTCCATAATGTTGAGTCACCTATCAAAGAGTGCAGTTTTATGTCGTATACAAATCCCCCGAATTTTATTTCATTATCTTGAAAAACAAAAAAGTTAGAGGGGCGAGCCACCTTCCATGGACCCGGTTTATTATATATTTTTTAATTTTTTTTTAAATTCATATGTACCATTGCGGTATTTTGTTGTGTTGTCATTTTTTATTATATTTCCTTCTTTATGATTTTATAAATAAGATGAAAATATCTGAAACAAAATTTGTAGACTGATGCAGTAGACCAAAAAATACATGATTCAATTTAAAATTTTATAAATAAGTTTTATTTAATTTTCAGTAAATTTAAATTGTTTAAAAATTTCATACTAATTTTCGAAAACAAAATGTTTCATCTCATAATACCTTTTACCCTGAATAAACTACTTATTTATAATTTTATTAACAGTATAAAAATAATAATTGAAAATTAAAAAAAAGGAGCGTGTATTTTACTTGTTCACATGCATCCGTCTTTATGTAGATCAAGCGTAAGAAAAATCATAACCTTTACCACCGGTAAGTCAAACTGACTGAATTAATTTACGACGTACCGCAAATATGGAGAATATGACGTAACGGTCAGCGGTCATTGAACAGACTTTATTTACCTTACGAACGGTTTTGAGAACAGTCGAGCAGCGACATATTTGGATTTTTTCTTGTACCAGTATTTTTTAACCGTAATGGTACTTGTGTAACAAATAAATTTGCAATTCGAGTTACCCCACTGGAACCTACGTAAAAAACTATGTGAAATACAGTTTTTTTTTTTAAATAAAAATATCTTTTTGTGGCATCATTCATTTTAGTAAAAAGTAATATACCTACTGTCGCGAAAATGACATCCCTTTACTTTCATTAGGAAACCATCAAAAACTAGACAGTAGACTTTACATCTACCTATACAATAGGTAGTTTTAAGAAAAGACATCATTTTAAAAATATTTTGTATAAAATTTAATCTTTATTAATTTTACTACACTTATTAGCTGCATATATATTTACTTTAGATCTTACCTTTTAAACATTTACATTGCACACATTAACAAAATAATATACAAACATTAATTCCTGTCTAGCCACACTTTAAAAATCCTTTCCACGATGCACAAAAATATTATTTTTACTATTTACCTACAATTTAAGCACCAACCGTTACCAAGCATAAGCTGGCTGCAAAAAGGTCATTTATCTCTTTTTTCTGTCTCACGAATTTTACTCATAAATTCAACATTATGAATCTAATAATTCACTTTTTTTAAATTAGATCTTACTGTTTATTCCTTATTGCAAATGGCACAAGATATTAGATAATAACTGACAATAAAGACAAGAGAAACGAGAATTTGAGTTAGAATTAATAAGGTAGTTACTTATAAAATGTCAAATGGTACTACATTTATTTATTTATTTATTTGCAGGTTTTTTTTTATAATATTATTAAAAATCAATAACATTGTTTTTTTTTAATAAAAATAAATCCAATGAAAACATCATTACCAAACCATAGATTTTTTTTTTTAATAAAATCTTTATTAATCAAATATCACATTTTTTTTTTAAACAATGACATTTAACTAATTCAAACAAAACAATAAAAATATAAAATAAACAAATTAAATTTCAATTACTGATTTTTGGTGCTCTTAATTCTAAATAAATAGTTTCAAGAGAGAATACTAATTTGTTTGTTTAGACAAATTTTACGTCAAAAGCAGAAAATGTTTTTGTTCAAATTCTTATTCTCCCCTAAAAGCTTATATCTGTTTATTATTAAAATATTCTTAAATTCATTCAGACTATTGTTTTTATATTCCAGGTTGTAAAAAATCACTGCCGACACGAACCATTTGATAATATCAGAGTCACTTTTATTCGGTATCTTATTTGTCAATAGATCATAGATGCTGTCGCATCCACCCAAGTTTACTTTAAATTTTTTAACTATGATATTTTGTATCCACTTCCAACATTCCTTTACTTTAATACAATTCTTAATTCTATGGATTAGTGTGTCTTCATCCACATTACACTTATTACAAAGCGAACTGTCGGTTAGTCCATGGTTTTCTAGCTTTTTTCCTGTAGAGTACACATCGTTTACTGCTCTATAGACAGCCGATTTCCACTCTGTGGGTATAATGCGGATTGAAAACACACTCCATACGTTTTCCCAATTTATATTTACATGTTTTTCTTCAATTTTGGGTTTTAAAAGTGTTGGTTTTAATACTTGTGAGTATATTTGTCAGTATATTTGTCTGGTTGTCACCTTATCAGTTTTTGTTATTTTTAGACTATTAACTATTTCGACAATTTTATTAAAAGCACCGCTGACATTAGTTTTAGCATTTATTTCAAAAATACTATTTATAGTGGAATTATAGGAAAAATGTTTGTCTTTTGTCCACGATTTAAACTGCGTTTTAATTAACAGAGCTTTTGATTTTATTCCGACACTTTGTAACCCTAAACCTCCCTGGTTATGTGCTAAATATAGTTGTGGTCTACTTACCCTAAATAAATGTCCCGTCCACAGAAATTTCCCTACAATTTGTACTATTTTTTGCGCATACATCTCCGGCATCGGTAAGACCTGTGCAGTATACCATACTTTGGAGAGAAGGTACATATTAATATACCATATTTTTCTAGTTATGTCTAAATTTTTTGTTAGGTCTTTAAATATCATTATATTAATATTTTTAATTATGTTTTGCCAGTTGTCCTTTAAGGTTTCTTTAATTGAAGTACAGAAATAAATACCTAATATTTTTATCTTAGTATTGCTTTGAAAAGTTTTATCTACATTTTTTTGTTTTTCCCATGCCCCTAAATGAAGCATGTATGTTTTTTTTTGGTTTATAAGTGAGCCAGAACCTTTTTGATAAATTTCAAGTATTTTAATAAAGTTTAGTAGATCATTGTTATCATAGAGATAGACTACTACGTCATCAGCATATGCTGAAACTTTGTATTTTTTTTCATTAACTTTTATACCGCTTAATGTATGATCTATTAACCGTAAAAAAGGTTCTATTGTTATAGCAAAAAGTATCATTGATAGCGGACAACCCTGTCTCACCGATGAGTTTATTTTAAAGCCACTGGACAAATATCCATTAATTTGGATTTTGGAGGACGCTTTTCTATATAGACTTTGAATAGCAACACTTATTTCTTTAGGAAAATTCATTTTATTCATGACCTGCCACAAATATTCATGTGATATCCTATCAAATGCATTCTTAAAATCCAAACTCAAGAGTGCCCCCATATTATGTTTGTTTTTTTCATATTTTATAATTAAATCTCTGTTAAGCATGATTGCGTTAAAAATTGACCCATTACTCCCACAATTTTGCTCTTTCCCGATTATATTCCTGTCAAGATTTTTAATTCTATTTGCAAGTATTTTAGTTAATATTTTATAATCAGTGTTAAGTAGTGTTATAGGCCGAAATTGATTTAATTCGCGTGGATTTTTGTCTTTGGGAATTAATATTATCACTCCTTCTGAGAAGCTTTCTGAAAAAGAGTCAGGTTTTTTTATAGCTAAATTTAGGATATTCGTTATTTCGGTGCCAATTTGCTCCCATAACCTTAGATAAGCTTCATATGGTATTCCATCGATACCTGGGGTTTTTTTCTTTTGACATTCTTTTAAAGTATTGTATACCTCTTGTTTGGATATGTCCTTGATTAAAGAGTCACCGTCTGTTTTACTTAGTTTATTTTTTACATGGGCTAATAGGCAACGTGTTTCTTTTTTTTCAATATTTTTATTTTCAAATTTGTTTGTAAAGTATTTATTTGTGTATTCTAAAATATTCTTGTTACCTGCTATCTCGTTTTTTTTTTCGTCAAGAATTTTCTCTATGCGCATATTATTGTTATTTTTACGCTGTTTGATAAGATCATATAATGAATACTTACCTGAAATATTGTCCTTAATTTTATCTTCATAGTCTTCATCTAGAGTTTGTTCTTTTATTTGCAAAATTTTAAATTTAGTTTCTTTTATTAACTGGATTACCTCAGGTTGTTTTTTTTCCTTTTGATATAGTTCAAATAGAACTTCGTTATAATGATTCAGTGTGTTTTTTCTTTCAATAGCTCTGTTAATTTCTGTTTGCCTATAGAATTTTTTAAAAGATGGTTTAAAAGTGCTAAACCACCAGTCTGCTAGGTTGGTTTTGTATTTAGCACAGGTTTTCTTTGTTTTTAGGATGTCTATAAAATTATTAGTAATATTATCATTTTTTATTAAAGATTGTTTAGCTTTCCAATATCCCCAACCGTGTGTGCTGACTTGCACCCTATTTGTTTTTAAAAGCAACACTAATGAATTATGATCAGAAAATGCCACCAGTACATTGTTAATACTGTGCACCAGACTAATATGCTCTTGGGTAATATAAGCCCTATCAATTCTTGACTCACAATTTTGTCTTACGTAGGTGAATCCAGTTGCATTCCCATTAATATATTCCCACGAATCTATTAATTTAAGATTTTGTATTACATTTTTTAGGCTTTGACATAAGTTAGTATTATTTCTTGAGTCTTTTTTTTTTGATAATGCAATTAAAATCTCCAAGCAATACAACTGGTATGTTGAATTTAAAATGGTTAATCAAGTCATTTCTAAAAAAGTCGTTTCTTTCTTTGTAATTTTGTGACCCTGAAGGGGCATATATATTTATAAAACGATAATTATTAATTGTTGCTGATATTACCCTACCATCATTATTACATAATGTATCATTTAAGGTTAGGTTATTCCTGTATATTATAGCAGTACCTCTATTATTCTCGCCTACATTTGTCATATAGAGATAATTTGGGTCACATTTTAAGAACTCTATATTAACTTCTTGCAAAAAACAGACATCAACATCGTATTTTCTTATAAGGTCAAATAACAAAGCAACCTTATTCTTTTTCTTTAGACAGTTAACATTAATAGAAATCACAGTACATAAGTAATTGGCCATTATAAAATACCTTTAGAGATTTTTTTAAATAACACTATTCGTCAACGTCACTGCCCGTATTGGCGTCTTCTATATCATCATCCTCAAAGTCTTTTTTATTAATATCCATATTTCTAGCATTTTTGTTCTTATTTTTATCAATGCTGCTCTCATCTGTAGACGGGTTAACTATTTCAGCTGTATTTCCTGTATATTTTATTTTAATTTTATGTATTTTCTTTTCTTCTTCTGAACTTGTGTTTTGTACTTCCTTGATTTTTCTTTTACTGTTATTTGTGGTATATTCTAATATTTCTTGGGTTTCCTCTATTATATCGGGGGAGGAATCAGGAGGGGAGGGGTGGGTATCCTGTTCCTGCTCTGGATAGTTGACTATTATTTCTGGGTACAAGTTACCTTGGTTTGGGGTTTCTTCCCTATTCTCATTTATTTGTACTGCCCCTATACTTACACTAGCATATGATGGGTTGTTTCCGTCAAGTGCGGTTTCCCCCGCCAGAGCGGGTGCAATCGGAGCATTAGGTCTCTGAATTCGTTTTGTTCTATTAAATGATACCTTTGGACACTCTCGGCGTTCATGTCCAGTACTTTCACACACCATACACGTTCTCGTCTGGTTATAATATGTTATTAATGACGTTTCTCCCTCTATTGCTATATAGGAAGGTATGTTTTTTTTAATTGTCATTATTGCCGTTCTTATCCCGGTATCTACTTTAAGTAATCCTACTCCTTTATAATATTCATTTTTAATTGTTCTTACTGTTCCGTACTCTTCCAGCTTTCTTTTTATTTTTGAGTTTTCCAGTTCATTTTCACCATTGTTTCCTCTGCGTGTTCCTGTATATATACTTCATGTTCTTGGCCCTCTTCATCTTTAAAAATTATAATTTCATCATTATCATTAATTATCTGTTTTAACAAATGGTCACTTATTAGTTTTAGAAATACTTTGGATTTCAGATGATCATATTGAATGCCTACAATTTGATCCTCTGTTAATTTAAACTTTTCTTTCATCTATATATGTAGTGTTAATGGTGACGGTTTTTTTTTTACTCTCTTAAAATCCAGCGAGATTGTATTGATTCGTTTAATTCCCATTGCTCACTTTTTCACTTGTATATACCTTTTTTTTGACCTTAACGCGATAAGCAAACCGTGTTTACCTGTCGAATATCTCGGGTCAACAGTAGATTAACAAATCTGTTCGATTTTGTAATGAAAAAATATATTTAAAAATATAAGTAAGTAATTCAAAAATATTTCACCAAAAAAAAGGAAAAATTATAAATAAGGGAAAAATTATAATAGAAAAATAATTGTAATATTTAGTATTGTTATATTACCTATATAAGAACTTGGCTTACCTTTATATAATTTTGCATAATCCATGATTTTAATATTCTTTTAAATGTCAAAAGACTTATAGTTTTCAAATTAGTAGGTAATATATTAAAAATTTTGATGCCAACAAATAAAGCATTATTTTTTAAAAGTGTTAAATTAAAATTATCATAACATAAACATAGATTTGTTTTTTGTCTTGTTTGGTATATATGAGTAATGTTATGTAATACATTTTTATTTTTATAAAATGAAAGTTTTGTAATAAAGTTGTTTTAATTACACCTAGTAACCTACCCCCCATGAGTAGGAGAGATGCAATCATAATACACAGATTAAGAATCGGACACACTCGCGCCACTCATGGGTACTTAATGGAATCGGGAGACCCACCCTTATGTGACCACTGCAACACAATCCTTACAGTACAGCACATTTTGACAGTGTGCCCCAAATATGCTGGAAGCAGGCAAACCAACCATATGCAAGCAGATCTCCAAGAAACTCTAGGTTCACCCAGTCAATATCAAAATGTGATAAAATTCTTAAAAGACATTAACATATACAATTCTATATAAGCTTTTTTTTTTCTCACTTCTAATGTACCATATTCTCACTAGGTGTTCACCTTTTATTCCATAAATTATAGTATGTATATATACAGTTTTGTAGACGTGCCAATGGCCACAAGCAGCCGAGGCACTATACCGGGTGTCCACGGAAGGTGGCTCGCCCCTCTAACTTTTTTGTTTTTCAAGATAATGAAATAAAATTTGGGGGATTTGTATACGACATAAAACTGCATTTTTTGACAGGTGACTCAACATTATGGAACTTCCGGTTTAACCGGAAGTCACATAAACTTTCGATTTTTAAATGGGACACCTGGTATATTTTTACTTTTTTGAACTCCATATGACATTCTAAATACAACGATGTGTCACTTGTCACTTTTTGTCACCAAGAAAATATTTTGTTTCCAAATTTATTGTTTTATCTAGAGGGCTATGAATACCTTAAAATCACTTATTTCAGTTCTTTAATCTTGGGGAAAATACAATTTTACTATTTTTGGTCCAATGCTATGTGCTATGTAAAATTTAATTTTTAAAGTTGTACAACTAATTTTTTTTAAATGGCAACATGGTGGCTCGTCGGGTTAAGAAAAAAGAGGATTTTATTACGATTATTTTCATACCATACACTATTAGGTTCTAGAAAAGCTGCCATTAAAAAACTTTAAAAAGTTAACTTGGAACTTTCCTAAAATGAAGCATCTTTTGAGAATAAATTTAGATATAAATACATCAAGTAGCCTGTGACCAGCAAAACTGATAAAACAAAATCATGCCTTGAAGAAAATTGAAATGCCAACAGCTTATGCCAAAGTAAATTAGTTTGTTGTTTAAAAATCATGGAAAATAATAGTTTTACAAGGAGTGAAAAAGTTGATATTATGTTATTATTGTTAGGCTCATTTCGCATTTTCGGAACCAGTTTTGGGTACCTAATAGACGCCGATTAAAATATCTTTGTGCGTAAAGTCGTGCAGCATCGGTTGAATTATTCTACATTCTCCAAACACTAATAACATATCAACTTTTTCACTTCTTGTAAAACTATTATTTTCCATGTTTTTTAAACAACAAACTAATTCACTTTGGCAGAAGCTGTTGGCATTTCAATTTTCTTCAAGGCATGATTTTGTTTTATCAGTTTTGCTGGTCACAGGCTACTTGATGCATTTAAATCTAAATTTATTCTCAAAAGATGCTTCATTTTAGGAAAGTTCAAGTTAAGTTTTTTAATGGCAGCTTTTCTAAAACCTAATAGTGTATGGTATCAAAATAATCGTAATAAAATCATCTTTTTTCTTAACACGACGACCCACCATGTTGCCATTTAAAAAAATGAGTTATACAACTTTAAAAATTAAATTTTACATAGCACATAGCATGGGACCAAAAATAGTAAAATGTTTTTTTCCCAAGATTAAAGAACTGAAATAAATGATTTTAAGGTATTCATAGCCCTCTAGATAAAACAATAAATTAGGAAAAAAAATATCTCCTTGGTTACAAAAACTGACAAGTGACACATCTTTGTATTTAGAATGTCATATGGAGTTCAAAAAAGTAAAAATATACCAGGTGTCCCATTTAAAAATCGAAAGTTAATGTGACTTCCGGTTAAACCGGAAGTTCCATAATGTTGAGTCACCTGTCAAAAAATGCAGTTTTATGTCGGATACAAATCCCCCAAATTTTATTTCATTATCTTGAAAAACAAAAAAGTTAGAGGGGCGAGCCACCTTCCGTGGACACCCGGTATATAAATAAATAAATAAAAAGTTGTTTTAAACTCAGAATATTGTTATTAACACATAATATTTTTCAAGGAAACAAAAGATGTTTATTAAATATTATTTTTAAAACATATTTTTGTATTGTTATAAGCGGTTTCAAATTCGAGTCGTATGCACTTTCCCAACCAATTATACCATAGAATCCATAAATTAAAGCTACTAACAAAGTAATGCTTAGGTGAATTTTTTTTATTGGATTAAGGTAAAATTAAGTAGGTAAATTGGTAAAAAAATAAAATACGAGAGGAAAAATCGTTACAAACAAAAAAATTTATAACATAGGTACCCAAAATAAGGTTAGCAATAAATAAAATAGTGCCACAATCAAAAATTTGTCTCAAAATTAGTAAAAACTGTTTTATTTTAACACCTTATTAATAAATTAAAAATGTAATTTTGGATATACAGGATGGTAACTATACAGGGTGATTCAAAAGTACTTTGACAAACTTAGGAAGGTAATTGCTGACAATATTTTAACATGAAAAGTTCTTATAAACAGTGGTCCTTGGCGACTTCGTTACGGAGATACAGGGTGTTGAAATGTAAAAAGAAATAGTAATAATTTTCCTCCCTCCTTAACGAGTTATTTTTTTTTACGAAATTTTGTGAATTAAATAAGCATCTAAGGACACTTATTTTCAAAGTACAACACGTGCGTAAATTTAACCAGTGGCGTCGGTACAAAATGTTACTATCATATTTTTTGTGAAAACTATGGTACGCTACTGACCTATTTCATTTTGATTTTTTCTTATAAATCCCCCCTGTATTTAGAACAAAAAAGATCACGAGTGTTTTTTTGATACGATGGACGGTTTAAGCGTAAATGATTATTTTATTTGAATATACACAAATATTAAAAAATGTGTTTTAAACTGATCAACCACTCAAATATTTATTACAGTATTTTAACGAATACCTACATACATACTTACTAATAAACAAATATGTATATGCCTAAGAAAGGTATCTGAGGATGCCTATTTTCTAAGTATAACACGTTTTCAGTGGCATACATATTTATTTATTAGTATGTTATTTCTAATATTTTGTAGTTTGACAAGGCGGTTTTGGAAATGCTTTTTTTGTCGATAAATTAAAACATATTTGACAGTTAGTTACCATTAAAAATAACAAAACTAAAGAAATAAAACTCAATGGTAACTAACTGTCAAATATGTTTTAATTTATCGACAAAAAAGGCATTTCCAAAGCCGCCTTGTCAAAATACAAAATATTAAAAAATAACATACTAATAAATAAATATGTATGCCACGAAAACGTCTTATACTTAGAAAATAGGCATCCTCAGATACCTTCCTTAGGCGTATACATATTTGTTTATTAGTAAGTATGTATGTAGGTATTCGTTAAAATACTGTAATAAATATGTGAGTGGTTGATCAGTTTAAAACACATTTTTTTAATATTTGTGTATATTCAAATAAAATAATCATTTACGCTTAAACCGTCCCTCGTATCAAAAAAACACTCGTGATCTTTTTTGTTCTAAATAAAGGGGGGATTTATAAAATAAAAGTTAAAATAAAATAAGTCAGTGGTGTAGCACAGTTTTTACAAAAAATATGATAGTAACATTTTGTACCGACGCCACTGGTTAAATTTACGAAAGTGTTGTACTTTAAAAATAAGTGGCCTAAGATGCTTATTTAATTCACAAAATTTCATAAAAAAAAATAACTCGTTAAGGAGATTTGTTTTTTGTCTTGTTTGGTATATATGAGTAATGTTATGTAATACATTTTTATTTTTATAAAATGAAAGTTTTGTAATAAAGTTGTTTTAAACTCAGAATATTGTTATTAACACATAATATTTTTCAAGGAAACAAAAGATGTTTATTAAATATTATTTTTAAAACATATTTTTGTATTGTTATAAGCGGTTTCAAATTCGAGTCGTATGCACTTTCCCAACCAATTATACCATAGAATCCATAAATTAAAGCTACTAACAAAGTAATGCTTAGGTGAATTTTTTTTATTGGATTAAGGTAAAATTAAGTAGGTAAATTGGTAAAAAAATAAAATACGAGAGGAAAAATCGTTACAAACAAAAAAATTTATAACATAGGTACCCAAAATAAGGTTAGCAATAAATAAAATAGTGCCACAGGCAAAAATTTGTCTCAAAATTAGTAAAAACTGTTTTATTTTAACACCTTATTAATAAATTAAAAATGTAATTTTGGATATACAGGATGGTAACTATACAGGGTGATTCAAAAGTACTTTGACAAACTTCGGAAGGTAATTGCTGACAATATTTTAACATGAAAAGTTCTTATAAACAGTGGTCCTTGGCGACTTCGTTACGGAGATACAGGGTGTTGAAATGTTAAAAGAAATAGTAATAATTTTTAAATAATTCCTTAACGAGTTATTTTTTTTATGAAATTTTGTGAATTAAATAAGCATCTAAGGCCACTTATTTTTAAAGTACAACACTTTCGTAAATTTAACCAGTGGCGTCGGTACAAAATGTTACTATCATATTTTTTGTGAAAACTATGGTACACTACTGACCTATTTCATTTTGATTTTTTCTTATAAATCCCCCCTGTATTAAGAACAAAAAAGATCACGAGTGTTTTTTTGATACGATGGACGAAGTTTGTCAAAGTACTTTTGAATCAATTGAATTGATTCTGCCTTTACTTGGTGGAACTCCATTTTAATATACAAAGAAAACACTATATTAGAGACTTTTTGCACCTCTTAATTCGTCATTCCATTGTGGTTATGTTTATTCTGAGCATGCGCAATGTCAGAAAGGTAATCCGCTATGGTTAATAACCATAACGGACTCCGTTAGTTACGGAAGGATAAGGAAGAGCTTATCGTTATCCTTATGGTTATGCTTAAACGCATGGTTGCCGGAAAACATACAAAAATTATGAAGCATCATTGCTATGAATTAAAATTGTGATAAGCAATTAATTAAAATCCAAAGCAATAGTAGCTTTACATTAAAATATACAAATTAATCAAATTATGTTAGGTTAGGTATTATATTTTGTTTAGGTGCGCCGGCGCTAAATTAATAACTACAGACAGAACGTATAGGCGCTGCAAAATCTCTGGTTTTAACAGTGGCGCTACTTGTTATGTTTAATAAAGTTAACCATAACGGAGCTAAAAACTGATATTAATTTAAGAGGTGCAAAAAGTCTCTATTGTGTTAAATTCCACTATATTTAAAAAACAAACAAAAACATTTGTCGACTCGACATGTTTCGCTACACTGTAGCTTTATCAAGAGTGATACGAGATGATAGATACAAGATGATAGACTCTTGATAAAGCTACAGTGTAGCGAAACATAACGAGTCGACAAATGTTTTTGTTTGTTTTTTGAAAAAAGTGGAATTTAACACAATATAGTGTTTTCTTTGTATACTTTTGAATCACCCTGTATAACTGATCATAAATCATAAGTATCGTCTGAACGATTATATCTACGAAGTTGATTAAATTTGAGAAAATGTCATATTCAAAGCTTATTTAAGATGCAGTAAAGTTAAATTTTCCTAAGAACACGCCGAATCGTGGCTAAGTCACCTGTCATTAATGATGGCACTCTGTTGAAGTCTATTTTACGTTAAGATGTTGGCGACAAAGACAAGACTGGGCTAAGTTTTAAGTTTAAGCTATTTAGCAAGTTCAAATTTGTCAAATTTCGATAAGCCAAACTAAAGTTTCCAAATCAATATTTGTGCTTCCCTGTCCCTCTTAAACGAAAAGGTAGAGCAAAAACTCAAATACGAAAGATATCTAGAATTTTCCATATGTTGCGTGTTTTGAAGTAGCTATAATAATGTTGTAAAGAAAATTAAGTACAAATATTTTAGATGCTTTCGAAAATATGACAAAAATTCTGGATTTTGTTTCATTTATTATTTTTTCCTTAGTTTTAAATAAAAAAAAATAACAGGGAATAAAATTGTGGCCTCATTATCTCGACTCATCATGTCAATTTTAATGTAATTTTAAAAGCATGCCTTAGCCAAGGCTTAGAAATGGTATGTAATTAGAAGGTTTTTAAAATGTTTTAAATGTCCACGATTAATATATTTCTTACTACCCCAGTCCTCTCTCCTAAAAATTATTTAAGGATAAAGTTAGAGTTATAGTAACAGTATCGTATCGGCAATAAAAAATTGTTTATCGCTTTAACCAAATGGCTTTATAAAAAAGAAAAGCACAAAGTATTTCTCCACAAGTTTATTAGAATTGCTAGGCGAACCTAGAATAATTCATAATACTTCGACATGTTTCGAATGTAGAAACACTCATCATCAGGAAAACAAAGTAAATAGTGCAATGCCGATGTTGGTAGCAATAGAGAAAATAATAAGTGGGATTGAGCCGTAATGGAGCTTTCAATGCTGTACACTACTGTAGGTACACTAGGTGTAAAAAATGAATATTCAGAAGACCGAAATGACTTCAGCATACTGGAAAGTCAAGGGCTAGTGCAAAGTCCCTGTCTTGAGCAGAAAAATGAAGAGAGCAAAAGAAAAATTAGAGAGTTTTAACAGATTTTGTGGAAATCATTTAGGTATAAAAGTAGTGAAAAATCTTAAGTTTCATTAAACTTTGTCGGAGACATGTAAAAGTGGTGAAATGAGAGGGAAAGAAAAAAGAAAAAATTGGTTTTCGTAAAATTCAAAGCATCATATAGCTTGAAGTAAAATGCTGTTGGGGTACCAGGCTTGTTAAGGTAGGAGTATCAACATGCTTGCCAACCTATAACCTATTTCGCGTAGATTTATTTATGTTTTCTAGCTTTTATACAAAATTTAAAGAAAATCAGTATCGACTTGATATTCTCTGGGTAATAATTGACATATTTATTAAATATCAAGGAATTTCATAACTTATTTTAGGAGAATTGTATAGCGAAAAATATCGGGTAAGATTTTTTTTAACATTATTATGTCATTGTCACTTATTGTTCTTTCACTATACAATTCTCCCAAAATTAGCAATGAAATAAATTGATATTTTTGTAATATATCAGATTCTACCTAAATAATGTACCGACGATATTGATTTTCTTTAAATATTAGTTATTAAAATAATAAACTCAAAAAATCAACGCAAAATAGGTTATAGGTTGGCAATAGATTGAATGACGTTGAGAATTCAACCTTAAGGCCCAGTTACAGACAATGTCAAGTTCATTTCCCTTCTGACACGTGCTGCTTGCAGTTGAACTTTTTTAACAAAGAAAATGTTACTTTTCTAAAATGTTCTAGTAAAACCAAAAAATTTTAAAAATCTTTTAAATCTTTTAAGTTTGCACACAATGTGTATGCTTTAACTCCTGCCGGGGTAACTGGGCCTTAGCAAGTCTGTGTGTGAATGTTACGTCCTATCTATTTTGCTATTATTTCTTCTCATTTACAATATTTAACTTTATTAATATGGGGATCAACTTTTCAAAATTTGCTTACAAGTTTTACAAAATAAAGCAATTAAAAATATGTAGTGCTTGGATAGACAATATTCAACTAAACTGTTATATGAAAATGTTAATATAATTTCAATTAAGAATATTTACCTAATGTAAAATATCGTTTTTTTTTTCACCAAATTATATCAAAAAATAAACATTCAAATATAAAATTCAATTACAGACGTGACGTATGTACAGGGTTATTTTTTATATTTGCGTACCCACCTACAGGGCTTAATATAAGTAACAGAAAAAAAATTTTAATACAAAAGTTGCATAACGTTTCCCGTCATATCTTTTAGACTTATTAAAAAAAACATCTGCACATCGGAAAGTTGAAAAACAAATGAAAGTCTTCTTTTTTTAAATGGAACACCCTATATATTTTTTACCAGGGCGAAAGATCTCTTTCTCCTGATTTCAAAAATATATAACATGTCATCATTTAATCCAGTCGTTTGTGAAATATTTAAGTTTTTGATTAATTGAATTGACTATAATCTAGTCGGCGTTCCGCATACTTCAACGTGACATATTTGTCACTTTACTTTAAATTGAAAGATTCAGTAAGGAAAATGGGATATTCGGAAGAAGACAATCTTCAAATAGTGCGTCTTTTTTACTCTAATAACAACCGAATAGCTGTAGTTCAACAGCAATTTACTTTACTTTATATCATAAATTATAAATCATAAGTTATTTTCTTTGTTGCGTGTTTTAATTTAAATTAAAGTGACAAATATGTCACGTTGAAGTACGCGGAACGCCGACTAGATTATAGTCAATTCAATTAATCAAAAACTCAAATATTTCACAAACGACTGGATTAAATGATGACATATTATATATTTTTGAAATCAGGAGAAAAAGACCTTTCGCCCTGGTAAAAAATATATAGGGTGTTCCATTTAAAAAAAGAATACTTTCATTTGTTTTTAACTTTCCGATGTGCAGATGTTTTTTTTAAATAAGTCTAAAAGATATTACGGGAAACATTATGCAACTTTTATATTAAAAGTTTTTTTCTGTCACTTATATTAAGCCCTGTAGGTAGGTACGCAAATATAAAAAATAACCCTGTACATGATATTTTAACAAGAACTGTTTTCAATATTAACTTACCTTTAATACACGCTAGGGCAGGTCAGAACTCCATTTATTATTAAGGTATGAAATTTTACAACGAAATACCCCAAGAATTAAAATTTTTAAATACAAAACGTTTTAAAATGATAGTTAAGAAAATACTTAAAAAAGGGGAAGTTACGTTTTAAACTAAAAAAGATTTAAACATGCACTTCTTTTATGATTAATTATTCTTTTCAAAATAATTTTTTTTTATTTTACGTCGGCCTATTTCCGCAACGAGGCCAATCACCGACGCCAGGGAATTTGTCACACACTATCTGGTAATTTTGCGGAATCCCTCTTTGTCGAGGGTAGGGTTCTTTAACGTAACGTGCCAACATCCATGACACGGGACCCACAGTTTAACGTCTCTTCCGAAAGACGGTGCACCTCTTAAAACCAAATTCCAAATTTTAACATCGACATTGCCGGCCCCGGGGATCGAACCCGGGACGTTCGATCCGTGAGGCCGCTGCACTGACCACTAGACCACAACGCCGATCAAAATAATTTTAAAATGATATCTAAACGATATTATTAGTTTTATTATTTCATTAAAAGAAATAATAATTGAATATTTTATACCTGTTTAAATATTTCTATTTTTTTTATTGAATATTAACATTTTAAGTATTATTTTAGTTTTAAATATTTATTAACTTACTTTTTATTTTAATTAGTTATATTTAACAATTACATTATTTTAGATGTTGTAATTAGTAGAGAATCCCTCATAAACAAATGTTTTTGGGATTTTTATGGGAATAACTAAATAAATAAATAATTTATAAAAAATGCCAATTAAAAATGTTTTGGAAAATAATTATTGATGAATTTATACGAAAACATCAATAGATTCTTCTAGCCGTGAAAAATAATTTTAACTTTACGGTGAAAAAAAGAGAGGTTTTGACAATAGTCAGTTTTTTTTACAGCTGTACAAAAAGAAATTTTTAAGATTGTTTATGAAAAACTGTTGTGGTGATGACCAGATGTTATAAGTTATTCTTAGTATCTACGAAGTTACTGTAAGTTGGAATGATAATGCTAATGCAAATTAGTGGATTGCAACCCATAAAAACCAAAACCTCATTAGTACATAGATAATAGTGTGCCATTATACAGTCTATTAAGTATTATACTTTTTTCTAATTATGTGGTTACAACTAGGGCTGGGCAAAAATTCGATATATTGATATTTTTATCGATATATCCATATATCGATAAACGATATTTAAAAAATAAAATTTCGATTTATCGATATTATTGAGTTATCGATATTATCGATATTATCGATATTTATCGATATTATCGATATATCGACTATATCGATATTCGATTGGAATTTCAATATCGTCCTTATAACACTTTTAAGGACCAATATTTAATTCAGTCTCCCCTTGAAATGAAGGTACGGAGTTTTCCAGGGCACATAAGAAAATATTGATATACAGTGTCGCCAGTAAAGTCCGCATGATATGGGATATTTTTTATTAATAGCATTATTCAAAATTTCACTTTGGCATCAAGTTCTGTTTCGATCAATATGAAAATTAAGCAAAAAAATAGTAGTCACGTGATTCGCATTATCAGTCAAATTTTAATTTTTTCCAAAAAATAATTCAAAAGTGGGGTTATTTTTGAAAATATCGAAAAAAGTTTTTTTTTAATGCAGGTTCTAGCCCACATGCAAATTTCAGCTGCATAAGATAATTTTGATTTTTTACCTATATTTTGTAAATTGCACCACTTTTGCAAAATAAGACTCAAGGCAACCTATATAAAACTTCTTAGTTTTGACAATGCTTTATTTCAGATACATTTTCTTTAAAGTAGCGCCATATTAAGTGTGTGTTTTTCTACAAAAACGTTATTATGGCATAGCTTAATAATAAATTATAATATAGGGGTTTTAAATTAAATCGTTGAAAATAGATAAACTTTACGTTGTTAAACTAAAATTTATTTTCCACTTAAAAAACACTTTACTGACTGAATAAAGCCATTAATAAAAAAAATCCCATATGATGCAGACATTGTATTTATATTATAATATTTTTATAATTTATCGATAATATATATTATATTATCGGTATATCGAATAACGATATTTAAAAAATGAAATATCAATACAGTGTGTGTATAAAGTCTGGAAACGGCTTAATAACATCACAATTTACTGGCTGATTTAAACCAAATTTGGTACAGTTGTGTAAGAGGATCTAACGCACCGAATGACGATATTGGCGTTGTTGCCAGCTTTTTAGTTTGTCTGGAATTCGAACGAATTTTATATTTTTAAATATAACACCCAGTATATTTTTACATTTTTAAATTCCACATAAAATTATAATTATTTTTTATTAAATGCATTATTAGTCTATACTTCATAGTTTCCGAGATATTGACTCTCGAAAAGTGACATTTTTGAACTTTGACAGCTTATAACTTTCTAACAGTACGTCTTAGAGCAAAACGGATTACATGTCCCTATGTTCAATTTTTATTATCTTCCCAAAAAAATCAACTTCCAGGTAAACCGGAACAACTATATTTCCTGCTTTCGAGTTACATCCGGTTTAACCGGAACTTGATTTTTTGGGAAGATAATAAAAATTGAAGATAGGGATATGTAAGCCGTTTTGCTCTAAGACGTACTGTTAGAAAGTTATAAGCTGTCAAGTTCAAAAATGTCACTTTTCGAGAGTCAATATGTCGGAAACTATGAAGTATAGACTAATAATAAATAATTATAATTTTATGTGGAATTAAAAAATGTAAAAATATACTGGGTGTTATATTTAAAAATATAAAATTCGTTCGAATTCCAGACAAACTAAAAAGCTGGCAACAACGCCAATATCGTCATTCGGTGCGTTAGATCCTCTTACACAACTGCACCAAATTTGGTTTAAAGCGGCCAGTAAATTGTGATGTTATTAAGCCGTTTCCAGACTTTATACACACACTGTATATCGATATTCGATATTGGAATTTCAATATCGCCCAGCCCTAGTTACAACCAGGGACGTAGCAAGGGGGGGGGGGCGAATAGGGCGACCGCCCGGGGCGCCATATTAACAGGGCGCCAAAATGGTCATTAGAAATACGGAAATTTAAAAATGTACTAATGCAATTACGGCTGGATTGCTTTTGACATTTGGCAACGCCGATATTTGAAGAAAAGGAGCCGCGATTCGATTGCTTCAGTATGCTACGTGAATTGTGAGTTGCCACGACATAAGTCACACAAGTCCGAACAAGCAATTTTTCTTTTCACGAATGTTAAGTTCAAGTCTGTTAATCAGTGGCGGTTTCTCCATAGGAGCACAGGAGCACGTGTACCCCATACTTCATCAAGAATTACCCCATAAAGAAAAAATAATGTTCATTTAAATTTATCTTCTTTATATTCTTACCGTAATATAAGTTAGAACCCTCCTATTTTAACGTACCGTCAAACAATCGAACGAAACGTGGTGTAATAGCTCTCGCCAAGCCGGTTGTCAAAAGCAACCGTATGGCGCGTAGGAATGCATAAGTCGCACACATGCGTTACGTAGGCGCGGTTTCTGCTGTTTCTCTATGCATCTTGTACTAGCAGATGTGGTGGGGGAAAGCGCGATTCTAATAGGAAAACTCGCCCAAAATAAATGTGCGCCGTTGAGTTCATTGCTGTATGAATTTATTATTTGGAGTTTACCTTTATATTTTTGTTAGTATTTTGGGGTAGTAAAGACTTATATTAATAAAAATTAACAGTTTTAATGCCAAAACTACTATGAATGTGATATATTTGAAAAACAATACATTACAGTTATTCCAAACTTGAATGAAGCTGTTTGATCTGTTGATAAGTTTGATGCAAATAAAAACAGAAGAAGTGACTTTACTTTTAAACAATGTACCCACTAATGAAAAATAAATTGGCCTTTTTTATTTTTTTACCTTATTTAATTTTCAATAAAATAAGTAGGTAATCATAAATTTTTAAAATATTTTCTAAAAATTATTGACCAAATTTGGGCGTGGTCTTGAAAAATTTTCGCCTGCGGCGCATTTCGCCTTCAGCGGGCTTTTAGTACACCCCCAAGTTTACAAATCACGAGTCGCCACTGCTGTTAATATATTTTTTAAACTGAAATTTCTAGATGTATAATTTTAGTTTTAAGATTGTCTGGTAGGGCGCAGAACTACTAAACGCCCGGGGCGCCAAAATTACTAGCTACGTCCCTGGTTACAACCCTTAATATTACAGCCGGTAAATGAAACCTTCAACTCCATGTACGCTCGCTAATTTATATTGAACCATATATTACCTTCGTTATTCAAAAACGAACTGTTCAGCTCCCATTGCAAGTTGTTCAGAATATTCTCGATGCCGTTTAACTCTTTAATCCGATTGCTGCTTGCCGCCTGGTGTCTTGAGATCCGCCTGATTTCATTTTCCAATTCCGCCTTTTCCATTTGAATTCCCACCAAATAATTACGATTTATGCGTTCCTCGACTGGCATCGAATAAACTTGCTCCACTAAAATTGCATATTTCTCGTATACAGGGTGAGTCAAAAGTACTTTGACAAACTTAGGAAGGTAATTGCTGGCAATATTTTAACACGAAAAGTTCTTATAAACAGTGGTCCTTGGCGACTTCGTTACGGAGATACAGGGTGTTGAAATGTTAAAAGAAATAGTAATAATTTTTAAATAACTCCTTAACGAGTTATTTTTTTTTTATGAAATTTTGTGAATTAAATAAGCATCTAAGGACACTTATTTTCAAAGTACAACACGTTCGTAAATTTAACCAGTGGCGTCGGTACAAAATGTTACTATCATATTTTTTGTGAAACCTATGCTACACCACTGACTTATTTTATTTTAACTTTTTTTTATAAATCCCCCCTTTATTTAGAACAAAAAAGATCACGTGTGTTTTTTTGATACGAGGGACGGTTTAAGCGTAAATTATTATTTTATTTGAATATACACAAATATTAAAAAATGTGTTTTAACTGATCAACCACTCAAATATTTATTAAAGTATTTTAACGAATACCTACATACATACTTACTAATAAACAAATATGTATATGCCTAAGGAAGGTATCTGACGATGCCTATTTTCTAAGTATAACACGTTTTCAGTGGCATACATATTTATTTATTAGTATGTTATTTTTTAATATTTTGTATTTTGACAAGGCGGCTTTGGAAATGCTTTTTTTGTCGATAAATTAAAATATATTTGACAGTTAGTTACCACTGAGTTTTATTTCTTCAGTTTTGTTATTTTTAATGGTAACTAACTGTCAAATATATTTTAATTTATCGACAAAAAAAGCATTTCCATAGCCGCCTTGTCAAAATACAAAATATTAAAAAATAACATACTAATAAATAAATATGTATGCCACTGAAAACGTGTTATACTTAGAAAATAGGCATCCTCAGATACCTTCCTTAGGCATATACATATTTGTTTATTAGTAAGTATGTATGTAGGCATTCGTTAAAATACTGTAATAAATATTTGAGTGGTTCATCAGTTTAAAACACATTTTTTAATATTTGTGTATATCAAATAAAATAATAATTTACGCTTAAACCGTCCCTCGTATCAAAAAAACACACGTGATCTTTTTTGTTCTAAATAAAGGGGGGGTTTATAAAAAAAAAGTTAAAATAAAATAAGTCAGTGGTGTAGCATAGTTTTCACAAAAAATATGATAGTAACATTTTGTACCGACGCCACTGGTTAAATTTACGAACGTGTTGTACTTTCAAAATAAGTGTCCTTAGATGCTTATTTAATTCACAAAATTTCATAAAAAAAAAATAACTCGTTAAGGAGTTATTTAAAAATTATTACTATTTCTTTTAACATTTCAACACCCTGTATCTCCGTAACGAAGTCGCCAAGGACCACTGTTTATAAGAACTTTTCGTGTTAAAATATTGCCAGCAATTACCACCCGAAGTTTGTCAAAGTACTTTTGAATCACCCTGTATACCGGGTGAGTCAACGATTGCGCGGAGTAGCTTTATGGCTTGAAGATAAAATTTGTCGATAATAAGCTTTTGTATGAAGGTATGGTTGGATATCTGGCACATTTTAAAAATATTTTGAATTATACAGGGTGCGCCCCAAAAGTGGGGTGTCATAAAGTTCCCTATATTTGAATACATTTATTAACTGTACAGGGTGGCCAACTAAGCGAGGTAAGCGGCTGTATCTCAGGAACCGTTAATCGTACAGCTTTCGGAAAAAAAATTATAAAAGTAAAGCGGCCATGAGAAAATTCTGGAAATTACTTTCAAGTTCCTCATTTCGCCGCAAGGGGGCACAATTGAAAATTATTTTTTTAAATTTTAAATTTCTCCGAAAATTTCCATATTAAGGTATAACCTTGATTACATCATTGGAAAGCTTAGACAATTCTGCATCATTTTGGTTTAAGGCTCGTTGGTGTACCGACCTTGATAAGAGTGGGGGAAGCTATTGAATGTGTAAACATTAAAATCGCTGTAACTTCTAAACGCCTTATGCGATTTTACTAAATTTAAGCTTGTTTGGAAGGGAAAGGTAAGTACTTTCAATCGTCGTATCCAATGGTACACGATAGTTTCTAATAAAATTGCTAGAGGGCGCAATTTGTAATAATAACAGTTTTTTTGATTTTATCCCGAAAATTCAAATCATACGGTATAACTATGACATCATATTCGGAAAGTAGATTGAATTTGCAAGAAAAAATATAAAAACCGCAGTTCGATATTGTTGTTCGTTCCAGAGTTATTGCCAAAACAATAATTTTTAATTCAAATTGCGCCATCTAGCAATTTTATTAGAAACTATTGTGTACCATTGGACATGACAGTTAAAGGTACTTTCCTTTCTCTTCCAAACGACTTTAAATTTATTAAAATTGGATAAGTCGTTTAGAAGTTACAGCGATTTTAATGTTTACAGTTTCACTTGATAAGAGTAGGAGAAGCTATTGAAAGTTTAAACATTAAAATCTCTGTAGCTTCTAAACGACTTATCCGATTTTATTAAATTTAAGGTCGTTTGGAAGAGAAAGGTAAGTACCTTTAATTGTCATCTCCAATGGTACACAATAGTTTCTAATAAAATTGCTAGAGGGCGCAATTTGAATTAAAAATTATTGTTTTGGCAATAATTCTGAAACGAACAACAATATCAAACTGCGGTCTCTACATTTTTTCTTGCAAATTTAATTTACTTTTCAAATATGATGTCATAGTTATACCGTATGATTTGAATTTTCGGGATAAAATCAAAAAAACTGTTATTATTACAAATTGCGCCCTCTAGCAATTTTATTAGAAACTATCGTATACCATTGGATACGACGATTAAAGGTACTAACCCTTCCCTATCAAACGAGCTTAAATTTAGTAAAATCGGATAAGTCGTTTAGAAGTTACAGCGATTTGAATGTTTACACATTCAATAGCTTCCCCCACTCTTATCAAGGTCGGTACGCCAACGAGCCTTAAATCAAAATGATGCAGAATTGTCTAAGCTTTCCAATGATGTAATCAGAGTTATACCTTAATATGGAAATTTTCGGAGAAATTTAAGATTTAAAAAAATAATTTTCAAATGTGCCCCCTTGCGGCGAAATGAGGAACTTGAAAGTAATTTCCAGAATTTTCTCATGGTCGCTTTACTTTTATAATTTTTTTTCCGAAAGCTGTACGATTAACGGTTCCTGAGATACAGCCGCTTACCTCGCTTAGTTGGCCACCCTGTACAATCAACTATTATTTCAAATGATTTTCACAGTTTTTGATAATTTTCATTATTTTAGGACATTTTCTAGATTTTATTTTTCATGCTCACTTCGTTAAATCAATAAAGTTTCGATCAATTTCTTTAAAAAGATGAAAAAATCTTTATTATGTAGGTAAATAATAAAAAATCAATATAATAATAATTGTTAATAATAATGAACTATTTTCGATTAGACAAATATGAAGTAAATAATAGGATTTTCTTATGATAGTAGTAAAAAAAAAGTATTTAATTGTGTTGCATAATTACAAACCTATAGCATTTCGTTCTTCTTCTACTAAAAACACTCGGTCACAGCAAATTTTAAAAGTGTTTAATTTTCTGGTAAGACCAACAGTCGCACCAAGCAATTTATCAAAAAGATCAACATGAAGTGGATCAGTAATAAAATTTCCAAATTCAGCCTTAAAATTTGCATATTTTGAATCCTCCTACAATAATCAGGTTATTGTTTACACTTCTAAATTACTAATTTGTTTAATTTGTTTGTCTTTTTTGTTTAATACCAATTGTTATAATACTATATAAAATAATTAAACTTTATATTTTTAATTAAATAAATCAAATTAATAGCGCGTCATCACAAAATCATGGATTAATAAGCCTGTCCGAAATATTTAAATTGTGGATTTTAGTTATATTAAAAATATATTTAAAAATACTGTAGGAATTCAAGGAAACTTTTTTAAAATAGGACAAAATATAAATAAGGTAAATACAGGGTGTTATTTAAGTACGGGGCCAAACTCCAAGGGGTGCTTCTTTAAGTGATTTTAAGAAGAAAAGTTCATATAAACATGGGTACGAAAATGCATAGTTTTTACGATACAGGGTGTCAAACTTTTAAGAAAAAATTGGATGTTCGTAAATATCTCAATACTCTTTTATTCGATTTTGTTGAAATTTTGGCAATTCTGTTTGTAATAACAAGAGGATAATGTAGCCTTAATTATATTAAAATTATTAAGTCCAGTGGCGTCACGGAAGACAGTCTAACTAATATTTTTGACAAAAAAAATGCGAGCCACTGACTTTTTTTAAAATTATGTATTTTTCTAGAATTAAGCAACTACAAATACAACTCTTTTATGTCTTGAGTTTTTTTCATATCTGGCTTTGTTTTCGAGAAAAAAATAAAAACCACTTGATTGCTTGTCCCCGGGAAAATAAGCTAATTTGATTTTTACATAAATGTCATAACTTAAAAGAGTGACAAGTAATTATTTGAAGTGTTTTTAACAGTTTTAAGATTATAAAATTATTAATTATTGTAAAATGGTCCAATTTACCAACTCAGAAATGGCCGATATGCATTTTGTTTATGGAATGGCCCAAGGCAATTCCACAGAGGCTGTGCGCATTTATCAAGAAAGATATCCACATCGTATTGTACCAAATAGAAAAACATTTGTGAGAATACATGAAAGGCTCTGCGAATCAGGCACCTTTCAAAGGTCGACTGCTGTAATTGGGAGACCTGCCACAATAAGAACAGTGGAGATGGAGGAAGGAGTTCTACATGAAGTTGAACGTAGCCCTGATACAAGTACACGCAAAATTGCAGAACAATTAAACATTTCCCACTTTACTGTATGGCAGATTTTAAGGGAAAATCAACTGTATCCTTATCACATACAACGTGTTCAAGCGTTATTACCTGCCAATTATCTCCAACGAGTTGTTTATTGTACTTGGCTTTTGCAACAACGTGTAGCATCTCCGAGATTTCTATCGTGTATTTTGTTTACCGATGAAGCGTGTTTTTCCCGAAATTCCATTATGAACTTTCATAATAATCATGTCTGGGCAGAAGAAAATCCCCATGCGGTTACAGAAACTAATTATCAACACCAGTTTTCCGTGAATGTTTGGGTTGGTATTGTAGGTGATTTTCTCATTGGACCTCATTTTTTACTCCCGAGATTAAATGGTCAAAAGTATCGTAATTTTTTGGAATTTATTTTACCTGGACTTTTACAATATGTCCCACTAGTAGTAAGAAGAGCAATGTGGTTTATGCACGATGGGGCTCCACCCCACTTTAGCATAGTAGCAAGACAATTTCTTGATGCAACTTATGGAGAAAACTGGATAGGTCGCGCAGGTCCACAGGCATGGCCACCCAGATCACCGGATTTAAATCCTTTAGATTTTTTCCTTTGGGGGCATTTAAAGTCTCTCGTTTACAAAACTCCAGTCAACACTGAAGAAGAACTAACCCAAAGGATACGGGATTCATGTGATCAGATAAGACATACGCCGCGAATATTTCGACGAGTTCGGAAATCAATGTTAAGACGAGCCAATGCTTGCATTGAAGTTGAAGGAGGGCATTTTCAGCAACTATTATAGGTTTCGTCTTATTTTCTGTTAAATACATAAGTAAACATCGCAGTAATAAATACCGTTAGGCAGTTGTTTATGCTTATTTCTTTTATCGAACCCAGTTTTATTCTGTGCAAAAAAATTTCAAAAGAGGACTCGTGTAATTTTAATTGCTTAATAGTTTGGTAAGTAGTTTAAATTTTTTACGCTTATTTTCCCAGGGACAAGCAATCAAGTGGTTTTTATTTTTTTTCTCGAAAACAAAGCCAGATATGAAAAAAACTCAAGAGATAAAAGAGTTGTATTTGTAGTTGCTTAATTCTAGAAAAATATATAATTTAAAAAAAGTCAGTGGCGCGCATTTTTTTTGTCAAAAATATTAGTTAGACTGTCTTCCGTGACGCCACTGGACTTAATAATTTTAATATAATTGAGGGTTCATTATCCTCTTGTTATTACAAACAGAATTGCCAAATTTCAACAAAATCGAATAAAAGAGTATTGAGATATTTACGAACATCCAATTTTTTCTTAAAAGTTTGACACCCTGTATCGTAAAAACTATGCATTTTCGTACCTATATTTATATGAACTTTTCTTCTTAAAATCACTTAAAGAAGCACCCCTTGGAGTTTGGCCCCTTACCTAAATAACACCCTGTATAATTTAGACGAATAAATTTTGTTATAAAACTGATAAAAGATATTAAGTTTATAAGTCTTTATTTTCCACCACGTAGGGCTGCCAGACCTCCCGATTTAGGCGGGAGCCTCCCGATTTGTTATGGACCCTCCCGCTTTTTAAACCAAGTCATCAAACTCCCGATTTTCTTTTTAACCTCCTGCATTAATTATAAATTTAATGAAATGTGAAAGGGCTTAAAAAAACCAACCCACTCTACTCTAAAACAATATATGGATGGTTTTTGAGACAGATGTTATTGGGTTGCGATCGTCTTATATGTTTTGCTGATCCGTGTAGTAGAGGAGGTGTTGGTAGAGCGGCATAGCTTGTGTATGTTAACCAATCGCTCAAATTCGCGGAAATTTTTAGCCGGTATTTTGACTATTTTTCTTGTTTATTGAGGGTTAATATGGTTTGATTGAATGTCTGAATTTATTATTTGAAGTTTTCCTTTATATTTTTGTTATTATTTTGGGGTAGTAAAGACTTATTTTAATAAAAATGAACAGTTTTAATGCCAAAACGACTATGAATGTGGAATATTTGAGAAACAATTTTAGCTCATTAAGTATTGAGCAAAAAATTGAAATTAAAATTGAGGGAAGAACTAAACTCAAAATTAACTTGACACAGACCACAAAGTATTAATCTAGGGACTTTATTGTTATTGATAAGTTTGCTGCAAATAAAAACAAAAGAATGAACTTTACTTTTAATACTTTTAAACAATGTACCCACTAGTGAACAATAAATTGGCCTTTTTTATCTTATTTCATTTTTAATAAAATAAGTAGGTAATCATAAATTTTAAAATATTTATTAAAAATTATTGACCAAATTTGGGCGTGGTCTTAAAAAAATTTCGCCCGCGGCGCATTTCGCCTGCAGCGGGCTTTTAGTACACCCCAAGTTAATAAGTCACAAGCCACTGCTAGGACCCTACCTCTCGCTTTTTAATAGTTTAAATCTGGCAGCCCTACAACCGCGCTCCTTACCTATTTTACATGAGGTGACTCAATTTGTTTTGGGTGTGGAGCGATTTGAATATTGGTCTGTAAACTTGATATAACAGACTGTCCGCGGATAGGGTTTACAATAGCACAAATCGATGAAAAATTTCATTTTTCGGGAGAAAGTCATTCTTGATCAAAAGTTTTGCTTGTAAAAAAAAATGCAATTCACGAAGAGAAAATTTTGATTTTTTATACAGGGTTCGCAAAAACTTTAAAAACATGATATTTCTCCAAGAGTAAACTACCTTTATTTTTCATTTTTGACCAAAATGCCAATTAGAAAACTTATTTAAAATAACGTTTGTAATTTAAATCCGAGATTTAAAATAAATCCTCGATTTTTTTAGTTCTTTTAATTTTTATAGGTAAAAGAATTGTTTTATTGGATATAGACCAGGGTCGATAATTTTTGAAACAAAAAAAAATAATAGTAGGATGAAACCCATTGGAAAAGAAAGAGAATAGATCAAAAATGAAAGGAAAAATAAATTACAGGCGATCCGAGGTCGGGAAGGGTGGGAGGGGGGGGGGGGGGGGGGTTTAAGGGTAGAAAATGATTTATCTCGATTTCCGGTAAAACTACAAGTCCTATGGAAAAACGTTAAACTACAAAGTTGTAGGTAATGAAAGGATCTACAACTTTTGTATTTACACTTTTTTCATATAACCTCAAAATGTATGTGAAAAATTCAAATAACCAAGTTTTTGGTTTTTTATTTTTATCTTTTACAAAATAAATTTTTATCCACGAAATTTGGTGAAAACTTACCTTTTCATGTCCTAACCACACTGTAATTTTTCTGATTTAAAATATTTATTTTTTAACCTTATTTTGACTTAATATCGAAAAAACACCCTAATTTTCAATCGAAAATTCTCACGTCAAAATATCTGCTTTTTTTAAAAAGTCGGTGGGCTTTTTGTTCGTTGAAATTCCTACTTTCTGATAGTGTTAAAAAAAATATACATTACTATGGTAAATTTTCTCAAAAAAATGCAAAGAAACGAAAAAAACTCGAATCCGAAATTTTTTTTTTAGATCAATATGTACAATTTTGAGCTATTTATTAAAATGTATACTTTTTTTTATCAATGTAACATGGAATCTTACGTTTTTCGAGTAATTAAAGTATAAATTTTAATAAATAGCTCAAAATTGTACATATTGATTGATCTAAAAAAAAAAATTTCGGATTCGAGTTTTTTTCGTTTCTTTGCATTTTTTTGAGAACATTTACCTTAGTAATGTATATTTTTTTTAACACTATCAGAAAGTAGAGATTTCAATGAACAAAAAGCCCACAGACTTTTTTAAAAAAGCAGATATTTTGACGTGAGAATTTTCGATTGAAATTTAGGGTGTTTTTTCGATATTAAGTCAAAATAAGGTTAAAAAATAAATATTTTAAATCAAAAAAATTACAGTGTGTACAGGACATGAAAAGGTAAGTTTTCACCAAATTTCGTGGATAAAAAAAAATTTTGTAAAAGATAAAAATAAAAAACCAAAAACTTGGTTATTTGAATTTTTCACATAAATTTTAAGGTTATGTGAAAAAAGTGTAAATACAAAAGTTGTAGATCTTTTTATTACCTACAACTTTGCAATTTAACGTTTTTCCATAGGACTTGCAGTTTTACCGGAAATCTAGATAAATCATTTTATACCCTTTAACCCCCCCCTTTCTCGACCTCGGATCGCCCGTAATTTATTTTTCCTTTTATTTTTGTTCTATTCTCTTCCTTTTCCAATGGGTTTCATCCTACTATTATTATTTTTCACTTTTTACCATTTTCAAAGGCTTTAGCACTGATCTAATAGCAGCGGTCGAAACCATTATCAATAATAGAGGGGTATCAAAAAGTTTCAAAAACTGATTTTTGGTGTTATCCGAAACATGTATTTTTAATTTCACTTATAAAACAGCAAATTGTTGAAGCTGTTCAAACAATTTCCATTGAAGAAATTCGAAGAAGTTTTGACCACATTCGTGTACAGATTTTTTTGTGTTATTTCATTTGTGAAATTAAAAATACAAATTTCTGGTAACACCAAAAATCAGTTATTGAAACTATTTGATACCCCTCTGCCATTATTAATGTATGTATTTCGACCGCTAATGCTGCTATCCAAAAATAAATTCTGTTACCTCTAAAAATAAAGAAAACTAAAAAAATAGAAGATTTATTTTAAATCTCGAATTTAAATTACAATCGTTATTCTAAATATAGTCGGATCTGGTCTTATCGTGCGGGTCATACAATTCAAGAAAGACATACTCTCAGTTTTTGTTTTCTTTACTTGCGTTTAATTTTACCCTCTAAATAAAATACGTAAGATAAATGAGACAGACTTATTCCATTTTGACATGACTATTTAACTAGAGTGTTTTACACTGGCAAAATGTCATAGCAACGGCCGGTCTTCTACTGGCAAAATTACTACCTGCACCTACCTGGACAAAATTCACATGTGATTTTTGCCGCGGCAAAATTTTGTCTTTTTTCTAGTTAAATAGTCATGTCGAATACCACTCGAGAAAAAATTGTGTAAGCAAAATTGTTCTCAAGGATTTATTTAAGTTTGTTGCTTTTAAGCAATTTCGCTTATGACATTTTCGACAAAATCACTCGCCTGACGGCTCGTGATTTTGTCAAAAATGTCATTCGCGAAATTGCCAAGCAACAAACTTTCATACCTTTCGAAAATTTTGCCGACAAAATTTTTTCTCTTGTGATATTATATATGAAAAAAAAGGATATATATTTACTTTCCAGCGATTCTAAAAAAGCTTATAATAGCACCAGCTACGTTTTATTTTAAATATGCCAGTTTTGTGACTTTGACAGTTTGTGACAAAATGAAACAATTTTCTGGGGTTTTGCATCCCCAATCAAAAAAAATTGTACTTAATCTGATAAACTATTTCGAAAATGAAAGAAAAAGTGGAAATTCGCCAACCAATATTCAGGAAACAGTAGCCAAAGCACTGGGAATTAGTTTAAGGACTGTGCAGAAAATTGTGCATAAAACAAAACATAACATAATACCCAAGAATAATAAAAAGTGTCAACGAAGAAAGCCAAAGACTGAGGATTTAAGCGAAAATATGAAAATGAGAGTTCGAAATGTGATTTACGATTTATACAAATCAAAAACCAATGTAACTCTTCCAGTTTTACAAAAAACATTAAAAATTCGGGGTGTTTTGGAAATTGGACTTGAAGCGTTATCAAAATTATTAAAAAATTTAGGTTTTCGCTATAAAAAGGACTGTAACCGAAGATTTTTATGTGAGCAGCCACAGATAGTGAGTCAGCGTGTTCAGTTTTAAAAAAAAAACGGACAATTACAAATCGAAATTTAGAAAGGTGGTATTTTTAGACGAAACGTGGATATTTTCGAATGGAAGTGGTTCAAAATCTTGGCAAGATGAGTCTGTATAAAGTGTTAAAAGGAAAAAGGGGTGCGGTATGGGAAAGCGTTTTATTATTTTGCATGCCGGTTCTGCAACAGGATTTGTTGCAGGTGCGAGTTTAATTTTTTCTTCAACATCAAAAAGTGCTGACTATCATGATAATATGAATTGCGAAATGTTTGAAAAATGGTTAAAAGTTCAATTGATACCAAATTTGGATGCTCCGTCTTTAATTGTATTAGATAATGCATCATATATCATTCAAGAATTTTAAATAAACAGCCTACTTCATCTTGGAGGAAAAGTGATATTTATGAGTGGCTGGAAAAACACAACCAAAATCCTTTACCAAATATGCTTAAATCGGAACTCCTATCAATAGCAAAGTCTCTTAAAAAACCCAAAATATACGCGGTAGATGAAATACTGCGTGAATGTGGTCATGAGGTTCTACGACTGCCGCCATATCATTGCCAGTTTAACGCAATAGAATTAATATGGGCTGGTGCAAAGTCTTATTATGAAAAACATGTAGGTGATGGTCTTAAATCCGACCAAGTACAAATAGTTTGGCAAGATTTGTTAGATCATATTATACAAGAGTACTGGAAGAAATAGGTGGCACATACAAAAATATTAGTAAGGGATTGGTGGGATCGAGAACAAGTACTAGATGTCGAAGTAGCGCCAATGATAATTGCTCCATTCGAAGACAACTCAGACGACGAGGACTTTTCAGATTTTATAAGTGACGATGAGAGTTTTTAGGCTATAATTATAAACGGTGTTTTTCGTTTACATTTTTTAGTATTCTTGGGTATTATATTATGCTTTTTTTTATGCACATTATTCTGCAATATTGGTTTGCGAATTTCCACTTTTTCTTTTATTATCGAAATAGTTTATCAGACATTGTATTTTTAGGTTTTAGTAGTAAAATTGTTAAAATAAATTGCACTGTTTATTATTGTCGTTTTTAATAAAAGGGTACAGTAGGTATATAATTAACGATTATTAATTTTTGCGTAACTTTTTCAACTCCCCTGTACATAATTTTTACAAAACTAATAATATTAGGTATATGTGGCTATCTTCGCGATAGCTAAAATAATGAAGCTATTTTTCCTTCCTTCGGTATATTTGTAAATAATCTCATAACATTTTGATAGCCTCTGTGTTGTCTGATTTGACGCATATGATCAGTGACCTTTGGACCCGCACGTTAAGACCAGATCTGACTATAAGTTTTCTAATTGGCATTTTGGTCAAAAAAGAAAATAAAAGGTAGTTTACTCTTGGAAAAAAATCATGTTTTTGCAGTATTTGCGAACCCTGTATAAAAAATCTCTTCGTAAATTGATTTTTTTTTACAAGCAAAACTTTTTATCAAGAATGACTTTTTCCCGAAAAATGAAATTTTTCATCGATTTGTGCTATTAAAAACCTTATCCGAGGACAGTCTGTATAAATTGAGAAACAAATTGTCTCTAAATGTTGATAAAATACAGATAATGCAGTTTGGTGTTCGTGGGGATAATATTTTAGAGGTGGAAGTGGATGATTTAAGTATGCGAAGTAGAGAGCATGTGACATTTTTAGGTATTCAGGTGGACCAGCATCTTGACTGGAAAGTGCATGTGCCTGCATAGTCTCAAGGATACGTTATGGCACACTATTTTGGGGTCACTCTATTGAGGTAAAGAGAGTGCAGATTTTGCAAAAAAGATGTCTGAGAATTTTATTTAAAATGGACTGGAGAGAGAGTTGCAGACCTGCATTTAAAAATAAAAGGTTTTAAATAGTTACTGGCATTTATGTGCTAGAAGCAATAAAATGCCTTATAAAAAGAAACATTTGTTCAGATTTAATGAAAGTATTCACAACTATAATACAAAAACAAAACGAATCTCATTAGCGTAAAAACCAAATACAGTTTTATTCAGAATAATGTTCAATCCAGTCTCATAAAATCTGGAACAAAGTACCTATTAATCTAAGAACCCTACCAGACAGCAACTTTTTATTGTGGTTAAAAGAACATCTTTACGACAATCCGTACTATAACTTGAATGAATTGTTAAATAATTTTAATTTCACTTAGGTGAGTCATTCTTGAAATAAGGGATAATTGGAAAATACCAAATCTAATTTTTTAAAGCAAAAAAATAGAACTTTTTTAAAATTAAAACCTTACATTAATAGTATCTTAAAAAGACATTACTCACAGTCAAGCTTAATTCTTTTTTATTTTCGAGATTTTTAGCTTTTTTGAAATTGCCGTCTTCGGAGTTGATGATCAATACCTCGGAGTTGACTATACAAGCACTTGTTTAGTTCTAAATAGTAAAAATTTTCCATAAATAAATTATTAAACATTTCCTGACTTATTCTGATGCTGATTTTCTAGAGTCAGTGGTACGATGTAGATTATTGATTAATTTTGGCCATTTATAAAGGTGCGTCGGAGTTGAATTTTATTATACTCTATAGTTGATGTTAATTCAAGTAACCTGCTTAAATAAATAAGAAGAAAACACTTTAAACGCGTAAACTTTTATTAATTACAAGTAATTATAACTTGGTAAATAAAGGTAACTTCTTGGGTAACTTAACGAAAACAGACTATTTTAAAGGAAATAAGTACTTAGTACAAATTATTTTTGTACTTATTATAATCTATGCTAAAAAAGTAATGATTTCTGTTATCAATCCTGGGTGTGGGTAATATTATTTCAATATATTTTTTTCCGATTTCACTTGTATCGTCCGCTAGCGGGAGCACATAGTAACCAGGGTCACCTTCTTGCCGTCTCAGAAATTTTACGAGAATATTATCGCCATTTAATCTTGTGACGACTCCGACGTAGTACTTGGTAGTTTTTTTTTGGGGAAAACTTAACTAACAAATAGTTGTTCATTTTAATAACAGGGTCTAAGTTTTCTTCATCCGAGTCTGATTTATTTAGAAGTCTCTTCTGTTTTTTCAGTTTATTTTTTGTCACCGTGTCTTTTTTTCCTGGACATAATTTGCTGTTTATATATTTTTCTAAAAAGTCTTGTATCTTCATTCTTAGGACCTGTATGTTTTTCCTTGCTGTTTTTTTGTTGTAATTCTTGGATGTTTTAACTTTATAACTCATGAAACTTAGTTGTCCCACACATTTATATTTCTTTAAAATTTTGCCTGTTAAAACATCTCGAAAAATTTTCCGGGTTGCTTGTTTTTTCTTCAATGATGAATAGTTAAAATATAGTTATTTGAAATTTGTGAAACAAGAACTTCACTGAATAAAAGCTTATTTTTTACTTCGGCGGGTACCACATGACCTTTTAGTAATGTATTGACTTTGGTCATTGGACTATTCCTTTTTATTTCTTTTTTAATTCTGAAATATCTAATCTTATATTTTCTTGCTTTAGCCTCTGCTTTAGACAATTGTGCTTTTAATTTCTTGTTGTCCCTGTATACTTTACTCCTAGATTTTTTAACTTTTTTTCGACCTGCCAGCGATTGACGACTCGGTCCGGCTTCCAATTGAATAGGGCCGGCTCGAGGGCCGGGTTGTGGTGAAGGCGGTGGGGTGGTTTCATTTATATACTGGTTTATAGTTCTTTGCCTACCTTTAACACTTTCTCTGTATCTTCTTGAGCTATCTCTCCATGTTTTTTTTAATGCGTTGTTGTCGGGGTGTCAGTTCATTTATTGATTTTATTTTATTTTGACTTCTACGACGATGATATCTTTCACGTTCCTTTTGTTTTTCTCGCGTATAATATTCGGGATTGTTTCTCAACTTTTCGCGTCTTAATCTTTGCAGTTCAGTTTTTCTGCGTTTTAGTTCATCGGCAGATTTTTTTACTTTTACCATATTTACTGAAAGGAGATATATATTATTATAGATATGTCGTAAAATCGGAATAATTGTCAACCCCGTAGATCTTCATCAACTCCGAAGCCAACAAAGCTTCGGGGTTGGCGACTTCGGAGTTGATGATTTAACAGTTTCTCTGAAATATTTCTTGAAATACATAACCTCAAAATATGCTACTTGGCGAAGTTCTTAATATTATTGCGATAATTGTGATTTTTACAAGAAAATTATTCTGAACAGTTTATTGACAATTTCGCGAACAACTACGGAGATGATTTTAATAAAGGTACTCACCTGGATTCACACTGTGCCACTAGAAAAATTCACACAAAATTGCGTTTTTGATTCCCAACGGTCTGGACATGGAAACTAAACTAAACTGAGAGATTAGGCAACCCATAAAACCCTGATTTTGTCGCCATCTAGTATGGAATTTCCTTGTTTAAATTGGCTGCTTCGGAGTTGACTAACAACTTGGGTACTCGTTTAATACGACAATTTAAAGTGCGTAAGTGAATATTTTTAATTAAAATTTTGTTGTAATAACATAGTTTAAAGTGTTTTCAATCTAATATATGTAACAAACACCAGCCATTCTTACAGAAAATCGATTTATTTGACGAAATACATTCCAATATTACTGTGGTTACAGCTTCGGAGTATGACGATTTTGATTTTAATTAAAAAAAACAAAGTGAAATCGAATATCAAATTGCATTTTCATGTTAGCACTACCTTAAAATCATTGAGAAGGTTCTATGTATCTTCAGAAAAATAGTTTATATGCGTTAAAAAATATATATATTGTAAGAACGACCCAGGTCCTGATTGGTATTTTTCTCAGGTAAATTTGCTTATTGTTGTTTATTTATTATTACCAACAGTTAGCGAAGGCGACTGTTGAAGGCATGCTCTATTCGCTTAAAAACATAATTTACAGACTACAAAACATAGCTCGATAAAACTAAAACAGGGAAGAGAAATTTACCTTCTAAAGTATTTTTTTTTTGTTAAAATCATTTTTTAAACAAAATAGGTAAACGGGTAGTTTTACAAACACTGAGAAACAAAGAAAAAACACAAAAAATAATCCCATATTATGATTATTTGGTGCCAATAACAGTACAAATCATTCAACTGATTTACGAATTGATTAAAATGTAAATCAAAAAATATAATCAAATAAATTAAATCAGAAATATCTGGCTATTAATGAATTGATTTTTTACTGTTTGTTTTTTCCTAATTTTTTTACCTGCAATTTTTTAAATTTTACCCAGAAATTATGATTCCGACGAGCTAACAGTTTAGGCGAAAAAGCGATTTATTTAAATCATTATCGAATTGTACCGTGCGAGCAAAAATTATTTGGATCAAAGAGGGCTTGGATTAAAAAACGTAGGACTTGGTTTAGATCACAATGATATGGGGACGATATATCTAACCAAATCTAGGTTAAAATTTTGTCAAATTCATATTATGACATGATATGCCAAACTAATGAGTAGTAAAATATGTAGACATATACAAATTTATTTTTGTTGTTTACAAAATTAACAAAGTAAGAATATACAGAAAGATAAAGAAAAATAATTACATAAATTGCTAAAATTGGCCACTGCGATCCGAAAAAAATGTCAGGTCTAATAAATCATTCTTTTCATAAATTTTGGGTAAACCATTGAGAGTAATTCCTGCGTCTTTCAAAATCTGCGGCTTGTATTTCTTGGAATACTTGCACTTTATATGGAAATAAATTTAGTTGCTTCTTCAGAATAGTTCTGCATGTTCCAAAAGGTCTTCCCACTTTTTGGGACAGGCGTCTTAAACAATTTGTTGGCATATTATGCATTAGGTATTTCACGAACGTTTGCAACAAGTTCTTCTGTTCTTACAAATGGTCTTCCTGCTCCTTTTTTGTGTTGTATAGAACCTGTTTCCCTAAACACAGCCACGGTTCTATTCAGGCGACGATAAAAATCCCCAGCAATAAAAGCAACGTTAGGAAAATGTTCGTGAAGATCGTCTATGCACAAACCCGGATTGTATTGCCACTCACAAGTTACTCTGACCCCGTTTCGAAAATACGCTTCAACCCTGAATGTTTTGTGCTGTTCCGTAAAGCCCATTGTGTGAATTGTTCAAGAAATTGGAAAAATTAGCGATGAATCAAATTACTTGCAACGACTGTCAAAGATGACGGAATAACTGATTGATTGTTAATTCAGGTAGTTACTGACACCCAACAGGTATTAAGCTTCACGGCTAAGCATTACGTCCTTAGATGCAAGGCCCTCTTTGATGCAAATAATTTTTGCTCGCACGGTATAAATAGATTTTTTCTGTGTGGCGACTTTTTTTTTTAATTTTTTTTTGTTTTTTTTTTAGAAGATCGATCTGGTCCTTTTAAAATAAATTAAATTTCAGTGTACAATAAAATTTTTCAGGTTTCGGTTTTGGTTTCGGTTTCGGCCGAAACTGAGACAAGGCCGAAGATTCGGTTTCGATTTCGGGTTCTGAAAATCTTGTTTCGGTCGGACACTACAAAGAATATAATCAAATAAATTAAATCAGAAATACCTGATATTTCATTTGATTTTTACTGTTTTTTTTCCTAATTTCTTTTTACCTGCAACACTTTTTAAATTTTACCCAAAAATTATGATTCCGACGATTTTATTACCCACTGAACGTATTCTTGTAAAAAATGGTTGAGCTAATAGTTTAGGCGAAAAAACGATTTATTTAAATCATTACCTATCGAAATGTATACACGTAGGGAAAATGTTTGTCCGCCCATCTCTTAGGAATAAGTTAGAATAGTACAAACATGAAGTATCGCAAGGTAAACAGAAATAGGTAGATTATGTTTCCCCCGCTCCATTCCATCGGATCTGGCTGGCTCGATGCGTTTTGCTTGATCCTGCTTCGGTTAAATTTTAAATTTTAGTTCTGTTTCGCTGTTGTGGGGCAAGAACTGTAAACAAGAAGGATAGCTTATTGCCATAAGAGCAACGTTGGATTTTTAACGGACAGTTGACTGAACGGTTGTAACGACACGACAGTACCATTTGTTTTTATCGGTGAAAGCCTATGTGTTTTTGTTGTGATTAATTGTATTTTTTGTTAGTTTTTTGTGACTATTTTTTAATTTTTAACTGTTTTTTAGTAATAATAAACACTTAAGAACATCGAACAATCAAAATTTTATAATTTAAGCCTAATTTTGCGTATTTTTTTGGTGTTTACCCGGACTTGGTTTTTTATTAGTATTTGGACATTTTTGCATTCGAATCAGTTTTTTAACAGTTTTGGTAAGTTTTCTCAATAAAATACTCAAAAAATATATCTAAAATGCTATTTTCTTGTTATAGATTGCGATGCCTGGGCAGATTTTATTTTTTATACTATTATTGTATTGTGCCTAGTTAAGGTATATAGTCGTAAAGGGCTTGTTTGTTAATAAATATTTTATTTTATTATTGAATTGTAAATAATATAGTTTGTAAGTATACTTTTTTAAGTGATTCTACTAAAATTCTACTAAAATTTTATCATATTCAAATATAACACTCGGAACCAAAAAAACCTGCGCAAAGTCTATATTCGTTGATATTGCGATTTTTGAAAAATAAAAAATACTGTAATATAGTTCTTGACAAGTGAAACATTTTCTTTTCTATACAAATTTGCGATAGACGACCGGAAATGTCCCAAAAAAATTATTAAATCATTGCGCGCTAAGTAACTCGCGTAATTTTGCGATTTTTGAAAAATAAAAAATACTGTAATATAGCTCATTACAAGGAGAATATCCTACTTTTTATACAATTTTTACGTTTGACGACTAGAAATGCTTCAAAAAAATTATTGAAGTAAAATTGCTATGTATTACCGTACATTTTAAACGGGGCACGTCTGAAAGTGTACTGATGTGACGTCACTGCATATTTGACCTTCGGCAGAGAAATTGGGCGAAGTAAGCTATCCTTCTTGTATATAATCGTTGGTTGTGGGGAACGTACGAAATAATTAATATTTATTTGATATTAATAGAATCGAAGCGGCGCGGCGTGCCACCAGCAAGTGCCATGAGCGAGATGCAATAGGATGGAGCGGGGGAAACATAATCTACCCACCTCTGTTTGCTTTGCGATACTTCATATTTGTACTATTCTAACTTATTATTAAGAGATGGGCGGGCAAACATTTTCCCTACGTGTATATAGCTTATAATAGCTTTCAGCTTAGAAGACATTTAAGGACCTACATTAATATGAACTTTTTTTATTATTAGAATTCTGGACAATAAAGTTATTAGGTATATAATATAAACCAACTAACAAAATCCAATCAACTAGAAACCTGATCGGCAAATTACATAATTTGGTAGCACATTTTCCTACAAACAAATAATATACCTAATCTTGAATAAAAATCTAAATGAAATAATGTATTAAACGAACTTTAGAAACCTATTAGAAGTTATTGTCAACGAATTACGATTTATGGAGGCTAATTTGGTTAAAATATACAATAGTATATTAACGTACACGTTTTATAAAGCATCATTTTATAGCACGCGTCCATATTAAAAAACCAACCGCTTGCGGCGAGTTTTATAACGGGACAAGTGCTTAAAACTGCTTTATATAACACGTACGTTATACTATTTTTTCTAATTTGTAGTTTTTTCAATAAAAAACACATATTTAAAAAGAAAATAAATCCTTAAAATTTTGTAAATTTTTATGTCTAAATATTATAATATTGGTAATACTATTTTTTATCATAGTAGCCTCTGGACAACAAAAAATATTTTGCGAACTGTAATTTTTTGATTTATTGACCCATTTTTACCACGAGATTCTAAAGTTATTTTAGCGATATGAGATTTGAAATTGGACGAAATACGTTGTGTTATCCTTGTACATTCGGTACATATACAGAGCGTTCGGAAATTCGGGCGATTTTGCTACTTTTTTTCGAATTTCAAAAGACGTGATTTTATGTCACGTCATTGCAATTTAGTATAGGGAAGATGGAAAATTCAAATAAAGTTGAAGTTAAAATCGACATTGGAAGGTTAGTAGATTGAATTTTGGATAGGATTTGGCAGAAAATGATAGCTTGAAGCATCTACAAAAGATTGATTTATAGATTTATGCAACCAATATACATGACTGTTATCCACACAGAATAAAAAAGTAGGTTATCAAGCTATTTTTCCTCTGCGAAAAATGGGTTTTCTCGTAAATCACAAAGGCTGCGCAAGTCAATGAAATAAAACATTTAAATGTTACCAACATCAAATAAAGAAAAAACGCGTATCGAAATAGCTTCATTACGATGCAAGCAAATGCGTATCGTAATAGACTTGTTATGATACCAAATTAGAAAAAATACAATAAAGCATATTATTATTATTGATATATTCTAATAATAGAATATTTAATGTCCGTAAAGGCTTTGAAAGTGAATTAGCACACACCCTGGTGAGTTCTTCGGTGCGATCTATTTCTGGATCTGAAAAATCCGGTAGCAGTCATATTTATTCCTTCTTTATATATTTTAATGCTTAACAATAGATTTCCCAAATATATTTGGGCTGTACCAATAAAAATCGAACAAGACAACAATCTTGCGTACCCGTTATAAAATATTTTTAACAGCAAAGCCTGAAAGTTTGATATATAGAATAAAACCGTGCGAGCAAAAATTATTTGCATCAAAGAGGGCATCTAAGGACGTAATGCTTAGCCGTAGAGCTTATTACCTGTTGGGTGTCAGTAACTACCTGAATTAACAATCAATCAGTTATTCAGTCATCTTTGACGGTCGTTACAAGTAATTTGATTCATCGCTAATTTTTCCAATTTCTTGAATAATTCACACAATGGGCTTTACGGAACAGCACAAAACATTCATGGTTGAAGCGGATTTTCGAAACGGGGATAAAGTAAATGGTGAGTGGCAATACAATCCGGGTGTGTGCATGGACGATTTTCACGAACATTTTCCTAACGTTGCTTTTATTGCTGGGGATTTTTATCATTGCCTGCAAAGAACCGTGGCTGTGTTTAGGGAAACAGGTTCTATACAACACGAAAAAGGAGCAGGAAGGCCATCTGTAAGAACAGAAGAACTTGTTGCAGACGATCGTGAAATAATGCAAAATACGCCAACAAATTGTATAAGACGCATGTCGAAAAGAAGTGGGAAGATCTTATGGAACATATAGGAATATTCTTAAGAAGCAGCTAAATTTATTTCCTTACAAAGTGCAAGTATTCCAAGAAAGACAAGGCGCAGATTTTGAAAGACGCATGCAGAAATTACTCTCAATGGTTTACCCAAAATTTATTGGAAAGAAATGATTTATTAAACCTGACATTTTTTTCGGATAAAGCCTGGTTCCACCTCTCCGGTTCTGTGAATTCTCATGAATACACGCATGTGGAGTAGTGAAAATCCTCATTTTTTTGTAGTCCACATTGCACCCTCAAAAAATTGGTATCTGGTTTGCTGTTTCCCTAAGAAGAACTGTTGGTCCTATTTTTTTCCATGACACAGTTACAGCACAGCGGTATAGAGACAATATTTTGAATCCATTTGTGGAGCAATTACTTGACGACAAACTACGTTTTGAATATTTTCAACAGGACGGTGCAACCGCCCATACAGCCGCCGAAACTATTAACTACTTATAATACGCAATATTTTTGACGACAGATTGATCAGTATTCGATCAGACATTGAATTCCCACCTAGATCACCTTGTTTAACGGTTATGGATTTCTTCGTTTTTCCTTATTTAAAGAACACTATTTTTAAAACAACAGTTGCAAGTTTAGAACAGTTACAAGAAAGGATTATCCAGGAATGTGAAATGTGGTAACATTTCTCCAGAGATGCTGGTCAACACTTTAGAAAATATGAAGAATATTTTGTGCTGTTCCGTAAAGCCCATTGTGTGAATTGTTCCAAGAAATTGGAAAAATTAGCGATAAATCAAATTACTTGTAACGACTGTCAAAGAAGACGGGATAACTGATTGATTGTTAATTCAGGTAGTTACTGACACCCAACGGGTATTAACCTCTACGGCTAAGCATAACGTCCTTAGATGCAAGGCCCTCTTTGATGCAAATAATTTTTGCTCGTACGGTACATCTCGTATTACAAGTATTATAAGTCAGCATATGAATGAAATGCCTAACCTAATTCGTAAAGCAGGACGCATTATTGCAAGACCCTGTAGGTATAATGATATAGAAAATAAAGGGAATAATTATTATTTTTAATAACTTAAAATTGGTTCGTCCAAACCCATAAGTAGTTATGGACAGATAAAAAAAAGAATAGCAACAGGATAAGAGTACGATATGACGCTTCTACTCGGGAGATATCTAATCTGATGCTGAAATTAAAAATTGGCCCAAAATGCATCCTGTAGATTCATAATGCCCCTAATGTTTTAGCTTTGCAACGAGTTACTTCACGAATACTAACCTGGCATTTAACAAATTCACATAGCTTGTTAACGATTTTCCTTAGCACAAATTCCTGATCCCTCAGCAAGTTGGTTATTTTGTAGTCAAGTCGGGTCATGTGTTCGTGCAGCAGCGATAATTTCGTTTTGATACCAGCCTGCCTGTAGAATTTGTTTATCGCCAAATTTAAGGGTAAACTCTCTTCGGATGCCTGTGGCGTGCACTACAAATTGATGAAAAATCGAAGGCGGAATGAGACAAGGGAGACTGCTCGAGAGGGAGCAATATATCAAATCCGCTCGCAGATATAGTGTGGAAAAACAATGAAAAATTTCTTTATACTCTTAATAAAATGTGTTACTACAAGGTTTTCTATAAAGGAAATACGGCGCGTATATGACATGACCTAATTGGGGCTATACCTTTTAATTTTTTTATATACACTGCGCGACCTATTTAACGCATAACGAAAAAATTGCCTCAATTTTGATGTTATATATTTTCCAAATTTGTGGAATGATTTTTTTTTCAAATTGTAGGTTTTTTCCTAAAGCATATCACTGCCTTTGTTGTTTTACTTGAAAAAGTAACTTTGGTATTATACCGGGTGTTATAAAACTGTTATGTTTTTTTACGGAAATTCAAAACACCCTGTGGGATTTACTAGCCATTGCAAGTTATCGCAATTCCAGCCAAATTAAAGTCCCATGTTTCCTTTACATTTTCTTTTTTGATTCATTGGTTTATCTCTGTTTTTTTATGAAACATTCAATTTTTAGTTCAACGTGATTTGCATAAAAAAATGTTTAGTTAAAAAATACAAAATAAACGAAATGCTTTGATTAATGCAACAGCAAGAAAAAACAAATTATAAAGTAAATAAAGAATCAATATCTGGTATTAATTTACTGAATCTTCAACACAGGGCAAAAAAACACAGGGAAAAAATTGTAATTTCTAAATGTATTAAAAAAAATTAAACATGAATAATTAGTAGCGAGTATTGCCTCTCCTTGCTCTAATGAATGCTTCGCATCTTCTTGGCATACTTAAAATCAGATTTCTGATTTCATCTTGATTAATCTGATTCCATATTTCCATAAGCCTCAATGACAGATCATTTAAGTTTCTAGGAGGAGGAAGTAAGGCTTTAAGATTCGTCGGCAATACTCGCTACTAATAATTCATATTTAATTTTTTTGAATACCTTTAGAAATTGCAATTTTCTTTCCTGTATTTTTTTGCCCTGTTTTGTGGATTCAGTAAATTAATAACAGATATTGATTCTTTATTTACTTTATAATTTGTTTTTTCTTGCTGTTGCATTTCGTTTATTTTGTATTTTTTAACTAAACATTTTTTTATGAAAATCACGTTGGACTAAAAATTGAATATTTCATGAAAAAACAGAGATAAACCAATGAATTAAAAAAGAAAATGTAAAGGAAACATGTGACTTCAATTTGGCTGTAATTGCGATAACTTGCAATGGCTTGTAAATCACACAGGGTGTTTTGAATGTCCGTAAAAAAAACATAACAGTTTTATAACACACGGTATAATACCAAAGTTACTTTTTCAAGCAAAACAACAAAGGCAATGATATGCTTAAGGAATAAACCTACAATTAGAAAAAAAAATCATTATCAAATTTGGAAAATATATAACATCAAAATTGAGGCAATTTCTTCGTTATGCGTTAAATATGTCGCGCAGTGTAGATAGAAAACTAATTTAAAAAGATTGGTGCAACTTTTTTAAATGTATTAGATTTATGACTGCTGTGCTGTAATAAATATAGTGACAAATCGATCACGTGTATTTTGTTTTATGAATACACAGGGATCCAAGTATAATGAATACCCTGGGAGGGATAGACAACGGATATTAATATACAGTGTGTCCAAGAAAGTAGGTATGCAACATAATATGGGATAGTTTTTTTATCACCGATTTCTCAGAAAATTTTATTCTTTAGAAAAGTTGATACGTGCCTTTAAACTATAAATGCATATTTCATATTTCAGCTGCGGCTAATAGTAAGGGAGTAAATGCCATTTTTTCGAAATAACCTTAGGAGTAAAGTACCTTAATTAGAAGAAATACAGCAAAATTTCATATGGAAATGTTTTTGCAAATTAGTAAGTTAGTCCAAATACGAAATTTGAGTTAGGTGTCACAATTTGTAATTTTTTTTGGTTAATCTCTATTTTCCCCTAAACGGTACACCTCTGGTCGATTTTTCGTTTACCCAATTTTAATATATTTATTAAATAACTTAAACGTGGGTTTATAATAAAAATGGATTAAGTAGTTGCAAACTTTTTAAAACCTTTCAATGTTACGAGTTGATTCAGATATTAGCGTGTTGCACGCCTATAAACAGATTTTTGCCAACTTATGTTCTAAACAAAATTATGATAGAATCCAACTCTATTTATATTACTGGAAATAATTAATAATTTATTTGTCATTTTCACCCAGTACGCTAAAGTCCAAAAACCTATTTTATAGAAATGCTTATAAAAAAAAAATTGACACACCTAACTCAAATTTCGTATTTGGACTAAGTTATTAATTTGCAAAAACATTTCCATAAAAAATTTTGCTGTATTTCTAATAATTAAGGTACTTTACTCTTAAGGCAATTTAAAAAAAAATGCATTTGCTCCCCTACTATTAGCCGCAGGTGAAATATGAAATATGCATTTATATTTTTGAGAAATGCACCAACTTTTATAAAGAATAAAATTTTCTGAAAAATCGGTGATAAAAACCTTTTCCAAATGTTGCATACTTTTTTGTACACACTGTATTATATATTATATATTATTATCCTATTTATTTGTTGGTAACAGCAAAAGTATCCCCAATTCAAAAATAAACGGTATTATTTCGGGGTGATAAGATCCTTTTCTTCGCATAGATTTTTTTAATGTTATGTAGTGTAAACATCAACAATTTTCTTCGATTTGTAGATTTACTTACTGATTCAGAAAATTCAACAATTTTAGTTTTGTTCAGCTCCCTTTGGATGTAAAAAGTTAATTGCAATTTTTGATTTTGTAGTTGTTTCTTGAGAATGGTAATTGTGCGATTTTTGTCATCCAGAACAGATAAAAATGGATCACTGGAAGGCTCGAGGCGTGGTTTATTAGAAATGGGTCTCTATTAGAGGAAAATAAATTAGTATGTTTAAATAAAATCGAAATAAACTTATCATTTTTTACCGGAATTTCTTCTGCTGAAGTAGTTGTAGGTGTTTCCTGATCACTTGTTGCAGTATGATTGAATGCCATTAATGCTATGGGCGAGAACATGATGATTTTGTATGGTGGCTTTACGAAAGAAATTTTAACGTCGAATGTCACAAAAATGTGCATTGACAATATGACATGTTTTGTCAAAGTTATCTCTAATTGATATCTGTCTATCATTACATTGAATATCAAACTATACAGGGTGATTCAAAAGTACTTTGACAAACTTCGGGAGGGAATTGCTGGCAATATTTTAAGATGAAAAGTTCTTATAAACAGTGGTTCTTGGCGACTTCGTTACGGAGATACAGGGTGTTGAAATGTTAAAAGAAATAGTAATAATTTTTAAATAACTCCGTAACAAGTAATTTTTTTTTTATGAAATTTTGTGAATTAAATAAGCATCTATAGACACTAATTTTCAAAGTACAACACGTTCGTAAATTTAACCAGTGGCGTCGGTACAAAATGTTACTATCATATTTCTTGTGAAAACTATGCTACACCACTGACTTATTTTATATTAACTTTTTTCTTATAATTCCCCCCTTTATTTACAACAAAAAAGATCACGTGTTTTTTTGATACGAGGGACGGTTTAAGCGTAAATGATTATTTTATTTGAATATACACTAATATTAAAAAATCTGTTTTAAACTGATCAACCTACATACTTACTAATAAACAAATATGTATATGCCTAAGGAAGGTATCTGAGGATGCCTATTTTCTAAGTAAAACACGTTTTCAGTGGCATACATACATATTTATTTATTAGTAGATATTATGTTATTTTTTAATATTTTGTGTTTTGACAAGGCGGCTTTGGAAATGCTTTTATAATATATTGTATTTTGACAAGGCGGCTTTGGAAATGCATTTTCTGTCGATAAATTAAAACATATTTGACAGTTAGTTACCATTGAAAATAACAAAACTAAAGAAATAAAACTCAATGGTAACTAACTGTCAAATATGTTTTAATTTATCGACAAATGCATTTCTAAAGCCGCCTTGTCAAAATACAAAATATTAAAAAATAACATACTAATAAATAAATATGTATGCCACCGAAAATGTGTTATACTTAGAAAATAGGCATCCTCAGATACCTTCCTTATTACATGTTTGTTTATTAGTAAGTATGTATGTAGATATTCGTTAAAATACTTTAATAAATATTTGAGTGGTTGATTAGTTTAAAACACATTTTTTAATATTTGTGTATAGTCAAATAAAATAATCATTTACCCTTAAACGGTCCCTCGTATCAAAAAAGCATACGTGATCTTTTTTGTTGTAAATAAAAGGGCGATTTATAAGAAGAAAGTTAAAATAAAATAAGTCAGTGGCGTAGCATAGTTTTCACAAAAAATATGGTAGTAACATTTTGTACCGACGCCACTGGTTAAATTTACGAACGTGTTGTACTTTGAAACTAAGTGTCCTTAGATGCTTATTTAATTCACTAAATTTTGTAAAAAAAAATAACTCGCTAAGGAGTTATTTAAAAATTATTACTATTCCTTTTAACATTTCAACACCCTGTATCTCCGTAACGAAGTCGCCAAGGAGAATGACGGATGTCCGAGAAAAGTTGACAACCCATTTTTTGACGTATTGGAGCTGGTTTGGCCGCCATTGTGGAGCTGATCGTAACTCTACAACTCTCGGCAACAGATGTCTCAAATTCACTGATGTGATGTCGTGGTGTTGCCGCATGTCGTATTTTATTGGATTTTTTAAGAATTCAAGCATTTTTAACAGACAATAAAATAGGCAGGGCCGGATTTACCAATAGGCAGACTAGGCAGTTGCCTAGGGGCGCCGAGCTCCGGAGGGGCGCCAGCCGGGATCTGGATATACTATACTAAATAAACTACGTTAAAGGGCGGTTTTCGGCGAAGCGCTTCCGATCTTATCCGATTATTGCGTCATGCGCAGTGTTATGTGTTTTTAATTAAAAAGGATTACTTTTCGTTGGTTATTGTTTTTTATTTTTCGTTTATGTTTACGTTTATTCTAAATATTATGCGTAGTGGTAATGATAAATTTTTCTGTTTGCGTACCATTAAGTTGCCTTTTTAGTTAGGGACCTATAATATACTTTCACCGTTAAGCTCAGTGCTCTCCTAATGTACCTACCTTTACATACCTAAATGGAGGAAAAGCAAGACCGTAGATAAGCGGGTTAAACTCCCTGCCCATGCCATGACAATACAAGATACCTTGTCCCACAGCAAGAGAAGGAACAACTAATTCTGGCTTTATATTTCTTCATTTTTTAGAAAGTTTTTGTGTTAAATGAATTCTAAAATTGGGCGTGGTCCCAAAAAAATTTCTTCTGCGGCGCTTTGCCTGCGGCGCTTTTCCTACACGAATGCCCAAAATGGGGGCGCTTTCAATAAATGTGCCTAGGGGCGCTTTTAGTGTAAATCCGGCTCTGAAAATAGGACGTTCTCAATTCCAGCCGAATGTATGTTTTTGATAATAATATGTAGTACGCTGATTACTCCGGGGTAATTGGACCGACTTTCATAATGATTTTACCGTTAGGTGTTAAATGTTAAACAAATAAAAACAGATAAAAAGCGACAGCAAGTATAACTAAAATAAGTTTTATTTCGTCGAAAAATAGCAAAATACGTAATACACTAATACAAACAAACTGAATGTTTCTTAAGTAAGAAAGTAAAACCCACTTATTTTCACCATTTTACATCATTCATATTTTACCCAACATATACGTTGTAGCCTAGGTAGGTATTGAATAGTGAGAGTCGTCATTTAGTTCTGTTAGAAATAGAATACATGGCGGTCAATATGTTTTCATGTAATTAACGTTGGGACGTCAAAAGGTTGGAAATATTATATTCTACAAAGCAATTAAAAATAGGTACATTTTTAGGTCTAGACGTGGATGGGTGTAGGAACTTATGTGAAATCAAGTTTTACGATAAGCTATAAAAATAAATTTAAAAAACTCATGCAGCAAGTCAAACAGACAGGCGGCAACAATGTTTTAATTTAGCAGTGAAAAGATTAGTCGCTTTCTTATTGGTGAACTCATTGTGCCATCTATGAATTTGACGTAGCAGATTTAGGAAATCGGCTCATATGGCCTTCTTATAGTTTGATATTCAATGATCATTATAATCAGATGTAAAGCCCATTTTATTCAATTGGTTTAAGTCAAGGTCATTTTTAAACCAAAAAACCGGTACTTTCTCGCGACTATACTAGACCAGGGTCGATAATTTTTGATACAAAAAAAAATAAAAGTAGGATGAAACCCATTGGAAAAGGAAGAGAATATAACAAAAATGAAAGGAAAAATAATTTACTGGCGATCCGCGGTCGGGAAGTAGAAGGGGGTGAGTTTTTAAGGGTAGAAAACGATTTATCTCGATTTCCGGCAAAACTACTACTACAGTCATGTATATTTTTTTACATCATCAGAAAGTAGAGATTTCAACGAACAAAAAGCCCACCGACTTTTTTAAAAAAGCAGATATTTTGACGTGAGAATTTTCGATTGAAAATTAGGGTGCTTTTTCGATATTAGGTCAAAATAAGGTGAAAAAATAAATATTTTAAATCAAAAAAATTACAGTGTGTTTGGGACATAAAAAGGTAAGTTTTCACCAAATTTCGTGAAAAAAAAATTTTTTTGTAAAGGATAAAAATAAAAAACCAAAAACTTGGTTATTTGAATTTTTCACATAAATTTTGAGTTATGTTAAAAAAGTGTAAATACAAAAGTTGTAGATCTTTTTATTACCTAAAACTTTGCTATTTAACGTTTTTCCATAGGACTTGTAGTTTTGCCGGAAATCGAGATAATCGTTTTCTACCCTTAAAAACCAACCCTTTTCCACTTCCCGACCTCGGATCGCCCGTAAATTATTTTTCCTTGCGTTTTTGATATATTCTCTTCCTTTTCCAATGGGTTTCATCCTACTATTATTTTTTTTCACTTTTTACCATTTTCAAAGGCTTCATTCAGCTTTGGTCTATACAGTGGATCCGCGGATCGACGCCTCAATGGGTCGAAAAGATTGAAATTTTTTGAGTTAAAACTTCATTTTCTGGGGTTAGGCCACAGCCACCTTGAAAGAAGCCGTAAAACAGAAACATCGACAACACTGCTTGAAGATCCATATGTCACGTGACTTTTTAAGGTTATCAATGCTTTAGTATGTAATTTACGGGCGACTTGGGTGGTAACTTTGCTGATTTTCTTATTAATTTGTATTTTTATCCGATTGATATCTAATAGAAAATTTAAGTGACATGATTGCTAAGAACCTCTACAAAATATTAGTGAACATTTTTGGGCGGATTTGCTATAATATCATTAATAAAGTAAAAAATTCAACAGCCTGACCAGCCTGGCGGTTTGTTTACGGGTCTTATAAAGGGCGGCAGAATTTTATTTGTTTTAATTTAAAAGTTGTCTTTTTTGCCTTTTAGGTAGCTCTTTGGGATAAACTTTATTGTTTTGTGGCTAGACTTAATTTATTAAATATTGAAGTGTTTATTTAACTTGAAGGTACCTATATGTGAATGAGTTTAAAAATATCACTAGTAGAGATAGTTCGTAAGTGGGTAACTTCAGATACCTAAGTAAGTACTATTTTTTTTCTTATTTAGTTTGTTTATTTATCAACATACCAAGCCCCTGCTCTATTCCTGGGTGTAACTCTAACTATAAAATGTTTTAAAAGCAGGTGAAGAGAGTGTAATATATTACATACATTTTCCGTATCTTCTAGAAAAAAAGCTCTTTACTAGTGAAAAAAGTGATTTATAAATTTCCAAGACATACTTGATTGGTTGTTGTGGGTTAAATAAGCTGTAGCCGGTCAATGTAAATGTGTAAAATGGTAAGTTAATGTCACTATTTCGAAATGTTTTTTATATTAAAATAAATACATATAAAATATTTTTACATACACTTTAATTTTAGAGTAATGACTATATTAACTTTCAAGCTAATAAAATTTAGTTTTTGTAACGTTTTTTTATGTGTCTATTAAAATCCAATTTATTTGTTTATAATGACCATTTTTCAAACTCCATCATTAATTCAAATATGACATTCGTTTTCTTAATAGACAGAATAATTGATTGATTAAATGATTTTTTTATAAATAGGTTAGAGTAGCAGACTTTTAGCACTAACCAAACAGTCTCACGTAGTCCTATAAAGACCGTTGTGGTAGCACGTGTTCCGCGGAACCTATTCGCATCAGCTTCCTGATGGTTAACGCGACGTAGACCGTAGAAGAATGTTGATTCAAACCAGCACTGCTGATCATTAAAGAATGGTTCGCTCAAGGCATTGAACCTTCTTCTTGCGAGGCACGGCCATTCACACAAGAAATGCTGAATACATTCCTCCTCTTCTTCATCCCACAATTCCTTGAAGATGCTACCGGTTGTTAGTTCTGTCCATCTGCTTTGCGCAAGGTGTTTAGCAATCCGATCTACCTCCTCTTTGACTGATCCCAGTGGTCTAGCCACAGTATTCTCTGCTAGTTCGATAGACATGCCTGCGCCCTCCCTGGCGAGCGCATCAGCAGTCTTGTTGCCATCTATATTGCTGTGGCCAGGAACCCAACACAACGAGCCTCGATGCTGGGCACGAAGTGCGCAGAGATTGGAGCGCAGCGCAGCGGCCTTACTAATTTTAATTTAATACTGCTGGAACAAATTGTCTTTATGGCTGCTTGACTGTCTATATAGAAGCTTTAGACGCAGCTCCTCTCAGGCCAGATTGATCCTGCAGGATATTGAATGCTTTATCTACTGAAAAAAATTTCTGCTTGAAAAATGGTGCAATAGTTAGGGAGTCTACACCACCTATGTATTTGCATGCTCTCGGGGAAGATACCAGCTCCCAACCCACGTACGGCATGGTTTTACATGAATCAAGATCCTCGATCAATGGCGAGGCCTAAGACCACTGTTGACAGGCTTACATTCGGAAACAATAATACGGGACATAAAGTTCAAGATACTCGATCGGCGTTCGCCTTAAAAGCATCGTTGAGAGACTTGAAATCCGTATGTGATGAATTTAATATTCGCGAATTGGTTATAAGAAAGGACGAATAGAGCGCTCAATTCATTCAGTGTGGTGATAAAGTACTTTTAAAAAATAACAGTGCGGGACCGTATAAAGTGATAAATGAACAATCGCCAAATATATTAATAGAAATAGACAATAAACAAGTGTTAGTGCATAAAAATAGAATAAAGAAGTATTTTGATTAAGGTGTTTATTTTTTTTTTTTTAATTTGGCTTAGTGAAAAAAAATTAAAATATTCGTACCATATTTAATTTTTTTCCCTCACGCCGGAGGTGTAGGGTAAAAATAAGGGTTTTCACCCCTATTTTACCTTTACCCTATAATTGTTATATTTAATGTTAGTTAGTAATGTTTAACATTGTTTTTGTTATAAATCACATATCATCATTGACACAGGGTATAACCCATACCGGATGGTTTATATTATTAAACATCTACTATAACCATAACAAATACCTTTACAGCTCAAGCTTAAGTTCAAATTAGTCTTAGTATTTAAAAAGACTGATTAGATATAAGAAACTAGTCTGAGCAAGAGTAATAGTCTTAGTAAGCATAATAGTCATAGAGGCTGTATACACCAAAATTTAGTGCTTAATTTAATATACATTTTTATACAACCCCTTAAATATCTCAATTGACCAACAACCCGATAGTTCCAGTACACACGTCCATTTTTGAACCGTCTGAAAAGATCGAGTGATTCATCTCCATTATTGCTTGATTGCCTTCCCACGCTTGCCTACCCGGAATGAGCATAGAAAAACCCCTTCCAAAGGTCTAGCAGCGAAACAGTGTAATCGGTCGGCTCTCGCAAATTTTGGCCTAGATATATCCTTAGTATACTGCTGTGTCCGTAGTTGGTACCTGTCCAGCATTTCGACTCTTTCAGAGCAATTTGGCAGCCACACTTTTTCGACAAATATCCACGGGTAGCAGATGTAGCATCACTTCCAGTGCCGCCGTCGGTGCTGAGTGAAGGACACCAGTTCCTCCTAAACAAGCTGCCCGTTGTACCTTCATGTGTACTGATTTTTCAACGCAGTCCACCAGACCCCGTAATGGCTTTTTTGGAAGTATAGAACGCAACTAACGCCTTTTTGACTCGTTGTTGTAAGGTCATGCCCCAGTTAATCTTGAAGTCGAGTATCCATCGTATATACTTTGCTTTTTCCTTCAGCACCAAACTATTGTTGTCCAGGACTGGATGCCTGAAGTTCTCAATCACCCTTCTGCGTGTAAATGGAACCAGCTGTTTTTTCTTGGTTGATTCTCAAACCACATTTCAAAGCCCACCGTTCAAGTTTTAGCAGCGCTGTTTCGGTTAGATCGCTAATGGTATTTTAAAATTTGTCTGACACAAATATTACTAAATCGTCAGCATATTATTATGCAATTACCTTGAATCCAGCCCTTTCTAATGCTATAAGAATTTTATTCATCACTACTCTTAGCCAGAGTGTTGGCGACAACCTTGTGGGATTTCTCTTCCGGAAATTCTGACCTCACTGATTCCTAAATTAAAGCAGATTGGACAGTCTTTTAACATCTTATGAGTCCAACAGCAGATTTATAAATAACTTAAAGTACTTGTAGTGTGTGGAACGATTTGTAGTTATTCAAATTAAATAATATAAAACATGTCTCAACGAGACAACAATTTATTTATTTATGATTATTTTTTCCGGCCCTTCATTTATTCAAATATGTTTTAAAAATAAAACTATATTTACCTCTCCTCAAAAATTTTAAAAGGTCTAAATCAGGGACGCAGCCACGGGGCGAACTAAGGGGATCGGGCTACTCAAGCCATTCTCTCCAAGTAAAAATTAAAGAAAGCGTAAAAGCGTTTACAACTTTGGTTTGGCTTATCTTAATTTGACAAATTTGAACTTTTGTTTTATCAATGTAATAGAAAACAAAGTCGTTCTAAATGGTGTGGTATTTGTAACTTCTTGTCTACAAATACCGTCGTGAAACGTCAGTTTATTCTTATAAAGCACATTTTTAAATTATAGTTTCCATATCTCCGGTTTAAAAAAATACCGGGTGTCAACGAGATTATTGTACATAGCACCACAGTGTTATGTTAAGAGATATTTTAATCAAATTTGGGTTACTGTAATGTTTGAAAGGGATCTTTATTTTTACCTATAAACCAACTGAATTTCACTTCCTGTTTAACCGGAACTACGCCATTTATGTTTTTTTTTAAATGACAACCTGTATATTATATTGCACAGTCAAATTCTCCTCAAAATTCTCTTTTCAACGACATACAACAAGTTGACATTTACTTTCCAAATTGCCGGCGTAGGACTCATTTTACCAAAAACAAAATGGTGTCTATAAAACAACGTATGCAATTGATACGGGAAAAATAGTGATAAAATCTTTTAAATTGGTCCCTTTTGTAATTCTTTAAGCACTGACATTTAGATTTTCTTCTTTTGTTTTTAAAGGAAGGTATTTTTTTATTGTTTAAAAAAATCTTAACTTTAAAACACGTTCGCTACCGACGGCCACTATAGTGGCCTTTCCGATCCTCCGTGGTGAACCGCGGCCGCTATAGTGGCCAAAAATTCACACTCATTCTTATGCATGTAAATTGGATCTGGTCCACGCGCGGTGGTTGTTTACCTTTGTGCGGTCTGTTGGCGGTCCGTTGCCACTATAATGGCCATTGGTACTTAATTTAGGTTAGTCACTAAACGCGTCTTAAAATTTAAAAAAAATTAGGTATATCATGAAATACGGCTCTGGTTCACAGCGGGATCCTGCCATTTCTGGTCGGTAGCGAACGTGTTAACCCTATTTTACAAAGTTTTTTTAAATGTTATCATATACTTTTTATTAATTAGTATGAAAGTCTAAAGTATCCTTAAGCACCTAGGGATATTTTCGAAATCAGAATGCGTTTTGCTTCAATAATAAAAATTTAATTGTTAAATAATTAACATGTTAATTAATTAATTTGTTCTTCTCTTGTAAACTTAACCATTTTATTCTTATTTAACGAAATATGAATCAGACCCACGACCAAAAGCACAATACACTACAAAATTTTCATTACAAACTAATAGTCTGATAATGGCGTTGACAAATACCAATTTTGTTATCCAAAGCCAACTTAGGTGGAACTAAGTTATTCAGTTTTTATTGAAAAATGCACGGTTTTTTTTTTCTTGTTTAAAAGTGAAGCAAAACGCATTCTGATTTCGAAAATATCCCTAGGTGCTTAAGGATACTTTAGACTTTCATACTAATTAATAAAAAGTATATAATAACATTTAAAAAAACTTTGTAAAATAGGGTTAAAGTTAAGATTTTTTTAAACAATAAAAAAATACCTTCCTTTAAAAACAAAAGAAGAAAATCTAAATGTCAGTGCTTAAAGAATTACAAAAGGGACCAATTTAAAAGATTTTATCACTATTTTTCCCGTATCAATTGCATACGTTGTTTTATAGACACCATTTTGTTTTTGGTAAAATGAGTCCTACGCCGGCAATTTGGAAAGTAAATGTCAACTTGTTGTATGTCGTTGAAAAGAGAATTTTGAGGAGAATTTGACTGTGCAATATAATATACAGGTTGTCATTTAAAAAAAAAACATAAATGGCGTAGTTCCGGTTAAACAGGAAGCGAAATTCAGTTGGTTTATAGGTAAAAATAAAGATCCCTTTCAAACATTACAGTAACCCAAATTTGATTAAAATATCTCTTAACATAACACTGTGGTGCTATGTATAATAATCTCGTTGACACCCGGTATATTGGCATTCGGTTTTCACAGATATTCTTCTTCTTTAGTTTTTTTTTTACTTAAGCTAAAAAATATGTATCATTCGATTTAAAATTATCAAAAAAAATGAAGAAATTGTTGATTTCGCTAAATAGCGCCCCCTAGTTTCTTATAAAATTGATAAAACAATATAATCCCTAATTAGCGAGTTTAAATTTGTCCAATTCCGATAAGCCAAACCAACGTTGTAAATATTTTTGCATAACGATATTTGCCCCGTCCTACCTCACTTAAACAAAAATATAAAGCCAAATCTCAAAAACAAAAGTTATCCAGAATTTTCATTACATTTAAAAATATTACCTTTAGTACCTGTTTACTGGGAGGATTTTTGAGAAAATTCCGTTATTTATTTGACCACTATAGTTACGCCTCCTAGCGGCCAACCTAGAAACTTAAAAATAATTTTCAGCAATTTCTCGTACTCACGTTTTAGTTGTACACCCGGTATAATGTATCAAAAAGATGTTTTCGTTGTAAAGTAAGGAATTATATTACCATAAAATTATCTGGCCACTGTACTCTTTAATTATTGGCCCGAGTTGTTAAAATCCTTTTATAGTTAAAAAAAAAACCCTTGATGGGAAGTTTTATCAAAATAAAAAATCTATACTTCGACGCGGTACACAGATACGAAATCTCATTCGAAAAGACCGTTAAATTTTTACGGCCAAGGAAGGCAAGAAGATTGAAGATAGGATAAGAGCTCGACACCGCAAATAGCAATGAAAAGTTTAAAAATGCCCTCGATTTCAAGTAAAATTGATAAAAATGTTTTATAAAGAACTCTATGACTTAGTCATATACTTCAGTCAGAGGAATATTGGAAAAACCAATCAAATTTATCAGTAGGGCACGCACAAGTATATATTTAAACTAAATCTGTACGAATACTACACAGACATAAAAAAATATCAATTCTAAACATTTATCGTAAATCATGCTCTTTACCTATCTTTAACCGTTTACGTAATATTAACACTTGAACCAATGATAACACTTGAACCAATGATATTTTTATCGACTTAGCAATTGACAATTTGCTACCGTGCGAGCAAAAATTATTTGCATCAAAGAGGGCCTTGCATCTAAGGACGTAATGCTTAGCAGTAGAGGTTAATACCTGTTGGGTGTCAGTAACTACCTGAATTAACAATCAATCAGTTATTCCGTCATCTTTGACAGTCGTTACAAGTAATTTGATTCATCGCTAATTTTTCCAATTTCTTGAACAATTCACACAATGGGCTTTACGGAACAGCACAGAACATTCATGGTTGAAGCGTATTTTCGAAACGGGGTTCGAGTAAATGGTGAGTGTCAATACAATCCGGGTTTGTGCATGGACGATTTTCACGAACATTTTCCTAACGTTGCTTTTATTGTTGGCGATTTTTATCATTGCCTGAAAAGAACTGTGGCAGTGTTTAGGGAAAGAGGTTCTATACAACACAAAAAAGGAGCAGGAAGACCATATGTAAAAACAGAAGAACTTGTTGCAAACGTTCGTGAAATAATGCAAAATACGCTAAAAAAAATTAGAACAATTACAAGATTATCCAAGAATGTGGTAACATTTCTCCAGAGATGCTGGTCAACACTTTCGAAAATATCAAGAGACGTGTGAATTTATGCTTGGAGCATGGCGGTTGCCAATTTCAGCAATTTATGTAATTATTTTTCTTTTTCTTTCTGTATATTCTTACTTTGTTAATTTTGTAAACAACAAAAATAAATTTGTATTTGTCTACTTATTTTATTACTCATTAGTTTGGCATATCATGTCAGAATATGAATTTGACAAAATTTTAACTTTGATTAAATATATCGTCCCCATATCATTGTGATCTAAACCAAGCCCTACGTTTTTTAATCCAAGCCCTCTTTGATGCAAATAATTTTTGCTCGCACGGTATAAGACGCCGGTCCCATTTTCATTTATTTTATTTTATTTTTTGTAAACAACAAAAATAAATTTGTATTTGTCTACTTATTTTATTACTCATTTTAGTTTGGCATATCATGTCATAATATGAATTTGACAAAATGTTAACATTAATTTGGTTAGATATACCATCCCCATATCATTGTGATCTAAATCAAGCCTTACGTTTTTTAATCCAAGCCCTCTTTGATGCAAATAATTTTTGCTCGCACGGTATTAACGTTGTAGGCGTTAAAAAATGTCAGTGAATGTTAATCAAATTTGAATTTGGCAAAGTAGTACCCCACATAGTAGCACTGAGCAATGTTCAACATCAACGGTAGAAGCAGGGACAGAGAGATTTCAGAGTTTAGAGGATGCCCCTAGTCTACCAAAACGGAACAACCCATCGCCTACATCTCTAAAAATTTCCAGATCACAGCAACCTACTCTACCATGCATAACGCAGGAAAATAACTCTTCTGTAATTTACGGAAAGGGCTCAACTCTTGTTTTCAATTTTTAGTACTTTTTCTTTTTCTCTACAACACTGAGTGCGGTAAAGATTCGTTACGGCATTGTATTTAAATTATAAAAGAAAATGCAATTAATAAAATATGTATAATTTTTTCACAACCAAAGTTCGTTTTTTCTCGTACCGAGTATTATCGCTGTAAGAATCCGATATTCAAATATTTGTCAGTACCTAAATAACGAAATTTAATACGAAAACTGTCAAATTTTGACAGGTTAGTTTGATTTTTTTTTCTTTTTTCGTATCTAGGATTATAGCTGAAAGAATCTGAAATTCAAAAATTTGCCATTACCTAAATAAGGAGGTTTTATACGACAGCTGCCAAAGTTTGACAAGTAAGTTTGAAATTTTTTTAGCTTTTTTCGTATCGAAGATTATAGTTTGTTGTAGGAATCCGAAATTCAAAAATTTAGTACCTCAATAAGAAAGTTTTATACGACAGTTGTAAAATTTCGACAAGTAAGTTTGAATTTTTTTTTTGCTTTTTTCGTCCCTAGGATTATAACTGTAAGAATCCGAAAATCAAAAAATTGTCAGTACCTAAATAAGGAGGTTTTATACGACAGCTGCCAAAGTTTGACAAGTAAGTTTGAAATTTTTTTAGCTTTTTTCGTATCGAAGATTATAGTTTGTTGTAGGAATCCGAAATTCAAAAATTTAGTACCTCAATAAGAAAGTTTTATACGACAGTTGTAAAATTTCGACAAGTAAGTTTGAATTTTTTTTTTGCTTTTTTCGTCCCTAGGATTATAACTGTAAGAATCCGAAATTCAAATATTTGTCAGTGCCTAAATAAGGAAGTTTTATACGATAGCTGTCAAATTTTGATAGGTAAGTTTGAAATTTTTTTTTGCAATTTTCGTATTGAGGATTATAGTTTTAAGAATCCGAAATTCAAAAAATTGTCAGTACCTAAATAAGGAGGTTTTATACGACAGCTGCCAAAGTTTGACAAGTAAGTTTGATATTTTTTTAGCTTTTTTCGTATCGAAGATTGTAGTTTGTTGTAGAAATCCGAAATTCAAAAATTTGCCAGTACCTAAATAAGGAGGTTTTATACGACAGCTGCCAAAGTTTGACAAGTAAGTTTGAATTTTTTTTTGCTTTTTTCGTCTCTATGATTATAACTGTAAGAATCCGAAATTCAAATATGTCAGTGCCTAAATAAGGAAGTTTTATACGATAGCTGTCAAATTTTGATAGATAAGTTTGAAATTTTTTTTTGCAATTTTCGTATTGAGGATTATAGTTGTAAGAATCCGAAATTCAAAAAATTGTCAGTACCTCAATAATAAAGTTGTATACGACAGCTGTCAAATTTTGACAGGTAAGTCTTAATTTTTTTTTAGCGTTTTTCGTATCAAGGATTATAGCAGCAAGAATCTGAAATTCAAAAGTTTTTCAGTACCCAAATAAAAAAAAGTTTATACCACAGCTGTCAAATTTTGACATGTAAGTATCAAATTTACCCACTTTCGAAGTGCCTGCTATAGATTTATATTTTTTAAGCATTGCGACGCCCAGGCCCAGGCCCAGAGTATCAAAAGTGTCGCATTGAGGTTATCGTTTTACGAAATCAAAATTTTCTTCTTCTTCTTCTTCTAAAAAGCGCCACTTTACGACAAAAAAATTAAATTAATGTCATAAAATGGTATGAATATAGATCCGTGATGTTTATGCAAAATAACATTTTGCCTCTAATTTACAACAGTTTTTATTAAAGCCGTTTTTAACCAACCCAAATAAACCCGAACAAACCAGAACACCACTTTTAGAAGGAATATTATATACAAAGGTCTTGAGTCAAAACTATATGACTTCAAAAGAACGGCCTATTAGTATAGTTGGGTTTAGAATTTAGTTTTATATTTATCAAAAATTGTCGCCTCCTGTTTTCGTTATCACCTACAATCAGTTACAATGTTATCACAGAGAGGCAATGTTAGGTATCTTATTCTTACCCTAATCATGGCCTAGAAACGTTAAGTTCTTGATTTAACTAAAACTACTTTCATTTTACATAATTAATTAATAGATGAAAACCTAACGATTCAGCTATGGCATAAAAAATTGAATGGTTTTAGAATTCTTACTTAGCCTTTCAAAAAAACAAACTAGACTACATAAACTGTAAATACTTTATTATTCTTTCAAAATATACATTTCGCTTTAATTGGACGAATTCCTGGTTTACTTCTAAGGTTAAAGAATAACTCAACCATTAGTATTTTCTTTTATCTAATTTAACCCCACAGTTGGCACCAATTTATAAAGATTATCCTTAAATGGTCAGTTCTTTTCGCTTTATTGTTATTTATTCGTATCTGCTAAATTCACTAAATATTAAAAAATGGGCCTCTCTTTAAAATATTTTGTAAATGTATAAAATCAAATCTAGTTTCTAAATAAAACTCATATAGTATTATTACATGGAATAATTTGTGAACTAATATCTTAAAAATATATCTTCGGTTTATTAACTTATGTGTCGATTTATATTATCATCATATCTACCACTAATAACAAATAGATCTAATTATAAAGGTTAGATTAGCAAATTATAAGGGTAGCTTATCTAAGAAAGGGTAGTCGCGTAGGGTTGAACTTTATGTTCGATCGAGAACTTTCCTACTAAGACTAATAAAGGAAAGTGCCTTTAGATAAATTGCAAATTTATTCCCGCTTCATGCAGAAATTAGTTTTTAACTCCTAAATTTCCTGAACTTCCTATAAAGTCGATAACGTCATATGAAGCAATAATATGCAGACTCGTTTTATAACGTTATTTGAAATTAAAATAGGTAATTCCAATAATGGAATTATTTAAAACGCCAAAGGGATATTGGGTATCAAATTGTTTTTTTTTTTATATTGTACCGTACGCAGACGTTTGCTATTTCATTATTATGGTTATATTTATCAGTCGCGCACCCAGGGGGGGGGCAAGGGGGCCGTGCCCCCCCCCCAAAACCCCAATGAAAAATTATGAAAGTGGATAAGTATTTTAAAAAGTCAATTTTCTTAGATTTACCTCACGGGCCTCGTTTGTGGGGGGCCAGGTGGGGCATTTGCCCCCCCCCCCTCCTTCTGGAAGTTGACTTATTGACAAAAGTTGACTTATTGAGGTTTAATATGGTTTGATTGAATGTATGAATTTATTATTTCGAGTTTTCCTTTATATTTTTGTTATTATTTTGGGGTAGTAAAGACTTATTTTAATAAAAAATTAACAGTTTTAATGCCAAAACGACTATGAATGTTTGAGAAATAATTTTAGCTTATTAAGTATTGAGCAAAAATTAAAATTAAAATTAAGGGAAGACCTAAACTCTCGAAATTAACTTGATACATACCACAAAGTGTAAATCCAGGGACTTTATTGTTATTGATAAGTTTGCTGCAAATAAAAACAGATGAATGAACTTTACTTTTAAACAATGTACCCACTAATGAAAAATAAATTAGCCTTTTTATTTTTTATCTTATTTAATTTTCATTAGAATAAGAAGGTAATCATGAATTTTTAAAATATTAACTATAATAATTATTGACCAAATTTGGGCGTGGTCTTAAAAAAAGTTTCGCATGCGGCGCATTTCGCCTAAAGCAGGCTTTTAGTACACCCCCCAAGTTAACAAGTCACAAGCCGCCAATGCCCCCTCCCCCCTAAGAAACCGTTTAACGACTCCCATGACTAGGCTATTGCGATCTTCCCTGCAAGAGTACCTGTTAAAAAAGCTTCAAAGTTCTAGAAAAATGCGTAACTTAAAAGTTTATTAAAAAATTTGCTTCCAGCACTGGTTGGCGGGCCCCCCCTAACATAAAATCCTGGGTGCGCCGCTGATATTTATTAACGTTTAACCCGGGCGAGTTAGAAAAAATGTCAGGTATAGTACTTGTAGAATTATACCGTTGATCTTGTGACTGCAATAAACCCTCATTATCCCTTTGACCATAAAATAAATAATGAAATCCCAAATTTTAAAACCTTTTCGAGCAGGGCCGGAGCAGGTACAAATGCAATTTACATACAGATTTATAATAATTTTAGTCTTTAGTGGTTTTCCGGCGAGTAATTTTTAGTTAGGCTTATTAGTGGTAGAATGTGGCGTCCTTGGAATTATGCTGATAGGGGGGGCATCTTCAAGTGTCATTTTTAAAAGAAAGCATTTATCTACCGATGCCAAACTAATAATTAAAAATGTGTATCAATCTTTGTTAAGTAGAAATTTTAATTCGATGGATGCTTTAGCACCTTTATCTTCGGTAAGAGACATAGTACTTAAACTTATTAATCCTAAAAAAAATCGGAGTGATTCTGGCACATTTAGAAGCATTGACGAAAATGACATGGATTTATTAAGAAGAAAGATTTATCAAATGTATGAGGCACAAACTGTACCCATTTTGATTTCCCTCAAAGAGCGGCTGACTAAAGACGAAACAAATATCTCTTGTTGCCTTTCAAGCCTTAGAAAAATATTGCGTAAAATGGGTTTTAAATACCGAAGCATTAATAAAAGACAAACATTAATGGAATCTCAACGTTTACGGGAATGGATACTTAAATATTTAACAGCTATTAAACAATTTAGAGAAGAAAATCGTTAAATTATTTACCTTGACGAAACATGGTTCGATACCCATGACACTCCAAGAAAAGGTTGGGATGATTCTTCCAAAAAATGTCAAATCAAGGCACCATCAAATAAAGGCAAAAGAATCACAATATTACATGCTGGTTCAGAGAACGGGTTTGTCCCAAATTGTCTGTTACTTTCAGCTAAAAACATAGCAGATTCTTCTTTGGATTACCATCAAGATATCGACGCACAACTTTTTGAAGATTGGTTTAAACATAAACTTCCTAAAAATATACCTGAAAATAACGTCATTGTAATGAACAATGCTAGTTATCATTCCCAATTCTAATAATACAAGAGCAGAAATTTAATAAGAGTCAACGGTTTAATTCTGCAAATACTATACGTTAGGAATGCCCTAATAAAGGATCTGGTAGGTACAATATTTCTTCCAGCCGAATTATTATAAAAACAAAATAATACAGTGGTAAACTAAAAGGGTCTCTACATTTTTATTAGTAATAGGGCACATCGTCCTAAGGCTAAATAACATTTTTCGGTCATGTAATGCAGAGCCTTCCTTAATAGAACATTATTGTGTTTAAAGTATTTAGTATTCCTAAAGTATTTTAGTCCATCACAGAAATAGAAGGTCTTGGCAAAAACTGTGCTCTAGGATGAATTGGATTGCTAGCAGCTGATTTAGATAAACGGTAGTAAATAATTTTAAGTTCCCTTTTCGAAAGGTAGTGATTCTTTGTGACTGCGTTAACCCGACTACCGTTTCTGTAAAGGATGACGCAGGCACCTACCATTCGTTAGTGACGACCTCTATCTTCGGGGGTTTATGACAGGACATAAAGTTGCATCTGCCCCAACTTAATTGTCCTGTTTACTTCACTTTTTATTTTAGTTGGTGTTATTTTGTATTTGATTTTTCTTATATACTTTTTTAATCAAAGACAATATTGATCTAATTACACTTTACACCTGACATCACTGTAGAATCTAGAATTAGTAATTTGATGAAATAGTCCATGCTTAAAGTGGAGTTGAAAGTATGGAAAGGAAAGAAAAAAACTAAAAGTCTTCCTCCACAAAATTTAATAGAAAAAAAAAATTTGCTCAGAGGTCTCTACATGTTTCGAACGCAGAAACGTTCATCATCAGGAGACAGAAAAATATATTGCTGAGAGTTTTAGCAGAAGAGAAAAAGATAAGTTGTATAAAACCTTAATGGAGCTTTTATGGAATTAAAAATTGGTTTGTCGAAATGCTATAATGTGAAGAGAAATAGAAATAGAAATAGAAATAGAAATAGAAATAGAAATAGAAATAGAAATAGAAATAGAAATAGAAATAGAAATAGAAATAGAAATAGAAATAGAAATAGAAATAGAAATAGAAATAGAAATAGAAATAGAAATAGAAATAGAAATAGAAATAGAAATAGAAATAGAAATAGAAATAGAAATAGAAATAGAAATAGAAATAGAAATAGAAATAGAAATAGAAATAGAAATAGAAATAGAAATAGAAATAGAAATAGAAATAGAAATAGAAATAGAAATAGAAATAGAAATAGAAATAGAAATAGAAATAGAAATAGAAATAGAAATAGAAATAGAAATAGAAATAGAAATAGAAATAGAAATAGAAATAGAAATAGAAATAGAAATAGAAATAGAAATAGAAATAGAAATAGAAATAGAAATAGAAATAGAAATAGAAATAGAAATAGAAATAGAAATAGAAATAGAAATAGAAATAGAAATAGAAATAGAAATAGAAATAGAAATAGAAATAGAAATAGAAATAGAAATAGAAATAGAAATAGAAATAGAAATAGAAATAGAAATAGAAATAGAAATAGAAATAGAAATAGAAATAGAAATAGAAATAGAAATAGAAATAGAAATAGAAATAGAAATAGAAATAGAAATAGAAATAGAAATAGAAATAGAAATAGAAATAGAAATAGAAATAGAAATAGAAATAGAAATAGAAATAGAAATAGAAATAGAAATAGAAATAGAAATAGAAATAGAAATAGAAATAGAAATAGAAATAGAAATAGAAATAGAAATAGAAATAGAAATAGAAATAGAAATAGAAATAGAAATAGAAATAGAAATAGAAATAGAAATAGAAATAGAAATAGAAATAGAAATAGAAATAGAAATAGAAATAGAAATAGAAATAGAAATAGAAATAGAAATAGAAATAGAAATAGAAATAGAAATAGAAATAGAAATAGAAATAGAAATAGAAATAGAAATAGAAATAGAAATAGAAATAGAAATAGAAATAGAAATAGAAATAGAAATAGAAATAGAAATAGAAATAGAAATAGAAATAGAAATAGAAATAGAAATAGAAATAGAAATAGAAATAGAAATAGAAATAGAAATAGAAATAGAAATAGAAATAGAAATAGAAATAGAAATAGAAATAGAAATAGAAATAGAAATAGAAATAGAAATAGAAATAGAAATAGAAATAGAAATAGAAATAGAAATAGAAATAGAAATAGAAATAGAAATAGAAATAGAAATAGAAATAGAAATAGAAATAGAAATAGAAATAGAAATAGAAATAGAAATAGAAATAGAAATAGAAATAGAAATAGAAATAGAAATAGAAATAGAAATAGAAATAGAAATAGAAATAGAAATAGAAATAGAAATAGAAATAGAAATAGAAATAGAAATAGAAATAGAAATAGAAATAGAAATAGAAATAGAAATAGAAATAGAAATAGAAATAGAAATAGAAATAGAAATAGAAATAGAAATAGAAATAGAAATAGAAATAGAAATAGAAATAGAAATAGAAATAGAAATAGAAATAGAAATAGAAATAGAAATAGAAATAGAAATAGAAATAGAAATAGAAATAGAAATAGAAATAGAAATAGAAATAGAAATAGAAATAGAAATAGAAATAGAAATAGAAATAGAAATAGAAATAGAAATAAAAATAGAAATAGAAATAGAAATAGATTAAAACATATAGAGTATGTGGAAAAGTCAATTAAAAGGAGCCAAAACAAGAAAATAAACTTGGGAAAGAAAAAAAAATTACTTCTAAAAAGAAGATGTTAAAATGGTATTTTTACGAATAATATGTCTGTAAGACATTGTTAAAATTTAAAATTTGCCATATATATATAAAACATGTCATTGTATTGTGAGAAAGTATCGTGAATTTAAAATAAACGATCTTTTTAACTCAGTACCCCAAACCTACATACTTTAAAAGGATTGTTTATTTTGAATTCACGATATTTCCTCAATACATGATTGTGTTATATAGGTACATGGCAAATTTTATATTTTAACCATGTCTTACAAACATACTCGTAAAATACCATTTTAACATTTTTTTAAGTAATTTTTTCTTCTTCCCAGTGTTAATTTGGTCATTTCGGACCCTTTTAATTGACTTTTCCACATACTCTATATGTTTTAATCTATTTCTATTTCTCTTCACATTATGGCATTTCGAATCACCAATTTTTAATTCCATAAAACCTCCATTAAGTTTTTATACCACTTATCTTTTTCTCTTCTGCTAAAACTATCAGCAATATATTTTCCTGTCTCCTGATGATAAACGTTTCTGCGTTCGAAACATGTAGAGACCTCTGAGCCAAATTTTTTTGTTCTATTAAATTTTGTGGAGGAAGACCTTTAGTTTTTTTCTTTCCTTTCTAGCCTTAATAGTTTTGTAACAACTCAAATTTAAAATAACCCTCTAAGATGTCAACGGCAAAAAACTAGATTTATTTCTGAAAAAATAAAACTTATACCATATAGTATAAGAATTTTGATACAAAACTAAATAGAAAATTAAAATAGTTTCATTGTTGTTGACGATGCCATCAATAATCTGACTTTTAGCTATGTCGTCTTTCCGCCTATGTGAGTGTGTAATTATAAAATTTTTATTTTCCCTGTGTCACACAGCTCTAATGCGGAAGTCAAGTAGCGCCGATTGAAGTCCACACACGAGACTATGAGGAGTGAAGTAATGAAGTAAAGAACATTGGAATACGTTTCCGGTCACACCAGCATCCTGTTCTAATAATAAATATACAGTTGAGTATTTAAGGGAATCTTTTGGTAGATTGCCCGTGGAGAAAGAAATTGAATTGAAAAATATCAGGCTACCCAAATGGGTTATAAACTTAAACCGGTCGTCTGGAATACAACCCAATATTTGCTAAAACGGCGCAAGGAGGAGCAAGTCGAACATGCGAAAATAAGTGGCTTGTAAAAAATCTTGTGAATCCGAATTTATGTCCAATACGTTTATATTTTAAGCTAATGTCCAAAAGAGGCGAAAACATTAAAACTAATCGATTATTTTTAACGGTCAATTAGAAATGGAAACCGAATGATAATTCCCCATGGTTTAAGAATTGTCCGGCAGGTATTAATATTATAAGAAACTGGACAAAAATGGGAGCAATAAACATCGGCCTAGATACTAAAAATTAAAAAAATCACGAATCACTCTAATAGAGCTTCAACAGTAAGTATTCTTAGCAGTTCAGGCGCTAATCTCCAGGAAGTCATTAAAATAACGGGCCATAATAGTTCTATAAATTCTGTTACTTCCTATCTCCAGCTCAGCGGGCAACATCATAATATGAAGATTTTGTCGCAAATGAGAGCCGAAAATACAACGTCATCTACTTCTAATGCTGAAGCCCAAATTCAAACACCTCCAACCTATGATAATAATTCATCCAATGGTTCAAGTTTTCACTATAATAATTGTAATTTTGTTATTTACAATAATTATTATAATAAATATGTTTAAGGTGGGAGTATCAGCATGCTTGCCAACCTATAACCTTTTTCGCGTGGATTTATTTATGTTTTCTAGCGTTTATAAAAAATTTAAAGAAAATCAGTATCGACTTGATATTCTATAGGTAATAATTGACATATTTAATAAATATCAAGGAATTTCATAACTTATTTTAGGAGAATTGTATAGCGAAAAATATCGGATAATATTTTTTTAACATTATTATGTCATTGTCACTCATTGTCCTTTCACTATACAATTCTCCCAAAATTAGCAATGAAATAAATTGATATTTTTGTAATATATCAGATACTACCTAAATAATGTACCGACGATATTGATTTTCTTTAAATGTTAGTTATTAAAATAATAAACTCAAAAAATCAATGCGAAATAGGTTATAGGTTGGCAATAGATTGAATGACGTTGAGAATTCAACCTTAAGATAAGAAAAGAAGGATATATTATGTATTTTATTTCGTTGTATATTCATTTGAATAGAACTAGATGTTTCGGGATTACCTAATACTTTTACCTGACACACAACGCGATAACGACAACACTACTCCTCCTTCAGAGTCGTAGTGTTGCCGGGTGACGCGTATCGTGTCAGGTAAAAGTATTAAGATACGCACACAAAGAAAGCAGGTTGCCTGCTTGCTGGGAACAAGGGCTTATAAGCGCAAATAGTTTAATCCACGTTTAAGTGCACCCGCACACAGACAAAGCAGGTCGCCGAAAACCGGCGTTTATTGTGTACCAATGAGATGGCTTGTAGGCCCTGATTTTCGGCGCCGGAAATAGGCGCTGATTAACCTGCTTTCTTTGTGGCCGTACCTTTATTCGGCAATCCCAAAACATCTTGTGGTATTACCAAAGAGTAATGCACCAATTACATTACTCTTTGGTATTACATTCGAGAACAAATGTTGCGTAAATACGCCCGAAATAAATTAAAGTAAACAAGAAAACTCGACTTAGCTTCTTGCAAATCAGGGTAAGAAGGAAAGGGTGAAAACTGGGTTTCTCGCTTAGGCGATGGGCCGTGACGAACCGATATGTACAGTTCTGTTCATTAAAAAGTAGGACACATTTTGTACTATGTAAACCTGCCTATGGTACACCACATTTAAAAAAAAAAGTGGTACAATATGTACCTATACTGTCAAGGCAGTAGGTTGATTTTTAAAATGAAATCTAGTTCCTGCAAAACTGTTTTTAACCATAAGAAACTAAGTTAGGTAAATTATAACACAGTTTATTAAAACAATATTTATCAATATTATAAAGAAACTGAAAATGAAATACACACTTATTGTACTATCTACTTTACTATAATGCAAATAATTAATTTACTAGTATTTGGTCATTGCCCCATTTTGTTCTAAAATGTTGTGTAATCTTCTGGTAATAGAGGAATAAAGATTTCTTATCAAATCGGGGCTATCACTTAGTTCGTCCCATGTTTCTTGTAAGAAATTTACCAGCTCGTTTCTGTTGGGTCTAAATTTACATCGTATATTTTTCTTGTCAATATACCCCACACATTCTCCATTATATTGATGTCAGGACTTTTGGATGGCCACAAAAGAGTTTCTATGTTGTTCTGCTGAAACTATTCATTCACTATTCTTGCAGTGTGAACTGGGCAGTTGTCTTGTTGGAATATGAAATTATGGTTGGGAAAATGTTCTGAAGCACTTTGCAACATAACATTTTCCAAAATATTCCTGTAACTCAGCGCTGTAAACCTTTCATCTATAACCCAACAAACTCCCAGACCTTGATAGCTGAGCCAGGCCCACACATTTACTGAAAATCTTCCAGATCTTTCGGAATTATGGATATATTGCTCGTCAAATCTAGTTCTGCAAGGTCTATAAACTCTAATATGGCCGTTGAATGACGACTGGAATACTTTCTTATCAGTGAAAATAACCCTGTTCCAGTCTTCCCGCGATATGTTATTTAGTGCAAAGATAATTCTTGCTTGCTTATGTTCCCGATTTAAAATTACTTTCTTGACAGCAACATAATTTTTCAATGGCGATTCTTTTATTCTTCGAGAGGCTGTGGATCTCGACGCAGGAAAATTTGTTTTCGCCATGGCTTTTACCACTACTTGGAATAAATTTTCTTCTAAAAACTGCACAAGAGCGATATCTTCTTCTTGTGTGGTAGCCCTTGGTCTTCCCGTAGGTTTTTTCTTATCTAATGTTCCCTGTGTCTCCCATCAATGTTTAATTTTCTGAACAGTATTTTTGTTTACATGCATTACTTGCGCGATGTCCCTCACAGGCATGCCATCTTGTACGTAGGCAATAATTCGAGCCCTTTGAACGGTGTTCAACTGTGGCATTCTATTTTTTTGTCACAAAATTTTCAATAAAGTTGACAAAAATATGGGATTTATGTTGACAATGCCGTCATGCCATGTCATTGTCAACGAGACATCCGATGAGAATTTGAAGGCCGATTTACAACATGTGTATTATAGATTTATGAACACAACTGTACGTTTCACTTAGGCGATTGATTTGTGGCATTGAATATCAAGCTATATAAGAATGATGTCCGAGAAAAGTTGACAACCCAGTTTTAGGCTGGATCCACAAACATCCGTGATACGCATCCCTAAAATTTCATTGGTTCAGATTACTCATGTGGTACACAACGGATGCGTATCACAGATGTTTGTGGATCTAGCCTTAGACGTGTTGGAGGTGGTTTGGCAGCCATTGTGGAGTTTATCGTAACTCTAACCTTAAATCTGTCGTTATAATGCAGCGCCTCGGCAACAGATGTCTCAAATTCACTGATGTGATGTCGTGGTGTTGCCGCATATCTTATTTTATTGGAATTTTTAATGATATAAGCATTTTTAACAGACAATAAAAAAGGAGGTTCTCAATTCCAGCCGAATTTTTTTTTTATGATCGAGCACAAGCACTATAGGAAAAATCCTTTAAGGCGCTCTGGGAGCGGTGCGTGTGCGAAGAAAACGATTCACGTTTTTCTTGAATCGTTGGAGGTTATATTCGGTTGGAAACACGTTCTCAGAAAGGCCGTTCCACAAAGATGACGTCCTTCAAATGAAAGAGTTCTGAAACAATGATGTTCGGGGTGTACTGAGTTGAACCACATGGGGATGGGCGGCAGTGGTTCGTCGTGTGTTTCTGCTATGCATTACTCTGGTGGAAAGGTGGAATCGAGCGGGCAATATCTGTCGAACACTTGCCATGGAAATATCTGTAGAAGATAGTCAAATCACCAACCTGTCTTCGATGTTCTAAACTGTCGAGGTTCTTAGTCAGCTCGTGGTCGCCGATTAGATGAGCGGCTCTCCTTTGGATGGAATCCAACAACCGAAGGGTATGCTTCGGTGCAGAACTCTAGATATGAGAGCAGTATTCCAGTGATGGTCGAATCTGGGCTTTATAGAGTGTCAAAAGTTGTTAAGGTGTATACAACTTTTTGGTACGGAAAAATATACCGAGCTTCTGAGAAGCTGCCCTGGCGATTGCCACAACGTGATTATGCCAAGACATATTTCCTCCCAGGTTGACACCCAGCAAATTAATAGACGAAGTCAGTGGAATTGCGTGTCCTGCCATAACGATATCGGGTTCTGCAATGTTAACCTTCTTAGAGAAAATTGCTGCCTGGGTTTTTTGAGCGTTAAATTCGACTTGGTTACTGTCACCCCAAGACAAAATTTCTTCCAGGTCTTTTTATTGAGGCGTTATACCTCATCAAAAAAATTACCTTGTCGGACTTCCATTGTCTTTATTTTGTTACTTAACACAACGTTTCGGTTAGTTAGTATCTCTAACCGTTTTCAAGTGTAAACTGGTAAGAGATACTAACTAACCGAAACGTTGTGTTAAGTAACAAAATAAAGACAATGGAAGTCCGACAAGGTAATTTTTTTGATATTACTTCATTGTCTACCACCTTCAAACGTTATACCTCATGTTGTCTGCGAAGATGTGCGTCAGCAGCCGATGTTTGAGATTTCAAAGTAAAAGATGAGATAAGTGTGCTGTCGTTAGCAAAGCTATATATTGGATTTTCTGTTTTCGCTAGAAGGTCGTTAATGTACAGTAAGAAGAGAGTGGGGGATAATATGGACCCTTGAGGAACACCAGCATTGATGGTGAAGGTGTCTGAGAGAAACCCGTCAATCGCCACTTGCAGAGAATGGTCCTTGAGGAAGCTAGACAACCATGAACAAAATCGACCGGGCATACCATAAGAACGCAGTTTACTTAAAAAGCCCCTCGTGCCAGACACGGTCAAAGGCTTTAGAGATGTCCAGTGCAATAGCCCGGGACGCATTTTTGTATCGAGCGTCCAGTAAGCCGCATTTGTGATGTTCGACCTCGGCACGTATCGACTATTCGGTACTCCGACAACAGTCGGACTACCGTACGCTCGATTAGACTGAAGTCTTGTTTTTTTTTGTTTTTGAATTTAAAAAAAAATGCTCTGGGTAACAACGAACAAACCGGTTGCCAATATACATTTTAGACGGAATTTGTTCCTCTAGTTATCGCCTCCTTATAATCCTCTACTTATAAGAAAAAAGCTAAAAAAAAATTGACGCTTATGAGTCAAAAGTTGACAGTTGTCGTATGGTAGCTTGACAATCGACGATAGACAGACCTCGGTTAATGCGAAATTACCCGATTGCGGTGTACTGGACGCTCGATACAAAAATGCGCCCGAGACTCCCCATGATGTTCGATTGCGTTGCTCCAAAGATGAGTGACATAGGCTAGAAGGTCTCCTGTTGATCTGGACTTACGAAAACCATACTGATGGTCGCTGATAATTTTAAGGCCTTCTAGGTATTTTAGAAGTTGTTGGTTAATAGCTTTCTCCATCACCTTTGATATAACTGAAAGCAATGCGACTGGTCGATAGTTATTTGGCAGGGTTTTCTTGCCTTTCTTTGGTATAGGCTGGACTCGCGCCTTTTTCCAGCAAGATGGAAATATTCCTTTTTTGTAATATAGGTTAAAGAGTCTACAAAATACTGGTGTGAGTTCATCGGCGCATTTCTTGAGCACTATAATAGGAATTTCATCTGGACCAGAAGCTTTTTTGGCATCGAACCCCTTCAGAATTCGTTTGACAGGACGCTGATGGAATAGTATATCAGTCATTTCCGATCGAACTGCTGGAATATTCGGGGGTGTTTTTCCCTGAAAGTCCACCGTGGAGTTTGAAGCAAATAGTTCTGCGAGTAAGTTCGCTTCATCTTTAGCCGTGGTTGCTATTGTGCCGTCAGAACGTGTTAGTGGTGGAATATTTGATTTGGTAAAATTTTGACTGACGGCCTTAGCGACTGACCAAAAGGACCTAGATCCGTTAGGACTGGCGAGAAGTTTATTTTTGATCCTCATGTTATGAGCCTGAATGTATGTTTTTGATAATAATATTATGTACGCTGATTACTCCGGGGTAATTGGACCGATTTTCACAATGATTTTACCGTTGCATTAGGTGTTAAATGTTAAACAAATAAAAGTAGATAAAGAGCGACAGCAAGTATAACTAAAATAGGTTTTATTTCGTCAAAAAATAGCAAATTACGTAATACACTAATACTAACAAACTGGATGTTTCTTAAGTAAGAAAGTAAAACCTACTTATTTTAACCATTTTGAAAAGTAGTAATAATTACAAATAAAAACCAAGTTATACAAACAAACCGCACATCATTCATATTTAACCAAACATATACGTTGTAGCCTAGGTATGTATTGAATAGTGAGAGTCGTCATTTAATTCTGTTAGAAATAGAATACATGGCGGTCAATATGTTTTCATGTAATTAACGTTGGGACGTCAAAAGGTTGAAAATATTATAAGCTACAAAGCAATTAAAAATAGGTACATTTTTAAGTCTAGACTATAGTATAGGTGTAGGAAAATAAATGTAAGCCACTTAAATCTAGGATAGGTGTAGGTACTTATGTGAAATCAAGTTTTACGATAAGCTATAAAAATAAATTTAAAAAACTCATGCCCCAAGTCATACAGACAGGCGGCAACAATGTTTTAATTTAGCAGTGAAAAGGCTAGTCGCTTTCTTGTTGGTGAACTCATTGTGCCATACTAGGTTAAATAAGAGTTTGGCTTTTCTTAAAAGGTCATCTAAGAATAATTTCCGATAATTAAATTACTATCATCTGCATATTTAACAATCTGCTGGATTTTATCTTCCGTTATGAAAGCTAAGTCGTTGATAAATATTATGAGAAGAAGAGGGCCTAAAATGCTACCTTGTGCTATGCCTACATCATTATTTAATATTTCTGACTTACAAGTTTTATCTCTCTCTCTTAGTAATAGTAACGGTTTATCTTCGATTTTATATTTCCCCGAATTCCATACATTTCAAGTTTGCTAATAAGTATTTCCCTGTCTAGACATTCATAGGCTTTAGATAGATCAAGAAACATTCCAAGCGCCAACTCGCCCTTTTCTTGGTGATCTATAATGGCCCGAAAAAATTGCAGTTTGCGTTGCATCTGCCCTTCGTAAAACCATGTAGACATTTATTAAATAAATCTTTTACTCTTGTTGTCCCGGGGGCATTTTTGTATCGAGCGTCCAGTGAGCCGCATTCGTGATGCTCAACCTCGGCACGTATCGAGCGTTCAGTACTACGACAACAGTCGGACTACCGTACGCTCGATTAGGCTGAAATCTTGGTTTCTTTTTGTTTCTGAATTTAAAAAAAATGCTCTGGGTAACAACGAACAAACCGGTTGCCAATATACCTTTTAGACGGAATTTGTTCCTCTAGTTATCGCCTCCTTATAATCCTCTACATATAAGAAAAAAGCTAAAAAAAATTGACGCTTATCAGTCAAAAGTTCACAGTTGTCGTATGGTAGCTTGACAATCGACGATAGACAGACCTCGGTTAATGCGAAATTACCCGAATGCGGTGTACTGGACGCTCGATACAAAAATGCGTCCCGGGGACATGCAATAAAGTGGTTTTTATTTTTTTTCTCAAAAAGAAAGCAAGATATGATATAAAATAGTTGTATTTGTAGTTGCTTAATTCGAAAAAAATAAATACTTTTGAAAAATGTCAGTGGCGCGCCATTTTTTTGTCAAAAATATTAGTTAGCCTTTCTTCCAGGACGCCGCTGGACTTAATAATTTTATTCTAATTAGGGCTAAATTATCCTCTTGTTATAACAAACAGATGTGCCAAATTTCAACAAAATCAAATAATAGAATATTGAGATATTGACGAACATCCGATTTTTTTTTTAAAGTTTGACACCCTGTATCGTAAAAACTATGCATTTTCGGACCCATGTTTATATGAACTTTTCTTCTTAAAATCACTTGAAGCACCCCTTGGAATTTGGCTACATACTTAAATAACACCCTGTATACTGTCGACGATCGCCGTTTAGTCTACAATAATAAAATCTGGAATTTGTGCTTGTTTTAGGTAGCTTTTCGTTTTAAGCTTGGATGGATAATTCATTCTCAATACAACAATAACAATTTCATTGTTGAAAGTCTACACTGGGTATTACTAGCCTACAGGAAATAAAATAAATTACTAATTCCTTATGCTTTGATTGAACACTGCCCTGGACCTTCTTTAAGGGTAAATGCATTATATAATTTTTAAATTTATATAAGTAATAATAAAATTAAATGGAACAAATTACTATTATCATATCTGTTCGGTTCTGACTATTCGATAACAGATAAACTAAGGCCAAAAATATGCCATTGCGTGCTACATTTTGATTTATGGCCAAGTTACCTTTACTTTCTGGCATTCTCCAAATAGCCGTGCAGATACCAACCAAGGGTAATAGACATTTATGCGTTTCTATTCTACACTGAAGGTAGTAGCATATTATATAGTGTTTTGTGCAGGGTGTGATTTACCCCTAACACATTAATAGTAAGAAAACCGTAAAAACCAAACGAGTTTTCATTATCTATTTAATTCAGATCGGCGTCGTATCTTTTTATCAGCACGAATTTGGTAATACCTAAGAGATGGAAAAAAATTAAATATAGAGTATTTTCAAGATCGTAGAATTTACTACACTATTTTCTACGCTGAATTGGATAAATACAGCAGCAGTTACCATTTTCTCTTATCAATTGCCCCATCCATAATACTATTTATACAGTGAGGACCTTAAGTCCGTCCGTCCCCCCTCTAACTTCTTAACCGTTCGGTATATTTTAATGAAATTTTGAACGATAATATTTGAGCAAGTCTTGCACTTTTTGACATACCAATGACAGCTTTAAATGTCAAGATGACAGCTGGGTCCGCTTTTGGAATATTTTTTTAAATGGAACGCCCTGTATATTTTTACATTTTTAAATTCCACATAAAATTATAATTATTTTTTATTAAATGCATTATTAGTCTATACTTCATAGTTTCCGAGATATTGACTCTCGAAAAGTGACATTTTTGAACTTTGACAGCTTAGAACCTTCTAACAGTACGTCTTAGAGCAAAACGGCTTACATGTCCCTATCTTCAATTTTTATTATCTTTCCAAAAAAATCAACTTCCGGTTAAACCGGATGTAACTCGAAAGCAGGAAATATAGTTGTTCCGGTTTAACTGGAAGTTAATTTTTTTTGGGAAGATAATAAAAATTGAAGATAGGGACATGTAAGCCGTTTTGCTCTAAGACGTACTGTTAGAAGGTTATAAGCTGTCAAAGTTCAAAAATGTCACTTTTCGAGAGTCGATATCTCGGAAACTATGAAGTATAGACTAATAATGCATTTAATAAAAAATAATTATAATTTTATGTGGAATTTAAAAATGTAAAAATATACAGGGTGTTCCATTTAAAAAAATATTCCAAAAACCAGCTGTCATTTTGACATTTAAAGCTGTCATTGGTATGTCAAAAAGTGCAAGACTTGCTCAAATATTATCGTTCAAAATTTCATTAAAATATACGGAACGGTTTAGAAGTTAGAAGGGGGGGGACGGACTTTAGGTCCTCGCACTGTATAGAAGAAAACTTTAAGAAAAATAGCGCAATTGTTCGATATTACATTACATTACTAACATACTACAACCACTACCCAGGAGCGCTATTCTGTACATGTACCGATAGCCATCGGTATCGGTATCGGTATCTCTCACAGAAAAAAAAAGAGTGTATATCTTATGGACGGCCGTCGGTAAGTCGAACCGTGCGGCATTCGACCTACTCTCTTACCGACGGAAAACGGAAACTCTTGTCGGTATCTCAAAATTTCTACCGAGCCCTCCTAACCCCACGGTAAATGCTTGTCCTCGTACCGATATTTGTCGGTATCGGTATTGTTATATTTGTTTGTTTTGGTTTTTGGTTGGTTTGTAATTGTGGATTATTTTGGTGATTTTGGACTATTTCAAGAGTAATTTTACAGTGTAGTGTAGTGTTTTATAAGGTAAGCATTATTGGATGTGTATTATGTATATTAGAAATGTATTGCAATATTTTTTTTTAATTCTTGAAACGACTTTAGAGGTTAGGTGTTTTAGGCCGGGTTTATCCAACTTTTACATAAACTTAACACTTAAACATAGTATTTAGAGATAAGGATAGTGGATAACTTTAAATATGTTTAAAATCGGTTTATCCGATATTGATTTAATATTTATTGCTTAAGATTAAAAAACCTAACCCCTAATTTTGTTTTCGTTTCGCGTTTTTGTATTATTGTATTTATCATTGGTAAAAAATTAAAATTTTCAATATGAAAGTGAAACGGATATTAGACAAAAGAGCTGCTGTTACAATCGGCTTATCATTCATGTTTTTAACATTATCGACTTGTATTAGAGCCCTAGCAGTTAAAAAATATTCTATAGGAAGGTTTGGAGTTCGCCCCATAAACAGAAAAAGACTTACAGAAGGAATCTTTGCCACTCTGATTAAAGATATGTAAACTTTAGAATGGGATGGAGAGCAGTTTATAAAATATACTCGAATGACTAAAGCACAGTTTTTGAGACGTCTCAGTTTTTGCATTTGCACCATTTTTACCGTGAACACCTGATTTTTGGGCCTGCGCAATTATACCTTTCTTTAAGTTTAGTGTTTAATGGCTAAGAAGATAAAAGTTAGAAAATTTCAAAGTTATTTCTTATCGATTAAAACTATTTCTTATGCATTAAGCATCTGCATAAACCACCTCATAACAATACATATATTTAATATTATGTTTATCAATTAAAATTAAGTTTATGCGAGAGTTTATGCATTAAAACTATGCTTATGTAGTTGGATAAAGCCTTTAATCAACAATGTTTTATTGCATTATTATTTGAAACCCTTTCTAGTTTACAAACAAATCAATTTCCCAATTTTAAAAGTGTTTGAATCATTTAATAAAGTAGTTTACCCTGCATATTTATGAAGAAGTTAAATGTGACAAAGTGTCACATTTAAGTCAAAACCTGCTATTGTACGATAATGATTATTATTTTTATTAATTAATTAATTCTTAACAGAATGGCTGCTGAACTTGGCTATCTGGCTGTGGACTTGATGTACCTGCAGCATCAAGCTGAAATGCAGGAGCGTAGAGTCGAAAGAAGGGCATGGAGAGAGGAACACAATCTATTCGACTTAAATGACGATGTGTTCATTGATTTGTTTCGGCTATCTCCTGATTTGGTGACGGATATTGTCGAGGAACTGGAGCCACAGTTGGAGAGACGTCGACCAAATTAATGGGATTTCAGTTGAACATCAGGTTTGTGTTCTAGCAAAAATTTAATAGAAAAATTAACATCAGCTATAGTGTAAATTCTAAATTTTTTCTTGTGCCCATATGTTCTTACAGCTTTAAGATTTTATGCCACAGGATGCTATCAGGCAGCGGTGGGTGGTCAATATGATCTGGCGCTGAGTCAGCCAACTGTCAGCAGATGTGTTAGCGATGTGACTAATGCCATCAATGAAAGATTTCTGTATCGGTGGGTGCAGTTTCCTATCAGCCCTGACCAACGGCATGCTGCACGTCAAACATTTTTGAGAGCACCTCAACCTTTCGAAGGACCAATAGGTGCCATAGACTGCACTTATGTGCATCTTTTAGCTCCAAAGCAGCATGAGGAAGCTTATGTCAATCATCAATCACACTCTCTATGTTCAAGCTGTAAGTTTCTATCTATATTTACTAATTTTTTCAATGATTTAATAATGAATTGTAAATCAACTATTGGGATTCAAATATCTATATTCGTATACTGGGGAGATACAAAAATATGAAAATTGCTCAAATAATGAAGTTTCCTATTTCATAATATACCACAATAGTATTAATTTGGAAAAGGGGTGAAATATGAAGTTCTAACCACCTATTTAAAAAATGAAATTGTTTTTTTTTTTCTAGTTTTTGGTACTACCCTGTGTATATATTAGAAATGTGGAACTTTCATCTCAATTTCATTTAAAGTTAAAATTAAAGTACAAAAATCTCAAGTAGGGTCCAGTTATGAGTTCGGATTTGACAACTTCTTCCAATTTAACACACTCTGAAGTGTGCAATATTAAAATTTTGTATGTCCTAGCGGTTTGTAGTTATGTATATTCAAATGAAAATGTAAGAATAAATTGTGTATCTCATAATTATTATGCAAATAGAGGTAACGCTGCTATTTGCTGAATATCCCTCCCTAAAGGAGAAATATAAAGCAACATTTTGTAACATATTTTGCACCCAAATTCTTTAACTGACGCTATTTCACTTTGTGTTGCATTTATGTAAACATTATTTGAAATAAAGTTTATTATTATTATTATTAAACTTGATTCCAGTTAATATAAAAAGTGTACAAAGATTGAAAAGATTTAATGCCCTGTTTAAGATTTTTTTATTTTCCCATATGGAAATGTTTATGAGACTGTTCTAGTAACTACTTTTTATGATAAATTTGCTGTTATGAGTCAGAGGGCAAATCTATAACTATTCTTACATTATACTGACAATTTATTACTCTATGCACATACAGGTGGTAACACCTAGGTGCATTACATATATTGCTGATTAAGTTTTATTTAGTTCTATTGATTAAAAACACATGATATGTAATTACAATATATATAAGTACCTATATATAAATAAATAAATTTTTCAAACTATTTTGATGTATATTAGGAAAAAGGATACTTTTTCTTAAGTAATGTTCATATTTTTGTCTCTCCTGGTATACGATTATATAATAATAATAGTTTTTTTTATTTCTTGTCTGTAGATCTGTGATTCTGATTTAAAAATCTTGAATGCCAGATACCCTGGAGCCAGAAATGATGGTTTTATATGGGCAAGCTCAGCAGCAAAACGTGTCACAACTATGACCATGGAGAGCGGAACACATGGTTGCTTGGTTTGTGGAAATACTTTATATAGTTTTCGAGTTATAAAAATATTGTCTGTTTGCAAATAGGAGATGATGAATATCCCTTAGAGCCATGGCTAACGACGCCCTTGAAGAATGAGCGACCAGGTGCCCAGTATAATGATGACCTTTGTTCTGCAAAATCCATTGTTGAACATTTAAAATTTTGTGGGCTTTTAACTAAAACATAGATCTTTAGACTACATTACTTAAGTTTTATGTTTTGCATACAGGGGTTTTTTAAAAGTGTGCCAATGTGGCCATTTAGATAAATGTGCACAAGTAAATTTTTGCAAATAGAACACTATATTTTTTATTTATTTTATTTATTAAACATACGGGATACCCCATTTTACAATTTTTGTATTTCTAATAAACATATACTACTTAATTTAAAAAGAAAAAATATAATAATTTCAATAAATAATGCTTAGCACAGCCCTAGTTGATCACAGCATCCGCAAATGCGGTTTTACAGTCCCTTGACAAATATCATACTTTTACGTTTAAAAGCTTCCAGCGACAGATTAAAAAAATCCATATGCCCGCTCATAGCGTTAAGAGTACGCAGAGTTCTATCCAAAGGTGTATTTAAGCCATAGTTAGTTCTATGAAAACCCAAATGAAAAAGTGTATAATTTCTTAGGTTTCGATCAGGAACATTCAAACCAATTCTCGAAAGCAAACCATCACAGTCACACAAGCCAGTTAACACTTTAAACACAAAACATACATCCAAAAACGTTCTTCTTTGTTCCAATGTAACCAAATTGATACGCTGCATTATATCAGCCCTATGGTAGTTCAGAAAATTAACCCCCATCTTAAAGGCTGCAGCCCGCAAAAACTTATTTTAGTAACTTGTAGAAAAACAAATTTCCCATCTAAATGTTTCAGTATCAATATTTTTAGTCGTTTTGGAATTATGAGCAATTTAAAAAAAATATCTTAAAATATGTGTTTGCGTTAAGTTCATAAGAAATTATTTTTGGCTTTGACTCCGACTTTTGTTTGACTTTGAGCTTTGTTACCAATTTGACAAAATAGGCTTTAAAGACAGTATTTTGTTAATATAAGTTAATATATATATTATTACAAAAATAATGTCTTATGAACTTAACACAAACACATATTTTAAGATATTTTTTTTAAATTGCTCATAATTCCAATACGACTAAAAATATTGATACTGAAACATTTAGATGGGAAATTTGATTCTCTACAAGTTACTAAAATAAAAAATATAGTGTTTCATTTGCAAAAATTGACTTGTGCACATTTATCTAAATGGCCACATTGGCACACTTTTAAAAAACCCCTGTATGCAAAACATGAAACTTAAGTAATGTCGTCTAAAGATTTATGTTTTAGTTAAAAGCCTACAAAATTTTAAATGTTTAGCTTTATTAATTTTAAAATGACTGAACTTTCTTCTCTGTAAGGTTTTTACATAAAAAATGCATTTTATAATTCATATCTCAAAAACGGTTAGAGATAGGTATAGATCATTGTTAATAAAAGTTACTTAGGTTTCAATAAGGTATCCAAAAATGGTAAAATATACAGGGTATTCTATTTGAAATACCAAAGTTGGCAATAACTTCCGGTATAACCGGAAGTGATACAAACGTTAAAATATAATGTTTAAAAAGTTCAAAGCCAATCATGCATGCTACCAAATTTTTAGAAATATAACTACTTGTTTCTGAGATCTTCTAATAGGCCACTCAACGTGAATCACTCTGTATAGTTGACTAAGTGAAGAGCTTTGTCAATATAATTTTCTTGGACAATAAAGCATATTTTGATTTGATTTGATATTTGTATTGTATAGCTTTATGGTAGTGCATTAAAACAAGTAAATGTAACACGGAATTTTATTCTAAAAATTATACAAAAAAAAAACCAAAAAAGGCACCCCCCACACACGTTATATTCTATGAACATATTTAATGTTAGATCATTGTATATGTTACGGGTAAAGTTAGATAAGCGAATAAACCTAGGTTTACCCGGGTCTGAAAATTTGTTACCCAGAGTTTTAATTCAATATTTTCAACTAATCTAGGTTTACTCGCTTATCTAACTTTACCCGTAACATATATATAATATTGTCAGCATGTATTTACATTCACAGCGAGAAGTGTATACAAAAATCAGGTATTAACGAATTTAGTGATCGTTGTAGAACTTATATCTTTGAAAATAATAGACTACAAATTTTTGGTGATATTAAGGCAAACTAAGTATTTTTAAGCATACCTAGTTATAAGTAGTTTTAAGCCGTGGATTATATTTATAGTTTCGGAAAAACAAATAAATTATCTTACACAGATAACACACGCAATAGGGCACATATACAGCTGTTAAATCAGTTAGGTGCCAAATACCAGAATATGGATTTAGTATACCAGCTTATAATATTTATATTGTATCTATACTTATAAAAAATATTTGAATAAATTTGAATTGGAATAGCGGCTATATTGTTTGTTGACGTTTAAACAAAGTTGTTCTTTTTATATTTTTAACTTAGTGTCTAAATATATGTTTATTATTTAGTTTTTGTTTTAATTGTACTTAGTTTTTTAAAATTCATTGTAGCACTTTGTGCAATTGGGTATATATTATGCTGTTAATTAAATTGAATAAATAAATAATAAGTATATTTTCAAGGATTTTTTTTATGAAAAAAATAATTTCACTAACTAAACCCAACTCTGAATGATGAGAGTTTTGGACTTCCATTGTCTTTATTTGCTTTAAATTACAACGTTTTAACTGGTAAGTATCTTCAGTCGTCTTTGGGTGAATTATATTCAGTATTCACCTGAAGACGACTGGAGATACACAATTAAAAATCCAAAACGAAAAACGCACTTGCACAAATGACGACAAAAAATAAAGTAACAAGTAACCGTTACTCGTGCGCGTCTGTTTTCAAATTCAAAAAGCTCGACGCTCATTGGCTGAACATATCGAATCGAGTGATGTCACTCGCGAGCCGAGAGTTAACGGTTGCATATCCGAGCGTCGGTAACAGTGTCATACAGAATAGCTTCGTTTTGATCTAGTTGGCCGCGCAACCAAAACCTTTTATTTTTCTGTGGCGTACCGATAATTTTCGGTAACTACCGATACCGATGGCTCTCGGTACATGTACAGAATAGCGCTCCGCTGACTTCAAGCACTGTCAATCTAAAGTCTATTTATTTTCAACTGGCAGTGACAGTAAACAATAACCTAACCACAAAACGCTCGATGCGATCGGTACAGGACCGCATTCAGTTTTCGCATTTGAATAAAAACGTTTTGTGATTAAGTATATTGTAGTTTTATTTTGCTCAACATACTGTTCTATTATCTCATCTTCTTAACATATATAAAACAAAGTCGCTATCGCTGTCTGTGTGCTTAAATCTTTAAAACTACGCAACGGATTTTGAAGCGGTTTTTTTTAATAGATAGAGTGATTCAAGAGGAAGGTTTTTATGTATAACTAGCGACCCGCCCCGGCTTCGCACGGGTGCAATTTCAGAAAGTGGCATGCCGGGTACTAATATATCGGGTTTGTTCGGGTTTGTATTTATACCAGCGGGTTGCAACGCATGCCGGGTACACGCTAGTTTTAAACATAATTTAGAGTTGGCATTTTGGTTTTTCATAATGGAGTGCTTGTTGTAATGGTTAATGTAGAATAATCCTTAGGTTTAACCCGAGGTAGAAATATCAAGAAAACAGGTAATAAAATAAAATAAACAATGTTTATTTATTTATAAGTCGACCCTTGGCGAACAATTAAATAAATGAAATAGAATAAAGTCAGTTTAAATCATTATTACTGCTTTCACCCTCATACAGCCTTTAAACTTGTCTTATAATAATAATAATAAAGATATTTATTTGTGCCAAAATATAAAAATTATAAAATATAACAACTAAAAATAACTATTGGTGACGGTAAGATACTAGTTGGCACAAAAAGGTAGGATTTTGATTAACAATTAAACAGTCTTTCAATCCGACCCTAAAATAATGTTTTTAAAATGACAATTAAAATCCGAATAGTTTCGTTTTTTAAATTCTATATTCTTATATTATATTGAATTATTATATTTAAAAGTTTAATAATTAATAAAAATTTAGATAAAGTTAAAAATACGGACCTGTTACTTAATGATCAATTAGATTTAAATAATTTACCTTTGGTGAATTTATTCTGTTGACCATAATATAGGTACTTAAGATTTTGTAAATTAATTGTACCTAATTTAAATATTTTAATCCCTCTGTTGGATTTTCCCGCTATTGTAACCCTTCCACTGTTTTATTTACATCTTCAATAATTTAATTTTATTGCACCCCAATTTTTAATTTTCACCTTTATTAAATCTTTGTCATCTGACGAAGCTACAGTGTTAGCGAAACATGTCATTTTCTAGTTTATATAGTGGAAATTTACAAGTTCAACTTTGTTTTACTGTATCCCATAATAATATAATATATTTATTTAACTGTTCCTGAAGTCACATGGAAAAGCTATAAGCAAATATATTTGCAATATAGGTAATAAACAACATTTTTATTATATTCTAAACTAGAATACTTACCTATATATTAATAAATATGGGGCTTAAGTCATCAAGGCTATCTGAAAAAAAAATTAACAGTTAAACAGTGCCAAAAACTGGGGTTGAAAAAAAATTTAAATATGAATAAAATAAAAAGACAGTTTTTTGCATCAGCGACATTGCCGGAAATGATTTCCTCTCAATGAAAATGGTTCCTCTGATCAATGCAACGCGTAAGTTGGTAAATGTTAAAATATAGCAAACAATGTTGAATGAATGCATGCAAGCTTTTCAGCAACTTAATGTTCAAATAGTCTAGCTGAAACATTTCAAATTCCGCCATGACAAGCCGCTCCATTCTGTGTAAAATAATATAGGGAATAATTTTTTTATTATTATAAGAAGCATCCGTGCAAATCCAGAAAAGTAAAATATATGGTTTGCTCTGTTAGGATTCGAAACAGGTAAACTATTATCAAAGCGTCGCTACACATGCTCAGATAATTTTCTTAAAGATGATTTTTAATACACAAAGATAATGGCTCGGATAATGGGTTAGTTAGAATTTAAAAAAAAATTAAAGCTGTTATTATATTTAGCATATTATTCCAAAGCGGTATGGCAAGAAATATGGTATTTTATTATAGTTAGGTTATATAGATGTTGGTATTGTTGGTATTGGGTAAATTTTATATTGTTGAATATTAGACCAACACTGTTTATTTTATAATTTAGAATATTGATATACTGATATAGTCTGATTTTTCGTCGCTGATTGAATTTAAAAATAAAATTCTCTCTTGAAAAATATTATTATTTTTTAAGGGATCAAAGTCAAACGGACCGCGTGCCCAGACCGACTACTGCGGATGATAGCACACGCTAGTGCGGTGGTCTGATATATAGTAAAATCAAAACAATTTCCGTTGCACGTCATACCCACAGAATATTAACAGCAAGCAGAAGCGACAATACCTGTCGGTACCTTTGATATCGACTGGTCGTTTTTCAGTGACCTTCACACAACGATAACGGTCGATCCACAACTTAATACTCCGAGAAAACTTGCTTATTTTCTACACTGAACGACATTACTTTTTAGTACAGGTGCAAATGTTATAACTTGATTTATTTTTCAAACATAAAAACTTAAAAAAAGTTGTAAATTTGTTAGTCTTGGGAATTAAGAATATTATTGAAGTAGAAAATGAAAAAAATTATTATATTAAAAAACTTTTAAATTTCTAACGCTTTTACAGATTTGTTTGAGTTTCCTTCGATTTGTGACGGGCAAAAATATGTACTTATATATTATAAACATGTTATAACATAAATTATAGAACACTATTAGGTACTCAAAATATATCGTGACTAGGTATAATTTATCCAATGTCAGTGTGATGACATTCCAATCATTCCATACCGCGGTAAACGTCGGTTTCTTTGAGACTGTTTACCGCCGTATGGAATGTCATCACACTGACTTTGGAATAACAATATACGTAGATTGGCGTGGCGTGAGATAAATATCATTTTATTAAAACGTCAGTAATTTGTTACAGTTTTTTGTGCTTTAAAAACTACAGTGACGTTTTTGACAATTGCTTTAGTGTTATAGTTACTTACCCATGGATAAAAAAAAATGTGGTCCTTCGGGGATTAAAAAAAAGTTAATTCACCCTGAATAAGTAAAAAGCTGTTGTAAAAAAACAAAAATTTTATTCAGAAATACATGTTAATTCTGAAATTACTAGAGGAATAATAATTACATATTGTTTTACATTTGCCTATTTAAAAAAACTTATATATTTGATAAAATTCGTAGCTTTCGTATAACTTTTTAAGTTCTGCATGTCCCTAAACAAAAAAGAGCAAAGGCAAAACTAGTAAATATTGCGCTGTATACGAGGGAGAGGTGAAAACGTTAAATTCACTCAAGAATAAAGTGCCCTTATTTTTCACTGTAGAAAATTTTGTTATAAGGAAATGTTGTTTGCACTTAAAAGTTATCCACAAATACCACATTTCAGCTCGGTACCACAAAAAAAGTGTTTTTACTTTTTTTTACGCCCCCTCGTATAACGAATCGATAGAACCTATGCAACCTATAAATTCAATTTTTTAACACCTCTTGGGCAATTAGACACATAACTTACTTAAATTTGTTTAAATACGCGAGAACTGGACGTTTAATAAAATAACGTCAAAAATAATTCAACTTTTCTGGTGTTTAAACCCTTACAATTAAATTCGTTTTCATTTAAATCTAGTAGCCATGAAAAATATTTATATTTGTGCTACCGAGCTAAAATTTGGTATATTTGGATAAGTTTTAAGTGCAAACAACATTTCCTAATAAAAAAAAAATTCCACAGTGAAAAATAAGGGCAATTTATTCTTGAGTAAATTTAACGTTTTCACCTCTTCCTCGTATACGGCGCAATATTTACTAGTTTTGTCTATGCTCTTTTTTGCTTAAGGACATGCAGAACTTTTCAACCGCCAAAAAAAATTGGTAAGTTTTTAAATAAAAAAAAAACCTTGGTGCGAACTATCTGCCGGTCACTGTATAAAGCATACAAACCTGACAATATAATCATTTTTTTGGGAGGCTCTCCTAATGAAGGAATAATTTCTTCAGGCATTTCTTGACATGTTGGCGAAAGGTTAGAAAACTTTGTGGGTACTGCTTGCGGAAATAAGGTTTTTTTAATAGTTGCACTTATTGAAAAATATTTTTCTTCGAAATGGTTTTCACAAAGCCGATAGTTTTTGTGTGCATTTATAATCTTTGGCAATAAATCTGGCCTACTGCAGGCGCCTATTCACAATTTTGCACTATAACAAAATATTGTATTTAAAGAAACATAATATCCATTATTTCTACCCCTTTTGAAATAAATCTACCCAAAAACTATTTTAACCAGACCTTTACAACTTATATCTTATTATTTTATTTTATCATATCAACAATTATTCGCGATTAAACATAAAAACATAAGGAAACTAATAAGCTCCATCTTTATTTATCAAGTCTGTTAAAAATATGTACCTACATCCCAAAAAACTTTAAAGAAGAACGAAAACAAAATAATATCACAATTAGCTAGGCGCAACGTCAGCTCGCGGACTAAACACAATTTAGACGAGCACATGTTTTTTATCGATACACAACATCTTTGCGACATGCGCGTACCAAAACAGGACCCGCAAAACGCCGAGCTGTCGCATCTCGTTGGCTGTGTGTTCTCTGGTCATACCTTCGAGTATCAGCAGTGTTGTCAGTTTGTAATCAAAATACCCCAGTAAGGGAATTGCAAGGTATTTTTTTTAAAATAAAAACAAGCCAAATTTACCTAAACAAGCGTTGTTTTTACGTTCTTCATCAAAACAGCTTATTAGAGAAGCTATTAGCTCTTTGCACGGGCTATTTAAATGCTTCGGCATTTTTCAATAAAGGTAAACAACGTAATCAAAAGAAATGTGTACCTATGTATCCTTTTGTTGTTCTTAAAAGAACAGTTTTTAATTCTATTTATAAAAGGATTTGCAGTTTTAGTTCAAAACGACTTAAGGTGGGAGTATCAACATGCTTGCCAACCTATAACCCATTTCGCGTGTATTTATTTATGTTTTCTAGCTTTTATACAAAATTTAAAGAAAATCAGTATCGACTTGATATTATATAGGTAATAATTGACATATTTAATAAATATCAAGGAATTTCATACTTTATTTTAGGAGAATTGTATAGCGAAAAATATCGAGTAAGATTATTTTTAACATTATTATGTCATTGTCACTCATTGTTCTTTCACTATACAATTCTCCCAAAATTAATAATAAAATAAATTGATATTTTTGTAATATATCAGATACTACCTAAATAATGTACCGACGATATTGATTTTCTTTAAATGTTAGTTATTAAAATAATAAACTCAAAAAATCAACGCGAAATAGGTTATAGGTTGGCAGTAGATTGAATGACGTTGAGAATTCAACCTTAAATAAAATCACGAAAACATAAAATGAAAACAATAAACGTCAATCAAAATTCGCCAAGAAATAAACTTGCATCACCAATGCGTTGACACTTCTGTTACCAACTGTTAGCATAAAAAATTCAAATGATATTAATTTTTAAAGGGTTAAATTTAAAAAACATTTCATTTAAGCGGCTTAGTATCAAAGAAGAATACATTAAGTTTCTTTTACATTCAATGTCGCATGAAATTTATATATTTTTTGCCCAAATTAAATTTTCGTATTTTTCCTGACCGATTTTCAATTATCAGCTGATTGATGACGTGTAACGGAAATTGTTTTGATTTTAGTATATATCAATATCAGGCCAAATGTTGGGAAAGTTTTCAAAATATGACGTTAAGATATCGTTTTTTGCATTTTCCGAGAAACCGGGCCTGCAGGTGTCCGGACGAAAAGGGAATCCAAAGACGATATCCGACCATGAAATATTAGGGTTTATTTTTGAAGAGAATTATTATTTTTAATAAATTAAATCAAATAATAGAAATCCTATTTTTATTACATATCGGACCACTGTACCGGGTGTTCCACCTAAGGAGGTAATCGGCTATATCTCAGAAAGTAATAACACTAGGACTTTGGGAGAAAAATATATATCGATAAAAGCGGCCAAGAGAAATTGCTGGAAATTATTTTCAAGTTCGAAAAATGACCGCTAGGGGGCGTAAGAGAACTTTCAAAATATAAATGCCGATTTTCTCTTCATTTTTCTTAATAACAATATGTTAAAAATATAAGCATTGTATTCTTCATAAAATTGTGCAACTTTACACAACAAATCGTTTTTTTTTCTATTTTCAATAATAAAGCGGTGGGAGAAGGTCAAACCGTTTTTCTTTCAAACGCTGATATCTCTGCTTTGGATAAACCGGTTTTATACAACTTGGTCTTGAAAAAAAGCCCTTCTTTTCCTCTACACGTAGATCTATTAACTATACCATATTGATTCTGATGGTGTCCACCAGATGGCGTTTTCCGTAATTCCTCAATGAATAAGGATTTTTTCACAAAAATCAAATGTTAAGATATGACTTTTTCATCATATTTTATTTTAGGCTTATAAAGGCTATTAAATAGTGGAATAAAAAATCCAGGTCCGTATTTAAAATAAAAAAGTTAATGGTGGTCGCTCGAATCCGAAACGTCGGATTAAAAAACTAACCTCATCAGCTTGTAGAGAAGGAAACGTTACTATAAGGAACTGAAAACGGCAACGTAATATATTTTGTTAAACTAGAGAAATTAGGGATAATAATAAGTAATATGGAAAAATAGTTCATTTTTTAAAACATTCATTAATTCATTAATTATTATCCCTAATTTCTCTAGTTTAACAAAAGATATCACGTTGCGGATTTCAGTTCCTTATAGTAACTTTTCCTCCTCTACAAGCTAATGGGGTTAGTTTTTTAATCCGACGTTTCGGATTCGAGCGACCATCATCAACTTTTTTATTTTAAATACGGACCTGGATTTTTTATTCCACTATTTAATAGCCTTTATAAGCCTAAAATAAAATATCATGAAAAAGTCATATTATAACATTTGATTCTTTTGAGAGAATCCTTATTCATTGAGGAAAAACGCGATCTAGTGGCCACCATTGGAATCAATATGGTATAGGTAGTATAGATCAACGTGTAGAGTAAAAGAAGGGTCTTTTTTCAAGACCAAGTTGAATAAAATCGGTTTATCCAAAGCAGAGATATCAGCGTTTGAAAGAAAAAAGGTTTGACCTTCTCCCACCACTTTATTATTGAAAATAGAAAAAAACTATTCCTAACATAAAGTTGCATATATACACTGGCGAGCAAAAAATTTAGGTCACTTAGGAAATTTGAAAAAACTAAGGAAATAAATTCAATTTCGAAATATTTGGTCTAGTAGGCGGTGAATCATTTGTTTCCCGAGTAATGTTATTTGTCATATTGTGTTATCTGTCACAGATTGTCAAATTGTCACTGTATTTACGACTTTAAAGATATATCGTTAATTCGGTCCAATTAAAAATTCAAAATATCGTTGCCTATTTCTCAGTTCAGTGTTGATTTCTCTTTTTATTACTTGTCAGTTGTATGGTGTACTGTTTGTAGTATATCTTAACCCATCCATAATGCCCTTAGAGCCTATTGTTGTGGCAAGAATTGTAGCGTTGATACAGGATGGTAGGGGAAAACGTGAAACTGCAATAATTGTTGGCAAAAGCCTATGTGCTGTACAAAATGTGTATCAACGCTATCAGGAGACTGGCTTGATAACCAGAAGACCGGGATCTGGAAGAAAAAGAGTGACCACCCAAAGAGATGACCGGTTTTTGGTGTCCACAAGTTTGCGGAATAGAACAGCTTCTCCGGTTTTTTTGCGAAATCAACTTCAAGAGGTTAGAAATGTTAATGTTAGCGAGTGGACCGTTAGAAGAAAGCTCCGTAGTAATGGATTGGCTTGTAGAAGGATGGCCACAGGGCCACCATTGCAACGGAGGCATCGAATTGCAAGATTGGCTTCTGCCCGAAATCACTTGGCATGGAATTATGATGATTGGAGCAATATACTGTTTACAGATGAGTCACGTTTTTTGCCTCAATGGCTCAGACGGACGTCGACGAGTATGGAGAAGACCAGGAGAAAGATATGCTGCAGTTTGTATTGACCAGCGTCTTCCATTTGGCGGTGGTTCGGTAATGGTTTGGGCAGGAATCACTGCACAAGCCAGCACATAATTGGTCTGCGTACAAAATGGCTCCCTAACATCTCACAGGTACATTACAGAAATTCTCGAAGATCATGCGATGCGTATTATGGTTACCATGGGCGAACATAGCATTTTTATGCACGATAATGCTAGACCCTACGCAGCCAGAATAGTCCGAGAATATCTGGATCAGGTAGGAATTAGGCGATTTGATTGGCCAGCGCTTAGTCCAGACATAAATCCCATTGAACATGTCTGGGATGCATTAGGACAACGTATTCGAACGCACATACCAGCCCCAAGGACTTCACAGGAGCTGAAAGAGTTGTTATTGCATGAGTGGAATAACATCGGCCAGCATGTGATCCTTAACTTAATTCAGAGTATGCCTCGTCGACTTCAAGCAGTCATTAATGCAAGGGCAGGGAACACACGTTACTAATTTTTATTTTTTTTTGTTTCGGTTAAGTTTTATAAATTTTTTTAGTTGCGAATAGCAATAATTTGAAAATGTGAAATTATTGTTTCTTTCTTAATAAATCATAAAAACCAAAACAATGCTTTTAATTCATTATTCAATGTTAAATTTAGCTTACATGATACCTACAGCAGTACAAATGATTCACCGCCTACTAGACCAAATATTTCGAAATTGAATTTATTTCCTAATTTTTTTCAAATTTACTAAGTGACCTAAATTTTTTGCTCGCCAGTGTATATTATGAAGAATAAAATGCTTATATTTTTAACATATTTTTATTAAGAAAAATCAAGAAAAAATCGGCATTTCTATTTTGAAAGTTCTCTTACGCCCCCTAGCGGTCATTTTTCGCACTTGAAAATAATTTCCAGCAATTTCTCTTAGCCGCTTTTATCGATATATATTTTTCCCAAAGTCCTAGTGTTATTACTTTCTGAGATATAGCCGATTACCTCCTTAGGTGGAACACCCGGTACATTTGCAGTTGGTCCGTCAGCCGCCTTGGCGTCAGCGGCTTCCTTATAGTTCTCGCAAAAAATAATGTTTGTTAGAATATATATTTTAAAATTTTTACAAAGGGGTTCCGAATTCGGTCAGCGACGAAAAATCAGACTATACACTGATCAGCTTCTGTTTTTTTAGCTTTGTCAGCAAAAACAAATTCTTTAGATCATAAAGATTAATTTGATTTAGTTATTGTAACCATAGCGTCAATAAGCGTCGTCTTGTAAAGCTATTTCTTTATATTTTAATAAAACCTTAAAAACCGAGTTTTTGTTATACTATTCTATACTATAATATACTATTCGAGTACAACCCAAAGAAAATTGTAAAGTAGGTTCAACATTTAACCCCTGTTTTTTGTATTCAATACAGTTTGTGTCAAGCCAATTGAGTGCTTCGTACATTTCCCAAAAGATAGGGCGATATTTCTACCGAACTAATTTTAGAGCAAAGTTAAATTCAAGTAGAAACAAACAGAATCGTTAACAACAGAGAATATGTAACAATATTGTGTGCCTTATTTTATTCGAATTTATTCAACCAGTGGCCAATCAGTACAGAACGCAGAAATAATTGTGGGAACCTTGTTGTTGTTATTCAAGGGCGTCCATAAGGGGGGGGGGCAAAACGGGCACTTGCCCCCCCCCCCCCCCCCTAGGCGCCCACATTACTATTTTATTTCATAATTCAGTATACATATTGAATAGTACAGTGGTTAGTTAGTAGACCAACAAATCACTAAACTGTCACCAGTAAAGTCCGCATCATATGGGATTTTTTTTATTAATATCTTTATTCAAAATTTGACTTTGGCATCAAGTTCTGCATCGATCGAGATGAAAATTAGGCAAATAAATAATAGTCACGTGATTCACATTATCTGTCAAATTTTAATTTTTTTTCAAAAAATAATTCAAAAGTATTTCTGAAAATATCGAAAAAAGTTATAAAAAAAAAGTTTTTTTAAATGCAGTTTCTAGCCCACATGCAAAATTTCAGCTGGATAAGATAATTTTGATTTTTTACCTATATTTTGTAAATTGCACCACTTTTGCAAAATAAGACTCAATGCAACCTATACATAAAATTTCTTAGTTTTGACAATGATTTATTTTAGATACATTTTCTTTAAACTAGCGTCATATTAAATGTGTGTTTTTCTACAAAATCAAAATTGGGCTATTAAAATTTGGTCGCATGTGATGCAAAGTTCATTTGTTTTTGACCCTGTATAAGGTAACTTCATAAAATACGTATTTTTGAAAACGTAGTTTGTGACTGAAAGTAAAAAAATAAAAAAAATAAAGAGATTTTAAATTAAATCGTTGAAAATAGATAAACTTTCCGTTGGGTTAAGCAAAAATTTATTTTCCACTTAATGAACACTTTACTGATGACACTGTGTTCTTTTTTGTCTTAATATTAAGGTGTATTACTTTCAGACACAAACTATGATTTCAAAAATACTTATTTTATGAAGTTACCTTATACAGGGTCAATAACAAATGAACTTTGCATCACATGCGACCAAATTTTAATAGCCCAATTTTGATTTCGTAAAAAAACACACATTTAATATAACTCTACTTTTAAAAAAATGTATCTGAAATAAAGCATTGTCAAAACTAAGAAGTTTTAGGTAGGTTACGTTGAGTGGTATTTTGCAAAAGTGGTGCAATTTACAAAATATGGGTAAAAAATAAAAATTATCTTATCCAGCTGAAATTTTGCATGTGGGCTAGAAACTGCATTTAAAAAACTTTTTCCTATAAATTTTTTGATATTTTTAGAAATAACCCCACTTTTGAATTATTTTTTGAAAAAAATTAAAATTTGACAGATAATGCGAATCACGTTACTACTATTTTTTTGCTTAATTTTCATCTCGATCGAAGCAGAACTTGATGCCAAAGTCCAATTTCGAATAAAGCTATAAATCCCATATGATGCAGACTTTACTGGTGACACTGTATATAAAAAGTATTGTTTAAGTTTTTGCCCCCCCCCCCCCTCTGAAAAAAAAACTCTCTATGGACGTCCTTGTTGTTATTGTTGCTGTTGTTGTTACTTATCAGAACTGCACTATTTCTTAATGCACCCTGCTGAATTTTACTTAATAAAATGCCAATGAAAGTTTGTAAAACTTTTTACAATTTATGTAAAATAGGTAATTTCGCCACTCCGGTACCGCCCATTGGAAATCCCATGTAACGGAACGCTTCGCGAACAACTTCGTATAGTTCGCATGGGAAATAGAGGGGGCATACTTAACCGCGGCAAGGGAGGAGGAAAAATATTTGCTGTGCTAAATTGAATTTTGAAAAGGAACGCTCAACTTAGCCGTTTGCTTTGCTGTTTAAAAGTAACTAAAAAGAACTTAAACAAACCCGATATCTCAAAAACAATTTACATTATAATACTAATTTAAATCGAGACTAAATGTTTTTTAATCAGAAGTTTACTGTCAAGCAATATCCTGAACGGTCATAAAATTCATTTGTTTGTCAACTTGTATTTGGTGCATCATTGTAAGGTACTAACTAATTATTTTTTTGGAAACTGCACTTAAATAATAAAAGAATAGTTTTACTTTTTTACGTAACAAATTTTAATAAATGGGTTTTATTTAAATTGTTGAAAATAGATAAACTTTATTTTCCACTTAATGAACACTTTACGGATGATACTGTGTTCCTGTGTTAAGGTATATTACTTTCAGACACAAACTACGTTTTCAAAAATACTTATCTTATGAAGTTACATACAGATCAAAAACAAATAATCTTTGCATCACAGGCGACCAAATTTGAATAGCCCAATTTTAATTTTGTAGAAAAACACACATTTAATATGGCGCTACTTTAAAGAAAATGTATCTAAAATGAAGCATTGTCAAAACTAAGAAGTTTAATGTAGGTTGCGTTGAGTCTTTTGGATTTTACAAAAGTGGTGCAATTAACAAAATATGGGTAAAAAATCAAAATTATTTTATGCAGCTAAAATTTTGCATGTGGGCTAGAAACTGCATTGAAAAAACGTTTTTTTGATACTTTCAGAAAAACCCCACTTTTAAATTATTTTTAGGAAAAAATTAAAATTTGACAGATAATGCGAAGCACGTGACTATTATTTTTTTTGCTTAATTTTCATCTCGATTGAAGCAGAACTTGATGCCAAAGTCAAATTTCGAATAAAGCTATTAAGGTGGGAGTATCAACATGCTTGCCAACCTATAACCTCCCAACAAACAATTATAGTCTAAAAAAGGTGACTTTTACCTAATATTTTAACTATAAAGCTCGACGGACCGCTTTACATAGTCAGAAGTTAGTAATTTATACCACTTTATCACCTAGTGGGGAATAAAACCAAGGTAATAAAGTGGTAAGAAACACCTGCCATTAGGAGAATTGTTCTTCATAGACGAGGCCAAGTAGTGTTCTCCGTGGTAGTAAAGAGGTGTTGTTTACCCGTATTTTACCTATGTGGGCCTATGTTGGGCCTGTTATGGGCTATGAAGTTTATAGAAAATCATAACCACAATTTTAGAAAAAGATAAAAATAGTATTTTGTTTTTATTTGTATCAAAGCACAGGAGGCAGGAGGGTTCTTAAATCAGAACATGTCATGTCAGCCGCTATTGATTTTTAAAATGGAGTGGTAGTATATAGATAGGTATGTACTTATAAAAATCATTATTTCATCGATGTGAAGTGAAAAAATGGGTGCGCGTAAAAAATGTTCGTATAGATTTCAATTTTACCTAGAAAAACTAACCGCGCCCCAGAAAAAAGGCATTTAATTAAAAAAAACAAGGTAAATTAAAATTAAAAATACCAAAAATTTAAAATGTAGCCAATATTTAGTGCTTGGACGAGTAAGTTAGCTCGTTTCTGTGCTCGGTTTTTGTAATATATTTGTTGTTGCTTTAGTGTTACAAGTAATCTAACAAAATTAATTGAAAATAATACACCATGTTGAAAAAAATATGGCGTCAGTAAAATATTTTTCCTAAAGGTCGTGATTTCTCGTGGTTTGGGCCTTAAAAAAAATTGGACCTATAAGTCAACCCGTATTAGGTTACGCTAGGAGAAAATTTCCTATTTTGTATCTTCCGTCTTGATAGGTCTAAATTAGGAGAAATATTCGTTTATATGGCATAACTTTATAATAATAAGTGTTTATGAAGCCTAATTTGGGGTTTTTAAGAATTCTGCAGGCCCTATGTACGGTCAATTACTCCATAAAATGTTTCTATCGGGGTTGCTGAATTAATGTCTCGCAACGGATTAATAGCCACTATTATAATGTAACTAACCTTACTTTTTGGAATAGTTCCCATATAAACGTACAACGTTTTTTTTCTTTATTCCGGCGTTTTGTATAGCTCCTACGCGACCCCTTTTATTTCGCCGAAAAAATGGAAACTGATTATTTTAAAATGAAGAGGGTCAAGCTCCTCCTTGGATTATTCTTATGTTCCCCATAAGTGGGAAGATTATCACAGTGCAATAAACTTTACAATCATCATTCAAGTTTTCTAAGCCAGAATCTCTTTAAAGACATAATTTTTGGAAGATACGGCTTTATATCCGGTAAAAATCACTTTGAGGACAAAATATTGGGCTATAAAGAAATTATTTAAATCATAACTGTAACCTATTTTATACTTTAAAGCCTTCTGGGCTTTAAGAACAAAATGTAAGACTAATATAGGGTATACATCACCTCAGAAAGTGTTCACATTATAACCTGACCATGAAGATATATTAAAGACAAAACGAAGTAATTTGTTCTTCATTTATGGGCCTAAAAGATTATTGGGCTTTAAGGCCCAATCTAAGGTAAAAAATAACCTGGTTGGGCGTTTATTACTGACTTTGCTTAGACCTAACTATCAAGTCGATTTACAAGGTAATTATCTACTCTTTTGGACCATCTCTTGGGCCTCTTATATTTTCCCACTTTCAACACGTATTAATAAGTTCGAATTACTTTGTTTTGACCAAACAGTTAGTCTCTTTGGCCGTTTCGTCTAAAAAGCCGATTTGGAGGTAAAAAATAGACTATTTTTTACTTAAATAGGTAATTTTCTCCAAATGAGAGGTCGCCAAGGCTTTAAATGTTTGTTGGGCTGTTTCGCGTATATTTATTTATGTTTTCTAGCTTTTATACAAAATTTAAAGAAAATCAGCATCGACTTGATATTCTATAGGTAATAATTGACATATTTAATAAATATCAAGGAATTTCATAACTTATTTTAGGAGAATTGTATAGCGAAAAATATCGGGTAAAATTTTTTTTAACATTATTATGTCATTGTCACTCATTGTTCTTCCACTATACAATTCTCCCAAAATTAGCAATGAAATAAATTGATATTTTTGTAATATATCAGATACTACCTAAATAATGTACCGACGATATTGATTTTCTTTAAATGTTAGTTATTAAATTAATAAACTCAAAAAATCAACACGAAATAGGTTATAGGTTGGCAATAGATTAAATGACGTTGAGAATTCAACCTTAATAAAAAAAATACACACTGTATAGGTATGCATTTGTTGCATATTTAGTCAATTTTATAATAAAATGCACATTTTTCATAGATTATTATTTTAAGAGCATATTTTTATGTTTTCGGCTTTACCAAAAAATTTAAAACATAAATGGTTTAAAAGAAAAAGAAAATATAGTGGCATATCGGACAAGTGTGTAACTATTTTTTATATTGGAATACACAGGGATCCAAGTTCCGCTAAGGTGTATTGAGGCAATAACTCCTAGAGAATAGCAATAGCGCAAATAGCGTTCCCTATACTGGATTGTGGTTGCACTTCGTGGTTTATTTAGTTGTCTACCTTTCGATTATACCAGTGTAACTATCTTTTATATTGGAGTTGGTTCCGTGGGATGGCGCTAAGGTGTATTGAGGGCCGCCTTGATTCTACAAGTAGGCTTTTAGTACATTTTTTCGTCGTTCTTGGAATTGCTTCGGTTATGGCTGCCCGTCGAGTCCTAACAAGGACGAAACGGCCGTCGTGGTCTACCCGCCTCAGGGAATCCATTGAACTTGGATCCCTGTGTAGTGCTGGGAAGTTTAGTTTACTTTGCTGATTTCAATCTTTCGTTCTCGTTCAATAAAGTGAATAGTTCAAAAGACTAGTTCGTTTAGTTCATTTAGTTCACTGATTTATACTGGCATAGTGAAGTAAAAGAAATATTTTAAAATTTAAATTATACCTATATTAAATTACTTAACAAAAAACCTACGAATACAAAAGAAATAAATATTTTTCTTGATTTACCCACCGATCACGTTGCTTTTATATTAAAAACACAGCCTCCTTCTGAGAAGAGCGCTCGGCCGATACAGTAGACACCGACAATTCCCATGTATTCATTTCAATACCGAAATAGTCCGAAATCATCGCGGTATGCATCGGTCACGATCATCGGTCGGTCAGGTGACAAAACCTATAATCTCGATCGTCTCGCTCTCGCTTGCGTAGTAGAGACTTTAGTTCACCTTGTTTCAATCTCTCAGTAATTACTGATTGAATCTTTTAGTTCAGTTGTCAGATTCGATCTTTTGAACTAGTTCGTTCGTGAACTACACAACTCTATCCCTGTGTATTCCAATATAAAAGATAGTTACACACTTGTCCGATATGCCACTATATTTTCTTTTTCTTTTAATTATTTTCGCGGACACTATATCATCTTTTATAAAAGGTTTAATGTCCAGTTGGGTACTTATTTCAGGGATTTTCCAATCTGAAAATTATAATAATATTTACATTTTGGTTATACACAAGGTATTTATTGGGGGTTTCCGGAGTTTGCAGGTTTATTGTTAGGGGTTGTTTATTGTAACTTAATAATGCGTTATTATTACCTGCTTAAAAAACTGTATTTAAATTAAAATAAATAAATTTCTGATGTAAAAAAAGTGTTTCTAAAAGCACCTCTAAGAAAGAGTGCAGTTGGATAAGGAGAAATTATAAGGAGTTAGTTTTCCTCCAGAACCTGTAATTACCCAGTGGAGAACCTGCTTGACAAACTATAATTGTATCGATTTGTAATACATACTTCTGTTTAAGTTTATCGAAAGATTTCAGTATTTTCAATGTAAAACTAGTAAATTCAAATTTGTGTTCAGAATGTCTAAGGTGGCGAAAACGTCTTCGTGGATTGAAAATTTCCAGAGTTAGAGTTTAGTGGAGAAAAAGTCTTCTAAAAAGCTTGTACAAAAATTATTGTTTGTGAAAAAAGTTCCAAATCGATCAACATTTGAAAACACCGCTGCTGCATAAGTCAATGTTACAAAAAATTTAATCTGAGCCACTTCAGCTGAATGTAGGAAACGCATTTCAAAATGACCTTATATTTTGCTACCAAAGTTGCAGTATTGCAGTATTTCTTTGTATAAATGTATAAATAACATATTTTTACTAATAGAAGACAATCCTTTTTAGTTGAAAATTTTGAAAAATATTTAGTAATAAATGCATTTTAAACAATAATTTTTGGTTAAAAAATTGTTTACTTTTATTTTTCTTCGTTTTCTTTGCATTTTTTTAAATAAGCATATTTTTTAGAACCCAATGTAATTGTTTACCTCATTTTACTATAATAAATTAATAAATATTGCATACCAGTATGCATATTTCGCAAAAAAATGCAAATAACTGCATATTTTAAAAGCAAATATTATATATATGCGCATATTTTGGCTGAATTTAAGTGCATATAATCCGCCCTTTAGTTATAGAATTTTAGTTTAGGACTTAGAAATCTATAAATCCAATGCATGACAGACACAGTGCAAAGTATGTTATTTTAGTATTTCATAATAATAAAGTTAATCGTATACTAGGAGAAATTTGGGTTAATTTCACAATCCGTTATGAAATTAATGCGGTGCCGGTGGTGCAATTGTAATTAAATGTTTATTTAAACTGTATTAATGTTTTACCATTTCTAGAATAAACAGTGGGCAAAGGAGGCCCAAAGTTGGGAAGGAGAGGAGGAGGGCAACGGGTTAATTACACCCTCCCAGAACTCAAAATTTGTATCCTATATATAATGTACCGGGTGTTTCTCAAAAGACGTTCACCCCAATAACTTTTTTATATTTATAGATATTAAAATGAAATTTTGAGATTATGCATAAGAGATGAGTCTGCATTTATTGGCATAATTTTCAATTTGTTAGCACTTCCGGTTTGACCGGAGGTGACCTTGACTTTGGTATTTTAAATAGGACATCTTGTATATTTTTACTTATTGGGATTCAGTATAACGTTCTGAGTAAAATGACACCTCACTTGTCATTTTTTGACCTGTTATAACATTTTTATGTTTATTTCATATTTTCAATCAAAAGTGCTACAAATTAATTAAATCTGTTTAAAGTAGTTTATGAAAATTTGTTTGTTTAAAAATGAAATTTTGTTTTCTTGACGTTTACTCCATTTTTCTAAATGGAACGATGGTGGTTCACTAGGATATTTAAAACGATAATTTTTTTCCAAACAGTTTGATACCATACACTCCTATGCTGTTTTAAAATTGACACTGGAAAATTTGCCTTAAATCCCAATCGCAAATTTAAAAGCGTTATGCATTATTGTCGCCCTCTCTTTTCAAATAGTATATTAAAGTACGAGTTTCATAAGAAGCGGTTTTAGCGCCCGCGTCTATTTTAAAAAACGAGCCACGGAGTGGCGAGTTTTTTTATTGACACGGGCGCTAAAACGCCTTATGAAACATGTGCTTTATACATTTTTTTCTATTTCACCTTTTATAATCAAGAAAAATACATTTTAAAAAGAAAATAAATCCTTCAAATTTTGTAAATTTTTATGTCTAAATTTTATGTTGGTAATACTATTTTTTATCATAGGAGCCTCTGGACAACAAAAATTATTTTGCAATTTTTTGATTTATTGACCCATTTTCACCACGAGATTCTAAAGTTATTTTAGCGATATGAGATTTGAAATTGGACGGAATACGTTATGTGATCCTTGTACATTCGGTACATATACAGAGCGTTCGGAAATTCGGAAGATTTTGCTACTTTTTTTCGAATTTCAAAAGACGTGATTTTACGTCACGGCATTGCAATTTAGTATAGGGAAGATGGAAAATTCAAATAAAGTTAAAGTTAAAATCGACATTAGAAGGTTATTAGATTGAATTTTGGATAGGATTTGGCAGAAAATGATAGCTTGAAGCATCTACAAAAGATTGATTTATAGATTTATGCAACCAACATACATGACTGTTATCCACACAGAATAAAAAAGTAAGTTATCAAGCTAGTTTTCCTCTGCGAAAAATGTGTTTTCTCGTAAATCACAAAGGCCGCGCAAGTCAATGAAATAAAACATTTAAATGTTACCAACATCAAATAAAGAAAAAACGCGTATCGAAATAGCTTCATTACGATCCGCAAATGAGGGTCGTACTGAACTTATTAATGAAATAGAAAAAGAAATATAAAGGCAGCTTTGAAAAACAATGGAATGGTTACACTGTAAGTTTAATAAACGAATGACATTACAATTTTAATTAAAAACCATATTGGTTTTGAAAACAATTCCATTGTTTTTCAAGGCCGCCTTTATATTTCTTTAGAAAAGAGATGGCGGTAATAATGCATACTTAACGCTTTTAAATTTGCGATTGGGATTTAAGGCAAAGTTTTCAGTGTTAATTTGAAAATATCAGGAGTGTATGGTATCAAATTGTTGGAGAAAAAATGCTCGTTTTAAATATTCTAGTTAACCACCATCGTTCCATTTGGAAAAATGGAGTAAACGTTAAGAAAACAAAATTTTATTTTTTAAAGGCTTGTAAAACTTAGAAAGGCAATTATTATGACATAATTTAAATTTTCATATACTTACTTGACTATAAATTAACAGATTTAATTAATTTGTAGCACTCTAGATTGAAAATATAAAATAAACATAAAAATGTCATAATACGTCAAAAAATTACAAGTGAGGTGTTATTTTACTAAGAATGTTATGCTGAATCCCAATAAGTAAAAATATACAAGATGTTCCATTTAAAATACCAAAGTCAAGGTCACTTCCGGTCAGACCGGAAGTGCTAACAAATTGAAAATTATGCAGACTTATCTCTTATGCATAACCTCAAAATTTCATTTTAATATCTATAAATATAAAAAAGTTATAGGGGTGAACGTCTTTTAAGAAACACCCAGTATATATACAGTGTCCGCAAGAAAGTCCGCATCAAATGGGATTTTTTTTATTATTAGGTATAGGTAAAAATTGAAAAGGCAGTTAGTTTTTGCTTACCTAAAAACCAAAAATGACGTATACTGAAGCATCTGCACGACTTGCGATACCTGTCAAATTTGACATTTTTAATAAAATAGGTTCATAAATGCCCTTATTTAACAAAATATCGAAAAACTTTATTCGAAAAAGTTGTTTATTTAGGCATTTTTAGCCTCTGTACGAAATTTTGACAGTCTAATAAAATTTTTATTTTTTGCCAGGTTCTTGAAAATTTTGATCAACCCTCGTAGATTAACTTTTATACATCGATGTAAAACCATTTGCCTTTACTTCATTTGTAATCTTAATGCAATTTTGTATAAATTTTTTGTTTCCTATTATTTGTTTTACTTCAAAAACTGAAATTGTTATTGATCAGTAGGTAATGTTTGATGCAAAGTTTATCTAATTACATCAGTTTTGCAAAACCGACGTTTATTATTTTTTTTAAGTTAGTAAACAGATGTACAAAAAGAAAATATTAGGAAGCTTTCGTTGAAATTTTACTTAATTAATATTGGATTAAAAAGAATAAATATTAATCGCTCGAAACATTTTATTCAACAAAAATATAGTTTAATATAATTAATTTAATTTAATATTAATTAAGTAAAATTTCAACGAAAGCTTCCAATATTTTATTTTTGTACATCTGTTTACTAACTTAGGAAAAATGAGAAACGTCGGTTTTGGCAAAACTGATGTAATTAGATAAACTTTGCATCAAACATTACATGCTGATCAATAACAATTTCAGTTTTTGAAGCAAAATAAATAATAGGAAACAAAAATTTTACACAAAATTGCATTAAGATTACAAATGAAGTAAAGGCAAATGGTTTTACATCGATGTATAAAAGTTAATCTACGAGGGTTGATCAAAATTTTTAAGAACCTGGCAAAAAATAAAAATTATATTAGACTGTCAAAATTTCGTACAGAGACTAAAAATGCCTAAATAAACAACTTTCTCAAATAAAGTTTTTCGATATTTTGATAAATAATGGCATTTTTGAACCTATTTTATTAAAAGTGTAAAATTTGACAGGTAACGCAAGTCGTGCAGCTACTTCAGTATACGTCATTTTTGGTTTTTAGGTAAGCAAAAACTAACTGCTTTTTCAATGTTTACCTATACCTAATAATAAAAAAATCCCATTTGATGCGAACTTTCTTGCGGACACTGTACAATACAGTGTACTTATCAGGTAGTGGTAACATAAATATTATGCCAGAAAATATTTTTCTAACCACCTGAAAAATCCTTAAATAATAAGGTAACACAGTTAGCTATTAAAATACAGATTTAGATTGCAACGTACAACTAAGAAATTAACAGTCAATCATCTTTATAGGATGTCACCACCTGCAGACAGGTGTCGAACTCTTTTGTTCTCGTCAGTACAGGGTAGGTGTTCATACTGTACTGTAGTATTTTGCAATCTGAATCTGTATTTTAATATCTAACTGTGTTAGATGAAATGCAACCTTATTGTATAAGGATTTATCATATGGTTGCAAAAATATTTTCTCGCATAATATTTATAATAATTTCTAGATAAATTCCTTGATTTTTACTAATTTCGATAAACATTCCACTCATACATTGTGTTACCGTGTAACAGGTAATGAATTAATAATTGGAATTAAAAAAAGTTACAGTGTAAATTTTTTCCGTTGTCATGATAACCTACTTCACCTGTAAATAATCATTTTGACAACATCAAATAATACGAACCAATCATTGTCAAAATAATTTTTTAAATTATCTAGTTAACTTTCAAAATGTCTTTATTCCAAACTAACTTAATAAAAATAATAACCATTAAAAAAAACAATAAAAAAATGGAAGTTAATCCAATTTAATGCATTAATACAATTAATTTTAAAAAAATAGTATAAGTAATTTAATTTAGTAAATATAATATCTTTAATTGTTTTTTAAAAGTTGCAAACTTTTTAATTTTTCTGATATTCTTCGGAAGATTGTTATATTTTCTTATTCCGTCATATAAAAGCGATTTTTTTCCGAAATTACTTTTTACTGGTATAGTTTGATAATTTATACAATGTCTGGTGTAATGATCATGTAATGTCTTATTCTCCTGAAGTATTATATTTGATTTTTTTTGTTTTAAAATAATAGAGTGAATTAGAATACAAATTTTTAATTTATAAATGTTTTGAACGTGTAAATACTTCTTCGGTCTATATAGATAGATTAACAGTTGGTTCTAAATGCGGTAATTTGTGTATACATTTAATAACTTTATTTTGCAATTTTTGTAATGGTTTTAAGTTTGATAAACAAGCACAGTGGCGGATTGGCTAGGTCGGCAGGTCGGCAAATGCCGACCGGGCCCTAACACGGGCCCCTGCTGAAAAAGTATACACACTACACATTGAAAAAAAGCAGTGTCAGAAAGTGTCTGTTTTTATGTCTAGATCATACAAAAGACCAAACTTGTGGAAAACATTTTTAAAAGATAGTAAAGGAAACGAAAAGTTACGAAAACTAAAAAAAATTGGAGACACAAGATGAAATAGCAAAGATGATGTGTTACAAGCCATATATCATTCGGCAACAGAGAATATTGAGGAAAGAGATAGATTTATATTTCTATTAGAAGTCCATTGGATACGATGGAATCGCTAATGGCGATTCCGCAGCCGAAGCCAGAATATAACTAGAAAAATTTACACAATTTGAGTCAATTTTAACTGCCTTTATGTTTCGACATATATTTAGTAAAGCCACGCCAGTTTCTAAATATCTTCAAACAAAAGGATTAGACTATATAGCAGCATGGAATCATATAGCATCACTAAAAGAATCGTTTCAATATATATTAGACAATTTTGATAAAATTTATAAACAAGCAGAACAATTCACTGAAATTGTACAAAAAAAGTTGATCATTTGCCAAACATAAACGTTGATACGTCACTCCCAGAAAAAATTAAGCGTAAGAAAAAGAAAATGCCCGTTGAACTAGCATCTGATTTTAAAACTTATTTATTATTTTATTATTACCATTACCCAGGGCCGATCCTAGCAGGTGTGCAGCGCGTGCACCGCACGCGGGCGGCCAAAACAAGGGGCGGCCGTAGGCCGCAGAAAGTTGTGTCAATCAAGCAAAACTTTTTACGAATTTCTCGAAATAAAAATATTTAAAATCTTAAAAAATATTTAGTTACCCAAAGATCTGACGATAATTTTAAAATATTTGTCGATTCAGCAACAACACTTGCTAGAGATTTAGGTATTGATCCCGAATTTCCCATCTCGAAGCTCAGAAAAAAAGTTAGTTTATTTGATTACGATGGCAGTGATGAACCAGTTTTAAATCCCTTCGTGCAATTCAAGATTGCTTTCTATTTTGCAGTTCTTGATTACGCGATCTCTTCGATAAATGAAAGATTTACCTTATTATCTGAGTGCTATTCAATATTCTGCTGTATGAGTTTCACACCATTTCTAATGATGACCTCATGAAAGCCTACATGGACTTAGATATTAAGTTACAGGTACAGGAGGAAGGAACTATTGTTAAAGATATAGACGGTATACAACTCTTTAATAAAATAACTTCATTTAAAGATAGTTTTCCAGGTAAAAAACAGCCAATTAAGATATTTGAAATTTTAGACAAAATTGATCTCATTCCCTATTTTCCAAATTTTGCTCTAGCAATAAGGATTTTTTAACCTTACTTGTTTCTGTAGCTTCAGGTGAAAGAAGTTTCAGTAAATTAAAAATTATTAAAAATTACTTGAGAAATAATATGACACCAGAAAGACTTTTAGATTTGACCATCATCTCTATTGAATCCGATATCTCTGAAAAAATTGATCTCACCGCAATTATTGACAAATTTGCTTCTCAGAAAGCCAGAAAAATTATTTTATAGTTAATTATTAGGTAGTCTTCGAGGAAGTACTGATTAATATACTTTTCGTTTCGCGAGATTTATGCTTAGTACTTTTTGTTATTTTATATTTTCTGGTAAATATACTGTTGTTTTACATTTCTTATTATAAAATGTCTATTTTTGTTTCAAAAGTAATATTTTTGTTGGTCTTTCCCGTAACATTTTATTTGTAGTTTGCATGTTGATTAATGTTTAACTTTCTACTCTTATGTACATGTAGATGAGTTTATAACGTCAACGTTAAGTATTACTCAAAATAGGGAAAATTCTTTAGAAGGGCGGCATAATAGGTCTTTGCACGCGGGCGGCCGACGCCATAGGATCGGCCCTGCCATTACCCTGTTAATATGAATAAAAGATAAATGTTGATTTCTTTCATTATTTGGCAATTTCTATTATAGGCTAAGCAACACTTCTATCTACCTTTAATCCGAGCTGTAACCAATATTAAATTTTTACAATTTTTTGATGCAGAATGCGTTATTTTTTTGCATTAGAAAAGATATAGACCGTATATTGCCGGGCCCCCAAGGTGTGTGCAGCCGACCTAGTTCTACTGTGCCAGTCCGCCACTGAACAAGCAGATTCCCATGCAGAAGCTAAGTATTGTAATTTTGAATATATTAATGAAAAATATATATTTTTTAAGTAGGTACTTTAAAGGAATGAAATATCTAGCTCTGTACAAAACAGATACCAAACGAGATATCGAGTTATAATATACTTTATAATGCATTTTCAATTTAAATTTTCGTCTAAAACTAATCCTAAAAATTTTGTCGTTTTCCAATATTGAATATTTTTATTATTAAATGTTAAGGGATAATGGAATTTATTTTATTTTTGGTTATAAACATAAAAGAAGATTTTGTAAAATTTAACGTAAGTTTATTTGATTGAAGCCAAGAAAGAAGTATTTTTAAATCATTATTAATATCAAAATACATTTCTGCAAGAGTTTAAGCAAAATAAATAATTGTTGTATCATCTGCAAATAGCTTTATATTGCCCTTTGAGTTTAATTAGGAAACGGAATTAATGTAAATTAAGAATAATAACGGACCTAATATTGATAAGTTGCTTTGTTGCTAGGGCTGAGTTCATTACAAACAACGGTTTTGTTTGTTCGGGTCAGTTCAGCTTTGTTCGGATTCTTCCTAATTGCCACAGTCAGCTATCAATGTCAGTTGCTGCTTTCAATAAAAAAAACGAATTTGACATGATTCAAAATATGTTGTAAATTTTAATAAATACTGTAATGAGAATTTACTATATTAAATTTGGACCGAAACTAGTGAAACTATACTAAATATCACGAATAGTCTCGTTTTAAAACAGATGACAGCGGTTATTTGTCATCGATCAGCTGATATTGGGACACAATAATATCCCTAGATTTGTAGCGGACCGTAATGAGCCCAAACACCGAGTTATGAATTGCGTTTTTGTTACATTTAATTACATTTTAAAAATTTTAATTTAATTACTTTTGTGTAAGTACCTACAATTATTATTCATTTGATCAAAAATTTAGATACAGGTTTAAAATTTTTAACTCTTTTTCATTAGGGATCATAATTATTAATGTGTGCCTTGCTCGTTAAGTTGATTTCATCGATAAGTAATAAGTTTTATTTCATCTGAATGCCGTTTTTGTCGAAAAGTTAGTTTGTAAAATTTTTGTTCTTAAAATGTTTGTTCGTTAAGGTTAGGTTTCTAATATATAATTTTCGCATTTTACATTATCTAGGTATCCTTTTCTGTTTTAAGAAAAATAAGTAGAAATTAAATATTTCCCTGACTTAGGTAGGTAGGAGAGAGTTGGACAAAACCGGGTAGGTTGATAAAACCGGGTATCGCCTAGTTCTACCATATTCCATAACAGCTTTCCATATTATTAGCCTTTAAAAAGCAGCTATTTGATTTTGAAGGAATTATTTTTATTATTGTTATTAGTAAATATTATTATTGTTTGGCAATAGTAAGGTAAGGTAAGTAACATTATGTTACTATAGTAGTTAAAATAGCTAACCACATTAGTATGTAATAGGATAGCGAACAAATATATAATTCTATTTTCTGTGTCTACGTACCTTACATAAGTGAAATTATTATTTGATATTATTATTATTATTGTTTGTATGACAATAAAATAAGGTTTTTAACATAAAGTTAGCCTACATACAAGTTTAGAAATGTAACTGTATCAATAAATTGCATTTTAACAAACAAATTCCATAAAAATCACTTTTGGGTCTACGTACCTTACGTAAGTCAAAAACTGTTAAAGTAGGGTTTCCACTGACAGAAAAATTTAATCCCTGGCTAAACTAAAGCTTTTAACTTTATGTTAGCCTACATACAAGTTTAGGAATGTAACTGTATTATAACCAACAAATTCTATAAAAACCGTATTTGGGTCTTCGTACCTTACGTTAAGTTAAAAACTGTTAAATTAGGGTTTCCATTGACAGAAAAATTAAATCCCTAGCTATATTGAAGCTTTTAACTTTATGTTAGTCAACATACAAGTTTAGAAATGTAACCGTACCATAGCCAACAAATTCTATAAAAACCATATTTGGGTCTACGTACCTTACGTAAGTCATATATGGGGATTTTCTTGACAGTGAATGTAATAACTTGAATTCAATTAGTTTATGTTGAACTGTAGGTATTTTACCTATAGGTATAATCTGAACAAATAAAACAAAAAAAAAATCTATTCTAAATATGAGTGACAGAATCCTATTTTAAGTTGTGTTTCAGTTAGTTTAGTATTTTTAAGGTTTGGATATTTATAATATTATAAACTTTTTAAATCTATTTTGAGACTTTATTTTTAAACCATATAGAAATTCATGCTTATTACCTATCACCTACCTTAAATATAATATTTATAAAACATAACTTTCAAAAGAAATTATTTACCTACCTATTACTTATTATTTGGCAATATTAAAGCGGTAGAACCGATGAGGCTATTGCATAAATTGTTTTAGAAGGTATCACAAACATGTATAATTTTCAAGTCCGGTCCTGTAATTCATGCCAACTTATAAAAATTTAATAGACCAAAATTGACAGAGTGTCACGTGACTTTGCCCCCATCTTGCGAGAGTATTCAAGATTTTTACTATAACACAATTTATCGGCCGTGTCGCCACTGGATTTATCCTATTTACCTTTTCTAACAAAATGTTTGTTCCCTACTTGAGTTGAATGCCTATCTTATTTTATTGTTAGTTGCACGTTTCTTGTCTTCTCTTTGTTGTCTTTATCTATATAATGATTGTTTTGGTAAATTTAATATCTTTTTTCTGTTTCTTTGCAGCTTTCGGACGTTATAACGGATAAAGGATATAACAAATAACTTTTTATAGGGACAATAGACACTAGAGTAGAGTAGAGTTCCGATAAAGTTCAATTATAGGAAAAACTCTGTTAAGGTTTCTTGTTAAGTGTTAAATTTTAGGAGTTTTCTTATCCCTCAATTGACATTCAAAATGTAATACGTTACAAAGGTAAGTAAGTAAATATACCGTGCGAGCAAAAAATATTTGCATCTAAGGACCTAATGCTTAGCCGTAAAGCTTAATACCTGTTGGGTGTCAGTAACTACCTAAATTAACAATCAATCAGTTATTCCGTCATCTTTGACAGTCGTTACAAGTAATTTGATTCATCGCTAATTTTTCCAATTTCTTAAACAATTCACACAATGGGCTTTACGGAACAGCACAAAAACATTCATGGTTGAAGCGTATTTTTGAAACGGGGTTATACTAAATGGTGAGTGGCAATACAATCCGGGTTTGTGCATGGACGATTTTTACGAACATTTTCCTAACGTTGCTTTTATTGCTGGAGATTTTTATCATTGCCTGAAAAGAACCGTGGCTGTGTTTAGGGAAACGGGTTCTATACAACACGAAAAAGGAGCAGGAAGACCATCTGTAAGAACAGAAGAACTTGTTGCAAAACGTTCGTGAAATAATGCAAAATACGCCAACAAATTGTATAAGACGCCTGTCCCAAGAAGTGATCTTATGGAACATGCAGGACTATTCTTAAGAAGCAGCTAAATTTATTTTCTTATAAAGTGCAAGTATTCAATGAAATATAAGCCGCAGATTTTGAAAGACGCAGGAATTATGCTCAATGGTTTATCCAAAATTTATTAGAAAAAAATTATTTATTAGACCTGACATCTTTTTCGGATGAAGCCTGGTTCTACCTCTCCGGTTATGTGAATTCTCAGAATACACGCATGTGGAGTAGTAAAAATCTCCATTTTTTTGTAGAGTCCATATTGCACCCTGAAAAAATTGGTGTCTGGTTAGCTGTTTCCCGATGAAGAATTGTTGGTCCTATTTTTTTCCATGACACAGTTACAGCACAGCGGTATAGAGACAATATTTTGAATCCATTTGTGGAGCAATTAGGTACTTGACGACGAACTACGTTTTGGATATTTTCAACAGGACGGTGCAACCGCCCATACAGCCGCCGAAACTATTAACTGCTTACGCAATTTTTTCGACGACAGATTGATCAGTTTTCGATCAGACATTGAATTCCCACCTAGATCACCTTGTTTAACGGTTATGGATTACTTCGTTTTCCCCATTTAAAGAACACTATTTTTAAAACACCAGTTGCAAATTTAGAACAATTACAAGAAAGGATTATCCAAGAATGTGGTAACATTTCTCCAGAGATGCTGCTCAACACTTTCGAAAATATGAAGAGACGTGTGAATTTATGCTTGGAGCATGGCGGTGGTCAATTTCAGCAATTTATGTAATTATTTTTCTTATTCTATCTGTATATTCTTACTTTGTTAATTTTGTAAACAACAAAAATAAATTTGTATTTGTCTATTTCATTTATTACTCATTAGTTTGGCATATCATGTCATAATATGAATTTGACAAAATTTTAACCTAGATTTGGTTAGATATATCGTCCCCATATCATTGTGATCTAAACCTAGCCCTACGTTTTTTAATCCCAGCCCTTTTTGATGCAATTAATTTTTGCTCGCACGGTATTTTTACCCTCTACCTTCATAAAGTGTCACCAGAACGGTCCATGGTAACACATTCTTGAAACACTCGTTTAAAATCACCTGAATTGAAAATTGGCTTGTCAACGTCATTCAAAAAGTATCTTGTAACGTAAGGATACGACCCGCTCTGTTCTTTGGAAAAAATGGCCGCTTTACCGAAAACTGCGCAGAAATTCAAACGCCTCGTTCCGCTTTTCAACAGAATCATCGTCAAACGCGATGAGACTCCTAAGGAGACCAAGGGAGGAATTGTATTGCCGGATAACACAAAAGGACAAATTTCTAAAGGTAAATTTTTTTATTCAATCGTTCAACGAATGCGGATTCAATCTTATATTTGCTCAAAATATCAGCAATAAGTATGTATAAATTTTATCCTAAACTTTTTAAACTGATTTTAATAAAATTTGGTAAACATAATAATATGTTGGGTTGCACAAAGGTTTTTTTATAATAATTAACTAACCAGCAACTTTAACGGTGACATTGGCAGGCATTATTTATTCACCTGATTAGCAAGTCAAGAATTACGCTGGTTAGTTTATTATTATATCCATTAAATGTCAAACTATATAAGAATGACGGATGTCCGAGAAAAGTTGACAACTCATTTTTTGGCGTATTGGAGCTGGTTTGGCCGCCATTGTGGAGATGATCGTAACTCTAACCTTAAATCTGTCGCCTGTCTGTCGTTATAATGCAGCGCGTCGGCAACAGATGTCTCAAATTCACTGATGTGATGTCGTGGTGTTGCCGCATATCATATTTTATAGGAATTTTTAAGAATTCAAGCATTTTTAACAGACAATAAAATAGGAGGTTCTCAATTCCAGCTGAATGTATGGTTTTGATAATAATATGTACGCTGATTACTCCGGGGTAATAATGTCATAATGATTTTACCGTTGGTTAGGTGTTAAATGTTAAACAAATAAAGGTAGATAAAAAGCGACAGCAAGTATAACTAAAGTAGGTTTTATTTCGTCGAAAAATAGCAAAATACGTAATACACTAATACAAACAAAGAATGTTTCTTAAGTAAGAAAGTAAAACCTACTTATTTTAACCATTTTGAAAAGTAGTAATAATTGCAAATAAAAACCAAGTTATACAAACCGCACATCATTCATATTTTACCCAACATATGCGTTGTAGCCTAGGTAGGTATTGAATAGTGAGAGTCGTCATTTAGTTCTGTTAGAAATAGAATACATGGCGGTCAATATGTTTTCATGTAATTAACGCTGGGACGTCAAAAGGTTGAAAATATTATATGCTACAAACAGTGGCGGCGATAAGGCCCCCGCAAGCCCGCGGCGCGGGGGGGGGCCCACTCCGCCTGCCTAGCTGACGTATTTATAAATTTTAGATTAATATTAAAAAAACAAACAACAATTACTATTTATGTATAATATCACATAATTTTGCGGGGGGGGGGCCCAAATGTTTACCGCCGCCACTGGCTACAAAGCAATTAAAAATAGGTACATTTTTAGGTCTAGACGTGGATAGGTGTAGGTACTTATGTGAAATCAAGTTTTACGATAAGCTATAAAAATAAATTTAAAAAACTCATGCAGCAAGTCAAACAGACAGGCGGCAACAATGTTTTAATTTAGCAGTAAAAAGGCTAGTCGCTTTCTTGTTGGTGAACTCATTGTGCCATCTATGAATTTGACGTAGCAGATTTAGGAAATTGGCTCATATAGCCTTCTTATAGTTTGATATTCAATGTTATATCTAATGGCCGCTGACCATTAAGTATGTCATATTTTCCATATTTGCGGTACGTCGTAAATTAATTCAGTCAATTTGACTTGGCGGTGGTAAAAGTTATGATTTTTCTTATGCTTGATCTACATAAAGACGGATACATGTGAACAAGTAAAATACAAGCGCGTTTATTAATTTTTTTTATTATTTTTATACTGTTAATGAAGTCAAAAATACGTAGTTTATTTAGGGTAAAAGGTATCGTGGGATGAAACATTTTGATTATGAAAATCAGCATGAAGTTTTTTATTGATTGAAATTTACTGAAAAATAAATTAAACTCATTTACAAAATTCAAAATTAAATCATATATTTTTGTCTAGTGCATCTTTGGTGTATTAGTCTATAAATGTTGTGCCAAATATTTCCATCTTATTTATAAAATCACAAAGAAGAAAATATAATAAAAATTGACAACACAACAAAATTCAGTTTTTTAATAATTAAAATAAATCTTCTCCGTAAGGATCATGATCATCATCAGATTCCTCCAAGTTAATAATAAGGCGAAGAGTATCTGAAGCATCCATAAATCTTTCCTGTCCCACACATCATTTATAATTTTATTAGTGTATTTTACATAATTTTTTCACTGTCCACATTTTCTATGGCTTCATTCCACAGACCGAAAACTACATAATTTGTTACAGGATGCATAGAACTTATTTTTGCACTACAATACATACATTCCGACCAAACCATTTCAATCTGATATTTGAAATTGTAGCTTCAGAACAAGCAGACGTTGTTATAAAGAATGACATTTTATTCTATTCCTATTAATAAAAAAAAGTTTTTCTTCTTCCAAACTCTATCCGTGGACACACTGTATATTACATGGGTGTAATATAGGGCATAATTTATAAAAAATGCCTAGACTTGATTGTTGAATGTAAAAATGTAAAGATATATAATATGTGCCATTAAAAAAATTAAAGTCGGCGGCGGCGTTGGTCTACAGACTATGTGGATGAAAATTTTCATTTTTCGGGAAAAATTCATTCTTGATAAAAAGTTTTGCTTGTAAAAAAAATGCAATTCACGAAGAGAAAATGTTGATTTTTTATACAGGGTTCGCAAAAACTTCAAAAACCTGATTTTTCTCTCCAATAGTAAACTACCTTTAATTTTTATTTTTGACCAAAATGCCAATTAGAAAACTTATTTAGAATAACGTTTGTAATTTAAATCCGAGATTTAAAATAAATCTTCGATTTTTTTAGTTTTTTTAATTTTTAGAGGTAAAAGAATTTTTTTTTTCGATAACAGCATTAACGGTCGAAAGACATACATTACACAGGCCTGCATGAAATTTGTGATGACGTGATTTTTGTTTGTTGAGCTCAGTTTTTATATAGAAATAACTAATTAAAATACAATTGGTCTCTATCACCCACAGATTTTTTTTTTGGAAAAAAAAAGAAAAAATATAAAAAAAATTTTTAATAGGCGTTTTAATTCATTTTAAAATGAATATAGTACTTCAAATTTGAAATGATTGATGAATAAAAAATTATTTTCTGTGGTGCTACAAACCTTCCGAGTGGAGACTTTTTATCGACTCAAAAAAGAGCTTTAAAGCTGTTCTTTTATGAAAATTTAAAGGAATTACTTTTAAGAATGCAATATGAAAATCACAACTGGGAAGTGTGTGAAGATCTAAAAATTTTAGGTCTTCTCTTAGGTCAGCAGTCTGGATTTACTAAATTTCCATCTTTCCTGTGCGAGTGGGCTAGCAGGAATCGAGAATAACATTGGATAAAAAGAGACTGGTCACAAAGAGAGACTTTAACACCTGGATACAAAAATGTAATTCGCGAAAGTCTTATTGACCCTCAAAAAGTTTTACTTCCACAACTTCACATAAAACTTGAACGTATGAAACAATTTGTTAAGGCATTAAACAAAGAAGAAAATTGTTTTAAATATTTGTGTAAAACATTTCCGGCTCTGTCAGAGGCAAAATTAAAGGAGGGAATCTTTGTAGGGCCGCAGATTAGCAGCTTGATGAAAGATACAGAATTTGAAAAGGTAATGTAAGGTAAAGCATGCATGGAATGCTTTTAAAGAAGTTGAACATAAATTACTACTATGTTGAGATCGTTGAAAATATGCTGGAAAATTTCAGGTATTTCAGAATACGAGCATAAAAATTCACTTTTTACATTCCCATTTGGACTAATTCCCGGAAAATCTTGGGGACGTGGGTGAAGAGCAAGGTGAAAGATTTTATCAATATATTAAAGAGATGGAAAAAAGATACCCGGGGCGCTGGGACACAAAAATGATGGCCGATTTCTGTTGGACATTAAGAGGAGATCTTCCTTTAGCTGAAACAGAAAAACAACCAAAAGAAGCTTTTCTGAAAAAAGAAAACGTTTTTTGAAGAAGCGTAACAAATAAATAACCATTTATAATAGGTTAAATGTGTGTATTTTGTATATTTTTGTATTTTTTTCCTTAATATATTCAAAAACTAGCTTATAAATGAAATAAATCGTGTTTTTTCTATATTTTTGGATTTTACCGGTTTGAAAAATAACCTTACGTGATATAAAAAAAACTGAAAGCAGATTTGAAATCAGCGCTACCAAATTACTAGAAAATAGTTTAAATTTTTAAATCAACTTTCAAAGTGTTAAAAAACGCAGGCCTGTGATCAATGACAGAGGGGTATCAAAAAGTTTCAAAAACTGATTTTTGGTGTTACCAGAAATATGTATTTTTAATTTCACAAATGAAATGACCCCGGAAATAACACAGAAAAATCTTAAATTAACAACAAATAATAATTTGCTATTCAAAATTTCTTCGAATTTCTTTAATGGAAATTGTTTGAACAGCTTCAACAATTCGCTGTTGTTCGCAGGGCATTCATCTTGTTGAAAGTCCATTTCGTTCCTTAACTGGAAAGGCAATTCTTCTAGGTTGTCAGAAAGGAATGTTTCCAAGAAGACACTTTCCCGTTTGTTGAAAATGTCGATTCATCGGAGAACATGATAAATTTATGAAAATTCCTGTTTTCACTTACAATTTTTGTTTCCGACCCAAAGACAAAAATCCAAACGTCTTCTTCTTCTTCGTCTCCTTCTTCCAACGTTTGATTAAAAGTTGGCTTAAATGGGAATATTTTGTTTGCCTTTAAAATATACCTACTGAATATGAGTTTTTTTACTATACCTACATCAAGTTTTTGAATTCGGTTTCTTAATGAAATGGTAGGATTGTCAGCAACAGACTGCAATACGATTAGGGAATCTGCGTCATTCGGATCATAGTTTTTTTTTTTTAATTGGAAACAACCAGTTCGCTGAAATTTTCTTAATAATTTATGAAGTCCCATTTTTGAGATGTAAACGTTAGGGTATCTGATTAAATTTCTCTTTCACAAAGTTGTAAGAACTTTCGCCCGCACCGTAACATTTTCAAAACACATCAAATTCTATTTGACAACTTCAAATTTGCCCCATACGTAAACCAAAGTAATAAAAACGTAAAAAAATGCCTTGTTTTTACAAAAGATGGTAGGAATGCATTTAAAATTTTAAAATAAGATACACCCCACCCATTATGAAAATAGAGTCTAATAAAATTTTATATTAATATTTTTTATTGAGCAGCAAAATTTCCATTTACCTATAAAAATTAAAAAAAAAAAATCGAAGATTTATTTTAAATCTCGGATTTAAATTACAAACGTTATTCTAATGGCCGTTTGCATCGATTGGATTAGATGCTACTTAATCTAAGGTTCACCTTGTCTCTAGGATTTGGTTTGCACTCGTTGACTTTTTGCCTAAAGCTTGGCTTCCAGTCGAACAAAGCTAAGCACCAGAATTATTCGGCTTATCTTGGAAATCTAACCTTAAACCATTGAAAAAATTAATATAACCTAAACGTCAGTCAAGTCCAAGTCAACCTAAACAGGAAAAATGGATTTATTAGAACTCATTGCTGATGACGATGAAGTCGACGAAATTAATTTGATTATTTTTGGTTTGCCTAGAAAAGTGTACAATGTGTACAAGTGTAATTATTTTAACAGTTTTGACCAAAAACCGTTTTTTATGTAGGTTGATTTTGGATGACGAATGAAAATGAAACGACAAAACAATTAGGGGAGAAAAGATTCGGTGCAAAAGTTACTAAAAAAATTACCAGATTGACGCCGTTGTCAAACTTCTTGAAACCCTAGCCTAGCTAAGTTTTACGGGTATTGACCCGGTGCATTCCATTTTAATTTAAGGTGAGCTTAAGTATAAGGTTCGCCCTAGCTAATCTTTAACTTTAATCAAGGCGGCCATCAATAAGTTTTCTAATTTGCATTTTGGCCAAAAATGAAATATAAAGGTAGTTTACTCTTGGAGAAAAATCATGTTTTGAAGTTTTTGCGAACCCTGTATAAAAAATCAAAAATTTTCTCTTCGTGAATTGCATTTTTTTTACAAGCAAAACTTTTTATCAAGAATGACTTTTTCCCGAAACATGAAATTTTTCATCCATTTGTGCTCTTGTAAACCCTATCCGCGGACAATCTGTATAAAGGGATGATCCTTTTTTATCATGACGCTGTATTTATTTTACTTGGTTTATATGCCATTTTCTTATACAGGATAACATTACATTGCCACTTTATTTTCATTGCTTGGTGATACTCACAAGAATAAACTTGTTTTTAATTTTCAGAGAACCCCGAACCTCGCTCTAGTGATGTTAAAGAGCAGGTAAATTGCTGAACAGGTTCGAACAGTTCGGTTCTCACCCGGGAACCTGTGCCGTAAACCTGTTCACCTGTTCTTTTGATCATAAATTATTGTCACTTACTCACTTGGTATATTAATATTATTCTTGATAATATGGCGAAAGCGAAAGAAAAGAGCGGACATGATTTTTAATTATCTGGACAATACAATTTAGTACACAGAAAAGAAATAACTGAGCCGAGCCGAGCGAACGCGAAGAAAACAGCAAACACACCAAGATTCCCGGTAAATTTCAAAAATTTCTAACCGCGCCATCGCGTCGTTTAACCTGCCACTCCTGCCAGTTCAGCGGTCCCCGTCACCGAGTCGGTCGAATCTCACTCTCTTAAAGAACTGAACCTACTCAAAGAACAGTTGGGTAGAAAGAACAGGCTGTTCTTCATGCGGCGTGGAGCAGGCAGGGAACAGAGAGCAGTGAGAGCACACACGGATACAGCGGTGTTCTGTGAACAGAGCGCGCAGCGCCGCGTGGTCGGTTGAATAGGTTAAGCGAGCGCAATCATCTGTCATAAGTCTATTTAAAGAACCGGTTCAGTTCTTTTACAAAGAGCAGTTCACTGAACAGGCTATCTCTAACCTGTTCTAAAGAACCTGTTCGGTTATTTTCTTAACAACTCTACCTCGCTCATTTGTCTCATGAGAACGCTTTTCGCCAATTTAGAGAATAAGGACCAATAAATTAGAATTCTTGAATAGATAGATGTCTTATCTGTTCACATACATTCCTTCAATAGGACTAAATCATAAAGACAATAATTATTATTACAAAAAACACTTTACTATACCCTTTCTAGAATTGCAATTATTCGATTTTAATTTCAGGAACTGTTATCGCCTGTGGCCCCGGCTCCCGAAACGAAAAGGGCTTACAGGTCCCGATGAGCGTCAAGCCCGGAGATGAAGTCATCCTGCCTGACTACGGCGGCACCAAATTGGAAATCGAAGACGAAACCTTTTTTATGTACAGGGAGTCGGAAATTTTGGCCAAATTCAGTGATTAAAAACGAATATTGAATTATGTAAAAAAAATCTTATTGTGCATGTAAATTTTATAATTAACCTTGAGTATGCTTGCTATAATAATATGCAACTGATTGTTTACTAAATAAAGGTTCAAGTTATCAGGAAATAAATTGTTAATTTAATAGTTCATCATCGTATACAAAATACAAAATAAACACATTTTTGTCCTCAGTTGTTACGGAATTACTCTAAATGGGATCATACGGTATACCTACGTTTAAACACAGACCTATAAAAAAGGAGAATGCTATTAGCTTTTGCTGATGATAAACAAATACATATATCATAAAATAAAAAATTATAATCTTCTGCATTGGATTTCATTGATGAATGAGGATCTTTCTAATGTTTCCCAAGCATAGACATTTACCTTTAGATACCGTGCGAGCAAAAATTATTTGCATCAAAGAGGGCCTTGCATCTAAGGTCGCAATGCTTAGCCGTAGAGCTTAATACCTGTTGGGTGTCAGTAACTACCTGAATTAACAATCAATCAGTTATTCCATCACCTTTGACAGTCGTTACAAGTAATTTGATTCATCGCTAATTTTTCCAATTTCTTGAACAATTCACACAATGGGCTTTACGGAACAGCACAAAACATTCATGGTTGAAGCGTATTTTCGAAACGGGGTTAGAGTAAATGGTGAGTGGCTACACAATCCGGGTTTGTGCATGGACGATTTTCACGAACATTTTCCTAACGTTGCTTTTATTACTGGCGATTTTTATCATTGCCTGAAAAGAACCGTGGCTGTGTTTAGGGAAACAGGTTCTATGCAACACAAAAAAGGAGCAGGAAGACCATCTGTAAGAACAGAAGAATGAAATATGAAGAGACGTGTGAATTTATGCTTGGAGCATGGCGGTGGCCAATTTCAGCAATGTATGTAGGTAATTCTTTTTCTTTTTCTTTCTGTATATTCTTACTTTGTTAATTTTGTAAACGACAAAAATAAATTTGTATTTGTCAACTAATTAAAATACTCATTAGTTCATATCATGTCATAATATGAATTTGACAAAATTTTAACCTAGATTTGGTTAGATATATCGTCCCCATATCATTGTGATCTAAACCAAGCCCTACGTTTTTTAATCCAAGCCCTCTTTGATGCCAATATTTTTTTCTCGCACGGTATTATCAACGATACTATTTTTGCTATAACTGATTGAAAATAAGTAAGTAGGCTATGGACGGCCATGATGCTATAATCAGGTGTAATTGCTTCTGTATTTTTAAAACGTCAAAGTGGATCTGTGAAATAATTAACGATTATCAAGTATAGTAATGGCACATGGTTATATAAATGTTTTAAGTTTCCACCATAGAATTCAAAATTATTTGATATAGAGGGTGTTCCATTTACAAAATTCATCGATGACATCACACCTCCTACGTGGGACATCCTGTATAAAAACATTTTACCTTTAAAAATGCCCAAATAAAAACAATTGTCGTGTCCGAGCATTTTAAAAAATAGTAAATCCCTGAATGTTAAATGAATTTGTGCAAGACTTTATGGACATACTATATAAACCTCATAACGTTAAAAAGAAGATAGGGATCGAATTGCCAAAATTAAATTCTTGATAAGCTAAACAAGAAACATTAAAATAATTAAACGGCTCACCGTATATTTTATACAGAAGCGAATTTCCACCTAGGCAAAGAAGGCGGCTGCTTAGAGCCCCAGGCTCGAATGGGGTTCCTGAGTTTGAGTGGGCCCGATAAAAAAAAATATTCACCGAAAGTATAGTTCTTTACCAAAATACTTAAAAAGGGGCTTTGAACCAGTTACTGCCTAGGGGCCCTGGATCTGTAAGTCCGTGCCTGGATTTATATAGGGTGAGTCGGGAGGAATGGGCCAAGTTCTAAGGGTGTAATCTATGCATCAAAATAGTAAAAAAAAACTCAAATGTTATATTATCCAATATTCATTTGTTTTTAAAAATTATAACGCAAAAACAAAATATTGCATTAATTTAGCTTTCCTGTAATAAATGGTATTATTGTCCGCTTTTAATTGTTGTGACTATTAGTGTCAGTATAAAAAATTTTATTGATTCACCGTTAACTTTCGGATTTGTGTCATTAAAATTTCATAAAATGTCATACATTTATTCACATCTCGAATACGCCAATATGGTTTTTATTTATGGTTTGTGTAATGGGAATGCTACAGCGGCTGCTGAAGAATATCGTCAACGATTTCCACATCAAAGAACGCGGAGCAGAAAGGCCTTTATCTGAGTTTTCAACAAACTGTGAGAGACCGAAACGCTTCCAAGTGCTAATGTAACATCCGAACGAGCCATTCGACAGGATTTAGAAGAAATAGAAAATGGTTTAGCTTTAGTAGAAGAAGATGCAACAACCAGCTCACGAAGAATTGGAACTTAGTTGGGGATTCCCCAAAAAAGTGATAAATACGCTTCACGAGCAATGTTTATATCCGTACCATGTATAGCGTGTACAGAATCTTTAACTCGGAGACTACGCCAAGCGTATGCAATTTTATGAGTGGATAATTAATAATCGTTATCTTGTACCGCACATACTTTTTACTGACGACCCGTGACGGCATCAACAATAATCGAAACTCCCATGTATAGTCGGACGAAAATCCTCACGCAATAGTCGAAAATAATTTTCAACACAGGTTTTCAGTAAACGTGTGGTGCGGCATGATCGACAATAATTTAATCGGCCGTTTTCTTTTGGAAAATCGCCTTACAGGAGATCACTACTTAAGTTTTTTATAAAATAAATTGCAAGGACTACTGGAGGAGATTCCTTTAAACATCAGAATTCAAATGTATTATTAACACGACGGAGCGCCTGTCCATTTCGATCGTCGGGTCAGGCAATATTTGGACCAAAAATTTTCAGAGGTTTGGATTGGTCGCGGTGGTCCTATTAGTTGGCCTCCTAGATCGCCAGACCTTACACCGTTGGACTATAATTTATGGGGTTGGTTAAAAAATAAGGTATACAAAGTAAAAGTAGATTCTAGGGATGCATTAATTAGACGCATTAGAAATGCTGCACTCAATATTAAAGAAAGTCACGAATCAATTAGAAGAGCCACGCGCGCCCTTCGTAAACGAAGAAGGAAATGTTTGGAAGTCAATGGCGGTATTTTTGAAAATTTGCTAAACCAATGATTTATTTAAAACAAAGTTAATGTTGCATATTTTGGTTTAACAATATTATTATTTTATTTTACGCTGTAATTTGAAAACAAATGAATATCGGGTAACAACATTTGGGTTTTTTCTTATTATTTTGATGCATAGATTACACCCTTAGAGTTTGGCCCATTCCTTACTCTCACCATTCCTTACTCACCCTATAATATATGTGAATAAAGAGCGGTGTAAATTTTTAACTTCGTTAGTCGCAACGTGGGTAAAATAAATGGACTAACAAGCAGATTACTTCATGGTGAAAATTACCCGCCGGTGTACTTTAGAACACCCTGATTAATGATGGAAGTTTTTGAGACGTTTTCGTGTAATAGTAAACACTGAAACTTGGTCTGCCCGCTACGTCACACGCTCTATTAAATTTCAGTTGGTCGTCGGCGTCGTTTTCTGCCATTTTCAGCAATGAAAAATGGCCTTTCCGTCTTGCCCCTGCAAGGCACGGCCAACTGTCGAGAATGGTTTTTTCCCTTCAGGTTAGTATCGAATTTAGGAGAGCGAAACTAATAAAGTTAAACTTATGTTCCAGTTAGTTTTCGCTGAATTGGATGACGACATTTATTGGTAAAAATAATAATGAAAATTATTGGGCCAGGACGTAAATAGTTTTTTTCTTGGGGGGAGGCAGACATTTTCAAATACATTTTTTTTAACAAAAAACATTTTTGTTTAGTAGTGAGGGAGGGGGGTAAAACAGCACCAGGTGATTTTTTATACTGTCATTTGTAATTCCCAGTTTTTATAAATTGAATTCAGTATTTAAAAACCGCCGCCGCATGCGACGTCTATTATATAGTCCCCAGTACAAGGACCCTTAATTTTAATGACACATACAAATGTCAAACTGCGTGAGTGCCTTCTTTGGGACGAGTCCGACAAACTTCCTTATGCGAAAACTCTCGGCGCTGCTGCGTTTTCGAATGTCCGATTCCCAGAAGTGTCGATATGACGTCATTATGACTCCCCGTACATACAAACTTAATTTTTTTTAAATTGTTTAATAAAATTAATTTAAAAATTGTGATCAACTTGTCCTACAAAAATCATGCTGCGTGCGTGTGAAGTGTCCACCACCCCCAAAATGTCGATATGACGTCACTATGACTCCACGTATATATGTCGTAGGCTGATAGTGAAATCCGTCATTTCATGAAACGCCTAGTCATATCATGAAGCGTGGCAAAAATGTATATTGCAACTTCTTTGTTCGTTGTTCCCCAGAGCATTTTTTTCAATTTTTTTTAATTTAATTTAAATTTTATATTTATAAAATAATATTAGTTGAAAAAATTGAAAAAAAATGCTCTGGGGAACAACGAACAAACCAGTTGCAAATATACATTTTAGCGTGCAGCATGATATGACTAGGCTTTTCATGAAATGACGGATTTCACTATCAGCCTACGACATATACAAGTTTAATGTTTTGACAATTGTTTAAGAAAATTGAGTTAAAAATTGTGGTCAACTTGTCTGACAAAAATCATGCTGCGTATGGAGTGTCCACCACGCCGAAAATGTCAATATGACGTCATTACCCATACATACATGTCGAACATATACATTTTTTTACAATCAGTACTTTATCTTAAATCGAAAAATATTAAATGCAAAGTTGTATGTACGGAGAGACATAATGACGTCATATTGACATTTTCGGCGTGGTGGACACTCCATACGCAGCATGATTTTTGTCGGACAAGTTGACCACAGTTTTTAACTCAATTTTATTAAACAATTGTCAAAAAATCTAACTTGTATATACGTTTAGTCATAGTGACGTCATATCGACATTTTGGGGGTGGTGGACACTCCACACGCAGCATGATTTTTGTAGGACAAGTTGATCACAATTTTTAAATTATTTTTATTAAACAATTTTTAAAAAATCAAGCTTGTATGTACGGGGAGTCATAATGACGTCATATCGACACTTCTGGGAATCGGGCATTCGAAAACGCAGCAGCGCCGAAAGTTTTCGCATTAAGAAAGTTTGTCGGAGTCGTCCCAAAAAAGGCACTCACACAGTTTGACATTTGTATGTGTCATTAAAATTAAGGGTCCCTGTACTGGGGACTATTATTATCGAATGTAATACCACAAGATGTTTCGGGATTACCGAATAATACTTTTACCTGACACGAAACGCGTCATCCGGCAACACTACGACTCCGAAGGAGGAGTAGTGTTGTCGGTATCGCGTTGTGTGTCAGGTAAAAGTATTAGGTTATTAGGTAATCCCGAAACATCGAGTTTTATTCAAAAGATTATACAACGAAATAAAGTACAGGGTTATCCAACCAAGACTAGACAAGGCGATTTTTTGACTTTTCCTGTACTTTTATAAAAAAACTGAAATAGCCATCTTAAGTCATTTTCCCCCGCGAATTCGAATATCTTCAGCAAAAAACAATTGAACATCAAACAAAAGTACTAGGGGTCACTTTGATATTTTTTTAAATGGAACACCCTGTATATTTTTAATTTTTAAATTCCACATAAAATTATAATTATTTTTTATTAAATGCATTATTAGTCTATACTTCATAGTTTCCGAGATATTGACTCTCGAAAAGTGACATTTTTGAACTTTGACAGCTTATAACTTTCTAACAGTACGTCTTAGAGCAAAACGGCTTACATGTCCCTATCTTCAATTTTTATTATCTTCCCAAAAAAATCAACTTCCAGTTAAACCGGAACAACTATATTTCCTTCTTTCGAGTTACATCCGGTTTAACCGGAAGTTGATTTTTTTGGGAAGATAATAAAAATTGAAGATAGGGACATGTAAGCCGTTTTGCTCTAAGACGTACTGTCAGAAAGTTATAAGCTGTCAAAGTTCAAAAATGTCACTTTTCGAGAGTCAATATCTCGGAAACTATGAAGTATAGACTAATAGTGCATTTAATAAAAAATAATTATAATTTTATGTGGAATTTAAAAATGTAAAAATATATAGGGTGTTCCATTTAAAAAAATATCAAAGTGACCCCTAGTACTTTTGTTTGATGTTCAATTGTTTTTTGCTGAAGATATTCGAATTCGCGGGAGAAAATGACTTAAGATAGCTATTTCAGTTTTTTTATAAAAGTACAGGAAAAGTCAAAAAATCACCTTGTCTAGTCTTGGTTGGATAACCCTGTACATATCGCACCTTTAAAATTAAAGTGACACAATCCAAAAAATGGAGTTTTGCAGAAAACAGGAAAAACTGTAAAATATATTGGACCCCTCTAACGCTTTTGTCTCCTAAGCCCAAGTAATAAAATAAATTAAATGTTAAATTTGGGGAAACATTAGCTAAATGGTTTTACTAGAAGGCAATTATTTAAATTTGATATTGAAACCTACCCTTAATAGTAAAAAAAATTAAAATAAAAAATAAAAAACAAGTTAGGTCTTTTTACTGCCAATTTTTTTTAACAACGAACGAATTATTTGGACTTCAATATTATTGGTCGTTACTTGGTGGAAATCCATAATAATATTGTTTTATTACTGTAAGTAAAACACTTTTTTACTTAAATTCCACTTTTTATTGACAAAACGACATGTTTCACTGCACTGCAGCTTCGTCAGGTAATGTACATTTAATTTTAAAGATACGCTATATATACAGGCATCTATATATAGCGTATCTTTAAAATTAAATGTACATTACCTGACGAAGCTGCAGTGCAGTGAAACATGTCGTTTTGTCAATAAAAAGTGGAATTTAAGTAAAAAAGTGTTTTACTTACAGTAATAAAACAATATTATTATGGATTTCCACCAAGTAACGACCAATAATATTAAAGTCCAAATAATTCGTTCGTTGTTAAAAAAAATTGGCAGTAAAAAGACCTAACTTGTTTTTTATTTTTTATTTTAATTTTTTTTACTATTAAGGGTAGGTTTCAATATCAAATTTAAATAATTGCCTTCTAGTAAAACCATTTAGCTAATGTTTCCCCAAATTTAACATTTAATTTATTTTATTACTTGGGCTTAGGAGACAAAAGCGTTAGAGGGGTCCAATATATTTTACAGTTTTTCCTGTTTTCTGCAAAACTCCATTTTTTGGATTGTGTCACTTTAATTTTAAAGGTGCGATATGTACAGGGTTATCCAACCAAGACTAGACAAGGTGATTTTTTGACTTTTCCTGTACTTTTATAAAAAAACTGAAATATCTATCTTAAGTCATTTTCGCCCGCGAATTCGAATATCTTCAGCAAAAAACAATTGAACATCAAACAAAAGTACTAGGGGTCACTTTGATATTTTTTTAAATGGAACACCCTATATATTTTTACATTTTTAAATTCCACATAAAATTATAATTATTTTTTATTAAATGCACTATTAGTCTATACTTCATAGTTTCCGAGATATTGACTCTCGAAAAGTGACATTTTTGAACTTTGACAGCTTATAACTTTCTGACAGTACGTCTTAGAGCAAAACGGCTTACATGTCCCTATCTTCAATTTTTATTATCTTCCCAAAAAAATCAACTTCCGGTTAAACCGGATGTAACTCGAAAGAAGGAAATATAGTTGTTGCAAAATTATTTGGAGTTATGCCATTTTAAAATTAAAATTGTCGTTGTACTCAGCGAGTCATTTTAGAATAAGTCCTTTTTTTATTAAATACCAGTTACTTTTTTGTAAAATTTTTGGAATCAAGTCAGTTTAGACTTAAAGCAGTGTCAAATTTCCGTCGCATGCGACAACATACTGAAATGATACTCTTTAGTATTAAAAAGACGCGCGAATACCGTTAATATGAAAAAGGCATAAATAGGTTCCTCTAATTGGGGAGAAGCGACTTAGTATTAGGTCCAGTGGCAGCTGATAGAGGGCGGTATTTAGTGCCATTTTATGATTAAACCCAGAAATATACAATTTTCGAGTTGTGTCGCTTTACTTTTAAAGGTGCGATATATCCTTCTTATCTTAAACATTTTTATTATAATAATTATTGTTAATAACAAAATTAGAATTATTATAGTGAAAACTTGAACCATTGGATGAATTATTATTATCATAGGTTGGAGGTGTTTGAATTTGGGCTTCAGCATTAGAAGTAGATAACGGTGTATTTTCGGCTCTCATTTGCGACAAAATCTTCATATAATGCTGCTCGCTGAGCTGGAGATAGGGAGTAACAGAATTTATAGAACTATGGCCCGTTATTTTGATGACTTCCTGGAGGAGTACTTACTGTTGAAGCTCTATTAGAGTGATTGGTGATTTTTTTTATTTTTAGTATCTAGGCCGATGTTGATTGCTCCCATTTGTATCCAGTTTCTTATAATGTTAATACCTGCTGGACAATTCTTAAACAATGGGGAATTATCATTCTGTTTCCATTTCTGATTGACCGTCAAAAATAATCGATTAGTTTTAATGTTTTCGCCTCTTTTGGACATTAGCTAAAAATATAATCGTATTGGACATAAATCCGGATTCACAAGATTTTTTACACGCCACTTACTTTTGCATGTTCGACTTGCTCCTCCTTGCGCCGTTTTAGCAAATATTGGATGGTATTCCAGACGACCGGTAATAGACCCGTTATTATATTTTTCCTCCTTCAAATATTCCAATAGCAAAAAAACCGCTTCATTTTCCCTCCACGCTATATAGTTCGGATGCAGCTATGTGGAAAAATTTCCGTTAAAGCCTATCTGGGGTATTTTCATCCCAACTAAAGGCCATTTTTTTCTATTTCCTGTCTCGTCAAAGCTGTGGAACTCTCCTTTCGTGCACGAGGTACCGCCTGCAACTACTCTTTTCACTTTGCATTCCGGGCAAAACCGGCGCTTTGAAAAACCATATCATTGAATGGATCTATGCGGCGATTATATTTTTCAAAATATAGTTCCTGGAGCATTTTGACCGTTTTGTTCCATAAAAGCTTGACCACACCTTCTTTATAATCTCTTCCATCGGATGTTCGCACATTATATGCCCAGTCTTTTAAAATGTTGCACAAATCCTCGTCTGTTGTCGTTTTCTCAATTTTGAAACTTCGTGCAAGGCAACACTCAGTAAACTGCTTCCATACATATTTGTCTGAACGCTCGGTATTTTTTGGCTTTACATTTTTAATAGCATCGTCAACTTGAGGCAACAAAATTTTACCAAATCTTTCTTTTATCATTTTGTAACAAGAACTGACAGAAATGGAAAAGTAAGTTATTTTAAAATTTAAAGAATCAGTTCTAATTTAAGTTTGTTTTCGAAAAAAAACGTATTAATGCTATAATATTACCACATTTTCTTTATTGTTCTTCCATTTTATATTGTGCTAGTGAGGAAATATTTAATAAATTACAAATTTTACAAAATAAGGCAATGCGGATTATTTTAAATTGTGACAAATATACAAAAATTAATTTTATGTTGAAAAATTTAGATTGGTTGAATGTCAGAAATTTAATTTTTTATTTGGTATGTATCTTTATACATAAAATTAAAAAATAATTTATTGCCTGATTTTTTAGAAAATTTTTGTTCTTTTAATTATGACCATCATAATTATAAAACAAGACTAATCAAAATTTTTATGTGGATAGAGTGTCTAAAACATTAGCTTATAAATCTATTTTTTATAAAGGTTTGATAGAATATAATAATTTGGAAAATTCTATTAAATCTCAAAAATCATTAAAACTGTTTATAATAACTTTAAAATTACTTTTAATTAAAAAACAAAATGATACGTAATATTTGATACAATTTGTAAAATGTTTAACTTTTCTGTCTGTTTTTGTTAAAAAAAGGTTGCGTTTTAAAATTTAAAAATAAATCTATAAAAATGTGTTAAAAAAATGTAAAAAAAAATATTTAATTGTAGCTTTTAGCTAAATAAAGCCTGTTACTACTAGGTACTACTATAATGACTTTAGAAATACCTAATTTGTCAAAAAATTGCAATTATAATATGGCCACAAAGCGATAATCACCTAAATGATTATCACTTATTAATCACATCCTTCTATATAGAAAAAATATACATGGAGTTGTATATTCGTAATTAGTATATTAATTTAGCATTATTTTTTTTATTTTCTTATCTACGCCCTTAGCCGAATGGATGATGATAGTTTAGTTGGTAAAAAATACTTCCTTGTGCGTCTTTTCATAGTTTAATCTATCTTCTCTCCTTTCTTATCAGAGAAAAATGACACTGACCGTCGTCACCGCCACGTTATGAGTTTATTTTCAATTGAATTGTCACCTAAACCCTGTCAGTTTATATTGACAAATTTTTTAGAAACATCACGTGCTGAAAAGCTACTGTTTTGTTCGGATCTTTTTGGCAAACAATACATAATTTTGTTAAACATTAATTATACCAATAGCAAACAACGTTATACGTGTAACTGTTAATGCTTTTACAATACACTGAGAAAAATCCTTCTATTTCTTATAAGAATTCACATTATAGCACATTAAAAAATAAATCCAGTTTTTATGCGATTCATTATGGTTTTTAAATTCGCGGTATGTAGTATAAAATAACTTTTAATTTTAAAACTCCTTTCTTAAGCTGGGTGTTTATTTAGTAACTAATTATATGTACGTCCTTTGTGGATATTTAAATGATTTTAGCGTTTAGTAAAAACTATGGTTAATACAATATTCCGACGTTCAAAAATTAAACCGACATAATATTGAGGCTTATTCAGGTTGTCCATTACGGAAAAAAAAATTCTTATTTCAAGAACATATACAGTGTCACCAGTAAAGTCCGCATCATATGGGATTTTTTTTATTAATAAATTTATTCGAAATTCGACTTTGGCATCAAGTTCTGCTTCGATCGAGATGAAAATTAAGTAAAAAAATAGTAGTCACGTGATTCGCATTATCTGTCAAATTTTAATATTTTCCAAAAATAATTCAAAAGTGGGGTTATTTCTGAAAATATCGAAAAAAGTTATTAGAAAAAGTTTTTTTAAATGCAGTTTTTAGCCCACGTGCAAAATTTCAGATGCATAAGATAATTTTGATTCAACACCGTTTAATGTTGTATGTGAAGGCAACGCGCTTTCCTACTGTAAGACAACGAAAATTGCTAGACCGTTGTGTAGTGATAATATCACGGTAATTTAGCCAATAGGAAATAGGAGTTATTGCAACCACAGAATGGTTTATAGCCATTATTGCTCTGAATATTCACAGTAATTATCAAGTTCTATTGGGGGTGTAATATGATTTTAAATACTTTATAAGTTTCGACTGGCAGTTGTAATGGAACTTGACATTAATCATAATAATATTTGCTTGCTATGATTGATATACTTACCACTGTTGTTCTCAAAAATTTAAACAGCTTATTGTGTGATATTGTTCTTGTCGTTTAACGTTACATATGATTATCTCTTATGCAATATGGTTTATTGAGATTCTAAAATGCGTCCATACATTATAAAGTCCAATACTTACGATTGGTTGTGCAAAAGAAGAATCCTCTATTGCTTTATCTGTCATGGAAAGTTTAAAAAAACTTACATACGAAGTAAAAATAAATTAATTGAAACAGGTAGTGGTACGATCAATAAAATACAAATTCAGACAGGACAGCTAGAAAACTCCGAACAACGATGTAACCTGCGTAACAAATACGTTAAAAAAAAAACACAAAGTCTTTCTCCACAATTTTTTATTCGAATAAATAGGCGAACCTAGAATGATTCCTAATAAATTGCATCGACATGTTTCGATTGTAGAAACACTCATCATCAGGAAAACGAAGTAAATGGTACAATGCTGATGTTGTTAGCAGTAGCGAAAATCAAGTGACACTAAGCCGTAATGGAGCTTTCAATGGTACATACGAGGAGTGAAAAAATTTGAATAGTCAAAAGACAGAAAAGATTTCAGCATTCTGAAAAGTCAAGGACCAGTGCAAAGCCACTGTCTTGGGTGGGAAATGAAAAGAAAAAAAATATGGAGTTTTAAATAGAATTTGTAAAAATCATTTTTAAGTGTGTGTAATGAAAAACCTTTAGTTTAATTCAACTATGTCGGAGACATGTGAAGGTGGTAAAATAAGAGGGAAAGAAAAAAGAAATAGTATATTACATACCGAAGAGGAAAGTGTTTCATTAATGTCGAGAGATTAGTTAGTTATCCGAGACGCGAAGCGTCGAGGTTAACTTTAATCTCGTGACAGTAATGAAAACTTAGTGCCTTAGTAATGGAGCATTCAGAACGCCATTCCAAATTCAACGACACTCCATACGTCACCTTTTGATACTATTATTTTTAATTTTATTTTTATTTTTTCGTCTAGATTGCTATGAACTGTCTAAAATTGTTTACTTCTAAACCAAAATCTTAAAAATACTTTTTCCAAGAGAACTCAATTTTTCCAAACGCGAAAAAATCCAACGGGGTAATATCTGGCGACCTGATAAATAAAATCATTAGTTATTTAAGTCCCTATTAAGGTATAATTATTTATTACATACCTAGGAGGCCATCTTATAGGGCCAGTAGTACCAATCCAATTTTCTCCAAATCTGTTGTTTAGATACTCTTGGACTGCGCGAGCATTATGTGCTGGCGCACCATCTTGCTGGAAGATAATGTTAGCCCTGTTTTGTAGCGGCAACTCATCCAAAATCTGCTCAATTTCATCCCTGAGGAAATGAAGATATCTTTCACCCGTTAAGTGCCCATCAAAAAAAATTTGGCCTACTATTCTATCTCCAATAATTTCAAGCCAACAGTTAAAACCAAACCTCGCTTGAAAATTACCTTCCTCCATTAGGTGTAGATTATCTTAAGCCCAATACCTTTTATTATTTCTATTAAACATTCCTAGGTTAGTAAATCTACTTTCGTCTAAATACAAAATATTACATGGAAATGTCGGATCTTTATAATTTTTGTCTAGAAACCAATTGCAATACTCCAATCTTCTGGCTAAATCATCTTCGTAAAGATGCTGATGGATTTGATACTTAAATGAGTGATACTTGTATTTATGTAAAATTCTTCAGGCCGACGAGATAGTTGTCGCGCATTCTAAAGCATTTTCTCTAAGCGATGCTGTTTTGTATACCTCGACATATGCCAACACATCAATTTCCTTCTCTTCGTTAATAATAATTTGTTCTTCTTCGGGTTCGGGCTCATTCCTCAGCTTCTGAATTAGCCTAGGAAAGTAATGTCTCGAAGGCTGTCGTCTATCGGGAAACCTGTCAGCATATACCCTGGCTGCTTGAGAACTTTTTTGCAATCATCCGCCATAAATTAGTACCATATCGATTTTTTTAGTTTCTGTTATAGGTTTCCATTTTAATATTTTATTACAAAATTAGAACTAATACACACTGGCCGAAAAATCAAACGATAAAATAGCAAGCTACTGTCTGTTGTCATGTCAAACTTATTTCAATGATGGCGGATTTTAAATTTGTAATTATGCTCATTTGTTTATGAGCATTATGGCGTCATGGGTACCTAGATAAATGCAAAGCGGCAAAGCCGTTTGCGCTTCGTGTTTTATTTTTTCTCATAAAATGTTGTTTTTTATAAATTATCGCTGCTCTTGACATTAGGATGTGTGATATAAAATTGTTGGAAAAAAAGTGCTCTATCTTTTTGCCCGAGTGAGCCAATATGTTTCCTGGAAAAATTGAGTTCTTTTGGAAAAAGCCTTTTTAAAAAGTTAAAAAATAGGTATGTAAAAAATTTAAACCGCAATAAAACTTGAAAATTGCATTTTTATCAAGATTTTAGTTTAGAAGTAAACAATTTTAGAGAGTTCATAGCCATCTAGACGAAAAAATAAAAATAAAATTAAAAATAATTTAAAGTATCAAAAAGTGACGTATGGAGTGTCGTTGAATTTGAAATGGTGTTCTGAATCGATATAGCGAAAAATATACAGGGTGTTCCATTTAAAAATCTAAGGTTGAGATTATTTTAAGTTAAACCGGAAGTGATAAGATGGCATCCGCTATGTCATCAAAAGCAAAAGAATATCACATATAAACACACAAAATTTTAAATCTGTAATTTAAACAACAAAAAGTTATAGGGGCGAGCGTACCTCCTGAAACACCCGGTATGTATAAGCAAACCTGTTGTATTAGATCGTTTTCCTCAGTGTATTAATAAAAATGAATTATTCTCATTACCATTAATTAGTATGCTTTAGTCACCCACAACTACATATTTTATGCAAATAGACCAGAAGGTTTCGGAATCGCGATGCGTGAAGGACAATAAAAATAGCGTAAAAATAACAATGGCGAAATCAACACTGTAATAATTATTGTGTTATTTAACACGCCGCATACAGGTCCGCGTCCGAAGTTGACCTTACATACTTTCATCAAATATTTAATTAAATTCGGTCTAATTTATCATCTTTTGTTGTTGACGTTGGGTTTAGCTGCAGTTGTGTATACCGGGTTTCCACGGAAGGTGGCTCGCCCCTCTAACTTTTTTTATTTTTCAAGATAATGGAATAAAATTTGGGGCAAAAAACTGCATTTTTTGACAGGTGACTCAACAATATGTAACTTCCGGTTTAACCGGAACCGAAAAAATTATTATTTTCCATGTTTTTTAAACAAACTAATTTACTTTGGCAAAAGCTATTTGCATTTCAATTTTCTTCAAGGCATGATTTTGTTTTATCAGTTTTGCTGGTCACAGGCTACTTGATGCATTTAAATCTAAATTTATTCTCAAAAGATGCTTCATTTTAGGAAAGTTCCAAGTTAACTTTTTAAAGTTTTTTAATGGCAGCTTTTCTAAAACCTAATAGTGTATGGTAGCAAAATAATCGTAATAAAATCCTCTTTTTTCTTAACCCGACGAGCCACCATGTTGCCCTTTAAAAAAAATTAGTTAGAGACAAAAGGTTAAATTTTACATAGCACATAGTATTGGACCAAAAATAGTAAAATTGTATTTTTCCCAAGATTAAAGAACTGAAATAAGTGATTTTATGGTATTCATAGCCCTCTAGATAAAACAATAAATTTGGAAAAAAAATATTTTCTTGGTGACAAAAAGTGACGAGTGACACATCGTTGTATTTATAATGTCATATGGAGTCAAAAAAGTAAAAATATACCAGGTATTCCGTTTAAAAATCGAAAGTTTATGTCACTTTCGGTTAAACCGGAAGTTCCATAATGTTGAGTCACCTGTCAAAAAATGCAGTTTTATGTCGTATACAAATCACCCAAATTTTATTTCATTATCTTGAAAAATAAAAAAGTTAGAGGGGAGAGTCACCTTTCGTGGACACCCGGTATTGTGGAGCTTCCAAAAATAAAAGCGGGAGATATTACCTACATTTTTTTCTATTCCTTCAGGTTTTATAAAAAAAAAAACACAAGAACATTTAGCAGTTTCTACTTCTACATAATAACATAATATACCACTTCACATATATCTGGAAAAGGAGGCTAAATGGGCCACCTATAGACTATATCAAGCAGCTAATAATAGGCCGCAGTCATGTATCATGGAGGACACCATCATGTTGGGGAACACGTTAGCCTGCGGCATGTTGAATGTGCCCTGAAACATAATGACAAGAAAACCCAACAACGAACCACCTTACAAAATCATCCACTCAAGAAGGGATAAATGGGTCAATAACAGTGCTGACCTGCTAAAGGCAGAATTTGGAATATTTACAGACGGCTCCAAAACTAAAGAAGGTATTGGAGCCGGAATTTATGGCAAAAACCCAAAAATAGAACTAACTATCAGCCTGGGAACTATGACAACCATATTTCAAGCAGAGGTTTATGCAATTGAAATGTGTGCAAGACTGCTAATAGATCGACGGTATACACATAGGTCAATCAAGATATTCTCCGACAGTCAAGCTGCGTTAAAAGCTCTTGAATCGAGATGGTGTACCTCAAAAACGGTGTGGAGCTGTCACGAAATACTATCCGAACTAAGTCTGAACAACAAAATAACCTTAATATGGATACCGGGACACATGGGTCTGGAGGGTAATGAGGCTGCCGACAAGCTCGCCAAGAGAGGTGCAGCACTAAAATTCACAGGACCCGAGCCGGTAATAAGTAAATATCATGCTACGGCCAAGAAAACAATACTAGCCGAAGCAAAAAGCAAATGGGAAAGACACTGGTTAAATTTACCAGGTCTAACACACTCAAAAGCATTTATAAACAGCCATATAAATCAACAGCTAATTGACAATCTACTAGTGCTCAACAGGTCATGCCTTAAAGCACTAGTGGGATTGTACACCGGCCACTGCAGATTGCGACACCATATGTATAAAATTGGAGTGGCCCCAACTGATGAATGCCGGCATTGCATGGAAGATGCAGAAACAGCAGAACACGTAACGTGCGCTTGCCCCGCAGCAGGAAGAATCAGATTCGCCCTATTTGGCGAGGTGACTCTGCTGCCGGATGACATGAAAAATGTCTCTCCCAATACCATCATTAACTTCATCAAAAAGTTCCTATTGGGGGAAATATAAATAAGGTATGAGCCACAATAGACCGCATGGTCGCAGTGGAGGGTTAGCTGTAACCCACTCACTTTTAACCTATCACCTATAACATAATTAGGGCGCAAAAAATTAAAAATTAAAATTGACGGTGTTCGGAATATTAACAATCCTCTATTTCACTAGTTTCCTAGTGGTTTGGAGCCTTGAACAATTCTCTTCCACCAAGTTATTAAGCCCCAAAATACGAAGAAACAAAAATCTTATCTCTTACCGTTTTCAAGATCTCCATGTACGCACACAAATTTGTAGCATCCTGAATAGTATTAAAAAAATCGTATTTTATAAAAATTGTATCAATAAATCAATTTGGTTATTGAAAGAAGGGACTCTCCCTTTTTCAATTCCACTCAAAAAACACAAAAGTCCCGTATTAATCCTTTATTAAATTTTACAATAGCTTGTCAAAAACTTTTTTCATTAGATCGTATGTTCACCAATTGTAAAAAATATCCGGGAAAAATTTATAATTTCCTTTTGTTATTTCCGTTTTTCGAGTAAAAAAAAAAGGGTTTTTTGTTAACTTTTAGCGGTGATTGGAATACGTTGATTATTAAAAGTACTTTTTTAATGTAGTTAGTTTTCGCATTCATCTGCATGCAAATATACTAGATTTCATAAGTAAAATACATAATGAGCCTAATGAATAAAAATGTAGCGATCGTTTTTTCTTATAAAATCGAAGTAAATTCTTGAAAACCAATGAATAAAAACTAAAGTAATTGCTTTTGCGTCCAGCAATAAAATTGCTTAAAAGTAAAGGAATTGCTTCTAGTCAATGCTTTTTCTTTAAAAAAATAGAAGCAATTGATATCGTTTGCTTAAAATGTTATGAATAAATTAAGGAATTGCTTTTTCTAGTGTAGCAATCGCTTTCAACTATTTAAGGTAGGTGGACCCCTGCATCATTTGCTTGGTAGCAGTCAACGTTAGTTCTCCGCGGCATACACGTGTGTTGCTCATAATTTGTTTCTTCAATTATTATGGCTGAATATATGAACATCCGTAAAAGAAAAATCTACAGCGTACGTAAAAATTACAGATAATATGATGATTTTAGAAAGTTATATCGATTTGACTGCGAAAATTTTGACTGGTTGGCAAATTATTTTTTGACTGATACTGGTGAAAGGCGTGGGGGTGCACTGTCGCCTTTAAATTAGCTGAAAGTCTTTCTGCGGATTGTCGGATCCGGGCTTGCAAAATTTTGTAGGTGAAGAACTCGGTGTTCACCAAACTACTGTCTATAAGACATACACTTCTTTAATGGATGCAGTTTTGGAGAAGGCCAATATTTTTATTAAATTCCCTACAAGTGCTAAAGCTGTTGTAGAAGCTAAACGGTTGTGGTCAGAGAGATTTATTTATGTTCCTTTAATTTGTGAATGAATATCAATAATTGCTTGTCTATAATTTCTTCATCACTACTATCACTTTCCTCATTTCCACTGAAATCTGCCATATCACAAATATAAGTTTCCTATTTTCCACAAAAACATAACAAATTACTGTTGTACTAAATAAATAGACCAACGTTGTTGTATTTACGTCAACTTTTTGCAAATCAGGCATCAAACTAAACATGAAATCTATAATCTGAACAAGTGAATAAGCCACGTCTGAACTTGTGATGAACAAGCATTTGCTACAGATGTGTAAGAAAAGCAGCAATTGCTTCAAAATTTTATTCATATCTAGATCTAGCAATTGAAGGGGCAAGTGGATGAAGGGGTTAAGTGACATTTTTTGAATAATGACGATATTGTTGTGGATGAAGGAGTTATGTACATATGCAACTTATACACAATCCCATTTAACACTACTTGCCTTTGTTAAGTAAATATGAAGTAGTAAGAAGGGGTTATGTTACCAAAAATAATAAATCTGTTGTGGAAGAAGGAGGTATGAACCCATAAGCCCCGCATTTGCCACGTTTTATAAATAACGGTATTGTGGAAGAAAGAACTATGTACCCATAACCTCTTCATCCACTTAAAATAATGAGATACGTTACTGTAAAAGAAGGGTATATATGTATCCATAACATAGAGGCTTTTATGAAAACATTATTGGTATTGAACCAGAAGGTCCCAAACAAAAAAAACGCACGTCGTCGTACCAAATAATTATTATTATTTGTATTTTTTTGACTTGAATTAATTCCAATAAAGTACATGACCCACATTTTAATTAATACCGCCTAAGGAGAATTTGGAAGAAGGGGTTATGTACATTCAAACATCAAATTTTACCAAAATAAATTACAAAAACCGAAATGTTTATGCATATTAAAAAAGCATATTAATTATTTTTCTTGCTTGGCTGGTTTCAATTCAAAATATTGTTTTTTAAGAAAGTAGCAAAAATATGAACTAAAACTCAATTTATTCAGAAACAACTTTTTGTAACATAACTCGTTCATCCACTTCCCCTTCAATTGCTTTTACTTATAGCAATTGCTAGTCAAGCAATTGCTTTTACTTAAAAGTAATTGCTTCAAGTAATTGCTTAATTTTTATTCATTATAGGCTCATTTGCTCTACAAGCTGTGCAAATGAGTTTAAAACTCATTGCACAGTAATAAAGAATAGTACTTCGACTGAACTTTCGACCATGTAAGTAAAGTATCAACTGGGTTCTGCTTTAAATGTAATAAGTCGACTGGAAGACTTTGCCTTGTTTTCACCAGACTCCGTGTAAAGAAATAATAAATGTTACTTTTTCAACCTATATACTTTAAAAACAAAGATAATATGTACACTTAATTCCTTCGGTAGGTATGTAAATATGTTTATCCACAGATATCCCGAAAATCACACAATTTGGATAATTTTTTGATTAAGTATGGCGTTTCCGAATGTGTATAGTTTCATCGTAAACAGTTTTATATATATAATATTCAATACGTACGGTTTAAAATGGAGTCGTTTGTATAATACGATTAAGGCCATAATGGATGTAATGGAAGTTTGAGGGTTACAGAATACGAATTGAAAATAACGGATCGAATATGGCGGGCAAAATCTTTCCATGATGCAATGTTGATAAAAAAAAGTTGGTTTAAGATGGTACCACAACCACCTTGAAAGAAGCCGTGAAACAGAAACATCGACAACACTGCTTGAAGATCCATGTATCACGTGACTTTTTTGAGGTTACCCATGGTTTAGTATGTAATTTACGCGCGTATTAATTTGTATTTTTATCCGGTTTTCGATTGATATCTAATAGAAAATTTAAGTGACATGATTGCTAAGAACCTCTACAAAACACTGATCAAAATTGTTGGTGCTTTAATAGCATTAATAAAGTGAAAAATCCAACAGCCTGGCCGGCCTGGCGGTTTGTTTACGGGTCTTTCTTGTATTCTAGTTAGCTCTTTGGGATAAACTTTACTGTTTTGTGGCTACAGTTACTTTATTAAATATTGAAGTGTTTATTTAACTTGAAGGTATGTATATGTGAATTAGTTTAAAAATATCACTAGTAGAGATAGTTCATAAGTATGTAGGATACCTTTAGATACCTAGGTACTTAGGTAAGTACCTACTATTTTGTTTATTTATCAACATGCCAAGCCCCTGCTATATTCCTGGGTGTAACTATAACTATAAAAGTGTTTTAAAAACAGGTGAAGAGAGTGTAATATATTTGTATAGTTTAGATTTGACCAATGGCTGTATAAATATTGTTAATCAGGTTTCAGTGGACATTGATATGAAGGTTAAGGTTTTTTTAAAAGGTAATGAATCTGCTTACAATGATTTAAAATAGATTTTACCCTTTGAAATGAAACTAAGCAGGTGGTCTCAGCTTGAAAACTTATTGTCTCGGTACCAATTCATACATTGTGAAAGTAACGAAGTTACCCAGATAGTAGGTGACTTTCTTAAGACAAGCGTAGATTTCTTAAACAAACCTTAAGCTTACTAAATTTCAGAATATAATAGTCAATCCTGTAACACCATAAGTGTAAGGAGAGAAGAATATTTAAAATTGGAACAGTAGATGTTGTAAAAAGTTTTTCAAATGAGGAGTAACTGAGAAGTCACATATTAGTGAATCAGTAACGTAAGTGTCAGGAGAGAAGAATATTAAGAATTGGAATAGTTGTAAAAAGTTTTTATTATAAAATGAAGAGTAACTGAAAAGTCACAAATTAGTGAATCAGCAACGTAAGTGTGAGGAGGGAAGGGTATTTTGTAATTGGCATAGAAGATGATTTAAATTTTTTTTTATATGTCATGTAGACATCCTTGTTTGTGAGTAGTAGTAATAATATAATAGTTCTAGAGCTGAGGTTGTCAGCTCCATTTCACTTTTGTTAAAAAATTTTAAAGTTTAATTTTAATTATCAATGTCTAGAACAAAGATTCTGAACTATTATTCTTACTACTCATAAACAAGGATGTCTCCATGACATAAAAAAACTTTTAAATCATCTTCTATGCCAGTTTCAAATACTCCTCCCTCCTCACACTTATGTTGCCGATTCACTAATTTGTGACTTTTCAGTTACTCTTCATTTTATAATAAAAAACTTTTTACAACATCTACTATTCCAATTTTAAATATTCTTCTCTCCTCACACTTATGGTGCTGTCTCACTAATATGACACATAGCTTATTACTGCTATGATAACTTTATAACTTAGTTTCTACCAATACTTCACGAATGGCCTCTCGTTAAGTCTATCATTACGTTGAACGTTTTTCCAAATACTTTACTTGTTCTTTCCATCATCTTGTAGCTCCATTTGGACTGTGCGCACCTATTGTATTTCTTATACTCCTTATTATATTATCCTGATGATGAATGTATATATATTCGAAACATGTAGAGAATTTACCCTTTAATAAAACTTGCCTTATTTCTTTCCCTTTTAAACATACACTCCACTTAAAGTATGGACTATTTCTTCAAGTTGAAAATTGTATTAGGTTTTTTAAAGGTCCCTCACACTCGTACATTAAATTTTATTATCTCCTAATAGCCCTATTAAAATTTATTTGGAAAAAACACTGCGTAGATTTTTTAACCCGGTATAATGCTGAATGAAAGAGAAAAAAACTGTATTGGTGCGGAAATACTCTCTCTGACATACTCTATAATGTATGTTAAAAGCGAGAGGGCACATTATTACTTAAGTAAATTATAAGAGTATAATTTATCTACCAAGGAACACAGGCGTGCTTCTCAATAATAAATAATGTTCTCCTGTAGACATGGAGAATGTCATATGAATAACGCTAGTCGGCAAATAGGGGACAGTGGGGAAATGGTGGTCTCCTATAAGCTGACGTATTTGTAAGTACCAAAAAAATAACCAAGAATAACGGTGGAAACAATATTATTTTTAAAACACCTCTTCAAATAGTCATAAATTATCTAGGTAAGGTCTGTCCTATGACCGCTGGTTGTTACGTCAGGACTAGCGCTTATCTTTCTAACATTCGTGAACTGGGTGAGATATAGTCGGATCTGGTCTTATCGTGCGGGTCATACGATTCAAGAAAGACATACTCTCAGTTTTTGTTTTCTTTACTTGCGTTTAATTTTACCCTCTAGATAAAATACGTAAGATAAATGAGACAGACTTATTCCATTTTGACATGAAAAAAAAGGATATGTATTTACTTTCCAGCGATTCTAAAAAAGCTTATAATAGCACCAGCTACGTTTTATTTTAAATATGCCAGTTTTGTGACTTTCACAGTGTGTGACAAAATGAAACAATTTTCTGGGTTTTTGCATCCCCAATCAAAAAAAAATGGTACTTAATCTGATAAACTATTTCGAAAATAAAAGAAAAAGTGGAAATTCTCCAACCAATATTCAGGAAACAGTAGCCATAGCACTGGGAATTAGTTTAAGGCCTGTACAGAAAATTGTGCATGAAACAAAACATAACATAATACCCAAGAATACTAAAAAGTGTAAACGAAGAAAGCCAAAGACTGAGGATTTAAGCAAAAATATTAAAATGGGAGTTCGAAATGTGATTTACGATTTATACAAATCAAAAATCAATGTAACTCTTCCAGTTTTACAAAAAAACATTAAAAATTCGGGGTGTTTTAGAAATTGGACTTGAAGCGTTATCAAAATTAATAAAAAATTTAGGTTTTCGCTATAAAAAATACTGTAACCGAAGATTTTTATGTGAGCAGCCACAGATAGTGAGTCAGTTTTTAAAAAAATATACGGACAATTACAAATCGAAATTTAGAAAAGTGGTATTTTTAGACGAAACGTGGATATTTTCGAATGGAAGTGGTTCAAAATCTTGGCAAGATGAGTTTGTAAAAAGTGTTAAAAGGAAAAAGGGGGTGCGGTACGGGAAAGCGTTTTATTATTTTGCATGCCGGTTCTGCAACAGGATATATTGCAGGTGCGAGTTTAATTTTTTCTTCAACATCAAAAAGTGCTGACTATCATGATAATATGAATTGCGAAATGTTTGAAAAATTGTTAAAAGTTCAATTGATACCAAATTTGGATGCTCCGTCTTTAATTGTATTAGATAATGCATCATATCATTCAAGAATTTTAAATAAACAGCCTACTTCATCTTGGAGGAAAAGTGATATTTATGAGTGACTGGAAAAACACAACCAAAATCCTTTACCAAATATGCTTAAATCGGAACTCCTGTCAATAGCAAAGTCTTTAAAAAAAACCCAAAATATACGCGGTAGATGAAATACTGCGTGAATATGGTCATGAGGTTCTACGACTGCCGCCATATCATTGCCAGTTTAACGCAATAGAATTAATATAGGCTGGTGCAAAGTCTTATTATGAAAAACATGTAGGTGATTGTCTTAAATCCGACCAAGTACAAATAGTTTGGCAAGATTCGTTAGATCATATTACACAAGAGTACTGAAAGAAATCGGTGGAACATACAGAAATATTAATAAGGGATTGGTGGGATCGAGAACAAGTACTAGATGTCGAAGTAGCGCCAATGATAATTGCTCCATTCGAAGACGACTCAGACGACGAGGGCTTTTCAGATTTTATAAGTGACGATGAGAGTTTTTAGGCTATAATTATAAACGGTGTTTTTCGTTTACATTTTTTTGTATTCTTGGGTATTATATTATGCTTTTTTTTCATGCACATTATTCTGCATAGTCCTTAAATTAATTCCCAGTGTTTTCATTACGGTTTCCTGCATATTGGTTTGCGAATTTCCACTTTTTCTTTCATTATCGAAATAGTTTATCAGACTAAATGCCATTGTATTTTTAGGTTTTAGTAGTAAAATTGTTAAAATAAATTGCACTCTTTATTATTGTCGTTTTTAATTAAACGGTACAGTAGGTATATAATTAACGATTATATAATTTTTTTGTAACTTTTTCAACTCCCCTGTACATAATTTTTACAAAACTAATAATATTAGGTATATGTGGCTATCTTCGCGATAGCTAAAATAATGAAACTATTTTTCCTTCCTTCGGTATATTTGTAAATAATCTCACAACATTTTGATAGCCTCTGTGTTGTCTGGTTTGACGCATATGATCAGTGACCTTTGAACCCGCACGTTAAGACCAGATCTGACTATAGTTAATTTGCGTCAATAATGAATGTCGTATAATTTTATCAGTCAAAAAAGTTTTATTGTCATTTTTGACAGTGACATTTTTAATCAACGTTATTTCAAAAATGTCACGGTATTGTGAAAGGAACAAGCATTAATTTAAATTAAATTTATTTGATTATTTTTAAAGAGAAAGTAATGCCGGAAAGACTCTTTTACCCTTTAGCGCACTTTACTATAGATATAATAAAGCAGGAATTGTGAAAACATAAATAATAAACATGAAAAATATATGGCAATGTTTTTATAAATACCTAGGTATCTGTTTTAACGAGTTTCTGATGCTTTGGAAGTTTCGTGTTCAACAATCCAACGAATTAACGCAAAGAGGATAGAGAAGGATGTAGATTTTAAGAGTCGCAATAATGTAGCTCTTTTATCATCCCGAAGTCGACAACTTCACGAAATTCATGAACATACCATAAGAGAATGTATTTATGGGATGTATAGAGCAGGTGAACACGTTTTCATTCGCTCAATACAACTAAACTTTAAAATCATTGATGGTGTTGGAATATACACTGGTTCGTTAGCGGACTGTTTAAAAAATTAAAATTTAAACGGCATAAATGTACCGGGTGTTCCACCTAAGGAGGTAATCGGCTATATCTCAGAAAGTAATAATACTAGGACTTTGGGAAAAATATATGTCTATAAAAGCGGCCAAGAGAAATTGCTGGAAATAATTTTCAAGTTCGAAAAATGACCGCTAGGGGGCGTAAGAGAACTTTCAAAATAGAAATGCCGATTTCCTCTTGATTTTTCTCAATAAAAATATGTCAAAAATATAAGCATCGTATTCTTCATAAAATTATGCAACTTTATGTTAGAAATCATTTTTTTCTATTTTCAATAATAAAGTGGTGGGAGAAGGTCAAACCTTTTTTCTTTCAAACGCTGATTTATCTGTTTTGGATAAACCGATTTTATTCAACTTGGTCTTGAAAAAAAGCCCTTCTTTTCCTCTATACGTAGATCTATTAACTAAACCATATTGATTCTGATGGTGGCCACTAGATGGCGTTTTTCCGTAATTCCTCAATGAATAAGGATTTTCTCAAAAAAATCAAATCTTATGATATGACTTTTTCATCATATTTTATCTTAGGCTTATAAAGGCTATTAAATAGTGGAATAAAAAGTCCAAGTCCGTATTTAAAGTAAAAAAGTTGATGATGGTCGCTCGAATCCGAAACGTCGAATTAAAAAACTAACCCCATTAGCTTGTAGAGGAGGAAAAGTTACTACAAAGAACTGAAAACAGCAACGTGATATATTTTGTGTGATTTAATTGATTAATGAATGTTTTAAAAAATGGCCTATTTTTCCATATTAATTATTATTATCCCTAATTTCTCTAGTTTAACAAAAGATATCACGTTGCGGTTTTCAGTTCCTTATGGTAACTTCTCCTCCTCTACAAGCTGATGGGGTTAGTTTTTTAATCCGACGTTTCGGATTCCAGCGACCATCATCAACTTTTTTATTTTAAATACGGACCTGAATTTTTTATCCCACTATTTAATAGCCTTTATAAGCCTAAAATAAAATATGATGAAAAAGTCATATCGTAGCATTTGATTTTTTTGAGAAAATCCTTGTTCATTGAGGAATTACGGAAAAACGCCATCTAGTGGCCACCATCACAATCAATATGATATAGTTAATAGATCAACGTGTAGAGGAAAAGAAGGGTTTTTTTTTCAAGACCAACTTGAATAAAATCGGTTTATCCAAAGCAGAGATATCAGCGTTTGAAAGAAAAAAGGTTTGACCTTCTCCCACCACTTTATTATTGAAAATAGAAAAAAATTATTCCTAACGTAAAGTTGCATAATTTTAAGAACAATACAATGCTTATATTTTTAACATATTTTTATTAAGAAAAATCAAGATAAAATCGGCATTTCTATTTTGAAAGTTCTCTTACGCCCCCTAGCGGTCATTTTTCGAACTTGAAAATAATTTCCAGCAATTTCTCTTGGCCGCTTTTATAGACATATATTTTTTCCCAAAGTCCTAGTGTTATTACTTTCTGAGATATAGCCGATTACCTCTTTAGGTGGAACACCCGATACTGTATCAAACAGGCGTTTTTTAATAGAGCAACCCGATATAGCCTAAAAACGAATAGAATTTTTAAGAAAATTTAAAAATAAAAGCAACTCTCAATTTCCCTTAAAATCTGTTTTTCTGGATGAAATCTGGATATACAGTAAAGGGACATTTAGGCGAAGTTAGCAAGCTTATACTCTTCATGCAGTTAAATAAAATAATCAGATAGTGTACGGTATATCTTCTACATGCTGCTGGTTCAGAAAATGGATTTGTGAATAATGCAAGTTGGATATTCAAGTCTGGCCTGAAATCTGGTGATTATCATGACTTGATAAATAGTGAACACTTTGAGAAAGGGTTTGAAGAAAAATTGTTACCAAACTTGAAAGAACCATCGCTTATTATCATGGATAACGCCACCTATCATTCTGGGCTGATTGGGAAAATTTCAAATACAAGTTGGTCAACAAGATTACTTATTACATGGTTTGAACAATGGCAAATTTCGGTTTCACCATTTACAATGAAGGATCATATCTGGATAATAGTGACGCAGCATATCCCACCCAAACGTTACAAGTAATCTGGAAAGAGCTATTAATTTTATTTTTTAATTATTTTTATTTTACTTTAATAGGTTGGACGACCTAGCAGTGCAACATGGACATCGAGTTTTAAGACTTAAAAATTATGTAACACACACTAACAAAATTGATGTATGGGAACGGGAAAGATTTATCGATGCTTCAGATTATCTTCCCCTTATTATTAACTTGGATGAATCCGATGATGATGATGATGATGATGATGATGATGATGATGATGATGATGATGATGATGATGATGATGATGATGATGATGATGATGATGATGATGATGATGATGATGATGATGATGATGATGATGATGATGATGATGATGATGATGATGATGATGATGATGATGATGATGATGATGATGATGAGTCTTGCGAAGATGATTTATTTTAATTATTTAAAAACTGTATTTTGTTGTGTTGTCATTTTTTATTATTTTCTTTTTTATGATTTTATAAATAAGATGAAAATATTTGAAACAAAATTTATAGACTGATGCATAGAGATAAAAAAATATATGATTCAATTTTAAATTTTATACTTAAGTGAGTTTTATTTATTTTTCAGTAAATTTAAAATAATTAAAAATTGCATACTGATTTTCAAAAACAAAATGTTTCTACCCATGATACCTTTTACCATGAATAAACTACTTATTTCTGACTTCATTAGCAGTATAAAAATAATAATTATAAATGTATTTTATTTTGTCCACATGCATTCATCTTTATGTAGATCAAGCCTAAGAAAAATCATCCTTTACCACCGGTAAGTCAAACTAACTGAATAAATTTACGATGTACCGCAAATATATATACAGGGTGTTACTAAATGATGTGGCGTAATTTCAAGGGAGTATTCCTGAACCAAATTCAAATAGAAAAGTTCATATAAACATGTGTCCTGAAGAGTCTGGTTTTCAAGATTCTTGCCAATGGTAATTCGGCGGAGGCCCGGCGGCTCTATCAAGAAAGGTATCCTGACCGTGTCCTTCCATGTAGACAAATATTCATAAACATTCATCGTCGTCTGACTGAATCTGGCAGTTTTAAACGTAATACCTCAGAGGGAAGACCTCGTATAATTCGAACTCCAGCAGTTGAGGAGGCTGTCCTACATGCGGTCGAAGAGAATCCTGCAACTAGTACCCGAAAAATAGGTAGGGAATTAAATATTTGTTATAAAATGGCATGGGAAATTTTAAGAGATTCCCTGTTGTATCCTTATCACGTACAAAAAGTTCAGGCACTTCTGCCAAGAGATTTTGAACCGCGTACGCAATTTTGTAGATGGTATCATCAAAGACTTGCAGAAAATCCTCAATTTGATTCCATCATTATGTTTACGGACGAAGCCCATTTTTCCAGAAATTCAATAATTAATTTCCATAATAATCATAACTGGGCCCAAGAAAATCCTCATGCTATTACAGAGTCAAATGTTCAGGAACAATTTTCTGTCAACGTTTGGATCGGTATCTTAGATGACTATTTGATTGGACCATTTTTTTTACCACGACGTCTTAACGGACAATCTTACAGTCATTTTCTACAAAATGATTTGCCTCTGCTTCTTGAAATGTTCCTTTATATTTACGTCAACGACATTGGTTCATGCATGACGGTGCTCCTGCCCACTTTAGCATATTGGCTCGTGAGTATTTGAATGGAGCTTACCAAAATCGTTGGATAGGTCGTGGAGGACCACAATTCTGGCCACCTAGATCGCCTGACTTAAACAGCCTAGATTTCTATTTATGGGGGCACCTTAAAGCATTAGTTTATGTTACACCAATCGAGACAGAAGAACAACTAAAGAATAGAATTATTGACGGGTGTGAAACCATTCGTAACAATAATGGAATTTTCGAAAGAGTTCGTCGCTCGATGAGGAGAGCAGAAGCCTGCATAGAAGCGGAAGGTAGTCATTTCCAACATTTTTTGTAAATATTCATTACTATTCGTTTGTTAGATTTTAAAAAATGGCTTAGATATAAATATACTGAACGATCAAAGTTAACTTGATTTTATTTTAACAATTTTTCGACATGCAATGAAGTCCTTTTTATTTTTTTCCTCAAAAAGGAAGTAATATACGAAAAGATTTTAAGAAACAAAAAAGTTGTATTTGTAGATGCTCAATCTGAAAAAAATTTTAATTTTTCAAAAAACTCAGTAGCGTACATTTTTTTTGTCAATATTATTCGTGACACTGCCCCCCGAGACGCCACTGGAACTTATAATTTTCTTTTAGTTAGTGCCAACTTAGCGTCTTATTACAATAAATAACTATGCCAGATACCCTACCCTCGACAAAGAGGGATTCGGCAAAAATTACCAGATAGTGTGTGACAAATTCCCTGGCGTCGGAGATTGGCCTCGTTGCGGAAAAAGACCGACGTAAAATAAATAATTAAAAAAAAAAAAACTATGCCAGATTTCAACAAAATCGGTAAAAGGATCATTTAGATATTAATAAAAAACCATTTTTTTTTTAAAACTTTGACACCCTGTATCTTGAAAACCAGACTCTTTAGGACACCTGTTTATATGAACTTTTCTATTTGAATTTGGTTCGGGAATACTCCCTTGAAATTACGCAACATCATTAAGTAACACCCTGTATATATATATATATATATATATAGGGTGTCCGGAAAATACGTGTACAACGTTGTAAAAATAATGGTTTTTCCTAAATTACGTGAAAATCTGCTAATCGATTTTAATTATTTTTAGTATGTAGACTAATACTATAAAATGAGGTTTTCTAGTAGTATAGTCACCGGCTGTAAATAAGTGGACGTGTTATAAAAGTGATATAATACGTCAACATTTCTCCTCATTTTTTATATGAACGGCGTTATGACAACCCAGATATTTTTGTAGAGTGACTGGATGTATTTGGAAGCTATTTTACCTCTTTAATATTTTTCGTTGAATGAGCTGTTTTGCCAGAAGAAAATATTTGAATAACCGTTCGTGTGAACAAGCCCTAAGAACAAAGTTTTAACGATGCTTTTATAAAAAAGTAGAGTTAGTGGTATTAGCACAGTGGCGTCCAAACAAACAATTATAGTCTAAAAAAGTGACTTTTGCCAAAGGTTTTTACTATAAAGCCTGACAGGCCGCTTTAGATAGTCAGAAGTGAGTAATATAAACCACTTAATCACCTAGTGGAAAATAAAGCCAATGAGCCTTATAAATAAAAATTAAGCAATTACTTGAAGCAATTACTTTTTAGTAAAAGCAATTGTTTGACTAGCAAATGCTATAAGTAAAAGCAATTGCTAAATCTGGATATGAATAAAATTTTGAAGCAATTGCTGTTTTTCTTACACCTCTGTATCAAATGCTTATTCAACACAAGTTCAGACGTGGCTTATTCACTTGTTCAGATTATAAATTTGATGATCAGTTTGGTGCCTAATTTGCAAAAGAGTTGACGTAAATAAAACAACGTTGGTCTATTTATTTAGTACAATAGTAATCTGTTACGTTTTTGTGGAAAATAGGAAACTTATATTTGTGATATGGCAGATTTTAGTAAAAATGAGGAAAGTGATAGTAGTGATGAAGAAATTAAAGACAAGCAATTGACATTCGTTCACAAATTGAAGGAACATAAATAAATCTCTCTGACCACAACCGTTTAGTTTCCACAACAGCTTCAGCACTTGTAGGAAATTTGATAAAAATATTGGCCTTCTCCAAAACTGCATCCATTACAGAAGTGTATGTTTTACAGACAGTAGTTTGGTAAACACCGAGTTCTTCACCTACAGAATTTTAAAAGCCCGGATCCGACAATTTCCGCAGAAAGACTTTAATTTTATTTAAAGGCGACAGTGCACCCCCTCGCCTTTTACCAGTATCAGTCAAAAAATAATTTGCCAACCACTCAACATTTTCGCAGTCAAATCGATATAACTTTCTAAAATCATCATATCTGCAATTTTTACGTATACTTTAGAATATTTTTACGGACGTTCATATATTCAGCCCAAATTGAAGACACTAATTAAGAGCAACGCACGTGTATGCCGCCGAGAACTAAAGTTGACTGCTACCAAGCAAATGATGCAGGGGTCGACCTACCTTAAAAAGTTGAAAGCGATTGCTACACTAGAAAAAGCAATTTCTTAATTTATTCATCACATTTTAAGCAAACAATTGCTTCTATTTTTAAAGAAAACGCATTGACTAGAAGCAATTCCTGCACTTTTAAGCAATTGCTGGACGCAAAAGCAATTACTTTAGTTTTTATTCATTGGCTTTGAATTATTATTTGAAATTACTTCGATTATATAAGAAAAAGCGATTGCTACATTTTTATTCATTAGGCTCAAATGTAATAATCTGGTAAAAAACACTTGTCATTATGAGAATTGGGCTTCATAGACAAGGCCAAGTAGTCCTCTTCGTGGTAGTAAAGAGGTGTTTTTTACCTGTATTTAGACTTTGTGGACCTGTTATGGGCTATGAAGTTTATAGAAAACCATAACACTTTTTTTGTGCTACCGAGCTGAAAATTGGTATTTTTGGATAACTTTTAAGTGCAAACAACATTTCCTAATAAAAAAATTTTCCACAGTGAAAAATAAGGGCAATTTAGTCTTGAGAGAATTTAACGTTTTCACCTCTCCCTCGTATACGGCGCAATATTTACTAGTTTGGTCTATGCTCTTTTTTGTTTAGGGACATGCCAAACTTCTCCACCGCCAAAAAAATTTGGTAGGTTTTGAAATTTAAAAAAATCCTCTTTGGTGCGTACTTTCTGCCGGTCACTGTATAGATATTTATAAAACCACTATTTCATCGATGTGAGGTGAAAAATTAGGTGCGCGTAAAAAATGTTCATACACATTTCAATTTTACCTTAAAAAACTAACCGCGCCCCCGAAAAAAAGGCATTTAATTAAAAGAAACAAGGTAAATTAAAATTGAAAATGCAAAAAATTTAAATTATAGCCAATATTTTGTGCTTGGACGAATAAGTTAGCTCGTTTATGTGCTCGTGCCCTTATATTTGTTTTTGTTTTAGTGTTACAAGTAATTTAACATAATTAATTTAAGACAATACACCATGTTAAAAAAATTTGGCGTCAGTAAAATATTTTTCCTAAATGTCATGATTTCCAAAAGAAGAGGACTGTTTGGCTATAAAGAAATTATTTCAGTCATTACTATAACATATTTATACTTTAAAGCCTTCTGGGCTTTAAGTACAAAATGTAAGAGTAATATAGAATCACCTCAGAAAATGTTCCCATTGTAACCTGACCCTGAAGATATATTAAAGATAAAACGAAAAAAGTATTCTTCATTTATGGCCTAAAAGATATTTGGGCTTTTATGATAAAAATAACTTGCTTTGGCGTTCATTACTTACTTTCCATAGACCTAACTATCAAGTCGATTTTCGAGGTAAATATCTAGTATTTTGGACAATCTCTTGGGCCACTTATATTTTCCTACCTTGAAGACGTAATGACAAGTTCGAATCACTCTCTTTTGACCAAATAGTTGGTGTCTTTGGCCGTTTCGTCCAAAAAGCCGATTTGGAAGTAAAAACAGACTATTTTTTACTTAAGTAGGTCATTTTCTCCAAATTAGAGGTCGCTAAGGCTTTAAATGTTTGTTGGTAATGACTTTAAGTTTAACCAGAAGAATTTAATTAGTTTAAGAATTTAATTATATAATAAAGCACGAATACAGCAATGTTTGCCCAATTTCTGAAATTTTAAAATGTCGTTTTTATCAAAATTAATTAAACTTAATATTCAAAAAAACCTATAGGGGAAAGGACATATTCAGAATAAGTTATTACAATAATAAATAATGAGGCATTCATTTAAATTAATAATTGCCATGTAAGTCATTATTATAACCTAGTGTTTGGCTGTACTCACGTTACCCTACATTCGCGATATATCTTCCATTTTATGTCAAGTACGTTTTCTCCATTTAACGGCACGAAGTCGAGAAAATTGTCTGTATTTTCCGATATGGGAACAATAAATTGTGGAAGACATCTTTTATGCCCTGTTTGCCTTTTTGATGTAAATCGAGAGAAAGAGAAAAATATAAAGAAAGAAGGTATATGACGCAGAAAAGAAGACAATTTAAGTCAAAACATTTTACATATATATTTAAAAGAAGCGAAAAAATGCTACCACAAATTCCTGGAGTCTAAATATGACGATCTTATGCAACTGCGACAATCAATCTTTAGATTATCTAGACCACAAAATGTTTGGTTGCGGCCTTAATAGAAATGCAACCAAATTTCTTTACTCAGAACTGGCCCAACATAGTTTACTGCCCCCAAATTGTACCTCATTCATGGTCAACGCCAATATAAATCCAACGATAGAGTCAATATTTATAAAATATCTGAAACTGACCTACTTTAAAATATAATAAATCTAAAACTCCTTATCCTCCATAATTATCCTAATTTAACCATATGTGTTTTCCCATTTTTACTGGCCTTCACTGTCCTATGTATAAATTCAAGTCGCCCTGATAGGCCCCAGTGGCGTGAAACGAGTGTCCCTGTGCAGATCCCTATGTTACATGCCTATATCCCTATCATTAAATTGTAAAAAACTATTTAATCTATAATTTATTTAAGTAATATACTCTGCGGTGGCTAAATGAGCTACGCTCAAGGCCAAAAAAAAAAATATGACGATCTAAGTCAACTTACCTCAGTCCAAAAGTGGATGATTTCGGAGATACAAAGTGTCGAAAGTTTAATTTGGTTTTAGTTTTCCATAAATAGTTTTTTAATAATTGACGTTCCTTAATCATTTTCAGGACCATTTTGGGTTGGTTTCCATAGAAATTTTACATTTTCATTTCCATGATTGGAGAATTGAGCCAGATTTCTGTAAACCATCCGTTTATTTAATTCCTGATTTCACTTACCAGGCAAGATGTTTAGAATAGATTTTGGACCCATATAGGGCTTCTTGTTAACCCTTGTTGACTAAGTCTGCCTAACCAGTTTGAAATTGAACCGGGGCGGGGACCGCTTGCAATCACACTTTTTAACTAATTCAATTCAGACATATTTTTCAAAAAGTTGAAAGATAATTTTTCTGAATAGTATGAAATAGAGTTATCGGTAAAGAAAGCTTAGAAATTCCTAACTCAGCTCCTTCGTCGCCTTTATTGGTAAGTAATCATCTAAACTTGTTCTTTAATAAGTTCCTTCCAAACTTGTAACGTAGATAACTACATTAATTTTTGTACAAAGTTAGACTAGAAGAAGCAAAGGCTCTTTTAAGTAAGTATTAGCTATTAGCAATCTATCAGCCGTTGTCAAAATTAGACGGAACTAATTCGTAGTTTTAGTTTAGCTTCTAGCTTAGTTGAAGAACTTGTCCTATATGATTTGCCGTTGTTAATGCCTTTTAGCCTTCTTGTAATAATATTATTAACTTTTATATATTATATAAGAGTTAGGAGTCATAGAAAACAAATACAATTCGTGTAAAAGTGCAATTTAATTATGTTAATAAAAAATAATATGAGTTGCGGTTATCTAAATTACAGTTTTAAAAAAATGGTTATTTCGTTATTTCCCGAACGAACCAGAAAATGATATCCCTGAACAGGAATTAATTAATGTCTTTGTGTTGACCTTATCCCGATAACGACTGAAATCACAAATTAAAATTTATTCCCAACTTCCAAAGTTTTATTATTTAAACTACTGCATCGGTGTAGGCTTTTAGGTTGGGCTTTTTTAAAAGTTTTGGAATGATGGTTGTACATTTGTACTTCCAGGCGACTATACGGGCGGGCTTTGATATCTTTTTCATAAAAAGTTGTTCATAGCAGCTACGTCGAGACAGGGCCTGTTTTGCCAATAGGCCCGGGCCTAGGGCTCCATTTTCAGAGAGGCCGCACTTATTGAACAACACTATACTTATTCAAATAATTTAAGACAAAATACTTTATTTGCAAAACATTGTTAAAAATATAAGCCGATGGACCGATTTATTTATTACTAGGCCCAGTGGTGGATTTAGGGGGGCACCCCCTTTCCCCCTAAAGGTTTACATAAACAATTTGAAAATAATAATTGTATCAATTTTAATATATTTTCAATTTACACAGGTACTTATATATAGTATATTATACGACTGTGGCGGCTTTATAGAAAGGAGGCGCATCTAATATTTTTTGCAATGTTTACCTATTTACATATATCCATCAAAATCTTGCTGATTTTTAAGAGTTGATTTGAAAAAAACCTTTCGTTATTCATTTGCATTGTTCGGAATATTTTTTAAACTTTCATAGTTTTTAAACTTCATTATCTTTTTGATGATATAATAGTAATTTACGTTACAAATCCTCTGGGAGCAGTAGCCTAGTCCTGGAAGTCTGCGAGTTCAAAAACCCGTTTTCGGGCGCGTTGCGTACACTACCTGTACAGCAACCGTCCAGAAAGCGAAAACCTGTCCCAAAAGTACCCACTTCCCCTATTCTTTTTATCGGGTTAGGCCGGAAAAGTGTTCTTAAAGAAAAAAACGTCTGTAAAGTGGAGTACTTTCCTGCAGGTTGCCCAAAAATATATTTGTTGGGAAACTAACCCCAACCCGGGTAATTTATTTATTTTTCTAATATTTTTAATCCCTATAATAATTTTGGTACCCTATGGTCGCCCCCCCCCCCCCCCCCCTTCTTACCTCGTCCCGCTATTTTGTTCCTAGACGTTTTTCCTAGAAAACTGATCCCAGACGGGCGATGTATTACATTCGGACGTTTGATCTACGTTGTGTGGTTTTATCGGCTGTGTGCTACACAACCAGTGTGGGCAGTCACGTTCTTTTGTTTAAAGGTCGGTTTTATTTTAAGACTTCTTTCCAATCGAGAAAAGCAGTCGAGTTTTTGTTGGACACCTGTCTCAGGTTGTTAATTTTCTGTGTTGTGGCAACGTCTGCACAACGTTTTCTCATAACCTAACTTTTTTTTATCATTCTATATTAAAATTCAAAAGATTGTCAAATCTAATTTTCTTACTTTCTTCTTGCTACCGCTAGGAGGCATTGCCACGTCTCGCGGACTCTACGCTAGTGTGGAATATTTCGAATAACTATAGATAGTAATATAAATAAAAAACCGGAACATGCAAAAACAAAATCAAATTAATATTTTTATTCATTGATATACAGTGTGTATTAGCCAATAAATGAAATAAATTCGATAATAAATACATGGGTGCATGTCCGAAAAAACGCTCGGACGCGTCGATTGGTATTTCTAGTTGCGCATTTTTTCAATAAAAACTTTTTATACAGAGTGTGTAATTTAACAGTGGCCGAAACTAACTTTCTTATTTTAAATACAACATGAGTTATAGGCGGCAAATTTGACATTTTTTCAAGAAATAAGCGAGCAACTTTCATTTGTGTCCGTGTTTTATCTCCATAACAATCATGTGTAGAATTATTATTTTGTGCATTTCTGTTAAATATACCATTTCTCTGATATGCAGATAATGAAATTCAAACGACTATAACACTGACAACTACTGTCATGCAGAGAGACAACAAATATCAGGTAAAAGAAACGCTGAAATGCAATAAATCTGAAAACACTTAATATTTTCGAAACAGTTGAAGATAGGTATAGGATATTGTACATGAGATATGGGTAAAATCTTCTGGAGAATCCAAAAAGTGAATAATATATAGGATATATAATAAGAAAGTTGGTATTAGCGGCTGTTACATGACACACCCTGTATAAAAAGTTTTTATTCAATTAAACACACAACTAGAAATACCAATCGACGTGTCCGAGCGTTTTTTCGGACACGCCCCAAAGTATTTATTATCGAATTTATTCCATTTGGCTTATTGAATGTAAAGACTAGCAAAGCAAGAAAATGGCATTTATCGTGCAAGCAAAAATTAGCTGCATGAAAGAGGGCCTTGCATCTAAGGACGTAATGCTTAGCCGTAAAGCTTAATACCTGTTGGGTGACTATCTGTAAGAACAGAAGAACTTATTGCAAACGTTCGTGAAATAATGCAAAATACGCCAACAAATTGTATAAGTCGCTTGTTTCAAGAAGTGGGAAGATCTTATGGAACATGCAGGACTATTCTTAAGAAGCAGCTAAGCCTATTTCCTTATAAAGTGCAAGTATTCCAAGAAATACAAGCCGCAGATTTTGAAACACGCAGGAATTACTCTCAATGGTTTACCCAAAATTTATTGGAAAGAAATGATTTATTAGACCTGACATTTTTTTCGGATGAAGCCTGGTTCCACCTCTCCGGTTATGTGAATTCTCAGAATACACGCATGTGGAGTAGTGAAAATCCCCATTTTTTGTAGAGTCCACATTGCACCCTCAAAAAATTGGTGTCTGGTTAGCTGTTTCCCGAAGAAGAATTGTTGGTCCTATTTTTTTCCATGACACCGTTACAACACAGCGGTATAGATACAATACTTTGAATCCATTTGTGGAGCAATTACTTTACAACGAACTACGTTTTGGATATTTTCAACAGGACGGTCCAACCGCCCATTCAGCCGCCGAAACTATTAACTACTTACGCAATTTTTTCGACGACTGATTGATCAGTTTTCGATGAGTTATTAGCCCCCCATACACCAGCGAATAACTTAACAAATTTGATATGACACGAGCCAAATACGCCGATAAAACTGTACATGTATGTGGCGAGCCAAGCTGCCTCGAGCCGTGTAATATCTGCCACGGATGAAATCAGCCGGTTTTAACCCGTCAATAGATTAGCTAGGTTAATTTGTCATCATCATAAAAAGTCATCCAACTTGGTTTGAGGTTAAATTAAAATAATAATACCTAATAACAAATAATGTCTGCCGATTCACGTTACTTATCAAAAGAGTTTATAACGGAATTTATTAACATTTACCAAAGTTATCCATGTTTGTGGCAAGTAAAATGCAAAGCTTACATGAACAAATATTTGAAAAATAAGGCATATAACCATACTTAACAAATGTATGAAAGTCAAAGTAATTTTTTATAGTCGACGAGCCAAATTCGGCTGCCCAAAAATGACGAGAGTTTTGGTACGTGCCGGGCCTAGTTCGCAGACCAAACCGAACGGATCAAATCGGTCCAACTTATATGTTGGTGTATGGGGGGCTATTGAATTCCCACCTCGACCACCTTCTTTAACGGTTATGAATTACCTACTTCATTCTTCCTCAGTTAAAGAACACTATTTTTAAAACACCAGTTACAAATTTAGAACAATTACAAGAAAGGATTATCCAAGAATGTGGTAACATTTTTCCAGAGATGCTGGTCAACACTTTCGAAAATATGAAGAGACGTGTCAATTTATGCTTGGAGCATGGCGGTGGCCAATTTTATCAAGTTATGTAATTCTTTTTCTTTTTCTTTCTGTATATTCTTACTTTGTTAATTTTGTAAACAACAAAAATAGATTTGGATTTGTCTACTTATTTTATTACTCATTAGTTGGGCCTATCATCATGTCATAATATGAATTTGACAAAATTTTAACCTAGATTTGGTTAGATATATCGTCCCCATATCATTGTGATCTACCTAAACCAAGCCCTACGTTTTTTAATCCAAGCCCTCTTTGATGCAAATAATTTTTGCTCGCACGGTATAAGTCTCACAGTATAGGCTCAATAAGAAATTCATAGTTACACTATGCTAGGGTGACCATATACTCCATAGACCAAATCCGGACCCGGCCCCGGGGAGGGTATATTTTTTTGGGGTCGGTAAAAAAAATGCTAAACACATAAATAATGAGAGGTATACATGTGACATGTGTCACATGTGGTATATGTATTTAAAAACGAAAAACATGTTTAAATTTTTAACGTAAAATAAAAAATAACTAAATAAAAATATATTCATATATTAATATTAAAGAAAAACGACTTAAACAAAGAACGACACTTCACAAATAATACTTTTCAAATCTGCATTAACTGGTTGCACTTGCTGGTGTGCATGTGCCATATTTTTCTGAACTTCCAATTTGTTTAAGAATGTCTTTGTTTTGCAATAAGTACTTGTAAAATTCAGTGCACATTACGTTCTTATAATTAAATTGGACCAGAGTCAATCCCCTTATACTTTCTACCGTAAATCTGTTTCTTTCTTTGGTCCATTGGGCGTTAATTAGAGAAAATACTCTTTCCACATGTGCGTTGTGTCCAGGAATGGCAAAAAAATTGAGCCATCTTTAGTAATTCACTGTAACATACACTGCTTGATCTGTTTGAATTTTGAAAAAAAACCGTCCATTTTTCTCCTGTATTTAGGACATGAAACGATTCTTCCGGGCTTTTTACAAAATTTTTTAAGTTGCAAAATTGGTCAAATAATACAACGTCGTCAATATCTACTCCTCTCTCCCGTAAAAAATACTTACTTGTGCTTAAGTTTATTTTGCTATTATACCAATTTTTTGATTAGGACTCAAATTCCGGACATTTTAATGAATGTTGTGATTCCGCCCGGACTTGAAATTAAGCTCTGCGTTTCCGGACATGTCCGGGATTTTCCGGACGAATGGTCACCCTACACTATGCTGGGTATTAATATAAATTCATATTTAAGAAATAATAATAACCAGTGATAACTCAATCGAGACCGCTCAGAAGTTTTTTTATACAACTTTCCGCAAGTTTCTTTATAACTTTCTATTCCCGTATAAATTTCATTTCAGTTGTGCCACTGACAGCGCAAATTACCCAATACAATGCTGTCAAAACATTCGCTAAAATTCAGAACAAATCGTCACTAAACTGCTGGGGTCGATTTTTCAAACACGAAACAAGATGCCCTTGTAAATAATACGAGAAAACTAAAAAAATCTGCGTAGCCATGATAGAAATAACTATAATTATAATAATAATAATAAATCGCTTTATTTTAAATCATGCCCAATGTATGTACATAAAAGAAATGACGTCAAACACTAACAGTTTCCATTTAAGCTATGTGCAAAAATCTCTTCAAGTTTTTTAATTTCTAGTTTAAATCTATTTGGTGAATTTATCCGTTTGATTTTATTTGACAATTGGCAAAGCATTAAAGCACCTTAAACACATATAGTGCGGACATTTTTCTGTTAGTGTTAGTCGATGTACCGGATATGTAACATCCATTGTCCATGTATGTTGCCCTATAGGGATGCACGATGGTTTTCGATATATCGAAAACATCGATATATCGGAGCAAAATATCGATGTTTTTACATCGATGGATTTTGACTCGATGGTTCATGACATCGATGGAGGTTAGATCGATATATCGAAGTATCAATGTTTCTTAAAATACATCGTTTGCAAAGTTATTAAACCAAAAAATTGGGATCATTTAGTATGTTTTAAAGATTTTTTTTATAGATATAAAAAAACTATTTTAAGTGTTGCTACTTTCTAGCGCCATCTTAATTTGTTTGTTTCATGCACTGGCGCTAAATACCAGGGAAATTACGGCACGTAATGGTGCTGCCAACCTATAAATAATAAAAGCCGTACTTTATGAACTAAGGTCGTTCCAGATGTAAAAAATCACTTTGAGGTACACATTATTAGTTTTTAATGTGTTAAATAGGTAAGAATTTTTAAAGACCTATTATTAAACAACGTTTCATTAAGTATATAAAGACGCGTAACTCATCTTCTGCTACAAGCAGCGTTTTATTTGTTTTTATTTTTTATTGCAAATTGCGAAAAAAAATTTCGATATATCGATATATATCGATGTTTTTTGGTCGATATTTTTTCAGTATCGATGGATTAATGTCGATGTTTTTGCTACATCGATGGGTCAAAATTCGATATATCGATTTTCGATGTGACCACCTTTTTCTACTGGCGTGCGTGATACCGTGCGAGCAAAAATTATTTGCATCAAAGAGGACCTTGCATCTAAGGACGTAATGCTTGGTCGTAGAGCTTAATACCTTTTGGGTGTCAGTAACTACCTGAATTAACAATCAATCAGTTATTCCGTCATCTTTGACAGTCGTTACAAGTAATCTGATTCATCGCTAATTTTTTCAATTTCATGAACAATTCACACAATGGGCTTTACGGAACAGCACAAAACATTCATGGTTGAAGCGTATTTTCGAAACTACGTTAGAGTACATAGTGAGTGGCAATACAATCCGGGTTTGTGCATGGACGATTTTTACGAACATTTCCCAACGTTGCTTTTATTGCTGGGGATTTTTATCATTGCCTGAAAAGAACCGTGGCTGTGTTTAGGGAAACAGGTTCTATACAACACAAAAAAGGAGCAGGAAGACCATCTGTAAGAACAGAAGAACTTGATGCAAACGTTCGCGAAATAATGCAAAATACGCCAAGAAATTTTATAAGACGCCTGTCCCAAGAAGTGGGAAGATCTTACGGAACATGTCGGACTATTCTTAAGAAGCAGCTAAATTGATTTCCTTATAAAGTGCAAGTATTCCAAGAAATACAAGCCGCAGATTTTGAAAGACGCAGGAATTACTCTCAATGGTTTACCTAAAATTTATTGGAAAGAAATGATTTATTAGACCTGACATTTTTTTTGAATGAAGCCTGGTTCCACCTCTCCGGTTATGTGAATTCTCAGAATACACGCATGTGAAGTAGTGAAAATCCCCATTTTTTTTTGTAGAGTCCACATTGCACCCTCATAAAATTGGTGTCTGGTTAGCTTTTTCCCGAAGAAGAATTGTTGGTCCTATTTTTTCCATGATACAGTTACAGCACAGTATAGTATAGAGACAATATTTTGAATCCATTTGTGGAGCAATTACTTGACGACGAACTACGTTTTGGATATTTTCAACACGATGGTGCAACCGCCCATACAGCCGCCGAAACTATTAACTACTTACGCAATTTTTTTAACGACAGATTGATCAGTTTTCGATCAGACATTGAATTCCCACCTAAATCACCTTGTTTAACGGTTATGGATTACTTCGTTTTTCCTCATTTAAAGAACACTATTTTTAAAACACCAGTTTCAAATTTAGAACAACAAGAAAGGATTATCCAAGAATGTGGTAACATTTCTCCAGAGATGCTGGTCAACACTTTCGAAAATATGAAGAGACGTGTGAATTTATGCTTGGAGCATGGCGGTGGCCAATTTCAGCAATTTATGTAATTATTTTTCTTTCTGTATATTCTTACTTTGTTAATTTTGTAAACAACAAAAATAAATTTGTATTTGTCTACTTATTTTATTACTCATTTCATTAGTTTGGCATAATATCACGTCATAATATGCAATAGATATATCGTCCCGATATCATTGTGATCTAAACCAAGCCCTGCGTTTTTTAATCCAAGCCCTCTTTGATGCAAATAATTTTTGCTCGCACGGTATAAACTTGTACATACATCAATTTTCGAAATGCCTAAACACGTGCTTATTTGTTCCACGGAAAGAATTTGTTCGGGATTGTTCTTCGTTTATATTTTTTTCTCTATAGCGGTTGCGTTGGAAATGTACCCCCTCCATTTCTACCCCATAGTGGCACAATTTCCCAGGACATCACAACAAATACTTGTTTATTTTAACACCAGTTTTAGGTTCTGGGATACAGAAATTCCTATTAAAAGTGCAACCCCCGTTTTTACTCCGTTAGGGGTTGAAAAATCCCTTTGTAGTGGATGACCACGTTATAAGGAGAGGACATCCCCGAAAATTCCTGGTTCTAGGATTAGGGTTTTAGCCTGGGCGTCAGTCAGTCAGCCAGAACCAAAGCTCTGGTAATATAAACCATACCATACTTTTATGGTACTGTCCATTGTATAAAAAGTTCTTAGTGTTCCGTTTTTGGATCGCTCCTTGTCAAATAATTGAATGACACATTAAAAAGAATAATCATCAGCAACATATGATACGAAAGTTCACTCATTCCCACCGCTTTATATACCGACAACTGGTTTCCGAACTCATACGAAACATCAAAACGGACTTTTTTCCGCATAGTAACTGCAGAACTCAATTATTGAAAATATCGTACCAAAAATGTAATGGAATAATAACACATCTGATTATAAATTTGTTTACGTTATTTGCTTTAATTTAAGCTACATTTTTTTAAATACGTGACTTCGTTAATCGTTATCAGTAAAGGGCGAAATATATATATATATATATATGCAAAATGCGTATATATGCATTTTTTGCATATTTTGTCAATTTTATAATAAAATGCATATTTTTATAAATTATTATTTTAAGAGCATATTTTTATATTTTCGGCTTTATCACAAAATTTAAAACGTTAAAGGTTTAATGTCTAGTTCGATACTTATTTCAGGGATTTTCCAATCTGATGAAGATTATAATAATTTAATTTAAATTTTGGTTATACACAAGGTATTTATTGAGGGTTTCCGGGGTTTGCAAGTATGTAAATTGTTAGAGGTTGTTTATTGTCACTTAATAATGCGTAATTACTACTGGCTTAACAAACTGTATTTATATCGATTTGTAATACATTCTGTTTTAGTTTGTCTAACCTACTAGTAATTTCAAATTTGTGTTCAGAATGTCTAAGGTGGCGAAAACGTCTTCGTGGATTAAAAATTTCCCAGAGTTAAAGTTTATTGGAGAAAAAGTCTTCTGTAAAGCTTGTACGAAAATTATTGTTTGTTAAAAGAAGTTCCAAATCGACCAACTTTTAAAAACACCGCTGCATACCTAAGTCAATAAACTTTTAATAATATTTTTATTGAGCAGCAAAATTTCCATTTACCTCTAAAAATTAAAAAAACTAAAAAAATCGAAGATTTATTTTAAATCTCGGATTTAAATTACAAACGTTATTCTAAATAAGTTTTCTAATTGGCATGTTGGTCAAAAATGAAAAATAAAGGTAGTTTACTCTTGGAGAAAAATCATGTTTTGAAGTTTTTGCGAACCCTGTATAAAAAATCAAAATTATCTCTTCGTGAATTGCCTTTTTTTTTACAAGCAAAACGTTTTATCAAGAATGACTTTTTCCGAAAAATTAAATTTTTCATCCATTTGTGCTATTGTAAACCATATCCGCGGACAGTCTGTAGGTACGTGCATTTTTTGCATATTTTGTCAATTTTATAATAAGGTGCATATTTTTCATAAATTATTATTTTAAGAGCATATTTTTATATTTTCGGCTTTATCAAAAAATTTAAAACGTTAATGGTTTAATGTCCAGTTTGATACTTATTTCAGGGTTTTTCCAATCTGATGAAGATTATAATAATTTAATTTAAATTTTGGTTATACACAAGGTATTTATTGAGGGTTTCCGGTATTTGCAAGCATATTGTTAGGGGTTGCTTATTGTCACTAAATAATGCGTAATTATTGCCCGCTTAACAAACTGTATTTATATCGATTTGTAATACATTCTGTTTTAGTTTGTCAAAAGATTTCAGTATTTTCAGTACCTACTAGTAATTTCAAATTTGTGTTCAGAATGTCTAAGGTGGCGAAAACGACTTCGTGGATTAAAAATTTCCCAGAGTTAAAGTTTATTGGAGAAAAAGTCTTCTGTAAAGCTTGTACGAAAATTATTATTTGTTAAAAGAAGTTCCAAATCGACCAACATTTAAAAACACCGCTGCATACCTAAGTCAAAGTTAAAAGAAGCTTCTCTTTGTATAAACATATTGTTACGAATAGAAGACAATCCTGTTTAGTTCAAAACTTTAAAAAATATTTAGTAATGAATGCCTTTTATACAAAAAAAGGTTAAAAAATTGTTTAATTTTATTTTTCTTTGTTTTTTTTTGCATTTTTTTAAAAACAAACATATTTTTTAGAGCCCAATGTGTTTCGTTACATATATCTCATTTTACTATGATAAAGTAAGAAATATTGCATACCAGTATGCATATTTGGTAAAAGAAAATGCATATTTTAAAGGCAATCAAGGCATATGCGCATATTTTGGCTGAATTTAAGTGCCTATGATTCGCCCTTTAGTTATTAAATATAGTGAGATATAGTAATATAAGTACAAAATTGACAAACAATGCAACCTACTTACATTCAGTGCCGATTTAATGGACGATAAACACAATTAAAACAAAACTCACCCCATAAATGCAATGAAGTGTTTACGTTGTCATTGCTTCCTCGAATTTATTTCCTTTTTCTAGAAGAAGGTCAATAATAACCTGTTTAATTATAGTCAAAGGTCCGCTACAATTTTTAAATAAACTACCACCAAATCGCCGATAAAATAGTCAAATAACACCCATCCGATAATCAAGAATTGCCAATAGAGTCATTGTTTACAATACTGATAACTCCACCGTACGAAAAACCAACGATATTGAACAAACATTCACCGTAAGCGAACCTCTAGCCAGTTAAAATAAGATACACACCACTCATTATGAAAATAGAGTCTAATAAACTTTTAATAATATTTTTATTGAGCAGCAAAATTTCCATTTACCTCTAAAAATTAAAAAAACTAAAAAAATCGAAGATTTATTTTAAATCTCGGATTTAAATTACAAACGTTATTCTAAATAAGTTTTCTAATTGGCATGTTGGTCAAAAATGAAAAATAAAGGTAGTTTACTCTTGGAGAAAAATCATGTTTTGAAGTTTTTGCGAACCCTGTATAAAAAATTAAAATTTTCTCTTCGTGAATTGCCTTTTTTTTACAAGCAAAACGTTTTATCAAGAATGACTTTTTCCGAAAAATTAAATTTTTCATCCATTTGTGCTATTGTAAACCATATCCGCGGACAGTCTGTAGGTACATGCATTTTTTGCATATTTTGTCAATTTTATAATAAGGTGCATATTTTTCATAAATTATTATTTTAAGAGCATATTTTTATATTTTCGGCTTTATCAAAAAATTTAAAACGTTAATGGTTTAATGTCCAGTTCCGTACTTTTTTCAGGGATTTTTGAATCTGAAGATTATAATAATTATATTCACATTTTGGTTATACACAAGGTATTTATTGAGGGTTTCCGGTATTTGCAAGTATATTGTAAGGGGTTGTTTATTGTCACTAAATAATGCGTAATTATTGCCCGCTTAACAAACTGTATTTATATCGATTTGTAATACATTCTGTTTTAGTTTGTCAAAAGATTTCAGTATTTTCAGTAATTTCAAATTTGTGTTCAGAATGTCTAAGGTGGCGAAAACGACTTCGTGGATTAAAAATTTCCCAGAGTTAAAGTTTATTGGAGAAAAAGTCTTCTGTAAAGCTTGTACGAAAATTATTGTTTGTTAAAAGAAGTTCCAAATCGACCAACATTTAAAAACACCGCTGCATACCTAAGTCAAAGTTAAAAGAAGCTTCTCTTTGTATAAACATATTGTTACGAATAGAAGACAATCCTGTTTAGTTCAAAATTTTAAAAAATATTTAGTAATGAATGCCTTTTATATAATTTTAGGTTAAAAAAATTGTTTAATTTTATTTTTCTTTGTTTTTTTTGCATTTTTTTAAAAATAAACATATTTTTTAGAGCCCAATGTGTTTCGTTACGTATATCTCATTTTACTATGATAAAGTAAGAAATATTGCATACCAGTATGCATATTTGGTAAAAGAAAATGCATATTTTAAAGGCAATCAAGGCATATGCGCATATTTTGGCTGAATTTAAGTGCCTATGATTCGCCCTTTAGTTATTAAATACAGTGAGATATAGTAATATAAATACAAAAGTGACAAACGATGCAACCTACTTACATTCAGTGTCCATTTAATGGACGATAAACACAATTAAAACAAAACTCACCCCAAAAGTGCAATGAAGTGTTTACGTTGTCATTGCTTCCTCGAATTTATTTCCTTTTTCTAGAAGAAGATGGTCAATAATAACCTGTTTAATTATAGTCAAAAGGTCCGCTACAATTTTTAAATAAACTACCACCAAATCGCCGATAAAATGGTCAAATAACACCCATCCGATAATCAAGAATTGCCAATAGAGTCATTGTTTACAATACTGATAACTCCACCGTACGAAAAACCAACGATATTGAACAAACATTCACCGAAAGCGAACCTCTAGCCAGTTAAAAACACAAAGAATGCCATAGACATGCATAAAAAAACGACGCTTAAATTGTTTCAATTACTGCGGTTCACATCACCGTGTGATTAATTAAATAAAAATGTTTGTTGAAAGTGTGGGGGCCCGATTGCGTTACTAGATTTCTAGCTAGAGCAGGACTAAAACTCATTCATTGACTGGATCGGGGCGCAGGCGTACTGGATGACGTGTCGGCTCTATGCGAACGCTGAGCCCTAATACCTAAGGGTCGGGGCGTCCGGGAATAGAGAAGGGATAGAGCCAGTGGGGTGAAAACAGCGGTGTAGGGGAGCAAGTTTTATGGTTTAAGGGTGCCAATACGGAAAGGGAAGTGATTTTGAACTAATTTAAAATAATAAATTTCTAATAGTATCAAATGAATAGTTTGAAGTGGTCAATAGTGGAGTTGAAGGTATAGGAAAGAAAGAAAAAACAAAAAGTCTTCCTCCACAAAATTTAATAGAATATAGAAATTCTTTAGGGGTCTCTACATGTTTCGAACGTAGAAACGTTCATCATCAGGAGACAGAAAATTTATATAGTGCTGATGGTATTAGCCGAAGAGAAAATGGTAAAAACCTTAATCGAGCTATTATGGCAGTAAAAATTTGAAATGTAGAAGTGACATAATACATAAAAAAAAAGTTGAGGAGAGTTAATGCAGAGCATATGACAAAGGAAGTCTAAACAACCAAATGATGAAGAAGAAGAAAAAGGAAAAAAAAGAGAAGGTGTCGAGGATTTTTTACTTATTTATATAAAAATACTAGCGTGTATCCGGCATGCGTTGCAACCCGCTGGTATAAATACAAACCCGAACAAACCCGATATATTAGTACCCGGCATGCCACTTTCTGAAATTGCACCCGTGCGAAGCCGGGGCGGGTCGCTATTATACATAAAAACGTTCCCCTTGAATCACTCTATCTATTAAAAAAAACGCTTCAAAATCCGTTGCGTAGTTTTAAAGATTTAAGCATATATAGCTGGTAGGGGACGGACAGACAGCGACAGCGACTTTGTTTTATAATATGTTAAGATTTGTAGAATTATTGGTATGTCTGTAAGATAGGGTAAGGATTAGAATAGTCATTGATAGAAGTCATGATGTCAAAAAAATTGTTGACATGATGACTTCTATCAATGACGATTCTCATCTTTACACTGTCTTACAGACATACCAATAACTCTACAAATATCTTAACATAGTATAAAACAAAGTCGCTGTCGCCCGTCTGTCCCTATTCATATGTATATCGAAATGTGGAACAGCCTCCCACCACGTGGCGACGGATTATCAATGTCGGAACGCCATCTTTAAAATCGAGATTAAAACTATTTCTAAAACATTTTGGGCAAAAATATTGGTCAATAAAATTAGAAGAAGGTTCAAGCTAGATATTCCATCCAATTTAAAATCTGGAAATGTTCTTATTAGTCTAGCAAGTCAAGTTTAAAACACCCATTTTTTGCCATTTTTGACAGCCGGATTTTAGAATTAATAATTAATTTAGATACATCAATATCAAGGCACTCTTAGTCAAAAGTGAATGGTGTTAGAATTTGTAAAGATTGCCTGTTTCCGCACCCAAAAAAGCGACTTTTCTCAAATTTGCGAATATATTTTTATAAGTTTAGATATGCAGGAGTGTTGAGAAGATATCAGCGCATCTTTTGGAAGAAAAATAAAACGGTTTTGTTAAAAATTGAATAATTTACAGTCGATGTAGTAAAACGTCAGCTTCTTGATGTCTTGATAATTCATAAATTAATTTTTTTGAGCCACAAAATATGTTTTTCCAGGGTGCGCGTACTATGCAAACTAAAGCTTGTTTATCCATCGATATGGTGGATCAAGAAAAAATTCAAAATGTTATATATTATAGACACTTGCAGAATTATTTAGGCAGATCAGTGCGACGCCAACAGAAATTACGGGAACAAGTTCATAAGCTGCCGTTTTTTCCGTATTAAAGATAAAGAAACGAAAAAATATCTCCAAAATACAATTTGAAGAGCTCTATCCGCTAAAGTATACAACGTTTCGATCAAAAGTCGTTTTCCGTACGAAAAAAAATAAAAACGGAGAAAAAAATCACGCCTTACACTGTGGTTTCCAGTTTCTTACCATTTTCGGCAATTTCCATTCCAGTTAGGTATAGAACGATATATTGGAAAAAGGTAGATTTTGAGATGGCCTAACCGATTATCCAAACCGAATGTCGATTGGATGCACCCAATTCGACTTATTAGCGATCCAAGAGGTAGCATTTTCGACCAAATTTTGACTTTTAAAAAAAAAAAAAAATTACTTCCAAACTTTCGATCGCGCTCACAAACAATAGGCTTCTGTAGCCGACGGTCGTCTACGCGTCGAAAAAGTTTAAATCGAAAAAACTAATTTTTGTGGCCTGTATCGAATAAACATGAGAATCCGATATTCTTCGACTTTAAAAATTAATAACTTTTTTCCGGTATATTCGAAATTTTCACACAACGTACCCCCACTATTCCTCTCTAAACCCAAAAAGTTTCAATCGTCCCACTTTAGCAGTTTCCGAGAAAAAAAATCGCAAATGTGAAAATAGCAAAAGCCACGACGACGCCGACCACATACATACATTATTTTCACATAACATATCGCGGTGTAGCGCGATATGTAACTACGCAACGGATTTTGAAGCGTTTTTTTTTAATATATAGAGTTATTCAAGAGGAAGGTTTTTATGTATAATACATGCATAATATTATAGAGAAACACTGATAAATTAGAGTAGGGAGAACGAACGACCCAACCTAAGCGGTCCCCGGCCCGTTCAACGATCGATCCGAAGCACCGAAGCCGGAATAGACGAAGACAGACTATGTTTTATGCATGTATTTGAATTGTGGACGGGCCGGCAAACGGTTGAGTTTGATGTTTGTTCGGGTTTGTTCGCCTTATTATATCACGTCGTATAATGCCGGGCTGCAACGCAGGTCGGGTACACGCTAGTTAATTTATAAAACATACAATACATACAATCTTGCGACTTCAGAAGAATTTTTCTGGTCACTCCAAAAAACTGACCATTTTATCTGATTAACAATGTAAGTTTAGTAAACGAATGACATTACAGTCTTAATTTAAAACCATATTGTGATATTCATTTTCAAAACCATTCCATTGTTTTTCAAAGCCGCCTTTATATTTCTTTAGAAAAGACAGGGAGGCAATAATGCATAACGCTTTTAAATTTGCTATTGGGACTTAAGGCAAATTTTTTCGTGTCAATTTTAAAATAGCATAGGAGCGTATGGTATCAAATTGTTGTACCATCGTTCCATTTGGAAAAATGGAGTAAACGTCAGGAAAACAAAATTTAATTTTTTAAACGCTTGTGAAACTTAGAGAGTATATTATGACATAATTTTAATTTTCATATACTACTTGACTATACATTAAAAGATTTAATTAATTTGTAGCACTTTAAATTGAAAATAAAAAATAAACATAAAAATGTTACAACACGTCAAAAAATTACAAGTGAGGTGTTATTTTACTCAGAATGTTATGCTGAATCCGAATAAGTAAAATATACAAGATGTCACATTTAAAATACCAAAGTCTAACAAATTGAAAATTATGCCAATAGATTCAGACTCCTCCCTTATGCATTATCTCAAAATTTCATTTTAATATCTATAAATACAGAAAAGTTATAGGGGTAAACGTCTTTTGATAAACACCCAGTATATATCACAAAAATAACCACAAATTGTTTAACAAAATTAATAAACACGTGAACTCGGCTTGATTGGCTCGCATACCCGCCATGGTTCGGTGAGACGCGTGTTTTTGGTTAGCTTTAATATCGTTTCAATTGGTTGCCAAAACAATTATTTCCCCGTCAAGACAGCCTTTCCTAGAGTTCCTTTTTTATAACACAGGTGTTAGCGGGAATAAGGATTGTACATTTTTATAGGCCTGTGATTACGCTAGAGTAATCAGCTGTTGCCAAGGATTCTCCCTTTATTGTTTTTATGTTTTTATAAAACGTTAAAATAAACCATTTTTTGTTTATGTTAAATAAAAATAAATGTAGCGAAGCGAGAAATTAGTTTTAAAATATGGGGATCAATCATGGGATTAAGGTAATATACAGGGTTAGTTGAAATAACGGGAACGGCTAATTTCCTTCAAAACTACCAGGGCTAAATCAATGAATTTTGGTACAGGTGGATAACTTTAAAGATTAAATCAAAAATTGACAATTGCGACGTTGCCAGATTTTTAGTTTTTTCTGTAACTCAAGGAATGTTTTTTTTTTCAAATGTAACACTACTATTTTTTTTATTAAATTCGATTCCTCCCATCAACATTACCTTTTCCTGATAGTATCAAATTGTTATATCAAATAGTTCTATTAAAAAAAAGTTAATTAGTTACACATTAGTATTATTTAGCCAATCTCAGTTTGAGGACATTCCAATCATTCCATACGGCGGTAAACAGTCTCAAAGAGACCGACCGCACAACCAGGGTTGTCAGATCTTTCTTCTTCAATTCTTTAAGTTTTTTTCTTAAAGATATTTCATTTATATCAGTATTCAATTGTTAGTCAGTAACTTTCTTTGAAAGCTAGTTTGCAAATATACTTTAAACCGAGAAGTTTTGAGTGTGACAGAAAAAAATAACAAGCCATTCATTGTTATAATAATACATTCTTTAGTCCTTAAGAAACAATATAACTGAAATCAAGACAAAAGGTGTTTTCAGTGTTTAAAAACAACTAATTAACAAACCCTTGTTTCTCGTATATACTTACATTGTGCTTACAAATCCGAAAATTTTGAAGAGTTAGCAACAGCATGTAATTTGTTGCGGTTGGAAGCGCCAGGATATAAGCTGAACCGGTACCCGGCCCGTCTAACGATCGATTCTGCCAGACAGAGATAGGCCAGTGACCGCCGATGGCGTGGAAGAGACGGAGATAAAATATACGTGGTTATGCCTTGAATGAACGGGCCGGAGTCTGGTTGACGAGAATGAAGTTCTGGTAAAAAAATTAAAGCATTTTCTGAGCAGTGTCGTGCCGTGTCAGGTTTATTTTTCTGATTTTAGTTTTGTATATAGAATTTTTGAGTTACCTTATATTTATTATTTTAATATAATATTATTATATATACAGTGGGTTTATAAAGTGTAGTATGTACAAACACCTAATGTAAAACAAACTTATAAGTGTGTATACGCATATTAATTATTTGTGTGGAACGCCTATGGTTAGGAAATTCCCACAGTTTAATGTCATTAAATTGGCCTAAGAAACACTATAACACACTGGAGAATTAAGTTTCATGAAACTTGTGGCTAAAGCAAGTTACGTCAAACTTTTTTTTTCATGCCAATGCACACTCGAGAAACTTGCTTCTATAACAGTATCTATTCTTTAACATGTCCTCGGATGAAGACGTAATTTTGTTGTGGTGGGTAAACCGCCGAAAGAAGTTATGAGCGAAGAGAAAAAGACGATTTTGTGTACATCCTGCTAACATCGTTAACCTCAAATACAGTGCTAGTGTTGTTGGTAAAGAACTCTGGCAACATCCTGATCAGTTTAAGGTGTCAGTGTGTCACCCGCCTAAGTTGTTATTATCGTTATCGATACTATTAGGTACATTATGTCTACCAACCTTCCTTTTCACATTATTTGAAACGTTTTTAAATGGAAATAAATTAGATTTTCTTAGAGTTGGAGTTGCAACTAATTCACTTTTTTCCCATAGAACTACTTGAGATAAAAATTTGATACTATCAGGAAAAGGTTAATGTTGATGGGAGGAATCGAATTCACTAAAAAAATAGTAGTGTTACATTTGAAAAAAAAACATTCATTAAGTTACGGAAAAAACTAAAAATCTGGCAACGTCGCAATTGTCAATTTTTAATTCAATTTTTTAAGTTATCCACGTGTACCAAAATTCATTGACTTAGCCTCGGTAGTTTTGAAGAAAATTGGCCGTTCCGGTTATTTCAACTAACCCTTATTGTGCAAGAGAGATTATTATCTTTATAAGCAAATAAATGCAAAGTTCCAGTTTATTACTAAACGAAATTCGGAACCCAATACTCCCATACTCATGTCCACGAACTGCTAGTTAGTGAATAAAGTCAACAATGAAATAGGACACTGTACGGCCTTGGAAAAGCCAGGAAAAACCATAGACAATTTACCTTTAGATACCTACAGCTTATCTCCTGCGCAAACAAAAGTTACGTTTTATGGGTGAAAATATACGTCCGAGCGCATGACTCGTCGGTCAGCTGTCTTCATTCGGGGAACCTTCGTGCATGCGCACAAACCTCGTGTTATCGGCCGTCCTAATTTATCGACAATAATCGACGCGCTCAAGAATACTCTCCAGAACCGGCTCGGCCGCCATTTTTGTTGTTGTGTTTTAAGGTTTCTCTGCGGATTCCTTGTAGTTTTCTAAAGTTTTCAGCTATCGGATCGGCTATCGTGGATTGTGGGACTGGTGTTTAATATTTATGGATTTCTGGTTTTTGTGTAGTTTAGTTAGTGAATTGTGTTTGTGCTTTTAGTGACTCGGATTGTAATATAAACAATGACTAGTACTAGTTGCAGCCGTTGTATAATTGTATTATGCCCAAATAGGGGTAAAATAAACCCTCTATGGTGGCATATGAGCATGAATTTAAATTTTAAAGCCCGGACCTGTCTATTTTCCCATTCGTCAAACGATAATGTTGCAGTGCGCATGTCTTATAGTTCCCAGTTTTGTTTACATGCGCGAGGCCATAAAACTGCCACATTCGTGATTGTTGTTTGTTTATCTAAAGGTAAATTGTCTATGGGAAAAACTGATTAGGGCTCTTAAGAAGGACACGTCACACCAGGAGCAAAAGGAGCAAAATACGTATAAATGTTATTAGTCACTGACGCCCTTTTCTTAAAATTCGTTTCGGCGAGTGGACAGGTTTCATTTAAAATAAGGTATTAGGGTATTTTTAGGTCGGTTTCATTTCGTAATGTCTAGTGAATCTAGTCTATAAAAGGGTCTCCAAGTTTTATATAAGACAAGGTGTCAATAATATATCGAGGGTATTGGGGACAATTATTATTTCACTGGTATATCTATATAATTCTAAACGCACTCACACTAAACAGATTTTTATTGTGGATGGTACTTAGACGTACCTGACGAACTAGATAACGAATCGTTCTGAATATTTGGTCATTTACATAAACGGATATAGGTACTCTATTTATCAAAAATATTTTTGACGATACCTACAGTGTTTGCACTTTTACCAAAAGTGTAGAATACCCTGTTATTTATTTTATTTTCGAAACCCCTATTAATTTTTTAAAATTATCCTATACCTATCTCTTACCGTTCCTAAGATAGTAATTAAATTCCAAAAATGTTGCAAAATGCAGGTAATTTGATTACTTAAAAAGGTGACCATAAGTATTTTTTATGCATTTAGATTATCTCTAATTTGAAAAGCTACGTAAATTGGCTGTTTACTTTTATATATCATATTTATACCTAACTAAAGTCTATTTATTTTCAACTGGCAGGAAATATAAACAAATACACGTGGACTCTCGACCTGAACAAGGTCGCATTCAAACGCTTTATAGTACTTTTAGGGATGCACGATTTTAAAAACAATCTGTTTATTTGGCATCTCAATTTACTGGTTTAGTATAAAATGCGACCCATATAGTCTTTATTCGCCACATAACAAATATTTAAACATATACACGGAGGATTTTAAACAAGATATTATTATAATTGATTATTTTATTTTATTACCTGTTTTTGATATTTTTACCTCAGGTTAAATTCCGGATAAACTTAAGGATTATTCTATGTTAACCAGTACAACAAGCACTGCAAACTCTAAGCAATTTTTAAAATAATAAACAGTATGTTGGGCAAAATAAAACTACAATATAATTATAAAACGTGTTTATTGAAATGCGAAAACTGAATGCGGTCCTGTACCGATCGCATCGAGCGTTTCGTGGTTAGGTCGTCATTGTTTATACTGTCCCTGCCAGTTGAAAATAAATAGACTTTAGTCAAGATTTTGACTTATAAGCCATTATTTGTAAAATTTTCTAGGCAATTGAATTTCTATTCGGTTTTTGGTAAGTATGCCATGATAAACTCGTTTGATATAAAAATTATTTTACTGTTTTTGTTAATTATTATCGATACAGGTGCTGCATACCGTAAGTTTCTTGGCTCTTTAAAATTCAGTAAAATTTTTCTGGATTCGCAAAAATTTCCTTAGGTTAATTGACGGAGATTTGGGTACATTGCACTAAACTTTATACATGTTCTAGAGATACTTTTATCACGCTGTAAAATAAATAAATTCATTAGAACTACATTTTTCCTCCCCGCTTGCCCGGTTAGGTAATTCCCACACAACTTAGCTAAGCAAGGAGTTTTACTTTGCTTTGCTATTTAAAAGAAGCAAATTACATATTTATGACAGCTTCTAAATTGTTTGGCCACATTGAACTGTGTTCTGACTGTAATACCAACTCAACTGGCTGAACATACTTGGGTATTATGTCAGTTGATTTGGCGTCCTTAAGAATTTAAATCTTTCAGGGTATTAGTGGGGAAGAGGACTTTAATGAAAACAATTTTTACTCATTCCCAACATTTCAATTTATTCTTTAAACCTTTAAATAGCGACACAAATTACACCTACAGATACATGTAAGATTGTAAAACAACTACTTAGTGGTGTTCAGTTATTATAATATATGCTGTACTTACTCTAGAAAATTGTATAATGTGTAGAAACTTAATGAACTGACATGGCATTATGCATTTTCTTTAATATTTATTTAACTTATTTTACATCAAAAACATGATTAACCATATTGAAACCCATAAGAAAAAACATTCAACATGATGGCATGATTTTTTTATATCTTTCTTTTTACCAAAATATGCGCGTTGCCAAAATTTGTTGACCAAAATTCTAGTAAACCAGCAAAATTTTTTTAAATTCTAATAAATAATCAATTACAATAATATAAGTAGTTGAATCGGGCATTTGGGTTATATACCCAATTGATAAACTTGGGCGATGAATTGTTACTGCATTGAATTAAAATGTAACTAACTGAAGACAATAACTAAAAGGTACACAAAACTCAAACGCAAAACACATCCTAATACATTCAATGTAAACCGAATAGTATTGGGAACAAACATTTAATCAACAGTTTAAAACTTTGTTTTTGTAATTATAGAGAACGCGTTTATAAATATTACTAAGATAAAAGATTAGATGTGTCCGTTCTCAAATTCACAGTATTCTCAGTCAATTCAATTCAATTCTCGCTAACTGATCGTTTATGAAAATGTTACTGATTATCTAAGATTGAGATTGAGAGAATTGTTTTCATTAAAATTAAAAAGAAAAATATAAAAAAAAACATGCCTTGTTGAATGTTGTTCTTGTGGATTTCAATTGGTTAACCATGTTTTTGCTATATTAATAAGTTAAATACATATTTTAAAAAATGCATAATGCCATGTCACACTATACTGTGCGAGCAAAAATTGTTTGCATCACAGAGGGCCTTTCATCTAAGGACGTAATGCTTAGCCGTAGAGCTTAATACCTGTTGGGTGTCGGTATCTACCTAAATTAACAATCAATCAGTTATTCCGTCATCTTTGACAGTCGTTACAAGTAATTTGATTCATCGCTAATTTTTCCAATTTCTTGAACAATTCCCACAATGGGCTTTACGGAACAGCACAAAACATTCATGGTTGAAGCGTATTTTCGAGACGGGGTTAGAGTAAATGGTGAGTGGCAATACAATCCGGGTTTGTGCATGGACGATTTTCACGAACATTTTCCTAACGTTGCTTTTATTGCTGGGGATTTCTATCATTGCCTGAAAAGAACCGTGGCTGTGTTTAGGGAAACATGTTCTATACAACACAAAAAGGAGCAGGAAGACCATCTGTAAGAACAGAAGAACTTGTTGCAAACGTTCGTGAAATAATGCAAAATACGCCAACAAACTGGTCAACACTTTCGAAAATATGAAGAGACGTGTGAATTTATGCTTGGAGCATGGCGGTGGCCAATTTCAGCAATTTATATAATTATTTTTCTTTCTGTATATTCTTACTTTTTTAATTTTGTAAACAACAAAAATAAATTTGTATTTTTCTAGTTATTTTACTACTCATTAGTTTGGCATATCATATCGTGGGCGTACAAGCAGAACCCTATAAGTCCATTTTTTAACAAATTGAGATTACCTCGCCCATAAGTCCGTATGGTGATTCCGCTTCAATGAAATAATTAGCTAAGTCCATTTTGCCGTTACTTTAAAAGATATAGATCCTGCAGATTTGCTTAAGTCCTAATTTATTTTATTTTAAGAGACATAATCATTTATGTGCACTTAAGCGACTTTTGCCAACGCCGCGCCAGCAACTTTGAACAGGAAAAAACCTGTAAGTCCAAGTCTAAGATATTCAAAAGAAAAGCCTGGTATAATTAAATGCAAATACATGCATTCCAGCCCTTACAAATCGATCAACATTTTCGGAAGAGGAAAAAACCACACTTTCCAAAGGACCTAAAAAAATTATACAACCAGCCATTGCCAATTGGTGCCAAGAAGAAGGAGGACCTCCTTGCTATGCAACAATGAAGTAATTCAGGCGGAATTCCATGGTTGGTACTGGTACTAGTCTCTACCCACCTGCAGTGGCGGCTCGTGGGGTAGAGCCATAGTGCCATGGCACTACCTGCTACTCCTACTCCTGTCTAGCGTCCTGCCCACGAAAACCTATTAAAATTAATATTCTCGTTTTTAAAGCAATTAGCAAAATAATTTAAAAATGGAACACAGTCGGGTGCAAATTTCCATCTAATAGGAAGCGATTATGCGTAAAACGGTAACGTAGCTTCCGCGCCAAGCGCGACGAGGCACACGGGAGGTGACGAAACGCCATCACCTCAATAAAAAAAACGTTTGAAAATGACCTTGAATGCAAGCAGGCAAAAATCTCGACGACGTAGCCAGGCTCTCTTCGTTTCACCGTTTGATGTTAGACGTTTCAAACAGCTGATGTTCGCGTCGCGTCCCGATTTGTTTTCGTTCGGCCGGCGGCTGATTTAATGTAGGGTTAACGAACTTTTTATTTTAGAAATACATAAGTAATGAATACTATTAGATTTTTAAAGGAAACTTTATGGAAAAAATACTTGGGTGTGCGGTTGTGATGAATCTAATAGACTATTTTGTTTTATGTGTGTTTTATTTGGTGGGAAGCAAACTTGGTCCTAAAAAGGTACAGATGATTTGGTCCATTTCTGGGACAAAATGAAGACACATGAAAAATCGAAGGTACATTTAAACAATATATTTAATTTCAGTATGCTTGGTAAAATTAACATTAAAACTCAATTAAATTCTGCATATCACAATTAAATAATGAAGAAAAACGAACAAATTGATAAAAACAGATACATATTAAACCAAATTATAAACTGCGTTCGGTTTTGTGGTGCATTTGAGTTGGCTTTGAGAGGTCATGACGAAAAAGAGACGTCGGAAAATAGGGGCATATTTCGTGAATTAATAAATTTCAGCTCAGAATTAGACAAAACTCTTAAAGATCATATTGAAAAATCGAAAGTATTTAAAGGAACATCAAAACCCCTACAAAATGAACTTCTGGACTGTATGTTAGATGTGTATCATGATGAAGTCATAAAAGAAATAAAGGACTCTCCGTTTATCGCTGTTATCGCAGATGAAACCACTGACATTGCTTGTGCGTTTCAACTTGTTATCGTGTTTAGGTATATTCAAGATATGATTGTAAATTCATAAATTAAATTAGGTGCCTTTTTGCTAATTTTTCCTACTTTAAAAGCAAGAACTATTAACAAAAAAGGGCGTGGCACCCAAAACTTTTTTGCCTGCGGCGCTAAGGGTTTACCTGGCCCTACTTCACTAAAATGGCACGAGCCGCCACTGCCCACCTGTGGCTATAATACTCCTGAAGGAAGCAATAGCGATGAGGACGAAGACGAATACCTTCCATTAAGCATTAAGCCATTATATATGCCAAAAAAATAATTAATATAAACAGAAAAAAAACCTTAAGTCCAAACCTTGTTGTTACCTTAAAAAAATACTAATAAAAATAAATAATGTTTATGTATGTAACTGTTTTACTGATACATTATCGTTTAGAAATAGTAAATAAACGTTCTTTACAGATTTAAAATCATCTAATGCTAAACACAAATTTTACAGGTAACTTCAAATCTTTATTTCCATTTTTCTCGAACCTAACTTCTTGGACTTACATGATTCTGCTTGTACGCCCACGATATCATAATATGAATTTGACAATATTTTAACCTAAATTTGGTTAGATATATATCGTCCCCATATCATTGTGATCTAAACCAAGTCCTACGTTTTTTAATCCAAGCCCTCTTTGATGCAAATAATTTTTGCTCACACGGTATTAGATAACACTGACTACCACTACCTACTTGTAGTCTGTAGATGTAATTTGTGTCGTTATTTATTTTAGCCCTTAAGAAAGGTTTAAAGAATAAATCGAAACGGTGGGAATGAGTAAAAAGTGTTTTCATTGAAGTCCTCTTCCGCGCTAATACCCTAAAAGAATACTTGAGTATCATTCCATTTTTTTATCAGCAAATATAACGTTTCTCCCTTTCACTGCTGTCACATTTTTCTGTTTCATTTTCGGGTTAGTTTTGCTTGTCAAATTATGACAAGATATCAAAAAATCAACTGCCATATTGATTGGCTTCGCGGCTATACAGGATGTTTGTATGTCTACTAGCCTAGTTGTAGAAGGCTGTGACTTACGTCATCCACGGAGTAAACGTCAAAATGTCACTGTTTTTTGAAGAGAAAACTTCTTTAGGCGCGTTTAGCAATTTTTGTGGGCACTGAATTAAACTGAGCCGTCAGGCGTCAGGCGTCAGACTCGGCTGTGCTACGCTCGAATTCAACTGCTATATTCGATCCGAACTGACCCTGACCCGAATAAACGTTATATGAAATAGCATGCCGCAAACAGTGTGCGTTGTATAGGCACTCGTCTGCGTCTCAGGTATGTTCTGGCATTTTTTAAATTATATATTTACGTAGGGTGAAGTAAGGTTTACCGTAATTGCTTATTCCATGGACCTAATTTATTATGATTTCTGACTTCTGTTGAAGATGTAAAAATTCAAGGGTTGTTCAATTTTAGGAAATATCTTTTTTCGTATGCAGTAAAATTATCCCGTATTCCAAGTTTATGTTATTTTTATGATTGCTTACGAACCTAACCTAAAAGAAACAAAATTGAAAAATTTTATTTGATATTGTTAGTTTCACCTTGTTGAAGTTTTCACTTCTGTCGTGTGGTCTTAAGCACACACAATTTTTTTTTAATGACAGGCCTCTATATTGTTTCACTCACTCCTCCTTAAATCCCAGAAGGCCTTGGTGACACTAAACAAGTCATATTATAAAAAAAACACCCTGTATAAAACAGGATCGCGGTTTACCTTTGAGACCTATATGTATATATATAAGGCAAACGAATATTTATGGCAAAGGGATATGTGACCTACATGGGCTACGAACAAAATAATTCATTTGGGAAAAGGGCTAGAGTAGAATTTTTTCTCATTTATTCTTGTTAAAATGCGAGTGGGAAGTTGCTAGGGAATTCTTGTTAAAATATTATGTAGGTTACCGTAGGTCGTATTTTTATTAATACTACTGACTACAGCACTGCCAATAGAATTATTTGCCAAGGCCTATTTTCATTATATTATAAGAAAATATAGCGATACGCATCACAGTCGCACAACAAGCCTATTCAAGGGAAAATGTAAACAAAGAAAAGGGGAGGTTCCAGGTGAGACACAGCACAGTCGACTCGAATGGAGTTTTCATGTGCGTAATATTCTTTTCATAATAAAATTATCAATTCGGGTTTACCATTGCTTTTGGGTGTTTGATGTTTCCACTTGCGCCTTGCATTTATAGCATTTACTCAGAAACTTAATTTATTCAGATACATTTTTGTTAACTAAATTAATTTTTATATATTTCAATTTTTCACCATTAACGAACTAGACGATAAATTCAAAAAATTATATTTCAAAAAAGACTGTTGACTGTCTTAAATACAGGGTCCGGAAAAAGGAGGTCAATCCGTTAACCATATATTCCTTGAGCAAAAAGAATATGACTTTTATAATGCCATTTTTCATTTTTGACCCTCATGTTCGATATACAGGGTGTCAAAGTTTGAAATTAAAAACTTGATTTTTTTGAATAATTCGAGTGTTTAATGAAATATAAATTTCAAATTTGGTACATTGCATAGAAAAGTTAGAAACTATTTACACCAAATATTTTCTAATCGATTGGTTAATAAGACAAAAATATTCAAAACATATTATTTTCATAAAATTATGAATATGTTAGTAACAAATGGAGAGCAGTTCGGGTTGAAACTTGAAACTGACCGACCCCCGCTGTGTTCATCACCTGCGGAAATCCGTCACTCTAGCTGTAATCGTCAACTACTGTGGTACGACCCTGTCTATAACTTTACAAAACCATTTAATGTCAGGTGCGACCCTGATATGTGGTCCAAAGAAAAATCTCCGTCACTAGACAATGGCCTAATTTGGTGCACTGATGGATCGAAAACGGCCAACGGGGTAGGCGCAGGTTTGGGGAAAGACCTAGAATGGAAATCAGCATCCCCCTGGGAAACTACGCCACAGTATACCAAGCAGAAGTTCATGCGATACAAGCATGCGTACAAAAGAATCTTGAAAAGGGCTACCACGACCAAAAAATACATATCCTGTCGGACAGCCAAGCTGCCCTAAAGGCTCTGAACTCCTTCCGATTTACATCAAAAATCACAATGGAGTGCCTTAACGACCTAAAAGACCTGGCAGCCAGAAAAAACAAGGTTGAACTCCTGTGGGTTCCTAGTCACTCAGGGATAAAAGGCAACGAAAAAGCAGATGAACTGGCAAGAACCGGATCTGCTCAAAATTTCAAAGGCCCAGAACCCGCCCTTGGAATATCAAAAAAGGTAACCAAAACAACATTAGACAGATGGGCGAAAAAACAACATCTATCTCGATGGAACGGTACACCTGGCCAGGCACACGCACGGGCCATTATCGATAGGCCCTCGAAGAAGCTATCAGCTGGAATGCTGCTCTTGACGCGCACCCAGTTAAAACAAGAGACCGGCCTACTAACAGGCCATTGTCACTTAAGAAAACACCTTCAACGAATGGGGGTCTATAATGGACCCATTGAATGTAGGCTTTGCGGTGAAGAGGACGAAACCGCCTCCCATATCATATACAGCTGCGAAGCGCTATACCATAAAAGATTCAAAATCTTCGGAAATATTCGATGTGGCGATAACTTCCCGCATGACAAACTTGGTAGAAAACTACTGGACCTCGTAGAAGGAACAAACGTTTTCTAACAAGACTGGGGCGCACAATAAGCCAAAAGGCTGCAGTGTAAGAAGCTTGGGTCACACGTCGAACCCGACCCCCGCCTTTAACCAACAAACCAACCAACGACCCTGTACGTTGTGTTTATATTTAGGTTATTTTAAAGTTTGGTACAACGGTAAAAGTTTGTCAGGTTTTAAGATTTTTAGCTCTGACGGTTTTCCTATGATGCGGTATATTCTACTGCCAGTAAATGAAAATTTAAGAGGTTTTTTAAAAACAATTTATTCATTATAAAAGCATTTTGACCATATACAATTTATGAACAATTTAATCAGATATCCCTTAAATCTTAAATAACATACAGAATAGAAACCCTAATTATTACATGTCATAAAACTTAGTGTAAGATAGTCTGTCTCCCATAATTTAGTCCATTTGCACCAACATCTGATGTCTGCAACAGAATGGTGACACACTTCTCAGATATTACCAATTATGTCTGCGACTAATAAGTAATGTTTTACCTTTTGTTACCAATTACGTCTGCGACTGCATTGGTGACACCTTACCTCCCAAAATTACCCATTTTTTATGATTACCTTCGGTCTGCGACCACACTCTGGTTTTAATTGGTTTCCCGTTAATCTGCAATTTATTTTGTTAAATATCGCCCCATTTTTGTGTACGTATTATTATTAACATTATTTGTCATTTCATTTACCTAGTATTCTAGATTGACGTACACGTTTGGTATAAAGGTACTACGTAGTTTAGTGAAAAGTCGAGCAACTTAAGGTCTTCAGTAGGGGACACACAATAAGTCATTCCTACTGTCGGACATTTCAAATATATAATTTATAAAAGTGCAATAAAAGTTAGGAGCTCGCCCACTTTACGCATGTGTCACTCTTCTTCTCAAGTGGGCGTTGTTTTTCATATTGTCGCTTTTAAGGATACCAATCCATGTCCGACAATATTACCACAAAGCCGAACGACTGATGGTCTACAGTAGGGGACATACAAGTCATTCCTGCTGCCGGACATTATTTTTAGGAGAAACCGATCACACCGTTTTATGTGCACCAATTATAAATTAACGTTCTACAGGCAACATCATATCAAATAATTATATCCATTTTCTGATAACTTCACTTGTATATTGTCTATTAAAATATTTACCTTAACCCTCCCCCATTTCTTTACCTAGCATTGCAGATTATTATTTAATTTTATACGATGGCATTATTATCGCATAATAATGTCCACCCTTTGTTCTCAAGTACCACAAAATAAAAATAACCCCAGGGAGACAACCACATCTGTTACAAGTTACCTACCTAAACAAAAAGGTCTGTGTCAACGAACTTGACCCATATTTTATGACCGACCCTTAGAAAGCAAAAGTGTATTGATTTTTGTTACAGTTACAAATAGTACCGTTAAGCTTTTGCCCGCCTTTTTATTTTAAAACCATTAAAAGCCAGTTTTGTATGCGACAGTTTGGCTGATCATTATTTGCAATTTAGGCCCCCATGACTTGATAATTTTCTGATTAGAACATTTGAGAGAAATATTTGTAAGCATGAAATTGAAGTAAACGAATATTTAGATTTTTATATAGTGCGACCGTTAAATAATTATGAATTAAAGCTTGTTGCTGTTTTTGTTTATAAACTGCAATCGTCGAGTTTTTCTGCTGCGTTTTGGCGACACACAGGGCACCACGACTCACGAACTAGCCCGGATTAGTGAACCGTAAACGTAGCTCGGCGCCGATGTTGTCTGATCAATTTGTTGTACCCAACAAATTGCTGTTAATACCCCAATTCAGCGTTTGGATTTAATTCCGTTCTCAAAGATTTCTAGCGAACCGGGTATCGACTTCGGATTGGTAAACCGTGCAATCGATCGGCGCTGGAAGATATCTAGGATAAGTAGAAAAAAATCTAATAATTTGTAATAAAGAATGGATTACCGGCACCAAAGAAAAAAATGGCAGCGAATGACCTTAACTTGTGATTGGGAAAATATCGAGAGTCTTTCCAGTATCGTTTTGTTCGCTTTTATATGCTCCCCCCCCCCCCCCGCTTTTGGCTTAGTAAAGCGCCACGTATGTGACCATCTGTTTTTCAAAACTTAAAGAATTCGACCTGTTTGTCGATAAAAGGGTAAATTTTACAGTTTTTGTGGCTTTTTCATTCAGTTTTCTTTTAAAACGATGGTTTCTTTGCACATATTATTGGTCCCGAAAATATTAGTTATTTTATTTTACCCTTAAGAAATTTTATGGAAGTTTTTAAGCAAAAAATAGCCCCGGGTCTGGGGCGTTTCAAACTACATATTTTTCAAAGGTTAAGATTTTCTCTAATAAAGATAGCTTGCATGTGTATATAAAAAAATTAAGATCATATCGAGCAAGTTCTTTAGACTATTTTTAGATTTTTTTTTGTTTTCCGTTACTAACGAATATTTTATGAAAATATAATATTTTAAATATTTATTATCTTGTTATGATGTTTCAAATTAATAAGAATATTAGCAATAGTAAGTTCTTAGAAGGGGAATAAAATAATTTCATTTAACTGGTTTAGTACAACAGGTGTTTATCTGTACACCACTGTCCTTACATTTTTTTGGCTAGTCTTTTGCTTTCGGTATTGTCACCGATTGCAAAGTTTCACTTAATTGTATCTTGTATCTCTGGTAATATCACAACAGCTGACTTGATTTAGCATTTGAAAATTAGGAGATTTGCATAAGCCGCGTTGGCATCAGTTTAGGACCCATATTTTTCAAATTATCTCCAAAACGCGTCATTTCATCAAAATTTTATAGGAGACGAAAAATAGTCAAAAACAAATGATCACCTGAAAAAAATATAGTTCAGATATCATTGGCGTGCGTACTCAAAAATAAGGGGGGTCAGCGGGTACTAGACACCCTCCCCCTATTTTGATTATTTGACAATTGTTTTTTGTTTCGTTTTTCTCCAAAGATGTAACTCTTTATACTGAACCAAATTTGATATTAATATCTTATTAAATAGTCGAATTATTCAAAAAAATCAATTTTTAATTTCCCACTTTGACACCATGTACTTATATTGAACATGAGGGTCACAAATGAAAAATGGCATAAGTCATATTATTTTTGCTCCAGAAATGTATGGTTAACGGATTGACTACCTTTTTCCGGACACCCTGTATATACCGGGTGTTGCAGGAAGCAGGAAGAACGCTTACCCCTATAACTTTTTTAATGTTTAAATTACAGAAAACAAATTGGTGAGTTTATATGTGATATTATTTTGCATTTTATAACATGACGAATACCATTTTGTCACTTCTAGTTTAACCGGAAATTACCTCAACTTTAAATTTTTAAATGGAACACCCTGTATATTTTTGGATTCAGAACCATTCCAAATTCAACGACACCCCATTCTTGACACTTTAAATAATTTTTCATCTAGATTGCTATAAACTCTCTAAAATGGTTTTTACTTCTAAGCCAAAGTCTTTTTAAAAATGCAATTTTCAAGTTTTATCGTGTTTTAATTTTTTTACAAATTTTTTGACTCAATTTTTTCAAATGGAAACGTATTGGCTCACTCGGGCAAAAAAATAGCACTTCTTTCCAACAATTTGATATCACACACCCTTATATCATGATTAATTAAAAATACCAATTCCTGACAAAAAAATACAAGCGCAAACGGTTTTGCATTTATCTAGGTACCGAGGACGCCATAATGCTAACAAACAAATGAACATAATTTGATTTTAAATTTGTATTGTATTGTATTAATGTTTCCAATAATCACCCAATAAAAATTAATACCGCTAAATATGTGGCCTTGCTGTTTTGCAACGAAAATGTAAGAAAGTATTTATTAGATAATATTAAATTAAATCTGGTCCAGGACTTAATTTCCTTTAAAAACTCTGCTGGAAGCTTGGATCTTGTTTTAGATAGCAAAATTAAATTCAAAGATCATATTACGCTTTGCATAAAAAGATCATTTTCAGTTTTGAAAAGTTTGTTTTCTCATAGGCAATATTCATCCCAAAAAACGAAGGTGCTGTTAAGTGACTGTCTTATTCTTTATCACTTTAATTTTTGTGGTCACATTTATTGGCCGTTTTTAAACTCTGTTGATAGCAGACGAATACAAAAAATGCAAAACGTAGCAGAGAGAGAGTTTTGCATAAACTGACTGAACTAAAGTCTATTTTTATTCGAGATGGACACGATATAAACATTGCCAGCGCGTGATAGAAGGGATTGTCCAAATCTTATTGGTCGTTCCGATGGAGGATCAAACGATCGTGCCGCCTTTAACACCTGCATCTCCAGACAGTCCGGCTATTGTTTTTATACAGTATTGTAATAGGCCTCTTTGACGATTTGCGTGTTTTTAAAAGATTTTTAATAGGCATTAGAAAATATTACACCAGAAAAATGGCAAAAATGTATTGCACATGTCCGGGAAAATGTGGAAACTAAAATGTGGGAACTAGACAACATCATGGAGATCCAAATGGAACGCCTTGTGATTCAAGTTAGCGAGAATGAGGATACAACCTCAACCAGTAGTGATTCAGATCTATCTGAATAGTGATTTTTTTATGTACTAAAAATACATTTTTTACTTTCACTACTTATGTGACCAATATATACACGGTTGCCCACAGGGTTTTTTTTTCACATGGTGAAAATATAAAATATGCTTATAGAAAATAAGTGATTTTTAAACATATTGTGCAGAAAAATAGTACGATAAAATAAACTTTCAAAAAGCAGTAACGCCCTTTCCCTCCGCCTTATCACCTTTGCGAGCCATCCATCAGATACCAACATATCTTGCAAATATAAATTGCTCTTTGTGTTACCGAATAGTTTATACTAATTTGTGATACTAAGTGAACAAAACAACATAAATTTATTTTTTATTTTAAAAAAATAGGAATTATGTTCTAAAAAAAATATATGATCTGACCAATCCAACTGTAGTACCATGATGCTGCCGAATGTGGTACCATTTATGGAATTACTGTTATAAAGGTCTTATGCCCACTTCCACCAACTTATTTAGGGACTACTTAACGTTAGGTAGAGAATAACTTTAGGTAAGACGTCGTATTGGCTTCCACCAAGCTTAATCGTTCCCTTAACCGGCTTAAGGGCATCCTAAATTTAGGGGTTGAAAATTCTTCACCTAAAGTGCTACCTAAGAAGGAAAGATGCAATCTGACCTCATTTTTTCAGTATTTATTGCAAAACTAACCTATATTTCCTTTAATTTTTTGTTTCCTTCAATCTTTCATTCCTACTTCTTTCATTTAACTTATTTAAAGTCATCGAAATGGAGATGTTTGATGACGACTATGAAATATTAGATTTAATTCAAAATGGATTTCCCAGAAGAATATGTAATAGAAATAACCACTTTGATGGACAACTTAACGTTTTTCCGTCGCTTTAGATTAACAAAACCCACGGTTTTACACATTTTAGAGCAAATAGAAGATCAGTTGGAGTATCCAGACGACAGGTTAGTGGTTGGGTATTTTTTTCCTCATCAATATTTGAATGTATTGTAAATATTTTTCTATGGATCTGTATGCATATGCCTATTTGATATTTTATTACAATTTTTAGAAACAATGCTGTATCGCCCATTATTCAGTTATTAACCTGTCTAAGATATTATGCTACTGGTGGGCATTTAAGTTTATGTGGAGACTTTATGGGGATGGCTTTAAGCAGTACATCACGCACTGTAAAAAAAGTAACTGAAGCAATAATAGTTGGTTTGAGGCCCCACATAGACATGCCTATGTTAGATGATGAGATCACGACAGCAGATATACGGGAATTACACCAATTTATATTAGAGTCTCATAGTGTCCTTTACTAAATTAATTAAATAAAAAAAGATGTATATATAGTCTATTACCAATGCGACGACTGACCGTGCATTCAAAAGATTTCCAAATATATTTTTTTCAAAGCAAAAATCCCTAAAGTACTGCGATGTTGCCAGTTATTTTCAACACTTAGCTAGGTATTCCATAACTTTTGCTGGTGGAAGCCATTCTAGAAATTTAGGTATTCCTAAATTAGGTAGGCCCTAACTATTCTCCCCCTAATTAAAAGTCAGTGGAAACGGGCATTAAAACCCTAAGGTAGGAATGTAAAATTAATTTTGCCCCATCTCATACCGGTTTGGCATAAAAAGCTGTCAAATAGGTTAAAATAACGATTTTCAATTGTTTATAGCTCCTAAAGGTATAATTGAATGTTTTCAAGTGATATATTATTATACTCGTACTTTTATGTAGAAACAAAAAATGTTAAAATATATACGGTGTCCCATTTAAAAAAAACATTACTTTGGTCTGCCACGTTTTTCTAGGACACCCTGTACAACTAAAATATTATGGTCTTATAAATCCTTAAAAACCCTAAAACTCTTGTCTAAAACTTTTTTTTGCTAAACATTATACTTTACGAAATCGACCGTTCTGGTTCTTTATACTCACCCTGTATATCAATAGATCTGACCCTACCCACCAACCTACAAAATGTATAATTGTTCATATAGCATTTTTCACACCAAAAATAATTTAAAAAAATTGCAAAAATAAGATTTTAACGATTCTAAATGCGGCCCTTATAAATATAGCTGTTAGGGAAATCACGTGCTCATGGCATGCTTTTGTTTTGGTCGTGTCCATCTCGAATAAAAATAGACTTTAGTTTGGCTGAATATGTTTGAAAGACGAAAAGACGTACCGTAAGACACTACTTTGGCAGATTGTGGAATATTTTGGCAAATAACTATAAAACAGTCGCTCGTGTTTACCAACTAAAGTTGCCATCGTAACAAACGTCCTCAAGGCTATAAGTGTTCCAAAATTTAGTTAAAAATATCAAAAGATATATAACCGAGAAAAATTTTTTTTCTTGGGTTGCCAAAGTAGGCAGGTGTTTGGGGTTACTTTAGCAGGCTATATTAATTTGGCGTAAAACATTAAAGTAGACAGTGTTAGTGTCTTCATTGGCACCTAGAGGACTAAAAATCGGGTTTAGTTTTTACCACATATTTTTTTAACCTTCTAGACGCATTTTTTCATCAAAAACAATGAATAGTTCGAACTTTTTATTTATAAAATATTAAACTGAGCTCTTGAAATGAGCAAAAACACAAACATATTATGTTGTGTAGTATAATTGGCATATGAACGCCCTCCTAACTTTTTTCTGTAATGACGTGGCATCTTTTTAGTGCGTTATATCTGTAACAATGAGAATCTCATAATTAAATTTTAAAAAAGAATCAAACAAAAAAAACAAAAAAAAAAGTTAGCATAATGACGTATATGCCAAAGTTACCCCGGGTGCCAAAGTAACCCCGTTTTACGGTACTCTGCATTCACTCAAAAAGCCTCCATATCTGTATAATAAAACTAAATTTAGAACTGATATACATAACTTCTGTAACATATTCGCCGACAACTTATCCTTACAATTCCCTTTTATTGCAAGCATTTTTTTTTAATTCCTTTTAGTTATGGTATTGCTTCCTTTATTTACAAATTTAAAATTAATGACTTTTCTGCCAATATTAATACATGGAAATATGGCCTATTATTTTCCATAATATATTGTTATGTAAAATGTAAATTATTATTTGTTGTTGTCGAAATAATAATTGTATTATTATTAACATTTTTTACATATAAGAGATAATAATTGTGTCCGCGAAAACAATTAAAAGCAACAAGTAGTGGCATATCGGACAAGTATGTAACTGTCTTTTTGTATTGGAGTACACAGGGATCCAAGCTTAATGGATACCCTGGGGCGGGTAGACCACGACTGCCGTTTCGTCCTTATTAGAACTCTACGGGCAGTCATAACCAAAGGCAACGATGCATTGATTCTGCTGGGATGGCATTACGGAACAAACCCGAACCTAGAAAAATTCATAATAATTCCATGCTGAAGTCTTGATTGTCGGTCTTTTGACTATTAAATATTTTACCCCTCTTGTACACCATTGAAAGCTCCATTACGGCTCAATCCCACTATTATTTTCTCTATCGCTAACAACATCATCATTGTATTATTTATCCAATCTCAGTTTGAGGACATTCCAATCATTCCATACGGCGGTAAACAGTCTCAAAGAGACCGACCGCACTACCAGGGTTGTCAGATCTTTCTTCTTCAATTCTTTAAGTTTTTTTATTAAAGATATTTTATTTATATCAGTATTCAATTGTTAGTCAGTAACTTTCTTTGAAAGCTAGTTTGCAAATATACTTTAAACCGAGGAGTTTTGAGTGTGACAGAAAAAAATAACAAGCCATTCATTGTTATAATAATACATTCTTTAGTCCTTAAGAAACAATATAACTGAAATCAAGACAAAAAGTGTTTTCGGTGTTTAAAAACAACTAATTAACAAACCCTTGTTTCTCGTATATACTTACATTGTGCTTACAAATCCGAAAATTTTGAAGAATTGGCAACAGCATGTAATTTGTTGCGATTGCAAGCGCCAGGATATAAGCTGAACCGGTACCCGGCCCGTCTGACGATCGATTCTGCCAGACAGAGATAGGCCAGTGACCGCCGATGGCGTGGAAGAGACGGAGATAAAATATACGTGGTTATGCCTTGATGAACGGGCCGGAGTCTGGTTGACGAGAATGAAGTTCTGGTAAAAAAATTAAAGCATTTTCTGAGCAGTGTCGTTCCGTGTCAGGTTTATTTTTCTGATATTAGTTTTGTATATAGAATTTTTGAGTTACCTTATATTTATTATTTTAATATAATATTATTATATATACAGTGGGTTTATAAAGTGTAGTATGTACAAACACCTAATGTAAAACAAACTTATAAGTGTGTATACGCATATTAATTATTTGTGTGGAACGCCTATGGTTAGGAAATTCCCACAGTTTAATGTCATTAAATTGACCTAAGAAACACTATACCTTTCACTTTGTTTTCCTGATAACGAGTGTTTCTACACTCGAAGCATGTCGAATTGAATTATTATTAATTTTTCTAGGTTCGCCTAGTTATTCTAATAAAAAAATTTGGAGAAAGACTTTGTGCTTTTCTTTTTTCTATATCATTTAACTCCACTTTGAGTATGGACTACTTCTTCAAAATTACGTAGGGGACCGACGGGCAAAACGGGGGGGGGGGGTACCCTACTTTTATTCTAACCCAGTCCATACTACGCCTTCGGAATATCGTCATCACGTTTGGGTCCATTCTGTGCCAATTGTGCCACGCGGTTGAGGTCGTTGAGGACCTCAGTTGCTACTGAACTGTTTTGGTGAGCACATGTGCGTTTTTAATATACAAAGTTATAATATTTCGACAGATTAAATTCAGAGTAAGTAATATTAAATCAATTTATAATAAAATAATATTATTGTCAACTAAAAGTGTATATTTTTTAACATCTTTCTTTGTTATTATATTTAAAAAAACACAAATTTTTAGTTCAAAAAACAAGCACTATAACCACAAAATTTGCTCATCGGGCAAAATGGGGTACCCTATGGTCGAGCAAAATGGGGATTGCCGGGCAAAATGGGGTATACGTAATATATCAAGTAAAGATGTAGGTATAAGTTATTGGTTTAATTTTCAGATGGTGTTCAAGTATAGAAGAAAGACTGATAGGCAAAGTTGGTCAACAGAAAGTATGCAACAGACCGTAAATGCTGTAGTAAGTGGTAATATGGATTACCATCGCGCATCTATTTTCTTCTCTGTTCCACAGACTACAGAGCGTTATTTTAAGAAACACCGAGCTAACGTAGCTAACTCGGTTTCAAAAGTTTTGGGCAGTAAAAAGCCCGTTTTTAGTTCCCAACAAGAAGACGAACTTCTCAGTTATCTTAAATATATGGAGGCGCGATTATTTGGTCTGACTATAACAGAATGCAGGCAGCTTGCCTTTCAACTTGCCGAACAAAATGGGTATGAACACCCCTTTTAAAAAGTTAAATCGGATTCGGAAGGTGAAGTCAGTGACACCGACTGTTTGTACTGCGGCGACTTTTATTCAAGTTCCACGGAGGGTTGGATATGTTGTTCAGGTTGCCACAACTGGGCTCATAATTCTGGTGCAGGGGGAAGATGAAGACGGCGAAGAAGTACTTGTTTGTGAGCATTGTCAGTATTGTCTTTTCACCTTTACTTGGGGTAAGTTACATAGTTGTGTTATTTTCCTGTTTTATCGTTGACGTTTACTTTTTTTTAAGTTAAAATATTATGAATAAATAGTCAATACTACAATAAGATTGTTGCCTTATTAAAGAAAGAAAATATTGTGGCATAGAGTTGTTAAGAAAAGAACGGAACAGGTTCTTTAGAACAGGTTAGAGATAGCCTGTTCAGTGAACTGTTCTTTGTAAAAGAACTGAACCGGTTCTTTAGATAGACTTATGACAGATGATTGCGCGGTCGAGTGATGTTAAAGAGCAGGGAAATTGCTGCGGGAGTTCAGCAGTTCTGAAACCTGTTCACCTGTTGTATTATCACAACAAAAACAGAGGTAAAAGGTCTCCATAGTAGTAAAAAACCGCTTTTTGTTAATCACTTTCTAAAAAAAAAAAAAAAAGGTCGTCACTTCCGTAAACAAAGTAAATCACAGCGCGTCCGCGTGTATGTTCCCTGTTCCCTGTTCCCTGTTCTCTGTTCCCTGTTCTCTCTTCCCTGTTCTCTGTTCCCTGTTCTCTGTTCTCTGTTCTGCTCCAAAAAAAGAACAAAGAAATAACAGCCTGTTCTTTTTATTCTGAAACGACGACCCTCATAAATTCATAAATCACCAATCACACATAAAAAGAACAGGCTGTTCTTTCTTACAAGGAAACAGGAACGCAGCGGTGTTCCTTTCCCTGTTGTTGTTAGTTTACGGAAGTAGCGACCTTTTTTTTTTTTTTTTTTTTTTTTTTTTTAGAAACTGATTAACAAAAACTTTACTTTTTTTTTTAAGCAAATCAGTGGGCGACAATAATTTATAATCAAAAGAACAGGTGAACAGGTTTACGGAACAGGTTCCCGAGTGAGAACCGAACTGTTCGAACCTGTTCAGCAATTTACCTGTTCTTTAACATCACTATTGTGGCATATCGGACAAGTGTATAACTATTTTTTATATTGGAATACACAGTGATCCAAGTTCAATGGATACCCTGGGGCGGGTAGACCACGACGGCCGTTTCGTCCTTGTTAGGACTCGACAGGCAGCCATAACCCAAGCAATTCCAAGAACGACGGAAAAATGTACTAAAAGCCTACTTGTAGAATCAAGGCGGCCCTCAATACACCTTAGCGCCATCCCACGGAACCAACTCCAATATAAAAGATAGTTACACTGGTAATAACGAAAGGTAGACAACTAAATAGCTATTTGCGTTTTCACCGAAAACATCTGCCATTTTGCAGACCAGAAAACAGATCAACGCTGGCACCCACCAGAATGCGCGCAATCCGCTTGAGTTTTGAGCCATAAAAATGTTTAAAAAATGATATAATGTCCACGAAAATAATAAAAGTGGGATGGCGCTAAGGTGTATTGAGGGCCGCCTTGATTCTACAATAAAGTATATATTAATAATTGAAAGTTTTTTATTCGATTGATGACTTTCTCACGGCTGATCTAAGTCGTTATTAGTTCGTTGATGTGATGCGTATTAGTGTGGATACTATAGTTTATATTATTTACTGTCATTTTGTTTTTATTTTTTTAATTGTAATATTTTTTCAGGTAATATTCCATTTGTTGGTTTTAACATTGTTTTGACGTGTGTAAAATTTGTACTGATTATAACACGAATAAATATCTATCTATCTATCTTCTTTTCCTTTAGTTTAATAATGTTTTACCATTCTTATTTTGGTATTCTAGGATGTCTGTCGATATTTTATTTTATAAATAATAAAATGAGTATGTACGCTATATCTTTACAAAATATTATTAGGACTCCCTTACAAAATTTAACAGATGGCGAAGGCGAAGGTAAAAGAACTTAGTCCGGTTTTGCTTCTGTAGCCAACCGCTTAACGTAAAATATACCAGACTTCAACAGGGTGCCATTAATGACAGGTAATGCGGCGAGTTCTTAGATTAATTTGACTTTATATAAAACGGGGGAGAGTCTTTGACAAACGTGCATTGTCTGAACGTCGAAATTTTATGTTTACACGTGAGGTTATCCCTTGCCTTGCAAGTTCCGTTTACGAATTAACTGGCACGATTGATGAATTATATTTGAGCTTATCTGTAGTTGTCCAGCCAAATAAAATAATCTAGCATATTTTATTAGACAAAGTTAGAAGAAAATAAAAATAAATATTTTATTTAAACAATCACGTTAATCGATAATAAACTATAAGTCAAACGCTCCGGTTAGTAGGAACTTAAATAAAACTATTAAAAGTAAAGTTTGAAATAAAACAAAAATATTTAAATAAATTTAAAATAGTAGGTACATGATAATACCTTAAACTATGAACGCGATAGGTACCAGTGCTTCCATTTTAATTTGTCCCACTTTTAAATGGCTGTAAAATAGGTATTTTTTGAACTAGAACTTTGAATAAAAAAAGGAATTGTAGAGATTTGAGTAAAGTTTTATGTTGTTGAGTCAAAAATAATTTAAACTGTAAAATGTCAAAATTATTGACATAACTTACTTTTTTTTAAATGGAACGCCCGGTATATCATTACATATTTAAAAAAACATTATTTTTTTGATTACGAAAATATACCATACATGCCCTTTCTTTTTATTTGTTTAGCATAAATCGATATAAATATGATTAAAATTAGAATTTTTCAAAACATTAAGATACCCGCGTGTATTATTTTCAATAATTATTGTCATATATTATTTATATATGACATTTGTAATAAAAACTATGACAATAATGATTGAAAATAATACACGCGGGTATCTTGATGTTTTGAAAAAATTCTAATTTTAATCATATTTATATCGATTTAGGCTAAAAAAATAAAAAGAAAGGGCATGTATGGTATATTTTCGTAATTAGAAAAAAAAATGTTTTTTTAAATATGTAATGATATATCGGGCGTTCCATTTAAAAAAAGTAAGTTATGTCAATAATTTTGACATTTTACAGTTTAAATTATTTTTAACTCAATAGCATAAAACTTTACTCAAATCCCTACAATTCTTTTTTTTATTCAAAGTTCTAGTTCAAAAAATACGTATTTTACAGCCATTTAAAAGTGGGACAAATTAAAATGAAAGCACTGTACAGATAAATAATTATTAAATGATTAAGAACTACCGCACGAGTATACAAAGTTATTATAAAAGTCAAAGTTGTTCACTACTGGTAAAAGTGTTTCTATAAAATGGATCAGACAGCAAAACTATTATTGAAAGCTCATATGTTTTAATTAAATTAAAAAGAGAACAGTTCTAAGTCGGTGTATTAAAATATCAAAAGCACAAAGACTCACATTGCAGTCACGACGACACACGGAAAATGAAAGAACCAAACCGAACCAAGCTTGAATAACCCAGAGGGGTTCAGACCGTCGTCAAGTCCCTTCTCTCGACTTGTGTGTTTAACCAATCAAAGCGCTCGAAACTTGTTCACACAGGATTTATGCTGACCTAAGTGTCTGCGCGTTAATGGTCCCGAGAACCAGACCACCCCGGCGTGCAGCCGTAAAACTGCCACTTGAAAAATATTTTATTGCGGCTCTCTGAGAATCATGCGCCATAACTCTCGTTATAACAACCATGGGAAAGGAATGTACGGCTATACGTGACGTTAAAATACAATTTATGACTCTAGTACTAGGAACCCTAGGTATTATGGTGACAATGTAGATGGTTCACTGGAAGTCTGGTACGTGAAAATATGTGGTGAGAATTACTTAGCGCAGGTCTACGACCGTTATATGTTAATATTCTTGGTACCTACTTCAAGTGTGGGAAGCTTTTTGTATTTACTAGTGTAGTTACTTAGGGAGAACTGTCACATAAATTTTAAGTGGAATTTCGCGACATCTGCAAATTCAGCGGGTTTATGAGTGGTACTAAGAAACCAATGATAATAAAAGAGAATTATATGACAGTTTGGTCCCATAAATCTAGTTTTAATGGTAGTTTCAGCATAATTCTTAGGAACTGTTAATATTTTGCATGAAATTTCTTGTGAAATTGCTGACAAAGAGTTCATTGGTATGTGTGGGAACCTATGAAAAATGCCCCACTCTGCATAAATTTTATTATATAAACCGGCGCATAACGCTGAAAAAGTTAGCAGTTAAGCAGTTCTACTCAAGCTCTCAACCAGGGCAAGTCAGTGTTCGAATAAATCCTTGTTTATAAAAAGTTCTTAGATGTTAGAATCACGAAGTGTTACCAAATAACTGCTTTTTGTGAAACTTTGATTTTGTGAAGAATAACGATGGGGTTGCAAGTTCATCAAATAGGTTAGTGCCAAATAATTGTTAGTATCTAAGTATCTAGACATTCCCTATTTTTGACGGTGATAAGAATTTTTAACCACTGTATTTTATGGATGTGAAACTTAAAATCTCTAAACTTGAACATTGCTAGACTATTATATTTTTAATAAATGACTTAAGTAAAAACTCGGATATTTAATCTCGAAACGACTCCCGCAAGGACAGGGCCGTCGTAGGTCGTCATTGCAAGGAAAATGATGCCTTATCTGACAGTGATTAATTTTAATGGTGTTTATACACATAAGACGTCGAACCTGCCAAGCAATTAATACCCAGAGTCCACGAACCCACAAATAAATATTGTAGGTCGCCCATGTGTTTAAAAAGTAATTATTAGGCCAACATAAGGTAACAAAAAAGGGTTACTTATCTGACAATCTGACTACATGGGTCGGCTATTCCATATGGTGTCTTGCATTTATAAAGAAGACAATATCGTCGGCATCATATGAAAATGGCATAAGTCACAAAAGTATTATTTTGCAGGAAACGATAAAAACTGCTTTATTGAAATTGGCATAACTCCACCGAAACTTTAAAAAATCTATGAAAATTAAAGTTGCATAAGTCCTATACTTAGCATTAAAAGGCATTTTATAATAACAATACGGCATTTTTTACTTTTTTGATGAAATAGGGCAATATTGTAGTACTTTCGTTTATTATTTCACAATTTTGCATTTAGTAATTAACTAAAAACACTATTTTTAACTATTAATTTAAAAACCGTTGAAACCTAACCAAACAGTCGTTTAAATGGCGGACTTGGGCCTTGTTCATATAAATCTAGACGGTACTGGACTTGTGCCTAGAGAGACATTTAGCAATTTAAGGGTGAATTATCAAGTTTATTCAATAGAGAACACGATGATCTAGTAGATGGCGTTAAAATCTCAATTTAGGTAAATTGTGGACTTATGCCATTTTCATATGATGCCGACGATATATAATATATTTGCTTGATTCTCATGGGTTATTTCCAGACCAGTTACCTGTTATTTTTCTAGTTGTTAGTTCCGTTGTTGTAATAAAAAAAAAAGAATTATAAATACTTACGTCAAGTTCTAAAAAGATTGTCATTCATTTTTCTACTTTTGGATAACAAAAATCGGTAGGTACTTCCAGACTAGATAATTATATTATTATTACTGATGTTTTAGGTAAGAATAACAATTACAGATTATAATAGCTATTTATACAATAAGTTGCAAAATGAGTGTCTTTTAGGCACGCGACGTGAAATTGTCACACCAAGTTGGACAACACGTCAAAGTGACTAAAAGACATTGTTTCGTAATGAATTGTATACAATATTTTTTCTACTGAGGTTTTATAATAAAAAACTTAATTTTACTAACATTTTATTACCTATGTTTCATTGACACTTGCCAAAAAATATTAAATTATACCTAGTCTGTGGTTACGTTTTAATTGTAAATAATTACCTGCGTTACTTTTAAGCACGTTGCTCCTGGTAACGTGCTTAAAAGTTTTTTAAGCACGCTGCGCTTAAAAGGAGGTTATTAAAAAACCATAATGACAATCGAAAAATATTTCAAGATTAGACGGTTATTATTGTAATGTACAACCAGTGATTCACAACGAGAAAGTAAATAAATATAACAAGTTAAATATTCGGGAGGTGCAAATGCAAATTAAAAATTATGTGCAGTGAATAAAAGATTGGCTTATCATACTTTAAACAATATTTATTACTTCTAAAATAAAACGCTGCTTTACATTAAAATTTTCTTGTTCTGTACAAATATATTTCATAAAAAAAAGTAAAAAGGCTTATCAAGAAACCTATACCGAGTAATATTAGAGCACCAGAAAAAGATTCCAAATTTATAGTCACAAAACTATTTTCCAAAATATAGGGCGTAAAATACTGTTTGTGGTCTCTTGCTTCTGAATTTAATACCGTTTTGGTCCAATGCAAAATTAGGCCACCTTCTTGCAACTGCATTGTTTTTATATGAACAAAAGCAGAATAAGGTGAATATAATTTAAAAATAAAACCAATATAATAATTACCAAAACATGTTTTAAGAGCCTTAAAAAATTTAAGCCTCTCTTTATTAAATGCCCACACATCTGTGACATAGGATGAATCTATAGTTTTTACATGTAAAATGGTGTTTTTATCCATAATGTCCCCCCGCTTGCCAGGTCTATATAAATCTGCTAAACTGGAAAATACCGGTGAATTCATGTCTCGAAACTTATCACCTATGCTGTCTATTTCTAAATAGTAATGTAATCCAGCGTCAACAATATCTTGAAACGTGTTAATACTGTCTGTAATTCGAGGTTTGGCTAATATGCTATTCAAACCTGCGTTATAATACGTTGAAAGTATAAGAATATGGAGCAACCAACTAAAAATCAACAAACGAATAGATGAGTTATTTAACGCTTTTGGTTCAAAACAAGATCCTGAAGTGTACATTCGAACTACGCATATGAAGTTGGCCATTTTGGTGTACGTACTCTCACGATTCAAGTCAAAAATATAAGCATGCAGTATTACAAAATATTTAAATACCTGCCAAAAAAATATAAGCGTGGCAATAGAAGAAACCCACGTAGTTAACCTTAAAGGTTGAAATATAACTGTCTGAGAAGGCAATAGTCTGGCTTTCGGAACTAGAAATGTGGCGCAGACTTGCATGTATCGATAAGAAAAATCCTTTTTGATTATATTAGTCATATACTGCGAACAGCCAGCAGCTTCAATGGTGCCATTTTGAACCATTTCTTTGGAAACTGTCCATGGGTCTTCCAGATTTTCATTTAGAAAAACGTATTTAATGCGGAAGTTTTTTAAAATTTCCTTAATCATTGTTATTTCCAGCCCCCCAGTTACCACATTTTTGACGTCAATAAATGGGGGACAATTAAAAACAGCAAATCTAAAATTAGATCTCCGGGCATACAACAATAAACTTTCAATTTTCTGTGGTGACAAATAAAATAGTTCTCTATTTAAATGGTAGTTTTTGTGATGGGAGTTCCAGCTAAAGATCTCTTTTTGTTGAGGAAGAGAATAAATAAAAATTTCAGTGGAATTTGTTGCTGAAATTAAAGTGTTATATACCAGTTTATAGCTATTTAGTGCTCCTAGCAAATATGGCAACTTTTCTATGCTTCTCTTGTTAATCAATATTAATTTTCTTACGTAAAATGGTGTTACTTTATCCGGCTCTCCTTGAAACAACTTTTTTGTCAACAATTCCACATCATTGACATTTATTATGTACCCATCACATAGTTTAACTGGTTTAAAACCCATTAACTCCAGTCTTATAAAAGGTTTTCGAATATATTTTACAAAAATATCACTATCTAAATTTCCAACTTCAAAAACGTAACAAATAAACGACATTTTAAAAAACATAGCGTCAAAAACTGTTTGAAATATTTCCAAAGATTTTTCAACTTTTGGTGTATATATTTTCGCCATATTTGACATAAAATATGTACCGACTAAAAGAAACCGCAGAGCGCTTCCTAGTTTCATATGTAAGGACACAGTTATCGTAAAATTACTGGAAAATGATTTGATCGATCAAGGGCAATTATTTTAAATTATTCCTGCTTAAATAAAGAGTAGGTTGGTTTAGGCATTTGTCATTATGTTATTTACTCGTTACTATTCTTATAAAAATTATCATACTGTCAAATAATATAAATTACTAACCTAACTGGCTATATTAGAAATTAAAAGTTTTCGCCATAACCCAATTAAATTAGATTGGTCAATAAAACGTTAAGTATTCTTGTGTTCTTCGACTGGTTTAAAAAGGGATTGCATCATTGACGATAACTCAAGGGCGGAACATATGCAAAATGCATATATCCGCATGCATTTTTTGCATGATTTGTCAATTTTATAATAAAATGCATATTTTTCATAAATTATTATTTTAACAGCATATTTTTATGCTTTCGGCTTTATCAAAAAAGTAAAACGTTAAAGGTTTAATGTCCAGTTTGGTACTTATTTCAGGGATTTTCCAATCTGAAGATTATAATAATTATATTTACATTTTGGTTATACACAATCATTTATTGGGGATTTTCAAGGTTTGCAGGTATATTGTTAGGGGTTTTTTATTGTCACTTAATAATGCGTTATTATTACCTGCGTAACAAACTATTTATATCGATTTGTAATGCATACTTCCGTTTCAGTTTGTCAAAAGGTTTCAGTAATTTTGGTGTGAAACTAGTAATTTCAAATTTGTGTTCAGAATGTCTAAGGTGGTGAAAACGTCTGCGTGGATTAAAAATTTCCCAGAGTTAAAGTTTAGTGAAGAAAAAGTATTCTGTAAAGCTCGTAGCTGTAAAAATTATTGTTTGTGACAAGAAGTTCCAAATCGATCAACATTTGAAAATACCGCTGCATAAGTAAGTTACAAAAAATGAAATCTGTGCCACTTCAGCTGAGTGTAACAAACGCATTTCAAAATGTTGGGAAAAATCGAAAATTCAAAAGGAAATTTTTCAAGAAGACTTATGCAAGGCTTTGGTCGCAGCAAACATACCTTTAAAAAAATTGCAAAATCCGCAATTTAGAGGATTTTTGCAAAAATTTTGTAAACAAACCATTCCTGACGTGTCCACGCTTAGAAAGAAGAATGTCCATTCAATATACGAAACCGTTTTAGAAGAAATTAGAGCTATTTTGTTACCTAAGTTGCAGTATTGTCCGATTACATCACTAGATGTTAAAAGAAGCTTCTATTTGTATAAACATATTTTGACTAATAGAAGACAATCCTTTTTAGTTGAAAAATTTGAAAAGGGAGGTTATTTTCCTTGAGAATAAGCTTAAATTTTGACCAATCCTTTTTAAACAATAATTTTTTTTCCCCAATTTAAGATACCTATACAAGATATTAAGGGATTATAGATATTTGTATAATGTGTTATTTATGAATAATGAAATTATAAATATTGTAAAAGGGTATAGGGGGACATGGGAGATGACTTCACTACAAGTTGAATGTCCGCCTAGATTCGAAAATGATATGGTATAGAAAAATGTATGAAATAATAGGTATAATGAAGTAAAAAGAGTAATGGTGAGAAAAGACGACAAACGAATAACAAGAATAGTAATTTTGTATCTACGGGTAAACATGTTTTTATAAAATATTGTAAAAAACAAGGGTGAATGTTCATTAAACTACAATACTTTCATGATTTAAGAGGGAACTACAATTTTCTAAGGAGAATACTTTTTTTATTAAACTACAATATTTTCATGATTTAAGAGGGAACTACAATTTTCTGAGGAACATATTTTTTATTTTATTTTTTTGAAATTGGGAAATAAAGGATAAAAAGTGTAATTTCGATCTACTGAGTGATTTTATTATATTTTTTATTATATTATATTATGTTCATTTAATTTTTTAATTCTATAAATTATTCGTTACTGCTGGTTGTTCTACTTTGTTACATGTACCACACGGAGACCACCCACTGCCAACCTAGAAGCCGGAACACGCCCAACCCCAGCAAATCCCATGCTGCATATAGCAACCAAGGCACTGTACAGTCACCTGCGATATGACCTATGACCATGCACCATCCTCAGCATGACTACTAGGGGCACAGCACGTTTCCGATATGGCTAAGAAACATCTTCCACATGGCTAACAATGGTTTGGTATGGTTGTCAAAGAGCGCTACCGAAGACAACCACATGGTGAAATTGCAATCACTAACAATGTCTTCCATCCCAACGTGGCGCCACCAGCCCAGCATAAGTTTCGGAGGCCGAACTCAATGGAGGGGGGAGATACCTGGCTACACTCATAGCCGGAACCAGCAACATCCCCGGAGTTTGTGCAATGGTGAAATGCCCCTGTAATCCTTTATGCTCCCAAAGGATGGGTCAAATGGGACAAATCAGACGGACTAAAGTGTATCGGGTGTGTTTCCGCGCGTTCTAAAGACATTCTTTAGCTAACAGTGTGTTGGAACTCCAGTGTTAAATGTTGTAATTTAAATGTTTATGTACTGTAAAATTCAACGTTTATTAATAATGTTGTTTAAAACTACTTAACTAAGATTTATCTCAAAAGTTTTTAAAATTGTTTATTTATTAAAAGTAATTCGTCATCCTTATTATTTTCCCAATGTTTTAATTTTAATGATTGTATTAACATCTTGTTTTATGTTTCGTTTTAGATTATTGCTTTACGATTTTAAGCTAGGGGCTAGCTTTCAGTGGCAGGGGGAATGTCATGAAAATAGGGCATTTTCCAAATTTATTATTTATTTCTTAAATTATTATTTCTAATTTAAATCTAGTCCAAGCTTATTTTGCAAACTGCACATAAACATCGGCTTGTTTTATTTATACTGATCCAATTAAACAAGAGGACGATCAGTATAAATAGCAATTCGACAAGCTTGGACGACACTCACTCTTGGGTCACAGACTCATCTTGGGTCAGACTCCGACACACTCCGAGTCCGGGGTCACGTACACTCACTCTCTTAGTGAGGTCCCATCACGACACTTCTCGACGCGTCTCGACTGCCTGTCACGGCACCTGCCATTTGCCGCCCTAGCCAGTAAAGCAGCCCCTGGATCATAGGTATTATAATGTATGTATAACTGGTTAGTTTGTTTACAATAATAGATTATAGTTGTTTTTATAAAGCCTGTCTACCTTTATTAACCTCTCGCAAAACCTAGCTACACCCCCTACATGACAATATTTAGTAATAAATGCCTTTTATACAATTTTAGGTTAAAAAAATTTTAAGTTAAAGAATTCTCCTGGTATTTTCGAGAGGGTCCGCCAGTCGATGGTGAGGAGCACCAATGCATGTGTTGAAGTCGGAGGGGGCCATTTCCAGCAGTTGCTTTAGGTTAAGTTTATTTCTTAGCTTAAGTTTATTTCTTAGCTTAAGTTTTAATTCAGTTTACCATAATTTTGGTTTTAAAATGTATCAAATAACGTTGTCTCATGGACGAAACAATACTTATTAAATTATCTAATATTAACAATGCATTATTTTATTTTTCTCAAGATATCTTCTAAGCCGTAAGAGATAGTAAAAAACTTCAAGATAGGTAAATGTTAGAGAATAAAATGACAAATTAGATTTTGTTCTTAAAATTAATCAGTGAGGTCGTATGAGGTAAATTGGACGGGCGTAAAGGGGTCATGACCACAAAAAAAAGAGGACCCTGTAGATTAATTTAAACATTAATAATATCAGTTCGTAGATACTGGTAAATCTATTATTTGTGCAAAATTTGAATTAATTATTCCTAAAGATTCTAAAGGAATATTAAGACAACAAAAAAAAATTAAAACTTTAGCACCCTGTATATCGAAAACCAAGCATTTTAGGATATACGTTTATAAGAACTTTTTATCTTAAAATTATACAAGGAATAATCCCTTAAAGTTTGTCTACGTACTTAATTAACACCCTGTATACACAGAGCTATATATTATACATATAGTTAAAAATTTTGGGCAACTAATCGAAATAAAAAATATTAAAGTCTACGTTATACAAAATACTTTATTAACGTTAACGCTAAACTACCTTAATATTTATGATCCTCTAAAAGTATGTTCAACATTAACATAATTAAAGGGTGGAATGTGCCCTGTTATTTTTCCATAAATAAAAAACGACATTTAAAAAAAAGGCAAATATTGAAGTCGTCAAGAAAAATGAATTATGAATCAATAGAGTTGTTTCGTAAACATAAAATTACTTGACAAGTTACATTAAAATATGCTGAATTAGAAACATATTTCTTTGTTATAGTATTTAATACAAACAAACATTGTTATCAACTAAGCGAAAATAAAGGTGGGCTATATACGAAATACGTAATTATTTATATAATAAAACAAGTAGAAAAGACATAAAACTTTTAAAAATAATTTTAAGTAATATTATCAACAAGACTTACTGGAACTCAAATTTTAAACGCTGGCGGCGTAGCAAAATATCTTTGCTTTTTGACACTCCTGCAAAACAAAGAAAATATTAATTTAGGGAACATAGTTTAGGTTTATCTTGCTATTTTATTAAATTAATTATTTGATGAAATTGAAATTGATTAAGTGGCCCAACCTGAACCTAGGTCAAGATGAAGATAAATTTTTAATTATAGTATTACTGTGGTTTTAAAAAAAACTTACCTTGTTCCGTTGGGTGTAAAGAATCGACCATTGGGCCTTAATAACGAATCCGTGCTTGGGGTTTGCTGTAGCCTGCTTGTAGGCTGTTGACTAGTGACGTTTATAAATGTAGACCAATAATCGGAGGGTAAGCGCATTAGTTGTTCCATAACCTATATTAAAATAAAACAGATATTTAACTAGAGGAGTAGAAGTCGTTCCGTCAAAATAAGTAAAATCCATAACCTCAAATTTTGTGAACTTATCACTAGAGTCTAAAAGTCTAAAAGTCTAAAGCCTGGTCTTAAAAAAATTCTAAGGTTTTATGATGTTTATACTTATAATACATAAGGTAAAGGCACCAGTCTTCGTCAGTGCTCCAGTGTTTTGAAATTAAAATTTAAGAAGAAAAATATGCTTTTATTTTTCCCAAAGAAATATCCCAAAACGAACTAGAACAAATTATTAACGACCTTGAGACAAAACAAGCAAATGGATTTGACAATATATCGGTTAAAATTGTAGTGTTTAAAAAATGAAATTACTCCAATTTTATTTCATTTAATTAAATTATCTTTAAAAACAGGTATTGTTCCAGAAAAAATAAAAATTGCTAAATTAACACCTGTGTTTAAAACCGATAAAAGATGTAAATGATGCAGTTATCGCCCAATATCTGTTTTACCTACCTTTTCAAAAATATTAGGAAAAATAATAAATAATAAATTATGTGACTTTCTAGACAGCCAAAATTTACTTTTTGTTTACCAGTATGGTTTTCGCACATCTAAGGATACAGAAATAGCTGTAGGAGATATAACAAATATTCAACTTAACGTCAACAGCAGTAAAAAATGCTGTTTACTATCCTTAGATCTGTGTAAGGCTTTTGACACCGTAAACCATGATATTTTATAAAGAAAATTATACAGTATTGGGATAAGGGGAAATACACACAAACTACTTCAAAGTTATTTAAGCTATCGTAAACAATTTGTTCAAATTAGGGATAGAAAAAGTTCGGAAAAAGAAATAGTATGTGAAGTTCCACAAGGATCAATATTAGGTCAATTATTATTCTTAATTTACATTATTTCCATTTCCAAATTGAACTTGGGCAATATAAAACTATTTGCAGATGATACAACAATTATTTATTTTGCTGAAACTTTCGCAGAAATGTATCTCCTTTGGTATCTGTTTTGTACAGAGCTAGATATTTCATTCCTTTGAAATAATTTAAAAATACATATTTTTCATTAATATATTCAAAATTACAATACTTAACTTTTGTATGGGGATCTGCTTGTTTATCAAACTTAAAACGATAACAAAAATTGCAAAACAAAGGTATTGAATGTATACACAAATTACCAGTAAAAAATAATTTCGGAAAAAAATCGCTTTTATTATACGGGATAATAAAATATAACAATCTTCCAAAAAATATCAGAAAAATTAAAAAATTTGCAACTTTTAAAAAACAATTAAAGATATATTTACTAAATTAAATTAATTATCCTATTATTTTTTTAAATTTCATTAATGAATTAAATTGGATTAACTTCCATTTTTCTATTGTTATTTTCTGTAATGGTTATAATTTTCTATATTATATAATATATTTATAATTTTCTATATTACATAATATATAATCATTTTTATGTAATAAACTGCAAAAGTAAGTTTGGAATAAAGGCATAAAGTTAAATTTAAAAAATTATTTTATTTTTTAATTGTATAGATAAGTGAATAGTTTTTAGTAAACCATATTTTTAATGTTTTAGAACTTGTTCCTTATGGAAGTTTGTTTGAATTATAATTATAACCTAGCTTTTAGGGGATGTCGATCAATGGAGCAGCGATGCTGCTGGTTCTCCAGAAATCGACATTACCTGTCGATTACTAGTGTCTTGTTAAGTTCCAGTGTTCGCCTGTTGCTTATTTTGTAACTAAGTATTTCTTCTTTCACACTAAAAAGTATCAGTGAAAACAAAATGGTGTATAAAATGGTCGATAGGAATATGTGTGCTATAAAGGAGACATACATTTCACAGAAATTGCCTTAGCATCGAGTTCAGAATGTTGAGGATATACTTAGATATGTATTTTCAAAACATTTAAATACTTAATTGTGTTAAATAAATGGTAAAAAAATTAAATTATAATTTTACACTTTCCACAGATTTTTATTTTGACTCGACATGTTTCGCAACACAGTTGCTTCTTCAAAGGAGTACTTAAAAATGGCATTTTAAAAGTTATAACTTAGGCGTAACAATAAAATTGCTTAAAAACTTAGTTTTTCCAACAGCAAACAAAATAATAAAAGTAATTTGAACAAAGAAAATAAATCTGGTGTTTACAAATTAAAATGTAATGATTGCTCTAAAGTTTATATCAGACAAACAGGTCGAAACTTCGAAAAACGAATAAATGAACATCATGCTAGTTTTATAAAAAAAAAAACAGATTTAACTATTCCAACCATCTGTTAGAAGCAAATCATACATTTAATCATTACTACGATATCTTGCACATTAAAAACAAAAGTACAAAATTAAATTTGCTTGAATCCTTAGAAATAAATAGGCTTAAAAATAACAATACTTCTTAATGATTAATTGGATTTAAACCGATCACCTCTTTTGAATCTCTTTAATTAGTCTGTAAACATTATCATTGGTTTTTCCAACAATTTAGGTCCCCTCGGGAATGGCCCTGGCAGCGAACGAAGAGGAAAAAATTGGAAAAAAGCAAGCAGCAAGCTCCAACAATTTAAACAACCTGAAAATTACCTGCAATTTTATTGTAACACCTAAGTTATAACTTTTAAAATACCATTTTTAAGTACTCCTTTGAAGAAGCAACTGTGTTGCGAAACATGCCGAGTCAAAATAAAAATCTGTGGAAAGTGTAAAATTATAATTTAATTTTTTTACCATCTATTTAGCACAATTAATAATAGATTTCCACCAAGTAAAAGCCAAATCAATTCTATTTAAATACTTGTTAAACTGATTAAAATTTATAAATAAAGGCCTTAAAACATTTTTTTACTATTTTTTAAATTTTGATAAGGATGTTGACTACTGGATACCCTGAAAATACACTAAATTTACATAAAAACGTCTAGTTGAGTGCGTTCACCTGCACTGCACAAATTTGAAAATGATCTCAGCGGCCTTTATTCTGAGGACGATAACCAATCGAAATAAAATATTTATGCCTATTTTAAAGGTCAATAACCTATATCTTTTGTTTCATTGTTAGGGAAATGGGTTATCTAGTCCGTCCGATATAATTACTTTAAAATGCCTTTATTCGAAACTAACTATTATAGGTCAGTAGCTTACCATAATTTGTTGTCTTGTTTCTGACAATAAATTATTAGGACTAGGATCATCTGACGAAAATCCAACTATTGTCGGGCCAAATACTTTCGCTAAATTTTCTATTGGCATTTTGCAATCTGGTGAGGTTGCAACCCTAAAAAAGATACATTGAAAAATAAATATATAAAACTGGGAGAACGCCAAAAAAGGGTTTGATATATGCCTTACTTCTACTTTTAAAAGCTGCCAGCAGAGAGACTAGAGTTTAGTTAAGGCCGAGACACAATTAAAAAATAAGCATTAGGCGATAAGCAATAAGCAACAGAAATAAGATTTCATACGTGCAACATTATACCGGGTGTCCACGGAAGGTGGTTCGCCCCTCTAACTTTTTTGTGTTTCAAGATAATGGAATAAAATTCGGGGGATTTGTATACGACATAAAACTGCATTTTTTGACGGGGGACTCAAGATTATGGAACTATTTTTCCTTTTTTTGACTCAATAGGACATTCTAAATACAACGATCTGTCACTTGTAACTTTTTGTCACCAAGAAAATTTTTTTTTTCCAAATTTATTGCTTTATCTAGAGGGCTGTGAATACCTTAAAATCACTTTATTTCAGTTCTTTAATCTTGGGAAAAATGCAATTTTACTATTTTTAGTCCAATGTAAAATTTAATCTTTAAAGTTGTATAACTCATTTTTTTTAAACGGCAACATGGTGGCTCGTCGCGTTAAGAAAAAAGAGGATTTTATTACGATTATTTTGATACCATACACTATTAGGTTTTAGAAAAGCTGCCATTAAAAACTTTAAAAAGTTAACTTGGAACTTTCCTAAAATAAAGCATCCTTTGAGAATAAATTTAGATATAAATGTATCAAGTAGCCTGTGCATGACCAGCAACACTGATAAAAACAAAATCATGCCTTGAAGAAAATTGACATGCCGACAGCTTCTGCCAATGTAAATTAACATGTAAAAAACATGGAAAATAATAGTTTTACAAGGAGTGAAAAAGTGGATATGTTAATATTGTCAGGCTTATTTCGCATTTTCGGAACCAGTTTTGGATACCTAATAGTGCCGGGTTGGATGACGCCGATTAAAATATCTTTATGCGTAAAGTCGTGCAGCATCGGTTCAATTTTTTCTACATTCTCCAAACACTAATAACATATCAACTTTTTCACTCCTTGTAAAACTATTATTTTCCATGTTTTTTAAACAACAAACTAATTTACTTCGGCAGAAGCTGTTGGCATGTCAATTTTCTTCAAGGCATGATTTTGTTTTATCAGTTTTGCTGGTCACAGGCTACTTGATACATTTAAATCTAAATTTATTCTCAAAAGATGTTTCATTTTAGGAAAGTTCGAAGTTAATTTTTATTAATATGGTATTAAAATATTCGTAATAAAATCCTTTTTTTTCTTAACCCGACGAGCCACCATGTTGCCGTTAAAAAAAAATGAGTTATACAACTTTAAAGATTAAATTTTGCATGGCACATAGCATTGGACTAAAAATAGTAAAATTTAAGTTTTCCCAGGATTAATGAACTGAAATAAGTGATTTAAAGATATTCATAGCCCTCTAGTTAAAAAAAACAAATTTGAAAAAAAATATTTTCTTGGTGAAAAAAGTGACAAATGTATAGTTGTATTTAGAATGTCATATGGAGTCAAAAAAGGGAAAAATATACCAGGTGTCCCATTTAAAAATCAAAAGTTTATGTCACTTCCGGTTAAACCGGAAGTTCCATAATGTTGAGTCACCTGTCAAAAAATGCAGTTTTATGTCGTATACAAATCTCCCAAATTTTATTCCATTATCTTGCAAAACAAAAAAGTTAGAGGGGCGAACCACCTTCCGTGGACACCCGGTATATATTTTTTATTTCTTATTACCTATTCCTTATTGATTATTTTTTTAATTGTGTCTTGGTCTTTAGAATTGCTAGATTATAGTTTGTTTAATAACATTAAGCTGGCTAAAACCAAATGATCGACGTAACCATGGTAACAAATTAATCAAATAATTCTATAAGTACAAAACACTTACTTTTGCAAATGTAAAACCATATAAGCCAAAGTATCTCTGTTCGGTTGCGGCAAGTCCGAAAGACACTGGTACAAAGCGGGCGCGACATCTTGCGGGTCTCTCGCCTCCACTGCTTGCACGAAATCACGCCACAACGTGTAGGTTATGATGGATTCGGTAAGGGTACGAAGGAAGTCTTTTACGCACCCGCATATGATGTGGATATCGATTTGCGTGAGGGACGGGGAACCGCGGCCTTTTAAGAACTTTTCCTGAAAAAATAAACAAAAGAAATATTTCAAAAACCGCGATGGATTTTAATATTTTCCTATGTATTAAAGTAGTAATAGTGTTCACCTCAAGGACCTTTTATAGAATAGACCAGATTGTTTACATTTTAAATAAATCAAAGATTCCGGCGTTCACAATTTGTCTGGTTAACTGTATGGTCCACTATACTTAACACATGCCTCAAAAGAAGCGCCGTTATCAAACGTACTGTTAAGTCACATATTAGATTCATAAAATTAGTAAAATACACGTTTTACAAGTATAATTCAGATAAATTACAAAAGTTAATAAGACACTATTTTTAAACAATTTTTAAATATAAATGAATTAGAACTACTTTATTATTCTTTAGTACAAACACATTTAAATTATGGAATACTAGGATGAGGAGGCATAAATAAGAATTATCTTAATAATATTGAAACTATTTAAAAATACATTTTAAAAATTATTTACGAAAAACACCACCAATATTCTTCAGATTTACTATTTAAAGATAGCAAAAAAATGGATATTAAACAAATATTTTCTTACAACATGTTAATATATATTTTTAAACATAAAAATATAATAAATCATATTAATCACACACATGAAACTCGTCATAAAAATACTATTACATATAAAAATAGAGTAAACAAAACAATAGCACACAAACATTTTTTGAGCATCAATCCATATATTTTTGATATGCTACCACAGTCAATTAAAATAATTAAATCGTTAAATAATTATAAAAATAAAATTAAAAATTGGATATTATCTAATCCAAGAGATATATTCAAGAACGTCATTAATAAATAATGAATAAAATAAAGAATATATATACATATATATTATATACATAACGTATTGTATCTTCGTATATTATAGAGATATAAAATACAAATAAAATATTGTCATGTTCGTTTTATATTATAATATAGTTGTGTCTGAGTTATAAAATATATTCTTTACAATAAATATTATATTATTATTTAACTTTAAATTTATATTTAACTCAATACAAGTATTTGACTTCTGAGTTTCGGAATTAAGTTTATACAAAAAAAATATATGTTAACATTAAATGTAAAAAAAATTTTTGAATAAACTTTTTATTATTATTACTATTATTACTATACCGGGTGTTTCTCAAAAGACGTTCAACCCTATAACTTTTCTGTATTTATAGATAGTAAAATGAAATTTTGAGATTATGCATAAAAGATGAGTCTGCATTTATTGGCATAATTTTCAATTTGTAAGCACTTCCAAGTTGACCGGAGGTGACCTTGACTTTGATATTTTAAATGGGACATTTTGTATATTTCTACTTATTGGGATTCAGCATAACATACTGAGTAAAATGACACCTCACTTATTATTTTTTGACGTGTTATAACATTTTTATGTTTATTTTTTATTTTGAATCCAAAGTGCTACAAAATAATTTAATTTGTTAATTTATAGCCAAGTAGTATATCAAAATTAAAATTATGTCATATTAATTGACTTTCTCTAAGTTTCATAAGCGTTTAAAAAATTTAATTGTTTTCTTGACGTTTAGTCCATTTTTCCAAATGGAACGATGGTAGTTCACTAGGATATTTAAAACGAGCATTTTTTTCCAACAATTTGATACCATGCACTTCTATGCTATTTTAAAATTGACACTGAAAAATTTGCCTTACCTTAAGTAAAAGTACCATTTTTTAGACTATAATTGTTTGTTGGATATCCTTCATAAAACATATTCAGATTAGAAACTCACCCATAAATGGGGTTAAAAATTTAAAATACGACATATTATGTCAAATATTGAACTATTGAAGTCATTTTATATTTCTTTTAGTTTAAACCTAAATAACCTATCACGAAATATCAATAGTATTCAAATAAATGAAGACATTCAAATTTTTAAAGTTAATAAAATAAAATATTTAGGAATTATTTTTGACAGTAAATTAAATTGGAATTTTCACTTAGAACACTTAATTAAAAAATTAAGAAGTTTACTACCGATTTTTAAAAACATTAAAAAAAATTTAAATGTAAAACATATGGAAATATTATATTAGGCGCTAGTTAAAACTCATTTAAATTACGGAATTTTAGGTTGGGGAGGAATAAATAGAACTTTAGTTAAAAAAATAGAAATATTACAAAAAGGTTTCTTAAAATTATATTCAATAAAGATTATCTTTATCCTTGAAAAGAATTATATTCAGAAACAAAAAAGTTGAACATAAGACAACTTTACATTTATAACATCTTAATATATACCTATTTAAAAATAAAAACCTTATACAATTTAAAAACCATAATCATAATACACGTCATAAAAATGAAATAACCATAAAACCTAAAATAAATAAGTCCATAGGACAACAAATTTCAAATATTTATGTTTTTATTTAAACGATTATTTACCAACAAAAATTAGAAAAATTGATTTCATTAAAAAAATTTAAAGTCGAAATAAAAACATGGATATTAAAAACAGACAATTTGAAAATATTTTTAGAAATGCTTTAATTAATTAATATATTGTTCTGAATAATATTTATTAATTATACCTATAAGTAATATTTTTTACTTAAAAATTATAAATTAATTATTTTATTATAGGTAATATATTTCTTTAAAAAAAACTGCGTTTATACTATAAATTAACATTTTTATTTTATAAATTGATTTTTAATGCATATTTATGATTTATGATTTTACATACTTACATACAAAAAATAAGATTTGCCCCTAACAAGCTCAGCTTCAGGGAATTGAAGAATAAGTTGAACCGCGTTATGTAATTACGAATTAAGCGACAAAAGTTGAAAAACGAGTTAACGGTGCCATCTTTTAGTAGTCATTAAAACCTATGTAACAAAACCTTTTTTTACTTAAATTTCCTATTTTACCCTTTTTACAGGCACCTGTAATAAGCGACATTTTCATATTTGTCAAAGTTAATACTATAACTAACGTTTTGTAATAACAAATTATTCGCCAAAACGATATAACAAACTATAATTTTATTATATTTATTTCTGTAATATGAAATTAAGCGCCAATTGGCTGGACTTAATCCGCGATCATTTCATACTAAACCAGTGTAGTTTTATTTTTTTAGATTTGTTATAAAGAATTAAGCGCCATACATGTCGGTTAATTCTTTATGAAGATTTAAAACTATACTTAACTTTAATTGTTATATCGAATTAAGCGACAATTTGGTATATAGTGGTCATAACTTGGGGAATATTCGCAATTTTAAAACATAGGTATATAGTATACTACATTTCGGACCTACTTAAAAAAAAACGAGGTTCTAAGGTATTTGGTACGACTTTGGGGCAACTTAACAAAATTAAAAACCTTTTTATTTAAATATCTCGAAACCGTTAAATGTCGCTTAATTCGTAATTACATAACGAGGTCCAGTTTATAGAAGACAACATAAACATATTTATTATATTATTAAATTTTAAATAAAGTTATTATTATTATTATTATTATTATTTTAAATTTTTAAATCGGTACGTATCTTATGGTTTTTTATATAGCAAGTATTGATAACAATTAATACATTATTATTTGACAAGCAAATTAAAACTTAGCTACCTGCAAAGGTACCTATGTAACTATCCATAAAACTACTACTCACTTTTTTTTTGTATGTTATGCTTGGGACGACGAAAATGTGAGTTTAATTTGGCAAGTAGGTTTTTCTTATTATTATACTTACTTTTAGTTGCTTCACGTCTTTTTCTGAAGCTGAAATTCTGTATAATCCCAATTCATTAAGACCTCTCAGCTCAATTTCGTTTACACAGTGTACAATTAATGCTGGGACCATGGGAGGTAAAGTTGGAGTGTAATCACTGATAATGCCCTGAAAATTGACAAATGAAGATGTTAATAATAGCAAAATATTAACACGTAGTCAGATTCCCATGTAACCTTTACAAATGGCTCAAATGAACTTTTTTAGTGATAACAACGTGCACGAAGATTCTTTTTTTTTGAGAAATAAATAAAATCTACACAATGGAATAGAATTTTTGTGATCATCCGTGAATTTTGCCCTTTACTGAATGAAGTTAGCCGATACTGTTTTTACTTTAAAAATGCCTTTATTCCAAACTAACTTTGATAGTTTATTATTGTGGAAAAAGGCCGACGTAAAAAAAAAAAATAGTTTATTATATGGAAAATAGCAATATAATTTAGAGACAATAATAACCATAAAAAATAATAAAAAAAGGAAGTGACTTTTTAATTCACTAATAAATTAAAAAATAGTATAAATAATTTAATATATTTTTTAATTTTAATCTCTTTAATTGTTTTTTTTTAAGTTGGCAGTTTTTTTATTCTTTTGATATTTTTCGAAGATGGTTATTTTCATTGTTCCGTCATATAAAAGATTTTTTTCCGAAATTAGTTTTTGCTGGTATAGTTTGATAATTTATACAATGTCTGGTGTTATGATCAATGTAATGTATTATTCTCCTGAAGTGTTGTTTGATTCTTTATAATAATGAGTGAATAAGAATAGAAATTATTAATTTATAAATGTTTTGAACGTGTATATACAGTATGTCCACGAATAGAGTTTGGAAGAGGAAAAACTTTTTATTAGTAGTTATAGAAGAAAAAGTCATTCTTTATAAAAAAAAAACGTCTGCTTGTGATGAAACTACAATAATTTCAAATATCACATTTGCGATTACTATACAGAGTTCATCAGAAACAACATTTGTAGTTTTTTGGATTTCGTTTAAAATAAATTTACATAAAAACACACAACTATTGTTGTTGCTTTCTTACTTAAAATTATTCAAACGTGGTACCCGTGCCACCGAGTTAGAGAATAGACTCGACATCTGAATTTCCGAAAACAGTTCCTAACTTGCTGTATTGGGATATTTGCGATAACTACTCTTATTTTTTCTTTCAAGAGATCTAAGTTATTATTGAAATTGGTTTTATACACATGTGGCTTCAGAGATCCCATAAATGAAAGTCGATAATTGTGAACTCGGGACTCCTACGTGCCAACTGATTTGGACCATAGGTACCTTTCAATCCATTCGTTCCCAAAATGATGATTTAGCCAATCATCAAAAGGAATTGAAAAAAGATCCAAAAAACAAAAACTGTTGTTTCTGACAAACCTTGTATAGTAATCGCAAATCTAATAGTTGAAATTGTGGTTTCAACACTAGCAAAATTCATTTAATAAATAAAGGAATTGAAAAAAAAAACCAAAAAACTAAAAATGTTTTTTGTGACGAACCCTGTACAGGGTGTTTCATTAAGGTCGAAGAGCGGCCATATCTCGGAAACTATTGGGCATAGAAATTCAGGAAAAAAAAATAATAACTAAAGTGGCTATGAGAAAATCCTGGAAATAATTTTTAAGTTCCGCATTTTGCCGCAAGGGGGCGCAATTGAAAAGTAAATTTTAACATTTTAGATATCTCCGAAAATTGCACGTTAAGGTATATTTTTAATAACACCATTAAAAAGCTTGGACAATTTTGCATAATTTTGGTCCCGTGCTTGTTGGCGTACCGACTTTAGTAAGAGTGGGGGAAGCTGTTGAAAGTGTAAACATTTAACTCGCTGTAACTTATAAACTACTTATCCGATTTTAGCAAACTAAAGACTGTTTGGAAAAGAAATGTATGCACTTTCACCAATCGTATTTAGTTGTCAATAATAGTTCTCAATAAAATTGCTAGAGGGCGCAATTTGTAATAATAATAGTTTTTTTGATTTTATCCCGAAAATTCAAATCATACGGTATAATTATGATACCATTATCGAAAAGTAGATAAAATTTGCTAGAAAAAATATAAAAACCGCAGCTCGATATCTTTGTCCGTTTCAGAGTTATTGCCAAAACATTAATTTTTAATACAAATTGCGCCCTCTAGCAATTTTATTTGAAACTATTGTGTACCATTGAATATAACAATTAAAGGTACTTACCTTTCTCTTCCAAAAAAGCTTAAATTGAGTGAAATCGGATAAGTCGTTTAGAAGTTACAGCGATTTTAATATTTTCACTTTCACTTGATAAGAGTGGGAGAAGCTATTGAAAGTGTAAACATTAAAATCGCTGTACGTGAACAAATTCATTTAAAATTTAGGTTTTTTTTTAAAAAGGGTGAAATTGATTTTTTCCCCACCTTTCTTAAAAACTAAAAAAAAGTACCGGACTGCTACTTACCAAAATATTCTTATGGTTGGGTGTATTTACAACAGGAATACATGGTAACGGCAACTGATCTCTACATTCTATGTGGCAAACAGATCGACAATCTTTGCATTTTAATGCGGTTTTTCCGAATCTAAAAAAATGTGAAAAAATCATCATTGATTTACGCCATTTTAATTCCCTCAATTATTCGGATTTTAATTATACGAGGGATATAAATTTGAAATTAGGTATCTATGTATAGCTTGAAATGCACTTTAAAAATAGTCAATAAAACACTTTTGCCATTAAAAAAAATATCATCGATATCGTCATAATATCTCTAATTTAAAACACTCTGTATCAGTGATTTTTTTATAAAAGAGATTACAACTTAACATGTTAATGCACTGTTGCCATTGCTGGGGAAATTTCCCTAAATCTGGGGAAAATCTGCAATCAGTAGGGAAAAAGGGAAATTTTCTATAATTTAGGGAATTTTTATTCTTTTTTGATTTTGTGATATTTGTAAAAAATATATTAAGTAATCACTTAAAAAATTATTATTAATCGATTGGCCCATGGCAAAAACGCAATCTTTTCTAATTCCGATTTACTACTAGCAACTCAGAATCTTAGGCAGGTCGAATTTACTAGAAACCTTACTCTGAAGATATAAACAATAAGAAACTCGCTAAATCCCAGGCCTCCGTTCGCTGGTATTTGAAGGGGAATCACACAAGAGGAACCACGCATTTTTTGAAACGAGCCGCATGGCATTCATAAATACGGCTACACAAAGTAGTTGCTTTACGGAACTGGCGACTTTTTTTTTTTTTTTTTTTAGAAGCGTAAAAAATATTGAAGTGAATAAAAAAAAAACCGTTTTTTTACTACTTTGCCGAATTTCTTATACTCGAATACTCGGAAGTCGATTATTAAAAATAACCCGATTTTTCCCATCACTACTTTTTTCTTCAAATTAAAAGATCTGGGGAAAATCTGGGGAATTGTTAAGAAATTATCTAGGGAAAAAAAAATTTTGGACCTGGCAACACTGTGTTAATGCCATAGACCAGTGGTTCCCAACCGCCGTTCCGCGGAACACCGGTGTTTCGCAAACCTCTTCCAGGTGTTCCGCGCAATAATTTAGTAATATCTACTAATCTGAATCATGAGATAGTATTTTTTGTAGACCAGGGTCGATAATTTTAAAACCAAATAAATTACAGTAGGATGAAACCCATTGGAAAAAGAAGAGAATATAACGAAAAAGAAAGAAAAAATAATTTAGGGCGATCCGAGGTCGGGAAGTGGAAGGGGGTGAGTTTTTAAGTGTAGAAAACGATTTGTCTCGATTTCCGGCAAAACTACAAGTCCTATGGAAAAATGTTAAACGGCAAAGTTGTACGTAATAGAAAGATCTACAACTTTTGTATTTACACTTTTTTCACATAACCTCAAAATTTATGTGAAAAATTCAAATAACCAAGGTTTTTTTTTCTTTTACAAAAATTTTTTTTTTACGAAAGAACCCCGCACTTCTCTTATGGAAAATGGCCTTCGGTTAAATTTTCTAAATTTTTAGTATGTTGTAGAGAATGTCATTCTGATCAAAAGTGTTCATGGCCACAACAATATCTGCCGACCAGTTTTTGAGATACAGGGTGTCCAAATTGCAAAATATGAATTCTCAATACAAATATTTTCGTAGTTTATAATATTAATTCGTTTTGTTTTTTTGAATTTTTGTTGACCGTCATAGATAGGATAGAATACTATAAAATTAGTTAAAAAAATTTTATTATATACCGGGTCAGTGACCAAGATTATTTAATTTTTTTTGTTAAATCGTATTTTCGGCATTAAATTAAATGTTAACGAAATAATACTGTAGATGACATAAGCTTGGAGCAAATTATCAGAATTTATATTATTTATATTTATACAGGGTAACTCAAAAAAGTTAATATTTTTTTTATTAGTTTTGAAATAAATTTTGTAGATATTTCTTTATGTACTACTTGTCGTTTATCGTATGCTTCCTAATATATATAATTATCAAGGTTATACAGGGTGTTTCCGATGATAAGCGATAGAAAAATATCATAAAAATGAATGTATTTATAAATCACCCAGTATATTAAAAATGGATCGGTTAAATTTCGTTATTTTTTAATATTTTTTGCTTGAAGTGTCTTACTTACATGTTTGCTATTGTTTTCTCTATTCCTATGACCCGTTCTGGAGATATACAGCGTCGAACAGACACAAAACTCAAAAAATAAGCAAATAAAATAACATTTTTTTTAAATTCCAATAAAGTTGTTGCTATACAGGGTGTTTCGAATAATTAGGGTATTCTAACACTGTAAGTATTGCAAATAAGAAATATATATAAAAATTATGAATAATTTATTATATCCAAATTATTTTATCCAAAAATAATTAGTACGGCCCTAATTATTCGAAACACCCTGTATTGCATTAAATATATCTATTTTAACCATAAAATGAACTTACAGAACAAACTTTATTGGAATTTAAAAAAAATGTTATTTTATTTGCTTATTTCTTGAGTTTTTAGTCTGTTCGACGCTGTATATCTCCAGAACGGGTCATAGGAATGGGGAAATCAATAGTAAAGATGTTAGTAAGATACTTCAAGCAAAAAATATTAAAAAATAACGAAATTTAACCGATTCATTTTTAATATACCGGGTGATTTATAAATACATGCATTTTTATGATATTTTTTTTATCGCTTATCATCGGAAACACCCTATATAACCTTGATAATTATATATATTAGGAAGCATACGATAAACGACTAGTAGTACATAAAGAAATATCTACAAAATTTATTTCAAAACTAAAAAAAAAAATATTAACTTTTTTGAGTTACCCTGTATAAATATAAATAATGTAAATTCTGATAGCTTGCTCCTGCTAGCTAATGTCATCTACAGTATTACTTTGTTAACATTTAATTTAATGCCGAAAATACAATGATTTAACAAAAAATATTAAATACTTTTCGTCACTCACCCGGTATATAATAAAAAAAATTAAACAAATTTTATATTATTCTAACCTATCTATGACAGGGTCAACAAAAATTCAAAAAAACAAAACGAATTAATATTATAAACTACGAAAATATTTGTATTGAGAATTCATATTTTGCAACTTGGATACCATGTATCTCAAAACTGGTCGGCAGATATTGTTGTGGCTATGAATACTTTTAATCAGAATGGCATTCTCTACATCTACAACATACTAAAAATTTAGAAAATTTAACCGAGGGCCATTTTCCATAAGAGAAGTGCGGGGTTCAAATTTGGCGAAAACTTACCTTTTTATGTCCCAAACACACTGTAATTTTTTTGATTTAAAATATTTATTTTTTCACCTTATTTTGACTTAATATCGAAAAATATTTTTTTTACACCATTAGAAAGTAGAGATTTCAACGAACAAAAAGCACACCGACTTTTTTTAAAAGCAGATTTTTTGACGTGAGAATTTTCGATTGAAAATTAGGGTGCTTTTTCGATATTAAGTGAAAATAAGGTGAAAAAATAAATATTTTAAATCAAAAAAATTACAGTGTGTTTGGGACATAAAAAGGTACGTTTTCACCAAATTTCGTGAAAAAAATTTTTTTTTTGTAAAAGATAAAAATAAAAAACCAAAAACTTGGTTATTTGAATTTTTCACATAAATTTTGAGGTTATATGAAAAAGTGTAAATACAAAAGTTGTAGATCTTTTTATTACCTACAACTTTGCCATTTAACGTTTTTCCATAGGACTTGTAGTTTTTACTGAAATCGAGATAAATCGTTTTCTACCCTTAAAAACTCACCCCTTTCCACTTCCCGACCTCGGATCGGCCGTAAATTATTTTTCCTTTAATTTTTGTTATATTCTCTTCCTTTTCCAATGGGTTTCATCCTACTATTATTTTTTTTCACTTTTTACCATTTTCAAAGGCTTCAGCCCTGGTCTATTACTTCACCGCAAATATTATGTTGACAAAGGTGGTGTTCCGCCATTTTCCTATTGCTACCAAAAGTGTTCCGCCACCACAAAAAGGTTGAAAACCACTGCCATAGACATTTACCTTTAGATAGGTACAGCTTATCTAGTGCGCAAAAAAAGTTAAGTTTTATGGGTGAAAAAATACGTCTGAGCGCACGGCTCACCGGTCAGATGCCTTCCCTCCCAGCAGCATTGGGCATGCGCACAAACCTCTTGTTATTGCCTGTCCTTCTTTAGCGACATACTCGAAATACACTCCGGAACCGGCTCGGCGCCATTTTTGTTGTTGTATTTTAAGTTTTCTCCGTGAATTCCTTTTTGTTTTCTTTGCTATTGTGGATTGTGGGTATTTAATATTTACGATTTCTAGTTTTTGTGTAGTTTAGTGAATTGTGTTTGTGCTTTTAGTGACTCGGATTGACATATAAACAATGACTAGTAAAAACCGTTGTCTGATTTTTTTATGTCCAAATAGGGGTAAAATACCGGGTACTTCATATTTTCAGTAAGCATAGAATAGTGATGTATCTTGATATATACCTTTATTTTATTATGATCAATTTAAACACATTCAACTAGGCCTAGGCTACACAAACAAGTTATGAAAATAAAGCGAAACACACACCAAGACAGATTATCCCAAGGCATGTTTTGGTATATTTTATTTGCAGCCCTGCAATCTAATTAGGTACGCCTATTTTTCGGGCAATATATTGCTTCAAAAAGTTTTAAAATACACTTTACTCTATACTTATATTATATAAAAGAAAAAGTAAATACCTAGGTATGTTTATATTAATTTAATGGTAAAAGTATTCCACGGGTCAAGTTATCGGCCAAAAACTTTTTTAAATTCTTGAACAAGATATTGTGCTTGAAAGTGTTTTACAAGTTTCGAAGTTTCGCCAAATTGTAAAAATCAATACAAGTTATATATACTTTATACGAGGTCAGTTAAGATGACGTAAATATTGGGGGTACGATCAATTTACTGCATCACACACTGAAACTACAATACAAATATAACAAAATTTGTATTGATCGCTCCCTATACAGATGTTCGAAGATAAACTTCGATTCAGAGATGAAAAGTACAGAGCCGTCACACCTGACAGAGTCCGCATCTATTGTCTTCGCGCTCAGTGCCCGCCCATTTTTGAATAACATTGCGTTAGAAGCGTACCCCACGATTTGTATTTATCCTTAACATAGAAATACGTTAGTTAAATGATTTGACAACGCTGCTCAACGCTTACGTGCCAAAATCAGAAGGCAAAGAGAAGCGGTCGCCTAAACATGTATCCCATTATTATTAAGTCTCAGAACGCATCTCTTCAACATTGCCAACTTTACGGTTTTTACCTATATGTCATACAATGTAAAGATATTTATTTTTTAACCTTTGTAATTTTATAGAATCGGTCTATTCTGGATACTCATAATAATAAAATTGGAGCTTAAAATTGTAAATTAATTTTGTGTTTGGTGGTATGCGTAGGTAATGTAAAATTTACATTTAAATAAATATGTTTTAAGAAGGTAGGTACCTGTTTTTTAACGTATCTCCTTCATTTTTAATGCTAGAAAGTTTTTTCAAAAACGGCTTTGTACGATTTTTCAAGAGCTACAGGGCTCTATGAATTAAATCCCTTAAGATCCCTTGGTTTTTAAATGGGGTGAGTTTAAAGGGCTCGAAAAAGGTGGTGCTCGTTCGTAAATAGAGGACTTAAACGGTTATATCTCGCCAAATATTCACTGTACAGAAAATTTACATACAGGAAAATTTTAGTCATTAAAATAGCTACAATTTAGTACTCTATAATTTTTTTCGTATCTCCAGTATTTTCGGAGTTATTTTGAGAAAAAGGGTGAAAAATTCGAAATTGTGAAAACTCGTTTTTCACTTAAGCTCCAATTTTTCAAAAATTAGGCATTTTAAATTGGTCTTACTTTTTGGACGTATTAAGAATACATTTATAAAGAGAATTGCAGAAGGGTGAAGATCAATTTTAATTAGGGGGGTGTTGTTTTCATTGATTTTCTCGTAGAAAAAATTAGGCACTGACCTTATTTTTAACATAAGTCGCTCAATTTTCATGCATTTTTTTATTTTAAAAAGAAAGGTCTAATTACGTACTTTAAAAAAGATTCCATGAGTTTTCCTCGAAAAATGCGGCCTTTTTCTGTTATTTGACTTTGAATTTATCAAATTTTGCATTTGACGAAAACAGCTAACAATTAACACGCCATATCTCAGTTCGCATTGGTCGTAGAAAAATTATAAAAAAAGATTTTTGTTTGTTTTTTTAAAAGCTACAACTTTGCTCTCTGCAGTATTTTTGATAAAATGCATAATTTTCGAATTATTCGCGAAAACCCCATTAAAAACGTCGATTTTTTCGTCTAAAAATTGTTACTTTCAATCGCGAATAACTTGAAAAATATTAGTTTTACGAAAAAAATGTATAGAACATTTTTTACTTAGAATCACTTTTTCGATCGATTCCTGTAGTTAAAATGTAATAAAAAATGCCCACCCCTGAGATGGGGTGGCAACCACCCCCAGGGCTTTGGCGCCCTTCGGTTCGATATAGATTTTGATCCTTGGGCTATTACCTACCTTCTGTTAAAATTTCAAGTAAATCCAAGCTGGACGAAAAAATTGCGAGCCAAAATGCTTCATTTCCTGTACTATACTAAATCAATGGAGAATGAACTTGGATGTTCCCGTCTTGATTCTGATAGCGACTAACATTTTTTTTATTGAAACAATACCCATGGTATGTATCTTCATCTTCTTTACAACAGTTTAAAAAATGTATTTGTTAACTTCCCGCAAAATTTTTCACATATTTATTAATGTAATGTAATTTAAACCACATAATCTTTTTAATTGTTAAATCATTTTCACTTTTATCTGCTTCTAGTGCTTCTTCGTAATAAATTAATATTTTGTTGTTATATTATTGGTTTTACTGGTTTTCAAAGGGACTACGCCACTGGGGTATCGATCGCGACTGAGGATTTTCGAGTGCGATAGATCACGTTGTCCTTTTTCAAGTTGATGACGTACATATGAGCACTCTGTACTTTTCATGTTTGAATTCATTTCTAGTCCACGTGGACTTGACAAGTCTGTAATCAATTGTTTTTTTAGTTTTTTTGTCTGTCTCAACAAAGATCGTATACACTTTACCAACTAATTTAACTTGAGGTTAGGTATGCGATAACATCGAAGATTGGTTATTTTGCTGGTTTTGTGTGCTTTTTTATATTCGATTTTATACGTTTTATAGTTTAATTGACTTGTTCTCTTCCTCGTCGAACTAAAAACACCACGACGAATCATTTTTAAACAAATTTTAGAAACAAAACCTTAAAAACAATTTTCTATCCTCAAAATCTAATAGGTTTGAAACTACTAAAAATGCCAGAAACTACTACCTTTTTTTCCAACTCGATCAAAAATTGAGAAGAAATTTTTTTTACGCGTAAAAATAAATTGAAGGTTAACTTTTACAATTTCTTGAGCAAGAATTTAAATTTTAAAGCCCGGACCTGTCTATTTTCCCATTCGTCAAATGATAATGTTGCAGTGCGCATGCCTAATTCGGTGTAGCTTTCTTTACACGCGCAAGGCCATAAATTTGCCACTAAAGGTAAATGTCTATGGTTAATACCAGTGTCCAAGCATTTTTCCAAAAAAAAACTACTGGAATTACTAAATCTATTCCAAAATACAAACTTATACTGTATTTTTAAAATTTACATATTACAGCAGGACAGCGGATGGTTTAAATAAGAGCATCGACATTATTGCTACAAGTAACCAATGAAAGATATGGATAAAATGGTATCATGATATATATAACAAATTTAAACTTTTATGCATTTTGACACATTGTGATCTACAACACTTTTTTTAAAGTACATTTTAATGTTGAAGTAAAAATAAAAAGAAAACTACAAAATAACCCAGGGTGAGCTCAAGTTAATTATCAAAAACAATTTTTAATAATATAAATATAAATAATATTTCAAAAATATGTTTGAATTAAACTTATACCTAATTTTTATAGAGGTGCAATTCGAAATTTTACCTTATTTTTTTTTCACAACAAATGCAAGAATCCGGCATTACAATGGTTTTCTGTTGTAGCGAGTGCGGCCGTTGATCGGGTTTGTGACTAGAACGAGGGGGCTTCCGCGGACTTTCAGTCCTTGACCAGGATTCGAATATCAAATGGGGCGGTGCGGCACTAGGTGCTGTGGAGCCAATCCCATCATCCTACGAATGAATAACAGATCAGTATGTTAGTCCCTTTACTTAGAACTATTTATTTATTTATTTATTTATTTATTTACAATGTACTCTACAGAATCCTAAGATCTAAATGGTACATATATTAAGACACATAGTTACATTGTATAAATTCAATGTCTCTTTAGCGCCCCGAGACTCGTCCCAAAAATATCACAATCTGCAAAATGTCTGTTGTAATTACTTAACATCCTTTCAACAAACGCACTTCTACCGTAATTTGTCCGATGTGTCCGTTCCAGGAATAATTGGAGTTGTCTGGTTCTCCTTACTGGGACGCGCATTGAGATCATATGCAGTAACCACTCGCAGTTCACATGACCATTGATCACCTTGTATAAAAAAATTAACAGAGCCTTCCTTCTGCGATATTCAAGCGTTTGTAGACCACATAGAAGGAGCCTAGTTTCATAAGGAACGCCTTGATATGGAAAATGTAATTTAAAAAGCAGATATTTCGCAAATTTATTCTGTACCCTTTCCAGTCTGTTAATATGACATTGATAATATGGACTCCAAATTACAGAGCAATATTCCATAATACTGCGCACCAAACAGTTGTAGAGGGCTGTGAAAGCCTTGATGTCCGAAATATGTTTTGTGTGTCGCTTTATGAAACCCAGCAGCCTAAAGCTCTTGGAAATGATGTTGTCTATATGCATATTAAATTATAAATCGTTATCAAAAATTACGCCAAGATCATTAAAATGCGACACAGCTTCCAAGTTAATGTTATTAATAGTATAGGTGACAGTCTGTGGGTAAACACATTTGAAAAATCTTAAAACTTTGCACTTCTTTACGTTTAGTTTTAAATAGTTTTTAATGCAAGGTCACTCTGCATATGGTTGTCTCCTGGTGAAACAATGGAAAAAAACTTAAGATCATCCGCATATATGAGGCAGTAAGATCTTTTGAAACATTGCAAAACATCATTTATGAAAAGGATAAAGAGAATGGGACCTATGTGCGAACCTTGCGGAACACCTGACGTTACCAGCATTTCCTCAGAGAATGATCCGCATACAGTGACACGTTGCTTACGAGAAGAAAGATAAGATTCTATCCACTTGAGATATGCAGCTAGTGACAAACACTATCGAAGGCTTTGGACAAGTCGGTGTAGACAACATCCACCTGCTTTCCTGCTTCCACTGATGAAACCAAAAAATCGTGGTATATGGCTAAGTTGGTTGATGTTGAGCGTCCTTTATAAAACCCATGCTGTTCAGCTATAATGTGGTGTTTGTATGTGTTAAAAAGTTCGTCGCTTAAGATTGCCTCAAATATTTTTGGTATAATAGAGAGTAAAGAAATTCCCCGATAATTTTCTATGTCACTTTTGTCGCCAGATTTGAAAATCGGAATTAAATTTGAGAATTTCCAGATTTCGGGAAAACTTCCACTGTCAAAAGACTTTTGAAACAAAGTGCACAATGGTAAAGCCAGGGACAAACTGCAGCTCTTTAAGAAAATTGGGTGAACTCCGTCAGGACCGCTGCTTTTGGATGTATCTAGGTTTTTCAATTTATCCAAAATTTCTTCCTGTGTAAATTTATGAGATGATAGCTGGTCTAGCTGTAAGAATTATGTAGAGTTACGGAAATGTTTTAATCGATAATTTTAATTTGGTAAAGTTATTTGGTCAGTTAAACAAAATATTGTAAAAAAGTAAAAAATATTTGTGAAACCCGATATAAAATGTGTCCTCATTATAGTTATTTATTGCGGCTAGATGTCACGGCGCAGATATGTCATGTAGACGTCCTACAAATAATGTTGGAATATGTAAACGAAAAATGTAGGTGAACTTCCCCTCCCACCGCCGTCGCGTCGTTTTGAGATGGCCGCAAATTCGAACTTGTATACAACTATGGGCAACTTGGCTCACCAATCAATTTTACATCAAAATTGTATTGGACTTTTTTGAAGGTCCTTGTATGATGGACTCACACGCCTAATTTTATTATTTTCTAATAAGTCAATTAAAAACGAGTCTTAAGAGTTCTGTATAAAATGGCATATTATTATTTAGAATCATGTAGAGGAATGATTAAAGCAAAAAGAATACTTACAATTTATGCATTGTACATTTTTGATACTACCTACTATGTTTTTTTTTATAAAAACAGAAACACATTTGGTAGGCATTATCAACATTATTATAACAGACGAACTAATGATATAAATTACCGCATTCACTGACTCACTTTATCTGAAAAAAGCCCCTACTAGGTGTTCAATTTTATAATAAACTAAATAATTAAGCATATTAATAAGAATAGTTTAAAAAAACTACAAAACACGCTTTAATAATTAATCAAACTTAAAAGCGAAAAATAAATATAGTTTAAAATAATTAATAATAATAATAATAATAATAAATGTCTTTATTGTAATTAAGGACAAAATTACAAAAGGCGAAGTTGAAGCTAGGCTTCCTCACTTAACCTAACATTATAACTAATAACATGGTAGTAATATTTGACAGTAGTTATGATACTTATAGGTTAAAAAAAGTACGTAATAAGTAATGATAGTAACAGATTTTACAGTTAAATCCTATTAACTTTAACGTGGGCATGTGAATGTGAATTCTAGAAATTCTTAATATACAAGCGTGTATTCGGAAGTTCTTACCAAATGAGAAACTTTTTTATTATTAATTTTACGAAAAAAAATTATTCTTTATAAAAAGCTCTGCATGGTCTAAAACCTAAAATGCAACCATCAAATATTGAAATTTTCCAGTCATATACGAGGTTTGTCAAAAAATGTGATTTTTCCCAAGAATGTGAATTTTTCCCAAGAGTAAAGTACCTTTATTTTTGACATTATCAAAAATTGTTATTAAAAAAAGTTGATCAGAACTAAAAAACACGTCTAAATATGCAATAACACGCATTAAATTAATTAAATAATTAAAAAATTAAATAATTAATAATAAATCAATTAAATTATTTTTTCAACATAAATGCGTATAATTGCACATTTAGCCGTAGTTTTTAGTTCTGATCAACTTTTTTTAATAACAATTTTTGATAATGTCTCTTGGGAAAAATCCACATTGTTGGGAAAAATTCACATTTTTTGACAAACCTCGTATATGACTGGAAAATGTCGATATTTGATTGTTGCATTTTAGATTTTAGACCAGTGGCTCCCAAAGTGGGCGATAACGCCCCCTTGTGGGCGCTGCAGGCCTAAAAGGGGGCGGTAAGAGACCCAGAAAAAAAATGGGGGCGTTGTGTAGAGGCTTAGGGGGCCATTTGTAATTTCATCTAGCTAGGAAGACTCTTAGACACCGACTGAGCTCTCGACACTCGACTACAACTTGTGAACATCAACTAATATTAATTAAGAGATTGCTCAAACTAAGTTCGATTTTTCTCTCCGCGTAATTCATATATCTGTCCTGTTTTATTGAATAAATAAAATAAAAATCATGTCAATCGGTCGCTCCGTTTCGAAATGAAAGTAGACACAAACAAACAAAAAAAGGCAACAGACACCCTTTCGCATTTTACTAGTTATTATTAGTATTCGTAAATAATAGACCGCGGGCAATCATGTTTTAACAAAGTTTTTGTTAAATAGCCCGATTTGTACATTCCTGTATCAATCGCCTGGTTCATAGAATACTTGTTCTTCTTACTTATTGAGTACGATTGAGCGTCGAATGAGATAAACGAGTGTATGCATGTTTGGCTTATTCTTGTCGGTGCGTGCTGCTTATGCAATCCCGTATAAACAACGTAATATTTATTTTATTTTCATTTGCGGTTTCGCGCGTAACTCTTGCGGGTTATAGTAAAAGTCTCGTTTAGAATGAATGTTTAATCTCCGCTAATATAGCTCACATTAATTAATTAATTTAATTTGAAGTTATAGTGGTTTTTAAGTAGGTGAAAAAATGGGGGCGCTGAAAAAAAATTTATTCTTAAAGTGGGCAGTAGACAAAATAAGTTTGGAAACCACTGTTTTAGACCATGCAGAGGTTTTTATGAAGAATAACTTTTTTTCGTAAAATGAATAATAAAAAGTTTTCCATTTGGTAAGGCAGAAAATAATAATAATTAATACAAATAATAAATAAATATAAATAATAATAATGAACGATAAACATTAGCATTATTGTGAAAAAAGTGTGGGGTGCTCGATATACGAAAAATATAACACAAAGCGCCCCACGCTTTTTTTTCACTAGAATACTAATGTTTATCGTTCATTATTATTTTCTGCCTATATTAAGAATTTCAAAAATTATTTTAAACTATATTTATTTTCCGCTTTTTAGTTTGATTAATTATTAAAGCGTGTTTTTTAGTTTTTTTAAACTATATTTATTTTTCAGTTTGAGTTATTGTTAAGAAAACATTTTTTTTTAGTAGATTGAGCCAGATTAGTGGATTATTGTATTGTCGGCGGTTCTTGATAAGTCTACAAAATTTAAATTAAATCTGACCGTTTAAAGTGGGTCAAAATCGGGTTCAAAAAAGTCGGTTACAAACAAACATACATAGAATCCCGAACAAACGACAAAAATTTTCAAAATTAAAAAAAAAATTTGTGAAAATTTTATTTTGACGGGTAGAATTTTTTTTTTTAATTTGTCCCTATTCTTAGCGACAATATCTATACGACTCCACGTTTGATTCATTACTATCGGTGATTGTAATAATTCTGACATATTGACAGGTATCAAATTTTGACAAGAGAATGTTTTGCGTATTTTTTTCAACTTTCCACCGTCAATATACAGGGTGTTTCATTAAGGTCGAAGAGCGGCCATATCTCGGAAACTATTGGGCATAGAAATTCAGGAAAAAAAATTAATAACTAAAGTGGCTATGAGAAAATCCTGGAAATAATTTTTAAGTTCCGCATTTTGCCGCAAGGGGGCGCAATTGAAAAGTAAATTTTAACATTTTAGATATCTCCGAAAATTGCACGTTAAGGTATATTTTTAATAACACCATTAAAAAGCTTGGACAATTTTGCATAATTTTGGTCCAGTGCTTGTTGGCGTACCGACTTTAGTAAGAGTGGGGGAAGCAGTTGAAAGTGTAAACATTTAACTCGCTGTAACATAAACCACTTATCCGATTTTAGCAAACTAAAGACTGTTTGGAAGAGAAATGTATGCACTTTCACCAATCGTATTTAGTTGTCAATAATAGTTCTCAATAAAATTGCTAGAGGGCGCAATTTGTAATAATAATAGTTTTTCTGATTTTATCCCGAAAATTCAAATCATACGGTATAATTATGATACCATAATCGAAAAGTAGATTAAATTTGCTAGAAAAAATATTAAAACCGCTGCTCGATATCTTTGTTCGTTTCAGAGTTATTGCCAAAACAGTAATTTTTAATATAAATTGCGCCCTCTACCAATGTTATTTGAAACTATTGTTTACCATTGGATAAGGCACTTACCTTTCTCTTCCAAACAAGCTTAAAATGAGTGAAATCGGATAAGTCGTTTAGAAGTTACAGCGATTTTAATGTTTACACTTTCAATAGCTTCTCCCACTCTTATCAAGTAAAAGTGAAAATATTAAAACCGCTGTAACTTCTAAACGACTTATCCGATTTCACTTAATTTAAGCTTTTTGGAAGATAAAGGTAAGTACCTTTAATTGTTATATTCAATGGTACACAATAGTTTCAAATAAAATTGCTAGAGGGCGCAATTTGTATTAAAAATTAATGTTTTGGCAATAACTCTGAAACGAACAAAGATATCGAGCTGCGGTTTTTATATTTTTTCTAGCAAATTTTATCTACTTTTCGATTATGGTATCATAATTATACCGTATGATTTGAATTTTCGGGATAAAATCAAAAAAACTATTATTATTACAAATTGCGCCCTCTAGCAATTTTATTGAGAACTATTATTGACAACTAAATACGATTGGCGAAAGTGCATACATTTCTCTTCCAAACAGTTTTTAGTTTGCTAAAATCGGATAAGTGGTTTATAAGTTACAGCGAGTTAAATGTTTACTCTTTCAACTGCTTCCCCCACTCTTACTAAAGTCGGAGATATCTAAAACGTTAAAATTTACTTTTCAATTGCGCCCCCTTGCGGCAAAATGCGGAACTTAAAAATTATTTCCAGGATTTTCTCATAGCCACTTTAGTTATTAATTTTTTTTTCCTGAATTTCTATGCCCAATAGTTTCCGAGATATGGCCGCTCTTCGACCTTAATGAAACACCCTGTACATACGACCTTATAGTTTTTTCATTAATATAATTTTTTTTAAAACGATTTGACATATTGAGAGGTGTCAAATTTTGACAGGAGAATTTTTTGCTTATTTTTCCCGAAGTCTCCACATCGAATACTATACGACACCATAATTTGTTTCGTCAAAATTGCTTCTTCGTTTTATACCTGACAGCTGTCAAAATTTGACAGGAGAATTTTTGGCGTGTGGATTATTGTATTGTCAGCGGTTCTTGATAAGTCTACAAATTTAAATTAAATCCTACCGTTTAAAGTGGGTCAAAATCGGGTTCAAAGAAGTCGGTTACAAACAAACATACATACAAATTCGAACAAACGACAAAAATTTTTAAAATTAAAAAAAAAATTTGTTAAAATTTTATTTTGACGGGTAGAATTTTTTTTTTAATTTTTCTCTATTCTTAGCGAAAATACCTATACGACTCCAAGTTTGTCTCATTACTATCGGTGATTGTAATAATTCTGACATATTGACAGGTGTAAAATTTTGACAAGAGAATTTTTTGCGTATTTTTTTCAACTTTCCACCGTCAATATACGTACGACCTTATAGTTTTTTTATTAATATCATTTTTTTAAAACGATTTGACATATTGACAGGTGTCAAATTTTGACAAGAGAATTTTTTGCTTATTTTTCCCGAAGTCTCCGCATCGAATACTATACGACACCATAATTTGTTTCGTCAAAATCGCTTCTTCGTTTTATACCAGACAGCTGTCAAAATTTGACAGGAGAATTTTTGGCGTGTAGATTATTGTATTGTCAGCGGTTCTTGATAAGTCTACAAAATTTAAATTAAATCTCACCGTTTAAAGTGGATCAAAATCGGGTTCAAAGAAGTCGGCTACATACAAACAAACATACAGGTGAAGCTAATATAAGCCTGTTAAAAATGTACCCTCAGGTAAATTGTTTAGAGTAAAATTGAAAGAATTGCTTATAAATTTGGAGCAATACAGCAACAGTTAGCGTAATTTGAAATATAGATTTTTTCTATTCTATTCTATTACTGGTGGTTTTATCGAGGTATAAATCACAGGTTTTTCCGGCAAGCAAGGGTTCAATTCCCAGCGGAGAAATATTTTTTTTTCAATTTTTAAAAACTCTGCACGCTGCTAAATCTTTTTCAGTTTTAAAACACAACAAAAACCAAATTCGTAAAATATTTTGATCTTGAAAAATGTAATCCCAGTATTGGGTAAAATAAGCTCCAGGTTTGCACACAAGGGTGAAAAGACAAGAATGGTCACTTACACTGCTCGGAAGCACCTCTGATCCACCCATATTATCTGTCTTTGGAATCGATTCGATAACGGATGTAGCCGTAATAGGCCCTTTTTTATTTACTGTTACAGTTGTAGTTGCTCTTACAGTGTCCGCCGGGCCAATCTAAAATGATTAAAAAAATGCCCATAACAATAATTATATATTTAAAAAAATATAAGATTTTGACCATTATACAAATACAGCCGTAGAACTACTCTTGCAAAATTTAACTTTCAAAATGCCTTTATTCCAAACTAACTTTTACAGTTCATTACATGGGAAATTACAAGATAATATAGAAAATAATAACCATTAAAAAAAACAATAAAAAAAATTGAATTTAATTTAGTAAATATCCATTTAATTGCTTTTTAAAATGTGCCAATTTTTTTAATTTTTCTGATATTTTTTGAAAGATTGTTATATTTTATTATTCCGTCATATAAAAACGATTTTTTTCCGAAATTACTTTTTAGTGGTATAGTTTGATAATTTACACAATGTCTTATTTTCCTAAAGTATTATGTTTGATTTTTTTTTCTTTTAAAATAATAGAGTGAATTAGAAAACAAATTTTAAATTTATAAATGTTTTGAACGTGTAAATACCCTTTCGGTCTATATAGATTAACAGTTGGTTCTAAATGTGGTAATTTGTGTATACATTTAATAACTTTGTTTTGCAAGTTTTGTAATGGTTTTAAGTTTGATAAACAGGCAGATGCCCATACAAGTATTTTTTAGATGCTTGCATATTATCTATATGACATGAAATAGAAGACAAAAAATGAAAGGATCAAGATAAAGTTCCTTGTATGATGACACATATGGATCAATATTGTATATTATTTTAAGTTTTTGGTCATATCGATACTAAGACATAAGTAATATTTTTTTTTATTACATTATAATTACATTTCTACTTGATTTTCCGCAAAATCACACCAAAAAACTATTTATAACAAGACTTATCGAAAGCACAAAGGCTAAACTTGAAATAATTGATACGTGTGCCCTCCAGCAAATATAGTAGACCTGTGAGTGAGGTGTTATGGAATGATCAATAGCGGCAAATTAATAAAAAATTGTGAATTTACAAAAAGTGAGGTTAGGTGACTAGATACCAAAAAATGGGTTTGAAATAGTTGTTAAAAATTACATTATATGCAAATAGATTTTATTTTAAAAAAATGGAAAAAGCAATTTTTTTTTAATATTCTTTTTTATCTATTTACAAAGTTTTTTCAGGTAGCTTGGCTAATGTAAAGCTCATGTATTTGGACGAAAATAAACGAATGTAATTTTTTCTAAAGTTGACAGGAAAAGAATCTAAAAAATAAGTTTTCGCCGGACACCCGCAGTTGCAATGGTTTGTATCTAATGACTGCAAAAAGTTTTTGTGCTGAAGTACCTAAAAAAGTACTTTCTTTTCACTGAATTTTGAATTTATAGTGCATACAGGGTTCGTCAAAAACATAAATTTATTATTTCCACATCTACCATAATACAAACATTATACTGAAGCAAAGTAGTTATCCAGGATGAAACGCAGAATGATCTTTGTTTTTGCATTATAGTAAATAAAATGCCTTATAGAATATTTTTAACGTTGTGTTTTTGATCAATACTGTATAATAGCCTAAAGAATGAAGGTATATTTACAAAAACATAATCAATAATCATTAAAGAATAATTTTAAAAAGTGGAAAGTTAATCCCTTCAACAATAATTTGACTAATTAGAAGATTGCTCCTTAGTAAATTGTACATATTATATTCGCTGGCGCGGTGCCCAGTATTCCAGACCGCTTCCTGGATTCAATTTCGTAAAAAAAATTCACAAAATCAGAAAAAAGTAACGTATTATGAAGCCATAATTTGGCACAGCAATTATTGGTTATTCCTTATATGAAACTTACTTCAATATGTTTGCTAGAAGATCTCCTTTTCTTAGTGGCCGGTTCCGCGTCAACGCCATTGCTAGCCCTGTGTTTCTTCCATTCTCGGCCAGGTCTCATGTGTCTTGACAAATCTAAGTCATCCTCGGAACGCGATACACTAAAGTCCGAGAGCATGGAACCTATAGAATACACAATTATGAGGAACTGAAGCAAAAACAACATAACGAACCACATTTTTTAAAATTTACTAAAAATGGCATTGTTCTAAAAAGTTGTTAGATAAATTTGATATATTCATGAAAGAATTAAAATATTATTAATAACCTGATACATATGCGGCTAACTTTTAAATTATATGTATGCATAATTTAAAATAGTAAATAGGTAGTCAAAAAAGTTCACGCCAGGTGACAATTTCCTCAGCTACTAATTTCTCAGATTTTGGTTTGTGATATATTAGGAAAAATAACAAAATAAATGGTTTCTATAAAGTTTTGAAAATATATATTTTGGTTTATTACAAATTTAAAATATTTCTGGCAAAATTTGCTGTGTGGGCGTTTTTTATTTTATCAAGTCTGTATTTACCTAAAAGAATTAAAGGGGGGCGCAGACCCATCTTCACTATACGGGATAGGGAAGGGTACTTTTAAGTGGGTGTATTATTTATATATTAATTCCACAAGATAGGTCCCCTGAATACAAAATACCGCCACAGGCCAAAATTTCACAATATAGTAATAAGTCCAGTACCCGGTGCCCCCCCCCCTATTTTTTAGTACGTGCGTCAGTGACTTCCAAACTCATTTTTTTTTAGGTAATCATTTGTTTTTGATTTTTGACTCCTATAGAATTTCGATAAAATGATGCGTTTTGGAGGTAATTTGAAAAGTATGGTCCTTAACTGATGATTAATATTTTTGCAGATAGTCTCTTATTCAGTCTGCGGTAAGTTATTCCTCTGAATTATTTTATCTTTCAGGTAAACCTATTATTTATTAAATCGGTAACTCGTATTTTGTTATGATATAGGACACCGTCTTGCTGCCATATAAGTTTTTCTTGACCAAAGTTGGTAATTACTAGCTGATGAAGTCAGGGAGTACCAAGAACAAGTAATATATATCTGCACAGACAGCAATGCTTCCTGGGAACGTGTGAGGCTCTGGGAAGACTGAGACATCAGATCTTTGACTCCAAACTAACCTTTACAGTTCATTGAAAAAAATAACAATAAAAAAATGGAAGTTAATCCAATTTAATTCATTAATAAAATCAATTTAAAAAAATAGTATAAACAATTTAATTCAGTAAATATATCTTTAATTGTTTTTTAAAAGTTGCCAAATTTTTAATTTTTCTGATATTTTTTGGAAGATTGTTATATTTTATTATTCCGTCATATAAAAGCGATTTTTTTCCGAAATTACTTTTTACTGGTATAGTTTGATAATTTATACAATGTCCGGTGTTATGATCATGTAATGTCTTATTCTCCTGAAGTGTTGTTTGATTTTTTTTCTTTTGAAATATTAGAGTTTGGGAAGGTTTGGCGAGGGCACAGGTGGTTAGGGTAGTTAGGGGAAGATTTAGGGGCAGGCAAAAAGGATCGGTTTGGTCGACTTGTCAGGTTGCTGAGCCACCCCATAACTACTACTACAAAAACCATACAAGTGCCATCAAGGAATAATGAAATTTTGGCAAATAATTAGAAAACTATTTAAAGAGATCTTTAAATTCTTTTTTGAAAGACGTAAAAATAAATAGGTCATTCCAATAAAAAAAAAATACAACTTTGGTTACAACCTCTTTCTGAGACACCCTGTATAATATGTCTGAATAAAGAAAATAAAATATACTTTAGTATCTACAACCTGGTAACAAAATTAAATTTCCATCTTTAATATTAGAAAAGTTAAGGGGCGGTCAAAATATAGCCAATGACACTAACTTTTATAAAGATATACAGCGTGTCCAAAAAAGTATGCAACATATGGGAAAGTTTTTTATCACCGATTTCTCAGAAAATTTTATTCTTTATAAAATTGATGCATTCCTTAAAACTATAAAGGTATATTTCATATTTCACCTGCGGCTAATAGTAGGGGCGCAAATGCCATTTTTTTAAAATTGCTTCAAGAGTAAAGTATAGTTGAATTCACATAAACTTTTAACGCCGTGACATTTCAGTTCTGTCATACTTGTCAAATACTGCAGCAACTCATAAAATATAAATTTCTAATGGCAAAATTTAATTAGTATAATTGCACTGCACACAAAGTATGTCTATCTTGTATTATTTCATACGATTAAAAAGAGATAGAAATAAAAAGAGTTGGCCGAACAATTCCAGAAAAGAAAAAGAAAAAACACTGACCAATCTCAGCTGTATAAGAAATTTAGTAAGTTGGTGAAATCTAAAGTAACTAGACAATGACAAGTCTTGACATTTGGCATTAAAACTGTATGTGAATTTAACTATAGGTACCTTAATTGTTAGAAATACAGCAAAATTTTATATGGAAATGTTTTTGCAAATTAAAAACTTAGTCCAAATACGAAATTTGAGTTAGGTGTGTCAATTATTTATTAATTTTTTTTATATGCATTTCTTTAAAATAGGTTTTTGGACTTCACCGTACTGGGTGAAAATGACAAATTAATTATTAATTATTTCCAGTAATATGAATAGAGTTGGATTCTATCATAATTTTGTTTAGAACATAAGTTGGCTAAAATGTGTTTAAGTACGCGTGCAACACGCTAATGCCTGAACCAACTCGTAACATTGAAAGGTTTTAAAAAGTTTGCAACTAATAATCCATTTTTATTATAAACCCACGTTTAAGTTATTTAATAAATATATTAAAATTGCGTAAATAAAAAATCGACGAGAGGTGTACCGTTAAGGGGAAATAGAGATTAACAAAAAAAAATTAAAAATTGTGACACCTAACTCAAATTTCGTATTTGGATTAACTTACTAATTTTCAAGAACATTTCCATATAAAATTTTGCTGTATTTCTAATAATTAAGGTACTTTACTCTTAAGGCAATTTCGAAAAAATGGCATTTACTACCTTACTATTAGCCACAGGTGAAATATGAAATACCTATGCATTTATAGTTTTAAGTAGGGTTGGGATTTTGACCGTCACAATCTTTTGTGGTCAATTGACCAGTCAATTGACCGGTCAATTGACCAAGCCCCGGTCAAATTCTTCAGTTTTGTCAAAAGAAATGAAACCATGAGTAATTACTTAAAAATGTGTTTTTATTAAAAAAACAGCTAACAAAAAATAAAGAAACCATTCTGAGGTACAAAAAACACAAAAATGACATATAAATATTATGTATAATATTAATCTAACAATATTAAATTACTAATGAAGTAATGAGCGAGTGACTGATTGATGATGAGATGCTGCTGGCAGTGCTGGCCTTGGTAGATAGCTTAGATAAAGCTACATCATCTTCATCACTGAAGTCACCCCCGGGATTGCCTTTATGTTCTTCAGAATCTGAATTACTGGTTTCATCCTCACTACTGAAAATTAGCGCTGGTTCCTCCGAATTTACATATTTTTTATTTCCACTGCCACTTAACAGCTTTAAGTTGTACTTTATATAAACAAGCTTTCCTGAGCGAGTGGTTTTCAATCGGTTGCGAAGTTTGTTTTGGACAATGCCCCATGAGGACCAATTTCTCTCACAAAAGGCTGCAAAAGTTTTTGACCGAATTTGACCCGGTCAAAATCTCTCCGGTCAAAATCTCTCCGGTCAAAATCGGTCAAAATCTCGGTCAATTGACCAGGCACAACCCTAGTTTTAAGGCATGAACCAACTTTTATAAAGAATAAAATTTTCTGAGAAATCGGTGATAAAAAACTTTCCTATATGTTGCATACTTTCTTGGACACACTGTATAAAATTAAAGTATTAAAATTATTTATTTTTAAATAAGTTTTTTTTTTAATTGGAATTACCTACTTTTTTAACTTCATTGTCAGTTTCCGGATTTCCAATAAATTTTCCGCATTATCTATATAATTTTTTTTTAAATATTTATAACCTAGTAATTCCAAAAAATCAGTGGGTCGAGTCAGCTACCCCCAACCCTAAATACGGAGTTTTGCCATTACGTCTGGGTCGAATTTATATACAGGGTGCTTCAAATTTGTGTGGGTACATGGGAATCTCGGAAACGATAAGAGAAACGATAAGAGAAACAAAGATAATTAGTTTTTCCAATGATCTGATACCTACAGATAGCACGTCATTCATAAACGTTATTGAAACGTGTTGACAACGTCCTTGGCTATTAAAAAGTATTTTTTGTTTTTTTTCCTAAGTCAAAAATTAAAGAGCAAAAAATAAAAAAATAAAACTGAATTTGTCGTTTCTTCTCGGATATCTCCGAAGATATTCGGAATATTTACAAATTGTTAAGCCCCCAGATACAAAGCTGGGCTCCAACAATCATCGTATCTTCTACCGTTTTCAAGATCCCCATGTACAGTTGTATTCATAAAAAAAGCGTACGAGAATTAGAATAAAAGGTAAGTTTTTTTCATATTTGCGTAAAGCCGGCTTGTCTAAATGATTGTTTATTGGAGGTTATCACACGTCATAGATTATCAAAAATGCAAAGCATTGGCGTCGGTGTAATTAATTTTGAAACTACATGGTGGAAAAGACTCAAATTGTATCAAGAATCAAAGAAGGATGGTCACTCCGTGCTGTAACGCAGTTGTATAATAGAAATAAAAAAACTATATTAAAAATTAAGCAATGCTGGGAACAAGAAAAATCCCTAAAGAGGAAAATGGGTTCAGGTCGTCCCAAACGTTCCAACCCTGAACAGAATGCTGCTTTTTTTGGGATATTTAAGAAATAATCCAATTGCAACTTCAAGGGATGCTGTTATTGATACAGCATTTCCTGCCTCCCAACGTCCCAACCTAAGCCAGCAGGAGAGTCAAGGATTCTGAACTAAAATGTCGTCCAGCTGCGAAAAAAAACTGGTTCTTACCGAAGAAGAGCAAGAGCGACAATCAAGGATTATTTTTGCTTTAAATTATATATATATAGGGGAAGTCGGGGCAAAGCGGTATAGCTAACGTTTGACTAACAATTAAAAAAATATCGTGGTGGTAATTTTGATTGTTATGTTACATATCTAGACCAGATGAAAAAATATATTTTTTCTTTTTTTTGACAAAGTTTTGCAACTTCTTTTAAAAACATTCATTTTTTTTTACTTTGCCCCACAGTAGGGGTAGAGTGAAATAGCTATGAGGGCAAAATTAAATAGTTTTTTTTTATCTAAAATGTAACAATAATAAAAAACTCACCTTTAGTATAGATCTACATACCTCATATACTACTTATTACACAAATATAATAACATTTTTTATTGCAACATTCCACAGAAATATAAAAATACAAATTTCAGTATCAGAAAAATATGTGAAATCATTGCAACTTTTAAAAAATAAATCTCACATTTTTTAAGGGCGACTTACTAGAGGTTAAAACATCCTACATTTAATTTTTGAAGTTTTGAATACGGATATATGCATTTACTAAATAATATGGGGGTAAAGTGAACTGATGGGGCATAGTGAAAAATATAACAATATATTAATAAAGTTAAGAATCAGGAATAAATTTAATCAAAAAAGAAAATTAGCAAATATTTATTGCAAAATTAACTTTATTTTTAATAAATGGCAAAATAAACATAAACCTGAAAGTTTTGCTAGCCTTGTTGATACTCATATTTTCTTGCTTGACTGCTGTTATGGCTGCAATCATATTTACTTCGGTCCATTGATGTTGATTTGTTTTCCTTTTATCCTTTCTGACCATCGTTCCTGCAATAAAAAAAAATTAATTCACTTTGCCCCTATCCTTAAAGTAAAAGGGCAAAGTGAAATACCTATTCACTTTGCCCCGAACGTGCAATTTTTACTTTGCCCCAACGTGCAAAGCAGCAAACAAAATGGAGTAAAAATTAGAAAAATTAAAAGTAATAAATAAATGAATACAGTATAATATACCTAATGCCTGTAGCTATCCACTAATGAAACTGAAATTTTAATTAAAATTTACAATAATCCAGCACATAATATATCTTACCTCACAATATTATACTGGGCACAGGCTCTAACACGTTTCGCTGGATACTCGCGGCGATCCGTACTCCATGACGTTAAGGTTGTAACTGACGGTCAGCCGCAATGTCCCGAAGATTATAAAGCGCGAATTTTAAATATCGGTCTATAAATTTTTGTTTTAATTACATTTTTCACTTTGCCTCGCCATTTTACTATACCCCGACTTCCCCTACCGCAATTCTCAATTTTGGAACAGGATCATTTTTACTGATGGAAAGACGTTCCAGTCGACTTATAACGGACAAATTCGTGTGTACCGTCCAAACAATACCAGGTTTGAAGAGTGATATACTAACCCCCTCACTTATAGATATGGGCGTTTCTTTGTAAATGTATGGGGCTGAATAAGTGTTCCTATACCTGGTGTTTGCTGGCGAATAGTTGTATCAAATATAATTCAGTCAATTACGAATAGACTGGCTCAAGTAATAGAAAAACAGGATTTATTCTTGTTGAACGTTTTTTGTTTCTATTGTAATTTTTATAAAACTGTTAAGATTTATATTATAATAAAAAAAATATTTTTTGTTATTCTATTGAACTAACACCAATGCTTTGCATTTTTAATAAACTTTAACATGCGATAAGCCGGTTTTACGCAAATATGGTTAAGGTTTCCTCTCATTCTAATTATTCGTGTACGCTTTTTTTATGAATACAACTGTACTTACACGAATTTGTAGCACCCAGTATAGAATTACTTATATTTAAATATACTTATTTATTTTTGTAGGAAAATATTTGCATTTTTTTAACAATAATAAATTAATGAGAATGGATTGAATGCAGATATGAGGAGCGGTTTTTTTATACTAACTGATATTTTTTTTAATATTGTCAAAATAGTGCAGACCTGATCCCAAAATTTAAGATTTTTAAAAAAACTTAAAAACCTAGCTCCTTTTTTTTATTTATCTTATTATACACATTTTGTTAAGAAATTATTACATATTATTTATTAATCCTATAACTCGCCTTAAGGTTGGAAATTGGATAAATTCAGAATTTTCCCTAGATATCTTACTTCCTATCTCAACTGGAAGTAGGTTTTATTTTCCAGACAGACATTCAGCTTTAGTGAGATAGAAAAATAATTTTCATCCCCTACCCCCCTTATACAAAAAGAGATAAATCTACCCAAACCTGCTTGGGTGATACCTGAACGGTACCGTACGGCCCCCATGCAAGAGCAGATATAACAGAAAAAAAAGGTTAATGAATTAAAGTGAAAGAAAAAAATAAACAATGAAGACACAAAAGCAACTTTTTAAAGGAAACATTATCCAAAATTAGATTTTTTTTTTTCGAAAATTGAATTTTTTGTTAAATTAATTAATCCGAAAATTTTAGGTTTAACCTAACTTCGGTCCTTCTAATACAAATGTGGGGATGAGACAAAGATTTTGGATCTCATCGTAGACACAGAGGCATCTAAAGGAACTAAAATTAAAATTAAACTCCATTTATTAGCGTGATTAGGGACATGACTAAGCATTAATTAAGGTGTTTTTCAGCTATTTTCCCTCCTGAACTGAATTCTTTTTAACATTCCTTATGGTACAGGGTGATCGCCTATAATGTTACCCCCTTTAACTTCCTTGTTTCGAAATTAAGAAAAAGCTGTTAAATACAAAAGTTATATTTTTTTAAATGGAATACCCTGTATATTGTTGCATTATTGGATTCTACGGACAATTCTAAACATAATTTATATATACCACTATATATCTATATCTATATCTATATCCGTTTTCGACTTATTGATGTTTGAAAATTACTATATATTATTTAAGAAAATAAGGTCATTCAAGTCAAGATGTATCGTTTCCATGGATAAAACAGGATGACGATACTGAACTGAATATTTTGCCCACTATTAAAAAAAAAATTAAGCACAAAATGATGAACACGTAAACTGACTTGAAAAATGCTGTGCCATTTTCACATTATTATTATTTTTAATATAAGCCATTAAAATCGTCTGCTTTTCTTGAATAGAATAAGGCATTTTTGAATAGAAATTCTTACTGTTTATCAAACCTGACAATTCATGTTTTTCGAAATTTACCAAGTTACCATTGTTAATATTATTATCCATGGAAACGATACATCTTGACTTGAATGACCTTATTTTCTTAAATAATATAATATAGTAATTTTCAAACATCAATAAGTCGAAAACGGTTCAATTTAGATATATAGTTATATAAATTATGTTTAGAATTGTCCGTAGAATCCAATAATGCAACAATATATAGGATATTCCATTTAAAAAAATATAACTTTGATCTGTCACGCTTTTATGCAACACCCTGTATCTACGAAGATATATTTTGCAAGAAGTTTACATTAAATCCTACAACTTTTGTATTTAACAGTTTTTTCTTAATTTCGAAACAAAGAAGTTAAAGGGGGGTAATATTATAGGCGATCACCCTGTACAATTAGGATATTAATTTATTATATTTATATTTTATACACATTTTTCCATAAATATTATTTTCTAAAAACCTCTACCTGTAGAGTTTATTTCTTGAATGGCTGCTAGGTTTTTGCCTGTATAACCATTGCCATCACAACTCCGTTTTCTATTTAGGAATGATAACTTTTCTTTGGCATCTTCACCTATCTTAACACGATTATCCCTAAATAGAAGCTCTCGAACCTGGTCCAATTGCTCTTCCTAAAAATGAAAAATAAGCAAAGGTACTTTTAAAGTATTGTAAATACTTAGGCAATTGAGGAAAAAATGTTAGCCTACCAATTCCTCCTTTTCTCGGATAACTTTGTGAGTTTTCTTTTTTTCTTCATCCAAAATATGTCTTGCTCTATTCAATCTTATTTCAATTTCACTGTTCTCTTGCACCTTCATATCTAACATGCTATTAAGCCTCTGACAGTCATGGACCACTTGATTATACTTATCCAACATTCTTCGAGCTTCTTCAGTAAAGTTTAGAAATGCATCTTCCATTCTCTTGTCTCGCTTTTGCTTCATTAACCGCATTAAATCATCAAAATAGGCAACTATTGTTAGGTCACTGGAAGATCCTTTAAATCATTTAAATAAATTTAAATTAAGAACCTCTATTTTTCTTTTTTAGATTAATTATTATTTTATACTTAGGTATATTGTTTGAATTGTATTTTTTCCTCTTAATAGTTTTAATAAGTTTGGATTGTTTTTTTTTAAGTAAGTAGGCACGGCATTATACTAAAATTGACTTATGAAAATAATACTATTTGGTAAGTAGGTAGGTACCTGTATAGTTACATGACCAAGAAATATTTATTATTATTATATAAGTACAGACACCACACCAAAATTAATAATTTTTTTAGGAATGATGAATTTTAATGAGTGGATTACAAAAGTTACATTTATATCCATATCAGATACTTAAGTACCTAAAAGAATTATGAAAAAATTACTAGACAAATCTTGGCAACCAGCAAAAAAAGGTGATTAATTGTAACAAAGAAGGAAAATTCAGCGGTACTGACATAACCCTAAGAAAAATAGCACTTTGAGAAGAGATATCTCCAAAGCGAGTTTCCGACGAGTCATTTTTAGATTTGTAATCTACATCCCAAAATTAATTATTTCAAAAAAACCATCAATTTTAGGATGGGGTAAGTATAATCGATAATTAATAATTACCCTTACCAGTATAAGCTGAGCCTTCTGACGTTCCACTTGTAGTGCTTTCCTCACTGTCTGATTTTTCAGACACTGTTCTGGGGGTGTATAAACCCTCATTGTATTTTGTTGGTTGGTGAGACAAGGGTGTTTTAAAAGGGGTGTCACACATTGTATAATCAACTAAAAGAAAATTTGCATAAGCTTATGATAAAAAAAAACAATAAATACAAATATTTTAAATTATAGTAGTTTCAAGAAATAACTTACAAGTCGTCTACAACATATATTAATAAGCTAAATTTTATTCGTTGATCAAAAGTCAGAAGATTCAAAACAGTGCGAAAAAACCGTTAAAAATATGAATTACAACCGTTTTCTGTCAGCCACCTGTCAGCTATCTCATCTGACATCTGACATTTTGAATTGTTGCCAATCATTTAAAAAAACGCTGTAAATTTCTTTGTGACAAAAACCTTCTTGCAAAAAATTGCTTGCTTGTTGATAGAAATTATGATTGAATGATTGAAACCACCCTTTATTTTTCTGTGGAAACCACTGGATGGTCTGTTGGGACCAGGGACCCGGACCGAAATGAAATAACAATTCCGTTCCGGTTTCGATTCCAGATGAAATAAATAATTTGGGTTCCGTTACAGTTCCGGTCCCGAAATAATTACTTCGATTCGGTTCTTACCAATTTTTAGGGGTTCCGATCTAGGGGTGGGAAAAAGCGTGATTTTCCTGTCACAGCTCCAAGCTGTGACAGCTCCATGTCTGAACCTGTGACTGGAACCTGTGACTTTGTCACAGCTCCGGACTTGCAATTTGCAGGGATGCTGGCTGCGAAAGCACAAACGAACGGCAGCGTACCAGCGCGGTGGCGGTTTCACATTTATTTATATTCCGCTCCGCCAACAAGCTCCTTCTGCGCTTCGACACAGCACAGCGCGTGATTTATATTTTATAGAAACGGCGGCGGCGACGCTCAAAGAATTCTCCGAATTACTTTTTGAACGAGTTCCGCGAAATGTTTATTTTTCTTTTATTAAATTCGTATTTTCTATTTTATTATAATATTATACGGTGTGGTACTCCTACCGATTCCAATTCCGGCGTTTCGGCAGGACCTGTTTTTACGCTCGCGTCGCTCACCCACTTCCAGTCCAGTTTCTACCGCACCGTTAGGTCTTTTTTATGTCGCACCGTCGGGTCCGCGAACCTCATATCCAGCGCGGTCACGTGAGTCACGTCGTCGCAGGTCCTTTAGTCGAAGCGGAAGCCGCAGCGCGCACCGACCGGTCCGCGAACCTCATATCTAGCGCGGTCACGTCGTCACAGCTCCTTTAGTCGAAGCGGAACTGGTCGAGACTGTGACAGGCCCGGAGCTGTGACAAAATCACAGGTCGTGAAATCACACCACACCCCTATTCCGATCCGGTTCCATACAAACTAGGAAATTTCGATTTCGATTCGGTTCCGAAAAATCAAAGGCAAATAAATAAATACCTGTTGTATTGTATAGTTGTATTCCTAGTACTTGAAGTGGCTTGAAGAAGTAAGTTCGTAGAAAATCAAAAAAGACAAGTAAACCAACGGTAAAAATTATTGTCAAAGACACTCATCACAGATAACAAAAAAAATTAGGTTAAGGTTAGTGTTCCCCATAGAACAGAAGTCACGGAATAAACCCAAAATTAAACAATATCCGGCCAAGGCCAAGTATCATCCTGAAAACCGAAAAAAACCCAAAAAACCGTTATAATTTTTAGAGGTTTCGGTTTTGCGCCTAAAATTGTTTTGCTAGTAAAATATGTGTTCGGTTCCGATTCCAGTCCAAAAATACTGAAAGAATATCTGTTCCGGTCCGGTTCTTTGCAGTTAACGGTTCCGGTCCGGGTCCCTGGTTGGGACTAGGAGTGTTAGGTTATATTTACTTTTTTATCACGTTGAGATAGAAAATATTACTAGCAAAATCAATAAAGTTGCATTCTATATTTGCAATTAAATAAGAACATTTCCTAATTTCATGCGACGCAAATAAAATTGCATCAACTGATCAGCAAGTCTCCAAAGTGCATGCCTTGAGGCAATTTTTTCTTGCAATTGCATTGACCATTGACTGCACCCAGTGTAAACATGCAATTAGATTTCCTACGTTTGGTCACAGAATATTCTGTGGTTTGGTTCTCATACTGAATCAGCATTATAAAATGTTATAAATACATGTAAGAGTTGTGAAAAGTTCAGTTCTATCGTGTTGTACTTTGTCTTATAAAATTTACAAAAACCAACTTCTCTTTTTTGAGTTGTTACATTTTTTATAAAAATAAAGCATTAAAAGCACCCCGGTGAAACCGTAAATTAGCAATCTGGTATCACAAGGTCATATTTATCTCAAGCCGCGGCCAGCTGGCCACCAGAGTCAAATTGGCGCTGTTGTAGCTTGATGATTCTCCAGCTAGCCGAGTAACCGGGTTCTGTCGCATATTTTTGACGTATAGAAGAGAAGGACAGTTATATTCTGACCTACTATATATAACGCTTCCCAAACTGCGCCATGTGCTTATTGGAACAAACCAGCCAGCCCGCCATGTCAAAGCTGTCAATTTTTCTTGTCCACGTTTTTTTCTCAGGAAATTAAATTCGTTTTTTATTATCATTTTAATATTTAATATATGTAATTCTTGTTTCTACTCTAGAAAACTTTGCCGATGTGGGTAATTTTTCAATTATTATTCCAGCCTACCATGCAGGTAATTAATTTTTATTGTTTATCAAATTGATTTTACACTTATACCTATTTTTTATATTGAAAATGTAAGTTTACAATAAATAAATTAACATGAAATGTTTCACATGTTTATTATTAGTTTACAAGCCATTATTAACAAATTATCTTTGGGCAGCCGGCAGACAACTGCAACAGATTTGTGCCCAAGGTAATACCTAACCATCAATCAGCTACGAACTGATAGTTTAGACTCTTGAAATGATAATTTTAACATTTTGTTTTACTTTAGTAAATTAGAAGTATTAGATGGAGAGCTCGTGAACCCTATCCGAGTAACGGTCGTCCTGTAAGGCTAGTAATTTTTTTAGTAGCTAGTCGTAGCATACTAAGTACGATAACCACGACCTAGCAGGCATCAGCCCTGCACGTCATCAGCCCTTATATTTTTGAAAGTGTGAATAAAATTAAAGAAAAAAAACTTGTCGCTGTAAACTTCAAATTTTAATATGATTTAGTTCATTTACTGTAAAGTATAAAAAAAAATTACAGGCGATTTCAGCAAGCACAAATACCTGACAGGTGAATCGAAAGGTGTGCAGTATATGATTGAAAATAAACTGTGTTCTGTAAAGTTAAAATTTATATATATGTATATACATACCTAATTATTGATACGAAGCCCACTACGTACCTCAGGCCTTCCGAAGCCCACCTCTATTTTGTGTGTGCCAATCCATAGATAAAGTATATCGAGAGTAAATTTGTGCCTAGTCTAAATTATGCATAGAGGGGTAATTTTTATGACATACAGATTTTTTATATATCGTGGATTATAGGAAACCCGACTATGTTTCCCACAGTTTACGAAGCCCTTCTGTATAAAAGATACATATCCCTACGATTGTACGAGACCTTTTAGGTGTTGCCATACTTTTTGTGATTATTTATTAGACTAACATACTTTTAAGCTCTTTTTATTTTATTCGCAAGATGGAAAGTATTGTAATAGGGAAAAAATGTTCGTCCTATTGACGTTTTATGGTCCTCAGATCATTGTCGTCGGTCTATTGGTCTTTCTGTCTGTTGGCTTGAAAGCTTAAAAACTACTTGACGGCAAATGACGAATTTTTGTATAAGAATAAGCATTAAAAGTGTTTTATCACTTTATTTCTTTTTGACGTATTTCTGTTCAAAATAGTTCGTTTGTTTAGTTAATTTAATTTAAAATCCTTAAGTAACTTTAATAAAGTCATGTATACAATAAGCTCCTGCTAGGTGGGCAAACAACACTAGCTGAGTTGTTATTTATAATATGCAATAAAGGTTAATACAAAAGTTGAACGATAGTGAATGGCCAACAACATAAAATATTTTTGATTCTACAGGATAGCTCAAAAACAGCCTATATTTTATTATAGAATTAAATTTTAGAATTCTAGGGATCCAATTATACCCGTATCCACCTAAAACCACCTGTCAACGAGATGCTGATATTTGAAAATGACTCGCATATACTTTTATTATTAGCGAGGAAAGTATCGCTCAGAGATATTTCCCCGTTTTTTTAGATGCATTTACTGTTTTTTTTAATTGTGCTTTCTTCTAATCTTCTAAACATAATAGGCCATCAATATTAGTGTTAAAATAGCCAAATAGAAGAAAAAAATTAGATAGTGTTGCCACTTTGGAATTAAACTTGTCAAGGGATGTACTTTAAAAATCAAAAAAGTTCCCAAGCTCTAAGGGCGAGCTTCATCCCTTAAACCCACCCCTAACGTTTAATTTGTCAGTTTTTTCAGTTTTTCTCGAATAACGTTTATCCCACAAAAAAAAAATTACTGACCAAACATGTTCCCCGTAAATTTCTGCATAAAAAAGGTTCTATAACCTAAATTGTTTAGACCAGAGGTTTTCGAGAAATCAGTCATTAAATTTAGGGGTTGTTTAACATGGACCAACGAACACGGTATAATCACGTATTTTACTTTTGATTTCGAAACTATGTGATTTCATGAAGGTTGAATTACAGTGGATTTCTAAAAAAAGTTTTACGACTAATACAAGAGCACTCGTTTCCACACCACCATTGAGGTAGAGTTATCGGCGCATGAAAAAATGACCGAAGAAGAATATAAAAAATTTACCAAACAAGGATTTTTCACAATTTGTCGCTCCGAAAAACATTGGTCCGGAGTTTGGTCAGACATGACCATTGAGCAAACGCTCATGAGAGGCATAAAGACTCTTGGTGGCTTAACCCACGGAAGGGGCTTTTCAGAAAGCGTCCTTAATAAATGGATTCTTGGACTACCAGCTACACACCATGTATGCGAAGCTGTTGAAATGTATTGTGCCATTACATTAAGCACCACGGATCAGCATGTAGAAATGAGAGATGCGAGGATAAAGACAGACGAACAAGATAGTCGAAAATTTCAAAAGTGGCTTAGATAACACAGCCCATTTATTGATACGAATAATCTTGTTTCGCTATCTACTGGGTATGTTGCTGGAGAGGAAACCAACTGTTATGAAGCAAAGCGTGTGGGGGAAGAGATTTTGCGAAAGTCTATCTCCGAATGCAGCGTATTTGGAGCACTCAAATTAAAACGTGCAAATTTAGTAAAGACTATGACTTTGTCAGCTGGCAAAGTTAAAGTGGCTAAAGATACCATTCAAATCGATTCAACCCAACTTTTCCAAAGAATCATATGCACAGTACACTCTTCTGAAGATCTGCCCTCTTCTTTTAAGTACGAGCTTGCTTTGGTGCCATTGACTTTATTTGATAATGCTGGATTGATGAGAAAAACAAAAAAATCGTCGCTCTACGATATTTTTAACAAAGTCGCTGAGCAAGAAGTAAGCACAGCAGGTTTCCATTTCGTTCTTGATGGTGGTTGCCTTCTTCATCGCATGGTTTGGCCAAAAGAAGGTACCTTTGGAGATGTCTACTCTGCATATACCAATTTTATTCATAAACGCTATGGCAAGAAAGTTACTGTTGTATTTGACGGTTACTCCGAAAATAGTGTCAGCACAAAAAGTGTTTAACGTCAAAGAAGAATGTTAAAACGCTCTGCGCCTGATATTCTTTTTAACAAAAACACGGTATTAGTTGTAACGTAATGATGTATAATTATTGTAAATCTTTACTTTGATGTAATATATTACTTTTTCAAAAAAAAAGAAGTAAATTTTTAACTAATCTTAACAATAAGGAACGACTTATTTCACAGCTTGCTAAACATCTGGACAACCAAAATGTAGGCGGCAAATATATTGCAGTAGATGATGCTGATGTCGAAATTGTTACCACTGCTATAAAAAAATCACAGGAAAACGAATAAGTCGTAGTGGTTGGTCAAGACGTCGACCTACTTGTTTTAATAATTGCACTTACCCCAGAGGACACAGATATCATATTCCAAAAGGAGGCTCAAGGTAATGTTAAAAAACGGCTGTATAGTTCGAAGAACTTACAGTCATCTAATATTGTCCGCAATTGTAAAGAATATATCTTACTCATTCATGCAATTAGTGGCTGCGATTCCACGTCAGGATTCTTTGGAAAGGGCAAACAACCATTTGTACAACTATTTAATCAGAAGAAAGACCTCGATAGTGTAAATCAGATTTTCAACAACGCTGAGTCAACTCCAGACCAAATTGAGCAAGCTGGGGAAGATTTCTAATGGAGCTTTATAAGGCTAAATTTTTAGAGAGCAGTCTAAGTGAGCAAAGATTTGCTTATTTTAATAAATTTGTTGCCCAAGCGGGCAAAGCCGTGTTTCTTTCGAAATTACCTCCAACGTCGGCAGCACTACAACAGCATTCCCGTCGTAGTTATCTTCAAGTGCAAATATGGCATGGACAACATTTGCAGCCTGAGTTATGGGGGTGGAAAAAAAAACTATAATGCACTGTCACCTATCTATACCACTGAACCACCCGCCCCATCAGCTTCTATTTTAAAATTAATTACCTGCAGTTGCAAACAAGGTTGTGGAAATAGATGCAGCTGTACTAAGGCAGGCTTACGTTGCACAACGATGTGCACAAATTGCCGTGGCCAGAGCTGTATCAATAGAGATTTTACAGATGATGTGGATACTACAGAAGACGTATGATTTATTTTTACTTAGTGGATTAGGTCTTAAGGAGAAACCAAAAAAGCGCCGATAACTCTACCTCAATGGTGGTGTGGAAACGAATGCTCTTGTATTAGTCGTAAAACTTTTTTAGAAATCCCTTCGCCACTGTAATTCAACTTTCATGAAATCACATAGTTTCGAAATCAAAAGTAAAATACGTGATTATACCGTGTTCGTTGGTCCATGTTAAACAACCCCTAAATTTAATGACTGATTTCTCGAAAACCTCTGGTCTAAACAATTTAGGTTATGGATCCTTTTTTATGCAGAATTTTACGGGGAACATGTTTGGCGAGTAAATTTTTTTTGTGGGATGAACGGTATTCGAGAAAAACGGAAAAAACTGACAAATTGCACGTTAGGGGTGGGTTTAAGGGATGAAGCTCGCCCTTAGGGCTTGGGAACTTTTTTGATTTTTAAAGTACATCCCTTGACAAGTTTAATTTCAAAGTGGCAACACTATATAATTTTTTTCTTCTATTTTTCCTAATATCAATGGCCTATTAAGACAATTTTGGATTCGGAAAATAAATTAAAATACTTTTAAGCTCGTCCGCTATGGGATGAAAAAAAAATCACAGATGTACCTCTTACGAAATGTTAAAACGTTTTTCAAGATATATCTATATGTATATAAAAATATATATGTTTAAGTAATGGACAAATTGAAAGGTCATAGAGATACCTGCTTTCGTACGATTAAAAAAAAATTTTTGTTGTGATAAGGATTTATCCTCGTTAGGTCTTGTTCTACTATATTACCAAAATATTATATGTATGTGATTTTATTTTGTGCATTATTTCAAAGTGTAAAATTTAAACTATATATTAATTGTGCTGTTTTCGTTGCGCACTGTTTTATAACTTATATTATTTTTTAAGTAAACGGTGTGCAGAATGGAATCCGTACACGTTATAAGTTTATTTTCAATCATATACCTACTGCACACCTTTCGATTCACCTGTCAGGTGCGGAGAAAATGATTTTTTACTGATCTTTTAAACGCTGGGTTGGATAAACCAAAGTTAATATTATTTAATGAATTAAGAATATTAGCAATATTAAAAGAAAACGATCTTTCAACCATTTTTTTTCGGTGTGGTGGTACAGTCAGTAAACAACGCCTGCGCAGATTCCTGTTATGAGCATCAGCTCTAAAATATATTTTTTCATACAAGTAAGGTGGTGTTTTCTGCGTTATAATCTTGAAGCTAAAAAGTGACATTATGCAATCTATATCTGTTAAACATGTTAAGCCATTTTGATGCAATAAGAAACGGCGTTATATGGTTTCTTCTTCTTATGCCATGTATAAATCTGAGACATATGAGTTTTGAACTTTCTGAATCCGGTATCGATCCGTCGCGTCAAGACAAGGATAATATACGCCAATACAGTGGTTAAATTCAGACAGGACGAGAGCATCGCATAGGAGCTTTTTGACCCCCTTAGAAAGGTAAAAGTGTTTTTTACTATAAATTAATTTTAAAATTCCGTAGGCAGCTCTTAGTTTAGATGTAACTCATGTTCCTCAAAACGAAGTTTACAATCAAGTATTAGTCCTAGACTTTTGCAGGTGTCGGAATAAGGTAGAGCGGTCATTGTTGAGTTTAATCTTAACATTATTTTTATCGAAGTCGGTCTGGGCTTGATTACCAAAAATTATTACGGTTGACTTGTTGGGATTAAGTTTAAGCAAATGATCCGAAGCTACTTCATAAAATCGTTGTAAGTCAGAGTTTATACAGTTTTGTGCCTCTGCTGCTTGTTGCTCTAAAAAGGAGAAACATAGCTGAGTGTCATCCGCGTAAAAGTGAGAGTTAAGATATTTAAGATATTTATAGAAACATGATGTATATATCATATATAAGAGTGGGCCCAAAACACTTCCCTGTGGCACGCCAACGTTTACATTTAAAGAGTCAGAATGCTCTCCATTGTAAACCACTTGCTGGGTACGGTCAGATAAAAAGGAGAGAATAAAGTTTCGGGCACCCTCGCTAAAACCCACAGAGTGAAGGATAGAGTAAAGAATCCGGTGATTGAGCAAATCGAATGCCTTGCTAAAATCAAGCGATATAAGTATACTTACCTTGTTATCATCAGATGCCCTCAGTAATATAGGCCAGAGCAGTTTCACAGCTGTGATTTGCCCTAAAGCCCGACTGTTGTTTTGGTAAAATATCATATTGGTTAAGGAAACGCCTAATTTGGTTTTCCATTATTTTTTCTAGTATTTTAGATAAAGTGGGCAATATACTTATGCAGCGCAAGTGCGCATATTCAGTTGGATTATTAATTTTAGGAAGGGGGATTATCTGAGCATTTTTCCAGTGAACAGGAAAGTAGGAATTAAGAATGCAATCATTAATAATGTGTGTAAGAAAAGGTATTATAAAAGGACAGCAGAGAAGAATCATTGTTATATTGATTTTATCATCACCAACAGCCTTAGATCGTACACTTTCTATAATTTGTAATATTTCATTTTCGGTTGACACTCTGAAATTAAAGAGCTCATCGAAGTTTTCCAGAACATTATTATTATAAAAATCTAAAATTTCAGGTTTTGGAATGGAGTTAGCTGCAGAGTTAACGAAAAAATGATTTATAGTATTTGGGTTGCTAAGGTTAGATGGTAGATTAAAGTTTGTTTGTTTTATTAGGTTTAATTTTTTTAATTCCCGCCATTTTTCTCGATCGTTAGAGTGTTGAAATTTATTACGTAGATATGCCTTTTTTTCGGACCTAATAGCAAATGTCGTGTAGTTTCTAAGCTGTTTGTAAGATTCATAATGCGCAGGGTTTTGTGTATCTTTGAATTTTTTTTAAGCTTTATTTCTTAATTTTTGCATTAGTTTAATGTTTTCTGTAATCCACGGAGCATAGCTGTAGTTTTTATTTTTATGAAAATGTTTAAGAGGAGCATGTGCGTCAGAGACTCAAAATAGCAGAATTTAAAAATTTTAATTTATCGTCTATATTATACGCATATATAACATATTATGCCAATCAAATCGTTCCAAATCTGCTTGAAATTGGTTTAAATCTATCCGCTTATAGATCTATAGAAAAAGTCCACCGACGAATCACTTACCTCCCCCGATCCAACCCTTACGAACGTTACAAAATGATCGGCGATATTAGAATCAATTACCCCTGAATCCATTATATTTTCAATATTTGTAAATATTAGATCTATCAGAGACATATGGAAAGTAGAGATACATGAGTTATTGGTTCCCTAATAATTTGTGACATATTAAATGAAGAAAGAATGATGTCGTCATCACGTCTCTTACCTTGATTAAACGTAAACCGAAACGATATCACTCTCTTCGATCATTTCTTGCGCGCGACAGGCCATCGAGCAAACAGAAATTTTAGGCATTATGCAAATGGTTCCATAGGAATATTTTTTTGCACACCACTAGCATAGAGCGGACCTATCGTTCCTCTGTGGCAGTAATTTCAGCCAGTGACGTTTTGTTTTGTTGAAGGAAGTATTTGAGTTTTGACACTTCGTTGTTGTTTGACACTGTGCTGTCGATGACAGTGACTGACAGTAGAAAGAAAAACATTAGAAAAACTTTTTATGACTGGATGTTTTATTAAATATAAATTAGTTTTAATTTTTGAAAAATGGATCCAGTTAGATTGCGACAATGGTTATCTAAGGTATTACTTCGTTAAGTAATTAAGTTCCTGTATTTAAATATTTCTTTATATTTCAGTACCAAAATCCAGAATCTGTATTTCGCGACATTACGAGTGCAGTGAATCATTATCAAGGATTACAGCCTCAACAAGAAAATTACAGTATGTATCACACCCTTTATTGTACCCCTTCTTAAAAAGTGGACCCCATAAACTAAAGACCAATCTTAGGTACACATAAGTTCCCTTGTACACATACATAATAATATGCAATTATTTATTACACCAATCATTTTTGAAATTTAGTCAGATTGAATGTTAAAGTTGTGCCGCACAAATTTATTAAATATGCCAGAATTGCCAGATATAAACGCTTTAATAACTGTTCTTGACAATGCTCCAACTATGTCATACTAAAATATAACTACATTAGCTTGCAGAAGGAAATACTATGATGTATTTTTGCTTTCAATGTACCAAAACTAAATTATATTACCTATATTGTTGTACCCGTCTCGTGTTAGTTCTTTTTTGTTCTTTGTTTAAGTGGTATTTTTTAGCATAAGAGGGCAAATTAATTTATCGTTTATAGTATGAGTGAAAATAGTAGGGGCACTAAAGCTGCAGAAGAAAAAATTGCGAATGAATATTCAACTGCTGAAATAAATAAAATCATTTATGGCAAAAAAAGATTGTCAACATAAAAACCAATTGAATCGGTAGTTTCAAAAACGACATAAGTCACGTTTTTACGAAATTTACTTTTTACCACGAAACGCCTCTACATTAGAAGGCGCACGTTCTGAACAAAAATGACACAAATTCCATTTAACCTTATAGAAATAACGCAAGGTGGTATCCTATGTTCGTGGCAAAAACATCATAAGTCGTCGACTTATGTATTTTTTGCCCCACATGCTGTAAAATTGAGTTTTAGTGACTTATGTTGTTTTTGAAACAAGCGATTCAATTCAAATAAACACATGTCACAGTATTATCATTTTTCATAATTTTGATTTTCAAATATCATGGAACCATAAAATTATCTAATACAAATTTTTTAAATACTGTTTGGACATTGTAGTAAGAAATATAGCAGTTTTTTATTTTCAGTATATTTATAACTGATAACTGAATTTTTAAGAGTTATCCCCAAGGTTTTTTGCTTTATGTTAATTTACAGCTTTTGTGGATGGCACAACAATGGAACTTGTTAATTTAACAGGGACTATTCCTGTGAATTACAGAGGTGCAACATACAACATTCCTATTTGTATCTGGCTTATTGACACTCACCCAAAGAACGCCCCTATATGTTATGTCAGACCTACAGCAGAAATGTCCGTCAAGGTATCTATGTTTGTTGATCAGAATGGAAAGATTTACCTGCCATATTTACATGACTGGATTCCTGTGAGTATTTATAACTTTAGTTGGAATTATAGGTTGTAGGGGAACTAGGGGATACTTGATCAAAATATTATTTTTCCCCTCAAAACTGTAGTTATCACTTTTCACTCTACTCCGACACATTTCAGAGGAGTCCCCACAACCCATATGTAAAATTGAATTCTTAAGTAACAAATAAGTTCTCATTGAGAAAATTTTTAAAAATTCCTACCAACTTTTCAACCATTAGGGATCGACATATCAGTATTGACCCACGGGGTGTCAAGAAGGTCTGGAATATTGCAACATATTTTACAGTATTTAAGAAAGATAATCATGTGATACTACAGTTAAAATAGTTCTCGGAGAGTATCTGACACAGACCCATTCCAAGCAAAAGAACAGTCCTGAATATTGTTTATAGGAATAGGGTTAAATTACACCAAAAATTGACCAGCTAGGTCTTGCGCATCTAATTAAAAAAACATTAATTTTCCATTTAACTTAATAGGTATTTCTTTAAGTGTGTTGTTTTTCCATTTGTCTCCAAATTTCGTTTTAAGTAGGTACTTGCGTTTGCGTAAATTAGTAAAATCATTAATTTTTCTTGAATACTGTAAAACATGTTGAAACTAATAGGAAATAAAATGTCTATTAACATTTTAGCAATAACAATAAACATGTTTTCATATCTTGTAAGTGTTTCTTACAACTTTGTTGATGTTGTTCATATACAGTGTACCTATCTACTTAAGTTGGAACCATATGGAAAACTTTTTTATTATTGGTTTTATGGGAAAAAGTTATTCTTTATAAAAAGTTCTGCACGGTCTAAAACTCAAAATGCAACCTTCAGTTATCAAAATTTCTCAGTCATATACGAGGTATATCAGAAATTACGAATTTTGCTCAAGAGTAAAATACCTTTATTTTTGACAATTCAGAAGAATGTTATAAAGAAAAATTATTTTGAATTAAATGTTATATTCAAATATGCAATAACAGTTATTTAGCATGAAAATTTAGGTTTTGTGATTATTTACTAATCATTTCGTATTAATTATTCTGGCTTGGTACAATTTAACGTAATCTTGGATGCACTGACATGAAATATTTGACACGAAATTAGGGAATTCAATCCCGAAGGATATTTTCAATCCCGGGATTTCGGGATTATAATTTTTCAATCCCGGGATTTATAAAAAATAATTTTCCTTGGAGTTTTTTCTATTAATTAAATAAAAACGTTTATTTCTTCATCAGAACATTAATACAAAACCAAGAAACTAAAACATATACACGTAGGGAAAATGTTTGTCCGCCCATCTCTTAGTAATAAGTTAGAATAGTACAAATATGAAGTATCGCAAAGTAAACAGAAATAGGTAGATTATGTTTCCCCCACTCCATCGCATCGGATCTGGCTGGCTCGATGCGTTTTGCTTGATCCTGCTTCCTTTCATTTAGGCGGCAACGTACGAAAGAATGAATATTTATTTCATATTAATAGAATCGAAGCGGCGCGGCGTACCATCAGCGAGATGCAATACGATGGAGCGGGGAAACATAATCTACCTAGCTCTGTTTGCTTTGCGATACTTCATATTTGTACTATTCTAACTTATTACTAAGAGATGGGCGGACAAACATATTCCCTACGTGTATAAGTACTAGTGATGCCGCCGAGACGAGAAATTCTCGTGTCTCGTCTCGTCTCGACGAGACGAGAGTGAAATTTTTTCTCGAGACAAGACACGAGACGAGACGAGAGAAGACCGTTTCTCGTCGAGAAATTTCTCGTTTTTTCTCGAATTTTCTCGTTTGTTAGAACACTGAATTTTAGGTATTAGACCAGTGCTGAAGCCTTTGAAAATGGTAAAAAGTGAAACAAAATAATAGTAGGATGAAACCCATTGGAAAAGGAAGAGAATAGAACAAAAATAAAAGGAAAAATAAATTACGGGCGATCCGAGGTCGGGAAGGGGGGGAGGGGGGGTTTTAAGGGTAGAAAACGATTTATCTCGATTTCCGGTAAAACGGCAAGTCCTATGGAAAAACGTTAAATTGCAAAGTTGTAGATAATAAAAAGATCTAGAACTTTTGTTTTTACACTTTTTTCATATAACCTCAAAATGTATGTGAAAAATTCAAATAACCAAGTTTTTTGTTTTTTATTTTTATCTTTTACAAAATTTTTTTTTTATCCACGAAATTTGGTGAAAATTTACCTTTTTATGTCCTAAACACACTGTAATTTTTTTGATTTAAAATATTTATTTTTTAACCTTATTTTGACTTAATATCGAAAAAACACCCTAATTTTCAATCGAAAATTCTCACGTCAAAATATCTGCTTTTTTAAAAAACTCGGTAGGCTTTTTGTTCGTTACAATCTCTACTTTCTGATGGTGTTAAAAAAAATATACATTACTATGGTAAATGTTCTCAAAAAATGCAAAGAAACGAAAAAAACTAGAATCCGAATTTTTTTTTAGATCAACATGTACAATTTTGAGCTATTTATTAAAATTTATACTGTAATTACTCGAAAAACGTAAGATTCCATGTTACATTGATAAAAAAAAGTATAAATTTTAATAAATAGCTCAAAATTGTACATATTGATCTAAAAAAAAAATTTCTGATTCGAGTTTTCTTCATTTCTTTGCATTTTTTTTGAGAACATTTACCATAGTAATGTATATTTTTTTAACACAATCAGAAAGTAGAGATTTCAACGAACAAAAAGCCCACCGACTTTTTTAAAAAAACAGATATTTTGACGTGAGAATTTTCGATTGAAAATTAGGGTGTTTTTTCGATATTAAGTCAAAATAAGGTTAAAAAATGAATATTTTAAATCAAAAAAATTACAGTGTGTTTAGGACATGAAAAGGTAAGTTTTCACCAAATTTCGTGGATAAAAAATTTTTTTTGTAAAAGATAAAAATAAAAAACCAAAAACTTGGTTATTTGAATTTTTCACATAAATTTTGAGGTTATGTAAAAAAAGTGTATATACAAAAGTTGTAGATCTTTTTATTACCTACAACTTTGCGATTTAACGTTTTTTCACAGGTCTTGTAGTTTTACCGGAAATCGAGATAAATAATTTTCTACCTTTAAAACCCCCCCTCTCCCCCCCCCTTCCCGACCTCGGATCGCCCGTAATTTATTTTTCCTTTAATTTTTGTTATATTCTCTTCCTTTTCCAATGGGTTTCATCCTACTATTATTTTTTTTGGTTTCAAAAATTATCGACCCTAGTCTATATCTCCTAATATATAGACAGAAAAATAATGTGTTTAACGTTCTCACTCTATCGTATTGTGAAGGCATTTACCTTAAAACAGATATTCAAGAGAGCAGAATCAAATTGTCCAGCCTCTTTCTTCTGTCTACGGTTACTAGTTGACATTTTAAAATAATTAACCAAATCTGAAAGAAAGCATTTTCGATTGAAAACACAATATCGAAAAGGACCCCAGTCAAATTTCATTCACAAGGCGAAAGGCGATAGATTTTGACTAAATATAACAATTTTGTATCAAAAATTCGAAATTCGCCAAAAACTTTTCACACAAAAATCATTAATAAAAGTGTGAATTTCATTTCATATCTCTCTTACCAGTTTTAATATTTGACAATACTTTCATAACACCCTGTATATGAACCGAAACTTTATTCTCAAATCACAGATAAAGACAACGGAGGGCCATGAAACTAGTGTTATTGAAACAATAGCATTAAGTTAATAGTCTCAATTATGACATTAGTAAATAAATTAAAAATAAAAAGTCTAATATAATAGGTAAAGTGACATTCAGTACGAATTTTATTACACAGGTCTCAGACATAAATTTGGCTATTGAAAATAATTATTAAGTGCGATAAATGATACTTTTCCGCACGAGGTGGCAGTTGCACGAACGGCTCGAAGCAAGTCCGGGCATGCCACTAAGTGAGTGTGGAAACGGAACTTTTCGCACATGTTACTTACAATATTTTTCCTAATTGCGTAAAATTAAGCTTGTTCGTAATAAATTTTTGTATTTTTTGGGTAAAAGGAGCAAAAAATAAAGTGAATTTTTAAATTTTGATATGTCAAATAGACCATTTTCGGAAATACTTCTTTAAGTTCTTTCTCTTGCACTTTCTATTAATGTAATAAAAAAATTAAGGTTTTTCCCCGGATGACATTATGGGCTGATCCCTTTATTTAGTCGAATATTTTCCAAACTATTGCAGTTAATTATGCCCCGAAGTATGCCAAAAAATAAATAACAAAAGAAGGGTAGTTCCATTATGAATCAATTATTATTATTATAAATCGTTCTCTATTCTGTATCTTTTACCACCCCGTATATTTTGGACTGAAAATACCTCGGTGCCAAGCCTATTACATTACGGGAATTATGTCTTATGACCGCTTGCAATATTTTGTTGATCTAAGAAAAATAGTTTCTAAGTCACATGACTAACAAACCGACTTATATTAAACCCTTCTGCGAGACGACCAGATACTTTTAAATGTTTACCCCCTTTAAGATTCGTATAAAAAAATATTTTTTATGATTCCCTACTCACGAGAAAAAACGAGACGAGACGAGACGAGACGAGACGAGACGAGACGAGACGAGACGAGACGAGACGAGACGAGACGAGACGAGACGAGACGAGACGAGACGAGACGAGACGAGACGAGACGAGACAATGGCACTCTCGAGCGAGAAAAACGCGTTTCTCGCCGAGACGAGATAAGAAAAAATTCTCGCCTCACGAGACGAGACGAGAATGGGCCAATTCTCGTCTCGTCTCGTCTCGTCTCGCGGCATCACTAATAAGTACGCTATAACATCAAATCAAATCAAATTTTATTTCCCAAAACAAAATTTACAATGTTAAATCAAACTTAATTTTAAGCACCTAGGTATAAATACCTGTGTGTGCTTGTGCCCTACTACTGTTATTTACAATATTACATATTATATCACACAAACAATAGGAATGTATATATCTATATTTATATGTTTATTATACAAAAATAAGTACGCTTTTCTCTTTCCCCTTTTCCCCATACTACACAAACGTTCAAACTCTGATAAATCCATAAAAAGATATATAAACAATTAAGATTTAAAATCCCACCATACTATCCTTTCTTTCCCAAACCGTAGTGTAAACCCACCTCACACCTAGAAACTAAGTTATTTAATTATGATTCTGATATATTTTCTATGCTGAAATCAAAAGAAAAAAGAAAAAAAAAAGGCAACAGAAAGAAAAGCAAGGGTAATCACAGCAGTATCTGATTTTCTACAATGAACTTTTTTACTTCCCGTGCAAATTTCTTCAAAAACATAATAATATAACCTATAAATAAAAAAAATGTTAAAACATAACATAAAAACGATTCTTATAGTAGGAAAAAAAGTTATTCTAAACTTGTTTTTTAAAAAAATTTCTTAAAAAAAATAAGTTGATCTAGTGTCATCACTCAACCTAGACCTTGTGCAAGATATAAATTAATGAAAAATGCAAAGATAAATATCGAAAATCCCGGGATTAAATAAACGACAATCCCGGGATTTCGAGATCGAAAAAATGTCCGGGATCCCGGGAAACGAGATCCCGGGATTGAATTCCCTACACGGAATGTCATAGTGCGTTGGTATTTATAAAATACATTAGAAATTGCAGCTTTACTAAGTTGTAAAGAAAATATGTGGGAGATAAATACAAAAAATCAACTGAGAAATGAATATGTAAGAACTAAAACTGCACAGGACTCGCCAATTTTCCGAAGCATTCAAGCATTTAACCAATAACTCCTAGTAGGAGTTATTGATTTAACTCCATCCCAGAAATTATAACAGCATTACCAACCAAGGAAAGCATGCGTCGTGATCTCAGAAAGTACCTACAATCAAAGACTTAAACCTAAAATAGTTCTTATTTGAATAATTTATAATAGTATGTATATTTTATAATATTTGATTGTAAATACAATAAATTGTAAATTTAAGGCCCTGGTACCAGTAAACACATTACTGTTTAGGGGTCAGTTATAAATAAAAAATTAAAAAAAAAAAAGAATTTATAATGTAAAATGTAAATAATCACAAAACCTAAATGTTCATGCTAAATAACTGTAATTGCATATTTAAATATAACTTTTAATTCAAAAATTTTTTTTATAACATTCTTCTGTATTGTGAAAAATAAAGGTACCGTAAAACTGCATAGCTTCGAACAAAATTGATATAAATTGACGATTATTGAATAGACAATAAAAGATACAAATATTGCATGTAAGTTATTGTTGCCAGGGTATTAAGAGAGAGTAAATGATAGATAGGCGAGCAATTTCAGCAACGGCGTGTTAAAAAAAAAAATTAAAAAGGGGTGTCCGAAGTTAGGGTTTATTTTTCCCAAGATCGGACAGTAATTTTTTAGTTGAAATTCAAGTGGTTTGTTAATTTCGGACACATAGGGACGTCTATTCTTATCTTCGGATTTAGTTTCTTATATGTCCGAAATTAGGACATAGGGATTTCAATGCAATTTTTAGATTTTTTTTTTGAAATTTATTACATTCGGACAAAAGGCAAAAAAATAACATTTAACCTCAAAACAAAAGGCTTATTATTTAAGTAACTAAACAAAGAAAAGATAAAAGTTAGGCTATATCAGTTAAATCTTCGTAAAAACGAAATTTTCCGCAACGATTGGAAATATAAACGATTCGGAATCCTTTCTTCTTAGGCGGACACACGTCCGAAGTTTGGAACAAAGTGTGCGATTTTTGATCAAAAATTTTAAATAAAAAAACTATGCAAAATTTTTATCATTATATATTAGTTTATGTTGCCAAATTATAACTCTAAACAACCAATACAATTAATTTAGAAGAAAATTATATTTTCTTGGTACTTACCGTAAAAGTTTGCGGCACACGAGAAATTTAAAACAAAACAGTTGATGTTCAAAATGCATTCTGCGGCAAAACAGAGAAACAGTAATTATATTGATCATACTACAGGTTTCTTCTATATTTACACATTGAATAATAATATGTTACATTAAATTTAATGTTAGTTATGTCCAATAAATGGAGCAACAAGTCAAATATTTTTAAAACGATTTGTCCGAACTAAAGGTACCGTCCGAAGATATGGAGTTTTACGGTACTTTACTCTAGAGCAAAATTCGTAAGTTCTGATATACCTCGTATATGACTGGGAAATTTTGATAACTGAAATTTTGAGTTTTTAACCATGCAGAACTTTTTATGAGAAATAACTTTTTTCCATAAAACCAATAATAAAGAAGTTTTCCATATGGTTCCAACTTAAGTAAACACACTGTAGATTATTATTATACAGTGTGTGTATAAAGTCTGGAAACGGCTTAATAACATCACAATTTACTGGCCGATTTAAACCCAATTTGATACAGTTGTGTAAGAGGATCTAACGCACCGAATGACGATATTGGCGTTGTTGCCAGCTTTTTAGTTTGTCTGGAATTCGAACGAATTTTATATTTTTAAATATAACACCCAGTATATTTTTACATTTTTAAATTCCACATAAAATTATAATTATTTTTTATTAAATGCATTATTAGTCTATACTTCATAGTTTCCGAGATATTGACTCTCGAAAAGTGACATTTTTGAACTTTGACAGCTTATAACTTTCTAACAGTACGTCTTAGAGCAAAACGGCTTACATGTCCCTATCTTCAATTTTTATTATCTTCCCAAAAAAATTAACTTCCGGTTAAACCGGATGTAACTCGAAAGCAGGAAATATAGTTGTTCCGGTTTAACTGGAAGTTGATTTTTTTGGGAAGATAATAAAAATTGAAGATAGGGACATGTAAGCCGTTTTGCTCTAAGGCGTACTGTTAGAAAGTTATAAGCTGTCAAAGTTCAAAAATGTCACTTTTCGAGAGTCAATATCTCGGAAACTATGAAGTATAGACTAATAATGCATTTAATAAAAAATAATTATAATTTTATGTGGAATTTAAAAATGTAAAAATATACTGGGTGTTATATTTAAAAATATAAAATTCGTTCGAATTCCAGACAAACTAAAAAGCTGGCAACAACGCCAATATCGTCATTCGGTGCGTTAGATCCTCTTACACAGCTGTACCAAATTCGGTTTAAATCGGCCAGTAAATTGTGATATTATTAAGCCGTTTCCAGACTTTATACACACACTGTATAAATGGACCATTACTACATACATACATATATGTATATGTAGTAAAAAACAGCACACACTAAAGAGTCGAAACTGTTGTAATTTTACAGTGTTGGTTAGTTAGTACATATACTAACTTTTTTAAATAGAACATATTGTTTTTGTTTGATGATTCAAATATTCCCTTAAAATACAGATTCCATGATTTCCGATTTCATGGATTTATTCTTCAAAATAACATAGAAAAACAAATTTTAAATAAATTAAGGTGGGAGTATCAACATGCTTGCCAACATATAACCTATTTCGCGTAGATTTATTTATGTTTTCTAGCTTTTATACAAAATTTAAAGAAAATCAGTATCGACTTGATATTCTATATGTAATAATTGACATATTTAATAAATATCAAGGAATTTCATAACTTACTTTAGGAGAATTGTACAGCAAAAAATATCGGGTAAGATTTTTTTTAACATTATTATGTCATTGTCACTCATTGTTCTTTCACTATACAATTCTCCCAAAATTAGCAATGAAATAAATTGATATTTTTGTAATATATCAGATACTACATAAATAATGTACCGACGATATTGACTTTCTTTAAATGTTAGTTATTAAAATAATAAACTCAAAAAATCCACCCAAAATAGGTTATAGGTTGGCAATAGATTGAATGACGTTGAGAATTCAACTTTAACACAATTGACGTTATCAAATGTTCCTGTGTAAACAATAAAAGTATTATTACAATATACATAGGATATTGAGTCATAGATGTGTTTTGGACTTCCATTGTTTTTATTTGTCTTAAATCACAACGTTTCAACTGGTAAGTATCTCCAGTCGTCTTCAGGTGAATACTGGATACATTTATAAGTTGAACAAAAGCTACTTTATTGGATGTTCAAAATGTTTGTCCTTTTTAACTGGGCAATAACCAAACTTATCTCTAAATTCCGGTAAGATGTTGTCAACCACATTTCTTTAAATCTTCATTATCAACAAGTCATACATTTTTTTAATTTAAGAAAAAACTTAAAATTTAGATAAAAATTATAACTCAAATAAAAAACGTTTTTAAATAACGCCACAAATAAAAGTTCATAGGGGTGAGGTCTGGTGATCTGGCAGACCACTCAATTTCATCACATCACCTCTGAAAGTATAAACCAGTTTTGGTTATACTTTTATAACCAGTTTGTGTTATACTTTTAGCGGTGCCATTCTTGAGTTTCTATACAGGGTCCTGCACCTCACCTCCCCTCTTCTATAACTCACTTAGTAATTAAGTTTGAATTTTCATATTTTGCAGACCTTATCTGTATCTTGGGGCGCATTTCAGGAAAATATTTTTTTTCATACAGGGTGTTCCAAAAAAGTGTGACGTCATAAGGGTGTCTTTTTTTAAATTACATGCCGTATACTTTCTTACTTATTTGGGTGCCTCATATAGTTACCTACATACCTCTAAAATTGTATTGAAATCGATTCAGTATTATAGACGAAAAAAAATATATATATCAGTTTTGCACCACTGGTATTAAAAATAAAAATAATGCCTCGTTAATGAAATTATACAAAGGTACTTATTAAACAAGGTATAACAGTCTCGTTAACCAAGTTTGATTATTACGAATTGTACAGAGTGTCCAAAGTTTAGTGTCAAACTTTGCAAACTTTAAAGCAATTTATTTTTCTTATTTCAAATAGGAACCCCTGTATCTTTTTATGTCGTTCGATGCAGAATTAAAAATCAAACATTTTTCCTAATTGCAACCCTATCGCAATTTCTAACGCATCAAGACTTATTTGCAGAAAACTAATTTTATCAACTATTCAGTCATTATTACCAATAAATAAATATCGAAGGTGGCTTTGAAAAACAATTTATAGGTATTAAAGTTTATTAAAGTGACCAGAGATCACTTTGACTTTAGTAATCTAAAAGTTTCAAATATTGTTAAATTGTTAGTAATTATTAACTGGAAATGACAATCGTGGATATGGTTATCCTTTAAAATTCGTTGAACTGTTCTTTGTTCTTTCGCTTGCATCTACGGCATCAGCGACTGCTTCTTGATTAACTGAAGGATTTTCTATAACAGATAATAGCACAGCCAATTGATTTTGTTCAGTTCGGACCGGTTTATTTCTCACTGGTTTTGGGTAGTTTACATTTCCCGTTTGTACAAACCTCTCTAATATATTTTGCAGGCTCCGTTTGTCTGGATGTCGTCGTTCCAAATAACGCTGTGCGTAAACTCGGCTTGCCAAAAAAGAGTTCTTTTCGAATGCTCCTAATATAAAAATCATATCTGCGAGCTCTTCTTGGTTGTAGTCCATCACAAAAAACTATATAAAGTAATTTTATTATAACAGCTTAAGGTAGGAGTATCAACATGCTTGCCAACTTATAACCTATTTCGCGTAGATTTATTTATGTTTTCTAGCTTTTATACAAAATTTAAAGAAAATCAGTATCGACTTGATATTCTATAGGTAATAATTGACATATCTAATAAATATCAACGAATTTCATAACTTATTTTAGGAGAACTGTATAACGAAAAATATCGGGTAAGATTTTTTTAAACATTATTATGTCATTGTCATTCATTGTTCTTTTACTATACAATTCTCCCAAAATTAGCAATGAAATAAATTGATATTTTTGTTATATATCAGATACTACCTAAATAATGTACCGAAGATATTGATTTTCTTTAATTGTTAGTTATTAAAATAATAAACTCAAAAAATCAACGCGAAATAGGTTATAGGTTGGCAATAGATTGAATGACGTTGATAATTCAACCTTAAATAAATTACTAACGATATTTATTCATAATAATGACAGTTTGAATAGTTGATAAAATGAGTTTTCTGCAAATAAGTCTTGATGCGTTAGAAATTGCGATAGGGTTGCAATTAGGAAAAATGTTTGATTGTTAATTCTGCATCGAAGGACATAAAAAGATACAGGGGGTTCATATTTAAAATAAGAAAAATAAATTGCTTTAAAGTTTGCAAAGTTTGACACTAAACTTTGGACACCCTGTACAATTCGTAATAATTAAACTTGGTTGACGATACTGTTATACCTTGTTTAATAAGTATCTTTCTATAATTTTATTAACGAGGCATTATTTTTATTTTTAATACCAGTGGTGCAAAACTGATATTTTTTTTTTTCGTCTATAATACTGAATCGATTTTAATAAAATTTTAGGAGTATGTAGGTAACTATAGGAGGCACCCAAATAAGTAAGAAAATATATGGCATGTAATTTAAAAAAATACACCCTTATGACGTCACACTTTTTTGGAACACCCTGTATGAAAAAAAAATAATTTCCTGAAATGCGCCCCAAGATACAGATAAGGTCTGCAAAATATGAAAATTCTAACTTAATTACTAAGTGAGCTATAGAAGACGGGAGGTGAGGTGCAGGACCCTGTATATCCAGGAAATTCGCGTGGGTTGAATGTTAAAAATTACTATAAATTGTCATAAGAAGGATAATCAGCTGTATAAGGACAATGATTATAGCTCACTGGCAGCTTCGGGAGGTTCAGAGTTCGCGTTCGCGTTCGCAAACAAGATAATAAGTAATTTACTAATTTCATAACAATTTTTGCAAAATATTTCGCGGACAATTTTCTCTATAGGTTTTTAGTATTGTCGGAATGGTGTAATTTATTCTGTTTATATGTTGATAAACAACTTGTTTACATGTATACTTTAAAATATGATCTAAACGTTTTGATGTATTTTTGATTCATCAATGTGTTTATATTTAATAACTTTTAAAACGTGTGGTACTGATATATTAGGTTGTAGTTAGATTAAAAGTTTTTTTTTTCAGAATGGATCTGATTTGCTTGGTTTAATACAAGTACTGATTGTCACTTTTGGTGAACAACCTCCCGTTTTTGCAAGACCCAAATCAGATAACAATCCACCTTATCCATGTAAGTACTAAATATTTGTTCAATATATAAAAATGACTATTTTCCTACTGATAACAATATTACAAAAATATTTTTCATTACGAAAATTAAATATTTATTATTTGCTGTGAAACACCGTGTAATTATATTTATCCTTTAATTCATTTTATCCTAACACACATAATATACTCACTGTATGTTAGTGCGCATATATTCTCTATCTCTCTTCCACAATTTGCCGCCACAATCGACCAAAAACTATTAAAATTTACTGATTGCATAATGGGCTCCAAAATAAAACGTTCTCAAAGTATACCGTGAAATCGAACCTACATGTCTTTATTATTCTTGAAACCTAAGGTCAAAGGTAATGGTAGATGTCAGGTCGGCTGACAAATTAAGGTTATTTTGGAGAGTTTTAAAATACGAAATTAGTAAATTCGGTTTCATAATCAAAATAATGTAGTGTACTATAATATGTAAGTAATTTTTACTAGCTATGTTATTGTTAGTAGTTGTTTGTTGTTATTATCGTTATCGATACTATTAGGTACATTATGTCTACCAACCTTCCTTTTCACATTATTTGAAACGTTTTTAAATGGAAATATATTGGATTTTTTTAGAGTTAGAGTTGCAACTAATTAACTTTTTTCCCATAGAACTATTTGAGATAAATTTTGATACTATCAGGATCAGGAAATGGTAATGTTGATGGGAGGAATCGAATTCAATAAAAAAAGAGTAATGTTACATTCGAAAAAAAAACATTCATTGAGTTACAGAAAAAACTAAAAATCTGGCAACGTCGCAATAGTTCATTTTCAATTCAATTGTTTAAGTTATACACCTGTATCAAAATTCATTGGTAGTTTTGAAAAAAATTAGCCGTTCCGGTTATTTCAACTAACCCTGTATAAAAACCACTGACAATAACTTATACGGGATTTGTGTTTCATTTTGCCTATTTAAACACTTGACTTTTATTAATTAAAGAAAATGTCCCTTACCTGTGGCGAAACACCCAAAAAAGATTTTTCTAATATGAATCCTCCACAATTATAAAAACATTATTAAAATAAATAGTAGAAGTCGCTAGTTTAAAAGCAGTTCATATGTAACACATAAAATGGGAACAAAGGACACACATCTTAAAATGTGTGTGTCAATATGAAAGTTTTCAACCCTTTCATAAAGGTTTTTTATATGAATATTTTAAAGCCCGCTTTAAATATTATTGGAGATTTTAAAAGATTGTACCGTGCGTTCAATTTATCTTGATAACATTTTGATTCACTGTAACTTTTTTGTTTTTAAAAATATGAAAGTAAACAAAAAAACAAAATATAGGGTTGGTTGCCAAGTTTTTTCCTTAGTAACATATAAAACAAAACACTATCAATTTTCTAACATATAAGTCTACCTTATGTTTTTTTAAATAGAACACCCTCTATATTTTTACATTTTTAAATTCCACATAAAGTTATAATTATTTTTTATTAAATGCATTATTAGTCTATACTTCATAGTTTCCGAGATATTGACTCTCGAAAAGTGACATTTTTGAACTTCGACAGCTTCTAACTTTCTAACAGTACGTCTTAGAGCAAAACGGCTTACATGTCCCTATCTTCAATTTTTATTATCTTCCCAAAAAAATCAACTTCCAGTTAAACCGGAACAACTATATTTCCTGCTTTCGAGTTACATCCGGTTTAACCGGAAGTTGATTTTTTTGGGAAGATAATAAAAATTGAAGATAGGGATATGTAAGCCGTTTTGCTCTAAGACGTACTGTTAGAAAGTTAGAAGCTATCAAAGTTCAAAAATGTCACTTTTCGAGAGTCAATATCTCGGAAACTATGAAGTATAGACTAATAATGCATTTAATAAAAAATAATTATAATTTTATGTGGAATTTAAAAATGTAAAAATATACAGGGTGTTCCATTTAAAAAAACATAAGGTAGACTTATGTCAGAAAATTGATAGTGTTTTGTTTTATATGTAACTTAGGAAAAAACTTGGCAACCAACCCTACATTTTGTTTTTTTGTTTACCTTCATATCTTTAAAAACAAAAAAGTTATAGTGAATCAAAATGTTATCAAGATAAATTGAACGCACGGTACATCTCTACGCTGTACATGTTTTTTGCAAGGCCTCTACTTTGTTAAAAAGCCCCTATAGCATATTTTCTACACACTTATTCACTTATTATACCTAATATTATAAGAAATAACGATTCTCTTTGGCTCCTGTAGAGTAGTGTAGAGTGCTCCCAACATTGGTACGATTTTTTTTTGCATTTGTTCAATATGCTTAACAGCAAACCAGAATTTTGCTGTTCCGTACTATAGAAGAGATGGTAACCAAAGCTTTGCCACTAGCTTAGCCCCAAAACTATACAACTCCCTACCTACCACCATAAAGAATATCACTAGTTAAATAGTGTTTGCTAAAAAATGTAGGTCGCTTATTTATACCAATTATATATTTTATCTCGACCTGATATAATTCCAGCATTTGTGTGCTTCCCTCTTCTTCTTTTTTTCTTTTTTTTGCCTTCTCTCTCTCCCTTTCTTTACAGATATATATATTTCCTAATACATGTAAGTAGGTTGTTTTATTATATTTTGATCTTATAATGTTTCTGGAATAACTTATTATAATTCAGATTTACTCTGCATGTACAGATTGTCTGTGATCTAGGTGCAGTATATGACATAATTTAGACTAAAATCTGATATGTATTTCTCTTGTTTATTAAATATTTATTGTTAACAAAATTCTGAAATAAATTGAAATTAAATGTTCAATGACAAGACATTAAAGATGTAACAAAATTATTTTCTTGATAAAGTAAAATTCAGGATGTTATAAAAAAATGATTTTAACAATTACTTAAGATTAGCCTTGACTCGAGTAGGTATAGACCAACAGTTTATGAAATTCAATTCTGAATTTTAGAGGTATTCGTGGGTTGAAGGTCAAACGGTGGACAATAAGTTTTTTGAAGAACGTAAAGAATAACGTCTGCATTAAAAACAAATACCCGCAACGCACGGTATATAACACTTGCCACCCGCGTTTGACCAATTTCTTCTCTTTCTAGCTTATTCACCAAAACCGCCAGGATTTGGAGGACCACCTTACCCAACTAACACCCCCTACCCAGTACCAAGTGTGGTCCCCGGAGGCTATCCCCCTTACCCTCCAAGCTCAAATGCTTTTCCCAGTTTCCCCCCCTATCCTAATAGCCCGTTTCCGGCTTATCCACCAACAAGCAGTTTTGGTATGCCGACTCCTCCAGTTGGCACAGGAACCATAAAAGTAAGTAGGTAATACATTTTTTGAAAACCACATGTGTTATTTTACCCATTAATTACTTCTACATTTATATCTCTCTAAATACTTAACATCGTTTTAAAACATCGACCCTACTATAAAATATCGCATCCAATTTAAAAAAATTCAAATTCAAATTTATTAATAAAGTAATTACAAGATTATTACACTACTTATAATGAAGGACTTCAAAAGCTAAGAATTAGCTTGCCTGAAGTTTGCACACTTATTATTTGCAAAATTAATTAATTTAACTTAACCAAATACGCCAAAACAATGGTGAGAGAAATAGAAAAAGAACCACATACCTATAACTAAGTAAAAATATTAAATTCATTAATTATCAGCTCGTAGTTAGTCTCAATCCATTGAGACAGTACCTTTTACACACTTATCGGCCAAATAGGCCATTTTTTGTTTTTACTGTAAGAAACAGAGAACACGTTGTACAATCTCAAATAGACCAGGGTTGAAGTCTTTGAAAATGGTAAAAAGTTAAAAAAAATATTAGTAGGATGAAACCCATTGGAAAAGGAAGCGAATATAACAAAAATGAAAGGAAAAATAATTTACGGGCGATCCGAGGTCGGGAAGTGGAAAGGGGTGAGTTTTTACGGGTACAAAACGATTTATCTCGATATCCGGCAAAACTACAAGTCCTATGGAAAAACGTTAAATGGCAAACTTGTAGGTAATAAAAAGAGCTATAAATTTTGTATTCACACTTTTTTCACATAACCTCAAAATTTATGTGAGAAATTCAAATAACCAAGTTTTTGGTTTTTTATTTTTATCTTTTACAAAAAATTTTTTTTTTCACGAAATTTGGTGAAAACTTACCTTTTTCTGTCCCAAACACACTGTAATTTTTTTTATTTAAAATATTTATTTTTTCACCTTATTTTGACTTAATATCGAAAAAGCACCCTAATTTTCAATCGAAAATTCTCACGTCAAAATATCTGCTTTTTTAAAAAAGTCTGTGGGCTTTTTGTTCGTTGAAATATCTACTTTCTGATGGTGTAAAAAAATATACATTACTATGGTAAATGTTCTCAAAAAATGCAAAGAAACCAAAAAAACTCCTATCTTTAATTATATTTAGAACAACTATTTTCGCATGTTTTTTGCGATCTTTATGTTTTATGGATTCGTAATTTTTTTGTTTATCAATGTAACATGGAATCTTACGTTTTTCGAGTAATTAAAGTATTTTAATAAATAGCTAAAAATTGTACATAATGATTAAAAAAAAAATTCGGATTAGAGTTTTTTTCGTTTCTTTGCATTTTTTGAGAACATTTACCATGGTAATGTATATTTTTTTACACCATCAGAAAGTAGAGATTTCAACGAACAAAAAGCCCACCGACTTTTTTAAAAAAGCAGATATTTTGACGTAAGAATTTTCGATTGAAAATTAGGGTGCTTTTTCGATATTAAGTCAAAATAAGGTGAAAAAATAAATATTTTAAATCAAAAAAATTACAGTGTATTTGGGACATAAATGTTAAGATTTATTATTTTAAATGGGAATAAAACGATTATAAACTTTTAACAACGACTTTATCAACAGTCACGTTTTACATACATTTTATGAGCTGTCAGAACTAATATATGCAACCAGTCATTCACCTTGGTGAAGTATTACATGTTGCCTAACATTAAACATTCAAATTTAAATATAAGTAATTATTATTATTCTCAACACCTTCTCCTAATAATTATTAGCTTTATATTATTAGCCTATTAAGAACAATAAAAATATTAGTTATTATTAGTCACACAACATATTTTTAAATTTTTCAAACTTTATATGTCCTAATGGTTTAGTAAAAATGTCTGCGATTTGTTCTTCCGTAGAACAATATTTTATTTTTACAGTCCCATCATGCACTTTTTCATTGATGAAATGATACCTTACATCTATGTGTTTGCTTCTCCGGTTAAATTGTCCGTTTTTAATAAGCTGAAGCGCACTTTGATTGTCAATATGCAAAGTTATTGGTACGTCACAATTCACTAGTTCCTGAATTAATGCTTTAATGTACATAAGTTCCTTTACGCACTCTGCTGCAGCAATGTATTCGGCTTCAGTGCTTGATAATGCCACGATCGGTTGTTTTCGTGAACACCAGTTTATAGGTCCATCACAGAAGTATATTACGAAGCCCGTTGTACTTTTTCTACTATCTCGATCACCTGCAAAGTCCGAGTCACAATATGCCGTTAGTTCATAGTCCGTTGACGACACTTTATACCCAATATTACTGTCTTTAGATTGTTTCAAATATCTCATGATTCGTTTTATGTTTGATACATCAGTTTCTGTTGGATTTTCCATTCTTCTACTTCCATAGTTTGTTGCAAAAGATATGTCTGGTCTAGTTTTATTTGTTAAATAAAGTAAGCTGCCTATTGCTTCTCGATATGGAAATTTCTTATTAGTTAACTCGTGGTTTTCTGTATTGTTGTATAACATTGGTGTAGGTGCTGTTTTAGCTTCTGTCATTTTAAATTTGTTTAGAATGTGTTCTATATATTGGCTTTGTTTTAATTTTATTCCTTCTTTGTTTCTTTCTATTTCTATACCTAGAAATGATGTAACACCATCAGTCTTAACTATTTCGAATTTTTCTTCTAGTTCCTTCAATATATTATCTATATCTTCTTCTTTTTCTCCTAGTATAATTCCATCATCTACATAGATTGCCAAAAAAATGGTTCCACTTTCATTTTTAAAGACACATTGTTCCACTTTTAATGTGTCTAAGCCCTTTTCTTTTAGAAATTTTGTGAAATGTTCATTCCATGTTAGTGGGGCTTGTTTTAGTCCATATAAAGCCTTCTTTAGTAAACATATTTGGTTATTATTGTTTACATATCCTTCAGGTAAAGACATATAGATTTCATCTTTTAGTTCTCCATACAGGAAAGCTGTTTTTATGTCAAATTTCTTCATTATATATTGATTTTTCGCAGCCAAGCCTACAAGTATTCTTAAAGATGTTATGTTAACCACTGGACTAAAGGTTTCTTCAAAATTTATGCCATATTCCTGTTGACATCCTCTCACTACTAGTCTAGCTTTGTATCTGCCATCGTTTTTAACCTTAAAAACCCATCTGCTTGTCAATATTTTATTTTTATTTATTTCTTCTTGATCTACATAGACCCAAGTATTGTTTTTGTCCAACGATTTCTTTTCTTCTTCTATAGCATCTAGCCATTTTTCCTTTTCAGGGCTTATTAGGGCTTCTGCGTATGTCAGCATGACATAATCGTCATATTTTTTTGGTTTTATGGATATTCGTTTCCTGCCTTCTCCTAAGCTTATACTTTCTTTTTCTTCTTCCATGTCTTCTTCAGATTGATCTTCAAAATCATCGTTTTGTATACAGGAATTTTTTAATTTTATTTCTTCTTCGGTATTTTCCTTTTCTTCTTTTTTATTCTCGATAAAAATGACATCTCGTGAAATAATTATTTTATTTTTATAATTGTCAAATAATCGATATCCATTTTCTGAGTATCCAATAAATATATATTTTCTGCTTCGTTTGTCTAGCTTCTTTATTGGTTCTAGTACCTTAACATGTGCATCACATCCAAATATTTTTAATCTGGATAAGTTTGGTTTTTGATTAGACCATTTTTCTACTGGAGTCTTGTCAACTGTCTCGGAGGGACTTCTGTTCAGTAGATAAGCAGCCATCCTGACAGCTTCACCCCAAAAACTTTTGTCTAATTTCGAATCAAATATTAGAGCTCTTGATTTTTCCATAAGAGTACGGTTCAACCTTTCCGCTTTTCCATTCAGCTGTGGAGTGTACGGAGGTGTGTAATCCAAAATAATTCCATTATCCTTACACCATGCAGTTAACTCTTGATCAATGAATTCTCCTCCATTATCGCACCTTAATTTTGACACTTTTAAGTTTTGATAGGCGTCAATTTGTATTATATATTGTTTAAGAAAGTCTTTAGTTTCACTTTTGTTTTCTAGTAAGAATACTGCACAAAAATGAGTATAGTCATCTAAGACAGTTAAGAAATATTTCTTATTGTCCCATGTTGATGGGTCTATTGGCCCACATAGATCTGCGTGTATAATCTCTAGAGGCCTTGATGCTCTTTTTCTATTATTCTGAAACGGTTGTCTGGTTTGTTTTGCTTCTATACACGTCTCACAAATTTTTAGTAAGTCACATTCTTTTTTAGTCAAATTAATGCCATTTGCTAGTTCTGTTAGTTTTTTAATATTTTGTATTCCCAAATGTCCTAGTCTTCTGTGCCAGTTTGTTACTTTTTCTGTTATATTTTCACTGATTAGGCATTCTTCTTCTGGCTTTTCTTCGTTTATATTGACTTCATACAAACCATCATTCTGCTTTCTTCCTATTAGGATTTCTTTATTTTCTTTTGATATTATTACTTGATTTTTTTTAAATAAAACTTCACCATTATTTTCTGTTATACCATTGACTGATAACAGATTTCTGCTTAAGTCCGGAAGGTAATAAGTGTTATTTAAGATACAGTTCTCACCTTCTATTGTTCCAATACCTTTTATTGCAATGGATGAGCCTTTCCTGGCCACCATTACACTGCCTTGAGAATCTTCCAGTGTAGTGAACAAATTTTTATCATTTACCATATGTGTAGTGGCTCCAGAGTCTATGACAAATTCACAGATATTTTTTTCTTGTCTTTCCTCTGTCAAAAAGGCTATCTTATTACCATTGTTTGTGTTTCTTACATCTTTATTGCGAAAAAAACAATTCTGTTCACTATGGTTAGTTTTCTTACAAATCTTACATTGTGGGAATCTTGAGGAATTTTGATTCTGGTTTTTATTAGTACAGTTATTCGCAAAGTGTCCTATTTTTCCACACCTAAAACACTTTTTATCTTTATATTCCTTTTTATAAGTTTTTCTTGTATACCTCTCTGTTGCCTTAAAAGCCACCCTATCTTCTTGATCATTACATTTCATTCTGGCTTCTTCGGCCAATATTCGAGAAATCAAGTTCGTTAATGTTCTTTCATTTTTATTGGTCGACTCCCATGCTGTAGAGAAGTGTTTAAAGCTTTCTGGCAATGTTGTTAAGATTTTACACATTAGCATTTCATCGTCAATAATCTGATTAAGGCTTCTTAGCCTATAAGCGAGGTTTTCTAACTTACTTATTATAACTGACATGTCTGTATTTTTTTCATAGCTAAAGTTAAAAAATTCTTGCAGAATACTGCATTTCTGTTGTTCAGTATCCTTTTTAAAAATTGAACACAGCCTTTCATACATCTCCTTAGATGTTTTGCAACTTAGCAAGTGTATCATAAGTTTTCTATCGATGGACGTTATTATTATCTTCTGAGCCTCGGCATCTTTTTTGTTCCAATCGTTTTTATCTTCTTCTTTGGTCTGTTCCTCGTATTTTCTTTTCCCACTTACAATTTCATAGAAACCATTCGCTTTAAATAACACATTAATTTGAAAATCCCATAGTAGGAAGGTTTCACTGTTTATTAGTTTTTCTATTATGTTTACATCGTCCACTGACGCCATTTTTTATTCTTAAGTCCAAATTTTTATTGTTCCGATTACTTGTCAGTATCCAATTCCACTTTTAGACTACCGACTATTTTATTTTATTTTTACGATTTTTACAATTTTTTTACTTTTAATTACGCACTCGATTACTTTCGCGAATTCCGCGCACTTTTAGCATTGTCTGGTCCCATAACCTGTTAAGATTTATTATTTTAAATGGGAATAAAACGATTATAAACTTTTAACAACGACTTTATCAACAGTCACGTTTTACATACATTTTATGAGCTGTCAGAACTAATATATGCAACCAGTCATTCACCTTGGTGAAGTATTACATGTTGCCTAACATTAAACATTCAAATTTAAATATAAGTAATTATTATTATTCTCAACAATAAAAAGGTAAGTTTTCACCAAATTTGGTGAAAAAAATTTTTTTTTGTAAAAAATAAAAATATAAAACCAAAAAGTTGGTTATTTGAATTTTTCACATAAATTTTGAGGTTATGTGAAAAAGTGTAAATACAAAAGTTGTAGATCTTTTTATTACCTAAAACTTTGCCATTTAACGTTTTTCCATAGGACTTGTAGTTTTGCCGGAAATCGAAACAAATCGTTTTCTACCCTTAACAACTCACCCCCTTCCACTTCCCGACCTCGGATCGCCCGTAAATTATTTCTCCTTTCATTTTTGTTATATTCTCTTCCTTTTCCAATGGGTTTCATCCTACTATTTTTTTTTTTGGTTTCAAAAATTATCGACCCTGGTCTAAAAAGGAACAGTTCTCGTGAGTATGAACCTGATGAGAATTTACCATCCTTTAGACTTCTTAACTAAAATATACCAGTGAAAAAAGACTTATTCATTTATTTCCTTTCATATTATGTTATTGTTTCCAAATTAAAGTATTAGGTTTTCTACACGTCAACAACGGCGTATCCAGCTCATGCGTCTGGGGGGGGTAATCGGCTAGGATCAGGCACGTAGCCAGGATTTCATCTCGGGGGGCCTATTGGGATCGCGCCGAAGGCGCAAAAAAAATGCGCCACAGGCGAAATTTTTTTGGGTGCCACGCCCTTTTTTGAATCATGGTGCTTGGTTTTCAAGTGGGAAAAATAAAAAACACAACACAAAATCCTCAAGAAAAGCACAAAAACAAACCCGGTAATAATTGAGGTGAAGAAAATGTAATAGTGTAGGAAATGTTTAATGTGTTGCCTATGTTGCCGAAATCAGAGCTCGAGTTTCGGGGGGGGGGGGGGGGCTTTGTAACCCCCCCTCCCCTAGCTACGTGCCCGGCTAGGATACTAGCAACTTTAAGGAGTAAGGACAAAAATTAAACAACGCTTTAAGTAATCCTGGGGGGGGGGTAATTACCCCCAGTACCCCCCCCCTTGTATACGCCGGTGCACGTCAATTACATACTTACATATTCTACACTATTGTCGTAACTTAATATTCATTTTAAACAGGATGAACATATTAGAGAATCTTTAATAACTGCCATAGAAGAAAAGTTAGTGAGAAAAATGAAAGAACAGTTTATGCAGAATCAGGCAGAACTGCAAACACTTAAAAAGACCCAAGATGAGTTGAAGCAGGGTAAAACGAAGTTGGACGTTATGTTGAGTAGACTTGAAAAAGAACAGGTAATAAATAATTTCTTAATCAATAGGTGTTAAATCGGGTATATGTGGAGGATGTTTGAATCAATATGCTGGTTGTTGTGGATGAATATTAAAGTTACAGAATAACAGATTTTTGTTAAATCAGAAAAGAAAATGAAAACAGTTGTTAGTTTCTTTTTATGAGTATTTTTCTTATTTCATTGTAAAGTAAGAAATCGAAATTTTAAAAAACTATAAAACATCCTTGTTTTGTATGCTTAAGCAATATTTATTTATTCTGCATTTTAGAAAGATCTTGATAAAAATATAACAGTACTGAAAGATAAAGAGCAGGAATTAAATACAGCAATCGAAAAAATTGGCAACCAGGAATCAATAGATGTAGACGACGCGGTTACAACGACAGCCCCTTTATATAAACAGTAAGTAGTAAAATATTGATCAAAAAAACAAAAAGCACAAAGCTAAAAATTTATTTAAAGTCTTCATTTATAAAACCCAAATCACGTATTTCATCAAGCGATCTATTATATACAATGTGACCAGTACCCAAGTAGCACAACAATATTGATCCAATATTGACCCAATATCGTTCATATATTGGCCCAATAAACAAATGTGGACTTTTTGAATTATTTGCCCATTATTGTATTTTTTTTTCATCAAATTATTAAGGTATATTTTTTTGTGGACACTAAAAATTAATGGAAAATTAAGTAAAATATCGGCAATTCTTGAAATATTGTGATTGATCTAAAAAGTTTGAAAAATTGTTACTTAAATTAGGTATTATATAATTAATTAGTATGGCAATAATTATTGTTAGTATTATTAACTGCATTTATTTTTAAATTAAAAATGATATTAACATTAAACACTATGGCTATGCATCTGACTCATGCTCCTTATTTTGTTTCTCAGCTAGTATTCTAATATTTCACGAAATGCAATATTGGACTAATATTGGTAATATATTGATTTGCTGATACAAATGAATCGATATTGTGCCAATATGGAACCAATGATTAGCCAATATGTTGTGCTACTTGGGTAAAGTCCGCATCATATGGTTTTTTTTTATTAATAGCTTTATTCGAAATTTGACTTTGGCATCAAGTTCTGCTTCGATCGAGATGAAAATTAAGCAAAAAAATAGTAGTCTCGTGATTCGCATTATCTATCAAATTTTAATTTTTTTCCAGAAAATAATTCAAAAGTGGAGGTATTTCTAAAAATATCGAAAAAAGTTATTAGAAAAAGTTTTTTTAAATGCAGTTTCTAGCCCACATGCAAAAATTTCGGCTGCATAAGATAATTTTGATTTTTTACCCACCACTAAAATTTATTTTCCACTTAATAAACACTTTACTGATGACACTGTGTTCTTTTTTGTCTTAATATTAAGGTGTATTACTTTCAGACACAAACTACGTTTTCAAAAATACTTATTTTATGAAGTTACCTTATACAGGATCAAAAACAAATAAACTTTGCATCACATGCGACCAAATTTTAATAACCCAATTTTGATTTTGTAGAAAAACACACATTTAATATGGCGGCGCTACTTTAAAGAAAATGTATCTGAAATAATAATAATAATAATAGCTTTATTGCCCAACAAGAAACCCATTTACAGAGCAATATTACAAATTAAATATAAATAATAATGTACTCGATTTAATACAACTATATAAATCTGCAAACATAAACCACCAACAACGGAAATACAATAAATTCAAAATTATCGCCATATTATGCACATATTCGTATACTGTATTACAATAACACATACCATTATGTATATATAATAACTAAGTTAATGACCACCCTCGGCACTACTCCTCAGATCGCGCAAGCTACATGTAAATATATCACAATCTTCGCACATGCTGTCAAAATTGTAACACATAAAATTAATTGGAGATTTAATCATTACATTTGTTCTCGCTCTTTCACACAAAAATGTTAAATGATGTCTAGTATTTACTCTAGGTACAAACAAATTTATTTGAGATAGCAGATCAGGACAATCGATTCCACCGCGCAGCAACTTAAATAAAAATACTAGAGATGCAATTGCTCTCCTTTTTTCCAGGGTTATAAAATTATATCTGTTTAATAAAATGTCATAATCGGTTCCTTGCTCAGGATACACTCCTTCTGATTTAAATGTTAAATATTTTAAAAATCTCTTTTGAACTTTGTCGATGTTATTTACGTGACATGCATAAAGAGGATTCCAAATCAGTGAAGCATATTCAAGCTTGGATCTGACGAAAGAAAAATACAATGTATTAAAAACTCTAGGGTCATAAAAGTTTCTGCAGTTGCGCACGATGAAGCCCAGCATCCTGCCTGCCTCCAAAACTATGTTATTTATATGTTCAACAAAAGTCAACATAGGATCGAAGGTGACGCCCAAGTCCTTCAACGACCTGGGGCGCTCTAAAACCTCACCTGAGATGGAATAAGGATACAATAGTGGCTGTTTCTTGCGACTGAAGGTCAAAACTTTACATTTAGTTGCATTAAGGTTGAGTTTGTTTCTGTCGCACCAGCCCTGAACCAAATTCAGCTGTTCTTGCAAGAAAATACAGTCACGAAGAGATTCAATCTGCAAAAATAATTTTAAATCATCCGCAAAAGTTAGCTTCCTACAGTTTATAGAAAGAAGAAAGAAAGAAAGATAGAAATATAGCATTGTCAAAACTAAGAAGTTTTATTGTTAAGTGAAAGGTCAGATTTCAGCTTTTGGACAATCTTTTAATATTTAAATCACTGCCAACGTTTCGGTGCAGTTCGCACCATCACCAGGGCTCGATTTTTTATTTTTTTTAATTTATATCCATACAGGATATAAACATTTAACGAAAACAAATCAAAAGATTAAACACCACCAGCATTAACTACAGATGTTTATTTACTTACTCTTAGTGATGTAAAATTCTCGGTAATAATCTTTTGGAGAATATTCTCGAGAATATTCTCAAGTTAAAGAATTTTCTGAGAATGTTACTTTTCGGTTTTGTGATACACTTTAATTTATTTTTTTTCATGTTTTTATACTTACAGAGTATAGACGGTCTAAACTGAGGCGAACGGAACGCCAAAATAAAACGAGTCTCACCACCACCACACCATTTACAATTCACACAGCTGTATACGAGTATACGTTCGCGCTTCTAGGGGATTTCCCTGAATCACTGTTGCCAGACGTAAAACACTGTTGCCAGAGTTATAGAAAAGATTAGAGAAACTCGAAATTTTTAAAATTATTGCAAAATTTTTCAGTGTAAATCGAGGCGGTGTAAATTATGTAGAAAAACTTCCCTAGAGAATATTCTCGGGAGAATTTTCTTACAGAGAATATTCCCGTTCTCGAGAATATTCTCCTCTCACATCACTCCCAACAAACATTTAAAGCCTTGTCGACCTCTAATTTGGAGAGAATTACCTATTTAAGTAAAAAATAATCTATTTTTTACCTCTAAATCGGCTTTTTGGACGAAACGGCCAAAAAGACTAACCGTTTGGTCAAAACAAAGTGATTCGAACCTATTAATATGTGCTCAAAGTAGGAAAATATGAGGCCCAAGAGATGGTCCAAAAGAGTACCTTGTAAATCGACTTGATAGTTAGGTCTAAGGAAAGTAATAAAGGCCCAATCAGGTTATTTTTTACCTTAGATTGGGCCTTAAATCCCAAAAATCTTTTCGGCCCATACATGAAGAATAAATTACTTCGTTTCGTCTTTAATATATTTTCATGGTCAGGTCATAATGTGAACATTCTCTGAGGTTATGTATACCCTATATTAGTCTTACATTTTGTACTTAAAGCCCAGAAGGCTTTAAAGTATAAAATAGGTTACAGTTATGACTAAAAGTAATTTCTTTATGCTAAACAGTCCTCTTATTTTGGCCTCAAAGTGATTTTAACCGGATATAAAGCCGTATCTTCCAAAAATTAGGTCTTAAAGAGATTCTGGCTTAGAAATATTTAATGATGATTGTAACGTTCATTGCACTGTGGTAATCTTTTCACTTGTGGGGGACATAAGAATAATCCCAGGAGGAGCTTGACCCTCTCCTTTTTAAAACCGCCATTATTTTAAAATAATCAGTTTCCATTTTTTCGGCGAAATAAAAGGGGTCACGTAGGAGCTATATAAAACGCCGGAACAACGAAAGAAAGGTATGTTATACGTTTATATTCGAACTCAGCCAAAAAGTAAGGTTAGTTAGTTAGATTATAATGGTAGTGGATATTAAGTAATCCATTGCGAGACATTTCAGCGACCCCCGATAGAAACATTTTATGGAGTAATAGGCTGTACATAGGCCCTGCAGTAGTATTTGTTAAAACCCCAAATTAGGCTTCATATACAGTTATCAATTTGTGCCATATAAATGAATATTTCTCCTAATTTAGACCTATCAAGACAGAAGGTCCAAAATAGGAAATTTTCTCCTAGCATAACCTAATACGGGCTTGACTTATAGGATAGGTCCATTTTTTTTAAGGCCCAAACCACAGGAAATCAAGACATTTAGGAAAAATATTTTACTGACGCCATATTTTTTTAACATGGTGTATTATTTTAAATTAATTTTGTTAAATTACTTGTAACACTTGAACAACAACAAATATATTACAAAAACCGAGCACATAAATGAGCTAACTTATTCGTCCAATCACAAAATATTGGCATATTTTAAATTTCTTGTGTTTTAAATTTTAATTTACCTTGTTTTTTTTTAATTAAATGCCATTTTTTCTGGGGCGCGGTTAGTTTTTCAAGGTAAAATTGAAACCTATAGGAACATTTTTTTACGCGCACCTAATTTTGCACCTCACATCGATGAAATAATGATTTTATAAGTACCTATCTATATACATACTACCACTCCATTTTAAAAATCAATACCGGCTGACATGACATGTTCTGATTTAAGAAGACTTCTGCCTCCTGCTCTTTGATAAAAATAAAAACAACATATTACTATGTTCATCTTTTTCTAAAATTGTGGTTATGGTTTTCTATTAACTTTATAGCCCCTAACAGGCCCAACATAGGCCCACAAAGGTAATAAACAGGTAAAAAAACACCTCTTTACTACCAGGAAAAAGACTACTTGGCCTTGTCTATGAAGCCCAATTCTCCTAATGACAGGTGTTTTTTACCAGTTTATTACCTTGGTTTTATTCCCCACTAGAGGTGATAAAGAGGTATAAATTACTAACTTCTGACTATGTAAAGTGGCCTGTCGGGCTTTAGAGTAAAAAACCTAGGTAAAAGTCACCTTTTTTAGACTATAATTGTTTGTTGGGCTACTTACTCTTGCGGACTGCACCGAAACGTTGGCAGTGATTTAAATATTAAAAGATTGTCCAAAAGCTGAAATCTGACCTTTGATTTAACAATAAAGTAGTGGACGAAACCTCAACAGATATAAGAAGTTTTATGTAGGTTGCGTCGAGTCTTATTTTGCAAAAGTGGTGCAATTTACAAAATATGGGTAAAAAATCAAAATTATCTTATGCACCTAAAATTTTGCATGTGGGCTAGAAACTGCATTTAAAAAAAACTTTTTCTAATAACTTTTTTTCGATACTTTCAGAAATAACACCACTTTTGAATTATTTTTTGGAAAATACTAAAATTTAACAGATACCTAATGCGAATCACGTGACTACTATTTTTTTGCTTAATTTTCATCTCGATCGAAGCAGAACGTGATGCTAAAGTCAAATTTCGAATAAAGCTATTAATAAAAAAAAATCCCATATGATGCGGACTTTACTGGTCACACTGTATATCTATTATTAATTTGATTCAAGAACAAAAAGATGTACTACTGAAATTTTGACAATCTTATTTTTAGATTACTAAATGCTTTTGCTGAAGAAGCGGCCTTAGAAGATGCAATTTATTACATGGGCGAAGCCTTGAGATGCAGTGTTATTGACTTAGATGTATTTTTGAGACAAGTCAGAGCTCTGTCTAGAAAGCAATTTATGTTGCGCGCTTTGATGCAAAAATGTCGTCAAAAAGGTGGACTATCTGTGTAAAAAAATGCCATTTTCAGTTATAACTTTATTATTAGTACCTAATTTTACGAATCAACACAAGGTTAATGGAAGAACTAATGAAAACATGATCATATAATATGTAACGTGTAGAAAGTTTCGGCTCATACAAGGTGTCCCAATAGTGTGACAAATGAAGATAATTCCTTTGTTGGTACACCACACTATAAAAAAAAGTAGAATGCTTATAAACGGCATAAATTTAGGAACATTTTATAAACCATATTTGTACAGGAACCTAAGGTCCGTTATAATAATTTCGGCTTCCCATTAAGAAAAATACAATTTTGTGGCTCGTGAGACCATACCACAACGACTTTACAAAGAAACCATGAAGTGACATCGGGCAACGCCGCATCAGCTGGGAGTTGCGGATCCACAAGCTATTATTACGAGGAGCGGCAACGGGCGAGTTTTTTATTCTTTCAAAGGGTAAAACCCATTTCAAATCATTCTAAGCCAATTCATTACCTTTTAAAAAACCTTTAACTTCATATCAATGTCCACTGAAACCTGATTAACAATATTTATACAGTCATGGGTCAAACCTAAACTATAAAAACACATTTTTGAGTCACTTACAACTTTTACTTCCCAAAATTCAGAAGTATCAATTTTTTGTGAATAATTACGACCGTCAAAACTTTTTATAAAATCTGTTTGCTCGAAAGCTTGATTATTGAGGGGTACGCTCTTGTTGTTCCTCGTTTCTCTCCGCTGGGCTTTTTCTAGGAATGAGAACAGTTATTGACAAGTAAGCAGGCAAATTGGGATAAAAGCACGGAACAGCTGTTAAATTTAGTCTCACTTTAGTTGGATTTTTTTTTGTGGTGCCATCAGGCAATATATCACTGGGGACAAAATGCTTAGCACAAACTACAGAATACTGTGTGTGCGACCAACTAGCTCTTGGAATTGCGTTTAGCCATAGAATTTTCAGATTTTGATCTTTTGGGAAGTGAAAAACTTATACACTCTCTTCACCTGCTTTTAAAACACTTTTATAGTTAGAGTTACACGCAGGAATACAGTAGGGGCTTGGCATGTTGATAAATAAGCAAACTAAAAGAAAAAAAATAGTACTTACCTAAGTACCTAGGTATCTAGAGGTATCCTACCTACTTACGAACTATCTCTACTATTAGTGATATATTTATACTAATTCACATATACCTTCAAGCTAAATAAACACTTCAATATTTAAAAAATTAACTGTAGCCACAAAACAATAAAGTTTATCCCAAAGAGCTACCTAGAAAACAAAAACACAACTTTCAAATTAAAACAAATAAAATTCTGCCGCCATTGTAAAGACCCGTAAACAAACCGCCTGACGGCCGGCCAGGCTGTTCGATTTCTCACTTTATTAATGCTATTAGACCAAACCCGCACCAAAAATATTCACTAATATTTTGTAGAGGTTCTTAGCAATCATGTCACTTAAATTTTCTATTAGATATCAATCGAAAACCGAATAAAAATACAAATTAATACGAAAAACCACAAAAGTTATTACTTACGTCGCGCGTCAATTACATACTAAAGCATGGCTAACCTCAAAAAAGTCACGTGACACATGGATCTTCAAGCAGTGTTGTCGATGTTTCTTTTTCACGGCTTCTTTCAAGGTGGTTGTGATAATGCCCTATCACCTACAATTTATATTCATATTTTTAAACGTAACGTACTTTTCGTGCTTAGCCCACCCAAGTAACATTTTTAGACACATTACGGTAAATGTGTCTAAACTATTGTTTCTGTTTCCGACACAAATTGGAAATTGTTGGCAACATGTATGGAAATATTTTCGAAACGTATACATTTTAAATGGCGCATTAGCACGTGTTTCCAAGTGGTTGGTACGGGCTGTGACTTTCGCTGTTTCGACGCAAAATCGAAACTTTTATCGAAAATGTTTCGAAAATTTTTCAGAAATGTTTGGAACATGTTTCCATAAATGTGTCGAGTGAGAGTTCATTTTACAAAGAGGGCGCTGAGTGTTGAAATTGTAAATTGTCAAAATGGAAACATTATTGAAACAAATAATTAGATATATAATATCTATCTCTCTGCAGGTTGTAAAATAAAAGAAAGTAAACAATATGATGACAGCATAATTTCGCCATAATGAATTTGTCACCAGAGTATTTTCTATAAGTGATACATTTTTTTCGTATGGTTTATTGCAGAGGAGATCCAAAAATCGTTGACGAAATAAATTTTATCGTGCAATTTAGTAATTTAGCTTTATATTCTTAAGACGCTCCCGGTATATTGACATTTACACACAAAATAAATACTTTGTCAAAAAATAAAATCTTAAATATTTTTAAAATTTTACTTAATTCTTCTTTCAATTGATTAAGCTAGCAAAATGGAACTAATGTAACCACTTTTTTACATTTCAAATGACGCAGGAAGTTAATTAAAGTCCATTTTAATAATATAAAAATGAATTTGTCAAAATGGCAGCCAGAAAGCGAGAATTTTTCTGGTCTAAAATGGAGTCAACACACAATTTCTAGTATTTGGTTTCTATAATGTTTCGATAATCATGTAGCTATAATTCATAGAAAATGTGTCGAAACATGAAGAATGTTTCGATATTGTACCGAAACCATGCGAAACAAACGTCGCTAAAGTAAAAAATGCACAGTCCCGTCAAGAGGAAGGTTTAGCTTAGAAGCATAAAACTTCTGTATACCGTCACGGTATACACTACCACTTTACACTTTCTGTGACATATAACCTACAAAATTGGTTTGTACTTTATTGAACGTTTAATAAAACTTACTTATAACTTATTCCTAAGTAATAATCTAAAACATGTACTCAATTGTCGAGACAAAGGAAAAGAGTAGGTTGGTAACAAAACAAAAATGTACAATTTATAGGTTATAATCGTTATAATCGAGGTTATAATAATTGTCCGGGTGCGGTAGTGTAAAGGTTTCTGGCAGTTTCGAAAATTATTTTCTGCGCAAGTTTCGTAATTAAATGGATATCACTGTTTGGTAAATATTTCAAAGCAGAAGAATACCAATTTGTTTTAAATCACTTAATTCGAAAATGTGTCGCTACAATTTGGGAGCACATGTGTCTAAACACAATTTCATAATATTGTATAAAAATGTTTCGAAAAATTTTCTTTTGTGCATTTCCTAAATGTATCGACACTGTAGTTTGGAAAGTATTTCGAAACTAACAGTTCTTAATCGTTTCTAGTAACTAAATTCGAAAATGTGTCGCAAAAGTTTCGAAACACATGTGTCTCCAGACAATCTAAATAATTTTAATCGAAAATGTTTCGAAACGTGTCTCAGCAAAGAATTTGTGTCCAATTTGTGTCTATAATTGCTACTTGGGCAGTATGAACAGCATTTATGCAGATCGTCCAATCAGAAGTAAGTCATAAATACCTAACTTTTTTTGGGCCAAGGTCCACAACCAATGGAAATATTTTAAAGTCAGTTGCTGCAGCGCGCGCATAAAAGTATTTATGCAAAAAATAGTTGAGTGTTGGGGTGTGATCTATATTATATAGTTTACATTTGGAAGGTAGGGTTCTGTACAATATTTTTATATACAGTGTGGCTACTATGCATGGGAACAGTCGATTATTTCTTAAAGTAAGCTAGCTAGCGAAAAATGTTAAACACAAAAGTTTTAAGGGTTTTTAAAATCAATTAGATTAAAGGAAAATTAAGATTACGGGATAAGTTAGAAAGTCGTAGAAAAACAAAGTAACTTATTTTTCCCATAAAATATTTTGAAAATACCTACAGGAATTTATATTATTTATATTTATAATTCATAGTTTTGCAGATGATACTACAATTTTTTATACCGATACAAATTGGGACAACTTAAATAATAAAATTAAAAAAGATTTTAAAATTATAAAAAATTGGTTTGATAACAATTTGTTAAAAATTAATTTTGATAAAACAAATTATATTTATTTTACTTAAAACCTGAATAACCTACCACGAAATATGAATAGTATTCAATTAAATGAAGACATTCAAATTTTTAAAGTTAATAAAATAAAATATTTAGGAATTATTTTTGATAGTAAATTAAATTGGAATTTTCACTTAGAATACTTAATTAAAAAATTAGAAAGTTTACTACCGATTTTTAAAAACATTAAAATTTTTGTAATGTAAGACATATGGAAATATTATATTACGCGTTAGTTAAAACTCATTTAAATTACGGAATTTTAGGTTGGGGAGGAATAAATAGAACTTTAGTTAAAAAATTAGAAATATTACAAAAAAGGTTTCTAAAAATTATATTCAATAAAGATTATCTTTATCCTTCAAAAGAATTATATTCAGAAACAAGACAGTTAAACATAAGACAACTTTACATTTATAACATCGTTATATATATTTAAAAATAAAAACCCTATACAATTTAAAAACCATAATCATAATACACGTCATAAAAATGAAATAACCATAAAACCTAAAATAAATAAGTCCATAAGACAAAAAAATTTCAAATATGTATTTATGTTTTTATTTAAACGATTATTTATATTTACCAACAAAAATAAAAAAAATTGATTTCATTAAAAAAAATTTAAGTCGAAATAAAAACATGGATATTAAAAACAGACAATTTGAAAATAGTTTTAGAAATGCTTTAATTAATTAATATTGTTCTGAATAATTTATATACCTAAATAATATTTTTTACTTAAAAATTATAAATTAATAATTTTATTATAGGTAATATATTTCTTCAAAAAAAAACTGCGTTTATACTATAAATTAACATTTTTACTTTAAAACTTGATTTTTAATGCATATTTATGAATTTACATACTAAAACAAAAAAATAAGATTTGCCCCTAACAAGCTCAGCTTCAGGGGGTTGAAGAATAAGTTTATAGAAGACAACTTAAACATATTTATTATATTATTAAATTTTAAATAAACTGATTATTATTATTATTAGTTCCCTAGGTGCAAATCTTAAGAAACTGCATTAACTTAAATATTAATTTTAATAAACTTTGTATCTGATTTCAGCAATACGTAATATTTATATATTATTCTATTTAATGGTATTACTCGATGCTTAAGTTCTCTTCAAAATTCTAAAAAAAAATTATATGCTACATATTTTTATGTACTAGGTAAACCGTTTTCGAGTTATGAGTATTATAACCTTAACGGAGATTATTTAATAATTTTAGGATAAGGGTAACTAAATAAACATTTTTATAATATAGGGAAAAGAAAACCATAAAGTCTTTCTCCACAATTTTAATTCAATAGCTACGCTATAATCTACATGTTTCGAGTGTAGAAACACTCATTATCAGGATGTTGAAGTAAAAATTATGAACAGCTGATGTTGTTAGCAAAAGAGAAAATATAATTAAGTTAAAGGTGGAACTAATCCATAATGGAGCTTTCAATAGCACGTATAGGGAGTGAAAAAATTTAGCAGTCAAGAGGTGGAAAATCTATCAGCAAGCTGAAAGGTCAGGGACCGGTAAAAAGCCACTATGGGCGGGAAATGAAGAGAAAAACGGGACATATCAATACAAATCTATGTCAAATGAAGTGTTTTGTGGAAATCAGTTCAGAGTGTGTGTGATGAAAACATTAGTTTAATTTGATTTGAAAAATTCACCTATGTCGAGGAGGTGTGAAAGAATAAGTCAGATATGAGGGGGGGGAGAAAGAAAAAAATGTGTTTTTTATATTTGAGTATAGATGCTTTCTGTAAAAGATAAAGAAAAAAAGGGATGTAATAAATGAAATGTAATAAAATAAGTTAGATTAGCTTACCATTTAGCTTGAAGAAAAATGCTGTTGGGGCACTAAGCTTGTTACGGCCCAGTTACCCCAGCAGGAGTCAAAACTGACACATATTGTAGAAAAGAAAATAAAAGTTTACCACATTTTAGAGGAACTTTTTGGTATTTTTAAAAAAAAAACTTTTTTTTTTTAACTAACCGGGCCGTAACAAGCTTAGTGCCCCAACAGCATTTTTCTTCAAGCTAAATGGTAAGCTAATCTAACTTATTTTATTACATTTCATTTATTACATCCCTTTTTTTTCTTTATCTTTTACAGAAAGCATCTATACTCAAATATAAAAAACACATTTTTTTCTTTCTCCCCCCCTCATATCTGACTTATTCTTTCACACCTCCTCGACATAGGTGAATTTTTCAAATCAAATCAAACTAATGTTTTCATCACACACACTCTGAACTGATTTCCACAAAACACTTCATTTGACATGGATTTGTATTGATATGTCCTGTTTTTCTCTTCATTTCCCGCCCATAGTGGCTTTTTACTGGTCCCTGACCTTTCAGCTTGCTGATAGATTTTCCACCTCTTGACTGCTAAATTTTTTCACTCCCTATACGTGCTATTGAAAGCTCCATTATGGATTAGTTCCACCTTTAACTTAATTATATTTTCTCTTTTGCTAACAACATCAGCTGTTCATAATTTTTACTTCAACATCCTGATGATGAGTGTTTCTACACTCGAAACATGTAGATTATAGCGTAGCTATTGAATTAAAATTGTGGAGAAAGACTTTATGGTTTTCTTTTCCCTATACTATTCAACTCCACTTTGAGTATGGACTACTTCTTCAAAATTTTTATAATAATTTACTAACTAGAAAATACTCAATAACTCGATATTTCGAAAACGGCATATAGATATGTTTGTATAGTGTGATATATAGCAATGTTTTTAAGAATTTTAAAATTAACTTAAATATCGATATATTTATTCTAATAGATTTTAAAAACCCGTAAACCTTTTATGTTTAACATTTTTCGCTAACTATGTTACTTTATGAAATAAACCACCGTTTTCATACATATCAGCGACCCTGTATGTATAAAAATAAGGTAATTATTTAACTTTGCGCATTGTACTCGTTTCAGAGATAGACACTGATATCCTATAAAATAGATACTCTCAATATGGAATACCTGATCTGTCAAAAACAAAGCTTGCCTGAAAAGGGTGATCAAGAGCACAAAATCATCAGATATTCAACTGTTATACAGGGTGTCCGGAAAAAGGTGGTCAATCCGTTAACCATATATTCCTTGAGCAAAAATAATATGACTTTTATAATGCCATTTTTCATTTTTGACCCTCATGTTCGATGGTGTTAAAGTTTGAAATTAAAAACTGATTTTTTTTTTTAATAAGATATACATATTAAATATGTTACATTGCGTCACCATAAAGAGTTAGGGTAGACTGGGGCAAGTGAAAAATCGGGGTAAATGTAAAATAGGACCTCCCATCAGACAATAGTGAGAGTTTTCTTGTCTGTGTACTCCTAGCCAACTAATTATGTGTAGCCGCTGTTACATTATCCCCTCCCGACGTAAAATCACGTGTTTTCTTCTTTCTGAGCGGTCATTTGTACCATAACCTCCAAATCGGTCTGGTGAATAGTGTCGGTCTGGTGAATAGTGTGTGATATCTCCGTAGAAAATTGTGCAAAAGTAAGAATTTAAAGTATATTTTTAGTTTTATTGGATTTTCTTATGTTTAGTTAATTGTAGCAGCTCTAAAATCCTATATAATGATCAAATCTAAAATCTGTTTTTACTTATACGCACTTTTACACTTTCCCCATAAAATCATCATGTGGGGGCAAGTGCAAAAATTGTAATGGGGCAAGTGTAAAAACAACTTTGCACTTTTCCCGTTTTCCGAGTGTGCCAAACGTTGTCACTGGTACTTTTCTCTCTCTAATGTAAAATTACTAACAGCCCCTTCATCAATATCTAATGACACCAATTCCAAAATAATTATCAGCTCTGGCCAAAATAAAGATAATATACTAAATAATATTCAGGACATAAATGACGCTATAATATCCAAAACCGAAGATTTACAACAAGAAAAGACAAGTTTTGATAATCTGCTGCTTAATTCTCTCCGACAGACGAGTCCTAACGTCAGTCCTGCATTTCATTGGTCAAGTAAGAATTGTCAACAACGGTTTTGAAATTAGGTTTACTAAAAAATTAAAAGACAGTTTTGTATGGCCACGCACAGATGATGTTGACGTAGTACAGTTAGACGATATAGTGACTCGTTTACCTGAACCCGTACAAACATGGCGAGGAGGTTTTCATTTTAATGTGAAATTTGCGGGATACAATATTTAAAGTCTTTTTTTAAAGTACTTTCGTTATTGGGAAAGTTCTAAAGTGTTATTTAGAATAACTTATTTTTCACACATATTTTTTAATTTTATGTTTACGATTTGTTGGCTAACTGTTCTAAAAATAAAAAAGTTCATAACTTCCCAGATTTTTAATTTTTTTTAATTGTGCAAAAAGAAAAGTTGACATGGGAAATATAAGCTTTATTTACACTTTCCCTTTGCCGTTTTTTCGACCGTTATTTTAAGTTGCATTCCAATTTTGCACTTTCCCTTTTTGGGGTAAGTGTAAAATTTCGGTAGACTAAAAATAGAAAATTTATAATCTCTAACTCTGGAAAATTATTGATAAATGCCCTATGCGTTATGTAAACTAAACATATTAAACAATCACTTTCTTTTAAAAACACTTTTATAAATATCGTACTTTCAGAGTAGGAGTAAAATAAACCTAAACTATTAAAAAAGGCTTGGCACTTGCCCCAGTCTACCCTACATCTTTTGAGAAAAACAAAACAAAAACAATAATTGTCAAATATTGAAAATAGGTTTACACCAAATATTTCCCAATTGCTGAATTGGTCGGGGCCAAAATACCTCTTAAAGAACCACCCCGTTCCCAGACCTTACTCTCTCTTGGACTATTTAGTCTGGGGGTGTATGACAGATTTTGTGTATAGTATATGGTTCCGATTTTGATCGATAATCATTTAATAGAAATATTCTTTCAAGCTGAAGAGCAGTTCAAGTTGAAACCACATATTTCTCAAAGGTTAAGATTTTTTTTAATAAAGAAAGCTCTCATGTGTATTAAAAAAAATGGATGTGATATCAAGCAATTTCTTTAGATTATTTTTTTAAATTTTGTTTGTTTTTTGTTGCTATCGTATTCATAATTTTATGAAAATAATTTGTTTTGAATATTTATTGTCATATTATGATGTTTCAAATTTATTTAATGAGTAATAGTAGATTATTATCTTCAGAACGAGTGATAACAGAGGCATTTTACTGTTATGTGAAGAAAATTAGCAACAGTAAGTTCTTAGTAAGGCAATAAAAAAAATTTCATTTAACTGGTTTAGCACAACAGGTTTTCTTTCATCTGTACGCCACTGCCCTTACATTATTTTTGGTTAGTACTTTTCTTTATATATTGTCACTATGGAGAACTAGAGGGTAGGAGGCCGATCGCAATGCATTGGATTCGGTCCCAAATTAGCATCGGTAATTCAGCTTTACGAGTCGCCGTAAGATGGCGCTCGTGTTCGAAGTGGGCTATATTAAATAAATGGTTTCTTATGGACGCAATAACTATTTTTATTTAAATTAGTTCTTAAAGGAACAAATAAGGACTTTTATATGAATTTGCACTTACTTTGTTATACTTATTAGTAAACTCGGCCTGTATAAAGTTCCAACGATGCTTGGTTTTTAAAATACAGTGTATTAAACATTCTAGCTACAGAGGGTTTTTTTAAAGTGAGCAACTAAACAACTATTGAAGCTAGAAATGTACTTATTTGGCTGCGTTTCCTCTCTGAAGAAGATCCTGTCTCACACCCCGACACAAAGGAAACTCTACTTTTATAAATTTTACCATTATTCATTATAAATAATATGTAAATCAATTACAATACAACGTTATTTGCCTTGTCTTGTCTTCAAACGTTATTTGTTAGTTCGAAAAATAAAATATCAATTGTCAAAAGTAAAAGTCCAAAACGAAGAAGACACACTTGCGAAGCGAGAGCATCTATCGGCCAACTAGCGAACTAAGCAAAAAACCGGGACAGAAAGAGAAAATGCTGCCATTGTCGATCGGCCTCCTACACTCTAGTTCTCCATTTCTCACCTATTGCAGAGTTTTATTTAATTATGTCTTGTATCCATGGTAATGCCACAACGGCCGACTTGATTTACGATTATTAGATGACGGTAAGCAGAGTTGTCAAATCAGTTAAGGACGCATACTTTTCAAATTATCTCCAAAACACATCATTTTATCGAAATTGTATAGAAGATAAAAAATAATCAAAAAGAAATTTATACCTGAAAAAATATAGATCGCAAGTCACTGGCGCACGTACGAAAAAATAGGTGAGGTCAGTTGGTACTGGACCTCCCCTATTTTGAATATTTTACAATTGTTTTTGTTTAGTTTTTTTCAAAAGACGTAACTCTTTATGTTGAAGCAATGTACCAAATTTAAAATTTATATCTTATTAAATACTCGAATTATTCAAACAAATCAGTTTTTAATTTCAACCTACTGTACTGTATGGTTAATGGATTAGCCTCCTTTTTCCGGACACCCTGTATTTCAGTGTATAAAAATTTTCTATAATTTACAATTTTATTAAACTGATTTCATTAGTTAAGCCCATAATTAAAAAATAAATAATTCACTTAGGTTTTATATAAATTGAACCATTGATGTGAGTGAGATCATGTTTCAGTCACATGAAGGAATCTAAATAAAAAGTTTGTGCGTTTCTTCTTAGAGGTCCCATCTACTATCTGCCTTTCAATAGGTTGCAGTAGGTATTAAATGCATTGATTCACAAGTAAGTATATTAAATTTATAAAATGTAAATGCATTTTAGGCCTACTTCATGCATTAATTAAAAACTTGTTATGTTGTAAAAATGCTTTATTTTATTATATTTCACAAATGAAAAAAATATAATCATATTAAAAAAATTACATATTTTTAATTTTTAAAACAACCAACTATTTTCTATTTTCAAAGTTTGGACCGCTCACCTTCTGTAAACAAGAAATCATCACGAAAAAGGGGTAAAAAGCAAACTATCCAGTAGGGCAAAAACTATAGAGGATATATTTATTTTCTAGTTTCACCTTACTGACTTAAATGTCGGCTTTTTATCATTCCTAACGTGCTTTTAAATACCATTAAGATAAGAGGTCACAACTTGAGAAATGTGTACAGATACTAGATACCTACACAATTATGTAAACATTATTTTCATGCACAAACACTTATTACATAAAAATATATACACATACAAAACCGGAAACTACGCACTTATGTACAGGGTGTCCCAAATTCGAGGGTGACCATTGGGATCTCGGAAACTATAAGAGATACGAACAAGTTTAAATTGTGGCAAAGTTGCACATTTTGGTGCTTAATCAAATGTCTTTTACAAATTCAGAAAATTCCTTGTTAGAATTATTACAAAATAAAGCCACTTTTTAAAAGTAAAGTAAACTAATTTATTTATTCAAAATTATAATAATATGCAAACAATGTATTCGCGCCGAGTACATAGCAAAAACTGCCAAACACCTCCTCGTTTCTACTTCTCAATCCCTTTTTCTTATCGTTATTCTTATTAACAACAAAGCTAAGCGAATATAAACAATGGCGTCATATTTTTTTTTATTTTTGCTGATGGCTGCAACTAGTTTCTAACATTCGGCCATCCTCAACTGGGTGGAAGTCCCATACCACCCATGTCGTAAAAGGTAAACGGATAAATCTTAGGAAATAGACAGCAATGGACTCAGACGATTGCGTGTCGACTTAAAAGGAACGGGTAGTAACGATCTCATAGACAAATATAACATAAAGAGGCAGTATCGGCCTTGTAGACATTTTCAACATAAATGGGCAGTATCGGCCTCATAGACAATTTCAACATAAATGGGCAGTATCGGTCTCATAGACAATTTCAACATAAATAGGCAGTATCGGCCTCAACTCAATTTCAACATAAATAGGCAGTATCGGCCTCATAGACAAGTTCAACGTAATTAGGCAGTATCGGCCTCATAGACAATTTCAACATAAATAGGCAGTATCGGCCTCAACTCAATTTCAACATAAATAGGCAGTATCGGCCTCATAGACAATTTCAACATAAATAGGCAGTATCGGCCTCATAGACAATTTCAACATAAATAGGCAGTATCGGCCTCAACTCAATTTCAACATAAATAGGCAGTATCGGCCTCATAGACAATTTCAACATAAATAGGCAGTATCGGCCTCAACTCAATTTCAACATAAATAGGCAGTATCGGCCTCATAGACAATTTCAACATAAATAGGCAGTATCGGCCTCATAGACAATTTCAACATAAATAGGCAGTATCGGCCTCAACTCAATTTCAACTTAAATAGGCAGTATCGGCCTCATAGACAATTTCAACATAAATAGGCAGTATCGGCCTCAACTCAATTTCAACATAAATAGGCAGTAACGGCCTTACACAAATGGTATACATTTCTCATATCTCTCTGTTACTTAGTTTTTTCTATAGCCGTCCTACCAACAGGACAACATTCCAGTATTCGAGTATTATTTTACAAACAATCAACCACAAAGTTTCATACCATACATACCTGTATCTCTTTCATTCCATAAATCATTTACCTATATAACCTATTTTCTATCGAAATACCCTATATATCTGTGTGAACATAAATGGGCAGTAACGGCCTCAACTTAACAGAAACAGGCAGTAACGGCCTTACACAAATAAAACATAAATAGGCAGTAACGGCCTCAACTTACCAGAAACAGGCTGTAACGGCCTTAGACAAATACAATATAAATAGGCAGTAACGGCCTCAACTTAACAGAAACAGGCAGTAACGGCCTTAGACAAATGCAACATAAATAGGCAGTATCGGCCTTCGACAATTACGTGTCAACAGATACAGGCAGTAACGGCCTTCGACAATTACATGTCCATCATAGCAATCCATTTCTTGATTTTATCAGCGGCTACTACCATACGAACATTACGCTTACATTGCCCTTCTCGTAGGTCCTCTATTTCATATCTATCATTGCATAGAACATTCACCACTTTGAACGGTCCTTTGAACTTTGGTAGTACCGAATTTCTCGCTCTCCCCGGTATTGGCATAACTTGTTATTAATACACGCACATTGAAATTAGTTGCGTCGCATCTAGTTTTATCATAGAGTTCTTTTTGTTTACTCTGGTCGTCACTAATGTGTTCTTTAATTTTATTTCTAAGATCAGCGATATTAATTTAGACGATCAACACTATCAGCAGTCGTTTGTATCGAGTTTAATAAACAACCTTCGGCTATCGACCTTGTCTGATATCCAAACAATGATTAAACTACTAGAGGAGTACTTTTATTATATGCCGAATTCAAAGCACTTTGTATTTCTTTCGCGAATGTGTTCCTTTTCTCTGTTTTATCTTTAACACTTGTTGTCTCTAACATACTAACTATTTTCCCATTATACCTTTCTTATTCTTATAATATGCACAATTCAAACATGCATTTATATATTTCGTAACAAAACGTTGCATTTGAGGAAACCAATAATTGATTTGGATTCTCATCAGTGTGTTTTCTACGCTCATGTGTCCAGCTTTATCACGGCATAGCAGCACAAACAGGGTTAGCATAACCAGAATTTGACTTCTTTATAATATTATTGGGATATAACTTATCAATTATCCCTCGTAATATTTCCTTTTCTGCAAGTGGTAATCTATATCTATATATACCACTGGATCATTTGTTATTAGTTTGATTTCTATTTTTGCTGTGTCAGTTTTGCCTATCTCCGCCATACATGAAGAAATTCTATCTTTAAATTCATCTAAAAGTTGTTCACAAATGAGTCTCTGTTCGTTGGTAATCTCGCCAAAGTTTATTTTATAATTTTCCGTCTTCTCGTATTTCAAAACATTCAAAGTCACAATCTGGTTTCACCTTCATTCCCAACTCACGTACAATTACGTCGGTTCCTACTTAAAATAATATTACGTTCGGTAAATTAATAAAGTATCGGCCGACGATGCAATCATGAATCATTTGAATATCGTCTATCACGATAATTTTTAACATCGCGCTCGGCTGGCCTAAACGCAAGTGCACTTTAACACTACCAACTGAATTTAAGTACAGGATCACCTGTAAAACCGCGTAAAACCTGAATGTCTCTTGTTTCCAGTTCAGGTCCTAAGTCTACGGCCACACTTCGTCAAATTAAAGTACAAACACTTCCGGGTTTCTATTTACTGTGTTGGGCTTTTTGATGATGAATTTTTACGGTTATCTTGTTTTGGATTTATTTCAGGGCAATTGTTTTGTTTATGACCAAGACGTTTACATTTAAAACATTCCAATCTAGGTTTTGGGCAATCTCTTACACGATGCGGTCCTTGACAATTAAAACATAGAATTTCCTTTCTCTTGGTTTCTTCGACTCTGACAATTCGGGATGAGAGGCTTCCAGAAGATGGTCTCGTACCAGCACTTCGACTAACTTGTGGTACATGTCCCAGTGTACTTAGATATCCGTATAACTCATTAGTGTCCATAAACCGCGATGATCGTGCCGATCTTGCAATATTTTCATCGGTAATTCCTCCTATTATTGCGTCAACCAGATAGCTTTTTGGAATATGTAATCTTAAAACTTTTAATTTATCCAATTTATTAAAACAGTACTCACTTAAGTCTTGACCATTATGCGTTTCATATAGCGAGGCTTCTCGAAGTAATTTTGCAAACGGTAGCGGTTTTGCAAATTGCTTAATTAATTGCTCTTTCATTTTTGTCCAATTCACCGCCAGCTGATCTTGAGAGTCGTACCATCTTCGGGCCATACCGACTAATCGACGGGTTATTAATTTAATTACCATCAAGTCATTCCAATGATAAAACTCTGCCAATTCATCAACACGGCGAACCCAGTTTTCTACCGACTGTTCCGACTTTTGGGGATCAAATATAGGAATCATTTGTTCTTCGCCATTGCTAATCTGGTTACTGAAATGAATGCTGTTTTTAAAACTATGTCTCTTCTTTTTCCTTTTTCGTTTACTTTGGTCATCAGCGGTAGAAGAACTTGATGAACTCGATGATCGTGAGCTGGAGTGAGTTCTCGTTTTTCGACTTGACTTTTTATGTGATCTTTTGGTCGTTCTTTTTGTCCTTTTTCGGCGGCGCTGTTCGCCACTAATGGACAGGGTGGGAGAGACGGTCCCATCGATAATTAATTCCGGATGTTCGTGCACAACTACCGGCGTGTGCGTTTGCCAGGATCTGGTAGACATAGTGCACTATCACTGTATCCAATTACACTAAGTGCACTGTCACTGCATCCAATTACACTAAGTGCATTATCACTGCATCCAATTGCACTACTGTCCTGTGGGTATTATGCGAGTATAATCCCTACTTCTGATTTGTTAGAATTATTACAAAATAAAGCCACTTTTTAAAAGTAAAGTAAACTAATTTATTTATTCAAAATTATAATAATATGCAAACAATGTATTCGCGCCGAGTACATAGCAAAAACTGCCAAACACCTCCTCGTTTCTACTTCTCAATCCCTTTTTCTTATCGTTATTCTTATTAACAACAAAGCTAAGCGAATATAAACAATGGCGTCATATTTTTTTTTATTTTTGCTGATGGCTGCAACTAGTTTCTAACATCCTAGTCCTTCTCGAGATATTTGGAACAAAGTGAAATTTTAAAAATTTGTTTTTGTTTTTTCCTGACTTTATTTAAAGAAGAATTCTGAAACAAATTGGACTTTCTCATTGCCACTTTTTATTATTTCCAAAATAGCATTATCAGATTTTGAATCCGACGTTTCGATGTTGTGGGCCCATTATCAACTTTATTTTTTTAAATACGGACCTGAATATTTTACCTCGGATATCGAAAGAGCCTATCATTCTAAAAACAGACATGTATCACACTTGTTGTGTTATTGAACGTTTCGATGAAAAATTACATCATCAAACATACCTATATCTGCCTTTATATTTTATAAGGAAAAATCAGACAAAATTTAAATAATAAAATGAAGGTGGCTATGAAACAAAACATTATACAAAGAAGTTGTCCATTTTCTCTAAGAGACCTGAATAAATTAGCAAAAACAAAATACTCAACTGACTTTGAGTATTTTGTTTTTGCTAAAACATTATACGCTAAACAATTATGGCAGACTTGTGTTGACATATTTGTTAGTTATTGAAGTTTTTTTTGCTTTTGTGTTTCACAGTAAAATATGTTTTCAAATATGGAAAAGCGTGATATGTTACGCATTTATTACAGTTCAAATAGAAACTCTAGAATTTCTTGTGAACAATATCTAATCCAATATCCCGAACGAGTGCAACCGCATGAAAATATTTTTGCTAAATTGTATAAAAACTTGTTGGAATTCGGAAGCTTCAGCAAGCCTAGAAATAAATACAGTCGTCGAATTGATGCAGATGAAGAGGAAAATATTTTGGACACGGTACGATTTTCTGTAATGAACGTGTTCTTAATTTTGCTATTCATATTATTCTATTTTAAGGTCAATAATGCACCTCGCAGCTCAACTAGGCGAAAATGAGCTACAAATACATAGAATGCGAATATGGAGAACATTAAATTAAAAAGAATATCGACCATACAAAATAAATCTAAGCCAAACACTTAGACCAGGTGATGATATCCGGAGGTTGGATTTTTGCAATTGGCTGCAAAATAAACTTGTAGAAGACAACAATTTTTTGTCAAAGGTAATCTGGACCGACGAGTGTAATTTTTCAACAAGCGGTTTATTTAATCGGCATAATGAACATTATTGGTCAATAGACAATCCCCGACAACATCAAGAAGTGAGACCACAGGGGCGAACTTCATTTAATGTGTGCGATGGCCTGCTAGAAGTCCAGACATAAATCCGCTGGACTATTTTTTCTGGGGATATTTACAAAATCGTTTGTATCGTGAGATACCAAATGATATAAATGAACTACAGCAAAATTTAATTAGAGCAATTCCCGCTAGGTTCATTCAACGTTCAATACTAAAATTGCGAAGGCTTAGTGCAAAATGCATTGAGGCTGAAGGCTTACAATTTGAATATCTTTTATGAGTTTGTTTATTGCTGTTCAAGTTTTGTTATTCGTTTAATAAGTTAATACTAATAATTAATTTGTTGTATTAATATTTCTTTTGATTGTGTTAACTTATATATTATTATATTTTTTGAGTATATTGCGACAGATGATGATGCTGATGTAATTTTTCATCGAAACGTTCAATAACACAACAAGTGTGATACATGTCTCCGAGCATGTCTCTTTTTAGAATGATAGGCTCTTTCGATATCCGAGGTAAAATTATGAAATATATTCTTTACAATAAATATTATATTATTATTTAAATTTAAAATTATATTTAACTTATTATTATATTTAACTCAATACAAGTATTTACTTCTGAGTTTCGGAATTAAGTTTATACAAAAAAAATATATATTAACATTAAATGTAAACAAAAAAATGTTGAATAAACTTTTTATTATTATTATTATTATTAAAATATCCAGGTCCGTATTTAAAAAAATGAAGTTGATAATGGGCCCGAAACATCGGATTCAAAATCTGATAATGCCATTTTATAAAGAATAAAAAGTGGCAATAAGAAAGTCCAATTCATTTCAAAATTCTTCTTTAAATAAAGTCAGGAAAAAATACAAACAAATTTTTAAAATTTACCTTTTTTACAGATATCTCGAGAAGGACTAGGAATTTCCAGAATTTGTAAAACATATTTGATTAAGCACCAAATTGTGCAACTTTGCCACAATTTAAACTTGTTTGTATCTCTTATAGTTTCCGAGATCCCAATGGTCACCCTCGAATTTGGGACACCCTGTACTTTTTTTAGACTTGTAAAACTGTGAAACTTGCTAAACTGACGTAAGTAAGCATGTCGCCAACTCCCGGTATATTAAAAACTATTTTAGGTTTTTTTTGTCACTTTGTTTTTATAATTTGTAAACATTAATTTTGCAAAGTTGTGTATTTTTTAAGTAGGTAGGTACCTACTTTCATCAGTTCTTCAATTTTTTGAGAGCCTCTGCTTAATTTTAAAAAACTTTGCACACCTCTAAACATTGTTCAGTTTTTATATACAGGGTGATTCACGTTGAAAGGCCTATTAGATCTCTGAAACGAGTAAAGTTATCAGTCAATTATACCTGCTATCGAAATTTGATAGCAGACATAATTGACTTTGAACTTTTAAAATATTATATTTTCACGTTTGAATTTCTTCCGGTTAGACCGGAAGCTATGGGCAACTGCGGTGTTTCAAATAGAATACCCGGTATATTTTATTTTTTGGATATCTTATTAAAGCCTAAGTAGCTTTCGGTAATAATAATCTATACCTATCTCTAACCGTTTTTGAGACATGAATTATAAAATTAATATGTAAAAACATCCCTATTCAGGCCTGTCCGTATTCACTAGAGTTTTAAATTTAGTCCATCAAAATATTTAGATTTTCTAGTCTCCCAGTTGTGTTTTCACAGTGTCGTTGTCTCAGTAAGCCATATAACGGTACCGCGTTAAATTGATTTTTTGCAATTAAATCGTTTTATCAATAAATACTTTCACCGGGATGTTGTTACCAAAATCGTTTTAGTTCTACTAAAGGCAACAGTTCCTATCAAAATCTATTTTCATTAAGAATTTAAAGATAAGCCAAAACAATACTTAGTTGACTTGTGTTGACACTTTTCATTTCAAACCTAGATGTCAATTTAAGACAGTTTTTTGGAGAAAAATAAAATAAACGACATATTGATAAGAAAATTAAATGGCGCATGCGTCACTAGTGTTTGCTCTTAAAAAATCGCAGTTAAAGCCTACTTTACAAAAATAATGTTTTATTAACAAACAGAGATTTGAAGATTTTTTTAAATTGCTCATAATTCCAAAACGACCAAAAATAGTAATAGGGACATATTATTAGACATTTAGATCTGAAATATGATTCTCTTCACCTTAGGAAGATCAAATACAGAGTGTGCCATTTACGAAAAATTACCTACTTATGCACTTTTTTATCTTAATGGCTAGATTGGCACAATTTTAAAAACCCCCTGTATCAAAAACGTAAAACTTAAGTTGAAATGCAAATATCTATGTTTCAGTTACAAGTTACCAACAATTTTAATTGTTTAGCTTTATTAGTTTTAAAGTTCCTGAAGTTCTTCTCCGTATGTTCTTACAAAAATAAAGGTAGATAGGTGTATACATTATTAATACAAAAGTTACTTAGGTTTTAATAAGGTATCCTAAAAGTCTAAAATATATAGGGTATTCCAAGGGGTATTCTATTTGAAATACAGACGTTGACCATAACTTCCGGTATAACCGGAAGTGATTCAAACGTGAAAATATAATAATTTAAAAATTTAAAGTCAATTATGCCTGCTATAAAATTTTAAAAATGATAACTTTACTGGTTTCTGAGATCTTCTAATAGGACAGTCAGTGTGTATCACCCTTTATATTAAAACTGAATAGTGTTTAGAGGTGTTGACTTTTTAAAACATAATAACCAACTAAGTACCTATGTATTATAAAATAGTAAACACAAATTTTCAAGTACCTATCCTGCGAGTAGTATATCCAACACCAGAAAGTCAATAATTCAGTTACAAAAAGGGTTCGTTATTCTTTAAGTTACTTTTAAATAGCAAAGCAAAGCCTAAGCTAAGATGAGCATTCGTTATACAAACTAAACTTGGCTCAGCAAAGATTTTTCCTCCCCATTGGAGTGGTTAAGTATGCCCCTCTATATTTCTTATACAAATTATACAAAGTTGTTCATGAAGCGTTTCTTTAACACCTTAGCTAAGCAAAGATTTTTACTTTGCTTTGCTATTTAAAAGAAGCCAAATGAAAGTACCTATCATGTTTAGGTAAAAATAGCAATGCTGGGAAGCTTTTAGACTTAATAGGATAATTAGAATTATTATTTATTCTGAACTCTCACTACTTGAATGTGCTTGTTTCTTATGTTTACTCTTTTTGCTTGTATGTTTTCTTTTTTCTCCACTTTGCTTTTTTTGTCTTTTATTTTTAGATTTCTGCTCACAGTCCGTGTCTTCATCTGAATCGTCACTGTCAGAGTGTTTTCTTTTGCGCTTTTTTGAAGACTTCTTTTTGTGTTTCTTTTTTTTCTTTCGCTTCTTTAATTTGTCTTTTAACTCCTTTTCCCGTAGTTCTGTTAATGGTGTTACATAGTTCAAATCGGAATCACTGCTGGTACTGCTGACATCCAAAACAATATCTTTGTTTGGATCAACTTTCAGAAAATTTCTGCATTGGTAAGTTAAATGGCCGGCGTATCCACATTTTTTGCAAGCTGCTCGAGTTGTTTCTTTGGCAGGAGGAAGAAGCCTTGAAGCATATTCATTATTCATATTTTGGTTTAGTTTGCACACAACACAAGTGTCTACAATTAAGATCACAGGTCTAGATATTTTTACAGAACACAAAAACAAGAACAGGTATACGGTCAATGCGGTATGACTATAATAACGAAGGATAAGATACAAATCACATACAAATATTGGGCTGGTCTGTGGATAGAGTTTCCAAGTTATGAAAAGATGTTGATGATGTTAGGTTTTATTTATATTTAGCATGGTTTCAGGTTAGACCACAGAAAAATAAAGGGTATGGTAGACAGCCTATGGGTAGACACCAAAAAATATAATTGTAGACAGACTATGACAGACACATGACAACCCTTCTTCGTTTGGGCACAGAAAAATAAAGGGTTCGTTTGGGTTTAAGCACAGAAGTGGATTTATTCGATTTTAAACTTTTATAATTTGCGTCTGCGTCGTGACTGACGTTTGCGCCGCCGTAGAAAAACCCGAACAAGCCCTATACATTTTTTTTGGTAGAAAGGTACTTTCCATCAAAGAAAATTTATAGGGTTCTTTCCATTTGTTTAAAACAGGAAAGCAAAGTGAAAATCTTTTGTTAGCTAAGTTGTTAAAGGAACACGTTCGTTGGGGGGTAGAGAAAGGCATACTTAACCGCGGCAATTAAGTGGGGAGGAAAAAATCTTCGCTGCGCTAAGTTAAATTTTTAAAAGAAACGCTCATCTTAGCCATTAGGGGGCGTTCGAGTTTACGCCCGGCAGGGCGGGTTTCGAGTATCGTGACGTCAGAAGCGTGCATTTTGGAGAACTAGAGGGAATGGTCTAATCGAACGCGGGTTGAACTATTTTTATTATATATAACTTAACTTTCTTTGAAAATAACTTCACAGAATACGTGAATAACTTTTTCTGGCGCCCCGGCCTTTTTTCATGGTTATTTATTTGTCACTAATTTGTTCAGTTGAGTTCTGTGATGGATATTTTGAGAATACAGGTGCTGGCGAATTATTGTTTGACGAAGATGAAGATGTTGTAAAGCAAACATTAATAAAATAATTTAATTTTGCGAAAGAAACTGTCCCAAATTTTACAGATCTTATCCATTTTAAGAGAAATTTTAAAGCAACTAATCTCAGGAAATTAAAATTCAAAGAGCTCGAATTTGAAAGTTAGGTTACAGTAATAATGACAGTACAATAGCCGTTAATTTGAATTAAATGTTTGTTGCCCGAAGCCCGATGTTCTCCACCTCTCTTGACCGGGAAATGCGGGCGCGCTCCGAGCAGATGCCCCGTGTTATCTCGAACGAAGAACTTCATGCTCGGGGCTTCAAAACAGACACGCTAGGATCATTTCGGGCGCGCTCGGAGCGTTCTGTGCTTCTATTCGAACACCCATCGATGTGCTTTGCTATTTAAAAGATGCTTAAAGGAACCCTGCTCAGAGGCGTATTTGATTCGCTGGATTTTGATCGATCCGGATCTGACGGGTGTTGAACAAGTTAAAGGCGGCCACTCACTACGCGGGACTTACCAAGTACTCGACTTGGAATATATACTTAGCATGCACTTGTCCGAGTCCAAGTAAATTGTACACACTACGTGCCTACTTTAAAGTTTCAGTTTTATTTGGGGAAGTGCAAGTAAAAGACGAGTACTTGAAAATGGACGAGAATTCTGATTCGACATATTTAGCTACTTTTGTTAAATTAAGTTGTGGTTACCTTTTACTCAGAAATAGAAGAAATAAGCGCAAACCTAGAAGATCGTGGGTATCAGCTCTAAACTTTTAGCTTTTGTGAAGGGTCCCAAATGATAGGTTCCTTCTGATAAATATCAAGAAACTTCAATGTAACTTCATTTTTCCACGCCATTTAAAGATTTAGATACACAAATCGGCCGCTAACAAACACAGAAACTTGTAGCTACTCGTCAAGTAAAGCCCGCGTAGTGTAGCGCAGACAAAACAAACTTGGAAATCGACTCGCTTCCTTTGACTTGGACCCGTTTTCCGACAACCGATGGGAAGTGCAAGTTTTTGTCCAAGTCAGTGCGAGTCACCGTACGCTACTTGCCAATACTTGTCAAGTCCCGCGTAGTGAGTAGCCGGCTTAAGACGGCTATGGGTGATCACAACCTGAGTATTCGTTGGATCCAATGATCTGCTACCTACAGATCATTGGTTGATCCCAACTCCCAAGTGAACTGGGAAATTGCAGAATGACCAAAATCAGTTCAGATGTTTGTTTTGTTTACTTTATGGTTTTGGAAGTTATATATAGTTCCATTCTGTCAATGTTTTTAGATTTTCGTTCGGAATTTACTAGTATTCTTTGATTGTCTTTTTTCAAGAAAATTAACTGTGATATAGAAGTAGAAATGGATGAATTACGTCTTTTTGAGCCCATCTTAAATCATATTTCCTGTACGTGAATAAGAAGCGAGTGGAATAAAATATCTTAAAGTTGTTTTACTTTACTCCCCCGCTTTATAAAATACTACTACGCTACTCGCGACTAATTTTTGAACATGAAATAAAGTTAAGTAAAAATTGAAACCCACTAAACTTAAAAATCCGTGTTTCACTCAGAGTTTCACCTTGGATCACTGAAATGATTTTTAAGATCAGATGGATCCAAATCTCTGTCCCAATCGAATACGGCTCTGGTTTTGGTGATTCTGCAATTTCCCAGAGTGTTTGATTGGCACAGAGATTTGGATCGATTTTATTTTAAAAATCAGTTCAGTGGTCCAAGGTGAAACAAGAATTTTTATGTTGTTCGTTTGGGTTTCGATTATGACTTAACCTCATTTCATGTTCAAAAATTAGTCGAGAGTAGTGTAGTAGTATTTTATAAAGCGAGAGAATAAATAAGTAAAACAACTTTAAGATAGGTATTTTATTTCCACTCTTCTCATTCACATACAGGAAATATTATTTACATCGATGGATTTAAAAAAACGTAATTTATCCATTTCTACTTCCAAATCACAGTTACCTTTCTCGAAAAAAGACATAATCAAAGAATGCTAATAAATACCCAACGAAAATGTAAATACGTGCAGGGAACTATAACCTGCGAAACCATAAATAGTAAACAAACCAAACAACTGATCTGATTTTGGTGATTCGGCAATTTCCCAGGTTCACTTGGGATCACTTTGACGGTAGTGGGGAAAAAGTGATCATTTGCCAATAGAGCACCAGAGCACGTAGAGCCGTATTCGATTGGGAAAGTGATTTTGATTGATCTGATCTTAAAAATCAGTTGAGGTTATAGTTCCATTCTGTCCTGTCTCTGCATATTTTTAGATTTTCTTGGGTATTTGTTATTATTCTTTGATTATGTATTTTTTTAAGAAAATTAACTGGGGTGTAGAAGTAGAAATGGATGAATTACGTCTTTATGAACTCATCTAGGTAAATAATATTTCCTGTACGTGAATGAGAAGAGTGGAAATAAAATATGAAATATGATAAAGTTGATTTATATTCTCTCGCTTTATAACATATACTACTACGCCAGTCTTGACTAATTTTTGAACATGAAATAAGGTTAAAGCAGGCCATTCACACTATGGTATGGCCTGCATACCAAGACACGCACCGTTCCGATCTCAAGACGAGAATGATCCCGATCGCTTCGCCCTTCATGTTCACATCTGATGAAAGATAAACGTTGTCATCATTCTCTCGACTCTCGACAATATCGAAGAAGATAAGTTCATGGGTGCAGTTTAAAATAAGTTAAAGGAGCATGACTTCTGTGGTAAAAAAATAAAATTTGCTGCGGTATTAATTTTAAGTACGGAACATGAAGAGAAATAAAAAATGCAAAGAAAAAAGACTAAGGAGTGGTTTCTTAGAAGAAACTTTACAAATCATTTACATTTGCTTAGAGTAATTCAGAAGACTACAAAAATTACTTTAAGATGGATGAAAAAACATTTTAATATGATATAGTATCCTTTTGAATTTAATTAGGCACAAAATAGAAAAACAAAATATATCATTATGCGCGGCGCTATTCCTTCCGAAGCTAGATTAGCTGCCATCAGTTTGAGATATTTGACAATTTGAAACTCCTTTGAATTTTTAATTTATTAGTTTGCTATAAAAATTAACAAGCACAACGAATGAACACCTGTTGGTTGATATAAAGCTTATCGAACCTAAATCGAACATAATATTGTTTATCTTTGTCTTACAATTATATTTGTTATTACACATATCTTTGTCGTCGACGAACCTTGAGAAGGATTTCTGCCACGCTACACGGTACAGTCGGGCACAGTTCCCGCCGAGGCCTCCGGTCTGATGCGCAGATAAAAATATTCAACATGTTGAAAGATGGCAGATCCCACCGGAAAGGCCAGATGCGAATCGGATCGAACACTTTACGTACTGTTTTGGACTGAACCGTTGAGCTGTAAAATTCAAAACTCACAAAAATCGTAGCGTGAAAGGCCCGCTCACGGCCCGCTTAAGTCAAAATCGAAACCCCAACGAACTGACATAAACACCTTGAATCACTGAACTGATTTTTAAGATTGGTCAACGAAATAAGAATACAACTTATTTCGTTGAGATTGGTCGATCCCATCCTGAGACGAGGTTTACCTGTCTAAGATCCCATCACTTTCCCAAACGAATACGGCTCACATTGACAATGGTGACATTTGACAGTATGACGTTTGACGTTCATGGAAATTGCATGATGGCCGATGGCGGCGTTTGCAATTTTTTAAACCCAAAAATCTATTTGTAGCATCATGCTTTATACGTAAATTAATCAAATTATATTTTGCAAATAGTTCCGTTATAGTGTTTAATCAATTATAACAAAAAATAAACCATTACATAATTAATTAATACAGACTGCTCGTTGTACGTGTAATTGACTGTTGTGTTGTGCTATCCACCAAATTTATTAAATCATTTAAATAATTAAAACGAAACTAAGGTAAAAATGTCCTATCCAGGTCGACCACCCATGATGCAAGGTCTTCCTATGTACGCTATGCCAATTGGGGGACCTCCTACTTCAATAATGCCTGTTATGCCCATCCAGCACGTAAGTAAACTTTTTTCTAACGATGGTCTAATGTAAAACTTGTACAGATGTTATTTCCTTGGTAGTTTTTAATAAAACTCAACCGTTATAATACTTATGTTTTAATTCGTTATCTGTGGTAGGTATACAATAATTGTAATTTAACTTTCTATCTAAAAAATGAGGTTTTATGAGTTTTTAATATAGGTATATTTACACTTTATTGCTTGTGAAACTGTATGGCAAAAATACTTAATAAATAATATATAAACAGCTACTCTGTTAAATTATTGTGTTTTTATTAAATAAAATATTTATTTGTCTCGACCATGAATATATTCATAATGTTAGGATGCTGTCATAAGTTTTCTATTAGGCCGTTGTGTAATATATTCTGTGAAATTATTTTTCATCTATTTTAACAGATGGTACCCATACAGGTATCTGGTGCCCCTCAGATAAGAGCCTTTCCTAAGTTAAATCCCAATCGTAATGATCAAAAAAGAATGGATGGTCCACCTGTTACTGTGTTTGTCGGTAAGTTTCTAGTTTTTTATTTTGAATTAATAAAAGTATGAAAACTAAAAATTAATAAATGAACAGGTATCTATAGGCAAAAAGGGTTCATACTATATACCTACCCAGTGGTTCATTCATAAAACACCTGAAATAGTTCACCTATTACACTTAATAATAATAATATAATAATAATAATAAGTTTATTTAAAATTTAATAATATAATAAATATGTTTATGTTGTCTTCGATAAACTTATTCTTCAATCCCCTGAAGCTGAGCTTGTTAGGAGCAAATCATATTTTTTGTTTTAGTATGTAAAATCATAAATATGCATTAAAAATCAAGTTTTAAAGTAAAAATGTTAATTTATAGTATAAACCCAGCTTTTTTGAAGAAATATATATTACCTAGGTACCTATAATAAAATTATTAATTTATAATTTTTAAGTAAAAAAATATTAGGTACCTACTTATATAAATTATTCAGAACAATATTAATTAATTAAAGCATTTCTAAAAATATTTTCAAATTGTCTGTTTTTAATATCCATGTTTTTATTTCGACTTTAAATTTTTTTAATGAAATCAATTTTTTAATTTTTGTTGGTAAGCGTTTAAATAAAAACATAAATATTTGAAATTTTTTTGTCCTATGGACTTATTTATTTTAGGTTTTATGCTTATTTGATTTTTATGACGTGTGTATTATGATTTTTAAATTGTAAAAGGTTTTTATTTTTAAATATATACCTATTAAGATGTTTTAAATGTAAAGTTTTCTTATGTTCAACTTTTTTGTTTCTGAATATAATTCTTTTAAAGGATAAAGATAATCTTTATTCCGGGCTTTATTGAATATAATTTTTAGAAACCTTTTTTGTAATACTTATAATGAGAAAGTAAGGACTAAATTAAAAAATAATATGACGACAAGATAGTATAACAGTTGAAATTAGTCAGCAGATCTGCCGGGATTCATAGCTAGCTTAGATGAAACTATGAATAACTTAACATAATTTGACTGTTTGAAAGTTGGAGACAATGATGTTTCTTGAATGATGAAAGAGTTTTGGACTTCCATTGTCTTTATTTGTTTTAAATCACAACCTTTCAACTGGTAAGTATCTCCAGTCATCTTCAGGTGAATACTAAATAAGTAAAGTAACTACAAGACTATTTATACTAGCTAGGTGCACCAAAGCATAACTGAGGTGGGTGCAGTCATGCGTTCAGTTGGCACGCGATCTTATCCTAAGATTACATCTAACAAAGGTTTCCAGATATTTTTTATGTCTAATGATGGTTTACTAAAGCAGCCTGGATTCTGGTGAATAGCAGCAGCTTCCTTAAACTTTCTTTTCCTCCAGTGTGGTTCCTTATGTAGGATTTCAGCTTCTGACCACATGATATGGTGACCATGTTTCCAGGCATGGTCAGCGGCACCGGACTTTTCTCTCCTTTTAACGTATTGTTTTTGTGTTCTTTAATCCTTGTCTCGAGTGGTCTTAATGTCTCACCTATATAAGATTGGCCGGAGTCGCAGGTGCACCCACCTCAGTTATGCTTTGGTGCACCTAGCTAGTATAAATAGTCTTGTAGTTACTTTACTTATTTAGTATTCACCTGAAGGCGACTGGAGATACTTACCAGTTGAAACGTTGTGATTTAAAACAAATAAAAACAATGGAAATCCAAAACTCTTTCATCATTCAATTAACATAATTTGTTGCTTGTTGGATAATATAACTAAATTTTTGATTACTTTGTCTTAAAAACTAATAAGTTTAGACATAGGAAAGCATAAATAAAATATATTAAGAAAATATAAGCGACTGGCTGAATAGCTGCACAGCTCAAGCCAAAAAACAAAACAAAAAAAAATTTAGGTAATACTAGATAATTTTGAAAAGTAGATCTAAAAGAGGGAGTGCCATTAAAATTATTGGAGAAATTTGTTTTTAAATATTAAATTTTGCAGCGTGTCCGGTTAAACCGGAGATTGGCTTCACAACTGTGTAAAAAATGTGTTTGAATAATACAAGATGTAGGTGAGAATAGTAGTAGAGAGAGTAGAGTAGAATTTTTTCGATGACATGAACTTTAAATGTTGTGATTCTTAAAGATAATTAATTTTTCATCAAATTATGTCCCATAAAATTTTTTGATAAATACAACATGAACGGAGATATTTGAGGTTAAGTTTTTTTTTTAAATAATTCCAACGAGTATTTTAATTATAAATATTTTTAATATCCTTTAGCAGAATGATAATTTTAGTGATAAAACGCTCGTGTAGCGCTAAATTATTACGTCTAGTGACGTCTCAGGGGGCCCCTTAACCCATTCGGGACGGACCGACAAGTCGCGCGCTCCCGCGTAGGACGGCGCCGTGAATCCAACGTTGTGGGACGGTCGCCGTACTGTTTTTTCTTATTTGTTAAAGTCAAAGTCAAAATATGCTTTATTGTTATAACAGTGTACACTTGTTGTTAACAAAGCCAGGCTAATATAAAAATACAAAAAGGAAAAATCACTGAATAAAACTATCACAAACTTACACTAATTCTACAGACACAGAGTACAGGTAAGGATAAATAAAAAAAAAAAAAAAAAAGAGCTTAAAATTGTAATACATACATACTATAAAGTTAGACAACGAAATAAATATAGTAACAAACATTCAGACTGGTACAATAAATAGTTAAAATACATCATTATAAAACTCTGAGATACCGTAATAGGCCCTTTTCATCAAGAACCCCTTCAAGCGATTCCTAAAGACATTCAGTGATGCAGCCTCCCTAATATAGCGTGGGAGGTGATTAACTACCTTTATGCCCTCATAGAAAATAGACTTCTGTGTTAAGGTGGATGAGGGAATAGGCAGACGCAAATTCAGCGCCTGACGCGTTACATATCTAGAATTTTCCATCATGAATTTGTGGCGATGTTTGTATGTAGCGCTAGCGACTTCCAGAATATAGATACACGTAAGAGTGAGAATGCTCTCTCTGATGAAAAGTGGTTTACAGGAATCCCTGGGCTTTGCCCCGCAAATATACCGAAATATTTTTAGTTTCCAGATTTAATGCCTAGTGAAACAAATAACTATTTCTTGTCTGTTAAATTATTAAATAATTAACATTATTAACACTCAGTGTCAGTGTCAGAATTTGCAATTTCTACATTTTTAAATTAAAAATGGTTCACCCTACAAATCAAGACAAATTGAACGTGGTTCTAGTTTATGGAGAATAATTTGGTTAAATAAATTTGAATTTTCTTCCAAAAGAATATGAAAATGTGCCAAAAAGTTAATTATTACAATTTAACAGACAAGAAAAGGATATTTTTAGTTGCTTAATCCGAAAAAATTATAAAAATTGCCAAAAACTCAGTGGCGTCTTATTTTTTGCCATTAGTATTTGTTAAGGCGCCCCCTGAGAGGTCACTCGACGTAATAATTTAGCGCTACAAGAGCGTTTTATCACTAAAATTATCATTACGTAAATTAAATTAAAATCTGCTGAAGGATATTAAAAATATTTATAATTAAAATACTCGTTAGAATTATTTAAAAAAAAAACGTAACCTCAAATATCTCCGTTCATGTTAGATTTATGAAAAAATTTTATGGGACATAATTTGATGAAAAATTAATTATCTTTAAGAATCACAACATTTAAAAGTTCCTGTCATCGAAAAAATTCTTTGCACCGTGGCGCCACCTACATCCTGTATTATTCAAACACATTTTTTTACACAGTTGTGATCATAGAGGCTAAAAACTGGCGTTTACAGAAGTTACATGTCACTTTTAGTTTTCGAAATAATTGGCCTGGGAGTTTTTATTGAAACACCCGGTATAAAGTCGAAGTAAAATAGTATATTAACGTACACGTTTTATAACGCATCATTTTATAGCACGCGTCCATGTTAAAAAACGAGCCGCTTGCGGCGAGTTTTATAACGGGACAAGTGCTTAAAACTGCTTTAGGTATATAACACGTACGTTACACTATTTTTTCTAATTTGTAGTTTTTTTCAATAGAAAACACATATTTAAAAAGAAAATAAATCCTTCAAATTTTGTAAATTTTTATGTCTAAATTTTATGTTGGTAATACTATTTCTTATCATAGTAGCCTCTGGACAACAAAAATTATTTTGCGAACTGTCATTTTTTGATTTATTGACCCATTTTCACCACGAGATTCTAAAGTTATTATAGCGATATGAGATTTGAAATTGAACGGAATACGTTGTGTGATCCTTGTACATTCGGTACATATACAGAGCGTTCGGAAATTCGGGAGATTTTGCTACTTTTTTCGAATTTCAAAAGACGTGATTTTACGTTACGGCATTGCAATTTAGTATAGGGAAGATGGAAAATTCAAATAAAGTTGCAGTTAAAATCGACATTGGAAGGTTAGTAGATTAAATTTTGGATAGGATTTGGCAGAAAATGATAGCTTGAAGCATCTACAAAAGATTGATTTATAGATTTATGCAACCAACATAATACATGACTGTTATCCACACAGAATAAAAAAGTAGGTTATCAAGCTATTTTTCCTCTGCGAAAAATGGGTTTTCTCGTAAATCACAAAGGCCGCGCAAGTCAATGAAATAAAACATTTAAATGTTACCAACATCAACTAAAGAAAAAACGCGTATCGTAATAGATTTAGTATGATACAAAATTAGAAAATAGTATATTAAAGTACACGTTTCATAAGAAGCGGTTTTAACGCACGCGTCTATTTTAAAAAACGAGCCACAAAGTAGCGAGTTTTTTCTATTGACACGTGCGTTAAAACGCCTTATGAAACATGTGCTTTATACATTTTTTTCGATTTCACCTTTTATAATCAAGAAAAATACATTTTAAAAAGAAAATAAATCCTTCAAAATTTTGTAAATTTTTATGTCTAAATTTTATGTTGGTAATACTATTTTTTATCATAGTAGCTTCTGGACAACAAAAATTATTTTGCGAACTGTAATTTTTTGATTTATTGACCCATTTTCACCACGAGATTCTAAAGTTATTTTAGCGATATGAGATTTGAAATTGAACGGAATACGTTGTGTGATCCTTGTACATTCGGTACATATACAGAGCGTTCGGAAATTCGGGAGATTTTGCTACATTTTTTCGAATTTCAAAAGACGTGATTTTACGTTACGGCATTGCAATTTAGTATAGGGAAGATGAAAAATTCAAATAAAGTTGAAGTTAAAATCGACATTGGAAGGTTAGTAGATTGAATTTTGGATAGGATTTGGCAGAAAATTATAGCTTGAAACATCTACAAAAGATTGATTTATAGATTTATGCAACCAACATACATGACTGTTATCCACACAGAATTAAAAAGTGGGTTATCAAGCTATTTTTCCTCTGCGAAAAATGGGGTTTCTCGTAAATCACAAAGGCCGCGCAATTCAATGAAATAAAACATTTAAATGTTACCAACATCAAATAAAGAAAAAACGCGTATCGAAATAGCTTCATTACGACACGCAAATGCGTATCGTACTGAGCTTATTATGAATGTAAAATAGAAAAAGAATAATATAAAAATAGTATTACCAACATAAAATTGAGACATAAAAATTTACAAAATTTGAAGGATTTATTTTCTTTTTAAATATGTGTTTTTTATTGAAAAAACTACAAATTAGAAAAAATAGTATAACGTACGTGTTATATAAAGCAGTTTTAAGCATTTGTCCCGTTATAAAACTCGCCGCAAGCGGCTCGTTTTTTAACATGGACGCGTGCTATAAAATGATGCTTTATAAATCGTGTACGTTAATATACTAATAATTAAAGCGTCGAGAAATACAATTGTACAAAATGCAGCAGCAATTATTTAATTTCATTTTAAATTCACAATAACTCACAAAAATACTTAAAACGGTGCGATGAACATAATTTTTTTCACCTTTTTTTTTAATCTGTAATTTTTTAGCCCGTTCGATTTTAACCAAACCGAAATAAACCCATTTAAATGTAAGATATTTTTCGCTTATAAAACGTATATAATATGTCCGCGAAAGTTATCTTTAGACCACCATGCGTAGGAGAACCGACGTCCTACCGTACCGCCACTGATCGCTGGTCGTGTTACCGCTTGCCTGGAACTTTTACCGATGCCGTTAACGTTAATTTCTCCCCGTAAATCCTTTAGTTCGATAGCAAACACTGAAAGCGTCCGTTTGTTGTTTTTGCAAGCGTGTTACCGACCTGACTTAAGCTTTGGTTTTCTACAAAGCGGCACCGCAAAAGAGCGGCCGTAATTACCAACAGTAGCGCACTGGCTTTGGACGGTGAATATTATTGGAAAGTAACATTAAATACGGACGGTTCGATAAAATACGGCGGCAGGAGCGCCAAGCCAAGAGCCAGTTGACAGTTTTAATACTGGCGCACCGTCAAAAATCGTGCTTGCACTATCCCAACGTAACAGAGCGACCGCTTTAGAAAATACGGTGCCGCTTTGTAGGAAACCAAAGCTTTAGCCTTTTTTGTACCTTTAGGCCCGGTTGTATAGGTTGCGGTTAATCGTCATTTCGTTTTTATAGGTTGTGATAATCAACAGTTCCTTTGATTAACCGGTAAAAATTATGGAATGCGAAATTATAGGTTATGATTAGGTCCAAACCAGCACTTTAACCAAGAATTAACTTAACCGCCCAAAGAGCAGCGGTTAACATCCACCGGTCATGATTAAAATGTTAAAAAATAGTTTTTTTTTTAAGAAATAGCATTAATATATAGTACAATAATAATAATAATAACCTTATAATAATTTTGAATAATGATTAAGGAAATTGAAGAATTATTGTATGATGACGATGAAGACATTATAAATATTGTGGAAGCTCCTAGAGCACCTCGTGTGTTTAGGCCTAGACCAAATCATCTAGAAATCTGAAACGATCAGGAATTTGTAGATCGGTTTAGGCTTTTAAAAAACATATTTTTACTTTAATGGTTTTGTATTAATAAAACTTATTGCATTATGTGTATTTAAAGGTATTTACATAGATTTATTTACGGTTTAATATGTGACTTATTTTTGCTATTTTAGTTTGGAAATAAATACTTTATAATTAAAACAATACAATAATTTGAAGAAATAGTCCATACTTAAAGTGGAGTTGAAAGTATGAAAAGGAAAGAAAAACACAAAGTCTTCCTCCACAAAATTTAATAGAATAAAATTCTGTGGAGGAAGACTTTGTGTTTTTCTTTCCTTTTAATACAATAATTGTTTATTTATCATCATCACCTTTTAAAAACCAAAAAATAGGTTAGAAAATCGCTTACTTGAAGATAGGCGCAATATAAGGTCGAAGGCGATTTCGATTGGTTTAATTACATAACCTGTATGCATATAACTGAGAATCAAGAATAATCTTAACATTAAAATAGTGATTAATCTCTTGTTTAATGTTCTGATTAATCGACACCTATACAACTGGGCCTTAATACAGTCGAGACCGTCCTTGCAGATCCGCCAAGTATACTGCGGCCGCTCTTACGAATTTACCGACGCGACATCATGTATTTTTCTTCAAAACCACGTTATCGCGAGCATATCATGATAGTATTACTAGTAATAGTATGTTGCATGCATACTACTCTCATCTCTCTGTACCGTTAACAGCTTATAGCTGACCCACTCAGAGGCTTTGTCTCTCCGAGTTTAAAATTTCGATATACCGGGTGTTTCAATAAAAACTCCCAGGCCAATTATTTCGAAAACTAAAAGTGACATGTAAATTCTGTAAACGCCAGTTTCTAGCCTCTATGATTAGCTTCACAACTGTGTAAAAAATGTGTTTGAATAATACAAGATGTAGGTGGCGCCACGGTGCAAACAATTTTTTCGATGACGGGAACTTTTAAATGTTGTGATTCTTAAAGAAAATTAATTTTTGATCAAATTATGTCCCATAAAAAGTTTTGATAAATCGAACATGAACGGAGATAGTTGACGTTAAGTTTCTTTTTTAAATAATTAGCATTTTAATTATAAAAATTTTTAATATCCTTTAGCAGATTTTAATTTAATTTTGGTAATGATAATTTTAGTGATAAAACGCTCGTGTAGCGCTAAATTATCACGTCCAGTGACGTCTCAGGGGGCGCCTTAACAAATAATATTGGCAAAAATAAGACGCCACTGAGTTTTTGGTAATTTTTATATTTTTTTCGGATTAAGCAACTAAAAATATCCTTTTATTGTCTGTTAAATTGTTTTCTTATCTTGCTTGGTTTTCGAGAAATAAAAATAAAAACAAATTTATTGCATATCTCTGGAAAACCAAAATCATTAAATAATTGGATATTAAAAATATTTATAATTAAAATACTTGTTAAAATTATTTAAAAAAAAAAACTTAACCCCAAATATCTCCATTCATGTTGGATTTACCAAAATTTTTTATGGGAAATAATTTGACCAAAAATTAATTATATTTAAGAACGACAACATTCAAAAGTTCCTGTCATCGAAAAATTTCTTTGTGCCGTGGCGCCACCTACATCTTCTTTTATTCAAACACATTTTTTACACAGTTGTGAAGCCAATCATAGAGGCTAAAAACTGGCGTTTACAGAATTTACATGTCACTTTTAGTTTCCGAAATAATTGGCCTGAGAGTTTTATTGAAACACCTTGTATAGTATCTGATATCGAAAAAAAACTTGGCAATAGAAAATGTTTTAGTACTTATCGTTTTATTTATTCCATCCCGAAGCTGTCTTTTTCAGGACGGTCAAAAGGAGCAGCAGGTAGTCTCTTATTGCGTAGTTGACCCCTGGTTTAACTTTCTGCACTGAAATAAAAACAAGAGAAACCATCCAAAATAAACACTTCACCGCTGAAAATTGAGTACGACGTACAAATCTTTAACTAGTGAATGCTTGAAGGTCGTAGACAATGATGTTTCTTGAATGATAAAAGAGTTTTGGACTTCCATTGTCTTTATTTGTTTTAAATCACAACGTATCAACTGGTAAGTAAAGACGCCCTAAAGGATATCAAAAACAGACTTGAGGAAGACCATACTCTACAGGAAAGAACAACGCTCCCTATTAATGCCATCTTGGAACTATTAGAATGCTGCCTCAACAATTCCTACTTTCAAGAAAAGGATAGATTCTTCAACCAAGTAGACGGACTACCGATGGGCTCATCTCTCTCGCCAATAATCGCCAACATATACATGGAATGGTTTGAATCGAAAGCAATGGAACAGGCAAAGAAGAAACCAAAAATGTGGCTGAGATATGTGGATGACACCTTCATTATTTGGAATGGAACCGATGACGAACTAAGAAATTTTCTAGATCACCTCAATAGCTTAACACCAACAATCAAATTCACCATGGAGAAAGAGGAAAACAACCAATTACCGTTTCTAGATGTCAACGTGAAGAAAAATGGTAATAGCATCCAAACTTCAGTATACAGAAAACCTACGCATACAGGTCAGTATCTCAATTTTACTTCAAATCACTCGAAACAACACGAAATATGGCATAGTTAAAACCCTCGTGGATAGAGCAATTACAATCTGTAACTCGGAAGAAGCACTTAAAAAGGAAGCTCACCACATCAAGACCGACCTCAACAAAAATGGCTACCCCACAAAATTAGTTGACACAATATTGGAAAATCGTAAGAATCGACCCAACGCGCAAAAAGCAGACAGAGAGGCACAACCAACACTCAATATTTCGTATGTCAAGGGAGTATCTGAGAAAATAAAAAGACTAGGACAACGATATAACATCAGCACCGTATTCAACTCGAGAGACACCCTAAGAAGCCACCTGACGAAGACAAAGCCTATAAGTCAAAAAGATAGGAAAAACTGCGTCTACCAGATCCCCTACGAGTGCGGCCAATCTTATATAAGTGAGACATTAAGACCACTCGAGACAAGGATTAAAGAACACAAAAACAATACGTTAAAAGGAGAGACCGAAAAGTCAGGTGCAGCTGACCATGCCTGGAAACATGGCCACCATATCATGTGGTCAGAAGCTGAAATCCTACATAAGGAGCCACACTGGAGGAAAAGAAAGTTTAAGGAAGCTGCTACTATTCACCAGAATCCAGGCTGCTTTAGTAAACCATCGTTAGACTTAAGAAATATCTGGAAACCTTTGTTAGATAGATGTAAACTTAGGATAAGATCGCGTGCTAACTGAACGCATGACTGCACCCACCTCAGTTGTGCTTCGGTGCACCTAGCTAGTATAAATAGTCTTGTAGTTACATTACTTATTTAGTATTCACCTGAAGACGACTGGAGATACTTACCAGTTAAAACGTGATTTAAAACAAATAAAGACAATGGAAGTCCAAAACCCTTCCATCATTCAATCTTTACCTAGTTACGTCAAACGTTGCCTGTGATATACATTTAGCGAACGCAAATATTATTCTAAAGCCACTTCGCTTCTCGGCATTTACATCGCGACCTTGCGCCTCCCTTTTGCCCCGTTAAGTGGGATGACTAGGTTTACTTAGTTTATGCAACTGCCAAGGGGGTTTAATTTATTATAACACTAATTTGACTTATCATTTGCCTAGAAATATTTTTCCTTTGTAGGGAATATTACTGAACGAGCTCCAGACACTATGATAAGACAAATACTCGCATCTTGTGGTCATGTCATAAGTTGGAAAAAAGTAAAAGCCTTTGGATTCTGTGAACTCGCTGGACCGGACGCTGGTCTCCGAGCTGTCAGACTATTGCATGATCTCATGGTCTATGACAAACGTTTGGTTGCTAAGGTAGATGCAAAAACTCAGGCTGTTTTAGATGAATATAAAGGTAATAAATAATGGACAATGGTAGACTACACCTTTTCCACACCTGTATTTCATAAAGCATCAATTGTTTTTCGTATTTTGACAGTTGATTTACAGAACGTTTCCTTTAAATTTTTGATTCGTCAAAAGATTTATTTTTTATTACAAATAGATAATTTTATTTGGTATTATAATAATTGGTGAATAATAAATAAAGTAATATTAATAATAACAATAGATATCTTTATTCTCAACCAACTTTAAAAGTTCATTACAGAAAATATAACACCAAATATGCAATACAGTGTGTCCCCGGATGGAGTTGACAAGAGGAAAAAGATGTTTATTATTGATTTTACGACGAAAAGTTATTCCTTATAAAAAAATTCCACTCGTCGAGAAAATGAATTTACCATATAAAAATTTTAGATCAGATGGTGTTGATAAATTAAGAAAACATGAAAATGCTCTAAAATAGAAGTACCATTATTTATTATTTTAGACAAAATGTTTATGAAACAAAGTTGTTTATAAACCAAAATAAAGCCTAAATACAAAATTTGAAATGTAAATTCTAGTTTTTATTTTTTACAATAGAATTTATGAACATTCAAAATGTACAATTGTGGAAAAAGTTATTATTCTACATAACATGTAGAGGAGGATATTAACCTCCTCCAACCTGCACACATTTCTCCAAATTAGAAATAAATTAAATAAATAGGTCAGCACTCACAGGTTTTCATTTTAAATGTTCATAAATTCTATTGTAAAAATAAAAAACATAATTCACATTTCAAATTTTGTATTTAGGCTTTATTTTGGATTATAAACAACTTTGTTTCATCTAATCTAAAATTTTTATATGGTAAATTAATTTTCTCGACAGGGAGAATTTTTTATAAAGAATTCGTCGTAAAATCAATAATAAAGATCTTTTTCCTCTTGTCAACTCTATCCGGGGACACACTGTATATACAATCACAAATAATAAAAATCATGTTTAGTAACTATTAATAACTCCATCAAAATTATTTTAATTAAAAATATATATAATATCCGTTTACAAACAAAAAAAAAATATATACCTAATATGTTAGTTAGTTTTAAAAAATATTTTAAGTCCATAATTTTGACATTTCTTTAATTTTTTTCGGCAAACTGTTGTTAATTGTTATTCCTTTATATAATATTGATCTTTCGCCAAAAGTACTCTTTGCCACAGGTGTTTTTATATGATGGTTTTGTCTCGTGTTGTGAATAATGTTGGTCAAAGGAAATATTATATTCGATTGTTTTTCTTTAATAATAATAGAGTGTATTAGAATGCATAGTTTTAATTTATAAAGCTTTTCTAAAGTTAAATATCCGTTTATATAAGTATTATATCTATTTTATCAGTGTCAGTGGAAATTTCGCTCATTTCTAAAAATATTTTCCCCTTTTTTTATTACAGCTGAAAGACGTAAAAATAAAAGATCTTCGCCTTTACAAGACGAGCCTGAGGAGGAAGTACTAGATGATGAAACCCAGTACTTGGACGCTGTCGCTCGTGAAAGAATAAAACAAATTCTCGTTGAGTACCAGGACGAAATGAACAACTATGATCACAAAAAAGAAGGTAACCTAAGTACGTTTTTTCAATTATTATTTATTTCTTAAGTTTTATATTAACGAACACATACGGGATAAATAATTTTTATAATTCAATTTTATTTTTTATTTATTTATTGACATTAATATAAAATTTATTTCATATTAATAAACATTTATATTGGTTTTACAGTACTCATATTTCTAAAAAAATTTAGTGTATTTGAATTTTTTATTACAGTTGGTAACAAATTGTACTAAATAATACTATTATGTTAGAGATAATTTGGACTGTAGCTAGTGGGAAATGTGGAAACATAAAAGTCTTCTCTGGCACACTACAAAATATTGGGTTATATTGTTATATTTCCACGATCTGCTGTATAGAAATCGTTTTTTATTCTTTCATGTAAAATTAAATTATTTGTTTGAATCGTATCTAAAAAAACTGTGGTTTTTCCTGAAAAGTGGAATCGTCATTTTTCAATAAATTATCAATAGTAGATAGATGTTATAAAACATGTTTTGTGTACAATTAGGATTTGAAACTATCATGATATTTATATAAATATCAAAAAATCGTTTATCGTGATATACCGGGTGTCCGCGGAAGGTGGTTCGCCCCTATAACTTTTTTGTTTTTCAAGGTAATGGAATTAAATTTGGAGGATTTGTATACGACATAAAACTGCATTTTTTGACAGGTGACTCAACATTATGGAACTTCCGGTTTAACCGGAAGGGACATAAACTTTCAATTTTTAAATGGAACACCTAGTATATTTTCCCCGATGGGTGTCTTACTCGTCAAAATTTGTACACCTACTGCCAAATTTGGCAGGACTTGTCGTTTTTGCCCTTTTCCTGCCACAGTCCTGCTTGTCCTGCCAGGGTCCTGCTTGTCCTACCACTGTCCTGTTAATGTCCTACCACGGATACACAACTTCTAAATATTTATATTCTTTCTTAACAAAGAAATAAACTCAGAAATAAACAATATATTTTATCAATAACTTGCATGAACATAATAAATGAGACTGCAAACTCGACTAGTCGACTGTTGTGATTCACCGGTGTTTACAACAGAACTCAAACAGGAATAGTATGCGGCGACGCGCGCCGAAAACTTTAAAAACTGCGACGTCTGTTACACGCACTTCCATTTCACTTTCAATTAATAAACAAAAGCAAACAAAAATATTTTTTGCTTCCCGCTATTTATCCCTACTCCTAAAGTTATTGGAGAAATCTGATTGGATCTGAAAGGTACTGCCCGTCCTGCTTCGATCCTGCCACGGTCCTTCTACAGTCCTGCCACAGTCCTGCTAAGTCCTGCCTTAACATTTGTACACCTACTGCCACAGTGAGACACCCCTCGATTTTCCCTTTTTTTGACGCCATATTATATTCTAAATATGTCACTTGCTATGAACACCTATAAATCGCTTATTTAAGTTCTTTAATCTTGGGGAAAATACAATTTTACTATTTTCGATCCAATGCTACGTGCTGTGTAAAATTTAATCTTTAAAGTTATACAGGGTGTCCGGAAATGACGATGAAAAATTTTAAGGTGTGATTCTACATAAAAAGATATGAAAAAAAGTTCATATTGACATAGGTCCGGAAATGCTTCCAGAGGGAGCTACAGGCCCTTGAAGATGGTGTCATAAAAGTTGTTTTTATTTCATTTATTAAGATCTACTTACAATACAGGAATTAACTTCTACGTATAAGTTAGAGCGATTGGAGGTCACTCTTTGAAAATATCAGGTGACCCATAATTGCAACCAGTGGCGTGGGAACAAAGGGGTGGTTAGTTATTTAGGGTTCTATTTTTTCGCCGAGTGTATTTTCGCTATCTTTTAAATAAATTATGATTCTTTGAACATTTTTACGTAAAAAACGTTCCCTTGGTATAAAGTCGTAGAGTCGACCGTTTTCGAGATAAACGGACTTTAATGCTCAGCTTTTTTTTTGAATAATAATTTTATTAATAAAAATACCAACAAATCAATAACAAAATAATAAACAACGCTGTCCCTAAATCATTAAATCCTTTTCAATGTTATTATAAATTTTCTAATAAGTGTTGAAAATGATGTCCGTTCATTTCAATACATCCTCGAACTCGTTTTCTCATAGATCTTCTAACTTTTCTAAAAATACCAGGTTTATTTCTTATAACTTCACAACAAGCAAACACACGCTGCTCTAATTCTTCAACGCTGCGAATTGGTACTTCGTATACTAAGGATTTTAAGTAACCCAAAAAAAGAATCTGAGCATTAAAGTTCGTTTATCTCGAAAACGGTCGACTATACGACTTTATACCAAGGGAACGTTTTTTACGTAAAAATGTTCAAAGAATCATTATTTATTTAAAAGACAGCGAAAATACACTAACCACCCCTTTGTTCCCACGCCACTGGTTGCAATTATGGGTCACCTGATATTTTCAAAGAGTGACCTCCAATCACTCTAACTTATTATACATAGAAGTTAATTCCTGTATTGTAAGTAGATCCTAATAAATTAAATAAAAACCACTTTTATGACACCATCTTCAAGGGCCTGTAGCTCCCTCTGGAAGCATTTCCGGACCTATGTTAATATGAACTTTTTTTCATATCTTTTTATGTAGAATCATACCTTAAAATTTTTCATCGTAATTTTCGGACACTCTGTATAATATACAGCGTGTGCATGGATTTGCTTTATATTCTAAATATGTCACTTTTTGTCACCAAAATAAAAGATTTTTTCCAAATTTATTTTTTTCTATCTAGAGGGCTATGAACACATATAAATCGCTTATTTAAGTTCTTTAATCTTGGGGAAAATACAATTTTACTATTTTCATTGCCCTGTATACTACAACTTAGTTGACGATTTAATGCGCTTTTCGCGCTTTCCATTTTGCCGGTTAATAAATATTGGTATAAAGTTATTTCACATTTAGAATTAAAGTTTTTCGTTTTTTTTGACACACCATGTACAACATTAAAAATAAATTCTTATGCCAATCTTAATAATTTTAAAAGCAAAACTTTTTAGAAACAATAACTTTTTTTCGAAAAATTGATAATAGAGAAGTTTTCCATTAGGCAAGCAAATTCACGCACACGCTGTATAACTAATTTTTTTTTAACGGCAACATGGTGGCTCATCGGGCTGGCTAAGAAAAAGGCGCATTTTATTACGATTATTTTGATACTACACACTATTAGCTTTTAGAAAAGCTTCCATTAAAAACTTTAAAAAGTTAACTTAGAACTTTCCTAAAAAAAGCATCTTTTGAGAATAAAATAAGGTTTAAATGCATCAAGTAGCCTTTGACCAATAAAACTGATAAAACAAAATCATTAAGATGCCTTGAAGAAAATTGACATGCCGAAGTAAATTAGTTTGTTGTTTAAAAACATGGAAAATAATACTTATATACAAGGAGTGAAAAAGTTAAAATGTTATTCGTTTTTGGATAATGTAGGAAGAATTCAACCGACGCTGCACATCTTTACGCACAAAGATATCCTAATCGGCGTCATCCAACCCGGCACTATTACCCAATACTTACTGGTTCAGAAAATGCGAAATGAGCCTGACAATAATGAAAACGATGCCGTTGTTGTGAGTGAAGAAAAAGAAATAGATGTTCTGGTTTATATACAAGTAAATATCAATGCGTCACTCAGAGAGATTGCGCTAGAATGTGACATTTGTAAGTCTTCGGCAGATCGGATTTTGTTTTATTAGTTTTGTTTGTCACAGGCTACTTGATGCGTTTAAACCTTATTTTATTCTCAAAAGGTGCTTCCATATAATAGCGGTCAACGCGCGCAAAATTTAAAAATAAATAATATACAAGAGAAATATAAGAAATAATATAATAAAGAATAATCAAACCGAGATACCTTCAGGTGCTTCCCTAATTCTTAATAGCACACTTATTTAGGACTAAATATGTATCTGTACCTTTCTTAGACGAGGTAAAGGAGGGGACGCGGCATGCGCATCTACCGCGACAGAAGCAAAGTGTGACCAAAAATTCGATAGGTCTGGTGCCAAACATCTATTGTCACCAAGCGGGTTTTTCGTGTTTTTGATTGAAAAGTGAATAAAACATAGTAGTATTTATCTTTGAATAAAATGGTCGTTTGTTCATCTTACGGGTGCAAAAGTCATAGCGATCGAAAGGAGCCAGGAATAAGCTTCACAGTTAATATTATATTTTTGCAAACCGCCATTTTCTTGGTGCCAAACAGTAAATTTTGGTCACAATCGCAAGTTTATGATGCCGCGTCCCCTCCTTTACCTCGTCTAAGGCACCTTTAATAAATTTGGAAAACCCACAGTTGACCATTCAACCTTCTAATCCTAATTTTAATTTTATGACATGTTTATAGTTACCCTAATGATATAAATACCTTTTATAATGTCACGTAGAATTTAGCATCTTCTTGTACTCCTTTAAAAATGACCCGAGAGGCCCGAAACACGTGTCAGGAAACTGAATAAATTTGTGAAACATAACAAGTAGGTAGTTATTATTTTTTCTTCCTGTGCAATGGAACAACAGTTTCACCAAGCATGTAGCCCAACACAAATTAATTATATAGTATACAAGGTTATGTTCCTTGGGTTTGAAAGTTATCATTAAGGAATATTCAGCAAGATATTGAAGAAATAAAAGGTAAAAAAATAACTAATAAATAATATCTAGACATGTTATGTACAGGGTGGCGCGCTCTATTCGCGTCGGTCTATTTACGAAAAGCCATACAATTATTTTAAGATGTTTTTATTGTATGGTATATAGCACAGACCTGTATAAGGAGATCCCATGGTTTACATTTTATCCCAATCAGAAATAGTTTTAACAGAAATTAATTATGACAAATTTTGGCTGATTGCCCTAGATTTACCGTCTGTGTTAGAAAACGAAAGTTATATTAATTATATTAGATGCATTTGTCATGTGTACCTATAAGGTAAAAGTATTATACTAAATATTTTTGCGTTTTTTTTAAATTTACTACTCGTAAAACAGCCTGGACCAAAGGGTTTTATAGTCTATGTCGTACGGAAACAAAACGTCATTTGATAAGACAAGCCACTTGGCACAGTTATTAAGAACCATATTTTAATTGATTTTGACAAATAATAATTTGTCCCGTAGGACTCGAGTTTTCGTAATTTTTTCAAAATGGGTCCCAAAACAATACCAAATTTTATATCTGAACGAGATAGGTTTGATTATACTATTTTCTAGATAATTCGGGTGTAAAGAATTCAAAGAAAATAATTTCAAGACCATTTCACCTGGTTTGACCTCAAGACAACTGATTTAAATGTAAAATATTAACTATCGCAACATTTTTTTTCAAAAATATTTTCAAATGGCAGGATAAAGTTTTCGACTTAAATGTGCACAAAGAGAGATTTGAAATATGTTAAAAAAACTTTTTTACATCCTAATCCTTTTTTTATAGGTTCTAAAATAGTCCGGTCAAAATAGATAAAATTTGAAAAAAACAGTTCAAAATTAATAACTGAATGCAATAAAGTACTGAGAATTTAATATTAGTAGAACCCTGTACTAAAGCTATTAAATGATGTAATTTTTTTCTCAAGTGACCTTGACTGAACTCAAAAAATACAAAAATATTAATAAATATACCAATTTTTCTTAATATTGATGTCGGTGATATCAGTGATGACAAAAGAATAGTAAATTATTTTTATTTAAAAATAAAAGTGCACTGTTTCTGTTAAACTAACTAGGTTCCTTGTTTCCCTCTAGTTGCCAAAAATGAGACAGTATCACCTTGTGTAAGCATGGAAGTACCTCAGTGCTAGGGATCTATCAAGTCCTAAATTGAAAGCTATATTATGCTGTGTGCTGCAATATACCTTTAAGTAGAGACCGACCGAAGGTTCGGTTTCGGCTAGTTTCGGTGACAGCTTCGGTTTCGGCCATGCCGAAAGTCAGTGTTCGTAAATTGTCGCGCACCGTTCGGCTAACTTTGAGTGAGTTCCGTAGGCAATGTTGTCTATACAGGGTGTTCCTTAATGACGTGCTAATATTTTAGGGTGTGATTCCCCAAGTCATTTTATGAAGAAAAGTTCATATAAACATATGTCGTAAACGGCCTAAATTTTTTGCTACAGGGTGTTGAATTTTTTTTATTGAGTTCTTTGTAATATCTCCGAAAGTACTTTAGATAATGTTTTCAATTTTGGCATGTGCTAATAGGACATAAAACCACATGTTTTAGTTATAAAAGTTATTTTGTTGTCCCACCAGTGGCGTCGCTGCAAACATGTCCTCTGATATTTTTTAGAAAAAAAGTGATACGCCACTGACATTTTTTCATGTGGATATTATTTCTGATTAGCCTGATCAATTCTACATAAAAATGGTCTCTTGCGTTTTTCTCCTCAGGCACACTGTTCTTAATTAAAATACTTTATTAAATTAAATTAACTTCATTTTGCAGAATAATTTTTGATCATATAAATCTATAGTTATCCTGGAACGGTGACGTTCTTAAGAACATAATTAACGCCTTAACGGCAGTCTTATCTGCATTTCCTCCAAGGAGAACTACCTGTGTTACTTGAAGATGTACCATATGCGCTAAGGAATCAAATGGGGGTACATGCGTGATGAAGCTCCTGCTCATTTCAGTGTAATCGTTCGCGACCATTTAGATGCAGTTTATCCGAATCGTTGGATAGGTCGCGGAGGAGCTCAACAATGGCCAGCAAGATCCCCTGATCTCAATAGTTTGGATTTTTTTCTTGTGGGTCATCTTAAAACTCTAGTGTATAATACTCCCATTAACACTTTAGAAAATTTAAGGGAGCGAATAATTGCCTTCTGTGAAACAATACGGAATTTGCCTGGAATATTTGAACGAGTGCGCTATTCATAGCAAAGACGGGCGAAAGCATGCCTATTAAGTGAAGGTGGTCATTTTTAACAATTTTTATAAAACAAAATTTTACATTATCAATGTTAATAATATCTAATAAATAGTAGAGCTAATTTAATTTAATTATTTTAATTAGGAACGGTGTGCCTGAGGAGAAAAACTCAAGAGACCATTTTTATGTAGAATCGACGAGGCTAATCAGAAATAATATCCACATGGAAAAATGTCAGTGGTGTACCATTTTTTTTCTAAAAAATATCAGAGGACATGCTTGCAGGGACGCCATTGATGGGACAAAAAAATAACTTTTACGATTAAAATATGCGGTTTTATGTCCTATTAGCACATGTCAAAATTAAAAATATTATCTAAAGTACTTTCGGAGATATTACAAAAAACGCATTAAAAAAAGAAAAATTAAACACCCTGTAGCAAAAAATTTAGGCCGTTTAGGACATATGTTTATATGAACTTTTCTTCATAAAATGACTTGAGGAAACACACCCTAAAATATTAGCACGTCATTAAGGAACACCCTGTATAAATAGATTTGTTCTCTGTCGACTTTTTTTTTAGTGGGAAGGGTTCAATCCGTTCCCACGCTCGATCTCATCCTATATAAAATAAATGAATTTCAGCATACAATAAAATTTATAACTTGTATAAATAAGTTTCGGTTTCTGCCGAAACTGAAACCAAGGCCGAAGATTCGGTTTCGGCCGAAACTAAAAATCTTGTTTCGGTCGGACATTACCTGTAAGTTTTGCCCGAAACAAACAAAAACCATAACTCTTCTAGACCTGAAGCTTTTAGTTCATGAATAAAGGAGAAGGCTATAACTAGGACACAATACTAAAACAGATTTTGGTCCTTTAACAACATTGTCTTTTACGTGAAGTAATATTCGTCCATCAGTCTCTTCTAATGTTGTACAAGATATTCATCTATTTAACTCAGTGTCACCGATCCCTACAATGGAAAAATGAAGAGCTTATCGACTTACTAGACTTACCCCATTTTCGAGGCCAAGCAGTGGAGGCTTGCGGGCGCTTTTAAGCTAAACTATTCCGGTGCTGTTTAGGTAAATTTAATTTTGATATTATGTAATGAAAATAACTTTGTTTATGAAATAATCAAGTTTTAGCTTTTTTGACCGGACTATTTTAGAACCTATTAAGAAGGACTAGGATGTAACAAAGTGAAACGTCCCAGACCCGGGGCTGTAAAAATTTCCACAAAATTTCTTAAGGGTAAAATAAAATAACTAATATTTTTAGGTTCGGTAATATGGGCAGAGGAACCCTTGTTTTAAAAGAGCTTAAAGCCACAAAAAGTGTAAACTTTTACCCTCTTATCGACAAAACGGTTCAGTACCTACAGGTCAGATTCTTTGAGTTAGAAAAATAGATGGCCACGCTACACGTCCCCAGTGCTGAAAGCGGGGGCGAGTTTATAAAAGGGAGAAAAGACCACGCGCAATAGAGTCGATGTTTCCCAATCACAAGTTAAGGTCGTTACGCTGCCAGTTTGTTCGGGTGTGTCGGGTTTGTTCGCGCCATATAAAAAATCTAAATATTCTGTGCTTCAAATTTATTCTTACAAATTTTTCTATCAAAAGTGCTAATCAGAAAATTATTAAGCCATAAATAAATGGGGGGGGGGGGGGGGTTAAAATTGTATATGGCCAAAATGCTTTCATAATGAATTAATTGTTTTTTAAAAACCTCTTTAATTTTCATTTACTGGCAGCGGAATATACCGCATCAAAGGGAAACCGTCAGAATAAGATTAAAGCAAAAAAATCTTAAAACCTGACAAACTTTTACCGTTGTACCAAACTTTAAAAGAACCTAAATATAAAAACAACCTAGACAGGGTCGTACCACAAGATTTGACGATTACAGCTAGAGTGACGGATTTCTGCAGGTGATGAACACACCGGAGGTCGGTCAGTTTCAAAAGCTTTTCTCAACATGTTTTAAATCTCTTTTTGTGCATATTTAAGTCGATAACTTTACCCTGCTATTTAAAAATATTTTTCAATGAAAATGATGAAATTTTTTAATTTACATTTAAATCAGTTGTTTTAAGGTCAATCAAGGTAAAATTTTACACCCGAATTATATAGAAAAGAATATAATCAAACCTATCTCGTGCAGATATAAATTTTGGTATTTTTTCGGCGGCCATTTTGAAAAAATGAAGAAAACCCTAGTCCCAAGGGACAAATTTTTATTTGTCTCGAGCAAAATCAATTAATTAAAATATTGTTCCTAATAACTGTGCCAAGTGACTTGTTTGTATCATCAAATGGCGTTTTTTTCGCAACATTTCACCCAAGGGTCAATGTACTATATTTTATTAGTAACGCTTATTTTTGACATTACGACATATAGTCCGACATAATGAATTTCATTTTTTGGATATTTCGATCTCTATCTTCTTTTTTGGCGTAACGAAGTATTATCTTTAATAGCCAGAATGGCAGGTAATTATTGTAAAAATTAAATGGTAACTGTTTCAGTAGTAATGACAACATGGAACAAAGTCCTCGCTGATGCCGAAGTTGAAGAAGAGAAACGGGATTTGATCACTAGAGAAATAGGAAAATTCAGGGAAATTATGAAGGTAAGGCATTATAAAAGTATTAGACATTTTTTTTATGAAGTTTCTTTTATGTAATCAAATGCCAAATTCTTTTTGAAAATATTAAAGAATTTTTAAAAACTTCTAATGAGAATTAAATTGTCATTATCTAGACCAGCGGTTCTCAAACTTTTTTTGTGACGGAACCCTTTTGGGAAGCAAAATACTTGATGGAACCCTACAATAAAACAATAGTTTTTAAAAGTGTATTCTTTATTAATAAGCATAATAAAAGTACAATGTAACAGTTACTAATTATTACTTACTTTACCACATGGCAAGTACAATAATAGAAGATATTAAAAAAGAAAAATCTAACTAATGGGAGGTATGAAACTATTTTTTATTTTTCATCAATTGGTTGATATCAGGTTTGATAGAAGACAGTTGAAGTCTCATATCAGGTTCGGCGTCCAGTCTATTGCGATATTTTGTTTTCGTTGCTGCATAGGTTGAGAATCCTGTTTCGCACAAATATGTTGTTGGGAACGGGAGAAGAATATTCAGAGCCATTTTGCCAAGCATTGGATATTCATCACGGATTCTGCACCAAAAATCGTTGAGAGGCGTCGTTTTGAACAGTGACTCCATACTTGTGTCTGATGACATTTCTAAAAGAGATTCATATATCTCGTTTGACATACTTTCGGGCTTTTCCAAGTTGGGTAAAAAAGGATTATAAATCCATGAATTCAGTTTAATTTTTGTATTCTGTTCTTCGGGAAAATACTTTTCAAAAGATGCGCGCATCGAACTGAGATAATGGACCAATTCTTCAAACACATCATCTTGAAACATTTCTGAGTCGTTATCGCTAACAAACTCACTGAGTGACGTAAAGCTTTCTATTTCTTTCTTACCAACGCAAATAATCCAAAAATCTAATTTTCTTTTGAAGGCAGTTATTTTGTTATAGGCCTGAAACACTGTTGTCTGTTTACCTTGCAATGATAAATTCAATTTGTTCAGTTTTTGAAAGATATCCGCCATAAAAGACAATCGGAACAACCAAGTCTTATCATACAAACGGTCCTTCAAATTAAAAGAAGTATCTGCTGAAAGAAACATTTGTAACTCGGCTCTAAGTTCAAATAGCCTTGTTAAAGTTTTACCCCGAGACAGCCATCGCACTTCTGTATGGAGCAGCAGTGTTTTATGTTTGCTGCCATAATCTTCACACAATAATGAGAACAATCGGGATTGTAGTGGTCGTGATTTGATAAAATTAATTATTTTTACCGCTTCATCCATAACTAATTTTAGATTTGACGGCATTTGCTTCATCGCAAGTGCTTGTCTATGCAGAATACAATGGCTGGAACTACAATTAGGCGCTTTATTTTTTATTCGTGACACTGCTCCTGCTGTTTTACCTGTCATCTCGAATATTCTCGAAAATACTCGAGTCGGCGCCTTTGATAAACAAAAAGCAAAAATAAAAAGAGAAATATAAAAATTGCGTTGTAAACAATTCAGAGGCGGCTTTCATCAAAGGGACTGCGCGCTCACAAGTATACATGTTGATACCAAACTTATGAGATATTGTACCAGCTATTGTAACACATGTTTATACAAATACAAATAAATAAATAAATATACCTACGCGCGGCCGCGGAGTCAAAACGTTCGACCAGAGAGAGGTGTTTTGATTTTTTTTCTAAATTCTTGAGGAACCCCTACAGAGGTATCGCGGAACCCTAGGGTTCCGCGGAACACACTTAGAGTATAGCTGATCTAGACGAAAATAAAGACTTCGTTTATTTCATTGCAATTTTAAGTTTTATATTTTATATTTTATATTTTTTTATATATTTCCTTAGAAGAAAGAAGCTACTAAAAAAATTATGACAAGGGGGATCATTTGATACATAACTACTCAAAATCAAAAGAAAACATCAGTGGCAAAGTAATCTCTCTTTTTTTATAAGGTGTTGGTGTCACTACCTACTACCGTTGCCATCCTATGTTATAAACAAGTGTTTCAAAAATTTACCACCAAAAAATAGTTAAATGCATTTTAAGCTGGCCCTGTTCAGTGTTCACGCATGATCCACAAAATTATGTGAACTGCACAAACTTTGTATCCCGCTCCATAGGGGGTTACAATATTGTAACTGCAATATACTGGTTATACAGTGACCGGCAAAGAGTTCGCAACATATGGGAAAAATTTTTATTAGCGGAATATTGAAAAATCTTTTTTGGGGCATTGGATGTGCATGTCCCATAACCTTAAAATCGATTTTAACGTACGTCACGTGACCAATGGTATGGCGGGAAAGTTGAAAAAACGAATATGAAATCTTCATAAATTAGATAAGTTAATGAGATATCGAAAAAATTCCAAGAATAAAAAGTGTTTAGAATTCCATTAGAACCTTAAATACAATGTTTGGGATATCTACTTAAAAAAACATAAAATCGAATATTTTTGTAAATATTTTTTTACCGAATTAAAAATTTCCATATTTTTCCTTTCTTAAAGCTTCATTAAAGTAAAACTGACATCTTTTGTTTTTCTAACAATTTGGAGCAATAATTCAAAAAATTCGTTTACACTTGGATACCAGCTGTTGCAATAGTCTATTTCTAATAACCTTATCGATATTTTTTATATCGAAATATTCTATTATGTTAAGAAATCCTTAAATTCATTAATCCAAAGAAAATTTTATTTATAACCGTAAAAAATAATTTTGAATTTCCCAGAAATCTTTAAAAAAATCTAAAAATTAATAAAAATTTAAATTATTTTTTACGGTTATAAATAAAATTAGCTTTGGATTAATGAATTTAAGGATTTCTTAACATAATAGAATATTTCGATATAAAAAATATCGATAAGGTTATTAGAATAAGACTATTGCAACAGCTGGTATCCAAGTGTAAACGAATTTTTTGAATTATTGCTCCAAATTGTCAGAAAAACAAAAGAATATTTCTAGTTGTGGTCACAAGATGTCAGTTTTACTTTATTGAAGCGTTAAGAAAGGAAAAATATGGAAATTTTTAATTCGGTAAAAAAATATTTACAAAATTATTCGATTTTATATTTTTTTAAGTAAATATCCCAAACATTGTATTTAAGGTTCTAATGGAATTCTAAACACTTTATTTTTGGAATTTTTTCGATATCTCATCAACTTATCTGATTTATGATGATTTCATATTGGTTTTTTCAACTTTCCCGCCATACCATTGGTCACGTGACGTATGTCAAAATCGATTTTAAGGTTATGGGACATGCACATCCAATCCCCCAAAAAAGATTTTTCAATATTCCGCTAATAAAATTTTTTCCCATAATATGTTGCGAACTCTTTGCCGGTCACTGTATATACCGGGTGTTTCTCAAAACACGTTCACCCCTATACCTTTTCTGTATTTATAGATATTAAAATGAAATTTTAGATTATGCATAAGAGATGAGTCTGCATTTATTGGCATAGATTTCAATTTGTTAGCCCTTTCGGTTTGACCGGAAGTGACCTTGACTTTGGTATTTTAAATGGAACATATTGTATATTTTTACTTATTTGGGTTCAGCATAACATTATAAGTGAAATGGCACGTGACTTATCATTTTTTGACGTGTTATAACATTTTTATGTTTATTTTTTATTTTCAATCTTGAGTGCTTCAATTTAATTAAATATGTTAGGTAATTTATATTATTTTATATTCAAGTAGTATATTATGAAAATTAAAATTATGTCATAATAATTGACTTTCTAAGTTTTACAAGCGTTTCAAAAATGAAATTTTGTTTTCTTGACGTTTACTCCATTTTTTTCCATTGATGGTGGTTCACAAGGATATTTAAAACGAGCATTTTTTTTTTCAACAATTTGATACCATACACTTCTATGCTATTTTAAAATTGACACTGAAAAATTTGCCTTAAGGTTGAATTCTCAACGTCATTCAATTTATTGCCAACCTATAACCTATTTCGCTTTGTTTTTTCAAGTTTATTATTTTTTAAACTAACATTTAAATAAAATCAGTATCGTCGGCACATTACTTAGGTAATATCTGATATATTACAAAAATATCAATTTATTTCATTGCTAATTTTGGGAGAATTGTATAATGAAAGAACAATGAGTGACAATGACATAATAATATTTAAAAAAATCTTACCCGATATTTTTCGCTATACAATTCTCCTAAAATAAGTTATGAAATTCCTTGATATTTATTAAATATGTCAATTATTACCTGCTACTGACGCACATCTTCGCAGACAACACGAGGTATCACGCCTCAATAAAGACCTGGAAGAAATTTTGTCTTGGGGTGACAGTAACCAAGTCGAATTTAACGCTCAAAAAACCCAGGCTGCAGTTTTCTCTAAGAAGGTCAACATTGCAGAACCCGATATCGTTATGGCAGGACACGCAATTCCACTGACTTCGTCTATTAATTTGCTGGGTGTCAACCTGGGAGGAAATATGTCTTGGCATAATCACGTAGTGGCAATCGCCAGGGCAGCTTCTCAGAAGCTCGGTATACTTTTCCGTACCAAAAAGTTGTATACACCTCAACAACTTTTGACACTTTATAAAGCCCAGATTCGACCATCACTGGAATACTGCTCTCATATCTGGAGTTCTGCACCGAAGCATACCCTTCGGTTGTTGGATTCCATCCAAAGGAGAGCCGTTCGTCTAATCGGCGACCACGAGCTGACTAAGAACCTCGACAGCTTAGAACATCGAAGACAGGTTGGTGATTTGACTCTCTTCTACAGATATTTTCATGACAAGTGTTCGACAGATATTGCCCGCTCGATTCCACCTAGAGTAATGCATAGCAGAAACACACGACGAACCACTGCCGCCCATCCCTATGTGGTTCAACTTAGTACACCCCGAACATCATTGTTTCAGAACTCTTTCATTTGGAGGACGTCATCTTTGTGGAACGGCCTTTCTGAGACCGTGTTTCCAACCGAATATAACCTCCAACGATTCAAGAAAAACGTGAATCGCTTTCTTCGCACACGCACCGCTCCCAGAGCGCCTTAAAGGATTTTCCTATAGTGCTTGTGCTCGATCATAAAAAAAAAAAAAAAAAAAAATAGAATATCAAGTCGATACTGATTTTCTTTAAATTTTGTATAAAAGCTAGAAAACATAGATAAATCTACGCGAAATAGGTTATAGGTTGGCAAGCATGTTGATACTCCCACCTTAAGTCCCAATCGCAAATTCAAAAGCGTTATGCATTATTGCCGCCCTGCCCTCTCTTTTCTAAAGAAATATAAAGGCGGCTTTAAAAAACAATGGAATAGTTTTAAAAACCAATATGGCTTTAATTCAAAGTTGTAATGTCATTAGTTTATAAAACATACAATACATATAATCTTGCGGCTTCAGAAGAATTTTTCTGGTCACTCCAAAAATTAGGAGCATATCAATTTGTTCATTTCTAGTAAAACTAACCATTTTATCTGATTTACAATGTAAGTTTATTAAACGAATGACATTACAATTTTAATTTAAACCATATTGATTTTCAAAACTGTTCCATTGTTTTTCAAAGCCGCCTTTATATTTCTTTAGAAAAGAGCAATAATGCATAACGCTTTTAAATTTGCGATTGGGATTTAAGGCAAATTTTTCAGTGTGAATTTTAAAATAGCATATGAGTGTATGGTATCAAATTGTTGGAAAAAAAATACTCGTTTTAAATATCCTAGTGAACCACCATCGTTCCATCTGGAAAAATGGAGTACGCGTCAAGAAAACAAAATTTCATTTTTTAAACGTTTGTGAAACTTAAAAAGTCAATTATTAAGACATAATTTTAATTTTCATATACTACTTGTCTATAAATTAACGAATTTAATTAAATTGTAGCACTCTAGATTGAAAATAAAAAATAAACATAAAAATGTTATAACACGTCAAAAAATTACAAGTAAGGTGTCATTTCACTTATAATGTTGCTGAACCCAAATAAGTAAAAATATACAAGATGTCCCATTTAAAATATCAAAGTCAAGGTCAATTCCGGTCAAACTGGAAGTGCCAACAAATTGAAAAGTATGCCAATAAATGCAGATTCATCCCTTATGCATAATCTCAAAATTTTATTTTAATATCTGTAAATACTGAAAAGTTATAGGGGTGAACGTCTTTTTAGAAACACCCGGTATGTGGGTATAACCAGATAAGAGGGGCAATGCTAATCTATAAACTCAATGTCCTAACTATTTAGGATAGTAAAGTTTGAGTATTTTATAACCAAAGATTATGATATACAATATGTCCCTGAATATGGTTACGTATTGAAAAAAAATTATATGTACCTACATGTGGAAAACATGCATATTATTTTATAAACATGACCTCTTATCTTACTTAATTTAAAGTTTTTCGAAAAATCAATACGTTAAACATTTTTTTTAACTTTTGTCTTTACGCTACATCTAGCCACTGTGTCGCATATTGGCTGTTTCCTTTATAATCATTAAGGGAAATTTCATTTTTCTTATTGTCTTGCACTATTTTCCTTTGTTTGGATTTGCTCTTCCGGTATGTTTTTATTCTCAATAATTACTGGTTAATTTTTTTCCCAGTCGCTCTTTTTATAAAAAGGCTTTATAACCTTTTTGCAAAAACAGGTTTATTGTTTAAAACGAATAAGACGTTTTTACTGCAAAGTTGTAGTGTAATAAAACGCTACATAATTTTGTAAGTTATTAATGGATTTTTTACTACTAAAAATCATTTAAAATTACAAAGCACAATTAAACGGAGACATTTCGAGTATTAATGCAGGTAATTTAATTTGCTCACATTTTCAATTAATTTAATCGTTTATTTTTGTGTAACTGCCAATTAAAAAGTTATAACTTAATGCACTTTTTAAAATATAAATCATATTGTAGCGAATACATTATTACGTATTTTTTTTTGTGAAATATTTAAAACAACATTTTCACACCGATCGGTGAATTTGCCGACAAAAATTTTAATTCTATAGGGTTAGATTGATGCTTTCAGACGAGAGCGGCGACGGCAAAATGACCGATCGGCTGCCGTCCATGTTAAAATATCGTCGGCAAATTTGCCGATCGGTTAAAAAACGCCCGTGTGAAAGAGCCCTTATTCTTCAGTTAGTAACCATGACTGGCACTCGACAAGTTTGTCGTCACAATGAAACAAGACACTGTTTTTTTTTTTGATAATTTTACTTCAAAATCTCACCTACTTTCAACGCACTTGGGCCACATGTGCTGCAATGACTTTATTTCATCAGAAAAAAAAATTTCGTTGAGCTACAAATTGTTCATCATTCAAATTGAACTGTGTAGTTTTAGGACATATATATTTAATGAATAAGTTATATGACCGAACTTGGTGAGTTAATTTCAGAGTCTCCGTAGCGCAATTGGCAGAACGTTAAACCGATACTCGAGTGGTTCTGCGTTCGATTCCCATCGGAGGCATAAAACTTTTTCAATTTAAAAAAAACTTTGCACGCCGAAGGATATTTTCATTTAATATTTATTTTTTATATTTATATTTATTATATACATATATAAATATAAAAAGTTTTTTTAAATGCAGTTTCTAGCCCACATGCAATTTCAGCTGCAGAAGATAGTTTTGATTTTTTGCCCATATTTTGTAAATTGCACCACTTTTGCAAAATAAGACTCAACGCAACCTACCTAAAACTTCTTAGTTTTGAGAATGCTTTATTTCAGATACATTTTTTTTAAAGTAGCGCCTTATTAAATGTGTGTTTTTCTACAAAATCAAAATTGGGCTATTAAAATTTGGTCGCATGTGATGCAAAGTTTATTTGTTTTTGACCCTGTATAAGGTAACTTCATAAAATAAGTATTTTTGAAAACGTAGTTTGTGTCTGAAAGTAATACACCTTAATATTAAGACAACAAAGAACACAGTGTCTTCAGTAAAGTGTTTTTTAAGTGGAAAATAAATTTTAGTTTAACTTAACGTAAAGTTTATCCTTTTTCAACGATTTAATTTAAAACCCCTTTACTTTATTTTTTATTTTTTGACTTTCAGGCACAAAATATGTTTTTTAAAATACTGACTTATTTTAGGAAGTTACCTTATACAGGATCAAAAACAAATAAACTTTGCATCACATGCGACCAAATTTTAATAGCCCAATTTTGATTTTGTAGAAAAACACACATTTAATATGGCGGTACTTTAAAGAAATTGTATCTGAAATAAAGCCTTGTCAAAACTAAGAAGTTTTATGTAGGTTGCGTTGAGTGTTATTTTGCAAAAGTGATGCAATTTACAAAATATAGGCAAAAATCAATACTATCTTCTGCAGCTGAAATTTTTGCATGTGGGCTAGAAACTGCATTTAAAAAAACTTTTTTTAATAACTTTTTTCGATATTTTCAGAAATAACCCCACTTTTGAATTATTTTTTCGAAAAATTTGACAGATAATGCGAATCACGTGACTACTATTTTTTTGCTTAATTTTCATCTCGATTGAAGCAGAATAAAGCTATTAATTTAAAAAATCCCATATGATGCGAACTTTACTGGTGACACTGTATCTAAGATGCATCTGAATAAACGATTAATTGTATCTAAATGATCAATGGTCATGAGTGAGGCCTTTTCCCCTAATAACCTCCTCCCTCAGTTTGAAGTCGCTGGAGATTCCCAACTATATACAACTTTACTCTATGGTTAACACCCGGAACTGGTACATACCAAAAAATCTAGACTTACGACACGACATACTCAACCCATTTCACATTATCTGATACTAATCGCAAGTTATTGCTGCTGACAGAGTGTAAAAATTGTTCCTCTACACATTTAAGTAAAATTAGCTAAGGTATTTTAAAAATTAAAATTTTTAATTTGGTGGATAAAGAAACTTTCAATAAATTATTCATTCCTATTTACAATATTTGGCATTTGGTTACTAGTCACTGCTACCTTTTGTGAGTGGGACCTTTGATTGTCTGGCTCACATCTTGTGCGCAGATGTAAACAACTCTTATATTATATATTAGAGATAAGTTTGCGCTTATGTCGTTGAAACCGAACAGGCATGGAATAGCGCGGCGCAGCCCCATCCCAGAGTCGGCCCGTGGCGCCGCTGGTGAGTAAACTGATAACCAATTGACAATCAATATTTTATTTTATTAATTGATTAGTTTATAATGATGGTGAAATTTTAAATCACATACGAATTTGGTTTTTTTCTGCCTAGAGCTGACCGGAGTGTACACTAATGCTATTTTAAAAAGATATAACCTGAGTAATATTTAATAAATATTATATTGAGTCAGAAAAACAGTTTTATTATTACATACGCCTTTAATTGATAGATGCGAACAAAAATTATTTTTCCAGTTTTCATTTTTGTACCTATTAAATTAAAGGCTCCTGTTACTCCATGAGATGTTCGTTTTGTGTCTCAGCATGGTCATTATACGGGGTGCTATAAATTCTTCTATACCGTGTGTCCACGGAAGGTGGTTCGTCCCTCTAACTTTTTTGTTTTTCAAGATAATGGAATACAATTTGGGATATTTGTATACGATATAAAACTGCATTTTTTTGCAGGTGACTCAACATTAGGGAACTTCCGCTTTACCCGGAAGTGACATAAACCTTCGATTTTTAAATGGTTACATTTATTTTTCCTTTTTTTGACTCCATATGATATTCTAAATATAACGATCTGTCACTAGTAACTTTTTGTCGCCAAAAAAATAGTTTATTTCCAGATTTATTGTTTTATCTAGAGGGCTATGAATTCCTTAAAATCACTTATTTCAGTTCTCTAATCTTGGGGAAAAATACAAGTTTACTATTTTTGGTCCAATGCTATGTGCTGTGTAAAATTTAATCTTAAAGTTGTATAACTCATTTTTTTTAAACGGCAACATGGTGGCTCGTCGGGTTAAGAAAAAAGATTATTTTATTACGATTATTTTGATACCACACACTATTAGGTTTTAGAAAAGCTGCCATTAAAAAACTTTAAGACGTTAACTTGGAGCTTTCGTAAAATGAAGCATCTTTTTAGAATAAATTTAGATTTAAATGCATCAAGTAGCCTGTAACACATCGTTATATTTAGAATGTCATATGCAGTCAAAAAAAGGAAAAATATACCAGGTGTCCCCTTTAAAAAACGGTTAAACCGAAAGTTCCATAATGTTGAGTCACCTGTAAAAAAATGCAGTTTTATGTCGTATACCCAAATTTTATTCCATTATCTTGAAAAACAAAAAAGTTATAGGGGCGAACCACCTATCGTGGACACTCGGTATACATGGGGATCCCGGAAACAGCACGAGATACAAAGACGGTTACATTGAAGCAAAGTTGCGTAACTTGGGGATTGGGAATTTTGGGGAAAAGAAAATTGTACATATTTCGAATACTGTCGGCATATTCAAAAGATACATTTTAGGTGATCGTTATTCATTTTTTAAAATGTGCCATTTCCATTTTCTGAACTTTAAAATATTGGAGGTGTAAAAGCCTGAAATTTGTTGAAGAAATGTTTTGTCTGTCTGCAGACTATATTTTAAACTGTTAAGTATGTGATTTAACGGTTTCATTTTGTCTATTAATTTCGAGGTATAAGTACCAATTGGTGTGTTAAAATTCTTATTTTGAAAATCACTCTCGTGTATAGTTGCTTATCTAATAACCTATTTAATAATAATGCCAAAATGTATGGCCATGCCATCCATATCCTATGAAGTTATTTATACGTCGCCATATTTCGTTTTTCATTTTTTTTTTGCAACTTTGCCAAACAAAATGGAAAATTCCTTGAATTTTGGAAAAAAAAAAATGTAAAAGCATAAAATTACCTGTATTTTTCAATAAAAATGTCAAAAATTTTCTATAAATTCTTAACCGTAGGGATAGAAAGACAATTTCAAAGTAGTTAAAATTTTATATAATGCAGTGTGTCCACCGATAGTGTTTGGAAGAGGAAAAACATTTTTATCGGTAGGTATAGAAGGAAAAGTCATTCCTTATAAAAATGTCTGCTTGTGCTGAAACTACAATTTCAACTTTTAGATTTGCGATTACTATACAGGGTTCGTCAGAAACAAAAGTTTTTGTTTTTTTGGATTTTTTTTCAATTCTAATTTTCAATTCCTTTTGATAATTGGCTAAATTGTAGTTTCAGCACAAGCAAAATTCATTTAAAAAATCGAAAATTAGAATTAAAAGAAAAATCCTAAAAAGTAAAAATGTTGTTTTTGACGAACCCTGTATAGTAATCGCAAATCTTTTATTCGAAATTGTAGTTTCAGCACAAGCAGACGTTTTTTATAAAAAATGTCTGTTTCTTCTATACCTACTAATAAAAAAGTGTTTCCTGTTCCAAACTCGATCCGTGGACACACTGTATATATAAGAAACACCCTATATTTATTAGGCTTATCCTATAGATATTTTACTTATATTTTTTTCTTCGTTAAGTCATCCCTATATGTAAATTCACTAGTTTTGCCAGTATTTCGTTTTTTTTTTTCGTAGAGCCTAATAAATATTGGGTTTTGTATTTTAAAATTCTATATATTCCAATGTCAACACACCCTGTACAAAAATTTAACTATTTTGCGAGCCCTATACTTAAGAGTTTATAGAAAACTTTCGATTTTAGATTTTTTAATTGAGAAATACAGGTAATTTTATTCTATCGTGTTTTTCCAAAATTTAAGATTTTTGTTTGGCAATATTGGAAAAAAATTAAAAGTCAAATATATTGCCTTATGGATCATTTTATCGGGAAACCAAAAATGCTAAAATATGTAGGGTGTTCCATTTAAAAATTTGTATATTTTTATTGTCCTGCTTTCTGTACATTTAAAAATAAGTTTAGTACATATATTTAATTAAAACTAACAACTTTTGTAAAAAAAAATTGTTGGATAACTCGCCTATATATTACTTTGTCGCACAAATGGGCCACAGTCTATATACATACGTGGTTGTTAAACAAAATTAGCAATTAATTCGCCTATAACATTATTAGTGGTTTTATTTTTAAACCTATGCCTAAAACAAATATTTATTAACACCAAATTGTTACTTGTACATTGAAATCTATATTGTTTTATCTTAATTAGGTATTTTTATTAGTTAAAAACGTTAGTGTTAGTTAGCTGCCTTCCGTATTTGTAAGTTACGGAAACGCGGTTTCGTTTAATATCGTTTCGGTCCCAGTTGGGGTTCTCATCGAATTTTGAAGATATAGGCAAGTTGTTGGGATGTTATTCGCCTCTAGCCTCTAGGATCCTTGCATCAGCATTGTTTTGAAAGTAAGTTTTTCACTGAAAGTTGTTTTAGGTTTAATTCTAGCTATAACTTCTTAGTATTTAGGTTTTTTATTTCTCGATATTAATGTAAAGAAACACAGGCCACGTTCAAAAAGTGTTTTGCATTATCGTTTTGCGATAGTGCTTTTGATGGCGCAAAATTGGTGCTTGTATTGTAAAGTATGTGTTTATAAATAAAGTAATGTTTGGTTATTCCAAACAGAAAACAATTGGAGTCTTAACGAATTCGCATGGTATATCTTTAAGACCCAGTTTTTTACATTGATGTTAAGTTTACCAGCCAGATAAATGAACGATAGCGCTACAATTATAGCTTATAAGAAAAAGATTGACATATATATATAATATAGACTGTCCGCGGATAGGGTTTACAATAGCACAAATCGAGGCATAAATGGATGAATTTCATTTTTCGGGAAAAAGTCATTCTTAATAAAAAGTTTTGCTTGTAGCAATTCACGAAGAGAAAATTTTGATTTTTTATACAGGGTTCGCAAAAACTTCAAAAACATGATTTTTCTACAAGTGTAAACTACCTTTATTTTTTATTTTTGACCAAAATGCTAATTAAAAACCTTATTTAGAATAACGTTTGTAATTTAAATCCAAGATTTAAAATAAATCTTTGATTTTTTTAGTTTTTTTAATTTTTAGATGTAAATGAAAATTTTGCTGCTCAATAAAAATATTAATATAAAATTTTATTAGACTATATTTTCATAATGGGTGGTGGGTATCTTATTTTAAAATTTTATATGCATTCCTACCATCTTTTGTAAAAACAAGGATTTTTTTTACCTTTTTCTTACTTTGCTTTACGTATGGGGCAAATTTGAAGTTGTCAAATAGAATTTGATGTGTTTTGAAAATGTTGACCTTACAACAAAGGGTTTATTTAGTTCAATGTTACGGTGCGGGCGAAAGTTCTTACAACTTTGTGATAGAGAAATTTAATCAAAGATACCCTAACGTTTACGTCTCAAAAATGGGACTTCATAAATTATTAAGAAAATTTCAGCGAACTGGTTGTTTCCAATTTAAAAAAAAAACTATGATCAGAATGACGCAGCTTCCCTAATCGTATTGCAGTATGTTGCTGACAATCCTACCCTTTCATTAAGAAACCGAGCTCAAGAACTTTATGTATTAAAAAAACTCATATTCAGTATATTTAAAAGGCAAACGAAATATTCCCATTTAAGCCAACTTTTAATCAAAAGCGAATTGTTGAAGCTGTTACAATTTTCATTGAAAAAATTCAAAGAAGTTTTGACCACATTCGTTTACAGCTGGAAAAATGTGTTTGAAAAGCAAATTATGATATTATTATTTGTTGTTATTTTAAGATTTTTTTGTGTTATTTCCGGGGTCATTTCATTTGTGAAATTAAAAATACATATTTCTGGTCACACCAAAAATCAGTTGCTGTGTGAAACTTTTTGAAACCCCTTCATCATTAATAATGTATTTCGACCGCTAATGCTGCTAGTCATTCTAAATAACTTTTCTAATTGGCATTTTGGTCAAAAATGAAAAATAAAGGTAGTTTACTCTTGGAGAAAAATCATGTTTTTGAAGTTTTTGCGAACCCTGTATAAAAAATCAAAATTTTCTCTTCGTGAATTGCATTTTTTCTACAAGCAAAACTTTTGATCAAGAATGACTTTTTCCCGAAAAATGAAATTTTTCATCCATTTGTTTTGTAAATCCTAACCGCGGACAGTCTGTATATATCCTGTTGGCAACCTAATCAGCCAGACAAAAACGCGACCTTAGGCCGACAGTATAATGTGTCTGTTTATCTTTTTCTTATTAGCTCTATTTGTTGCGCTATAATTGTCATTTATTTGGCTGGCTTCATACTGGAGTTGCAAAGTACTTTTTGTACATGGTACACAGAAAATATGCAATTTTTTTTATTAACAATGACGTGTTTTCGAGAGAATCCAAATTTTGTCGTGATGGTGCTATTCGAAAATTTACGTTTTGACTTAGAAACGGTGAGTTAAATGTTAATTTTCCTTAGCCATGTTAAAACTACCATTCGACAACCTGTCAAAAACGTTAAGATGTATAATTCGAATACTATAGGCCCTAGAAAATAAAATAATTACCATCATTTGCCATTTTTTAGTTACTCAATGCACTTTTTACATACATTTTTAAGGGCATTGGTGCTTATAAGGGGTGATTCATTTAGACTTTTTTTTTTTATTGTAAATAAAACATATAAAATGGAATTAAATGGTGGAATCTTTATTATGAGCTGAAAGAACAATCTTTGACATTTATTTTTTGAAAATAATTTCGTTTAAATCCTGGCCGCGACTACGCCGTACGTGGTCCATTCGGAAGGTCCAATTTTCGATCACGCTTTCTAGCATTGCGACCGGTATCTGCCGAATTACGCGAGTAATGTTGGCTTCTAAGTCCTGAATCGTAGCTGGCTTATCGACGAAGACTTTTGATTTTACATAAGCCGAAAGAAAAAGTCCAAGGGTGTGATATCTCACGATCTAGGCGGCCAGTTGACAGGTCCAAAACGCGAAATTATCAGCTTACCAAACTGATTTCTTCAATAAAGCTATTGTTTCGCGCGCTGTGTGTGCCGTAGCTCCGTCTTGCTGAAACCAAATGTCGCCGACATCACGCGGCACACATGGCGCGCCAAACAATAGCTTTATTTAAGAAATCAGTTTGGTGAGCTGATAATTTCGCGTGGACCTGTCAACTGGCCGTCTAAATCGTGTGATATCACACCCTTGAACTTTTTTCTTTCGGCTTATGTCAAATCAAAAGTCTTCGTCGATAAGCCAGCTACGATTCAGGACTTAGAAGCCAACATTACTCGCGTAATTCGGCAGATACCGGTCGCAATGCTAGAAAGCGTGATCGAAAATTGGACCTTCCGAATGGACCACGTACGGCGTAGTCGCGGCCAGCATTTAAATGAAATTATTTTCAAAAAATAAATGTCAAAGATTGTTCTTTCAGCTCATAATAAAGATTCCACCATTCAATTCCATTTTATGTTTTATTTAGAAAAAAAAAAGATCTAAATGAATCACCCTTTACCTTTACAATTCATCATTGTTTCGGTGATTAAATCACTTTGAACCTTTTTCTTTAATATCGGTCTTCTTTTCTTTGTAGTAATGAACTACAATTCCAATGTTATACCATTAACTCGGAAAATTGTAGATATTTCTTTTAAATTTATTTCTTATTTGCCAATGAAACTCTGTATAATATTTAGTATCTTTTGTCTTAAAATAACATAATTACAAAGAGAAGTGCAAAACCCGATATTAAAGAAAACGCGTAACAAATTGAATAATCGCCAACAGCGCCAATGCTCTTTAACTGCTGAATAAAAAAGAGCAAAATGATTTTAACAAATTACGTATTACGAAGATTCAAGTTTATTTAACATATGCTATAAATTTACGTATTAGCTCTAAGAAAATGAAATAAAGAGTAACGGCCGTTAGGATTGCTGAAATTTAGTGATCTTTACACTTCCAACATTGCCTATATACAGCGTGTCCAGAGAAGTTCTAGACATATGGGAATTTTCTTTATTGTTGATTTTACGAAAAAAAGTTATTCTTTATAAAAAGTTCTGCTTGATGCGCAAATATTATTAACATATCAAAACTTAAGATATCATGTACAGGGCGGCAAAAAAATATAGAAACACAGAATTACGTTAAGAGGGAAGTACCCTCGATTTTTATTTTAGAACAAATTATTATAAGAAAACTTTACTAAGGACTACAAAACGCGGTCAGATACAATTTTTCGTTGAAATATTCTAATTTACAGGGTACCATAAAAAAATCTCTTGTTAATAAGTCGAAAAATCTCCAGTCGTCTTCAGGTGAATACTCGAAAGAAGTCGAAAAATATTAAATGATTTTTGACTAACATGTCAATATTTGTTACTATAGTATTGCACATAGTTGTTGCGAAATTGTTGCAGGTAAAAATTAAAGAAAAAAAATAAAAAAATATTTTGCAAAGGCTTCTTGATGGTACCCTGTAAATTAAAATATTTCAACGAAAAATTATATCCGACCGCGTTTTGTAGTCCTTAGTAAAATTTTCTTATAACAATTTGCTCTAAAATAAAAATTAAGGGTACTTCCCTCTTAACGTAATTCTGTGTTTCTATATTTTTTTGCCGCCCTGTACATGATATATTAAGATTTGACACGTCAATAATATTTGCGCATCAAGCAGAACTTTTTAAAAAGAATAACTTTTTTTCGTAAAATCAACAATAAAGAAAATTCCCATATGTCTAGAATATCTCTGGACACGCTGTATTTTTTCAAAAATCATCAACATTTTAACTAACTTTGTATTAAAGACCCATTGTAAATAGCCAGTCTTTTCAAGGTGGTTAAGGTTTTTTTTATGTAAAGTCCACTGGTGTCAAATTAAACAGAGTTTGCAACCAGTATTTAATTTACATATATTTTTTATGAGAAAGTATAATCACTAACCAAATTTCTACTGAACTGGGTTTAAGTATGGAGGGCTTTAGAAAGGAGTCCGATCGAAAATGGCTGTTCTTTAAATTTACGTCCCTGTTTAGTAGTTAGTTCGCTGTTTCCCGGTCGCGGCGCAGTGATCGTCAAGTGTTTGACTTTTTACAGGTTTTGATAGACGTCAGCGGTATTTTTATCCAATAATTAATAAAATAAGCTTTATTAGATATAATATATACATATCTCAGCCTGTAGAGGGTTTTAGTTAACTAAATTCAATAAAACAGTTGATTATCCCATAAGAACCCATGCATTTTACAGATTTAAAGGAACACATGCGCCCCTGACGGCCATTTTAAAGTTGCTTTACCGATCCAAAACTTTGCCCGAAACCAATGTATTGCGATCGGACTCCTAACCTAAAGCCCTCCATAGGTAGGCAGCCATTTACATCTACAATCAAGAATAAGCAAATCTTATTCAATGAAAAAAAAATATTTACTAGTTAATAATGCTAGACCATTTATAAAAAAAATATTATTTTGTAATGACTTTTTTTTAATTACAAACTAAAAATATTTTCCATAACTTCCTTAAGAAAAATTTAAATCGTTGGTGCTGATTTATTCCGAATCATAAATAAATAAATAAAAAAAATCCATTATTTCATTTGCTTACCTTTTTTAACTGGGTTTGTACTGTACTTCTTTGTAATAATGTGTCATGTTAAAAAAGTATTTTCAGTTTTCCACTATAACGGTGTGAACTTTCAACTACTTGCCTAGTTACATACAGACTTACAAAAACGTATTTTAATTAAAGACATCTTACAACCTCTTACCTCAAACTTTAAAAATGTTTATACAACAAGTTTTTTTAAAAGCATCACATACCAAGTCCCTTACTTAGTGCTATTATTACGAAAATTTATAGCAATACCGAAATTTGTCTTCGCCGATTAAGGGTAATATATTTGGTTTTCTGTGGTTTATAATCTAATTGGTGCGGGCAAGCCCTTTGCTTACATTCGTTTTTAAGAAACTAGTATTTATTTTCTGTAAAGAGTAAGTGAAATGTTCCATATTATATTATTGTGTTGAGTATGCAAAAAATATGTTATGTAAATTTTTTCAGTGCATTTGCCCAAAAAATCACTTTATAGTACTTCAAATGCCGAGAAGAAGATTTTCGAAGTCGCACTGTATCGAAGCTGGTATGATTTTTAATTTATTTGTATGTGGTTTTAGTTATCAGTTTGTGGAATGGAAAAATGGTTTCCAACGTGTTTATTTCGGTTTCTTTTTAGAAACAAGAGGAAGAGAGGGAGGTGAAAAAGAAAGAGAGGAATCGCGAACAGGAGAAGTCTCACTCCCGGTCACCTACACCCAAACGCACTAAGGAAAAGGAGGAGAAGCGAGAGAGAAAAAAGAGATCTCGATCAAGGTAAAAAATGTTGAAAAAATATTTTTAAAATGTGTTCATTTCTTACTACTAGGTGGTAAAGTTACAAGAGGCATGACAATACGATTTTTTTGATCTGTTTTTCCTGCAATTTTTTATCGTCTACAAGTTAACGTCCCCTGAGATCCTTTTTTAAATTACTGAATAAAAAGAAGTTAGACGGGTGGCCTAACTCGAGAAAGTTACACTCGCGGAGAAGGGGCTGAACTGGACCGTTTTGTGAAATCGCGTATTGTGAAAAAATAGGGCATTTTTGTGACTCAAACCAGGTCGTTTTTGATCAGTAGTAGTCAGTAATTTTGTTAACGTATTACCGTAGGTAACTGTTGTTATTGCGGTGTCCTTTGGCATGTATAATAAGAATAACTTCTGCATGGTCCCAAACGGTGGTTGCGGGGATTTTCTTTTGTCCCGGAGTAGATTTCCCAAGCCATTGCATTGACACTAATTTTATTTTGGATTTCGGTGATGTAGTCAAATATCAACTCCTTTCAGTATTTTAGATAACCACTGTTTTATGGGTCAAGGCACATTCTATAATATGTATATACCGGGTGTCCACGGAAGGTAGTTCGCCCCTCTAACTTTTTTGTTTTTCGAGATAATGGAATACAATTTGGGGGATTTGTATACGACATAAAACTGCATTTATTCACAGATGACTCAACAATATGGAACTTCCGGTTTAACCGGAAGTGACAAACTTTCGATTTTAAAATGGGACACCTGGTATATTTTCCTTTTTTTGACTCCATATGACATTCTAAATACAACTATGTGTCATTTGTCACCAAGAAAATTTTTTTTCCAAATTTATGTTTTATCTAGAGGGCTATAAATACCTTAACATCACTTATCTCAGTTCTTTAATTTTGGGAAAAATACACTTTTACTATTTTTGGTCCAATGCTATGTGCTATGTAAAACTTAATCTTTAAAGTTGTATAACTCATTTTTTGTAAACGGCAACATGGTGGCTCGTCGGGTTAAGAAAAAAGATGATTTTATTACGATTATTTTAATAATTGACATGCCAACAGCCTCTGCCAAAGTAAATTAGTTTGTTCTTTAAAAAACATGGAAAATAATAATTTTACAAGGAGTAAAAAAGTTGATATGTTATTATTATCAGGCTCATTTCGCATTTTCGGAACCAGTTTTGATTATCTAATAGTGCCGGGTTGGATGACGCCGATTACAATATCTTTGTGCGTAAAGTCCTGCACCATCGGTTGAATTCTTTCAACATTATTCAAACACTGATAACATATCAACTTTTTCACTCCTTCTAAAATTATTATTTTCCATGTTTTTTAAACAACAAACTAATTTACTTTGGCAGAGGCTGTTGGCATGCCAATTTTCTTCAAGGCATGATTTTGTTTTAGCAGTTTTGCTGGTCACAGGCTACTTGATGCATTTAAATCTAAATTCATTCTCAAAAGATGGTTCATTTTAGGAAAGTTCTAAGTTAACTTTTTAAAGTTTTTTAATCGCAGCTTTTCTAAAACCTAATAGTGTGTGGTATCAAAATAATCGTAATAAAATCCTCTTTTTTCTTAACCCGACGAGCTACCATGTTAGTTGCCGTTTAAAAAAAATGAGTTATACAACTTTAAAGATTACATTTTACATAGCACATAGCATTGGACCAAAAATAGTAAAATTGAGCGAGGCGCTGAGGTAACGTCGTCAAACGTCACCAGCATAAGCGATCCCCTCTCTTTAATCGAGAGATGGTTTCTCCATGCGTTGTTCACGCCGGCAATACTGATTGATCTGTTGTCCTTATTGCGGACATCTAAACATATTATGTACTCTCTCATACTCGCATAAAATGCCACTATAACTTGGAGTACGGCATATATGTTTATTTATATTGAATTCCTGATAAGAAAAAAATAATTTTAAACGTTTAGCTTGTAGAAAGTAAAATAAACTAGAATTAAAATCTCTTACAGAAAACATGTCAACAGTTTAAGTAAACCTTTAATTTCTTTTAGGACTCATGAACGAAGTCGCGAACGTGAACGCGAGCGTGAGAAAGAACAACGAGAACGAGACAGGGACCGAGAAAGAGAACGGGAACGAGAAAGGGAGAGAGAAAGAGAACGTGACCGCGACCGGGAAAGGGAAAGAGAGCGAGAACGGGAGAAGGACAGAGATCGAGATAGGGAAGAAAGACGACTGGATAAGCTCAGCACTAAGGAGCTTCTGCGGGAGAAAGAGATGGAAGAGGAAAGTAAAGAAAAGAAAAAAGCCGAGCGAAGGGCTAGGGAGAAGGAGGCTGCTTATCAAGAAAGGCTAAGGTAGGTGTTAAGTTTACAGCTGATATAGCGAGTTTGTCCAAGAGAACTTTTGTTTGTAAAGATAGCAAATAATTTGATAAGATTTTTTAAAATTAAGTTTTGTTAGATCTATATCCTTAGGGCCTAAAATACTTGGAATTGAACAACACAACTATTAACTCTTACCTTAAATTTAATAAAATTGTAATATGCAAAATTTAAATTCATATTATTCTTGGAGAATTTTTAGCTAAGATAATCTCTGGAGTACTTTAAATTGTTTTTAAATTATACCAGCCGAAACGCAGCCTTTTTTCTTTGAAATTTTTTTTGTTATTATTAGGTTGGGTCCTAGTACAATGATTTTAAACTTTAATTAACACTTTTAACGACTTTTATAACATAATAATTACATGGGCTCAAATGATTTTCACACATCAAAGTTATCTGGTAAGTAAATCAAGAACAAAAATAGGAAGTCCAATTTACCGAAATATGTTGTATGAATTTATTTGTCGTCAACTGAAGTAACCTAACATTTTTTTAAGGATATGGGAAACAAGGGAAAGAAGAAAGGCCAAAGAATATGAAAAAGAAAGGGAAAGAGAACGACTGAAAGAAGAAGAACGAGAACGTGATGCTAAGCGTCTTAAAGAATTTTTGGAAGACTATGATGACGAACGAGACGATGTCAAATATTATAAGTAAGTATTATTAAAATTATTAATGCAGAAGGCTTTTAATTAACAATTTTATTTTTATAACATTAAAAGCATTCAGCCTTTTTATGTATCTCACACTTAGTTAGATTAATTAAATTAATATATATCTTTATTCTCAACCAACTTAAAAAAGTTTATTACAGAGAATATAACACCAAATATACAATATATAAATTCACAAATAAAAAAAACCATCTTTAGTAACTATTAATAACTCCATCGAAATTATTCAAAAAAAAAATATATAATAACCATTTACAAAAAAAAAATTTATATAATATAATACGTTAAAGTTAGTTCAGTTTTAAAAATTCACAGATCTTGCATCTTACGCAAGTATCATAGGCGTATTGAAAATACCTACCACATAATATTACTTAAAAAACCGGATTGCATTTATTTGTTGTAAACATCCGAAGGGACACTTTCGGATTCAAAATCTCCCATATTTAAATTATTTTTGGCCAACGCTTTGTATACAATAGAAAATTAGACGGCAATAATGACGTTGTCAAAATCGAAATTGAAACAATCAAAAATGCGGTTATCATGATATCGACTAACATGGACACCTGAAAATTTTTAAAATTACGAAAATGTCTGATATCAATGAAATTTAGACGAATAAAATCTATTTGCACTGTCGTAGATTAAATTTTGAATAATACACGTTCGATATGAACTTTGTTAATGAAACTTGTGCAATTAAACCACTCGGCTGACGCCTCGTGGTTTAACGTTGCACACATTTCATTGTAGTGTTCATATCGAACTAGTATCATTAATAACTATAATGTAAGAATATAGAACAATAATAAAGATAATCTACTTTTTATTATATCCAAATAAAGTTAATATACTTATTCAAAATTCAAACACACAGTATAATATTTAAATAGTATTAATATTTGGTCTAAATAAACATCCTGATAAAGCCGACGGGAGATCCCGTAACATGAAAGTAGGTACTGGCCGATTCAATACTAACTACTATATAACTGTTCTCTCTCCCGGCCATATCTTAATATCAACAAATATAATAATAAATGCCGTCATCGATCATGTGCTGCTCGGATCACCGCCGTGTTCTTTTGCCAAAGTCCTAGCCTAAACAAATCACACCCATATCAAATAACATAATAATATTATGCTCTAGCGTGACGCTTCCTGCATGTCGTTAATTTTTCGTGAAATATACCCGTATATACGCAAGCAGTAGTATTTTCAATACTAATAGTAATAATATTTGGTCTAAATAAACATCATGTTAAAGCCGACGCCGCTTGTGTTTATTTATGTCCTTAATTTTGGGCTATGCAACCTTGACCTACCCACACCGCAGACGAGGTCGAGTCTAGCGTGACGCTCTTGCATGTCGTTTATTTTTCATGAAACAGACCCGTATATAGGAACCGAGTAGTATTTTCAATACTAAAAATATCTTTTTAGTGATTTTAAAAGTCCATAATTTTGATATTTCTTTAATTTTTTTTCGGCAAACTGTTGTAAATTGTTATTCCTTTAATATTGATTTTTGGCCAAAAGTACTCTTTACCATTGGTGTTTGAATATGATGATTTTGTCTCGTGATGTGAATAATGTTGGTCGAAGGAAATATTATATTTGATTGTTTTTCTTTAATAATAATAGAGTGTATTAGAATGCCTAGTTTTAATTTATAAAGCTTTTCTAAATTTAAATATCCATTTGGTTCATACAAATTTATAGTTGGTTCTTAAAAAGGAAGTTTATGTATGCATTTAATTATTTTGTTTTATAGTTTTTTTAATGGCTAAATTGTAGTTAAATTCGCTGGTCCCCAAATTGAAATCATATACTGTAATTTTAAATAAACCAAGATAATGTTAAGATAACATTATTGACTTCCAAGTGTCACAGCTAACCGGCCAAAAATTGTATAGGTCCCTTTATAGCTGGTCAGTTGTCACTCGTAATTTAAATTGCAAAAAAAGAGATGACTAATAATAATTGTATTGGTATTTTTAACTGGAAAGGTATATAATAACAATTATTTAGAAATCTTTAAATGTGCATTTTCAATTTTTAGAGGAAGGGAACTGCAAAGACGAGTAGCTGAAAGACTCAAAGAAGCAGAATCTGATACTAAAGATAGGGTAAAAGAAAAAGAAGAGACTGAGGAGTTGAGGAGGAGGATATTCGCTGAGGAACATGAAGATCCTAATGAAGCGTTTGAAAAGGTAAGTCTTTATTGGAGTGATTCAGCATATAACTACTTCACTATAATAAAAACGGAGGTCCCTGACTAAATCTATATCTCGGGACAATAGATTTACACTGTGTCCACGGATAGAGTTTGATAAAGGAAAAACCTTTTGTTAGTAGGTATTGAAGAAAAAGTAATTCGTTATAAAATCATCTGCTTGTTCTGAAACTACAATTTCGAATATCAGATTTGCGATTACTATACAGGGTTCGTCACAAACAACATTTTTAGTTTTTTAGATTTTTTTTTCAATTTCTTGATTTATTAAAAAAAATTTGCTTGTGTTGAAACTACAATTTCAACTATCAGATTTGCGATTACTATAAAGAATTCGTCAGTTGTTTTTTGGATTTTTTTTTCAATTCCTTTTGATTACTGGCTAAAATCATCACTTTGGAAACAAATGGATTAGAAGGTACCTATCCTATGGTCCAATTCAGTTGGCACGTTGGAGTCCGGATCTCACAATTATCGACTTTTATTTATGGGGATACCTGAAGCCACATGTGTATAAAACCAATTGCAATAATAACTTAGATCTCTTGAAAGATAAAATAAGGGTAGTTACTGCAAATATCTCAATACAGCAAGTTAGGAACTGTTATCGGGAATTCAGATGTCGAGTTGAACTATGCGCTAACTCGGTGGTACCACGTTTGAATAAAATTTTTATGATTGAATGAATTAAAGAAATATGACATGTAAGGCCCTTTGCACACATTCTCGGCGACCGTCCTAACGGCACCGTTTATACGGTTAAGGGATTAGGCAGCATAAAGTCGCCACAGTGGATCTTTTCCCGTGCGTCATCAATCAACGATCAGGACTCAACGTGGTTAATAACTCTGCATCCTTATTTATTACAGTAACAAGTTTGAATAAAAGCATGAAAGAACGTCTCCAAGATTCCGCAATAATATAACGTGCTAGACAAGAATAAAACTATAAACGTCAATTAATTACTTTTTTTATTTGTTTAGTTGATTGCCGTTGTATTTTAGAACGTCATTGTCGTCAACCTTATTTTGATCTGCCAATCTAATTCGTATTTTGTAAATTTGTGTGCGTTAAAACTGTTCCTTTTTCTTAAAATAGTTCTTTTTAGAGCTAATTATACCCACCATCTGTTTTGGCGGTAAGTATTTATGGATTTTTATAATACCTAATTTATTTATTTTAAATATTCTAACCGTGAAAGTTCTTTGAAAAGTTTACGGCAAATGAAAGGATGTCAAAAATTTGACTTTTGCGATTTTAATAGTCAATAAAACACCAAACTTTCTAGATTTTAAGCTTTAAAAATAGTATTAAATGTATTAACATTTGTTTGTCAATTTCTTTTAGATAATAGAGAATGCCGGGCAAAACTTAAAATAAATAATAATTTTTCGGGATATTATGTAGGTACGTCGAACGGTAGGCAGGCACGTCCATTTTATGAACTTAGACTTAGTTTTGACTTTTTTCGTCTCGTAATTTTGATTTGATTTATACGATTTTGATGACGTAAAAGTGATGACGCACGGGAAAAGATCCACTGTGGCGACTTTATGTGACCTTTCACACGCACCGGCACCGTGTACACGGTTCCGTTCCACCGCGATGTCACCGCGAGCCCCCACTATAATTCACGGCGACCGTTACCGTGTTGGCGGAGAGACATGCCCAGTAGAGTTTAAGATTTAATTGGTGCTTGCACATGCACCGCGCTTACGATATTTTCTTGGTTCATTGGCGGGAACATATTGTTTTATTTCGTATATTTTATGATAATCGTATTTTTCGTAATGGCAGTAGATATAGATATGGATATGCTTATATCGTTGGTGGAAGCAAGGCCGGTTATTTGGGACAAAACAAGTTCTATAATATAAGGACAGAAACTGCACAAGAAGTGCCTGGAAGGAAATATTTTTGGAAGTCGATCCTGATTTTGATTGTAACAGCCAACATTTCCATAGGCTGTATGCACTCTCTCATAAATGTATCTTGACGTGGAAGCGATTTTTTTAATCGTTCGTGTAGGTCATCAAAGCTGGATATGGACATCCTAAAATAGTTGAAAAAGTTTTTTTTTTCGTCTTCTCTCAACTGACCAAATAGTACAAAGAATGCACCGAATTGTTTCCTTCCCATATTGATGGGATGAACCCACAAAATTCTGTTTCGTGCCTTTCTTTGTTTTTTTGAGACGCATGGTCGCATGTAAGACATTTAAATCGCCACAGAACGTCTATGATCCATATTCGAATCAAAATAGAATCAAACTGACGAAAACCGTGCATGTGTGCAAGGATAACACGAACGCGGTAAATCGCGTAAAAGGTGCCGTTAGGACGGTCGCCGTGAGTGTGTGCAAAAGGCCTTATAATAAAAATACTTTAAAAGTAGGCAAATTAAAAAATGTCTTGTTAGAACAAAATCCTTACTCGGTCAGGTATAAAATCATATTCGGGGGTAAGTGCACAAGTGCATCAAAATTACCGATAATTTTTGAATGAAATGTGTTTTTTTATAATTGCAAGAGTTTGCAATTTGTAAAAAAAACACATTGAATAAAAAAATTATCTGGTTATTTTTATGCACGAGTGTAATTTATTTGAATATTTCCCAAATTAATTAAGAACTCGAATCAAGTAAATTTAAATATTTTATTTAACAAAAAATACTAACAATAAAATTAAAATGCTTAAAAATTACAAGAATTGCAATGAAAAGTACAATTATTGTAATTAACAATATTTTGCTTTGAATTCGTCGACATGGTGGTTGATGCAGTCAACGAGCGAGAGCTTATTTCGGCGGGGGACTCTCTTGAGCTTGACGGTTGGTCATTGTCCCGCATTTTTTCAATCAAAAGCATATGGTGGTTCTCATCCATCTGAATGTAAGGCGTCAGTGACTTGGTATTTGAGTGTCCACTTAGTTTAATTAACTGTTGTTCTCCAACACCTTTTTTGGCAAGTTTTGATACGGCGGTTGCTCGTAAGCTATGATTCGTCAGTTTGATATTTTTATTGGCGAGGCCTGACTTTTCCGCTTGTGTAGAGGTCCATTTATTCATCAAATTTCGTCAATTATAATTAATTATTAATATTTTCAATTTTCTGTTATTTTCTGCACTATTTCGAGGATAGATTCTTCGCCAAAACGAGACATTTTTGTAGTAAAATTACGTCTACGGAAAAGTTCAATAGCGTTGTTTACAAAAAACAAAAAAATTTACGTTGCCACGGGTTATCCCAATGCAAAAAGATAGTTATTAACAATTCTTGACAAAATGAAAGGAAATAATTCGTTGACATTGACTTTTTTGTCTGCTGTCACTCAATAAGATGACGTTAATTGTCAGAATATTACATTTTTTGACGTTTGTTAACAATAAAATCCCGCTTTGACGTTTCGCCAACAATATAAACTTGCGATGCAATTTTCGATTACTGGCAGTGCTGTTTTCAGCTATAATAACCCTAGGACATTGATAATGGACGAGATAATTTTAGTCGAAAGCACGTTGCCTGGTAATAACCCGACGCTGAAGGCGGAGGGTTGTTACCTTGGTTACGTGCTTGAGATAAAATTATGAGGCATTGGTCAATGTCCGAGGGATATTCGGTCAGAAAATTTTTTGATAAATATTTGATAAAAAAATAAAATTTCTCGCAACCAAACAATTATTTATTTATTAAAAGCACAATTTGTAAAGGTGCAGTTATTAAAATTTAACGTAACATTTGATTCGCTATTTTTTTCTACTATAGAAGATCCATTACCACGCATAGTATTAATAATCTTATAGTGGTGTTCTTGGTCGATGTTTAAGTATGGTTTTATAGAATTTGGATTGTTATGACCAGTGATTTTCAGCAATTGTTGTTCTTGCACACCTTTTTTTGCCAATTCGCTAACAGCAGTTGACCTGTTTGAATGGTTTGTTATTTTTTGTCCTTTATATTCAGGCCGATAGCTTCAGCAGACGATTTTGTCCATCCATTAATAGTATTTTTTCCAACAGGGACATTATCGTACCAACTATCGGTTTCCGTTTTCCAGTGTCGATTTGGTTTTAAGAACAGCCGTGGTGAGGTTATATGTACGCCTCGTTTTGATGTCAATTTATGAAACAGGCGTACAGGGCATCTTTGACTTTCACTATTGACAATCAACCATTTACTACTTGTACAGCTTTTTGAACCGCCTTGGCAAGTTTTACTGAACACTGGATTATATTCAATACGATTTGTTGGAGAACCATCGTTATTTTTTTCGATTTGAAAAAAATCCAGGAGACATGCAACTGCTTCGCCTCCTCTCCACGCTAATTCTACTGCAGCAATAGGGTAGAATTTACGCATAAGACCTTCAGGGGTATTTTCATTCCAGAACAATATTATTTGGTTTACTTCATATAGACTTAACGAAACTGAACTGGTCTTACGTTTACATGGATCTGCTTGTAATTTCTTTCTGGTTGCATCGCGGGCATCTCGGGCTGGTTTAAATACTATGCTGTTAAACGGGTCAATCATAATCTTATATTCATTATAGTACTTTTTACGTTCTACGTTCCACATAGTCTTTACCGTTGCTTCTTTGAATTCAGTCCCATCTTTTTTTCTCATATTAACCGCCCAATCTTTCAGTTTCATTGCCAGCTCTTCTACGCTTCTATGTTTATTTAACTCGTATTTGCGTTCACAGCAAAACTCCATAAATATTCCCCACGTGTATTTGTGACTGTTTCTGGTATTTTTTGGGATTGTTTCATTAACTAGCGCGTTAGTGCAATTAAAATTTCCATTGCCAAAACGTGACATTTTGAAATTTATATAGTTATAATATAAACTGTCAAAGTATTGGTGTCATAATAAATGATGCCTGGGTGTCATAGTGATTGAAAACTACCCGGAGTGTTGTTTTCACTTAAATGTTGATATGATTGGGTGATTTATGTAAGATGATAAAGAATAACAAAATTTAATTGGCTGTTTGAACTGTCAAAAAATGTTCGCTGTAATTTTGCGAAAATTGCATTTCTCTTATGGGAACTTTAACATATGAGGGAAATATTCGCTGTAATTTTGCGAAAATTGCATTTCTCTTATTGGAACTTTAACATATGAGGGAAATATTCGAACTAAGAAAGCAACAATAGTTGTTTTTATTTTAAACGAAATCCAAAAAACTAAAAATGTTGTTTCTGACGAACCCTGTATAGTAATCGCAAATCTGATATTCGAAATTGTAGTTTCAGTACAAGCAGACGTTTTTGTAAAGAATGATTTTTTCTTCTATATCTACTAATAAAAAAGTTTTTTTCTCTTACAAACTCTATCCGTATATACTATGGAGGGCTTTAGGAAGGAGTCCGATCGAAAATGGTTGTTCTTTAAATTTACGTCCCTGTTTAGTAGTTAGTTCGCTGTTTCCCGGTCGCGGCGCAGTGATCGTCAAGTGTTTGACTTTTTACAGGTTTTGATAGACGTCAGCGGTATTTTTATCCAATAATTAAAAAATAAGCTTTATTAGATATAATATATACATATCTCAGCCTGTAGAGGGTTTTAGTTAACTAAATTCAATAAAACAGTTGATTATCCCATAAGAACCCATGCATTTTACAGATTTAAAGGAACACATGCACCCCTGACGGCCATTTTTAAAGCTGCTTTACCGATCCAAAACTTTGCCCGAAACCAATGTATTGCGATCGGACTCCTAACCTAAAGCCCTCCATAGTATATACCTTTAGCCCCGTACAGCTTATTTCGTGCGCAAACAAAAGTTAGGTTTTATGGGTGAAAAAATACGTCCGAGCGCATGACTTACCGGTCATATCTCTCGACGTCCAGTAATGATTGGCATTCGCAAAACCCATTGTATGTTTTAGTTTACATGATACTAGTGAATTGTGCGAGTGATTAAGAATTTGTGTAGTTTCTTTGATTTGAATTAATTACTGATTTATTCGGCTTGGAAGCGTACATAATGACTAGGCAGTACTAGTACAGAAAGTAGTATGCTTTTATTTTGCCCAAACAGGGGTAAAATGCCGTGTACAAGTATGGTTATAGTGAGGGTGGGAGGGAGCCTTATCAAACCAGGCTTTATTTTATAGAGTTGTATAGCATAGTGTAGCGTACCTTTTAGAGGAAAATGAAACTTTCCTTAAAAAGGTACTAACGTGCTTACGGCAGCTTTTCGTCGGTAGAACAGATGGTCACAGACAAGTAGTGATGCTTATGCTTATAAGAAGCCCATTCCTTTTCTATTTTCTAGGGCTTTTTAACTGAGAAGTCGAGCTCTCTTTACCAATAATAGATGGAAAATACGAAAAAATGAGACTGAGATAAGTTTGATCTGTTTAATGTAAAACTAAATAGGGTTGTAGTTATAAATAAATAAGCATGATTAAATTAATGAAAAGGTAGAAACATTATACCGTGCGAGCAAAAATTATTTGCATCAAAGACGGCCTTGCATCTAAGGACGTAATGCTTAGCCGTAGAGCTTAATACCTCTTGGGTGTCAGTAACTACCTGAATTAACAATCAATCAGTTATTCCGTCATCTTTGACAGTCGTTACAAGTTATTTGATTCATCGCTAATTTTTCCAATTTTTTGAACAATTCACACAATGGGCTTTACGGAACAGCACAAAACATTCATGGTTGAAGCGTATTTTCGAAACGGGGTTAGAGTAAATTGTGAGTGGCAATACAATCCGGGTTTGTGCATGGACGATTTTCACGAACATTTTCCTAACGTTGCTTTTATTGCTGGGGATTTTTATCATTGCCTGAAAAGAACCGTGGCTGTGTTTAGGGAAACAGGTTCCATACAACACAAAAAAGGAGCAGGAAGACCATCTGTAAGAACAGAAGAACTTGTTGCAAACGCTCGTGAAAAAAATAGGACCAACAATTCTTCTTCGGAAAACAGCTAACCAATTTTTTGAGGGTGCAATGTGGACTCATCCGAAAAAATGTCAGGTCTAATAAATCATTTATTTCTAATAAATTTTGGGTAAACCATTGAGAGTAAGTCCTGCGTCTTTCAAAATCTGCGGCTGGTATTTCTTGGAATACTTGTACTTTATAAGGAAATAAATTTAGCTGCTTCTTAAGAATAGTCCTGCATGTTCCATAAGATCTTCCCACTTCTTGGGACAGGCGTCTTATACAATTTGTTGGCGTATTTTGCATTATTTCACGGAACGTTTGCAACAAGTTCTTCTGTTCTTACAGATGGTCTTCCTGCTCCTTTTTTGTGTTGTATAGAACCTGTTTCCCTTAACACAGCCACGGTTCTTTTCAGGCAATGATAAAAATCCCCAGCAATAAAAGCAACGTTAGGAAAATGTTCGTGAAAATCGTTTATGCACAAACCCGGATTGTATTGCCACTCACCATTTACTCTAACCCCGTTTCGAAAATACGCTTCAACCATGAATGTTTTGTGCTGTTCCGTAAAGCCCATTGTGTGAATTGTTCAAGAAATTGGAAAAATTAGCGATGAATCAAATTACTTGTAACGACTGTCAAAAATGACGGAATAACAGATTGGTTGTTAATTTAGGTAGTTGCTGACACCCAACAGGTATTAAGCATTACGTCCTTAGATGCAAGGCCCTCTTTGATGCAAATAATTTTTGCTCGCACGGTATATGTCTGTGCTCGGGTCTGAGAGATGATATCAGAATGAATCAAGGCAGAAATTATGTCTTGTAATTAGAGCTATTTATTATCTTTACGAGATATTGCAACGTTGAAACGGAGGCGAATATTTTGCAATATATTCAATATATTATATTGCACCCCTATTGACAGTATTTTAATAGCCCTTCTATTTATTAGCGACCCAAAAACTCCAATATAAAATACAGGGTCAGAGAGACATTTAGGCAAAGGTAAACAACATTTTTTTTCATTTTGGAGTTTCACTTTTGAGATTTTAGTTTTAGGAAAATTGGTTTTCGGAAATTTATTCATGCGATAAAAAAAGCTTTTAAAAATTTTAAAAATAAATGTTTTTGAAAATTTTGCTTGTTTTTATTTTCGACATTTAATAATAATAATAAGTTTATTTAAAATTTAATAATATAACAAATATATATACAGGGTGTCCCATAACTTATGGGCCGTAGAGTAACTGGAGATACTAGACATCAAACTAAGCCGATTAAGTCATATAAGTTTTTTCGGATTGTTTCTCGTTCTAGAGATACAGGGTGTTGAAAGTAAAAGTTTATTCTCGTAAATAAGCCATAATTTTAAAACGGTTTAATGAATCGAATTGAAAGTTGGCAGTATTATGTTTTTATGAGCAAGAAATAAGAATTTGTGGAAATTTTTAAGTTTCACACTAGAGGGCGCTAGTTGCATACACTGGGCTTCATAAATCTATGATTTTTTTCTTACCTGTGATATTAGGTTTTTTTCAATAAAAGTTGTTTTAAAGAAGGGCATTTTCTGAGTCAAAAAGGTGTACCTGATTGATCTTAATATCTTTAACGGTTCTCGAGATATTTCCCTTTAAACATCCCAAAGCATAAAAAAACATAGTACATAATTAAATTAATATTTTAATTATCACAAAGCAATAAATTCGAAACAGTGGAACAAAAACAAGAAGCTCACTTTAGTAAATGTTGAAAGTGACCACCGTTGACCTCAATACACTTTATTAAACTTTTAAAACTAAATAAATAATAATATTAATAATAATAATAATAAACTTTTACTTTCAACACCCTGTATCTCTAGAACGAGTAACAATCCGAAAAAACTTATACGACTTAATCGGCTTAGTTTGATGTCTAGTATCTCCAGTTACTCTACGGTCCATAAGTTATGGGACACCCTGTATATTTATGTTGTCTTCTATAAACTTATTCTTCAATCCCCTGAAGCTGAGCTTGTTAGGGGCAAATCTTATTTTTTTGTTTTAGTATGTAAAATCATAAATCATAAATATGCATTAAAAATCAAGTTTTAAAGTAAAAATGTTAATTTATAGTATAAACGCAGTTTTTTTTTTAAAGAAATATTTTACCTATAATAAAATTATTAATTTATAATTTTTAAGTAAAAAATATTACTTATATAAATTATTCAGAACAATATTAATTAATTAAAGCATTTCTAAAAATATTTTCAAATTGTCTGTTTTTAATATCCATGTTTTTATTTCGACTTTAAATTTTTTTAATGAAATCAATTTTTTAATTTTTGTTGGTAAAATCGTTTAAATAAAAACATAAAAATTAAAAAAAAATTTTGAAATTGTTAATTTTATGCTTTTTTTTCCGTTTGTAACTTTCGTAAAACGGTGGAATGTTTTTTAAAAAGGTAGATTATACCACCGGTGTGGGGTGTGTACCGACAGGTAAAACAAGCAAAATGCTCACTGAACTGTAGCAACTAATATGGCGACTGGTGTTTATATTATTTACATAACAACGATGGTACAATGTTTGACGTTGTCGCTCAACTTGTAAGTACTTTTACTTTTTTCTGTTTCAACAATGTCGGAACTTTACAGATCTTTCATTTTTGATCTTACTGAACAGATATCAAGCCTTGTGATGCTTCCACACTTTTTATAATAACCACGTTAAAAACTCGAACTTTCGTATTTCTCTAAATGACTGACTTTTTGCCTGTTACCTGTGTAATACTCCTGTTTAAGGTGGAATTATCAACGTCATTCAATTTATTGCCAACCTATAACCTATTTCGCCTTGTTTTTCTTAGTTTATTATATTATTGACTAAGATTTAAATAAAATCAATATCGTCGGCACATTATTTAGGAAATATCTGATATATTACAACAATATCAATTTATTTCATTGCTTATTTTGGGAGATTTGTATAGTGAAGAACATAATAATGTTAAAAAAATCTTAAGGTTGAATTCTCAACGTCATTCAATCTATTGCCAACCTATAACCTATTTTGCGTTGATTTTTTGAGTTTATTATTTTAATAACTAATATTTAAAGAAAATCAATATCGTCGGTACATTATTTAGGTAGTATCTAATATATTACAAAAATATCAATTTATTTCATTGCTAATTTTGGGAGAATTGTATAGTGAAAGAACAATGAGTGACAATGACATAATAATGTTAAAAAAAATCTTACCCGATATTTTTCGCTATACAATTCTCCTAAAATAAGTTATGAAATTCCTTGATATTTATTAAATATGTCAATTATTACCTATAGAATATCAAGTCGATACTGATTTTCTTTAAATTTTGTATAAAAGCTAGAAAACATAAATAAATCTACGCGAAATAGGTTATAGGTTGGCAAGCATGTTGATACTCCTACCTTAACCGATATTTTTCGATATACAATTCTCCTTAAATAACTTATGAAATTCCTTGATATTTATTTAACATGTTAATTGTTACATATAGAATATGAAGACGATATTGATTTTATTTAAATTTTGTGTAAAAGTTAGACAAAATAAATAAATCTACGCCAAATAGGTTATAGGTTGGCAAGCATGTTGATGATACTCCCACCTTAACTCTCCTTAGGCAAATGATAAATACACCACGAGTGGTTCCGTGCATTTCAAACGGACCATGTTATTTTAGGTCCTCCGTTAATTTTTAATTTGAGGAAGGCAGAATTTGGTGAAATACCTATTAGAAATTGTCAAACAACGCGACTTGTCATACGGTTTTGGTGTCTGTCTGGTTCGGTCGTGATTTGATCATGTAGAAACTATAACGAAAAAGGTCTAATTGGCTTGTTTACGGTAAAAAAGGCCTGTTATGTTTCGAAAATTTAAAGCAAAATATGAAAATAATTGTTGTTTTTAAGGGGGACGTTATTATAACATGTGTGGCCGTATCATGGATCATTTAAAATTCAGATTTGCACTTACGTATTAAAACGTGTAAACTGACAGCTTTTCAGCGGTCAAGCCTACAATATGAAGTGTACAGGGCCATTCACGGTGAGTGGCCTATTAAAAGATATCGAAAACCAGATAAGATTTTTTTTATAATATTGTTACCCACTCAAATAAGAGATGCCGATCCTTTTAATGGATATATTTTGACTTATCTATCACTTCCGGTAATTATGGCTTGCATTGCTATTTTAAATTGAATGCCCAGTATTCTTGCATTTTTCAATTATACAGTGAGGCCAGTAAAGTCCGCATCATATAGGATTTTTTTTATTAATAGCTTTATTCGAAATTTGACTTTGGCATTAAGTTTTGCTTCGATCGAGATGAAAATTAAGCAAAAAAAATAGTTGTCACGTGATTCGCATTATCTGTCAAATTTTAATTTTTTCCAAAAAATAATTCAAAAGTGGGGTTATTTCTGAATGTATCGGATAAAGTTATTTTAAATGCCGTTTCTAGCCCACATGCAAAATTTCAGCTGCATAAGATAATTTTGATTTTTTACCCACCACTAAAATGTATTTTCCAATTAATGAACACTTTACTGATGACACTGTGTTCTTTTTTGTCTTAATATTAAGGTGTATAACTTTCAAACACAAACTACGTTTTCAAAAATACTTATTTTATGAAGTTTCTGAAGTTACCTTATACAGGGTCAAAAACAAATAAACTTTGCATCACATACGACCAAATTTTAATAGCCCAATTTTGATTTTGTAGAAAAACACACATTTAATATGGCGCTACTTTAAAGAAAATGTATCTGAAATAAAGCATTGTCAAAACTAAGAAGTTTTATGTAGGTTGCGTTGAGTCTTATTTTGCAAAAGCGGTGCAATTTACAAAATATGGGTAAAAAATCAAAATTATCTTATGCAGCTGAAATTTTGCGTGTGGGCTAGAAACTGCATTTAAAAAAACTTTTTCTAATAACTTTTTTCGATACTTTCAGAAATAACCCCAGTTTTCAATTATTTTTTGGAAAAAATTAAAATTTCACTGATAATGCGAATCACGTGACTACTATTTTTTTTGCTTAATTTTCTTCTCGATCGAAGCAGAACTTGATGCCAAAGTCAAATTTTGAACAAAGCTATCAATAAAAAAAAATCCCATAATATGATGCGGACTTTACTGGTCAAACTGTATATTCTGGCATTTTTCAATTATATTTAAAAATTGAAGTAACTTTTATTAACAATATCCTATACCATCTCAGGCCGTTTCTGAGATGAAATTCATGAAAGCGTCTTTTATAAAAAATAAAAGTAATTCGACCGTACTTTGTGCTTGAATGTTTTGAAAAGTTTTAGAAAATACATGGGTTGTTTTGTCTCATAAAAATACTACACAGTTTTTAAACAGGGTATTTTTAAAACAATAACCGTATAACACCATGCATTTAAATGTACCATTATACAGGGTGTCCGAAATAATTTCATATGAATGTAGGCCCTTAAGGTTGAATTCTCAACGTCGTTCAATTTATTGCCAACCTATTTCGCTTTGTTTTTTCAAGTTTATTATTTTTTAAACTAACATTTAAATAAAATCAGTATCGTCGGCACATTACTTAGGTAATATCTGATATAGTCGGATCTGGTCTTATCGTGCGGGTCATACGATTCAAGAAAGGCATACTCTCAGTTTTTGTTTTCTTTACTTGCGTTTAATTTTACCCTCTAAATAAAATACTTAAGATAAATGAGACAGACTTATTTCATTTTGACATGAAAAAAAAAGGATATGTATTTACTTTCCAGCGATTCTAAAAAAGCTTATAATAGCACCAGCTACGTTTTATTTTAAATATGCCAGTTTTGTGACTTTGAAAGTTTGTGACAAAATGAAACAATTTTCTGGGTTTTTGCATCCTCAATCAAAAAAAATGGTATTTAATCTGATAAACTATTTCGAAAATTAAAGAAAAAGTGGACATTCGCCAACCAATATTCAGGAAACAGTAGCCAAAGCACTGGGAATTAGTTTAAGGACTGTGCAGAAAATTGTGCATGAAACAAAACATAACATAATACCCAAGAATACTAAAAAGTGTAAACGAAGAAAGCAAAAGACTGAGGATTTAAGCGAAAATATTAAAATGGGAGTTCGAAATGTGATTTACGATTTATACAAATCAAAAACCAATGTAACTCTTCCAGTTTTACAAAAAACATTAAAAATTCGGGGTGTTTTGGAAATTGGACTTGAAGCGTTATCAAAATTAATAAACAAATTTAGGTTTTCGCTATAAAAAAGACTCTAACCGAAGATTTTATGTGAGCAGCCACAGATATTGAGTCAGCGTGTTCAGTTTTTAAAAAAATATACGGACAATTACAAATCGAAATTTAGAAAAGTGGTATTTTTAGACGAAACGTGGATATTTTCGAATGGAAGTGGTTCAAAATCTTGGCAAGATGAGTCTGTATAAAGTGTTAAAAGGAAAAAGGGGTGCGGTACGGGAAAGCGTTTTATTATTTTGCATGCCGGTTCTGCAACAGGATATGTTGCAGGTGCGAGTTTAATTTTTTCTTCAAAATCAAAAAGTGCTGACTATCATGATAATATGAATTGGGAAATGTTTGAAAAATGCTTAAAAGTTCAATTGATACCAAATTTGGATGCTCCGTCTTTAATTGTATTAGATAATGCATCATATCATTCAAGAATTTTAAATAAACAGCCTACTTCATCTTGGAGGAAAAGTGATATTTATGAGTGGCTGGAAAAACACAAGCAAAATCCTTTACCAAATATGCTTAAATCGGAACTCCTATCAATAGCAAAGTCTCTTTAAAAACCCAAAATATACGCGGTAGATGAAATACTGCGTGAATATGGCCATGAGGTTCTACGACTGCCGCCATATCATTGTCAGTTTAACGCAATAGAATTAATATGGGCTGGTGCAAAGTCTTATTATGAAGAACACGTAGGTGATGGTCTTAATTCCGACCAAGTACAAATAGTTTGGCAAGATTCGTTAGATCATATTACACAAGAGTACTGGAAGAAATCGGTGGAACATACAGAAATATTAATAAGGGATTGGTGGGATCGAGAACAAGTACTAGATATCGAAGTAGCGCCAATGATAATTGCTCCATTCGAAGACGACTCAGACGACGAGGACTTTTCAGATTTTATAAGTGACTATGAGAGTTTTTAGACTATAATTATAGACGGTGTTTTTCGTTTACATTTTTTAGTATTCTTGGGTATTATATTATGCTTTTTTTTCATGCACATTATTCTGCATAGTCCTTAAACTAATTCCCAGTGTTTTCATTACGGTTTCCTGCATATTGGTTTGCGAATTTCCACTTTTTCTTTCATTATCGAAATAGTTTATCAGACTAAATGCCATTGTATTTTTAGGTTTTAGTATTAAAATTGTTAAAATAAATTCCACTGTTTATTATTGTCGTTTTTAATTAAAGGGTACAGTAGGTATATAATTAACGATTATATAATTTTTTTGTAACTTTTTCAACTCCCCTGTACATAATTTTTACAAAACTAATAATATTAGGTATATGTCTTCGCGATAGCTAAAATAATGAAACTATTTTTCCTTCCTTCGGTATATTTGTAAATAATCTTACAACATTTTGATAGCCTCTGTGTTGTCTGATTTGACGCATATGATCAGTGACCTTTGGACCCGCACGTTAAGACCAGATCTGACTATATATTACAAAAATATCAATTTATTTCATTGCTAATTTTGGGAGAATTGTATAGTGAAATGACATAATAATGTTAAAAAAAATCTTACCCGATATTTTTCGCTATACAATTCTCCTAAAATAAGGTGGGAAATTCCTTGATATTTATTAAATATGTCAATTATTACCTATAGAATATCAAGTCGACACTGATTTTCTTTAAATTTTGTATAAAAGCTAGAAAACATAAATAAATCTACGCGAAATAGGTTATAGGTTGGCAAGCATGTTGATACTCCCACCTTAAACGTCTTATAATGAAGCCATGGCTGTTCAAAGGTGACCTCCAAAGATTACTTTTTATTGTACTTCTTTGCAATCGCTTCAGTCACACGAGCTAATATTAATACATAAATGCTAATTTTTGATATTGAGAGTTAGCGACAAATTTAGTCAGGGGCGTTCCTGGAGGGGGCGAGTCTCTTAATTTATTTAAAAGGTAGTCGAATCGAAGTAAATAACCGGGTCGAACGGCTGATAAGTTATTTTTTGATGTTTTTGTATTTTCGGGATTATATTGTTAATTAATTAATATATAAAAACAAGAAACTCCTCAAACAAAGTACCTTGGCATCGTTATTGATCAGTTTGTGAAATGGAAGCCCCATGCTGAATATCTCTCAAATAGAATTCGCAAATTGATACATACATTTTACTTACTGAGAGAATTTTTGGATAAAAAAAACACTGATAACTATTTATAAGGCTTTCGTTGAGTCAGTGATTAGATATGGAATTTTGGTATGGGGTGGTCTGTATAGTACAGATTGAATGTCATGCAGAAATATATTATAAAAATAATATTTAAGAAAAATAATTTATATCCCACGAATTTACTTTTTACAACAGAGGTAATGAATATTAGAACAATTTATATGTTAACTATATAGTGGAGTCAATCTACGGAAAAATGAGGTGAGGTCCGTAAAAATTTGATAGAGGTTGGGGACGTGGAAAAAGTTGTTTCTTGTGATAAGAGTAAAGATATTCCAAAATTTCGACAAAAAATATTGATCGGAACCATCCCAAAAATCCAAGAAACTGGTTTCTTGGGTTTTTTTTAGGTCAATTTTGAAGTTTAATTTTTTTTTGGACCCCTTAGACTTCTAACTAAGATTTGGGAGTTGAACCCTTTTATTGTCAATGTTCAAGGAAGCTTTAGTTCAAATTTGGAATCTTTGCGATCATTACTTCCCCTAAAAGATATATATATATATACGTTTTTCGGACTAAAACTTGAAATTAGGCTATATTGGTTAAATCTTTACCAAATTGGATGAAATTTGGTGTAAAGGTGGGTCATGGTGACCACAATAAGTGATCCAAAGATGAAGTCAAAATAAGAAATATTTTCGATAAAAATCCAAAATTTTGAGTTTTTTCCCAAATTTTGAAACTGACCCCCATCCTGTCAAATAAATCGCAGAGTACTCTACTTAGGCTCAAATTAAAGGCTATTTTATATAGTTTAACGTGGTATAACTTGTTTTCCAAGATTCGCTCATTTGTTGGCCATTTACGCCATATATACATATATGCGCGCGCTGATTTCCCACTTTTATTGTATTATAATGGTATTTTTTTACTATAATATTGTATTTAGGGTATATGCTTTTTCTTACATAATTATATATGTAAGAAAACATATACATTATTTATTTGGGGTTCGTTTGTGACAAAATAATATTTTTTTTTACTACACCTCCGTTATTATGGTATATTATATACTAGGTATACTATATACAACTTTTTTTTTAATTTAAAAAAAAATATCATTTGCGGTTTTTCTAATTCAAGACGCGACAAAAATTTTCTTTTCATGATGCCTACTAATATTATGAGATAAAAGACAGGTAAAAAAATTGTGTATCTTATGTTTCTTTTTTCCTTCGAATTTTTTAACTGCTGCAGCAATGCTGTTAGCAGACATGTATATTTTATAGCATTTAGAATGAAATTATTTTTCTTTCATATTGATCAATGATCTATATATGTTATCACACCTCTGATGCCGACTGGAATGACGCATTTTCTTTAAACCATCTTCTTTAACATTGATGATTTCATCCAATGGTTTCAGTTCGTCAGAGCATATTACACAAATGTTACTTTCCATGATTATTAACCACATAATTCAAATAATAATATATTATATATCAAGCATTTAATGGTGACTGTTATTAAAACTTAATAACCGAAGGGCAATTGTCAGAACAGATAAAATCAAGATACCATGTTGTTGCCACGGTAATCAGCGCTGGGACTTGACGTTCATGGCATGCTTAGTTTTTTATTATTTGTACAAAATCGTATTGAAATCGTGTGATTGCATTATACTCTAGTGTATATTCGATATTATTATTGAGCAAACACATATATAATAAGCATATAAAACAATAATATAATATAATATAACATAATAATATTTATATATAAAACGCTAAATACAATATTACAGTAAAAAAATACCATTATAATACAATAAAAGTGGGAAATCAGCGTGCGCATATATGTATATATGGCGTAAATGGCCAACAAATGAGCGAATCTTGGAAAACAAGGTATACCACGTTAAACTATATAAAATAGCCTTTAATCTGAGCCTAAGTAGAGTACTCTGCGATTTATTTGACAGGATGGGGGTCAGTTTCAAAATTTGGGAAAAAAATCAAAATTTTGGATTTTTATCGAAAATATTTCTTATTTTAACTTCATCTTTGGATCACTTATTGTGGTCACCATGACCCACCTTTACACCAAATTTCATCCAATTTGGTGAAGATTTAACCAATATAGCCTAATTTCAAGTTTTAGTCCGAAAAACGTATATATATATATATCTTTTAGGGGAAGTAATGATCGCAAAGATTCCAAATTTGAACTAAAGCTTCCTTGAACATTGACAATAAAAGGGTTGAACTCCCAAATCTTAGTTAGAAGTCTAAGGGGTCCAAAAAAAAATTAAACTTCAAAAATGACCTAAAAAAAAACCCAAAAAACCAGTTTTTTGGATTTTTGGGATGGTTCCGATCAATATTTTTTGTCGAAATTTTGGAATATCTTTACTCTTATCACAAGAAACAACTTTTTCCACGTCCCCAACCTCTATCAAATTTTTACGGACCTCACCTCATTTTTCCGTAGATTGACTCCACTAATATGCTCCTTTCTTCATAATCACAAGGAGTTGCAAACTTACATACATCACGATTATGCCACACGTGCTCATGTAAACCAGGAGATACAAATACCACAGAATTTTAATATTGTAAATTTAAAATATATGAATTATATAGGTCCTAAGATTTATAATGCATTGCCGGTTAATATTAGAAACTGCATTCGTAAAAAGACATTTAAAGACAAATGTAAAAAATTTATTTATTATTATTATTAGATAGATTTTTAATTAGGATATTTATTGTATCATGATAATATTATCTTTTTTTATATTTTTTATATAGCTTAATGCGGATATTTCTATTGTAATTATTATATTATTGTAGTATTAGTGATAAAATTATGACTTATTCATATTTACTTTGTACTATAGCACATACAGCTGTTCACTCAGCTAGGTGCTTTTTAGCCAATTTACTGGGATTAAGTTTATGTGGTTCATGTTTGTTAAAGTTTAATTATCATCATGTAAATTTATTTATTCCGTAATATATTAATTGAAAAAGTGTAAACCTTTCTGGTTTACAATTTGTAAAATATAATAGGGCTAACAGTGTAGGAGAAAAAAGGGTTTATGTAAATCATTACATAAACTATTATCGAATAGTGTATAGCTTATAATAGCCTATTATAGCCTCCTTATAAGACAAATCTCCCCTTGAAATACCCGTACGGAATTTCCAGACACCCTGTGTTACATTCTTTATCTAATTGCTCAATATATGTTCCTATTTTAAGTTACTTGAATTGGCTAATAAGAAACACAAAGTTACTTGAATTGGCTAATAAGAAACACAAAGTTTATTTTGAACTTTTTATAGGCTAAAAAAGAAAGGGAAGAACAATATAAACCGAAACTTCTAATAGACGTAAATTTAGAACATTGGAAACAAAAAGAGAGAGAAAAGGAACGAGAACTAGAAAGACAGAGGGCGAGAGATAGAGAAAGGCATCGAGAAATGGAGCGGGATAGGCGACATCGTGAAGAAAGAGAAAAGTTAGTATATTTATTTATTTATTCATAAATATCAACAGCACTGGTCCCAATTACAGTACCTCGTATGTCGCATTATTTCCGATTATGGAATTTTGGTATTATCCTATATATAGTATACGTGGGGCTACCTGTTGGCATATGCAATAAGTTATAATTAGATCTCTGTAAATTTTAAATTCAGATAAACAGGACCTCATAATTTGTGTGCTAAATCGCGGGACCTCGTTTTTGGTGATTTAAATTAGTAAGGTACGATAGCTCGTATCTGCTATAGTCGGATCTGGTCTTATCGCGCGGGTCATACGATTCAAGAAAGACATACTCTCAGTTTTTGTTTTCTTTACTTGCGTTTAATTTTACCCTCTAAATAAAATACGTAAGATAAATGAGACAGACTTATTCCATTTTGACATGAAAAAAAAGGATATGTATTTACTTTCCAGCGATTCTAAAAAAGCTTATAATAGCACCAGCTACGTTTTATTTTAAATATGCCAGTTTTGTGACCTTGACAGTTTGTGACAAAATAAAACAATTTTCTGGGTTTTTGCATCCCCAATCAAAAAAAATGGTACTTAATCTAATAAACTATTTCGAAAATGAAAGAAAAAGTGGAAATTCGCCAACCAATATTCAGGAAACAGTAGCCAAAGCACTGGGAATTAGTTTAAGGACTGTGCAGAAAATTGTGCATGAAACAAAACATAACATAATACCTAAGAATACTAAAAAGTGTAAACGAAGAAAGCCAAAGACTGAGGATTTAAGCGAAAATATTAAAATGGGAGTTCGAAATGTGATTTACGATTTATACAAATCAAAGACCAATGTAACTTTTCCAGTTTTACAAAAAACATTAAAAATTCGGGGTGTTTTGGAAATTGGACTTGAAGCGTTATCAAAATTAATAAAAATTTAGGTTTTCGTTATAAAAAAGACTGTAACCGAAGATTTTTATGTGAGCAGCCACAGATAGTGCGTCAGCGTGTTCAGTTTTTAAAAAAATATACGGACAATTACAAATCGAAATTTAGAAAAGTGGTATTTTTAGACGAAACGTGGATATTTTCGAATGGAAGTGGTTCAAAATCTTGGCAAGATGAGTCTGTAAAAAGTGTTAAAAGGAAAAAAGGGTGCGGTACGGGAAAGCGTTTTATTATTTTGCATGCCGGTTCTGCAACAGGATATGTTGCAGGTGTGAGTTTAATTTTTTCTTCAACATCAAAAAATGCTGACTATTATGATAATATGAATTGCGAAATGTTTGAAAAATGATTAAAAGTTCAATTGATACCAAATTTGGATGCTCCGTCTTTAATTGTATTACATAATGCATCATATCATTCAAGAATTTTAAATAAACAGCCTACTTCATCTTGGAGGAAAAGTGATATTTATGAGTGGCTGGAAAAACACAACCAAAATCCTTTACCAAATATGCTTAAATCGGAACTCCTATCAATAGCAAAGTCTCTTAAAAAACCCAAAATATACGCGGTAGATGAAATACTGCGTGAATATGGTCATGAGATTCTACGACTGCCGCCATATCATTGCCAGTTTAACGCAATAGAATTAATATGGGCTGGTGCAAAGTCTTATTATGAAAAACATGTAGGTGATGGTCTTAAATCCGACCAAGTACAAATAGTTTGGCAAGATTCGTTAGATCATATTACACAAGAGTACTGGAAGAAATCGGTGGAACATACAGAAATATTAATAAGGGATTGGTGGGATCGAGAACAAGTACTAGATGTCGAAGTAGCGCCAATGATAATTACTCCATTCGAAGACGACGAGGACTTTTCAGATTTTATAAGTGACGATGAGAGTTTTTAGGCTATAATTATAAACGGTGTCCAGTGTTTTCATTACGGTTTCCTGCATATTGGTTTGCGAATTTCCACTTTTTCTTTCATTATCGAAATAGTTTATCAGACTAAATGCCATTGTATTTTTAGGTTTTAGTAGTAAAATTGTTAAAATAAATTGGACTGTTTATTATTGTCGTTTTTAATTAAAGGGTCCAGTAGGTATATAATTAGCGATGATATAATTTTTTTGTAACTTTTTCAACTCCCCTGTACATAATTTTTACAAAACTAATAATATTAGGTATATGTGGCTATCTTCGCGATAGCTAAAATAATAAAACTATTTTTCCTTGCTTCGGTATATTTGTAAATAATCTCACAACATTTTGATAGCCTCTGCGTTGTCTGATTTGACTCATATGATCAGTGACCTTTGGACCCGCACGTTAAGACTAGATCTGACTATAGCGTCATTAAAAAACGAAAAAAATTGAAAAAATCGCGCCCACTAGATTAATTTAAATTTAAATAGTTTCGCACCAAATATTACTCACGGTTGCCAACATAAAATCTAAAACTTAAACTTACCCTAACCTCGTTTCTTCGATGGCTTCCTATAGTGGAAAATCGCGGTTAAAAGAAGGAAAATGCGCGTTTTCTGTGTAAAATATGTTTGTTTTAGCTGATATCTGAACAGTTTAAATTAGTATATATCCTGTGTAACCTAAAAAGTAGTGAGAGGTGGCTAAAAAACGATAAAAATCCCAAGTAAACACGATGTAAACAAACCCATGAAAAATCGTAACTTAAGAAGGAAATATCTCGGAAACTAAGCTTTTCCGACAACTTTCGTTTTCGGATTCGTAATCTACGCATCGAAATACGTGTTTCCTGAAAAAATCATCAAAATCGGCGTGGTGTGCGTATAATACCTAGATAATTACCAAAGTTGATGCATTCCTAAAAACTATAAATGCATATTTCATATTTCACCTGCGGCTAATAGTAGGGAAGCAAATGCCATTTTTTCGAAATTGCCTTAAGAGTAAAGTACCTTAATAGGGAACTTTCCAATATTTTTTTTCAATAATATGATTTAGTTAGGCCAAAAAAAAATATACCCCAATTATTACTTCTTAAAAATCACTAATAACTTGGTAAAAATTCTTTAAAGTTTCGCGCGTGTCAAAAGCATTTCAAACGACCTTTTAAGCGCGCCAAGCCCGATGACGTCACGAAGTATGACTTTTCCGTCATCCGTCATCCTGACCGGTGGCCGAGCTACCGAGTTTGCATTATTTGGATTGCCGTGTGTTATTGTATTGTTGTTTTAAGGTGGAATTCTCAACGTCGTTCAATTTATTGCCAACCTATTTCGTGGATGTCACACGAATTATACTTCTTGACGTCACGACCCGTTTTTACCCGCTTGGGATAATTTGAATTTTGGGGCATTTTTAAATCTTGCTAGCGGTCTTTTGGGACGAAATATGTTGTTTTTTTTGCTGCCATATGTTTTATTACAATATATATTTATGATTTATAGAATTTTTTCACCATTTTAAATTTTTGTCAAGTTCCCTATTAGAAATACAGCAAAATTTTATATGGAAATAAAAAGAAGAAAAGCACAATGTCTTTCTCCACAATTTTTATTGGAAAAAACTAGCCGAACCTAGAATAATTCATTATAAATCAAATCGACATGTTTCGAGTGTAGAAACACTCATCATCAGGACAACGAAGTATGGACTACTTCTTTAAAATTATATGGAAATGTTTGTGCAAATTAAAAACTTAGTCCAAATACGAAATTTGAGTTAGGTGTGTCAATTTTTAATTTTTTTTTATATGCATTTCTTTAAAATAGGTTTTTGAACTTCAGCGTACTGGGTGAAAATGACAAATAAATTATTAATTATTTCCAGTAATATGAATAGAGTTGGATTCAATCATAATTTTGTTTAGAACATAACTGGCTAAAATGTGTTTAAGTAGGCGTGCAAAACACGCTAATATCTGAACCAACTCGTAACATTGAAAGGTTTTAAAAAGTTTGCAACTACTTGATCCATTTTTATTATAAACCCCCGTTTAAGTTATTTAATAAATATATTAAAATTGCGTAAAGAAAAAATCGGCCAGAGGTGTACCGTTTAGGGAAAAATAGAGAATTAAGAGAAATAGAGAAAGAAATTAAAAATTGTGACACCTAACTCAAATTTCGTGTTTGGACTAACTTACTAATTTGCAAGAACATTTCCATATAAAATTTTGCTGTATTTCTAATAAAGGTACTTTACTCTAAGGCAATTTCGAAAAAATGGCATTTACTCCCTTACTATTAGCCGCAGGTGAAATATGAAATATGCATTTATAGTTTTAAGGCAAGCGCCAACTTTTATAAAGAATAAAATTTTCTGAGAAATCGGTGATAAAAAAACTTTCCCATATGTTGCATACTTTCTTGGACACAGTGTATATTAGACGGTACCAAAATTTACATGGGATTTGCCGTGGCCAGTCGGGTGTTGCATCACCCGGTATGTGTTCATTTTTGTTTCTCCTTTTCCTTAAAATATTACTAGTATATAGGTATATGAACTTTTTGTCCTTAACTCATAAAAGGAATTAACCCTCGTCTACATATTTAATTTACACCCATATTAGTCATTGCCATCATTTTTGATCGCCGCCTAAGATTGAAAAATTATTACCTGATAATTATTGGTTAATGGAAAATGTAATTTAATTGGTAGACAAGAATATACCGTTTTTTAAATATGTTTTTAGATATGTAGTGGCTCAGGCTGCCAAAGAATTAGAGGCTGTTGAAGCCGAGCCGATTGACAGTGACAGTGATATGGATAATAATCATTATCCTTCACCGCCCGCTGAGACGGGGTCCGTCTCGAATGATAATACCGATTCTGCACAGGTAACTATAATTGCTTTTTTGGTTGTGGTTTACATTTTTACCCCTTGATTTTTAACCAACTTAAAAAAGGAAATTATCAGTTTGATCTGTGTTGGACTTTTCTTTTTGCTTTTTTAAAGTAACTTTCAGATTCCTACCTAGTTCATTATTTGTTTTACATATAACAATAACAATAATACGTTTATTTCAATTATTTATTATACAGGGTGTTAGTAAATAAGTGCGACAAACTTCAGGGGGTGCTTCTTTAAGTGATTCTAAGAAAAATAGTTCATATAAACATGGGTCCGAAAATGCATAGTTTTTACGATACAGGGTGTCAAACTTTTAAAAAAAATCGGATGTTCGTGAATATCTCGATATTCTTTTATTCGATTTTGTTGAAATTTGGTAATTTTATTTATAATAACAAGAGGATAATTTAGCCTCAATTAGATTAAAATTTTTAAGTCCAGTGGCGTCCCGGAAGACAGTCCAACTAATATTTTTGACAACAAAACTGCGCGCCACTGGCTTTTTTAAAAATTATGTATTTTTTTCGAATTAAGCAACTACAAATACAAATATGTTATTTTTTGAGTTTTTTCATATCTTGCTTTGTTTTTGAGAAAAAAAATAGAAACCACTTTATTGCATGTCCCCGGGACAATAAGAGTAAAAAATTTAAACTACTTACTATGCTATTAAGCAATTAATTACACGAAAGTCCTCTTTTGAATTTTAATATTTTAAAATCTATGCGAAAAAATCGAAAGAGAACTTTTGTTTAATTTTAATTGGTTAATAGCATAGTAAGTGGTTTAAATTTTTACTGTTATTGTCCCGGGGACATACAATAAAGTGGTTTTTATCTTTTTTTCTCAAAAACAAAGCAAGATATGAAAAAAACTCAAAAAATAAAATATTTGTATTTGTAGTTGCCTAATTCGAAAAAATACATAATTTTTAAAAAAGCCAGTGGCGCGCTTTTTTTTGTCAAAAATATTAGTTGGACTGTCTTCCGGGACGCCACTGGACTTAAAAATTTTAATCTAATTGAGGCTAAATTATCGTCTTGTTATTACAAATAGAAAAACCAAATTTCAACAGAATTGAGTACAAGAGTATCGAGATATTTACGAACATCCGATTTTTTTTTAAAGTTTGACACCCTGTATCGTAAAAACTATGCATTTTCGGACCCATGTTTATATGAACTTTTCTTCTTAAAATCACTTAAAGAAGCACCCCCTGAAGTTTGTCGCACTTATTCACTAACACCCTGTATAATAAAGATGTTAACATTTTTCTATTTAATAAACTTATTTATTATATACCCGAAGTTAGTGTGTGTTAGGTGCAAATCTTATTTATCTTAGTATTTTAAATATTTTAGAATAGAATTAGAAATAAGATTTGCCCCTGACAAGCAACAAGCTTCTGAATATCAAAAAAATTACCTTGTCGAACTTCTATTGTCTTTATTTTGTTACTTAACACAACGTTTCGGTAAGTTAGTATCTCTAACCGTTTTCAAGTGTAAACTAAATTATAATTCTAAGGCTACTGTCTTAAATACTATCCATGTGTAATGGATATTCTTAATGTTCTCAACAAGCAAAGTGCTGAAAACATAAAACTTTAGTGTACAGGAAACCCACTTACACAGGGCAATACCTTAGTCACGGATCGAATCATTCAAACTCCATAAAACAGGGCATAATTCAAACTCTTTATCACAGAGCATATAACGTTTGCAACAATTCAAAAGACCTTAATATTGAAATTTCAAACATCAAAAAAGATTTAAAACAGAATGGTTACCCTAAAACCTTTGTAACTAATACCATCTCAAAATTTAAAAATCGCGAAGTAAAAACTAATACAAAAACGAAAGAGGAGCAAGCATTCCTCACAATACGTTATGTCAAACGGATTTCTGAAAAGATTGGAAGGATAACCAAAAACTATAATATCAAAACAGCCTTCAAATCCGGAAATCTTACAAAAGTAACCCACCCCCCCCCCCCCGTAATGAAAACACAAAAAATTGTATCTATCAAATCTCTTGCGAGTGTGGCGAATCGTACATTAGAGAAACAAAAAGACCTCTTCCCGTACGAGTTAAATAACATCTGAAACATACTCAAAGAGGTGAAAGTTCGCACTTCGAGATCAGGTATAGCGGAACATGTATGGACCAACCAACATAATATACAGTGGTCAGAAGCCAAGGTTTTGGACACGGAACAGCACTGGAGAAAACGAAAGCTCAAAGAAGCAGCTTTCATGAATCAAAATATCCATATATTTAGTAAACCAAGTATATACAGGGTGATTCATTAAGGGTGGCGACCGGCCATATCCCGGAAACTACTAGGCATAGAAACTTGAAGAAAAAAAATTATGATTAAAGCGGTCATGAGAAAATTCTGGAAATTACTTTTAAGTTCCGCATTTTGCCGCAAGAGGGCGTAATTGAAAAGTAAATTTTAAAATTTTACATAACTCCGAAAATTCCACATTAACGTATATGTTTGATAACACCATTTTAAAGCTTGGACAATTGTGCATCATATTGGTCTCATGCTCATTGGCGTACCGACTTTAATAAGAGTGGGGGAAGCTGTTGAAAGTGTAAACATTTAAATCGCTGTAACTTCTAAACGACTTATCCGATTTTAGCAAACTAAAGACTGTTTGGAAGAGAAATGTATGCACTTTTACCAATCGTATTTAGTTGTCCATAATAGTTCTCAATAAAATTGCTAGAGGGCGCAATTTGTAATAATAATAGTTTTTTTTGATTTTATCCCGAAAATTCAAATCATACGGTATAATTATGATACCATAATCGAAAAGTAGATGAAATTTGCTAGAAAAAATATAAAAACCGCAGCTCGATATCTTTGTTCGTTTCAGAGTTATTGTCAAAACAATAATTTTTAATACAAATTGCGCCCTCTAGCAATTTTATTAGAAACTGTCGTGTATCATTAGATACGACAATTGAAGATACTTCCAAACAAGCTTAAATTTAGTAAAATCGGATAAGTCGTTTAGAAGTTACAGCGATTTTAATGTTTACACTTTCAATAGCTTCTCCCACTCTTATCAAGTGAAACTGTAAACATTAAAATCGCTGTAACTTCTAAACGACTTAACCGATTTTACTAAATTTAAGCTTGTTTGGAAGAGAAAGGTAAGTATCTTCAATTGTCGTATCCAATGGTACAAGATAATTTCTAATAAAATTGCTAGAGGGCGCAATTTGTATTAAAAATTATTGTTTTGGCAATAACTCTGAAACGAACAAAGATATCGAACTGCGGTCTTCACATCTTTTCTTGCAAATTTCATCTACTTTTCGATTATAATGTCATAGTTATACCGTATGATTTGAATTTCCGGGATAAAATCGAAAAACTGTTATTATTACAAATTGCGCCCTCTAGCAATTTTATTACACACTATCGTGTACTATTGGTTACGACGACTGAAGATACTTACCTTTCCCTTTCAAACAAGCTTAAATTTAGTAAAATCGGATAAGTCGTTTTCAAGTTACAGCGATTTTAATGTTTGCACATTCAATAGCTTCCCCCACTCTTATCAAGGCCGGTACGCCAATGAGCCTTAAACCAAAATGATGCAGAATTGTCTAAGCTTTTCGATGATGTAATCAGAGTTATACCTTAATATGGGAAATTTCGGAGAAATTTAGAATTAAAAAAAAAAATTTAATTGTGCCCCCTTGCGGCGAAACGAGGAACTTTAAAGTAATTTCCAGAATTTTCTCATGACCGCTTTAATCATAATTTTTTTTCTCCAAGTTTCTATGCCTAGTAGTTTCCGAGATATAGCCAGTCGCCACCCTTAATGAATCACCCTGTATATCCCAAATATCTGGAAACCTCTTCTTGTCCAAAACCAACAGCTCAAACTTCACACTCCAATAAGCACGTAATCGGAGTAATCAAGCTTCATTGCACATGGATAGCATTTAAGACAGTAGCCTTAGAATTATAATTTAGTTTGCACTTGAAAACGGTAAGAGATACTAACTAGCCGAAACGTTGTGTTAAGTAACAAAATAAAGACAATGGAAGTCCGACAAGGTAATTTTTTTGATGTTATTTCATTGTCTACCACCTTTAAGCTTCTGAATAGTTTTATTAAAGAATAAAATATTTTCATTTTTTATATTATAAATATTTGAAATAAATTTATTAATATTAAGACACAACTAATAGGAGTAGAGAAGGAATTATCTCGAGAACAAAAGATAAAGAAAATTTACTAGAATATTATTGGTTTTTCAAAATAGATCTTATATTTTGAACCGCCACAGCACCGACCGAGAAGATATTATTTAGGAGACTTTTCTCTTATGGCATCTGTAAATACGATATGTACAGGGTTATCCAACCAAGAAAAAACAAGGCGATTTTTTGACCTTTCCTGTACTTTTATAAAAAAACTGAAATAGCCATCTTAAGTCATTTTCTCCCGCGAATTCGAATATCTTCAGCAAAAAACAATTGAACAACAAAGAAAAGTACTAGGGGTCACTTTGATATATTTTTAAATGGGATGCCGTATTTTTAATGAGCTTATCCGATTTCTCATATAAATTTTGATCTAAAATGTTGGATTTTTAATTCAAAAACGCCTTTTTTCTTCAGTTTTAAATTCGGAAAATGTTCGTCTACCGTACGATTAATACCTGATAGATGGATACCCGTTTCACCTGTTCACCCTTTAACCTGCTTTAAAGCGTCCGTCAGTTAGACAAAATAATCAAGTGTCAAATTTCTATATATTTTTCACGAATTAATTACAAATAATGAAATATTTTTTAGAAGAACGGCTAAGTGTAATAAAATTATATTACAAAAGTGGAGAGAATGCTCGACAAACACAAAGAACGTGAAAAATATATAGAAATTTGACACTTGATTATTTTGTCTAACTGACGGACGCTTTAAAGCAGGTTAAAGGGTGAACAGGTGAAACGGGTATCCATCTATCAGGTATTAATCGTACGGTAGACGAACATTTCCGAATTTAAAACTGAAGAAAAAAGGCGTTTTTGAATTAAAAATCCAACATTTTAGATCAAAATTTATATGAGAAATCGGATAAGCTCATTAAAAATACGGCATCCCATTTAAAAAAATATCAAAGTGACCCCTAGTACTTTTGTTTGATGTTCAATTGTTTTTTGCTGAAGATATTCGAATTCGCGGGAGAAAATGACTTAAGATGGCTATTTCAGTTTTTTTTTTATAAAAGTACAGGAAAAGTCAAAAAATCGCCTTGTCTAGTCTTGGTTGGATAACCCTGTACAAATTCAAATTATTTTTAGTGGACTCAAGTCCAAGCGCCGGATGAAGATTCAAGACAATCGTTTTCTTCTCCTGTTGAACAATCAACAGAACAGGCATCCTCTGGTATAGGTATGAAGATAACCCTCTCTAAGCCAATACCGTTTAATAATTCTCATTCTCCAACGCAGCAACAGGTAAGTTTTATACAAATAAATTGATTCAGCCGATACTAGGTAGAAATCCATAATTATAGTATTTGGGAAACAAAGTTCACAACACGGTTAAACTTGTAACTAGCAAAAATGGGCTTATTATGGGTAACCCTCTTAGTCCTTTATTGGCTGAAATATTAATTGATTTTTTAGAAGATAAAATAAGCAATCATCCTTTTTTCAAACAGTTTCTTTATTGGCAAAGGTATGTTGATGACGTCCTACATGTTTTCTCGGAACTGATAGACAGTTAAAAGTTTGTTTAGATTTATTAACAGCCTACACAATAATATCAAGTTTATAGAAGAATAAAACACGAAAGTGACAACTCTATTAATTTTCTGGATTTAAATATTAAGAGAGAAAATAATAGACATACACAATAGTTTTCTTCGTTTTCCATAAACCATATTGTACTGATACTGTCATCCACAACTCTTTGTGCCACCCTATACAACACAACTTAGCTTCTTTTTACAGTATGACCATAGACTATAGTTAAATTCACATAAAGTTTTAATGCCAAATGTCAAGACTTGTCATTGTCTAGTTACTTTAGATTTCACCAACTTCCCAATTTTCTTATACAGCTGAGATTGCTCATTGTTTTTTCTTTTTCTTTTCTGGAATTGTTCGGCCAACTCTTTTTATTTCTATCTCTTTTTAATCGTATGAAATAATACAAGATAAACATACTTTGTGTGCAGTACAATTATACTAATTAAATTTTGCCATTAGAAATTTATATTTTATGAGTTGCTGCAGTATTTGACAAGTATGACATAATTGAAATGTCACGGCGTTAAAAGTTTATGTGAATTGAATATAGTAACTCTCCCTTTAAATAAAATCAATTTTCAAAAAGAACTAAACAATTTTTAAACAAATTGCAGTTAATAACTCAAATCTAATTGACCAAATCCTAAAAAAGAAAACTTACAAAAAGGCTATTGACTTAGTTTTTCCTAGAAGCAAAAACTCTGACCAATTTAAACTTGTCACTTTCTTTGGACAACCTAGCAAAGTAATTGGCAATTTTCTTAACAAACTTGATATAAATGTGTGTTACAAAATTAATAACTCTTTAAGTAAATTTATCAAAAACAATAAAACTAAAAGCGATAAAAACAAAAAATCAGGCGTCTATAAATTAAAATGCAAAGATTGTCCTAAAACATACATTGGCCAAACGGGTAGACATTTTGACAAAAGAATACAGGAACATTATAACAGTTTTCTAAAAAATAAAATAGACTCAAACTATGCTAGCCATTTACTTGATTATCAACATAATTTCGATCCTTCCTTTAAAATCTTACATACAGAAATCAAAGCCTTAAAACTAAATTTGTTAGAATCTATGGAAATAACTAAACTTAAAAATACGGACCTGTTACTTAATGAGCAACTGGATTTAAATAATTCACCTTTGTTAAATTTATTCTGTTGGCCATTTACCTACTTAAGATTTTATAAATTACCCATATTGTACCTAATTTAATTTAATTTTTAAATCCTCTCTTGGATTTTCCCGCTATTGTAACCCTTCCACTGTTTTACAACCCACTGACGAAGCTACAGTGTTAGCGAAACATGTCATTTTTCTAGTTAATATAGTGGAAATTTACAAGTTCAACTTTGTTTTACTGTATCCCATAATTAAATACTATATTTTATACAAATGTCGACTGCAGTGTACTTTTGAAAAAGCTGACTTTTTCTTTAAAAAGATTCCGAAAAGATATTTAATTTATTATTGGGTTTTGATTGTAAAACATGTAAAAATTTAAATATTTTGCTAGGGTCGACAGTCAGATTCTAGAAAAAAGAAATTAGATCTTCGAGATGTGTTTAATCCTGACGAGGATGACACCGCAACACAAGTGAAAAAGAGGAAACTAGTTCCTTTAGGTAAGAATGTTTTTTGCGAACTCAAGCAATACATTTTCCCTGTAAACTTTTTACTTTACACCCTTGGTATACAGTGTGACCAGTAAAGTCCGCATCATATGGGATTTTTTTTATTAATAGCTTTATTCGAAATTTGACTTTGGCATCAAGTTCTGCTTCGATCGAGATGAAAATTAAGCAAAAAAAATAGTAGTCACGTGATTCGCATTATCTCAAATTTTAATTTTTTTCAATAAATAATTCAAAAGTGGGGTTATTTCTGAAAATATCAAAAAAAGTTATTAGAAAAAGTGTTTTTAAATGCAGTTTCTAGCCCACATGCAAAATTTCAGCTGCATAAGATAATTTTGATTTTTTACATTTCGCTAAAATTTATTTTCCACTTAATGAACACTTTACTGATGACACTGTTCTTTTTGTCTTAATATTAAGGTGTATTACTTTCAGACGCAAACTACGTTTTCAAAAATATATATTTTATGAAGTTACCTTATACAGGGTCAAAAACAAATAAACTTTGCATCACATGCGACCAAATTTTAATAGCCCAATCTTGATTTTGTAGAAAAACGCACATTTAATATGGCGCTACTTTAAAGAAAATGTATCTGAAATAAAGCATTGTCAAAACTAAGAAGTTTTATGTAGGTTGCGTTGAGTCTTATTTTGCAAAAGTCAATTTACAAAATATGGGTAAAAAATCAAAATTATCTTATGCAGCTGAAATTTTGCATGTGGGCTAGAAACTGCATTTAAAAAAATAATTCTAATAACTTTTTCGATACTTTCAGAAATAACCTAACTTTTGAATTATTTTTTGAAAAAAATTAAAATTTGACAGATAGGTAATGCTAATCAAGTGAACTATTTTTTGCTTAATTTTGATCTCTATCGAAGCAGAACTTGATGCCAAAGTCAAATTTCGAATAAAGCTATTAATAAAAAAAATCCCATATGATGCGGACTTTACTAGTCACACTGTATAAATAACTGGGATGCTCGTTAGCATAACAAGGATAACAATTCACCTGAAGGAAAAGAACTCTACTGAACTATAATGGACTTTTTAAGTTAGTTAAGCGTAAATATATATTATAAATAATAATAAGAGAACTGTCAAATTAGGATGGTTTTAAATTTAGACTCCAAAGGTGAATCGAAACAAGGTTAGCACATTTTCCAAGGGCTCTCCTCTCCCTGTTTCAATTATCATATTTAAAGCTGTATACTTTTTATACATACGAGGATCTAAGAATCCTCGAAAAAAAATTATTTGTCATTAATTTTCAAATTTTATCAAATTATAGCTGATATACCGTGCGAGCAAAAATTATTTGCATCAAAGAGGGCTTGGATTAAAAAACGTAGAACTTGGTATAGATCACAATAATATGGGGACGATATATCTAACCAAATCTAGGTTAACATTTTGTCAAATTCATATTATGACATGATATGCCAAACAAATGAGTAATAATATAAGTAGAAAAATACAAATTTATTTTTGTTGTTTACAAAATTAACAAGGTAAGAATATACAGAAAGAAAAACTCTACCCGCGAGTTTTACGTGCAGCATCGTATTGTTGAGCTCTGCAAATTTTATTAAATTGCTTAAAAACTAGTGTGAAATATTTGGTTAAATTGATATGGACGCGTCAAGTGATGGTAGACTATTGGAAGATATAGAAAAAAATGAAAGAAAATCTTATGTGGCTGCAAGAACAAGGAGTTTTTCCTCGGGTGCATTGAATGTAAATTTGGAAGAAATAAACAAAATTATCGGTACACAACCAAGGTCGTTAAGAACCTATGTTGATAAACATAAGAAAAAAAGTACCACTGATAAGAAAGGCAACAATAAATTACCAGGGGAATTCAATAAGAATGAACTTAATTTAAATAAAGATGAAGTATTTATTGACCCAAATAGTATTTTTAAACCAAGATCGTCGATACAGCATACTCCCCCACCCTCAGACTCCAAAGTTAGCTTGAGCTACACAAATGAAGAGGAAATTGTAATAAATGACAGTGCTAATAAGAGACCAAGATCAGAAACCAGCCCAGAAAACTTAAATATGTATAAAAGACAATGTCATAACGACAAACAAACCATGAAAAGTAATGAAACAGACCAACAAGGAACCTTCTCTACAAACAAAATAATTTCCGATACTTTTTTATCCCTAGACAAAATACAAGAACTGGCAAACAAAGATGAAGACTGCTATATTTTCTCAAAAAACGACCAAAAAGATATCAGAATAGCCAGTACTACTATATATAAATGCCTTACTTTATTAGTTCATAAGATTGGCAACTTAGAAACGGTTAATACATCTTTACAGTACCAAATGGCAGCATTAAAACAGAACGATACATGTAAAGCAATGATAGAAACACCAGTGATCAAACCAAAAACCTATGCTACCACAACGGCGATAAAAAACACCCCTACAGAAAAAAATTTGCCTATACACGACTCTAAAAAATGGACTACGCCACCAACAAGCCAAAAACACGAGACAGTAATTAGAATACGAGACATAAATGACGCCAAAGAAGTAACGCAACAGCTAAAAAAGACAATTAATCCAAAGGACATAGATGGGGGGTTTAAAAGTATTAGACACCTAAAAAATGGAGCAATAGTGGTAGAATCCCACAACAAACTACAACAAGATAAGCTAAAACTGGCACTTAAAGACAAAGAAAATGTGCAACTTAAAGAAGCCCAACAGTCTGATCCAATGTTTTTAATTACCGGTATTGAAAAAGGTTTCTCTGATCAGGACTTTATTAAAGAACTTATTTATCTAAATAATGAAATTGAACTTGAATTAGGCTGCAAAGTACTGGATAGGATTAAAGTTATAACAAAACGACAATGCCGTAACCCAAATAAAGAAAACTGGATACTGCAAGCACCATCAAATATTGCAAAATGGTTTCTTAAAAAGGAAAAAATCAATTTTGATCTAGTAAAAGTATTTGTACAGGAACATTTAAATTTAGCTATATGTTTCCGATGCTGTAATTTTGGGCACGTATCCAAGCATTGCAATGAAAAACAATGCTGTCATAAATGTAGTGAGGAACATACCGCCAAGGATTGTATAAGGACTAATCTTAAATGCCCAAACTGTATCAAAATGAAATATAGCGAGAAAGATTGTCAACATTCTGCACGAGACACAAACTGCCCTGTATATAAAAGGAAACTTGATAGATACAGAAATCAAGTAAATTATACTGAAGATTTTTTACAAAAATAAAAGAAGATAACATCGTAAACAGACAAATAATAAATCAATCAATGTCTAATTGTACTGATCACTTAAGCATAATCCATCAGAATCTTCAGTCCATTGGCAACTCGGTGGACCTGCTAGATGACTTTCTAAATAATCACGACGACTGCGGTGTACTATGTGTCACAGAGCACTGGAAAACACAGTCACAATTGGAAAACTATGGCATCAATGGTTTTTGCTTGGTGACAAGTTTCTGTCGGCAGTTGGAAAATAGACATGGTGGTAGTGCAATCTATACAAAGATCGGACTTCGTTGTAAAAAGAGAGATGATGTAAATAAACTTAGTGAGGAAAATATTTTTGAGTGCTGTGGATGTGAGATTAAAGTGAATAACTCTAACATTCTACTGGTTTCCCTATATCGACCGCCCAATGGTGACTTTGAACAATTCTTGGATAAAATGGAACAACTCTTATTATTGTGTATAAATGGAAATATTTTAGTGGTAGCTGGAGACTTTAACATGGATTTTACACTAAATAATAAAAAGACCAATGACTTTATATCACTTATAAATTCATTTAATGTAACTCACACCATAACAGAACATACACGCATCACAAACACTAGTAAGAGTTGCATAGATAATATCTTAACAAATTTCGAAGGTAAAAAAGAAACACAAATTTTACATTCTCTTATATCAGATCATACGGCTCAAAAATTGACATTATGTACTAAAAAAGAAAGAACTCCCTTAGAAGAAAAAAGACACTTTAGTGAGAGTAATAAATTAAAATTTAAAAATCTCCTTCGTCATACCAATTGGCAGGCAGTGTATTCTGTAGAAGAACAGTTAGTAAATGAACAGTGGATTACTTTTATCGACTTATTTCAAAAAAATTTTAATGAATGTTTTCCTTTAAAAAAAGCACCACATAGAAATTACAATAAATCTAAGTATAAACGGGTTAACCCTGAGGTAAGAGAATGTAAAAATCAGTTAGATGTATTATATGTATTAAAAAGTAGAAGTAATCAATTCAAGGAGCAATACAATGCTAAAAAGAAAGAATATAATAATCTGTTAACAGAGTCCAAAAAAAGATATTTTGCAAATAAAATAAGGAACTCTGATAACAAAAGCAAAACTACGTGGTCTGTTGTTAATCAGATTAGGGGTAAAAATATGTCTAAGCCATCGATCATAGTAAATGGAGATATATACTCTACCGCGAATAAATTCAATAATTTTTTTGCCAATGCAGCACCTGATCTGCTCAACAACTTGGATCACGTAGAATTCAACACGACTATAGAATATCATAAAGAAAATTTAAAAATGAGGTATACCGATGTTGAAGAGATTTTAGGAATAGTTAAAAAACTTAAAAATAAGCACAGCAGTGGGCACGATGAAATTTCGTCCAGTCTAATAAAATATATTATAGAACAAATTGTTGACCCAATTTGTTATATATTAAACAACTCTCTGAGATTCGGTATATTCCCGGATAATCTTAAGAATGCACTTGTAGTGCCTGTCTTTAAAAAAGGCGATGAATCGGTTATTGATAATTACAGACCAATTAGCCTGCTCTCATCATTCTCTAAACTTTTTGAAAGTGTAATATCTGAACGCTTAGTTGAATTTTTTGTGGAAGAAAACTTATTAAATGATGTACAACACGGGTATATAAAGGGAAAATCTACACAAACTGCCGTATTTCAATTCATTCAACACATCCTGGACTCCTTAGAAGGGGGGAGAATTCCCCTAGGGTTATTTCTAGATTTATCAAAAGCATACGATACACTAGATTATAATATATTATTCAGAAAATTGGATTCTTACGGAGTAAGAGGAAAAGCCCTAGACCTAATTAAATCATACTTATCAAAAAGAAAGCAACGAGTATTAATAAGACACGACAATCAAAAAATTCTATCAGATGAAGTTCTAATAAACATAGGTGTACCCCAGGGTAGTGTATTAGGACCAATTTTGTTTATTATTTATTTAAATAACATTACAGAAATATCGAAAAGTTACGAAAGTTGGTGCAAACTAACAAATTACGCTGATGACACAAACATCTTGATTAGTGATAAAAATTTGTTGCAAATTCAGGTAAAAACCAAAAATATCATGATGAATGCAGGTGATTGGTTTGCAAAAAATAAATTAATCTTAAATAGTAACAAAACTAATACGATAATATTTAAAACAAATAGGTCTAGAATCGATGAACCTCAAACAATAGAAATTAACAGTAACTCGTTAAGTATAATACAGAAGGCAAAATTCCTGGGGGTTGTTCTGGATAATGTTCTATCATGGGAACATCACGTTGATTATATTGTAAAAAAATTAAATGCAGTTTGCTACAGTCTCCGAGTCTTATCTAAATACACGGATTTCCAAACTAAAAAAGTTATTTATCATTCAAATTTTGAGGTTCACCTTCGATATTGCATAATCTTGTATGGAAGTTGCATGGACATTGATAAACTATTTATTTGTCAAAAAAGAGTCTTAAGAATTATGTTAGAACTAAATTTTAGGGAATCATGTAGAGGTAAATTTAGGGAAAATAAATTGTTAACACTAACTGCTATTTATATTCAGGAGTGTCTTATATTTTTCTATAAGAACAAACATATGTTTAGTGATAGCTTTCCTCAGAATACATACCCCTCTAGACAAATAAACTATAATTATCCCAAACACAGATTAACGGTCACTGAAAGAGGAGCATATTATAACTGCATAAAGTTTTTTAATCATTTGCCTGCAAATATAAAAGCTATCAATAGTATTAAAAAGTTGAAAAAGGAAGTATTTAGTTTGTTAGTAATCATAGAACCGTACAATGTTAGTGAGTATTTTCAATTTGTTAGAAATTTATAAGTATTTGTTGTTCTTCCTTTTATTGACGTTATTTCAGTTTATGTTGTAACAAATTGTTGTAGCATACCTTTGAAATAAAGAATATTTATTATTATTAAAAAAAAGGAAAATAATTACATAAATTGCTGAAATTGGCCACCGGCCACCTGGCTACAACTGGTGTTTTAAAAATAGTGTTCTTTAAATGAGGAAAAACGAAGTAATCCATAACCGTTAAACAAGGTGATCTAGGCGGGAATTCAATGGGTCGAAAACTGATCAATCTGTCGTCGAAAATATTGCGTAAGTAGTTTCGGCGGCTGTATGGGCGGTTGCACCGTCCTGTTGAAAATATCCAAATCTAGTTCGTCGTCAAGTAATTGCTCCACAAATGGATTCAAAATATTGTCTCTATACCGCTGTGCTGTAACTGTGTCATGGAAAAAAAAAGGGCAAACAATTCTTCCTCGGGAAACATACAGCTAACCAGACACCAATTTTTTGAGGGTGCAATGTGGAGTCTACAAAAAAATGGGGATTTTCACTACTCCACATGCGTGTATTCTAAGAATTCACATAACCGGAGAGGTGGAACCAGGCTTCATCAGAAAAAAAATGTCAGGTCTAATAAATCATTTATTTCCAATAAATTTTAGGTAACCATTGAGAGTAATTCCTGCGTCTTTCAAAATCTGCGGCTTATATTTCTTGGAATACTTACACTTTATGAGGAAATAAATTTAGCTGCTTCTTAAGAATAGTCCTGCATGTTCTATAAGATCTTCCCACTTCTTGGGACAGGCGTCTTATACAATAAGATCTTCCCACTTCTTGGGACAGGTGTCTTATACAATTTGTTGGCGTATGTTGCATTATTTCACGAACGTTTGCAACAAGTTCTTCTGTTCTTACAGGTGGTCTTCCTGCTCCTTTTTTGTGTTGTATAGAACATGTTTCCCTAAACACAGCCACGGTTCTTTTCAGGCAATGATAAAAATCCCCAGCAAACCCGGATTGTATTGCCACTCACCATTTCCTCTAACCCTGTTCCGAAAATACGCTTCAACCATGAATGTTTTGTGCTGTTCCGTAAAGCCCATTGTGTGAATTGTTCAAGAAATTGGAAAAATTAGCGATGAATCAAATTACTTGTAACGACTGTCAAAGATTACGGAATAACTGATTGATTGTTAATTCAGGTAGTTACTGACACCCAATAGGTATTAAGCTCTACGGCTAAGCATTACGTCCTTAGATGTAATGATGCAAATAATTTTTGCTCGCACGGTATACACATAGGGAAAATGTTGTTGCCCATCTCTTAGTAATAAGTTATAATAATACAAATATGAAGTATCGCAAAGTAAACAGAAATAGGTAGATTATGTTTCCCCCACTCCATCGCATCGGATCTGGCTGGCTCGATGCGTTTTGCTTGATCCTGATCCTTTTATTCAGGCGGCAACGTACGAAAGAATGAATATTTATTTGATATTAATAGAATCGAAGCGGCGTGGCGTGCCACCAGCGAGTGCCATGAGCGAGATGCAATACGATGGAGCGGAGGAAACATAATCTACCTACCTCTGTTTGCTTTGCGATACTTCATATTTGTACTATTCTAACTTATTACTAAGAGATGGGCGGACAAACATTTTCCCTACGTGTATATTATAAATAATAATAAAACCTAGAACTGTCAAATTAGGACGGTTTTAAATTTAGACTCCAAAGGTGAATCGAAATAGGGTTAGCATATTTTCCAAGGGCTCTCATCTTCCTGTTTCAATTATCATATTTAAAAAAATATATATTTCTGTCACTAATTTTCACATTTTATCAAATATTATAGCTGATATTATACTTCCTTTTTAACCTGTTATTCACCGACGTTATGACAATAGCTCAATAGGAATATTGATTGGGTCTTTATTTAGTGAAATGAAAATTTGAAAAATACCTCCAGAATCTAATTAATATTCTTACAGATTATAGTGAAGATAAAAAGACGAAAAAAGACAAAGAAAAGGAGAACGGCGAAAAGAAAGCGGACGAATCAAAATCTCAAGAAGAAAAACGAAAACACATAAAAACGCTTATTGAAAAAATCCCGACGGAAAAGGAAGCGTTGTTCGCCTATAAATTAGACTGGTCGCAAATAGATAATGGTTTAATGGAAATAAAAATACGTCCATGGATAAATAAAAAAATAATTGAGTATATTGGAGAACCGGAACCTACATTAGTCGATTTTATTTGTAATAAAGTACTCGCAGGCTCGTTGCCGCAAACGATATTGGAAGATGTTCAGATGGTAAGAACTTTATGGCATTATTCTTATAGGGTGAACTTCAAAAAACCAGCTCATCTAAAGTACAGTAATATTGATTCGGCTTTTAATTGGTGGAAATCCATTATTAATTGTGTTAAATAAATGGTAAAATTTTTTTAAAAAACTATAATTTTACACTTTCCACAGACTTTTATTTTTACTCGACATGTTTCGCAACACAGTTGCTTCTTCAAAGGCGTACTTAGAAATGGTATCTTAAAAGGTATAACTAAGTGGGGTGACACACTGGAGAAATAAGTTTCATGAAACTTGTTCCTAAAACAAGTTACGTCAAACTTTTTTTTATGTCAATGTTAAATTTTTGAATTTCACGAAACTAATTTCTCCAGTGTGTCACCCAGGTGTAACAATAAAATTGCAGATAATTTTCAAGTTGTTTAAAATTGTTGGAAAAACCAATAATAATGTTTACAGACTAATTAAAGAGATTCAAAAGAGGTGATCCGTTTAAATCCAATTGATCATTAAGAAGAGTATTGGAATTTTTAAGCCTATTTATTTCTAAGGATTCAAGCAAATTTAATTTTGTACTTTTGTTTTCAATATGCAAGATATCATAGTTATGATTAAATATATGATTTACTTCTAACAGATGGTTAGAATAGTTAGAATCTGTTTTGTTTTTTATAAAACTAGCATGATGTTCATTCATAAGAGATCTCTTACATAGGTCATATTAGCACTAAAATAAAAAACTTTTTAAAAAACTTGAATATTAATATTGCTTTCAAAACTAACAATACTCTAGGGAAACACATTAAAAATAATAAAAGTAAATTGATCAAAGGAAATAAATCTGGTGTTTACAAATTAAAATGTAATGATTGCTCTAAAGTTTATATTGGACAAACAGGCCGAAACTTCGAAAAACGGATGAATGAACATCATGCTAGTTTTATAAAAAACAAAACAGATTCTAACTATTCTAACCATCTGTTAGAAGTAAATCATACATTTAATCATAACTATGATATCTTGCATATTGGAAACAAAAGTACAAAATTAAATTTGCTTGAATCCTTAGAAATAAATAGGCTTAAAGATTGCAATACTCTTCTTAATGATCAATTGGATTTAAACGGATCACCGCTTTTGAGTCTCTTTAATTAGTCTGTAAACATTATTATTGGTTTTTCCAACAATTTTAAATAACCTGAAAATTACCTGCAATTTTATTGTTACACCTAAGTTATACCTTTTAAGATACCATTTTTAAGTATTCCTTTGAAGAAGCAACTGTGTTGCGAAACATGTCGAGTAAAAATAAAAATCTGTGTGTAAAAGTGTAAAATTATAATTTTTTTTTAAAAAATTTTACCATTTATTTAACAGAATTAAAATACAGTATGTGACAAAACACAAGGGTTGCTTCGTTAAACCTGCCGGGACGACAATTTAGAGGCTTAGATATATTTTTATTTACTTTTGTGTCAAAATTGGAATACTCCGTATTTAAAACAGAGTTGCCAAACTTTAAGTTCAAATTAAGGCACAGCTACCTATTTTATTCTGATATAGGGAGTAAGGGACTAATTTGGCATCGGTTTTCTCCTGTCTGCGATGATGTAAGAGATGCTTCAAGACGGCAGGTTTTGACAATGCGACCACTGGTGCTTTGACACTAGAATTGTGCTGCGTTTTATCGCTATCAGAAATGAGCTGTTTTTCGATGGTTTCCGCTGGGTAACGAAAACTGTTGCTTACTTAGTATAAAATGTGTTCCCTGGCATCCAAAAAGTTTGCAACAATTAAAAAATTTTAAAATTTCTCCAAAAATGTTATTCTTGCTTCTCTTGCTCCAAGAGTAAGTTCTTTACATAATCTGTTGGGAAATACTTCACAATCAGAGTACATTTACTTTTTTGGTCACCTGCACTTAGAATTTAAAAAAAAGTTGTTGCGCTTATGAGGAGTTATAAATTCTTCGTACCTAGTACTCAGTTTTACAAATTGCGATCAGATATCAAAATTATATAGTTATTTGTATAACTACATATTTGGATAAAAAAACGAGTATTTTGCGGGACGAGGGCCAGCGAATTCCTGCAAAATAATGATATAAACAAAAACGTTCTTTTCCAACATTTCGAAAAATATTCCAAAAAAAGCTAAAATTAGAAATGTAATAATTTGCCTGAAATAAAAATACGTTACTTAGTAGCTTAAAAGGAACATACATTTCCTTTATGAAAAAATGTCCTACCTCTACACAATGGTCCAATTTTGATTAAAAACTTATTAACTAATTCACCTTTTATTTTTTTATTTTGTGAGAATGATTTTATAGGATAGATGTTGGTCAAAATTAGAAAAAATGGTCCTTTGTAAGCATTTTGTTCCAAAAATAACTATACGTACATGGTAAATTAATTGGTTGTCAGATACAGGCGCTGACCACACTCAAGTACATTAAAATCTTAACATCTTTTTCAAATAACCTTTTTGGATATCTCTTCATCTAATAACAATCTTCATATATTCATTACAATTTTACAATTTTCCTGCCGAACGAGTAGACAATATCACTGTATATGAAAACAAGATATGAACGAAGGTCAAAAATTCGATATTAAATTTTTTACAGCGCATTAAACAACATTTTAATAGACGAGTCAAAAATTATTTTGTGTTTAGTAGAGGAACTTGTTAGCTTAGATTCTAAATTCTGATATATGGGGTCGCATAAACATTTTAAACAATAATTAACCAACTAGACAACTTTAACTGTGTCATGAACGACATTGGCAGAAATGATTTACTCCCAATCAGAGTGGCCCGGTTAGCTTAATTCTTGATTTACTAATCAGGTAACTTCGATTGTGAGTAAGTTATGTATGCCAATGTCATTTGTAAGGCCCGGATTTCGGAACGAGCTCGTTCCCTCGATATTTTTTGTATTTATTGAAATCAAGGGCGCGCGTAAAAATATGAGTTAAACTGAAATAAATGTGTAATAAGAACATTAAGTATACCGTGCGAGCAAAAATTATTTGCATCAAAGGGGGCTTAGATTTAAAAACGTGGGGCTTGGTTTAGATCACAATGATATGGGGATGACATATCTAACCAAATATAGATTAAAATTTTGTCAAATTCATTTTCTGACATGATATGGCAAACTAATGAGTAATAAAATAGGTAGACAAATACAATACAAATAAGGGTTGACCAGCATCTCTGGAGAAATGTTACCACATTCTTGGATAATCCTTTCTTGTAATTGTTCTAAATTTGCAATTGATGTTTTAAAAATAGTATTCTTTATATGAGCTAAAACGAAGTAATCCATAACCGTTAAACAAGGTGATTTAGGTGGGAATTCAATGTCTGATCGAAAACTGATCAATCTGTCGTCGAAAAAATTGCGTAAGTAGTTAATAGTTTCGGCGGCTGTATGGGCGGTTGCACCGTCCTGTTGAAAATATCCAAAACGAAGTTCGTCGTCAAATAATTGCTCCACAAATGGATTCAAAATATTGTCTCTATACCGCTGTGCTGTAACTGTGTAATACATCATTTATTTCCAATAAATTTTCGGTAAACCATTGAGAGTAATTCCTGTATCTTTCAAAATCTGCGGCTTGTATTTCTTGGAATACTTGCACTTTATAAGGAAATAAATTTTGCTGCTTCTTAAGAATAGTCCTGCATGTTCCATAAGATCTTCTCACTTCTTGGAACAGGCGTCTTATACAATTTATTGGCGTATTTTGCATTATTTCACGAACGTTTGCAACACGTTCTTCTCTTCTTACAGATGGTCTTCCTGCTCCTTTTTTTGTGTTGTATAGAACCTGTTTCCCTAAACACAGCCACGGTTCTTTTCAGGCAATGATAAAAATCCCCAGCAATAAAAGCAACGTTAGGAAAATGTTCGTGAAAATCGTCCATGCACAAACCCGGATTGTATTGCCACTCACCATTTACTCTAATCCCGTTTCGAAAATATGCTTCAACCATTAATGTTTTGTGCTCTTCCGAAAGCCCGGTCATTGTGTGAATTGTTCAAGAAATTGGAAAAATTAGCGATGAATCACAATTGTCACTAGTTAAACTCACTTTCTAAACTGAAAAAACACGAATGGAAGTCATCAATTACAATTTAAATACGACTCGCATCTTTTACTCTAGTTAAAGCATGTCGAATTTTTTTCCGTTTGGCGACGTCACTGATTTTTCTCACCTACCTCGGAACTAGCCAGATGTTTGATAATTGCACCAGCGGTTAATTACTACCTTTTGTTAATACCTTGGTTAACTACAGAAAATGGCTCTAACAAAGTTTAAATTAAATATTTCTGCAATAGAAAAGTATAACATAATTTAATAAATAAAAAAATTTATATTAAATTGCTTTTAATGTACTTAATATTGACAAAAATAATGTTTCTCCTATGGTAAACCATTGGCGCAAATCTTTAAATTCGTTTGTCTACTACTTCGTGCCTTGCGTTTTTTTGGGGGCTAGATTAAAGAATATGACTGCTTAATTATTTACATTGTTTTCAATATAAATATCTACTGGATGCAAACATCCAATGTTTAGACAATTTTGTGGAGTTTTTTACCGCCGTCCGGGCTTTAGTCATTTGTCATAGTCAAAAAGTCTGAGTCAATGAATTTTGGTACAGGTGGATAACTTAAAAAATTGAATTGACAATTGCGACCTTGCAAGATTTTTAGTTTTTTTTTGTAACTCAAGGAATGTTTTTTTTTTCAAATGTAACACTACTCTTTTTTTTTTATTGAATTCGATTCCTCCCATCAACATTACCATTTCCTGATAGTATCAAATTTTTATCTCAAATAGTTCTATGGGAAAAAAGTTAATTAGTTACAACTCTAACTCTAAAAAAAATCCATCCATGTCTACCAACCTTCCTTTTCACATTATTTGAAACGTTTTTAAATGGAAATAGATTGGATTTTTTTAGAGTTAGAGTTGTAACTAATTAACTTTTTTTCCCATAGAACTATTTGAGATAAAAATTTGATACTATCAGGAAATGGTAATGTTGATGGGAGGAATCGAATTCAATAAAAAAAGAGTAGTGTTACATTTGAAAAAAAAAACATTCCTTGAGTTACAGAAAAAAATAAAAATCTGGCAACGTCGCAATTGCCAATTTTCAATTTAATTTTTTAAGTTATCCACCTGTACCAAAATTCATTAATTTCGCCTTGGTAGTTTTGAAGAAAATTAGGCGTTCCGGTTATTTCAACTAACCCTGTATACTACGTAATGTAAATAAACTTTTTGGGGCAATTAATAATAAAAAAGTTTTCCATTTATTGCAAACTTCTTTACCCTAATAAGGAATTAAAATACGTAAGCAGTCCGCGCCAAAGCAAATATTATTAGACGAGAAAATAGCAATTAGCATTACTTTTGTGTTTTTGAAAGTATTTTTGAGGGTTCTATTTTTTTTTTAGGTTTTAGACGAAGAAGCTGAAGTTTTTGTAGTAAAAATGTGGAGGTTATTGATTTATGAAGTCGAAGCAAAAAAATTGGGTTTAGTTAAGTAGTAGTCAGATTGCTGATATACGTTTAAAAATTGTAAATATAACGTTGGTGTTAAGTTCATCTTTCATACTGTATTATTTAAATAAATATAAATCTTCAGACTTATGAAAATGTTGTGTATTGGGGTTCATCACAAAAAGTATAATATTGCAGTTGTTACCCAACATGGGTAAGTATGCAGTAGCTTAGTGATCAGGAGTAGTTTCCAACATTTTGTGTTGTAAACATTTTTTATGTAGTAAGCAGTGGCGGCTCGTGGGGTAGAGCCACAGTGCCATGGCACTACCTGCCCTCCTGTCCAGCGTCCTGCCCTTTACAAATTACCAAAACCTATTAAAATTAATATTCTCCTTTTTAAAGCAATTAGCAAAATAATTTAAAAATGGAACACAGTCGGGTGCAAATTTCCATCTATTGAGGAAGCGATTATGCGTAAAACGGTAACGTAGCTTTCGCGCCAAAGCGACGAGGCACACGGGAGGCCCGAAGTTATGACGTAATTGCCATAACAAACCAATAAAAAACGACCTTGAATGCGAGCAGGAAAACATCTCCGTGTAGCCAGGCTCTTTGACCCCGTTTGACGTTAGACGTTTCAAATTCAAACAGTTGTTTGTCCGCGTCGTGTCGTGTAAGGTTGTTTGTAAACTAAATAATTTTCGTTCGGCCGGAGATTTAATAGAAATATTTATGGAAAAAATACTTGGGTGTGCGGTTGTGATAAATCTAATAGACTATTTTGTTTTATGTGTGTTTTATTTGATGGGGGAGCAAACTTGGTCCCAAAAAGGTACAGATGATTTGGTCCATATCTGGGAAAAAATGAAGACACATGAAAAATCGAAGGTACATTTAAACAATATATTTAATTTCAGTAGGCTTGGTAAAATTAACATTAAAACTCAATTAAATTCTGCATATCACAATGAAATAATGAAGAAAAACGAACAAATTGATAAAAACATATACATATGAAACCAAATTATAAACTGCGTTCGGTTTGTGGTTCTTTCGGTCTATATAGTACACTCTACCTAGAGTATTTTTTTAAAATTCAAGATATGATTGTAAATTTATAAATTAAATTAGGTGCCTTTTTGCTTATTTTTCCTACTTCAAAAGCAAGAACTATTAACAAAAAAGGGCGTGGCACCCAAATTTTTTTTGCCTGCGGCGCTAAGGGTTTACCTAGCCCTACTTCACTAAAATGGCACGAGCCGCCACTGGTAGTAAGTCCGAGTCCAGCGAGGCGTGTTCGATTCGCAGGTTCAGATCGATCTAACTGATTCCAACTGATCTGATTTGTGTTCGATTGGTAAGTAACAAACCCGCACGGTTAAAGTGATCCCAACTGATTTTTAAAATCAGATCGATCCAAATCACTTTCCCAATCGAATACGGCTCAGGATGAAGTGTTCCATGCATTGTTAATAGTACACAGAAATGTGCGATTTATCTTCATATATTTAATTTATCTAAAATCTCAACGCGTTTCGACTACAAAGGTCATCATCGGAAGAAGATATCTGCAAAGAGAAACAAAGCCATGGGTCCACTACAACAGCCGACAGGTAAACTGTTGTGTGGAAGACACGTGCAATAATTGTACCTATAATTATACCGGGTGAACAACTAAGAATGGTCGTCGGCTATATCTCGGAAACTGGAAGTCATAGAGCTTTTAAGTAAAATGTTTTTTAGTAAAAGTGCCCAAAAGAAAATGTTGGAAATTGTTTTCGAGTTTGTAAAACGGCCGCAAGGGGGCGTCACAGTCATGACCACTGCAAATATTAAGATTTTCTTCGTGTTTTGACTAAATAAGAGGTACCGAAAACATCTTTGTTTTAATAATTACATATTTCTTTATAAATTTTATAATTCACAAATTTCTCTATCTAGTGAAATAAAGTAGTGGGGGGAATTAAATGTTTTCTACATAAACTACGATTACTCCCATTTGGCATAACCGATTTTAACTAACTTGGTCTCATTTAAGAGAGGAGTATTTTATTTACAAATTGTGCCTTTTTTATTATATCCTTGAACTTTACCTTCGCCCCTAGATGGCGTTAACTAAAATATAAGCGAATATTAGGCTTTTTCGCGACAAAGTTGAATACAATGATAGGTCTGTTTTAACAGGATCAGATAGAGAATTATACTGTTAACCTTAACATTTTCGTGAAAACCTCATATTCGTATCTTTTATAGAATCGGAGTTATTGACTAAAATACACTAATATATCGTATTTTTTCGTTTTAAGTGCCTTTTAGTTTATATATTGAATGCGTTTCGCACACATTAATTATAAATGAACAACCAGTTACAAAAAGTGTTAACTATAACAAAAAAAAAATAGTATCGAAAACTTCTACCTACATTTTCACAATTTAATAATAATACAATATAATAATAAATGTCTTTATTGTAATTAAGGATAAAATTACAAAAGGCGAAGTTGAAGCTAGGCTTCCTCACTTAACCTAACATTATAACTAATAACATAGTAGTAATATTTGACAGTAGTTATGATACTCATAGGTTGAAAAAATTACGTAATAAGTAATGATAGTAACAGTTTTTACAGTTAAATCCTATTAACTTTAACGTGGGCATGTGAAGGGCATTGAGAGGCAGTACAACTGGACTGATCTAATACGTGTCAGAACATATTTGATGGACAAGAGGACGAATGGCATTTTTAAATGTGTGATTTGGCGCAGATTTTAAATTTACTGGAACTTTGTTGTATATTAAAGACACCTGATAACTAAATGATCTTTCAAACAGTGAGGTTTTGTGTGACGGAGGGTAATTGTGGATTTATGTCTTTATAATAAATTATTTATATTGCAATTTACTTCTTTAAAATCGCACACTAAATATTGGGGGAAAATGTATTAATGACGACCCAAATGTTCAAAATGACGTCCATCATTATTAATGCAAGCCTGCAACCTTTCCTGCGTGCATAAAACAGCAGTTTCAATTTTCGCAACTGATATATTTCCTAACGCCGCGCCGCTGTAATTTTCTCAATCATATTTTCTCTGGTTGTAGGCCGGTTGGCAAAAACAATGTCCTTAACCCTCCCCTACAAATAAAAATCTAGGACGGTGAGGTCTGGTAAGCTAGCTGGCCAGGGAAATAAACTTTCTCGTCCAATCCACCTGCCAGGATATGCCCGATCTAAGAACTCTACAGAAAAATGTGCCGGACACCCATCGTGCTGAAAAAACATGTCACTGCGAACATCCATAGCAACATCTGTTAAAAGAAGCGGCAGCTCATTTACATAAACAAACCACTCCAGTAAGAGTTTGGTCAAAGAAAACGGGTAAATGATTTTACCCCCCAGAATGCCGCACCACATGTTTACAGACTAGCGACCTTGATGCTGCATCCATACCCTGGTACTGCTAAAATACTTAATTTCAAAACTTAAATAATTACTTTATTAGTGAATATTTTGGCGAAGAACTAGTTCCATAATTACTCGGACCGTCTTACCTTGGCGACATTCTAATAAATTTATATAATATTTAAAATTCCGAGGTTCTCTTAAAGCCCTTTGAACGATTAATGGAAAAAATTAGTTGTGGGTAGGAAAAATAATACAAAATGATGGAGTTTCCATAGGCATCGCCTGGAGCCAAGAAAATTAATCTAATTAATACATGTAACTTATTTTATTAACAATACAACTACTAAATTCTAGTACAACATTGTTTTACGGCCAAGTTGGCCCTTCTCCTTCCTTAAGTACTCTTCCGTACAGGGCACTCTTGTCTCTAAAGAAGGATAATCTTTCTGTTTCCAACCTAAAATAAATTATAAGATATTGTAGTGCATATGAAATCGATTAAATTATATCCTAAAAACGAGGCCGTTATTTGCAAAACTTTTTTTTTGCTAAGCTATTAGGTTGTTTTAAAAATATTTTTAAAAAATATATACTTATAGGTAAGTTTCATCCACTGTTTTTTTTCACATTTATAATATTAGTACTTATACAGTTTGTATCAGTCAAATGGAATAAATTCGATAAGGGGGCGTGTCCGAAAAAACGCTCGGACACGTCGATTTGTATTTCTAGTTGCGCATTTTTTCAATAAAAACTTTATACAGGGTGTGTCATGTAACAGTGGCCAATACCAACTTTCTTATTTTAAATGCAACACCCTGTATATTATTCAATTTTTGGATTCTTCATAAAATTGTAGACATATTTTATGTACAATATCCTATACCTATCTTCAACTGTTTCGGAAATATTAAGTGTTTTCAGATTTACTGCATTTCTTTTTACTGATATGAAATTTAAAAAAAGGTATAAATAGTTTTCTTTACTTTTGTTTAAAACTCCTGACCTTAGCAAATTGTTGTCTGTCTGCATGATAGTAGTTGTCAGGGTTAGAGTCGTTTGAATTTCGTTCAACTGCATAATATATCAGAAAACTGGTTTATTTAACAGAAATGCACAAAATAACAATTCTACAGATGTTTGGTTATGGAGATAAAATAGGGATACAAATGGAAGTTGCTCGTTTATTTCATAAAAAATTTCCAAATTTGCCGCCTATAACCTAAGGGAAAATTCTCCTACTTTAATGTTTTTTTTTGTTTTTTACATTATCAAGAAATAAACAGTACCTATTAGGTACTTATTAGTTTGAGAGTGTGTTGTTAATTTTTGCAATAAATCTGAAAACACTTAATATTTCCGAAACAGTTGAAGATAGGTATAGGATATTGTTAGGGTTGTGGATTTGACCGGTCAATTTGTATTGCAATAAATTAAAATTTAAAAATGCAGTGGATGAACCTAACTATACTTGCCAAATTTCTTATTTTGTATTTTGGAAAAAATTAATTTTTTATAACAAGTTTTGCTTGTTCTGAAAAGTATTGCCATACCTAGATTTTATACAGGGTGGTCAAATTGATGATATAGTTAGGTCCATCCAGGTACACATTCTATAAGTGTATATCTCAATAGTTGCTCCACAATAGATACATTTCCCTTTTACTTTGTTTTCTTCTCTTATTTCGGTAAAACAATTCCAAATTTTGGTTTTGGACTTCCCCAAACTCATCGTAAATGCGACGTCGCGTCGTTAGTTCACAAAAATGCAATGCAAACCCTAACTCTGGCAAATACGAAATGAAAATAAATAGACTAAGACGGAAATGTCTATGAAAATGATATAAAAAGAGAATAACAATAACTTCTCTATTTCTTTCCTTCATTGTGATTGAATCCGTTCCGGGAACCACTAATAAATGAGGCCGACTATTGGGATTCCCAGAATCATGTGCTATTGTTTTCTTAAATAACGGCGCTATAACGATACACTAAACATTATCCTGGGTAGGAGGTAATCTGGACAGATAGATCACAAATGCAAAAATAATAAAATAAAATTGATATATTTTGACCGGTCAAATACGTCATGGTCAATTGACCATGCCCAACTCTAGATATTGTACATGAAATATCTCTAAAAAAATTTGAGGAATCCAAAAGTTGAATAATATACAGGGTATTGCATTTAAAATAAGAAAGTTGGTATTGGCCACTGTTACATGACATACTCTGTATTATATTTTTTTTAGTTTTTCGGACCCGCCCCCATCTATTTATTATCGAATTTATTCCATTTGGTTGATACACACTGTACATGTTAACAGTATTCACATTACTCATCTCGTTAAAGAAGCACCACATGCGCTAATCAGGATGGATGAGCCGCAGGAGTTCAGAGAGGTACAATACTGCTTTAGCGCCAACCATTTAATTTGTTACAAAATTCAACAATAAACGTTGCCAGCAATCATGTAAAAATTTTAAAAAAGCGCTTATTTTATTGCTGTAGGGAAAATAAAAGCAAATTATTTTAAACACCAGAAAATGTATGTATTTATGTTTATAATTTTTAATACTGACAATATTGTAGTGTTCTATTATAATATTCTTAAGGTGGGAGTATCAACATGCTTGCCAACATGTAACCTATTTCGCGTAGATTTATTAATGTTTTCTAGCTTTTACACAAAATTTATATAAAATCAGTATCGACTTGATATTCTATAGGTTATAATTGACATATTTAATAAATATCAAGGAATTTCATAACTTATTTTAGGAGAATTGTATAGCGAAAAATATCGGGTAAGATTTTTTTTAACATTGTCATTGTTCATTCACTATACAATTCTCCCAAAATTAGCAATGGAATAAATTGATATTTTTGTAATATATCAGATATTACCTAAGTAATGTGCCGACAATACTGATTTTATTTAAATGTTACCTACTCAATAAAATAATAAATTTGAAAAAATAACGCGAAATAGGTTGGCAATAAATTGAACGACGTTGAGAATTCCACCTTAATTAGGATTATCCCCATGAGAAACATTGTCTGCAAAAGAGTGAAACAAAAGTATACCCCTCAATATAAAGTGGCTCCCCAGTTTCAGCTAGTGCTCCGTCAACATAATCACATCTGGGAAACTCTGGCTTTCAATAAATATATAAAGTTAATCACTTTTATTTCTACCAGATTGAGAATAATTACTGCGAAGTCGTGGTCAAGCGTAAAAATCGCTGGCAGATTGATACGGGATGCCAGAAGGATTCAAGCATTTTTAAACCACTTTCTGCACTTTGCAGTTCCAGAGGAATAGTCTCCCTTAAAGGTTCCTAAGTCACCTTAACCGCATGGTCCCCGATTATTTTTAGAAAAAAAAAATATTTAAAAGCTCTAAACGTCGGTAATTCCATTCTTAGTTGAATTAAATTTGATCTACACTTACTTTCCAGCATTTTTTGTACACTTATTACAATTCATCCATGAAATGGACGACCCCGAGGATACCGGTGGGAGGGGGGGACCTTCGCTAGTCCTATCTAGAGAAAAAAATACGACACATTATCGGACTGCCGCCACAAGGAGATAACAATATTTACCAAAAAGACAAAAAATTACTGTTAAACCAAAAAAATCGAAAACTCAAATAAATCAACAGGCTCTCAGACGAAGTTAGAACGAAAATACACAACCTATACAAAAATACAGACTCATCGCCCTATATCGTTTAAATTGAAACTCCAGAAAACTCTTCCCTTAACGTAGGCAGATTTAATAACTTAAAAATCGGTAAAGATATCTTTGACCTGAAACTCATAGATGTTCTGAAAACCACCAGCCAATGCAAAAAACGTTTAGGAATAGAATTTACCACTCCTAAAGGGGTTAATAAGTTCACAAACAACAAAACACTTAGAAAAAGGCTACAATGTTTTTTTACCAAATAACTACTCACCAAGCAAAGGTATTGTAAGAAATGTAACCTCAGCATTTCTACGGAAGAAATTTTAGCTGCTAGCGAGATTCCAGACCATATACAAATACACTTAAGCACAAAGTACTTAGTACTAATGAAGAAAACAAAACACTTGCCCAATCTTCTTAGAAGAGATTTACCATTTGATTGCTATTTTATAGTTAGGGGATAAATTATTTTAGCGTCCGCACTCAACAAAGTAGATCATCCTTAGTAGTTTTCCAGGATAATTTTATAATTATTGGTTTGTTTGCGCTACGCAGTCTGGCCGAACAGGTCTCTGGGGGGGTGCTGCATGCAGCCTACCATGCACTGTTCCATTCGGTAATGGTGTATGCTCTGCTCGTCTGGGGACATGCCCCTCAGTCTGCTAGAGTCTTTGGTCTGCAAAGAAAGGCTGTTAGAGTGATGGCTGGTCTGGGATATAGAGATGACTGTAGGCAGTCCTTTAAAGAACTTGGTATTCTGACTCTACCATCTCAGTACATTCTGGAGAATTTACTATATGCCAAGATCAACCTAAACAATTATAGGATGCACAGTGAGATCCACAGCTATGACACGAGATTTTCAGACAATTATGTTCCGGAATACTGCCGATTGAAGAGATGTCAGAGTGGCCCTGGATACCTTGCAATAAAATTTTTTAATTGTCTTCCACACAATCTAAGAAACCTACCATTGAAGGAATTTAAAGCGAACGTGAAGAAATTGTTGACTAATGGGGCCTTCTATACATTTGAAGAATTTTTTAATTGTGCATTTTAACTTGTTTTATTGTGTTTTGGTCTTATTTTAAAAATAAAATGGTTTTAAAGTGTTTTATCTTAAATATAATAGTATTAAAATATATGACGTATGTAAATGCATTAGCATGTTCACATGAAAATAAATGATTTGATTTGATTTGATTTGATTTGATAAACTTAAACCTGACAATTGCACAGATTTTCTTAGAATGTCTTTTGTATGCCCTTAGAGTCATTAATTGAGGGGGGGGGGGATAAATTGTTTTAGCGTCTGCAACTCTGCACTCAATAAAGTAGATCATCCTAAGTAGTTTCCCAGGATAATTTTATAAACTTAAACCTGACAATTGCACCGATTTTCTTAGAATGTCTTTTGTATGCCCTTAGAGTCATTAATTGAGGGGGGGATAAATTATTTTAGCGTCTGCAACTCTGCACTCAATAAAGTAGATCATCCTAAGTAGTTTCCCAGGATAATTTTATAAACTTAAACCTGACAATTGCACCGATTTTCTTAGAATGTATTTTGAATGCCCTTAGAGTCATTAATTGAGGGGGGCGGGGGATAAATTATTTTAGCGTCTGCAACTCTGCACTCAATAAAGTAGATCATCCTAAGTAGTTTCCCAGGATAATTTTATAAACTTAAACCTGACAATTGCACCGATTTTCTTAGAATGTATTTTGAATGCCCTTAGAGTCATTAATTGAGGGGGGCGGGGGATAAATTATTTTAGCGTCTGCAACTCTGCACTCAACAAAGTAGATCATCCTTAGTAGTTTTCCAGGATAATTTTATAAACTTAAACCTGACAATTGCACAGATTTTCTTAGAATGTCTTTTGTATGCCCTTAGAGTAATTAATTGAGGGGGGGGGGATAAATTATTTTAGCGTCTGCAACTCTGCACTCAATAAAGTAGATCATCCTAAGTAGTTTCCCAGGGTAATTTTATAAACTTAAACCTGACAATTGCACCGATTTTCTTAGAATGTCTTTTGTATGCCCTTAGAGTCATTAATTGAGGGGGGGGATAAATTATTTTAGCGTCTGCAACGCTGCACTCAATAAAGTAGATCATCCTAAGTAGTTTCCCAGGATAATTTTATAAACTTAAACCTGACAATTGCACCGATTTTCTTAGAATGTCTTTTGTATGCCCTTAGAGTCATTAATTGAGGGGGGGGGGAGATAAATTGTTTTAGCGTCTGCAACTCTGCACTCAATAAAGTAGGTCATCCTAAGTAGTTTCCCAGGATAATTTTATAAACTTAAACCTGACAATTGCACCGATTTTCTTAGAATGTCTTTTGTATGTCCTTAGAGTCATTAATTGAGGGGGGGGGGATAAATTATTTTAGCGTCTGCAACGCTGCACTCAATAAAGTAGATCATCCTAAGTAGTTTCCCAGGATAATTTTATAAACTTAAACCTGACAATTGCACCGATTTTCTTAGAATGTCTTTTGTATGTCCTTAGAGTCATCAATTGAGCGGGGGGGGGGATAAATTATTTTAGCGTCTGCAACTCTGCACTCAATAAAGTAGATCATCCTAAGTAGTTTCCCAGGATAATTTTATTTTCAAAATTTCAACTTAAGAATTGCTCCATTTTTAGAAAAAAATTCTTTTGTTTGCCCTTATTAATTATTGAGGGGAATAAAACACTCCATAAAGATCATCCTTAACAGTTTTTCAAAAAAAATACTTTAAAAATCTAAATGTAAACACCAATTTAAAATGATTTACATGCAGCAGTGCAATCAAGCTCCGCGCGACCTTAAGTTGATTGTGCAAAAACTTCTGAAGCTGAAAACTGGGTGTTAACTTCACGCTCATAAATCCGCGTATTATAATAAATAATCAAAATGAAATAAGTAAAATATGAAAAAGATTTAAATTAATAAACCACTACAGTACCTATACTATGTAAGTAACAAATAATTACAATTTACAAAATGATAACAGGTAGGTACTTAATAAGTACTTACCTACATTAAAATAGTTTAAATTTAGATTCTAAGAAGTCCTCAAAAGAAAACAAGGCACCCCCAGGTAAGTCATTGTGAAGTGAAAAAACTTCATGTGTAAACAGAAATGGGTAAATCCTTTATTTCAGTAGGTTAATAAAATAAAAAATAGGCAGACAACTTGGGCGGTCCTGACACCTTTTCAATTTGGGTACTGGTAGTACCCATTACCCTTTCTTTGGTTTTTGTGACAGTGTAGTGTGTCCTGGCACCTGGCGTAATGTGTACATGAAAAGTGATTTTGAATAAATGCATTCTTGTAGTCGGCTCTATATGACAGACCTAAAATCAGTCGTACTGCTTTTTGTTGAAGTCTGAATACCTGGTTACCTTTGGCTGCATGCCACCATATGAAAATTGCATGACATGGCCATGACCCAATGAGGAATAAGCCTGCCTTGGTACACCTGCTGTGATTGTTGAATACTTGTATTGCGTGGATTAAAGACTTGCAAATAATGGCCTCAAATACCTAACTTTACTAAAGGCTTCAAATTGAAAATTTTTGGGAATAAGAACGTTAACTATTACCAAGGTAAAAGGCCTTAAAATACTCAAGTTATATAACATTACCTGTCTAAGTAACTTCCAAAGATATAACCAGTTAAAGGGAAAACTCCCCAAAGCCACTGCTTAGTAATAAATTGGTACATCTTTGCTTTCTTGACGCCTTTTGTCTCTAAGTTTGCACTCCTGGGTGAAGGACCAGTCTAAGTATATGGTGCTCACTACAAAGGCAGGAATAAGCGTTACAAGGCAGTACCTTCTTAACAAAAAGCCAATTTGTATGGCCATCAATCTAAAACCTGATAAAATTACATCACACATGTTAGGTTAGAATTTTGATACATTTATATTTCTTAGCTCGGAAAAGTACTTACCAAACCAAACTAAAAGTCTAATTAATTCTTTTCACACGATTAGAGTTTCTTTATCTCTATATTTTTGTAATTTCTGCTTTAAATGTATTCAATAAAAAAATTCCAATATTTTGGAACGCCTACTCTGTGGCCAAGAAATTGGCAGGAAGGCTGAAAATAGGGCTGGGCAAAAATAACCGGTTATTTGATAACCGTTTTTTTTTAAATCGGTTAATCGGTTCATAATCGGTTTTTTGTTGCTCAGGTTAAACCGACAAAAGGTTATTTATTATCAATAACCGAATCGGTTATTAACAGGGATTTTGTTGTATTTATTGTGGTCTTTGGTCTCATTATTGGCTATAACCCTATAATAGGAAAAAAAAGTAGAGATAAAAGTTCTACTTTGAAGACCGTATTCTTGTGTCATAACGGTAAATTGAAAGGCACACAATGGGAAGAAAAATTGAAAAGGTTATTAACCGGTTATTCAATAACCGGTTATTTTTAATCCAGTTAACCTAGTCTCTAACCTGGCGTAATAAATTACCGGTTAATCAATAACCGGTTATTATCCAATAACCGCCCAACCCTAGCTGAAAAGCTAGAGGCCATCGCAATCCTCGAACAGAACATACTCTGTGACCTATGACTGAGGGTGAATCCACATGGATACGTAATTACGGATGCGTTGTTACCACGTGACTGATAACAACCAATGAGGTCGCAGAATATCTTAACGTACGCCCGTCAAGGTTATCACGGAGAGAAGTTGGTTAATTTTAACTTCTTGCGTGTTCGTGTCCGTTTGTTTACATCAACTCTTTGTTTTTTAAAATAATGTCCCAAATACTAGAATATAAATGTGGCTATTGTGGATATTTAGTAGATTTTTCCGAAAATTTTGAAGTCAAATAAGCCATATACATTTTTTGATTTTCTGTCTGTATACCTTGCTTGTTGCCACACGTTTTTCATTTTTAACTTCTTGCACATGGCGCAAACGAGTAGAATATAGCTTTTTTGTTTCATTTTTGATAGCTTAGATTTATAGTTTACCAATAATTAGAAAAAATGCAGTTGATGGGTCAACATGACCAAACAACAACAAGGAAACGGAGACGTAACGACCAGTTTTCATTCGGATGGTATAAATTCACGCATCACGGTCGCAAGCGTTTAATTTGACTGAACAGTACTGAACACGTATATCCATATCCGGCTTCACGTATCCATGTGGATTCACCCTTAATCACTTAGACCCCTTTATTATTTTTCTGTGCTATGACCAAAACACAGAGGATTGATAGCGATCAAAGAAAATTTATAGGGTTTATCGTGCGTGCGTGGTCTGGAGTCCGAGCTTTGTAAGCCAGAGGCATAAACGTCACCGTTATAAATAAATTTAGACGTCGAATGGCCAGATGTGGAGTTGTATATTTTCAGAATTTGCAAAGCAAGAGGTCATCACAACTATCAGAGGCGTGTTCGATTCGCAGGTTCAGATCGATCTAACTGATTCCAATTGATCTGATTTGTGTACAATTGGTAAATGATCGCACGGTCAAAGCACTACCACCAATCCACCAATGATCGGTGGTAGTGGTCAAAGTGATCTGAACTGATTTTTAAAATCATATCGATCCAAATCTCTGTGCCAATCGAACACGCCTCGGACCTGAACGAATTATCTGTGGCCTGTGGCTTGAAGTCCATAAATGTTGCCAATAGTAGATAAATGATCAACTTTGGTTGATTGTTGGTAAGCAACAAACCCTTTATTTTTCTGTGGTGGCAACGCTTAGTTGGTGTTTTGTGGTGGCAACTCTGTGATTGAGATGCATATAAGCCGGCTGTCAATTTTTACTCAATTTTCGATTTCATTCCTGATATTTGTTTTATGGTTCTTTTATTAAAAGTACCGAATATTTAAAATCTTTCCTGCGTTTGAAAAAATTATATACATTTGTGGAAGATGGCTCGGTTGGAAGATAAGCTTTTAAGGGGGCTTGAAGATATTGGGTAATAACGTGCAATGTGGAATCGTTATAGTAAAATTTTATCCATTTTTAACTTTACAGATACATCGGACCTCTTACAAAGTTTTCCCAGCTGCAAGCCTCTGCTGAAATTGGACAAAAAGATATAGAATACACTAAATTGGTGGCTTTTCTTACAAATGAAATAAGAACGCTGCTTAATATTGATGAAGAAGTAAATGCAATATCATCACCTGAAGATTCTGTTGCTTTTGTAATGGAAATAACATCATTTTTAAAGGAATTGAGTAAGGCTATTTTACATGGATGTTATTACTTGTTTCGTACTTATAGTATTAAATTTAGCAGATGTAAGAAACTATTTTACAAATAAAAATTCATTTTTTAGATTGTCCATATAAATCATTAACACAAGGACTGGTTTCTGAAAGACTACAAAACGTATCCGATAGGCTTGTTCTAATAGATTATTTAATAACCGAGCTAATGGGAGCTAGAATATTACAAGAGAAAAAGCCAGGGAAAAAAATTGAGCTGAAACTTGTAAGTTTGTTTATTTTTTGATTTAAGCCTATAGAGGCAACATTTAAACGTTTATATATGGCAAAAAAATATGCCCCACCTCATTATTAAAATTTGGACTGCTCTGTAAAGATGCCAGGTTTTTTGATTAGTTGTGTATTAATCTGCAATTATTTGTAAAAAGGGCAGCATTGCTGTTTACTTAACCGAGTATATAAAATACAATATAATAAATTTACAATAATAATAATAATAATAATGATAATTACAAGTTATAATTACAATTACTGATAGGAATATATTTTAATAGTATTGGCTATGATATATTATATTAAGTTACGAATTAACCAAAGATTTCTACCCCATATGTATTAAAATTACACAATAATTGTAGAAATTTCTACTGAGTTTTAGATTTTGATTCAAATTTAATAGTTTAGTACTTGTTGTACCGTATAATTCTTAAAAAAAAATTAGAAACCAATGATGCAGTTTTAAAAAAATTGTATATCTACTGATAATGAGTGAAAAACAAAAATCTGTTGGGGATGATAATATAGGTACCAGTAAAAATCCTTAAAGTAATTGCTGAAACTATTGCTAAACCTTTCTCTTGTATCGTAAATTTGTGTTTTAAAACTGAAGTGTACCCCATCAGTAAAAGACTGCAAATGTTAAGGCAATGTGGTGAGACTGTCATCGAAAAAAATTATAAGGCTATATTCGAGGCTAAGTATATTGCTTTTTTTATATATTAAAGATATTTGACAAAACTATATGCAACGGTTTTAGAAGGGGAGAATATAACATAAGAGCAATCTATCAGGTCATTTCAAGCCTACTAAATTCATTGAGTAATAAAAAAATTACTTTGGCAATGTGCATGGACCTTTCAAAAGCCGCGACGCTTAAAGTTTTACAATTGTGGAGATATAGGTCAGTTCTGACCCCAATATACCAGTAACGTTTTTTTTTTGGTTTAAAAATGACGCGCAAATTTTTATCTGACAAAGAACTTGAAGATATTTTAATGAATGATAGTGACATAGAAGAAGGGCCAATACCGTCTGGAGATTTTGAAGAGTAGAAAACCCATCTGCAAGCAACATGCTGAACATATTGATATATAACGCCTGCACCAATACATTGGAAATGTAAGACAGAACGTTCCTGTCATTTCTTTTACCATAAATCTAATTATGTTTTTGTTGGTTCCAGGTCATCTGATAAAGCCTAAAGAAAGAATAATAGGTTGTGTTGGTACCATGACATTCTCTGTTTGAGTTTTAGGACCAATTTTGCAGAACCCTGAAAAAATAACGTATTTTTGTTGTGTTTAAAAATGTTACAATTTTTTTGGTATTTAGAGAAAATATTTGTTTTCATTAATCATTATACTAATTATTTTGCTGAGAAATTATCTTCTTTCCCCAGAATGTCTTTATCGACTTTTATTTTTCTGTTATAACAGTTTTAAATTGGGGTCTACTGTGACCCCATAATACCAGTTACGTTTTAAAAAAGGTGTATACCAGTTAAGGGTTAAAAATCGATCACTCAAATTAAAGTCAATAAAGTTTATTCTCATAATTTCCAACCAGAACAAGGAGTGCCGCAGGGCTCCCCTCTTTCCTATTTAATGTTTTCTGCTATGATATCTATAACAAACACTCTAAATCATCATGAATTTAATAAAAATCCCTACATTCTGCAATTTGCTGATGACACTGGTATGGTTGCACATACCTATATATTATATTCATTATGCCCTACAATCTCTGCAACAGTTAATGTACAAGATTTCTAAATGGTTCAAAAAATAAAGACCTAAAGCTAACCCCACAAAATAATAATAATAATAATAATAATAATAATAATAATCTTTATTTAATAGCAAAGCTAACAATTACATAATTAACATTTACAAAACTTTACAATTTGCTAAGTTAACTACATTCATATCTATTGTATGCCAACATTACTTTTACAATAATAGTCTATACATTTTTTTCGAAAACTTTTTATTGATTGAGAGATCTTCACATTTTTGGGCAGTTGATTGTACTGAATAAGGCCATTGTGGAAAAGGTTTCTTTGGCTATACGTTGTAGACACTGTATTTACATAAAAGTTATCCCTTGTCCGAGTTGGATAATCATGTACATCTGACACATTTCTTAAATTTTGCAATAAATGCTCAGGAAATAATCCGTTTTTTATTTTGTGTACCATTGTCATTGTATTTAAAATCACAACTAATTATTAATAGCGAATATTGTGGCGTATCGGACAAGTGTGTAACTGTTTTTATATTGGAATACACAGGGATCCAAGCACAATGGATACCCTGGGGCGGGTAGACCACGACGTCCGTTTCGTCCTTGTTAGGACTCTACGGGCAGCCATAACCCAAGCTGGGATGGCGCTACGGTGTATTGATGGTCGCTTTGCTTTTGCAAAGAGGCTTTGAATATTATATCATACCGCTGTGTCGGAATGCTTGGGTAACGTAGCGCCATCCCAGCTTGGGTTATGGCTGCCCATAGAGTCCTAATAAGGACGAAACGGCCGTCGTGGTCTACCCGCCTTAGGCGTATTTTGTCTTCATCTCTTAACTCTTCATGTCTTTTGATATTTGTAAGAGTGGTATTAATTTTTATTCAAAATACGGAATGCGGTGGTATGCTATTTTCTTATGATTTCCTTAAGTTGCCTTGTACCAATATTTCCTTTATTTTCTTCCACGTGCAGTAAAACATCTAAGTCACTATCGTTTACGGTTTCCAATTATCGGGATCCCGTTTTGAGATCCCGGGATTAAAAATCAATTCCCGAGATGCCGGGAACAATCCTAATATTTAATATTAAAAAAATCTAAGACTAACAAGTAGCAACAGAAATAATAAAAATGCAATGGCAAAAAACTTTTTACTAAAAACGCAAAAATAAAAACCATATTTATAGATTTACGTTTTGTAAATAAAAAATTACGTTATGCGTACGTAAGTTAAACAAAGGAAAGAACTTTTTATTAAACAGCGCAAACAAAAAAATTGTTAAACATTTGAGATTTGCTTAGTAAAAATAAAATATGCTCTTAAAAACACCAACGTGTCTAAAGTTGAGTCACTTAAGCGCGATCTAAGTTTGGTCGCAAATGTGACTCCTGAAGAAAAGGCTCTTTAAGCAAACTTGTAGGTGGTACCGTCAGTAAATGTTCGTAACACTGTTGCAAATATACACGTCTTAATCCTCCATTTGTAAAAAGGGGCATTTCTTTTTTAATTACGTTAAGATGAGCTTTTGGATTTTCCGATATTTACCGCCAATAGGTTTAGTTCTAGTGGTAACAGAGCCAATGGCTTCTTGAGTTTTTGCTTTAAAGTTAAAATCCCAGTGGGCTTTTCTCTTATTTCAGACAGAGGCACATTGTCTTCATCGTCGGATTCCAAATCTGAAGTAATATATTTTTTTAAATGTTTATATATTTTTGACAATTTGAGCTATGGCTCAGAATTTGGGTGTTTGAATAAATTACTTCCATGATGGGTGCTAGGATTTTGAAGGTATGAGATAACCCCCGACATTATACTTCGACGTTCATTTATACGATTTATAAGCGCTTGTTGAAAGTCTTTACTAAGTGGCGTATTTAGATTTGCAAGTTCTTGAAATAGAAATTTGAAACTTACATCAGCTGTACACAAATTGGCGTATTTTGTACAAATCGCTTCCACCGTCAATTTAACAGTTTCAAGACATCTCTCATTATTTGAAATTCACTGTCATTTATAACTACCGGACTGTTCAGATCAATTAAACTCTTCTGAATACAATCTCTCAGCAAAACGAAAGGTTCCAACATGTCAACGAGGCTATTCCATCTTGTTTTGCAGTCTAATATTAGAAAAAGTTCTTTTACATACGTTTGTAAAATTGGATTTTTGGTAGGAGACCGGCGAAATATCTTAACCACTTTTGGAACTTTTTTGACAATGGAATAAATATCGTGATTTGTTGTCATTTGAATTTGGTTCTCTGGTTCTACTTCATACGTTATTTCCATGCCACCTGCATCATTACCTCTGTCTCTGTCGTTATCCTCATCATTTTCAAATAAAACGTCAAGAAAAAACAAATAAATACACGTTAAACGAGAACTATCGAGAGCAGATTGATGATTGTTCAAAAAAAATCATGGTTGCTATAGTTCAATCCTGGGATTTTCGGGGACAAAAATCTTCCTGGATCCCGGGATTTTTGAGATCCGGGATCCCGGGATGGAAACCCTACTATCGTTTACAACATCTTCCATTTAATTCTCCTTTATTTCACATCTACAGTTTGTTATTAATAACAGTGCCCTGTGTCTCAAATTTTTTTACTGTTCTTTCCACTGTCGATTTACCAGGTATTGGCCTATTGGGAAAATTAGCAGCCAATATAGCCCCCCATACACAAGCGGATAACTTAACGAATTTGATATGGCACGAGCCAAATACGCCGATAAAACTTTACGTGTATGTGACTAGCCGAGCTTCATCGGACCCTGTAATATCTGCCACGGATGAAATTAGCCGATTTTATCCCGTCAGTAGATTCGCTAGGTTAATTTGGGACGCGCATCAAGTCGTCCAACTTGGTTTGAGATTAAATTAAAATAATAATAATAATAATAATAATAATAATAATAATAACAAACAATGTCGGCCGATTCACGTTACTTGTCAAAATAATTTATTTTTAAATGTACTTCCACCATACTTAACAAATGTCTGAAAGTATCATTATCCATCCCTAAATTGTTACGAAAATCATTTGGCTCGTCTTGTTGAAGTTCTTTTAAGAGTAACATATTATTATGACTCAGTTCATCTCTACGAGAAATCCATTTTTTACCCACTTGCTCCGTTTTTTTGATTTTTGTTTATTGGCAATAAATACATACGCTATGGCACAAGCCATAGCGCGTCTTCTACGATTGGTATTCATTTTTAAAACTCACCGAGTACAAATAAATCCGAGTCGATATAAAACCACTGGTTAAATCTTTCAGGAAATCCAAAAGAACGCGAGCCAAGCCAAAACGGTTATAAAACGTGGAGGTTTGTCCCATTAACGAGAAGTTTTAATCAGGCGAATCTAATCGGGTTATTAAGTCGGCGAGCTAAATTCGGCTGCCCAAAAATGACGAAAGTTTTGGTACATGCCGAGCCTAGCTCGCAGACCAAATCCGAAAGGATCAAATCGGTCCAACTTATATGTTGGTGTATGGGGGGCTATATTAAGGAGGATATCCTCTGATGTCATATTGACAATATAAAATATTGATTTAAATTGTCATTGCTAAAACAACTGGTGTTTTAATTAAGGTTTGGTAACACCTTTACCTGGTTCACCGAAAGGCAAACAATATTTTTCTAGGGCACAAGTAGTGGGATTCTATAATTTTCGCTTTTTTGACGAAAGAAAGCGAAAGCTAAGCTAAGCGATAAGGAAAGCAGTTTACGTTTCTATTCTGTAAGGTTAATTCATGCTTTCGTATAGCTTTCGACATTGCGGCCGACAAAACACGATTGATCAGTAGTTCTGGAAGGCAACATCGCAAAATAACTAAATACTGGACATAACCTTATACTTTTAATCATTCATTTGGAGACGTTGTTAGAAATTTAAATTTTTACATTGTGTTTGCTGTTCTAGATATTATTATGCTTCGTATAAATATGGTAATATTTAATAAGCTTGAAAGAAGACAACAATTGCGATTAAGTCGAGAAGAGGCCCGTTTTTTGAGACAGAGAAGTGATCCGTTTTCTCTCACTAATTAAAAGTTTATTGACATTTTTCGTCTTAACAAGGAACTAGTTTTGTTTCTTTTTGAAGAACTTCAGCCAGCAATGTTTGACAATATAAGAGCCTCAAGAATACCTTATCAACAACGTATACTTGTGGCATTACGTTTTTTTGCCACTGGTAACTACCAAAGAGGTATCGGCCAAGAATATTTGCTAGGTGTTAGTCAGCCAGTAGTTAGCAGATGTGTAGCAGAAGTTTCAAAAAAAAATTGTTTAGTATTTTAGTCCAAACTGGATTAAATTTCCTGATGAACATGAAATGTTAAGGATTAAAACAGCTTTTTTTGAAATTTGTGGTATGCCTGGAGTAGTCAGAGCGATAGATTGTACTCATATTGCAATTATTACTCCAATAGAGGAAGAGCACAGTTTTATAAACAGGAAAGGTTTTCATTCAATAAATGTTCAGCTGATCTGTGATGCCGGCTTGTTTATTAATAATATAAATTCACGATTTCCTGGAGGGAATCACGATTCATTTATGTGGCGACAGTCTCTAGCACAAGATTTTTTTAGAAATAATTTTGAAAATGGTAAAAGAAATTCATGGTTGTTGGGCGACTCTGGCTATCCACAGCAACCATGGTTAATGACTCAAGTTCAAGTCCACTGTCTTTTTTAAATAGCCCATACTATTAAGACTCTGCGATATTTCCTCCCATAACACATTGTATTTTTTTCTGGCAGTTTGTCCATCAATTTTTTTTGTGAGAATTTGAGGGTTTGCCTCCGCGAAATCCAAGAAAACTTTGGAAGGGATGTGTTTTAAGTCTCTTACTTTCCATTGAACAAAAAAAACAATGTAAACATAAAATTACAAAAGTTCAACGCTACTTTTTGACTTTGACTGACAAGAAGTGACAATCCACGTCACGTGAGCACGACTGACTAATCACCATCGATAGCAAAAAAAAAGCGCAAGCCTCAAATTGACGCTTTCGCTTTAAAATCGGCCTCGCGTTCGTCTTCTCCGATTATTTCCGAATGAGGTTATAGAATAGCAAAATGAGAAAAGCGTTCGATAATGAACGTAATCGCTTCGCTTTTAGCTTTATAGAATCCCACCACTGGCGCTCTTTAATAAACCACAATAAATTTCTCTCTTAAGTTAATAGAGTAGTCAATATTCGACTCCCACAAAAATTGCATGGGTTTCCCTATATCCCGTCTAACAGAATATGTTCAATAGAATTTTAGAGTTAGTTTTAGTCAACACATAGCGACGCGATGCGTCACCAGTCCTGGAGGCAGGGGTGAGCCTATAAAAGCGGTCAAAACAACGCTCAAAGGAGACGCTAAATTTTCCCAATCACAAGTTAAGATCGTTACGTTGCCATTTAGTTCTTTAGTGTCTGCAATTATTCTTTTTTACAAATTGGATTTTTTCTACTTAAACTAGATCTCTTTCTGCGCCGATCGACCGTACGTTTCACCAATCCGAAGTCGACTCTCGGTGCGCTAGAAATCTCTAAAATCGGAATTAAATCCAAACATTGAATTGGGTATTGACAACAATTTGTTGGGTACAACTGCACCTGACCAAACAACATCGGCGCCGAGCTACGTTTACGCTTTACCAATCTAGATGTTAGCTCATGGTGCTTGTTGTCGACAAGGCGCAGTAGAAAAACCCGACGATTGCAGTTAATAAACAAAAACGGTACCATTCGTAAATGTAAAAATCAATCCAGTTTTGCTTTCTAAGGGTCGTAAAGTATGGGTCAATTTCTTTGACACAGGCCTTTTTGATTTAACAGGTGTTAGTTTGTCTCCATGGGTGTCTTTTTTATTATGTGGTACTTGAGAATAAAGGTTGGACGTTATTACGCAGTAATAATGCCACCTTATAAAGTAAATGTCCGCTTCGGGACAAATAACTACAGGGGTCCCACAAGGTTCAGTATTGGGACCACTTCTCTTTCTTATCTATATAAACAATCTTCCAAATATCGCAGAACATGAACATTTTGTCGTTTTTGCCGATGACACCACAATCTCAACACAGTCACATGAATTCAGTGAGCTTGTGGTAGATACTTGCGACATGGAAGCGAGAGCTGAAAATTGGTTTAATAAGAATAGCCTGGTTTTGAATGCGGGCAAGACTGGTCATATGGTTTTCTCCCTTAGAGAGATTCCAGAGGACCCGGTAATATTTAGTAGAAATGCTGTGTCTTTCCTGGGGGTCAAACTGGATACCGAGCTGAGATGGGACGTCCATATAGATAGTGTTGCAAAGAAAATGAAGAGGGCAATATTTGTATTGCGCACATTGGTGGGGCAGGTTTCTGAGAGTGTACTGCGCACTGCCTATTGTGCTCTTTGTCATTCCGTGATGTCCTATGCCATCGTGGCGTGGGGCCACGCTCCGCACTGGCGCAGGGTGTTTTCCCTGCAACGTAGTGCTGTTAGGATCTTGGGTGGGCTAAAATATAGGGATGACTGTAAACAGAAATTTATAGACTTAAAAATTTTAACATTTCCTAACATATATATCTTGCAGAATTGCCTATATATAAAAAAGAATCTAAAGGACTATACAACCGATGGTCAGAAGCATCTGTACAGTACTCGGAACGGGGGACATATCTCTGTGCCGATGCGGAGACTGGAAAGATGTCGAGATGGCCCAAATTATTGGGCAATAAAATTTTTTAATATGATTCTGGATGACCTCAAGTCTTTACCTGCCAGGGAATTCAAGAGTGGAGTCCAGAGGCTGCTGATGCAAAAGACCCTTCTATAATACTGCAGAATTTCTTAATTGTCATGATCTGTAATAATTGTACTTAGTTTGTGAAATAATTAATAATAATAATAATAATAAGTTTTTATTTAGCACTTGGCTAGTGATACTTAACAATTTAACAAAATAAACAATAATAGTTAAAATTTTACAAATAACCCCATAGTCAACTCATCAAATGCACAGAAAGTCTTTTATTAAAAGTTCTCAAATCCGGCGCATTTTTAAGATGATCGGGCAGATCATTAAAATAGCGAATGCCCTCATAAAGCAAAGTTTTTTGTAAAAAAGTTGTTTTTACCCTAGATACGTTATAATGTTGGTTTGACCTAACATTGTAATTATGAAAATTTGATCTTTTTAATAAATAGGACTTTAAATAGTCGGGTTGCAGATTATGCTCAATTTTATAGATTAACACCAGATTCGCCCTTTCAATGAACTGCCTTATATTTAACCATCTTAAAGATCTCAACATACTGACAATTGGTGTATAGCGATCGCAGTTTAACAAGATGCGCATAACTTTATTTTGTTGTACTTGCAATCTTTGTATCTCCTCTTTAGTACAAGAAATCAACAGAGAACAGGCGTATGAGAAATGAGGTAGTATTATTGTATTATACACTAACATTTTTGTCCACTGAGATAAACACTTTGATACACGACTAAAGAAGCCTATCTTTTTACCGATTTTTTTACACATATAGTCAACATGATTACTAAAACTTAATTGTGGATCCAAGATCACCCCCAGATATTTTATCTCAGAAACATAATCCACTATATCACCATTAATGTTTAAAAATAGCCCTGAACTATTATATTTATGACACATCACCTTAGAACCAATAATCATGCATTTGGTTTTTGTATTATTTAACTTTAATTTATTTTGACATAACCATTCGTATAGTATCTTTAAATCATCATTTAGCGCTTTAACAATTTGCTTAAAATTTTGACCCGAGACAGAAATTAGGGTGTCATCTGCAAACAAATTTACAAACGAATTTTTAAGCCCCTTATGCAGATCATTTACATAAATTATAAACAAAAGCGGTCCCAACACGCTTCCCTGTGGAACGCCCCAAGTACTGTCCCTTTTATTAGAAAGTCTATTGTTAATTCTAGTTTGGTGGTACCTATCCGTTAAAAAGTCTTTAATCCATTCTAAAGCACTATTTTTCAAACCATATAACATTAGCTTTTTTATCAGAATATTCCTATCTATAGTTTCAAAAGCGCGTTTCAGATCGACAAAAACACTTAAAGTTACTTTTGACTCACTCATATTTTTTCTCCAGACAGCACATACATATTGCAGAGCAGACTCGCACGAGTGTTTGTTCCTAAATCCAGATTGTCCCTTGTATAACAGTCCATTGCTTTCAAAGTAAGCCCGCAACTGGTTACACACAACAGTTTCCAGAATTTTGTCTATCACTGGCAATAAGTTGACAGGACGAAAATCACTCATGCCACTTGGTTTTGACACTTTTGATATTGGTACTATCACACTTGTTTTTAAATTGTTTGGAATTTTTCCAGTACTTAGTGACATATTAACCAAGTAAAGCAGAGGATAACCCACAACACAAAACAGATCCTTGATAAGCTTAACATTTAACAAGACATCACTAGTACTCTTATTCTTTAGGCTGTAGATAATTTTTTTAAGCTCTGACAAACTCAACTTTTTAAACTGTGTCAAACTATAATCTGCTTGCTCTATGTCAGTATGCCACTGTTTTTTTTCAATACTTTCTGATATCTCAGTCAAGCTGTCAGAATAAAAATTGTTCATGTTTTCCTCAACACTTTGGTTGTAATGTTTAAAATCAATATTTGTAAAGTTAGCCCCTTGTTTTTGATTTCCAACAAGTTGTTTTAAGGTTCTCCACATTTTCTTTCCATTTCCTTTACTGTCGTCAATATTTTTATTAATTGTTGGTCTTTTGTTTTTATTTTATTTATTTATTTATTGTTTGTTTTTATTTATACAATCTAAGTAAGTTGACGTGTGTAAACAATATTTATTGTATTGGCATGAAATATATATTTATCTATCTATCTATCTATCTTTTTTTTTTTTTTTGTGAGAGAGGATTAGGAAATCTCTATCTAGACACCCGTGAGTTTGTCTGTTTTTTCCTTTGTCTTGACTCCGGGTAGTGTTGGACTAAAACCCATCCCTCTCCGTTTCATAACATACGATGCTGGAAACCGCTCGCGCATTACTTCGGCATCGCATGCTGGGACATTTAATCACTGTTTACTGTTACTTAGCGGCGGAAGCGCCTTACGCCATCATTCGAGCCTGGGTTTTTTTAGTCTCTATAATTTCTCGAATCGCCTTATATGCGTGTTCCCATGTCTCCTTTGATGTCCGCAAGTCATTCATCATGTTGACGGGAGTGAATTTGATTCCCCTATCTATCTATCTATCTATCTATATCTATCTATCTATCTAAATAATAATCTGCAATGATAGCAAGGGCGGATTTACGGGGGGGGGGGAGTAACGGGGTAATTACCCCCCCCCCATGAATTTTAGGGGTTCCGTAATTATAGATTTTCAAACTCAACGTCTGCAATCCCCGACCATACGGTCGAAATAGGTACAGGGTCTTCCAACGAGGACTGAACAGGGGCTCATTTTTGAGCTTCCTTGTATTTAAACAAAAATCCAAAATAGCCAATCGATGTACTTTTTCCTGCAGAATTCAAAAATGAGACAAAAAATTTATTTGAACCAGAAACAAAAGAGTTACGCTATGGATTAGGTGTTTTTTAAATGGAACATAGCTTTTTTTATACGATTTTTGGAACGAGTGATTTTTTTTTGTCCGTTCTGATTAAAATATTTAATATTGTGACAGCTATTTTTATTAAATTTTAATATTTATCCAGTATAATTTAACTTTAACCTGTTTGAAACATACACTAGGTAATAAAGGTATAATCACCTTTGAATCCTTCAAAGTCATTTCGGCAATATTATAGTAAATTTGTCAATTTTTTTGACTTTGAAGGATTCAAAGGTGATTATACCTTTATTACCTAGTGTATGTTTCAAACAGGTTAAAGTTAAATTATACTGGATAAAACATTAAAATTTAATAAAAATAGCTGTCTCAATATTAAATATTTTAATCAGAACGGACAAAAAAAAATCACTCGTTCCAAAAATCGTATAAAAAAAGCTATGTTCCATTTAAAAAACACCTTATCCATATCGCAACTCTTTTGTTTCTGGTTCAAATAAATTTTTGGTTTCATTTTTGAATTCTGCAGAAAAAAGTACATCGATTGGCTATTTTGGATTTTTCTTTAAATACAAGGAAGTTCAAAAATGAGCCCCTGTTCAGTCCTCGTTGGAAGACCCTGTACATACGTAAACGTCTGTAAAAAGCGTTTTATTATTATTCTTTATTTTAAAAACTGGGAATAAAGCAAAATTAGGGCGTGGCCCCAAAATTCGTCTGCTTTAATGCCTATAGATTTTGTTAAAAAAAGTCTTTAATTACCCCCCCCCCCATGATTTGGACCTAAATCCGCCCTTGAATGATAGGAAAGGAAGTGGCGGGGCGGGTTAAATAAGGGCAATATTTTATTTGACCATATACAAGTAAAGTTATCAGAAAGGGTTATAATTATTTGGTATGATGTTCCTGGTAGAACGTTAATTTATAATTGGTTTACATAAAATAACGGTGTGATAGGTTTTTCTTAAAATGAATGTCCGACAGCAGGAATTACTTGAGTGTCCACTGCTGAAGACCGTTGTCGCTCGGCTTTCTAGTAATATGAAAGACAACGCCCGCTTGAGAAGAAAAGTGACATGCGGTAAGCGGTTAAGCTCCCAACTTTTATTCCACTTTTATAAGTTATATGTTGAAATGTCCGACAGTAGGAATGACTTGAGTATCCACTACTGAAGACCGTTGTCCGGGTCGTCCCACAGGTCCCACAGTATTTGACGATTACAGCTAGAGTGACGGGTTTCTTCAGGTGATACACACCTGGGGTCGGTCAGTTTCAAATCATGAGTAGTCCTGGGTAATTTTGAGAAATTACGATACCCTCGTAGGACAATCCTGCTGCAAAACGACCGTGCTCAAATACCTACATACATAATACCTGCAGTCTTGAGAAAATTCCTAATGTAATTTTTATTTTTATTAATTTTTTATTTGAATTCTAGCAAGAAACCCCGGAAGGAGCTGACATGAGACAAATCTTACAAACCTTGCGTTTTCCCAAACCTCCTGCTAATATAACTGTAAAACAACTGTTTGACAAACTAGACACTACCATACCATTGGTTATGAAGAAAGCTGGCGCTGATTTGGTAGGAAAAGGTATATTTAACGGAATGTTAACGGAAAAGCAATGGGAAATATTAGAGGGAGTACAGAATGACTTGCATAATGAGTATAAAATTAGACGGGAAATGTTACTGACAAGGCTGGATGTCACGATACAATCTTTTCAGGTAAGATATTGAAATATTTGTACCTAAATATAATAATAAATGCCGTTATTTAAGAACGAAACAAATTTAATAATAACACTGGCCGACAAGATTTTTCTAACACAGGTCAGCTCTTTATTTTTATAATGAAAATACCGTTCTAATAATAGAAAAAATATTGGGAAAGCCCCAATACATACCATTTTTCAATAGCTTAATAAGACCATTTTACATTAGCAGGTAGTCAATTTAATTAGGGGCGGTAAAAATGGATGCATTTTATAACAGAAAAATTACCTGAACTGTAGGAATTTTAGTAGGACTTCAGGGAGGATTTACAAAATATTGCTGTTTTCTTTGTTTGTGGGACAGTCGTGCAGTAGATCAGCAATATGTAATAAAAGATTGGCCACAAAGAAGTGGATTTCAGCCGGGATCTCAAAATGTTAAGTTTGCACGTCTTGTAGACCCCAAAAAAGTCCTTCTGCCTCCTCTTCACATTAAACTTGAGCTGATGAAAAACTTTGTGAAAGCTATGAATAAAGACGGTGATGGATTCAAATACCTAAGACAAGTATTTCCCCAGTTAAGTGATGCCAAATTAAAGGAAGGTATTTTTATTGGGCCACAAATCAGAAAATTGCTGGACGATGTCAACTTTACAGAGAAGCTTACCAGGCAGGAACTCAGAGCATGGAACTCATTTGTTAGTATAGTAAGGGGATTTTTGGGCAACAATATGGATGCAAACTATCAACAGTTAGTTGATGAACTTTTAGATTCCTACAAATCGCTTGGTGCCCGAATGTCATTAAAAATTCACTTCCTCCATTCCCATCTGTCTTTTTTTCCTGAAAATTTGGGAGCTGTCAGTGACGAGCAGGGTAAAAGGTTCCACCAGGATATCAGGACAATGGAAATTCGCTATCAAGGACGATGGGATCCAGCCATGATGGGTGATTCCTGTTGGTTTTTGAAAAGAGAAGATATGACCCCTCATAAATGGAAAAAATAAAATTTAATTAGTGTGTTCAGTTAATATTTGTAATGTTTGTGTTTTTTCTAGATGTAAGGTATGTTTAGTAGGTGTAAAAGTTTAAATATAGTCGATATACACAGTTAGAAAATTCTTAAATTATTTTTTCAATAGATATTAAATATTGTAACATTAAATGTGGTTCTATAAATGTAACAAGGAAACGTTACGTGTTACAACTTTTTTTTCTCATTTTCGTATTTGGATAGGTCCATTCTACCACAAGATGCTATTTAGCTTTGTGTTACAACAAAAAAATTGCTGACAGCTCCCAAATTTTCAGGAAAAAATGACAGATGGGGATAGAGGAAGTGAATTTTTAATGACATTCGGGCACCAAGCGATTTGTAGGAATCTAAAAGTTCATCAACTAACTGTTGATAGTTTGCATCCATATTGTTGCCCAAAAATCCCCTTACTATACTAACAAATGAGTTCCATGCTCTGAGTTCCTACCTGGTAAGCTTCTCTGTAAAGTTGACATCGTCCAGCAATTTTCTGATTTGTGGCCCAATAAAAATGCCTTCCTTTAATTTGGCATCACTTAACTGGGGAAAGACTTGTCTTAGGTATTTGAATCCATCACCGTCTTTATTCATAGCTTTCACAAAGTTTTTCATGAGCCCAAGTTTAATGTGAAGAGGAGGCAGAAGGACTTTTTTGGGGTCTACAAGAGGTGCAAACTTAACATTTTGATATCCCGGCTGAAATTCACTTCTTTGTGGCCAATCTTTTATTACATAATGCTGATCTACTGCACGACTGTCCCACAAACGAAGAAAACAACAATATTTTGTAAATCCTCCCTGAAGTGCTACTAAAATTCCTACAGTTCAGGTAATTTTTCTGTTATAAAATGCATCCATTTTAACCGTCCCCTAATTATATTGACTACCTGCTAATGTAAAATGGTCTTATTAAGCTATTGAAAAATGGGATGTATTGGGGCTTTCCGAATATTTTTTCTATTATTAGAAGGGTATTTCCATTTTAAAAATAAAGAGCTGACCTGTGTTAGAAAAATCTTGTCGGCCAGTGTTATTTATGAACAATGCTAGTGGAATCCAACATGCGCGGCTTATGCAACCACCCTTACTTAAAAACAATTTTCAAAACATTTAAAAGGCCCTATGCTAATATAATGTTAACTTACCAATAATGTTTAACTGGCGTTATCATTACCTTACTTAAAGCAAAAAACAAAAAAATATTTAAAGCAATATCGAAAGTCAAAAGGACCTGCAAGCAGTGGTTGAATGGATACAATCTTGGTCACTGGGTTAGCAAGTACATCACAGTAATTTGACTTAGCTGATCTACGTGTCATTTCCATTCTAATCCACAACCAGTCCTAATTACTAACGTTTTTTACCTAATACAGTGTGACCAGGAAAGTCCGCATCATATGGGAATGGGATGGGAAATTTAACTTTGGCATCAAGTTCTGCTTCGATCGAGATGAAAATTAAGCAAAAAAATAGTGTCACGTGATTCGCATTATCTGTCAAATTTTAATTTTTTTCAAAAAATAATTCAAAAGGGGTTATTTCTGACAATGTCGAAAAAAGTTATTAGAAAAAGTTTTTTTAAATGCAGTTTCTAGCCCACATGCAAAATTTAAGCTGCATAAGTTAATTTTGATTTTTTACCCACCACTAAAATTTATTTTCTACTTAATGAACACTTTACTGATTACACTGTGTTCTTTTTTGTCGTAATATTAAGGTGTATTACTTTCAGACACAAACTACGTTTTCAAAAATACTTATTTTATGAAGTTACCTTATGCAGGGTCAAAAACAAATAAACTTTGCATCACATGCGACCGAACTTTAATAGCCCAATTTTGATTTTGTAGAAAAACACACATTTAATATGGCGCTACTTTAAAGAAAATGTATCTGAAATAAAGCCTTGTCAAAACTAGGAAGTTTTATGTAGGTTGCGTTGAGTCTTATTTTGCAAAAGAGGTGAAATTTACAAAATATGGGTAAAAAATCAAAATTACTTTATGCAGCTGAAATTTTACATGTGGGCTAGAAACTGCATTTAAAAAAACTTTTTCTAATAACTTTTTTCGATACTTTCAGAAATAACCCCACTTTTGAATTATTTTGTGGAAAAAATTAAAATTTGACAGATAATGCGAATCACGTGACTACTATTTTTTTGCTTAATTTTCATCTCGATCGAAGCAGAACTTGTTGCCAAAGTCAAATTTTGAATTAAGCTATTAATAAAAAAAAATCTCATATGATGCGGACTTTGCTGGTCACACTGTATATTTTCGATTACGCCCGCGCACCGCTAAAGTCGCGAGCCCAAACACGATCATTTGTTTTTATATTGCGTTTCTTTAAATTATTTTTAAATTCCATTTTAGTGGTCAGAGAGGACTAAAGGCAAAGATGATCTTTTTGAAAAGATTTATCACGAAAAAAGAAAAGTATTAAAAGCAGATCCAGATGTAGCTATTTCAGATTTATTGTCGGCAAGAACTGATTTGGCCGTAATAGAAAAAACTAGTAGCGCAAATGTTAGAAAGAATACTAAATCTGCAATAAATAAAGTTATTATTGGTCAGGTAAGCAAAGAAAATTATATCTAACAAAAAAAATAATATCGCAGTAGTTTTTAATTTAAAAAATGGTATCAAAATCAAGAGTATGATTATAGAAAAAGCATAGTACAAACTATATGGTGCCCTATTAGAAAACTGAATCATCTCCCTACCTAAGCAATGACCTGCCCATAACATTACAGTTGCCGTCGCTTGAACAAATCACGAACAATACGTTCCAGAGTAATTTTTTTTATTGATTATAAAATTACCTTTTAAGCCTTCAATTAGGGGCCTAAAATAGTACTTTAAACCCCAGTAGGAGAAATGTTTATTCTTCTTTTTTTAAATGTCTCTGCTTTTAGGTGAATTGCAACTTTAACCCGCGGGCCAAAAGCTCTTTCTTAGCTATGATAATTTCTAATCACTTGTTTTTAGATATGTTTGTAATTTTATGTTAATGTGTTTCTTGTTTTTTTATATACAGGGTGTTCGGAAGAAGGAGGTTAACTAAGGTTATTCATTGAGCAGAAATAATATGACTTTTATAATGACATTTTTTTCATTTTTGACCCTCATGTTCGGCGTCAAAGTTTGAGATTAAAAACTGCTTTTTTTGAATAATTCGAGTATTCAATAAGATATTAATTTAAAATTTAGTACATTTTGACTCTTATAGAATTTCGATAAAATGATGCGTTTTGGAGATAATTTAAAAGTGTGGGTCATTAACTGATGCCAACGCGGCATACGGTAATCTAATAATCAATTAACGATTTTTTTGCGAATATTGATTGGAATTGTCTTAACGAGATAGGATGTGTAAATGCAGCTACTGAGCTGTTTTATAATATAATTGAACAGTGTATTGAGCTATTTATCCCTAGGAAAAAAATCAAAACCTCCAACTTTCCGAAATGGTTTAGCCCAGATCTTAAAAATTTAGTTATAAGAAAAAAGAGGGCTCATAAAAACTATTTAACCTACAAAACTACAGAATCCTATAATGAATTTTCCAGGTTGAGAGCAGAATGTAAGAACTTATCTTCTGAATGTTATGCGCGGTATATTGAGAGAGTGAATCTGAACTTAAGGGAAAACCCAAGAATGTTCTGGAAATTTGTGAATGAGAGGAGAAAAAGTAATAACATACCTAAATCCGTTTATTTGGGGAATACTACTGCAAGCAGTGGTCAAGGCATAGTTGAACTATTTTCACAGCACTTTTCAGGTGTATATGAAAAAACGGATTGTTACATTCCGGACTTTAAGACTAAAAGGAATGGCGATATCTCTATGGGTAATGTGTCTCTGTCTAATGTTTTTGAAAAGATCTGTCAATTTCCTAATAAACCATCGGCAGGTCCAGATCTGTTACCTATCTTATTTTTTAAGAAATGCATATTCACTCTCACCAAACCTTTGCATACCCTGTTTAATGCTTCTATCGATCAGGGCATATTTCCTACTGCCTGGAAAAGTAGCTTTCTTGTACCAATCTTGAAATCGGGTGACCCTGAGAATGTTAAAAATTACAGAGGCGTCTGTAATCAAAATATAATGGCGAAAATCTTGGATAGTCTTATTTATGACCAAATTAGCTGGGCATGCAAGGGTATTGTTGATCCGAGTCAGCATGGCTTTTGCTCAGGCCGCTCAACGGTGACAAACCTTGTGGAGTATGAGGCTGATCTGTTGGAAGCCTTGGAGGATGGAAATCAAGTGGACTCGGTGTACACTGACTTCTCCAAGGCTTTTGACAGGGTCAACTTTGGCCTTCTTCTGGCAAAGCTTCGGGCAACGGGCTTTGATGAGAGGACTGTTTGCTGGTTTGCGAGTTTTCTTGAGGGACGCACACAGCGTGTTAAAATCAATAATTTCGTGTCAGATCCATTTTTGGTTTATTCTGGGGTTCCGCAGGGTTCCCACTGTTCACCCCTTTTGTTTAACATTTTTATTAATGATATACCTAATTTTGTTGTGCATTCCAGAGGAAGTTCTTATGCCGATGACCTCAAATTATATAAGACAATACATTGCATTCAGGATAGTATGGACTTACAAAGGGATATTAATTCCCTCTGGGAGTGGTCTCAAATAAACCATATTAGCATTAATATCGACAAATGTTGTTACATTAGCTTTTATAGAAAGGTCGCAAGAATTCCAACATCTTACCATATTAATAATGTTGAACTCGAATATAAGAATACAGTAAAAGATTTGGGTGTTTACTTTGATGAACGAGTAAGTTTTAATGACCATGTGGTGAGAGTCTCTCAGAGTAGTCTGAAAATATTGGGTTTCGTTTGTAGAAGCTGTCAGGATCTATCATTGGAAGTGCTAAGGACACTCTATATGAGTCTAGTTCGTTCAAATCTTGAGTATGCAAGTGTTGTTTGGTCTCCCTACTATCAGGCATATACTGACATTATCGAACGAGTTCAAAATAAGTTTTTGCGGGCTGCAGCCTTTAAGATGGGGGTTAATTTTCTGAACTACCATAGGGCTGATATAATGCAGCGTATCAATTTGGTTACATTGGAACAAAGAAGAACGTTTTTGGATGTATGTTTTGTGTTTAAAGTGTTAACAGGCTTGTGTGACTGTGATGGTTTGCTTTCGAGAATTGGTTTGAATGTTCCTGATCGAAACCTAAGAAATTATACACTTTTCCATTTGGGTTTTCATAGAACTAACTATGGCTTAAATACACCTTTGGATAGAACTCTGCGTACTCTTAACGCTATGAGCGGGCATATGGATTTTTTTAATCTGTCGCTGGAAGCTTTTAAACGTAAAAGTATGATATTTGTCAAGGGACTGTAAAACTGCATTTGCGGATGCTGTGATCAACTAGGGCTGTGCTAAGTATTATTTATTGAAATTATTATATTTTTTCTTTTTAAATTAAGTAGTATATGTTTATTGGAAATACAAAAATTGTAAAATGGGGTATCCCGTATGTTTAATAAATAAAAAAAAAAAAAAAAAAAAATTATTTTCAAATGCTAAATCTGTTCAACCGTTGTATCATTCCAAGTCACGTGACAATCTGACAATTCTGGTCTATGTTAGTTGATTTAGCTTCCTTAATAATTTAATTCTTTCACTTTCACCCACTAATACTTGGAAATAATTCTGGTCTATTAAATTTTTATAAGTTGGCATGAATTACAGGACCGGACTTGAAAATTATACATATGACACCTTCTAAAACAATTGTTGCAATAGTCCCATCCCATCGGTCCCATCCCAAAAATGGTGTGTATAGAATTTGTTCGTTAAAATGCAATTTATTAATACGGTTATATTTCTAAACTTGTATGTAGGTTAACTTAATGTTGAAAACTTTATTTTATTGCCATACAAACAATAATAATAGTAGATGGCAACAGACATTTGGCAGAACTAATGCGGTACCCGGTTTTGTCCAACTCTCCTCTACCTACCTAAGTCAAAGAAATAATTTCTACTTATTTTTTTGAAACAGAAAAGGATACCTAGATAATGCAAAATGCAAAAATTATTCATTAGAAACCTAACCTTTACGAACAGAAATTTCACAAACTAATTTTTTGACAATACCGGCTTTCAGATGAAATGAATTTTATTATAGTCGGATCTGGTCTTATCGTGCGGGTCATACGATTCAAGAAAGACATACTCTCAGTTTTTGTTTTCTTTACTTTCGTTTAATTTTACCCTCTAAATAAAATACGTAAAATAAATGAGACAGACTTATTCCATTTTGACATGAAAAAAAAGGATATGTATTTACTTTCCAGCGATTCTAAAAAAGCTTATAATAGCACCAGCTACGTTTTAAATATGCCAGTTTTGTGACCTTGACAGTTTGTGACAAAATGAAACAATTTTCTGGGTTTTTGCATCCCCAATCAAAAAAAATGGTACTTAATCTGATAAACTATTTCGAAAATGAAAGAAAAAGTGGAAATTCGCCAACCAATATTTAGGAAACAGTAGCCAAAGCACTGGGAATTAGTTTAAGGACTGTGCAGAAAATTGTGCATGAAACAAAACAACATAATACCCAAGAATACTAAAAAGTGTAAACGAAGAAACCAAAGACTGAGGATTTAAGCGAAAATATTAAAATGGGAGTTCGAAATGTGATTTACGATTTATACAAATCAAATACCAATGTAACTCTTCCAGTTTTACAAAAAACATTAAGAATTCGGGGTGTTTTGGAAATTGGACTTGAAGCGTTAATAAAAAATTTAGGTTTTCGCTATAAAAAAGACTGTAACCGAAGATTTTTGTGTGAGCAGCCACAGATAGTGAGTCAGCGTGTTCAGTTTTTAAAAAATATACGGACAATTACAAATCGAAATTTAGAAAAGTGGTATTTTTAGACGAAACGTGGATATTTTCGAATGGAAGTGGTTCAAAATCTTGGCAAGATGAGTCTGTAAAAAGTGTTAAAAGGAAAAAGTGGTGCGGTACAGGAAAGCGTTTTATTATTTTGCATGCCTGTTCTGCAACAGGATATGTTGCAGGTGCGAGTTTAATTTTTTCTTCAACATCAAAAAGTGCTGACTATCATGATAATATGAATTGCGAAATGTCTGAAAAATGGTTAAAAGTTCAATTGATACCAAATTTGGATGCTTCGTCTTTAATTGTATTAGATAATGCATCATATCATTCAAGAATTTTAAATAAACAGCCTACTTCATCTTGGAGGAAAAGTGATATTTATGAGTGGCTGGAAAAACACAACCAAAATCCTTTACCAAATATGCTTAAATCGGAACTCCTATCAATAGCAAAGTGTCTTAAAAAACCCAAAATATACGCGGTAGATGAAATACTGCGTGAATATGGTCATGAGGTTCTACGACTGCCGCCATATCATTGCCAGTTTAACGCAATAGAATTAATATGGGCTGGTGCAAAGTCTTATTATGAAAAACATGTAGGTGATGGTCTTAAATCCGAACAAGTACAAATAGTTTGGCAAGATTCGTTAGATCATATTACACAAGAGTACTGGAAGAAATCGATGGAACATACTAAAATATTAATAAGGGATTGGTGGGATCGAGAACAAGTACTAGATGTCGAAGTAGCGCCAATGATAATTGCTCCATTCGAAGACGGCTCAGACGACGAGGACTTTTCAGATTTTATAAGTGACGATGAGAGTTTTTAGGCTATAATTATAAACGGTGTTTTTCGTTTACATTTTTTAGTATTCTTGGGTATTATATTATGCTTTTTTTTTCATGCATATTATTCTGCATAGTCCTTAAACTAATTCCCAGTGTTTTCATTGCGGTTTCCTGCATATTGGTTTGCGAATTTCCACTTTTTCTTTCATTATCGAAATAGTTTATCAGACTAAATGCCATTGTATTTTTAGGTTTTAGTAGTAAAATTGTTAAAATAAATTGCACTGTTTATTATTGTCGTTTTTAATTAAAGGGTACAGTAGGTATATAATTAACGATTATATAATTTTTTTGTAACTTTTTCAACTCCCCTGTACATAATTTTTACAAAACTAATAATATTAGGTATATGTGGCTATCTTCGCGATAGCTAAAATAATGAAACTATTTTTCCTTCCTTCGGTATATTTGTAAATAATCTCTCAACATTTTGATAGCCTCTGTGTTGTCTGATTTGACGCATATGATCAGTGACCTTTGGACCCGCACGTTAAGACCAGATCTGACTACACTTATCAATGAAATCAACTAACGTGCAAGGTACACAATAATAATTATGATCCCTACTGAAGAAGAATAAAAAAATTTTAACCTGTAAATTTTTGTTCAAATAAATAATAATTGTAGGTACTTACCGGCCGCACAAAAGTAATTAAAATTCAATGAAAGTAAAAATAAAAGGCACCATAACCCCTAGATATTTTGAAAACGTAATTAAATGTAACAAAAAGCACAAAAACGCAATTCATAACTCGGTGTTTGGGCTCATTACGGTCCACTACTAATCTGGGGATATTATTATGTCCCAATATCAGCTGATCGATGAAAATTTTTTGCTGTCATCTGTTTTAAAACGAAAGAATTCGTGCCGTTTACTATACCATGAAGAGATTAGCAATATTAAGTTCTTATTATGGCAATAAAATTAATTCATTTAACTGGTCTAGTACCTACTACAGGGTTTTATCTGTACGCCATTGTCCTTACATTATTTTTTGTCTAGTCCTTTGCTATCGGTGCAAAGTTTTACTTACTTATAATAATAATAATAATAATAATAATAATAATAATAATAATAATAATAATAATAATAAATTTCTTTATTTTAAATCATGCACAATGTACAGGGTGTCCCAAATTCGAGCCTCATCATGGGGATCTCGGAAACTATAAGAGATACAGCATCGGTCAAATTGTGGCAAAGTTGCGCAATTTCGTACTGAGCAATATCGCAAAAAAAATATCTGAGCTATCTTTTTTAGTTTTTGAAATTTTTGCAAAAAACTAAAATTTTGAGTTTTTGTTTTTTTAAATTGCTCGACTTATTTTATCCGCTACAGAAAAACAAGCACAACATTGTTAAGGCAACTTTTTACGCTCCATATTGTGACGTTTTTAGAATTTCGTTACAACGTTTCGTTTTTGTGGAACTATTATCAACTTTAATTTTTTAAATACGGACCTGCATTTTTTATTTTATTTTTTAATAGCCCTTTAAGCCCTGAATTCAACCATGTACCACACTTAATTATATTTAGACGTTTTGATGTAATTATTACATCTTCAGGAATGTGATAATTATTTTTAAATACGGCCCTGTTGTTAGTTACTTAATCTTTTTACCACATACAACATGTAAATGGATCCGGAATTTTATACAAATAATTAACTATATTTAAGTTTTTATATAAATTGTAACAAAGTAAAAATAAAACTAAATAAAATAAAGGTGGCTATGACGAGAACTTTTACTTGATTGTTTGGCTTAATTATCTTGACAACTGCAGTCACCATTTTTACTGAATATTTTAGCAAAATTATGTTTTCTGCTTTAGAAAAGCGCGACATTTTACGAGTTTATTATTCTTCCAATAGGAATTCACAAATTTCTTGTGACCGTTATTTACAGGACTATCCTGAACGCTTGCAGCCTCATTATAGTTATTTTGCTACGCTTGATAATAATTTAGCCCAGTATGGTAGTTTTAATAAACCAAGAGTCAAATATGGTACACGAATGGAGCCGGAAGAACAACAAAATATTTTAGATTCTGTAACCCACCAAAATCCCGCCAAACGATATTTCAATCTAACAACTAACACCAGGGCCGTATTTAAAAATAATTATCACATTCCTGAAGATGTAATAATGACATCAAAACGTCTTAATATAATTAAGTGTGGTACATGGTTGATTTCAGGGCTTAAAGGGCTATCAAAAAATGAAATAAAAAATGCAGGTCCGTATTTAAAAAATTAAAGTTGATAATAGTTCCACAAAAACGAAACGTTGTAACGAAATTCTAAAAACGTAACAATATGGAGCGTAAAAAGTTGCCTTAACAATGTTATGCTTGTTTTTCTGTAGCGGATAAAATAAGTCGAGCAATTTAAAAAAACAAAAACTCAAAATTTTAGTTTTTTGCAAAAATTTCAAAAACTAAAAAAGATAGCTAAGATATTTTTTTGCGATATTGCTCAGTACGAAATTGCGCAACTTTGCCACAATTTGACCGATGCTGTATCTCTTATAGTTTCCGAGATCCCCATGATGAGGCTCGAATTTGGGACACCCTGTACATAAAAGAAATGACGTCAAACACTAACAGTTAACACTTAAACTATGGGCAAGAATCACTTATATTGTAGGGTTCCAAATCGATCAACAGTCTCTTAATTTCTAGCTTAAATCTATTTTGGGAATTTATTTGCTTAATTTTATTTGGCAAAGTATTAAATAACCTTAAACACATGTAGTGCGGACATATCTCTGTGAGTGTTAGTCGGTGTACGGGATATGAAACATCCATTGTCCTTGTCCTATACTCAGAGCTACGGTTAGTTTAAACATTTCTTTGTGCTTAAAGAAAAACATTAGACATTCACATACAGTGTGTCCACGGATGGACCTAACTATACTTTTAAAAAACTTTATTTTCAATTTTTCGAAAAAAAATCATTCTTCATCATTTCTTTTGCTTATTAAATAAATATAATTTACGTAAGAAAATTTCCATTTTTTTATACAGGGTGCACAAAAAATGTAAAAATGTAGATTTGCAAAATTAAAAATTTTTGATCTAACTTTTTTGAATGGTCAAAATAAAAGAGATTGGAAAGAGAATTCGAAAAGCCGAATAAAGTTTTGAGATATGACCTGTGGTAACTACGATATTTTATATTAAAACTTTAATCTGAAGGAAAATATCAATAATTTATTTAACTTTAATATAAAATATCGTAGTTACCACAGGTCATATCTCAAAACTTTATTCGGATTTTCGAATTATCTATCCAATCTCTTTTATTTTGATCATTCAAAAAAATTGGGTCAAAAATTTTTAATTTTTTAAACCTACATTTTTTGTGCACCCTGTATAAAAAAATGGAAATTTTCTTACGTGAGTTATATTTATTTAATAAGCAAAAGAAATGATGAAGAATGACTTTTTTTCGAAAAATTGAAAATAAAGTTTTTTACAAGTATAGTTAGGTCCATCCGTGGACACACTGTATATATAAATCGCATACACGGTCATTATCCCTAAATTTTTAAAAACACCTCTACAACTTTCCCTATATTCCATCTTTCTTATTGTTCTCACCACTCGCTTTTAAGCCACAAAAATGCCATGTGTCGAATTGTGCTTTCCCCAGAAGACAATCCCATATCTCAATAATGACTCGAAATTTGCAAAATATAGCATTTGAAGCGTTTTTTCTTCCATATACCTGCCAACGACCCTTATACCGTAGCATATTGAATTTAGTTTCTTTTCTAATATATTTATATGGTATGACCAATCAAAGAATTCATTAATGTTAGAACAATGTAATTAATTAATTGATAGGGCTAATATTGATTTATTTAAGTCAAATGCTACAGAAATTAAGTCTTATTTCCTTAGATAACTACTACAGGTCTAAATGTTAAATAGTAAAGCGCTTTAAAAATGTTGAAATTTTCTTTAGTCTTCTAGTCCGTAGTTTTAAGCTCTCTCTTACTTGTTAATACTACCTCTTTGTGTTTGTAAGAGATTAAATAAATAAATGAATTAATGTAGATACCCAAAAATTTTACATCATCCGAGAAATTTAATTTGTTATTTTCTAGTTCTATAGTTGTTGGTTTTTCTACGGTTGACTGTTTCGTTCTAAATAATACTATGTTTGTTTTATCTTTATTTAAAATTAGTTTGTTTTTTGTAAACCATTCTGTTACCATAGCAAAAAAATTTCTGGCTTTCGCACAAAGATCCTCAAAATCCTGGCTGCTTACGATAAGGTTAGTATCATCTGCATACTTGACTATATGTTCATAAATTTTATTCATTATACACGCCAGATCGTTGACAAATATTATAAAGAGAATGGGCCCTAAGATACTTCCTTGTGCTACACCAATGTTATTCTGCAAAATTTCGGAGTTACAGGTTTTCCCATTTTTTGTGACTGATTCTGTTATGCACATAAGACTCTAACCATTTTTTAGCAATGCCTCTGATGCCATACATTTCTAGCTTTTTAATTAAGATTTCTCTATCTAGACAATCACAACACAACTGAAAAATGGCTGTGTGTGTGGACTTTTATTTTATAAAACCATGTTGAAACTTGCTAAAACAGTTAGATTCCTTTAGGAAATTAATTATTCTTGTGCTCATAGCTAATTCAAATATTTTAGAGAATGAATTTAACAAAGTTATTGGTCTATAGTTATTTATATTTTCGGGGTCACCTTTTTTATATAGGGACTTAATCTTAGCTATTTTTAAATTATCAGGAAATATGCCAAATTGAAAGGAATTATTTATAAGGAAACACAAGACATCCTGCAACTCAATCGCAGTTAGCTTTACGATGCTTATTGGTATCTCATCGACGCCACTACTATGTATTTTAAATTTTCTTTGCTATTTCACGAATCTCTATCGGCATTACTGGTGCCAAAAACATGGAAACCCCATTCTCTTTTATATTGCAAGTAAAGGGTAATGTAGTTAAATCGTCTAACAGGTTTGGAATTATAGATAATAAATGTTCATTATATTTTTTAGCAATGACCTCGGAATTACCCTCCAATGCAATATCTGCAGAGTTGTTACCCTGTCCATTGATTTCCATACAAAGTGTCCACATACATTTTGTTTTATTGTCACATTTTTTTACCCTGTCCTCATAGACTTTTGAACGAGTTCGAATTAACATCCGATCATATTTTCTTTTTTCTTCATTATATAAGTCTTTGTACCCTTGGTTATGTCTTGATAACGTGAGAAAAATGTCCAATCTGCGTTTGCAATCTATGAGTTCAGGGTTTTTTGCGTCGAAGTATGTTTGTTTTTTTCCAGTTAATTTTAGAGGAAAATGTTGATTAAATAATAACTTAAAACTGTTCATAAAGACATTCCACTGCTTATTAACATCACACTCGATTACGCTGTATACCTCCAACCAGTTCTGATCTTTTAGGGACGATAGAAAATTACTTTTGTTTTCTTCTGAAAAGGTTCTTTTGTATTGCATCTCTTCTTTTTTATTACATTCAATGCTAAAGCAAACCTTCTGTGCAGTGTGATCTGACACAAAGTTTTCAAATACCGATGCATCTAAGACATCATAATTGGTGAATATATTATCTATGCAACTAGCGGTATTTCTGGATATACGCGTATTTTCACAAATGGTTGGCTTTAAATTAAAAGAGTACAATAATGAAAACAAATCGTTTTTTTGCTTATTTGGTTTTATCATTTCGATATTAAAATCCCCTACTATCGAAATTAATTTGTTCTCATTAAATATATTTGCAAGGAGGCATTCAATTTTGTCCATAAAAATATTTATATCACCTGATGATGGTCTATATACAGTTACTATTATTATTTGTACATTATTTAAACTACATTCTGCTGCTGCACATTTAAACACGCCACTCACTGAGAGATTATTTAGTTTTGTCCGTACTTTAAATTTGACCTTGTTTTTTACATATATTGCTGCACCGCCATGTTTTCCTGCTTCCTTACGGCAGAACATTGAAGCCAGTTGAAAGCCTTGTATAGCGAGATTTTCTAGTTGCGTTTCGGTTTTCCAATGTTCGCTAATGCATAGTATCTCACAATTCATGTGATCTTGTAACATACTGTTTATCCTGTCAACAGCATTTCCTATTGACTGCACATTTTGGTGGATTATGCTAATTATTTTTTTGCCTGTACCTGTGAAAACTTTTACTTATGTTGTTTTTCGGTGTTATAAAAAATGGTCTGAATAGTTTATTTGGTTCTTGTAACTGTTGAGTCGTCTTTGATAAATTGGGCAGTTTGTGTCACGTGCCGAGTGTTGGCTGTCTTCTACTTTGTACTTCATTTTTACAGAATTTATGCATTTTAATTTTACTGAGTTACATTCTGTTCCATTGTGGTCGCTGGCGCTACATTTATGACAACAAGCATTTTCATTGCAGTACTTGATAACATGCCCAAACCCACAACATTTAAAGCACTGTGCCATGTTGAAATATTCCTGAACATGGACTCTCAAGAGGTCGAAGTTAACAGTTTGTTTCTTTAAAAACCATTAGCGATATTTGGCGGTGCTTGTAAAATCCAGTTTTCTTTGGACGGGTTTCGGCATGTTTTTTTTGCAATTACTTTAATATTATCTACTATTATTGTGCCTAGGTCAGCTTCTACTTCATCATTCATACGGATTAATTCTACAATAAATTCCGCGTCTGAATATCCTTTTAGGATTCCAGTAATCATAAACATTGAATTTATAACTTTATGTTGTTTTTGTCTTTCAGTGTCGTTTTTAGTTTTTTTTGTTGTGATTCATTGCGACTTTCGATTATTATAGCCCCACTTTTTAATTGTTTTATGTTTTTAAATCCTCCATCCGTATCTGCTTTTCCAATTTCAGTTTTTAATAGACGTATTGTTTCTTTAGGGTCTGATACATCATCTATTTTAATTAATGTTTCTAATTTTTTTGAAGCCTTATCAGGTGTATTCCATGTCACTGCTTCTTTATTGGTTTTTGCATAAGCCATTTGTTGTGTCATAGGTACAGGGTTATCCAACCAAGACTAGACAAGGCGATTATTTGACTTTTCCTGTACTTTTATAAAAAAAAACTGAAATAGCCATCTTAAATCATTTTCTCCCGCGAATTCGAATATCTTCAGCAAAAAACAATTGAACATCAAACAAAAGTACTAAGGGTCACTTTGATATTTTTTTAAATGGAACACCCTGTATATTTTTACATTTTTAAATTCCACATAAAATTATAATTATTTTTTATTAAATGCACTATTAGTCTATACTTCATAGTTTCCGAGATATTGACTCTCGAAAAGTGACATTTTTGAACTTTGACAGCTTATAACTTTCTAACAGTACGTCTTAGAGCAAAACGGCTTACATATCCCTATCTTCAATTTTTATTATCTTCCCAAAAAATCAACTTCCGGTTAAACCGGATGTAACTCGAAAGAAGGAAATAAAGTTGTTCCGGTTTAACTGGAAGTTGATTTTTTTGGGAAGATAATAAAAATTGAAGATAGGGACATGTAAGCCGTTTTGCTCTAAGACGTACTGTTAGAAAGTTATAAGCTGTCAAAGTTCAAAAATGTCACTTTTCGAGAGTCAATATCTCGGAAACTATGAAGTATAGACTAATAGTGCATTTAATAAAAAATAATTATAATTTTATGTGGAATTTAAAAATGTAAAAATATACAGGGTGTTCCATTTAAAAAAATATCAAAGTGACCCCTAGTACTTTTGTTTGATGTTCAATTGTTTTTTGCTGAAGATATTCGAATTCGCGGGAGAAAATGACTTAAGATGGCTATTTCAGTTTTTTTATAAAAGTACAGGAAAAGTCAAAAAATCGCCTTGTCTAGTCTTGGTTGGATAACCCTGTACATATGTTTTTTGTTGGATAACATTTGAGTATAGGGCGGGGTTTGTTTTTGGGGTGCTTTTACATGTGATATTGGTCTCCAAATTTTGTAACTGCAATTTGTGTTCCAATGTAATTTTTTTTTGCTCCAATTGTCCATATTTATATGTAATCAGTGTTAGGTTTTTGTGTATTTCAGTGGTAGCCCTTCTTATTGTGTCGTTCTTGTCTGCATGCGTTTGTATCTTATCCAAAGCTCCAAAAATATCAACCAGTAGATTACACATATCTGTTTTTCGTTCATCGTCTTCTTGATCTGATTCATGCATAGTTTTTGATGATTTCTGTCCTTGCAGATCTGTGTTGCTTGTTTTTAAACAATCCCGAGGTTTTTTATTGTAGTTTTCTTCTACTGGAGATACATCACACCTGGGTCGTTTACCAATGTTTTCGGATCCGCTTGGTGGAGGTGAATGAGCGATGAAAATTTTCGGTTTGAACACTAAGTTAGGATCATCAGGTTCTATTATCAACTTATCGATATTCCCCGGTAGTTTTGACCCATTATCATTGGTGTCCGACACCTTGTTATCTCTGTGTTTATATTTAGGTTTGCCTAAGTAGGTTTTTATCTCATTTACCGTCGTTTTTTCATCCGACCCAAGTATAATTTTATTTATAGCGGACTTACTGAAATCCATTGAACTAAGGGAATGTGATATAGTTTTTCGCGATAGTACTTCATTAATCCTGGCAAATTTTGCATCTTTAGCTTTGTCGCCTCCACGTCCACTTGTTTCTGCCATGCTTATCACAAGTTTTAATTATCTTTATTTCCACCAATAAACACACTTATCAAGAGAGCAAATAAAAATAACCGTATCACGTATAAATTCGCCGGACTCTGCTAATGCCACAACGGCTAACTGGGTTTAGCATTAAAAAAGGACCAATACTTATCAAATTATTTCCAAAACGCACCATTTTATCGAAATTTTATAAGAGACAAAAAATAATCAAAATCAAGTGATTACCTGAATAAATATAGTTCGTCACTGGCGCATGTACTAAAAAAACGGGGGGGGGGGGGGGGGGGGGTCAGCGGGTACTGGACCCTCCCTATTTTGAATATTTGACAATTGTTTTTTGTTTTATTTTTCTCAAAAGACGTAACTCTTTATGTTGAAGCAATGTACCCTATTTGAAATGAATATTTTATTAAATACTCGAATTATTCGATTATTAAATGTTGAATAAACTTTTTATTATTATTATTATTATTATTCAAAAAAAACAGTTTTTAATCTCAAACTTTGACGCCCTGTATATCGAACAGGAGGGTCAAAAATTAAAAATGGCATTACAAAAGTCATATTATTTTTGCTCAAGGAGTATATGGTTAACGGATTGACCTCCTTTTCCCCTGTATATACCGGGTGACAACAAATGTTGTTACCCCCTCTATTTTTTTTCGTAGTTTTATTAATACAAATTAAAAATTTCAGGATATTCCACGTGTATTTTTTTTTAGTTTTTCGTAAAATCGGACATTTAAAATCCGGTTTAACCGGAAATGTTATAAACTTTTTTTTTGATGTTTAAATTCGACGGCAAATGCTCTTTAAAATGACATATCACACATATCAATTGTTTTCAAAATGGCTTCCAGGCTAAGTTTTCAAAGAAAGATTAATCCGTTAATACAACATAACTCTTTGATGGTAGGCCATGCAAATTTTAAAGTAGTGAGCTATTTAAACTTTTGTTGTGATACGTCATTTTAAAGGAAATTTTCCGTAGATTTCAAATATCAAATTAAAATTGTGGTTTTTTATTTCAAATAAAAAGTTGATGCCATTTCCGGTTGAACCGGAAGTGATTTTGAATGTCTCATTTTACTAAAAACGCACAAAATATGCACATAGAATATCTCTTAAAATTAGTGTCCGACCGAAACAAGATTTTCAGTTTCGGCCGAAACCGAAACCTATTTATACATGTTAAAAATTTTATTGTTTACTCAAATTTAATTTATTTTATCTAGAACGAGATCGATCTTGGGAACGGATTGAACTCTTCCCACTAAAAAAATTAAAAAAAAAAGGTCGACAGAGAAAAAATCTATTTATATAGACAACACTGCCCCTACGAACCCACCCAAAGTTAGCCGAACGGTGCGCGACAATTCACGAACACACTGAGTTTCGGCATGGCCGAAACCGAAACTAGATTTTTTTGGCCGAAACTAACCGAAACCGAACCTTCGGTCGGTCTCTACTTAAAATTTATATTTTTCTCTTTTTTTAAATTTTCTTTTTGTTTTTCTTTGTATTTTTTAAACTGTGTGTTAGGTGATGCGCTTTGTGAATAGATCGATTTCTTGGACAATAAAGCATATTTTAATTTGATTTGATTAGTACATAAATACTTAGTAGTACTTGTCGGTACTCATATTAACTCACAATTCCTAAAGTTTCACAACTTGATACCCACTAAAATCGCCACCAAATAGTTGTTCTTTTGACAAAATCGTTTAAAATATACGTTAAACCATTACTAATTTCATATTTTCTAGGTACCCGACAGAGGCGGCCGCAGTTGGGAACAAGCGCCTCCACCACCGGAAATGCCTTCTTGGCAGCAACGATCCGGACCTACGGGGGGCGGTGCTGGAGCACCAAGAGGCGGAGGGGGCGGTGGTAACAGGGGCGGCAGTGCCCAGGGCTCTCGTGGAGGAGGCGGCTATAATAGAGGGGGTGTCAGTCGGAATGATGGTAAGGGTATGTTCTTTAAATTGTTTTTTTTTGAAGAATGAGTTTAATGTTTAGTTAACTATTTTTGTTTCTAAGAAGATTGAATGAAGAAAATTAAGAATGTTAGAAATTTACAGCCAAAGCAGTCGAGCTTTAGTATTCACTATGATTTTAAAATGCCACCCTCACTTGGAGTTTGCCTGTAGGGTATAATAAATTAATAATAATAATAATATATATCTTTATTCTCAACCAACTTAAAAGGTTCATTACAGAGAATATAACACCAAATATACAATATATAAAATCACAAACAATAAAAATCATGTTTAGTAATTATTAATAACTCCATCGAAATTATAATTTAAAAAAAAAATATGTACAGTATGTCTCCGTAAGTTGGAACCATATGGAAAGCTTTTTTATTATTAATTTTACGAAAAAAAGTTATTCTTAATAAAAAGTTCTGCATGGTCTAAAACCTAAAATGCAACTATCAAATATTAAATTATTTTAGGCGTATACGAGGTTTGTCAAAATATATGAATTTTGCCCAAGAGCAAAGTACCTTTCTTTTTGACAATATGGAAAATTGTTATTAAAAAAAGTTGATGAAAACTAAAAACCACGTTCAAATATGTAATTACACCATAATAATAATATATAATACGATAAAGTTTTAAAAAATATTTTTTTAGTTTTTTTTAAGTACATAATTTTGATATATCTTTAATTTTTTTTCGGCAAGCTGTTGTAAATTGTTATTCCTTTATATAACATTGATCTTTGGCCAAAAGTACTCTTTATCATAAGGTGTTTGAATATGATGGTTTTGTCTCGTAATGTGAATAATGTTGGTCGAAGGAAATATTATATTCGATTGGTTTTCTTTAATAATAAAAGAGTGTATTAGAATGCATAGTTTTAATTTATAAAGCTTTTCTAAATTTAGCTATCGATTTGGTTCATAAAAATTTATAATTGGTTCTAAAAAAGGAAGTTTATGTATGCATTTAATTATTTTGTTTTGTGGTTTTTTTAATGGCTAAATTCTAGTTAAATTCGCTGATTCCCAAATTGAAATCATGTACTATAATTTTGAATAAACCAAAGAATAATATATATTTTTTAAATATTTTAATGATATATAATTTTTAGCTTTAAACAAAATGCCAATTACTGGTGAGATGTAACTTCTTAAATATTTAATATGTTTCTCCCAACTTAAATTTTCATCAATATATAAACCTAAAAATTTAATTGTATTAGTATATTTAAAAAAAGTTTAAAAACATTGGATTCAGAGAAAAGCAATTAGAATTAATTAAAAATTATCTGAAAAATAGACCAACTTATGTTCAAATAGATAAAGAAAAAAGCTATCCAAAAGTATTTAAGTATGGTGTTCCACAAGGAACAATTTTAGGACCATTATTTTTTAATATTTATATTAACGACTTATTTAGTATAAATTGCGATGGACAAATTCATAGTTTTGCAGATGATACTACCGATACAAATTGGGAAAACTTAAATAATAAAATTAAAAAATATTTTAAAAATGTAAAAAATTGGTTTGATAACAATTTGTTAACAATTAATTTTAATAAAACAAATTATATTCATTTTACTTTAAACCTAAATAACCTACCACGAAATATGAATAGTATTCAAATAAATGAAGACATTCAAATTTTTAAAGTTAATAAAATAAAATATTTAGGAATTATTTTTGATATTAAATTAACTTGGAGTTTTCACTTAGAATACTTAATTAAAAAACTATGAAGTTTACTACCGATTTTTAAAAACATTATAAAAATTTTTAAAATATAAGACAGGGAAAGATTATATTACGCGTTAGTTAAAACTCATTTAAATTACGGAATTTTAGGTTGGGGAGGAATAAATAGAACTTTAGTTCTGTACCCCGGAGGCATAAGACACTACCTATGTCCAATTTTTACAAAAATTAAGTAACTATGTAGTTTTATTCAAAAAATTAAACTCTTTTGTGGTGCATACAACACCAAGTCCAATTAGTTAAGGTAGCTGAGAAACAGGGTAGACTAACACTATGTGCATTTTTTTTCAGAGGCCTAAGGCACCAAGGTAATAATATCTGTATGACTCGGATTTTTAGTAATATCTTTAGCAACATATTTAGCGGCATAGAACACTATGTAATCATTTGGTGTTAAATGCCTCTAACTAGATCTATATAATAGTAGGTGGGGATTACACATAATGTTAAACGCCAGCTGACGATCGGCATTTAGGCGGCCATAAGTTTTTATTTGGTCTATTATCACTTTTCCTTGTACAAAAATGCATACTATTTCCATTTAATATACTCATTTTTTGTAAAAATTGGACATAGTGTCGTATGCCTCCCGAGTACAGTATTATGGCTTATAATTTTTTACAGGTATAGAACACTATGTCCATCAAAATACAAATAATTTGTATTATTGTAATTATTATGATAGTTAAAATTTAAAAAAAAAATATTTACAAAGAAACACTAAATAATTAATATTTTGTGTAGTGAAAGTAAGAAATTACATTCATAAATCGACACTAACCTTAAAATTATGTTGAACTTTGTTTTTACTAAATTCTACAAATCGAGCTAATGGCACATAGCCTCCGGGGTACAGAGTTAAAAAATTAGAAATACTACAAAAAAGGATTCTAAAAATTATATTTAATAAAGATTATCTTTATCCTTCAAAAGAATTATATTCAGAAACAAAAAAGTTGAACATAAGACAACTTTACATTTATAACATCTTAATATACAGGGTGTCTCACGAGTCACGGTCGATGGTACCTTAGACGTTTCTGCCGAACCAGTAAAGGAATAGTTCTAAAAATTTTGTCACGTACATAAACGGATATGCTCTACCAACCTAAAATATTTTTAACAATACAGTGTTGCCGCTTCCACACAAAAATAATAGTAACTTCGATTTTTTAAATGCAACACCATATATTTTATTTTATTTTCGAAACCATCATTACTTTCCTTACAATTTTTATTAACTCAACTCTATACTTATCTCTTACCGTTTCTAAGATATAAATTAATTTCAGTTTTTTTGTCCGAAAACGTCACTTTTTAAAATGCTGATAATTTTGAACTGTAAAACACTGAAACCCTGAAATTTGGTAAATAGTTAACTAATACCATAGGGCTCTTTGCCCTAGTCCCAAATCTTAGTTGCAATATACAGGGTGGTTGAAAAATACACTTATTCTGGTAACTTGAAAAAGTTACCATAAGTCCTTTTTTTCAAATGTAACACCCTGTATATTATTACGGATTTGAAAAGCTGCTAAAATTGCACTTAATTCTTGTATATCATACCTGTACCTAACTAACTAGTTTAACAATTTTTTTGACGTATTAAGCATAATTTGTAAAATTTTCTATACAATTCAATTTTTATTCGGTTATTAGTAAGTTAGCCATGACAAAAACTGATGTTTACGTATGTTACTATGGTTATCGTTTTGACATTTCATTAAGTTTAGATACAAGATAGAAATACACTTTAAAGTCATGGAAGAAAACTATACAAATGCAGTTCTTATGAATTTATTTATTTTATTTGGAAAATGTGATAGAATTATCGCCAGGACATGTATAGAGTTTAACGAAATGTTCTCTAATTTACCGCCGATGAATCTTAGAAAATTCATAAGGATCCAGGACAATTTTATTAAATGTTAACTAGGTAGTCAAATAATAAAAGACTAGGTACTAAAATTATAACTAGATATTAAAATGCTATTTTAACAGATGTTCAAAACGCTGGCCGTTTACATCCAAATACTTTAATATGTGGGTGTTGACTGCATGGATTTTAAGAATTAGTTTTAATGTTTTTTGCATGTTAATGCAGACACATTGTCCAAATAAAATAAATAAATTCATAAGAACTGTATTTGTGTAGTTTTCTTCCATGACTTTAAAGTGTATTTCTATCTTGTATCTAAACTTAATGAAATGTCAAAACGATAACCATAGTAACATACGTAAACATCAGTTTTTGTCATGGCTAACCTACTAATAACCGAATAAAAATTGAATTGTATAGAACATTTTACAAATTATGCTTAATACGTCAAAAAATGGTTAAACTAGTTAGTTAGGTACAGGTATGATATACAAGAATTAAGTGAAATTTTAGCAGCTTTTCAAATCCGTAAGAATATATAGGGCGTTATATTTGAAAAAAAGGACTTATGGTCATTTTTTCAAGTTACCAGAATAAGTGTATTTTTCAACCACCCTGTAAATTGCAACTAAGATTTGGGGCTAGGGCAAAGAGCCCTAAGGTATTAGTTAACTATTTATCAAATTTCAGTGTTTTAGAGTTTAAAATTATCAGCATTTTTAAAAGTGACGTTTTCGGAGAAAAAAAACGGAAATTAATTTATATCTTAGAAACGGTAAGAGATAAGTATAGAGTAGAGTTAATAAAAATTGTAAGGAAAATAATGGTGGTTTTGAAAATAAAATAAAATATATGGTGTTGCATTTAAAAAATTGAAGTTACTATTATTTTTATATGGAAGCGGCAACACTGTATTATTAAAAATATTTTAGGTTGGTAGAGCATGTCCGTTTATGTATGTGACCAAATTTTCAGAACGATTCCTTTACTGGTTCGTCAGAAACGTCTAAGGTACCATCGACCGTGAGACACCCTGTATATATTTAAAAATAAAAACCTTATACAATTTAAAAACCATAATCATAATACACGTCATAAAAATGAAATAACCATAAAACCTAAAATAAATAAGTCCATAGGACAAAAAAATTTCAAATATTTATGTTTTTATTTAAACGATTATTTACCAACAAAAATAAAAAAATTGATTTCATTAAAAAAATTTTAAGTCGAAATATAAACATGAATATTAAAAACAGACAATTTGAAAATATTTTTAGAAATGCTTTAATTAATTAATTAATTAATTAATATTGTTCTGAATAATTTATATAAGTAATATTTTTTACTTAAAAATTATAAATTAATAATTTTATTATAGGTAATATATTTCTTCAAAAAGAACTACGTTTATACTATAAATTAACATTTTTACTTTAAAACTTAATTTTTAATGCATATTTATGATTTATGATTTTACATACTAAAACAAAAAATAAGATTTGCCCCTAACAAGCTCAGCTTCAGGGGATTGAAGAATAAATTTATAGAAGACAACATAAACATATTTATTATATTATTAAAAAATATAAAAAAGTAAAAAATTCATAATTTTTTAGGTCGCGGCGCCGCTGCCGGTGGATACCAGGACAGGGGTTCTGGAGGTTACCAAGATTTTGATAATAGGGGTGGTAGGGGTGGCTACTCAAATAGAGGAGGACACGATGAGAGACGCTATTCAGGTAATCAATGATGAACTGTTTTCTACCAAATACAAATAAATATATTTTAAAAATGTTATGACATTTTTTTATTTAACATCAAGTTGACATTCAGTGTACATTTGCTTGGGGTGTTCTGCCACCTACAACTACATGCCTTCGGAGCTTAAAAATTCAATATTTTAAAAATCTTTCTATTCTAAAATGAAAATTATTATAGAACAAAAGAAGGACTACATTTTTTTCCCAACGGCCTTAGAAACGTCGTGTTTTTCTTTTGAAGAAATTATTCAAAGAACTGAATTTTTGTGCTCTGGACCATGTAAGTGATAAAACACCCGTAGATGGATTGTGATGCATCTGCCGGCTGACGTACGGTGATGATAAAGTAGTAACAGTCAGGTCACAACATTTTTGGCAACAGATTTCATTTAAATACACTAACAAGAGTCTCTATCGTAAAAGACATAGGTATTTGTTTTGACTGTAAAATGTTCTTTGATCACCATATCCAGGAAATTACCATCAAAGTTAAAAAACACTGACTTGAAGGGGTTTTAAACAAATAGAATCTATTCGTACATTATACATGTCATATGTTAATAGAGTACCTTTATCATTTGGATTGGTAATTTCTCAATAAGATGTATACAGGGTGATTCACGGTGGATGGAACGTTAGACGTTTCTGACGAACCAGTTAAGGAATCGTTCTGAAAATTTGGTGCTTTACATAAACCGACACGCTCTACCTATCTAAAATATTTTTACCAATACAGTGTTGCCGCTTCCATACAAAAATAATAGCTACTTCGATATTTTAAATGGAACACCCTATATATTATTAAATTTTTAAACTATACATAAAATTATAATTATTTTTTAATAAAAGCATTATTAGTCTATGCTTAATGGTTTCCGAGATATTGTCTCTTGAAAAATGACATTTTTAAACTTTGACAGCTTCTAGCTTTTTAACTGTACGTCTGAGAGCAAAACGGCTTACATGTCCCTATCTTCGATTTTTATTATTTTTCCAAAAGTGTCAATTTCCGGTTAAACCGGATGTAGGAAATATAATACTTCCGGTTTGACCGGAAGTTGTTACTTTTGGGAATATAATAAAAATGGAAGATAGGGACATGTAAGCCGTTTTGCTCTCAGATGTACAGTTGAAAAGCTAGAAGCTGTCAAAGTTCAAAAATGTCATTTTTCAAGAGACAATATCTCGGAAACCATTAAGCATAGACTAATAATGCTTTTATTAAAGAATAATTATAATTTTATGTAGAATTTAAAAATTTAATAATATATAGGGTGTTTCATTTAAAATATCGAAGTAGCTATTATTTTTGTGTGGAAGCGGCAACACTGTATTGTTAAAAGTATTTTAGATAGGTAGAGCATGTCCGTTTATGTACGCGACCAAATTTTCAGAACGATTCCTTTACTGGTTCGTCAGAAACGTCTAACGTTCCATCCACCGTGAATCACCCTGTATATCAGTAAACTTGAAAAAGTCCAAGAAAAATTTATAAAATATCTAAGTTATAAATTTTATTTAAACGTCAACTTTACCTCACTCAAACGAAATCTAAAGTTATTATCACTTGAGGATAGAAGGTAAATGTACGACATAAAATTTGCCCACAAAATTCTCAACAACATGATCGATTCAACGCCAATTATTAATTTATTAAATATAAACGTCCCATCCTATAACACGCGAAACCAATTTTTTTTTCATATACAACCCAGTACAACAAATTATTATCACTCTAACTGGCCTCTGAATCGTTGCTGTAAATCGTATAATACGCTTTCAAATTTGGTTCACCTGGATATCTGTTTTCTTTCCCTGATGGCTCTAACCAGTGCACTCAAAAAGCTTTATTTGGATCATATTTCGTAGGAAGTATCTTATGAATTCAATTTTAGTATAATAACACTGATCTGTTGACATTTTGTTTAATATTTAAATTAAATTTTTTTTTATATACCTTTATTTTTTTTATGTAAAACTGCTATAATGTAAGAACTATATACTTTTTATTTAGTGAATACTGTTCCTGGGTTCGTTCCGTTTGTATTCCTTAATGTAAAATAAATAAATTCCAAAAAATAGGGGTACGCTACGCATGGCATCGTAACGTGAGATCAACGTATGCATGACAATTCCAAAGGGCATGGTCTTTTTGACGTCAGTTTCTTTCCATAACTATCGTCTGAAGAGAGAACATACCAAGCATGTCGAACCTAGTATTAAAAACCTTTTTAAGCTAGGTAAGCATTTTCTTGTGAAGAATTATTTCCAAACCGACAAAATAGACCAAAAATGTACTGTTATCGCATTTTGTTGCTGGTAGATGTACAAGTTCTAACCTCGCCACTACGTGTAAACGGGGACGTTAATAAATGGTCTCCGGCCTTAACAGTCAGTCGGTCAGTCTACTTCCAGCACCGGAGATGGAAGGACTTCTGAAGAAGCTCGCCACTCGTGCTAGCGAAACGTTAGGAACCAATTCCAACCGACGACGGCCTTTAGACTAGGGATCGGAATTTTTAAAATATAAGTATTTGAATAGTCGTTTGGTATGTTATTCGAATAGTCGAATATAATCGAATAATTCGAATAGATACTTGAATAGTCGAATATTTAAATAGTCGAATATTCGAATAGTCGTCTATTTAAATATCGAAATACAGTCGTTTAATGATGAAATTAAAATCAGTTTTTGACTAAACTAATAATAGTACCTATGAAATAAGACTATATAATTTTATTTTTGTTTTTCTTTTTTACGTTTAAATTTACAGTTTCACAGAAAACACGAATAGTCGAACATATAAATATCCGAACAAAGTCAAATAGTTAAATATTCGAATGGTCGAATATTCAAATAGATTCTTGAATAGTCAAATATTCGAATATTTTAATAGTCGAATATTTAAATAGTCGAATAGTCAAATATTCGAATAGTCGAATATTTGAATAGTCGAATTTTTTAACTAAAAAAAAAATCGAATTTAGAATAGTCGAATATTCGAATTATTCGAGCCCTACTTTAGACCCGAATTATGACTACACCAGTTCACCGACTGGCCGCGAAAGCCTAAACCAAAATGTCAGAGTAGACTATGTAGCTAATGTCCTCTAAACATTTTATTTACTCTCCCGAGTTATGTAGTACAGGATTTGTAAATTCACATCTGAGACACCGTATATATAAAAAATTTTATTCAAGGTTTATATTCGTTGGACTAATACTTCCTAGTCCACAACCTTGCTGTTATTATTCATATAACAAGAGTCCCCGTTTTGCAAAACGCCATTTTGGTTAAGCCTAACGAGAGTAAACATGATAAGGGCTTCTTTGTATTCGATGTGCTTGAACATTGGACCTCCTGGTTTGGTCTATTCCATAACTTAAACATGACCTTGTCCGTGATGTGGCGTCGACAGTTTGCGGCGTTGTTGCGATATTTACTACTGCAAAATGTACCTATATTGTGAACCCCTCTAACAAATAATTACCCTGTAGGTGGCAGTACCTACGAGAATAGAGGATTCGACAGCTTTGGCGGCAACACTAGTTATAGCAACAGAAGCAGCGATAGCTATAGCAACCGAAGTGATAGCTTTAGCCGAGGTGGGAACGAGAGCTACGGCTACAATCGCCGTGATAGTGGCGGCTACGCTGGTCAAGATTTCCAACAGAATAAACGTCCTAAGACTTACGATTCTTTTCAGGTAAGAAAACGATATATGTAAAACTGCGTCAGACATTCTGGAGGCAATTTTAACTACCAGCCAATGAGAATTTTCCTTGACATTTTTGACTTTGTTAGCAGTTTAAGATTTCGACGTTAAAAAAAATCGTATTTTGTCATTTTAATTTTTAAATTTACCGGTCAGTGTACTTATTTGAGAAAGAAATTTTTCAGAATTCACCGAATAATAAATTTTGGAATAATTTTATTTGGCGGGGAGCGAACAGCATTATTTGGAATCGCTGCCGTGACGCTGGTGTTAGTATATCTGGTAAATTTCCAATACACAAATAGTAAAAGTTTGAATTAGGATGTAGTATGAAGTGCATGTTTTATAAATACAGTGTGTGTATAAAGTCTGGAAACGGCTTAATAACATCACAATTTACTGGCCGATTTAAACCAAATTTGGTACAGTTGTGTAAGAGGATCTAACGCACCGAATGACGATATTGGCGTTGTTGCCAGCTTTTTAGTTTGTCTGGAATTCGAACGAATTTTATATTTTTAAATATAACACCCAGTATATTTTTACATTTTTAAATTCCACATAAAATTATAATTATTTTTTATTAAATACATTATTAGTCTATACTTCATAGTTTCCGAGATATTGACTCTCGAAAAGTGACATTTTTGAACTTTGACAGCTTATAACTTTCTAACAGTACGTCTTAGAGCAAAACGGCTTACATGTCCCTATCTTCAATTTTTATTATCTTCCCAAAAAAATCAACTTCCGGTTAAACCGGATGTAACTCGAAAGCAGGAAATATAGTTGTTCCGGTTGTCCAACTATATTTCCTGCTTTCGAGTTACATCCGGTTTAACCGGAAGTTGATTTTTTTGGGAAGATAATAAAAATTGAAGATAGGGACATGTAAGCCGTTTTGCTCTAAGACGTACTGTTAGAAAGTTATAAGCTGTCAAAGTTCAAAAATGTCACTTTTCGAGAGTCAATATCTCGGAAACTATGAAGTATAGACTAATAATGCATTTAATAAAAAATAATTATAATTTTATGTGGAATTTAAAAATGTAAAAATATACTGGGTGTTATATTTAAAAATATAAAATTCATTCGAATTCCAGACAAACTAAAAAGCTGGCAACAACGCCAATATCATCATTCGGTGCGTTAGATCCTCTTACACAACTGTACCAAATTTGGTTTAAATCGGCCAGTAAATTGTGATGTTATTAAGCCGTGTCCAGACTTTATACACACACTGTATATATTCACTAACATGGACAATGGGCTTTTCACTAAATTTTAATTTTTATCCTATGGCATAGACATAGAGGAAGAAAAAAATTAATTTTTTACGGTTCTAGTTTTTAAAATTTTCCCTACAAAAATTCCAACCCATTTTTACCCCCTTAGGGGTTGATTTTCAAAAAGTCATTTCCTTAATTACTTAGGAGAGTTAAGGTGGGATTAACGACGTCATTTTCTATCGTCAATTCTATTTGCCAAACAGTTGACGATTCACGTGCGCACTGCAGTGCTGTGTTGATCAGAGTAGTTATTTTTATGCTTTTGGCATACGAAGAAAAAGACAGACATACTCTGAGGATGGTAAAGTAAGGAAGCTGGCAGATGTTAGTCAGCCGGTCATAGTTTTGTTTACTTTCGTGTTTTGTTCAATTACGACCCCCTTTTCTGTTAAAACAAACACATATTCTCTTGAATTCTTAGGAGAGATGACATCTAGATATACTTGATAATAGCGTGTTACCAGTAAAAATTGTTGTTTTTACTTCAGTTCTGTAAATCGACATCGACAATAAGGTAAATTGTGGCAATTTTAGTGGTTTCAAAAAACTGCCTTTTTAAAGTTTCTGTGCATTTATTTAAAAAAAAAACACCATCAATGCAGCCCGTCCAAAATTAGATACTAATTTTTTTTAAAATAATTGCAAGGTTCCGGAAGTTACCCCTGCATTCAAGCGATTTATAGGTACAGTGTTATCAATTTAGTTTGTCCCACTTTTAAGAGCCTGTAACTTTTTTGTATTTTGAGTTAGCGAGCTCATTCAAAAAACAAGATGTACCATTTTTAGCCAAGTTTTTATGAGTGTTGTCAAAAATGACAGTAGGTGTCACATGTCACATTTAAAAGCAAAAATTTATTTTTTTTAAATGGGACACCCTGTATATTAGAGGCGCATTAGATGGTCCCTTTTCTTCCGATTTCAAAAATCTAACACACATATGCCTTATTTTCTTCATTCCATCAAACATTGACAAAAATTTATGAAAAAATATATTATTGTTAAAAAACATCAACATATATGCAACTTGCAACCTTTGATTTTTATTAAGTTGCCTATCTATCCTTGAGAGCGCGCAACTCGCTTGTCTATGTTTGTAAGTGACCCAGTCACTTCCCCCTTTGCCCCTCCCTAACTGCACCACCCGCAAATTTCGATCACTTAAAGTGAACTGGTCAGAAGTAAAAGGTGGGAGTTGTATTGACAGATACTTGGCGTAGCCTAACCTCAAACCACAGATAAAAATATAAAATATTTGCCCGTAATTAATCCAAAATCAGAGGATTCGGAGGAGGAATTAGCTATAATACTAAGTACCTCATAGTGTTTATTTCTTGTAAAATATAATCAAATCGAGAATAACCATAACCAATAACCTCAACAAAATTTACGTGACAAATGACACCGACGTAGTCCGAAACAGAATAAAAGCCAGTTTTATTTGATGCATTTCGGATCGGGTTATTTTAGGTCAGTTCATTTAAAAGTGAACTAATCGAGAATGCAAATAAAAAGCAGCAATTGTTTTCATACCTTGTTTGTGTATCCTAGGCCTAGTTTGATGTGTTTAAATTTATTATTATAAAATAAAGTTATATATCAAGATACCTACGTCACTACTCCATACTTACTGAAAATACGAAATACCTGCTATGTTATCCCTATGGCATAATAAAATTAAACAATGGCTGTTACCAGTCATTGTTTATATTCCAATCCGAGTCACTAAAAGCACTAACACAATTCACTAAACTACACAAAATATATATATATACAGTGTCACCAGTAAAGTCCGCATCATATGGGATTTTTTTTATTAATAGCTTTATTCAAAATTTGACTTTGGCATAAAGTTCTGCTTCGATCGAGATGAAAATTAAGCAAAAAAAATAGTAGTCACGTGACTCGCATTATCTGTAAAATTTTAATTTTTTCCAAAAAATAATTCAAAAGTGGGGTTATTTCTAAAAATATCCAAAAAAGTTATTAAAAAAAGTTTTTTTAAATGCAGTTTCTAGCCCACTTGCAAAATTTCAGCTGCATAAGATAATTTTGATTTTTTACCTATATTTTGTAAATTGCACCACTTTTGCAAAATAAGACTCAACGCAACATACATAAAACTTCTTAGTTTTGACAATGCTTTATTTCAGATACATTTTCTTTAAAGTGGCGCCATATTAAATGTGTGTTTTTCTACAAAATCAAAATTGGGCTATTAAAATTTGGCCGCGTGTGATGCAAAGTTTATTTGTTTTTGACCCTGTATAAGGTAACTTCATAAAATAAGTATTTTTGAAAACGCAGTTTGTCTCTGAAAGTAATACACCTTAATATTAAGACAAAAAAGAACACAGTGTTTTTAGTAAAGTGTTTTTTAAGTGGAAAATAAATTTTAGTTTAACAAAGTAAAGTTTATCTATTTTCAACGATTTAATTTAAAACCCCTATATTATAATTTATTATTAAGCTATGCCATAATAACGTTAACGTGTATTGCTTTCAGACACAACGTTTTCAAAAATACTTATTTTATGAAGTTACCTTATACAGGGTCAAAAACAAATAAACTTTGCATCACATGCGACCAAATTTTAATAGCCCAATTTTGATTTTGTAGAAAAACGCACATTTAATATGGTGCTACTTTAAAGAAAATGTATCTAAAATAAAGCATTGTCAAAACTAAGAAGTTTTATGTAGGTTGCGTTGAGTCTTATTTTGCAAATGTGGTGCAATTTACAAAATATAGGTAAAAAATCAAAATTATCTTATGTAGCTGAAATTTTGCATGTGGCTAGAAACTGCATTAAAAAAAACTTTTTCTAATAACTTTTTTCGATATTTTCAGAAATTTTTGAATTATTTTTTGAAAAAAATTAAAATTTGACAGATAATGCGAATCACGTAACTACTATTTTTTTTGCTTAATTTTCATCTCGATCGAAGCAGAACTTGATGCCAAAATCAAATTTTGAATAAAGCTATTAATAAAAAAAAATCCCATATGATGCGGACTTTACTGGTGACACTGTATATAAATATTAAACACCCACAATAAACAACAATGAATCCACAGAGAAAACTTAAAACAGAACAACAAAAATGACACCGAGCCGGTTCTGGAGTGTATTTTGAGCATGTCACCAAAGGACAGGCCGATAACAAGAGGTTTGTGCGCATGCCCAATCCTGCAAATACCCAATACTATAAATCATCTTTATTATTAAGCTTAGATTTAAGCTAGTGAGACATGTTGTGATGTTACAGTCATACAGCTTATTTCTCGTGTATTTAAATGAGCGGCGTGCAAATTCATCTGAAGCTACGTTAGAACGCATTTTCTTAATATTTTTAGTCATGCAGGAAGCTTATATAATTCATTTTGTTTGTAGCGGGCCAGCGTTGGGTTTCAGCATTTAATTTTGTTTTTATTTAGTCTACATTGTTTCAATCGGTTGGATATAAAAACATTTTTATGACCTATTGTTTATAACCTTTTAATAAAAGGCTTACTTTGAAAAGTAATCAAGTATAATTGCATTGGTGCCGATTTCTTTATTACTTAAATATTTTAGTAGTACCTAATATTTTTATTTAAATGTAACTGGACTGGGACCAGGCAAGAAAATTGGAAATACTCTTAGGCGAAATTCACACCAAAACAATTGGCAACAAGCAATAAGCGATCTGAGTTGCCTATACCCTTTTGCTTATAAACGCTTTGTATTGATTGCAACTTGTTTACACTGAAACGATAGTGATATCTTCTTACAGAATATTGCCTGACAAACGGCGATCTGTATCGCTAGCAATATTTGGGTTGTGTTGCTATAGTTGAGAATTGCTTCGAAATGTCCGAAGAAAAACAGAATAATTATTTTGTTTGTGCAAAATATTGAAAACTATCCCTGCTTGTTTCATTATGCAAGAACTATTGGAGAAACAAGTCTTAGTAAAATTGAGAAACTGTCTTTATTCATCCTGTAGAAACTTTTAAATATCTAAGGATCTAAATTCATTTTTTCAGCAACCACACTAACTGAATGAACTATATTTTGCACATGAAAAGGTCGCACCCAATACCGACGTTTCCTTTTCTTGACCTTACTTCGTATTTTTCGTAATACAGGGTGTTCGGAAAATGGGTTAGGAAATTTTAAGGAGTGATTCTACATGCAAAAATAATGCTCGTAGATAGATCATTTAGCAAAATGTCGAAATCTCCATGGTAACCAAGATACAGGGGTTTGAATTTGATCATTTAGTTTTTCGTCATACTACATTTATTTTCGAACCAAATCATTTGATATTCGGCACACATACTAATCTCGAGAGACTATACAATTTGATGATAAGAGTGCTTTTTTTAAACCGCTAGAGGGCACTTTACCTGAAACATAAATATTATTTCCGTCATATTTTTTTTCTTTTGGTAGCTGGAGCAAAACCGAAGGTACCATTTTAGTGGCAATTAAGAATACAAAAAAATAAGTTACTCTTAATCAAGGTCGATAAACCCCACCGTTAAGCCACTAATCGATATCAAAGCTTTTATTGCTCTCAACCAAACGCCTACTTACATAAATGGAATCGCGTCAAATCAAGTAGCCTGGTTTCAAATTATGCGAAATTTGAAACCAGGCCACTTGATTTGACGCCATTCAATTTATGTAAGTAGGCATTTGGTTGAGAGTAATGAAAACTTTGATATCGATTAGTGGCTAAACGGTGGGGTTTATCGAACTTGATTCAGAGTTATTCAATTTATGTAAGTAGGCATTTGGTTGAGAGTAATGAAAACTTTGATATCGATTAGTGGCTAAACGGTGGGGTTTATCGAACTTGATTCAGAGTTAACTTATTTTTTATTTTCTTAATTGCCACTAAAATGGTACCATCGGTTTTGCTCCAGCTACCAAAAGAAAAAAGTTATGATGGAAATAATATTTATGTTTCAGGTAAAGTGCCCTCTAGCGGTTTAAAAAAAAGCACTCTTATCTTCAAATTGTATAGTCTCTCGAGATTAGTATGTGTGCCGAATATCAAATGATTTGGTTCGAAAATAAATGTAGTATGACGAAAAACTAAAAGATTAAATTCAAACCCCCTGTATCTTGGTAACATAGACAATTTACCTTTAGATAAACAAACAATAATCACGAATGTGGCAGTTTTATGGCCTCGCGCATGTAAACAAAACTGGGAACTATTAGACATGCGCACTGCAACATTATCGTTTGACGAATGGGAAAATAGACAGGTCCGGGCTTTAAAATTTAAATTCTTGCTCATATGCCACCATAGAGGGTTTATTTTACCCCTATTTTGGCATAATACAATTATAAAACGGCTGCAACTAGTACTAGTCAATGTTGTCAATATTATTAAAAGCACAAACACAATTCACTAACTAAACTACACAAAAACCAGAAATCCATAAATATTAAACACCAGTCCCACAATCCACGATAGCCGATCCGATAGCTGAAAACTTTAGAAAACTACAAGGAATCCGCAGAGAAGAGAAACCTTAAAACACAACAACAAAAATGGCGGCCGAGCCGGTTCTGGAGAGTATTCTTGAGCGGGTCGATTATTGTCGATAAAGTGGGACGGCCGATAACACGAGGTTTGTGCGCATGCACGAAGGTTCCCCGAATGAAGATATCTGACCGACGAGTCATGCGCTCGGACGTATTTTTTCACCCATAAAACGTAACTTTTGTTTGCGCAGGAGATAAGCTGTCGGTATCTAAAGGTAAATTGTCTATGCTTGGTAACCATGGAGATTTCGACATGTTGCTTAATGATTTACTAGCATTATTTTTGCATATATAATCACCCTTAAAATTTCCTAATGCATTTTTCGAACACCCTGTATAAAACGCAATCACTACATTACACACCGACATTTTGGATGTCTACTAAATATTTTATCGAATCAATGTGAATACAAACGCGATGCGATATCCTATCGCTTGTTGCTCATTACATGTTGGCAATTGCTTTGGTGTGCCTTAAAATTATTTCAAATTATTGGTCTAAAATTTATTTGCCTTGTCTATAATGTATTTCATCAATGCGGAGAGAAGCATTAAGACCGATTTTCAAGAAAAAATTTACCAAATGAAATAAAAAAGAATTGACAGATATTTTTTACTTTCAGGCTAATAAAACTACTTATGCTGATCAGTATGTGCAAGAAAGAGAACACAATCAGCAATATCGGGGACGGGAATCTTATCAGAGAGGTCGCTCAAGCTATCAGAGGGGCGGAGGAAGTTACAGATAAAATAGAAGCTTCTCATGGACAAATCTCGTATCGTTTTATTTCAATAATACTAAAGTACCACATTGTATCAATTCAATTTAAGTAATTATGATTAAAATTGATTTTTATTTTTATGTAGCTTGATATAAAAAAATTGTACTATTTTAAGCGAAATAATTGAAGTAATATAAGGCGTTAAGGAGAGTATTTTTAGTGCATTGTGAATGAGATCAAAGTATTTAATATTTAAGTTGAATAAGTAAATATATGGGGTAGCCCCATAGTACGAGGAAGTCAAAACTCTGTTATGGTTAGAGAAAATCAGGTTCTGCTTCGATCGAGATGAAAATTAAGCAAAAAATAGAAGTCACGTGATTCGCATTATCTGTCAAATTTTAATTTTTTCCAAAAATATAATTCAACAGTGGGGTTATTTCTAAAAATATCGAAAAAAGTTATTAGACATTTTTTTTTAAATGCAGTTTCTAGCCCACATGTATGCAATGCATTTAGCTGCATAAGATAATTTTGATTTTTTACCCCTATTTTGTAAATTGCACCACTTTTGCAAAATAGGACTCGACGCAACCTACATAAAACTTTTTAGTTTTGACAATGCTTTATTTCAGATACATTTTCTTTAAAGTAGCGCCATATTAAATGTGTGTTTTTCTACTAAATCAAAATTGGGCTATTAAAATTTGGTCGAAGTTTATTTGTTTTTGACCCTTTATGTGTCTGAAAGTAATACACCTTAATATTAAGACAAAAAAGAACACAGTGTCATCAGTAAAGTGTTTATTAAGTGGAAAATAAATGTTAGTGGTGGGTAAGAAATCAAAATTATCTTATGCAGCTGAAATTTTGCATGTTGGCTAGAAACTGCATTTAAAAAAACTTTTGTCGATATTTTCAGAAATAACCACACTTGAATTATTTTCTGGAAAAAATTAAAATTTGACATAATGCGAATCACGTGACAAATATTTTTTTGCTTAATTTTCATCTCAATCGAAGCAGAACTTGACGCCAAAGTCAAATTTCGAATAAAGCTATTAATAAAAAAAAAATCCCATATGATGCGGACTGCGGACTTTACTGATCACACTGTAGAAGAACCTTACCGGACCCCAGGTGTAGATTTTAAAATATACAGGGTGCTCAAAATTAAGATACATGACAAGGCCCTCGAATTTACTTGTTTTTTAGCCAAACAAACCATTTATTTTTTAGGTATTGTCTGTTTTGGGATAGAGGTGAAAAACCTAACATAGGAATATTAAAACCGTTTATCTCAAAGATGTTTGAAAGTTACAGCTTGTCAAAATGAAAACGTTAAAATAAATAATATAAATATATTTTTATTTCTAACCACAACGGAGTTATTTTACTTTCCCATACTGTTGGGACACCCTGTATGTTAGGAGAATGGCTTCACTTCATATAGTGTGTAAACCAAGTGACAAACAAATTTTAGAGTAGGAATAGAAAAAATCCCAACAATTAGTATAAATTAATATCTGATATTGTCAAACGCAGAGGGTGTCCCCAGAAAAAGATCGATAACAAAGTTGCATTTTTAAAATAAAATTGTATGGAACAAACCCGAACCTTAAATATAGAATTTTTTAAATGTCCTCAGAAATTAACAATGCTTTTAAAACAAATTTTCTACAGGACCTTGTTTTAAGGTGCAATTTTTAATGGCATTCAATCTATTGCCAACCTATAACCGCGTTGTTGTTTTTTATTTTTATAATTAACATTTAAATAAAATCAATATAGTCTGCACATTATTTAGCTAATATCTGACCTATTACATAAATATTAATTTATTTCATTGCTAATTTTGGGAAAATTGTATAGTGAAAGAATAATGACATAATCCGGGAAATAATAATGTTTAAAAAAATCTCACCTGATATTTTTCGCCTAAAATAATTTATATTCATTTACTATGTCAATAATTATTACAACCTATAAAATACGCAGTCTATATTGCTTTTATTTAAAAAGTGTAAAAGCAAGAAAAAATAAATAAATCTACGCGAAATACGTTATAAGTTGGCAAGCATGTTGATACTCTCACCTTAGGTGAACTTTTGAATTTTATGTTAAGTTCTATAAAAAAATATTCTCCATTTTTCAGCGATTGTTTACATTTTTGTATAAAAGAACGCACAAAATTGAGTGTCACTCTGTTTACTATAGATATATGTAATTATATAAAAAAAATATTGTCATAATTTTAATGGAAATAATATCGATATTATTGGCAGTTAAAAATTATATAAATATTCTGCGCCACTAGAATTTTAAAACGTGTAAATTTGGTCTGTCCAAAAGAATCTTTACCAATAAGAGTAACACGCAGGCTAAATTGGATGTAAATATTTTATGTCAAACAGAGCAAGGTAAATTATATCTTTGTATCGTATTTTTGCTGTATTTAATTTCCTTCATATCGTATTTTTGCTGTATTTAATTTCCTTCAATGTGTCTAATTTTTTATTAATATAATTGAATTTATCACCACTTAAGATCTTAGTTTTATATTTGAAGCACACCTCAATTAATTTCATTGGGCCATATTCTGGTAATAAAAGATAAATTTCTTTATTTCAGAAAGGATTAAACGGTTTTTTGAGTATATGTATTTCTTCTAATACAGGGTGAGTCGGGAGGAATGGGCCAAACTCTAAGGGTGTAATCTATGCATCAAAATAATAAGAAAAAACTTAAATGTAGTTATCCAATATTCATTTGTTTTTAAATTATAACGCAAAAACAAAATATGGCATTAATTTAGCTTTCCTGTAATAAATGGTATTATTGTCCGCTTTTAATTGTTATGCTGTCACTATCCTGTTAGTGTCAGTATAAAATTTTACATTGATTCACCGTTAACTTTTCGGCTTTTCGGATTTGTATCATTTAAATTTTATAAAAATAATTATTCACATTTCGAATACGCCAATATGGTTTTCGTTTACGGTTCGTGTAATGGGAATGCTACAGCGGTTGCTGAAGAATATCGTCAACGATTTCCACATCAAAGAACACCGAACAGAAAGACCTTTTCAGAGTTTTCAACAAACTGCGAGACCGGAACGCTTCCAAGTGCTAATGTAACATCCGAACGAGCCATTTGACAGGATTTAGAAAGAATAGAAAATGTTCTAGCTTTAGTGGAAGGTGCAACGACCAGCTTACGAAAAATTGGAACTCGGATGGGGATTCCCCAAAAAAGAGTGATCAATACGCTTCACGAGCAAGGCTTATACCCGTACCATGTACAGAATCTTCAACCTGGAGACTACGCCAAGCGTATGCAATTATGTGAGTGTATAATTAATAATAGTCACCTTGTACTGCACATACTTTTTACTGACGAAGCTACATTCACCCGTGACGGCATCAACAATAATCGAATCTCCCATGTATGGTCGGACGAAAATCCCCACGCACTAGTCGAAAATAATTTTCAACACAGGTTTTCAGTAAACGTGTGCGGCATGATCGACAATAATTTAATTGGCCCTTTTCTTTTGGAAAATCGCCTTACAAGGGGTCACTACTTAAGTTTTTTACAAAATGAATTGCAAGGACTACTGGAGGAGATTCCTTTAAACATCAGAATTCAAATGTATTATCAACACGACGGAGCGCCTGCCAATTTCGATCGTCGGCTCAAGCAATATTTGGACAAAAGTTTCCAGAGGTTTGGGTTGGTCGCGATGGTCCTATTAGTTGGCGTCCTAGATCGCCAAACCTCACACCGTTGGACTATAATTTATGGGGTTGGTTAAAATATGAGGTATACAAAGTAAAAGTAGATACTAGGGATGTATTAATTAGACGCATTAGAAATACTGCACGAATCAATTAGAAGCGCCAAGCACTCCCTTCGTAAACGAAGCAGGAAATGTTTGGAGGTCAATGGCGGTATTTTTGAAAATTTACTAAACCAATGATTTATTTAAAACAATGTTAATGTTGCATATTTTGGTCTAACAATATTATTATTTTATTTAACGCTGTAATTTGAAAACATTTGGGATTTTTCTTATTATTTTAATGCATAGATTACACCCTTAAGAGTTTGACCCATTCCTCCCGACTCACCCTGTAATAAAAGAAAAAGACCAAAATGCATTATGGTACAAAACTCGGTCCGAAGCTTACTATTGTTACTAAAAACAACTATTTGTCGTATTAAAATGTATTGTTCTTCCGGAAAACCCCTGAGCGAAAGTAAAATACGTAGACGGTTCCTTAAAACGTCTCGTTTTCCGGAAAACCTTTGAGCAGAAGTAAAATAGGTATTGCGCCACGGAGACAAATTCTTTCACCTTTCATTCTTCGACGATATGACTTAAGGTGGGAGTATCAACATGCTTGCCAACCTATAACCTATTTCGCGTAGATTTATTTATGTTTTCTAGCTTTTATACAAAATTTAAAGAAAATCAGTATCGACTTGATATTCTATAGGTAATAATTGACATATTTAATAAATATCAAGGAATTTCATAACTTATTTTAGGAGAATTGTATAGCGAAAAATATCGGGTAAGATTTTTTTTAACATTATTATGTCATTGTCACTCATTGTTCTTTCACAATACAATTCTCCCAAAATTAGTAATGAAATAAATTAATATTTTTGTAATATATCAGATACTACCTAAATAATGTACCGACGATATTGATTTTCTTTAAATGTTAGTTATTAAAATAATAAAACTCAAAAAATCAACGCGAAATAGGTTATAGGTTGGCAATAGATTGAATGACGTCGAGAATTCAACCTTAAGCAAGACGCGCACTAAATCGACTCGGAATATCAACATCAGCCGCGCATTGAATTCGCTTGGCCGGCAGTCGTCCGCTAGTAGTCGAGTATAGAGGAGCAGGAGAAGATAAAAATGACAGATTCTGACGAAGACTTAATGATAGCTCTAGCGTGTTATGAAATTGAAACGTGGAGGCCAAGATTCTGGGTCCATAATATAAATTTAACAAGGGAGGTCTATCGGCTCTGTGATCATACAGTATAATGTATTCTCGAACACAAACTTCGTCTGACATCACGATATCAACGGTACTCACAGTACAAACGAATCGAAACATCCCAAACGCTACGCTACAATAAATTTTATACAAAAATCGTCATTCGCCGTCAGAGCATTCGGCAGTTTTTGCCCCTCCAAACAATCTCCGTTGTTGCCGGGTCGAGTCGACCGAGCCGAGTCCGATGCAGTGCGCGGGGACTAATTTAATTTCATGAATATCAAAAACTGCCGACTGCTCTTTGCTCAGTCGACTGGTGCGAGTCGCTTCAGTGCGCGTCCTCCTTTATTCAAATTTATGTTAATAGTATAAAGTTTGGAATCTGCTGCGATTTTAAACTGGTGGTGAATGTTATTTAGGGAAAAGAACTCACTCACGACCACTGATCATTAAGATATATATTATCTTTCATCCATGCCTCGTCGATATGTAGCTACATCTACAGGAATCGATATGAGACTGAACAGTGATATCCAGCGGAAAACAATTTACAAATGATTTTTTTAGTGTCTCAAATATATAACTGAAAAATGTTCAGCTTTGTGTAAATTATTTTCGTCTGGATATCACTGTTCGGACGTCTTATCGATTCCTGCAGATGTCGCTATGTGTACGAGGCCAAAATGATAGATAAAAATAGTTTGTAATTGTTGGTAAAAGTTCAAAAGCAATGCTTACACAGAGATCTTATTGCGTCATGGACAAGCCAGCGGTGCATGAAGCTTAATGTACAGTACTGCATATTGGCCCAAATAACCCTTGTGAAACATATTTGCTAAATAATCTTCAACTTATTAGTGTTACAGAACAAACAGATCTGGGATTACTAATTTCTTCTAATTTAAAATGGGAAGCACATATTATTAAAATGGTAAATAAAGCCAATAAGTTTATTTTCATGGTGCAAAAGACTTTCAAATATCACTCTCTACAGATTGTAAAGAAATTGTACACTTCCTATATTAGACCAAAAATTTAATATGGATAATACAATATTTGGAATCCCTACTACAAAGATATTGAAATTTTGGAAAGGGTCCAAAGGCGGGTTACCAGAATTCCATTTGAATTGAGAGGATTACCTTATCCCGAAAGATTAAAAGATTTGGGCTAACTACTTTGAAGCAAAGAAGAACTAGGGATGATATAATAGAAACTTTTAAAATACTAACGGACTACTATTCTTGTAACTTGATAAATTTGTTTCATTTAAATCAGAATCAACAGCTTCGGGGACACTCAAAAAAATTAAGCAAAGAAAAATCCGCGACATTTCCAAGAAAGAACTTCCTCGTCAATCGGGTATAGTGTACATATATGGAACTCGCTTAAAGAAAGTACAGTGCGCACAAATAGTGTAAACTCCTTTAAAAACCAAGTTGATCGTGATTTTGAGTAGTTAACTCAAAACTTTGTGCATTACGGTGCTTGATGATATTCGTTTTTAAATATTTAATGATATTTGTGCGTCCAAAATACTTACCTATACCTACCTATGTTTAAATAACTTTCGCGTAAGAATTTAACAAGTAATATAAACTAGCCGACGGACTTTTAGACATTTTAAATCACGATGAACAATTAAAGAAAAAAAAAACAAATCAAAGAGACTAAAACAATAGCTTCATCGGACTTTCCGCTTGCTATCGATAAAATATTAATATTTACTGCACTGCTTGTCCTTTCCTAAGTTACAATTTAAAAAATGTTCACTTTTGAATGGGATATCTAAATAAATATACCTACACTGAGATTTTTTCACTTTATTTTATAATACTTAACTTATTTGGAGATAAAATTAAAAATAAAAGGATACTCATTACTCTGTTTACAAAAACTAACATTTCAATAATAATGGATAAAACATATTAGTAAACATTTATACAAAGTGACCTATAAGTATTAATAATTGTATAACTTTAATATTACTTATTTTCCCGGACTCTACCGTTAAATGCCTTTAAACCACTTCATATTTTTCGGGATAAAGGACAGCGTCCACAGTGTGCTTAACAGGAGAGTCATCATCTACCATTAAAACATCTGTAATCTGTAAAAAAAAGTGCATTAACAATCGAGCCACTGTTGTTTTGGTTATGCGGATACGGGGTCAAATAAAATAAAATTTAAAGTAAAAGTTTCCATCATTTTCAAAAAAATTTTACGTTTTTATTTTCGGGGACATACGTGTATAGTACTCGCGCTTGAATGTTCCTGATATGTCCCCGAATGTCTCAAATGATTATTATTAGTGACCGACCGAAGGTTCGGTTTAGGCTAGTTTCGGCCAAAAAATCTAGTTTCGCTTTTGTACAAAAATCGTAACTCAGTGTTCGTGAACTGTCGCGCACCGTTCGGCTAACCTTGGGTGGGTTCGCATAGGCAGTGTTGTCTATCGTGCGAGCAAAAATTATTTGCATCAAGGAGGGCTTGGATTAAAAAACGCTTGGGCTTGGTTTAGATCACAATGATATGGGGACGATATATCTAACCATATCTAGGTTAAAATTTTGTCAAATTTATATTATGACATGATATGCCAAACTAATGAGTAATAAAATAAGTGGACAAATACAAATTTATTTTTGTTGAAAAATGTTAATCGGCATGCAGACAAAGTTTTTAAAATTGAAAAAAATTTGTTGTTTACGAAATTAACAAAGTAAGAATATACAGAAAGAAAAATAATTACATGTATTCTGAGAATTCACATAACCGGAGAGGTGGAACCGGGCTTCATCCGAAAAAAATGTCAGGTCTAATAAATCATTTATTTCCAATAAATTTTGGGTAAACCATTGAGAGTAATTCCTGCGTCTTTCAAAATCTGCGGCTTGTATTTCTTGGAATACTTGCACTTTATAAGGAAATAAATTTAGCTGCTTCTTAAGAATAGTCCTGCATGTTCCATAAGATCACTTCGTGGGACAGGCGTCTTATACAATTTGTTGGCGTATTTTGCATTACACGAACGTTTGCAACAAGTTCTGTTCTTACGGATGGTCTTCCTGCTCCTTTTTTGTGTTGTATGGAACCTGTTTCCCTAAACACAGCCACGGTTCTTTTCAGGCAATGATAAAAATCCCCAGCAATAAAAGCAACGTTAGGAAAATGTTCGTGAAAATAGTCCATGCACAAACCCGGATTGTATTGCCACTCACCATTTACTCTAACCCTCTTTTCGAAAATACGCTTCAACCATGAATGTTTTGTGCTGTTCCGTAAAGCCCATTGTGTGAATTGGTCAAGAAATTGGAAAAATTAGCGATGAATTAAATTACTTGCAACGACTGTCAAAGATGACGGAATATCTGATTGATTGTTAATTCAGGTAGTTACTGACACCAAACAGGTATTAAGCTCCACGGCTAAGCATTACGTCCTTAGATTCAAGGCCCTCTTTGATGCAAATAATTTTTGCTCACACGGTATAACGGTATAAAGAGATTTTTTGTGTCGCGACTTTTTTTTTTGTTTTTTTTTAGAGGATCGATCTCGTTCTGTATAAAATAAATTAAATTTCAGTATACAATAAAATTTTTCAGGTTTCGGTTTTGGCCGAAACTGAGACAAGGCCGAAGATTCGGTTTCGGCTGAAAATCTTGTTTCGGTCAGACACTAATTATTATTGTTTCTCGTCGATCTTTCACATCGATTTCTCGTCGATCTTTCACATCGATTTCTCTTACATCCAAATTAAACCCAGTAATAGATCCAAGGGACTATTTAGATTGATCAATCATTTTTCTTTCGACCCACTGATCAAATAGAACTTATGCAGGTCATGGAGAAGATAAAAAATAAAAATGCATGAGATGATGATCTTTCTGCGAAGATATTTCTCTCTCTTCCTTATTCTGCACTGAGGGCTTTAGCAGATGCAATTTTATTCCTGGGTTGCGGGAAGGTTTCCGGATTGTCTAAGGCTTGCGAGGGCTATTCCTCTCCACAAGGGTGGCCGTCTTGATGATCCCAGTAACTATCGACCAATTTCTTTATTGTCGACCCTTTCAAAAATCATCGAAAAGTTGGTTAAGGAACGTATTGTATTTTTTTTAGCCAACATCAAATCTTTCCATCGGGAAAATGCACTGATCACGCAATGTTTAAATTTCTCGAGGAAGTTTATTTTGGTTTTAATGCTGAAGAGGCCATGGCGGCGGTTTTTTGTGACTCGTCAAAAGCATTTGACTGTGAGTCATGAAATTCTGCTGCGAAAGGCCAGTATATACGGCTTCAGTGGGCTTTGGAGTGGTTTCTATCCTTCCTTGAGGGACGCACCCAAAAGGTCGTAGTAGGCTCTAAGACATCAAGACCTAGTAATCTATACTATGGTGTTCCTCAGAGTTCAGTGATGGGTCCTCTCGTTTTCCTTATTTATATTAATGACATTGTTTCTATAGACATTGCAGGCCGTTTACGATTTTTGCTGACGACACCACTATATTCTGGCATAATTCAAATCCCAATATATTAAAGATAAAGGTTTCGTCTAATCTTTCTAAAATTAAGCAATGGTGTGATGCTAACCTATTGACCCTAACCTTTGACAAGACAAACAGTGTGATTTTTCCATGTGATATGGATGATTGGTATCTTGGAGGGGCTTCACTAACAAAAAAAGCTCCAACCAAGTTTTTGGGACTTTTAATTGATGACTGTCTGAGGTCTGATTCACATATCTAAGGACTTGCTCGCAAAGTAGCTTCGGGATGCTACGCAGTGCGATTAACATCGATGGAGGTTGAAGCCGCTTTAGCTAAGAGAGTCTATCACTCACTGGTGGAGTCTCACTTGCGATATGGAATAATTGTTCTGAGGAAATACGTGTAACTACCTGCTGAACTCAGTGTTTATCCTGCAGAAGCGTGTTGTAAGATAGCTTTGGGGTGTGTATGGCAGAGTAATGTAGACCGTTATTTATATCTAAGAAAATCTTAACTTTGCCATGCCTGTTTATTCTTGAAACTGTCTGCGTGATATACAACCATAGGGATACAATGCCAGTGCCTGATCATTCTCATGATACTAGAAGATCAAAAAACCTGTACCTGTCCATACCGTCTTCTGCCCTTATTAGAAACTCTATAATGTTATGAAGGCCGTAAATTGTTTAACCATCTTCCTGAGCAAATAAAAGACATATCAACCATATAAAGATTTAAAAGGACTAAGGAACTAGTGGTGGAGAGAGCCTATTACGAGGTGGTCGAGTATTACAACGACGCCTTTTAACTAAGTATTTTCTGCACTTGGTCATCTTGTTTTGTTGAGTTCGTCTTTGTCCTGTTTACTATGTATATGTCGTAGGCTGATAGTGAAATCCGTCATTTCATGAAAAGCCTAGTCACTTCATGAAGCGTCGGCAGATTGTGTAAAAACATGAAATTACACGATCTGCCGCGTCACTTCATGAAGAGACCTTGACGTTTCGGCGTATTATGTATAACACAATCTGCCTAATTTTAAATATCGTCACTTCATGAAATGCCACAAAAACAAGGCATATTGTGTAATTCCGTCTAAAAGGTATATTGGCAACTGGTTTGTTCGGGTTTGTCAGAGCATTTTTTTTATTTTTATAAAATAATATTAGTTGAAAAAATTTAATAAAAAAAAAATGCTCTGGGGAACAATGAACAAACCAGTTGCCAATATACCTTTTAGAAGGAATTACACAATCTGCCGACTGACATGACATCGTTAGGTACTACATGAAGTGACTATATTTAAAATTAGGCAGATTGTGTTATACATAATACGCCGAAACGTCAAGGTCTCTTCATGAAGTGACGCGGCAGATCGTGTAATTTCATGTTTTTACACAATCTGCCGACGCTTCATGAAGTGACTAGGCTTTTCATGAAATGACGGATTTCACTATTAGCCTACGACATATATACTTTCCCGATTTACCTAAATATTTTTCACTTAATTGTTAAACGTACCTATACCTACATTAAACAAAAAATAACTATTTGTATTTCTTTTGTATATTCGTACCATATTACTTGTATTTCTTTTTAGCTTTGTTAATAAGAATGATTATTCTTTTGATTTGATTAATAGAAGTCTAAAACCTTAATAATCGTACGACCGTGTCTTATAATAACTCACCTTAATGCTAGCATAGGACGATTTTGACGTAAACGAAACTGTTAAGGGGAAAAAATCATTGGGAATAGTTCTGGGCGCGTTAAATTCTAGTGATCCTGATTTGTTACTGCTGTCTATTAAGGGGAGACTCCAAACCAGATGATTTTTTCTTGTATCATGTGTGTATGTGCCATCACATTCGCCTACAGAGGGTGAACATCCAATTCTGAAAATAATTTATGAAAATTTTACAATATATATCTGACTTTGAAATTGATTCTGTAGAATTCGACATTATTTTTTAACGTTGTCGGTTTGTGCTATTTTATGTTCGAAAGTTAGACACCATTGCCAACATGGAGGATGAATAAAGAGGCAGTGATGATCAGTGGCATGAGGCAGGTGAGGCCCGGCCATAAGATAAACAGATTTTTTGTTGCTGTTTTTTTCAAATTCAAAATTTAGTACATGGATAAGCAGAGTTAAAGAAAAATTTTGGTTAAACAGGCAAGAATAACCATTTTTCAATCAGTGCCGTCCCAAAAAGCTCTCTAGCTATGAGATCAGTGGCTCCGTGGTTAACGGGGCAGTCGCTGAGAACTGTAGGACGAGAGTTGTGGGTTCGTATCCTACTGCCGGCAAACTGGTTCGAGTCGGGTGAATTTTAAAGTTATAAGTCTTGACGTGGGTCCAGCGTCGAGCAAAAATTAGGGAAGAGTGAAAAATGTATCATCCCCCAAACCCACCCCATTCACGCCGGTAACCAGGCCGGATGAGATCGTATATCTCGTGGGGTACGGGGGAAGGAACACACTCCCCAATCGGTAGGTCATAGAAAGTGCGAAATCAAGGGTTGATAGCGTTGATATCGTGGTTCGGATCCCACGTTAAACCGCAGGTCCCCTCGGGAATGGCCCTGGCAGCAAACGAAGAGGAAAAAATCCGAAAATAACAAAAACAAATATAATATTATTTATTAAATTGCGAGAGTAGTAGCAGACACGTTACACCTCTTTCACACTATCAGGTTAGCCGGTCCGGTTTTAAATATGAAGCAAACCGGACAAGTAATGGACCATACGTTTAAATATAGCTCTTCACACTATCAGGTTCAGGTTCGGCGACCGGTTCCAGCTAAACGAAGGGTCCATTACACCTCTTTCACACTATCAGGTTAGCCGGTCCGGTTTTAAACCTGAAGCAAACCGGACAAGTTTGCTTCAGGTTTAAAACCGGACCGGCTAAACCTGATAGTGTGAAAGAGGCCTTACTTGTTTGGTTTGCTTCAGGTTTAAAACCGCACCGGCTAAACCTGATAGTCTGAAAGAGGCCTAAGGCAGCGTAACTAAAGAAGTTTGAGACATTGGCCTTTTATGTCGATAAATCAGACCCAAACGGAACATTGAATTAGAAGGCGAAAAATATTATTTGAGGATACTTTTAAAGTATGTATGTTGCTGTTGATCAACATAGCATTTGAGACGACAATTGGGTATTACCCTTGTATTGACAGGGATTTAAAATTTAGTTCCAAGGAAATAAAGACTATTGGCGGGTCAAGTGTGGTTTGTAGACATGTCATTCAGTCATATTTTAAAATATAAAAAAATGCGTTATGATGTTTTCGTTTCTTCTGTGACAAAATTGTTGGCATCAACTTCCATGGCATTACAATAATTTTAGAATAATTCCATATGGACCAAATTCTAGAGATAAAAAGATAAACTCCGTCTCCTTAAAACTATACACATCGAATTGTCCAAAAACTAAACTGTTTAGTGGCGTGCCAACAAAGTTTATATTTAAACTCTGCGCTAAAATAAAGGTTTGCCCAATTCACAATCTAAATGACTATTACCCGATAATTTATCGGTAATATTGCTTAGATCTGTAAATCTTTTTTTATTAGCTATATCGGAATCTATACTTACGGCAGTGGAATGGTTATATTTACATCGGCAAGTTCTAGATTTGTGTGGGTAAGTTCATATTCGATGTTTACATCGCAATTTCCATCCCCCGTCTCTGAGGGCCAACAGTTTATTAATAAAGGCACAAAAGATTCTTCAGTACTCTGTAACCGCCATTTCAATACACCAACGTCCGAATGCATTGGGAACGGTTTTGCAGCTTGTTTTAAACCAATCTAAAATTAATATGTACCAATTTTCATAAACTGGCTAAAAAGTAATTCTTTGTACAGAAAATATTATACTATAAATGTGATGGTATCAAATTTTGTGGAAAAGCAGTGAAATACAATGGGTATTCAATTTTCAGAAAAAACTATGGAAAATAACTTTTTGTGTTTCGTATAGTGCAAAAAATAACCTATATAATATGTATATACAGTGTCCGCGGAAAAGTCTGCACCATATGGAAAACTTTTTTATGCGTTTTTTTTGCAAATTTGTTTTTGGCATTAGGTTCTGCATGACCCAAAACAAAACGAAAGCTTAAAACTTTTGACCTGTGACGTGCGTTACACCCATAGACAATTTACCTTTAGATACCTACAGCTTATCTCCTGCGCAAACAAAAGTTACGTTTTATGGGTGAAAAAATACGTTCGAGCGCATGACTCGCCGGTCAGCTGCCTTCCTTCTGGACACCTTCGTGCATGCGCACAAACCTCGTGTTATCGGCCTGTCCTACTTTATCGACAGAAATCGTCATGCTCAAGATACTTTCCGGAACCGGCTAGGCCGTCATTTTTGTTGTTGTGTTTTAAGGTTTCTCTGTGGATTTCTTGTAGTTTTCTTAGCTATCGTGGATTGTGGGTGTTTAAAATATTTACGGATTTCTAGTTCTTGTGTAGTTTAGTGAATTGTGTTTGTGCTTTTATAGTGACTCGGATTGGAATATAAACAATGACTAGTAACTACTAGTAGCAGCCGTTGTATAATTTTATTATGCCCAAATAGGGGTAAAATACCTGGTATTTCGTATTTTCGGTAAGTATGGAGTAGTGATGTATCGAGGTTAGGTACGCAATAACACCATAGATTGGTTATTTTGCTGGTTTTGTTTGTTTTTATATTCGATATAAGACTAGTTTAATTTACCTGTTCTTGTTCTCTTCCTTTTCGAACTAAAAACACTACGACGAATCATTTTTAAACAAATTTTAAAAACAAAACCGTAAAAACAATTTTCTATCCTTAAAATCTGATGAGTTTGCTACTACTAAAAATGCCAGAAATCACTACCTTTTTTCTTGATCAAAAATTGAGAAGAAATTCCAATTTTTTGCCAAGAATTTAAATTTTAAAGCCCGGACCTGTCTATTTTCCCATTCGTCAAACGATAATGTTGCAGTGTGCATGACTAATAGTGTCTAGCTTTGTTTACATGCGCGAGGCCATAAAACTGCCACTTTCGTGATTATTGTTTGCTTATCTAAAGGTAAATTGTCTATGGTTACACCTGTCAAATGTCATTTGAAAGTTTCAAACTAGCGAAAGTGTCAAAAAAGGTTATAAGAAAATATTGCTTCTTATCATATTTTGAGTCTATACCCAAAACTATGTACTAAATAGAAGCTATTATGTATTGAAAGAAAAAAAAGAAAAAGTTGTTTAAATTTAAATTTCCCTAAACAGACAGAGGCAGGCGCCTTAAAATTTCTGAAGAAAATATTTTTTTTTGCTATAAAAAAAATATATAACCGGCATTCACTTAGGGCGGGTTTATCAGTGCACGGTTATGTACTTTAGCTGTTGGTTAAGTGTTAGCTGTTGGTCATCTAAACGTCAAACTGTTTATTCGACCTTCCGTCAATCCAAGCTGTAAGTTAAAGTCATGGCTATTTTATCTGGGGCTTTTTTCGCCAGTTTAGGAGATAGCTGGTAGTTACAATAACAAAAAGTAGAGTTTAAAAAACTATTCATATATTTACCATTAATAAAATTAAATTATGAATTACGAAGACATCGAATTAAGTGACGAAGATGGGGACTTGCTGGAATTTTTTGATTAGGAGAGAAGGCCTTATACAGTTAAATAAAGACGAAACTCATTTGAAGAATTCGATAACGTCGAATTTCATAGGCAATTTTGCCTATCAAAAAACACAACGTTAATGGTTCTTCAACAGATCGAACACTTGCTTGAAACCACCACTGACTGGTGAGTAGATAATTGTCAGGATGAAATTATTTGATACTTTTTGTTTCGAGCCCCAACCCCAAACTGAAATGTGACGATCTCATTTTGTCTCCTCTTTTTGCCATAATTTTAATAATATAATAAATATAAACACATCAAACAAGTATAAAATTCTTTGGTTATGGGTTAGAATAGAAATTATAAACTAGGCGTTGTTGCCTATTCACAAATACTTATTTCTTTCGGTGGTTATCACGCCTAATTAAATTATTATTTTTTTATGTGAATTCAAAAACGTGTTTCTGCTTACAAAAAATAGTTGTCCCGAATACTATTTTCACCTTTTGAAACACATTTCTGGAAAAAAAAATTAGGAACAAAGCATAGAACCAGGAGGAATTACTTCAAAAATAGTCATTCCGGCAACATTGTTTACATCCCGACTGACTGGAACTATGTTGCCATATTTTCATTTTACCTTAGCAGCTTTGTAACTGCCTGTTAGTTATAAGCGAATAAACACTTTTTGATTCAAGCAGCGAATGTACCTTCCAGTTATAGTTGGCTGGCAGCTATAAAGCCGACACATTTAGCCGTGCATTGATAAACCTACCCTTAGCCATATTAAAATTTTCGGACAGAGAGAGGGAGAACCTCTCGAATTTTGCAAACATGGCAAAGTTTACGACACCGTGATCGCAAAGTGAAAGTCTATCAGGTAGAAGCGGCGCACGACCTTTAGCCCAAGTCCCTTCAATGTGGGTCGAGGTAGTTGTGACGTTAGTCAGTTTTTTCGCGTTTTTATTAGAAAGCGTATCTTGTTTATTTATTTTTCAGTAAATAATACAAAATTTTGAAGCCGTAGAACATTTTATTTTTTCTTTCCCTCAATTTCAAAAGGCAAGATGTTAAGCGATCAAAATGAGCTGTTGCATAACGCTCACGTGACACCAGGCAAGTCTGGCGATGTTCTAGCGCAATAAAGAGTTTTTGCATCGTTTCACAACTGTAGATAAAACATGGACCCATCACCACACCAAAGACTAAAAAGGAGTAGTGGGAACAGTGGATGTTTTCTTACGAATCTGTGCTGAAGAAGGCTAAGAAAGTCTTAGCTGTTAATGTTTTTTTAGGAAGCATACGGTATAAGGGAAAACAATTAACGGCGGATATTATATCAACTTATTCGATAGTGTCAATGACTTTTGGAAGAAATAACGACCGCAGTTGAAATGCTGTCAGATCTACCATATTCTTTAGATTTAGTTCCCTGGTACTATTTATACGGTATAATCCACATTCAATTGATAGGGAAAACAATTAACGGCGGATATTATATCAACTTATTCGACAGTGTCAATGACTTTTGGAAGAATAAACGACCGCAGTTGAAATGCTGTCAGATCTACCATATTCTTTAGATTTAGTTCCCTGGTACTATTTTCCTGTTTCCAAACTTGAAAAAGTTGCTCGGCGAAGAGTGATGCATTAAACGCAAACACTGGAAAAAGTTAAACTAAGTGGTTTCACCTAAAATGAGAACGATGAAATGTAACATAATTTTTTGCGGAAAAATTACCCCTAGTTTCGTTTTTACTAGACTTATCACTTCGACCTCATATACAGTGTCACCAGTAAAGTCCGCATCATATGGGATTTTTTTTATTAATAACTTTATTCGAAATTTGACTTTGGCATCAAGTTCCGCTTCGATCAAGATGAAAATTAAGCAAAAAAATAGTAGTCACGTGATTCGTATTATCTGTCAAATTTTAATTTTTTTTTTTAAATAATTCCAAAGTAGGGTTATTTATGAAAATATCGAAAAAAGTTTTTTTAAATGCAGTTTCTAGCCCACATGCAAAATTTCAGCTGCATAAGATAATTTTGATTTTTTACCTATATTTTGTAAATTGCACCACTTTTGCAAAATAAGACTCAACGCAACCTACATAAAACTTCTTCGTTTTGACAATGCTTTATTTCAGATACATTTTCTTTAAAGTAGCGCCATATTAAATGTGTTTTTTTACAAAATCAAAATTGGGCTATTAAAATTTGGTCGCATGTGATGCAAAGTTAATTTGTTTTTGACCCTGTATAAGGTAAGTTCATAAAATAAGTATTTTTGAAAACGTAGTTTGTGTCTGAAAGTATTTCACCTTAATATAAAGACAAAAAAGAACACAGTTCATTAAGTGGAAAATAAATTTTAGTTTAACTTTTTACTTAACGTTAAGTTTATCTATTTTCAACGATTTAATTGAAAACCCCTTTATTTTATTTTTTATTTTTTTACTTTCAGACACAAACTACGTTTTTAAAAATACTTATTTTATGAAGTTACCTTATACAGGGTCAAAAACAAATAAACTTTGCATCACATGCGATCAAATTTTAATAGCCCAATTATGATTTTGTAGAAAAACACACATTTAATATGGCGCTACTTTAAAGAAAATGTATGTGAAATAAAGCATTGTCAAAACTAAGAAGATTTATGTAGGTTGCGTTGAGTCTTACTTTGCAAAAGTGGTGCAATTTACAAAATATAGGTAAAAAATCAAAATTATCTTATGCAGCTGAAATTTTGCATGTGGGCTAGAAACTGCATTTAAAAAAACTTTTTTTTATAACTTTTTTCGATATTTTCATAAATAACCCTACTTTTGAATTATTTTTTGGAAAAAATTAAAATTTGACAGATAATACGAATCACGTGACTATTGTTTCGCTTAATTTTCATCTCGATCGAAGCAGAACTTGATGCCAAAGTCAAATTTCGAATAGTTATTAAAAAAAAAAAAATCCCATATGATGCGGACTTTACTGGTGACACTGTATAAGACAAATATTCACGTGCGTATATTACCTGTGAACGAAGTTTAAACAATTCCTTATCAACTTGTGGATGAGTTTGCAGTTGCACACCTCTCGTATCTTTGTTTTCCAATTGCACTCTTATCCTGCCCCATTTTTCATTTCCAATGTGAAGTGTAACCAAACCTAATACTTCAAATTGTTGAACACCACCATCTCTACCCACACGTACTACCAGTTTTTCTTCTAATCTTAGGTGAACGCTACAATATTTAATATTGTTTAGTTGCATGTTACATTACAAAAATGAGTACGAACCAAAGCTATCCATTTATAAAGCAACGTTGGTTTTGTTAACACGCTTCCATCCATAATTAATTAACAAAAACAATTTGAATTATTTACTTTGTTATCATAAGTATGTAGTACTACGAAACTGCAGTGATATTATTATAACAAAGTAAATTATTCATATTGTTTTTTGTTAATATGCAATATCACGAAGTAACGGACTACTGAATCAATTTTTATTATTTGTGATTTTATATAATAATAATAATAAGTTTATTTAAAATTTAATAGTATAATAAATATGTTTATGTTGTCTTCGATAAACTTATTCTTCAATCCCCTGAAGCTGAGCTTGTTAAATATATTGTATATTTGGTGTTATATTCTCTGTAATGAACTTTTTAAGTTGGTTGAGAATAAAGATATACAGGGTGTTTCAATAAAAACTCCCAGGCCAATTATTTCGAAAACTAAGTGACATGTAAATTCTGTAAACGCCAGTTTTTAGTCTTTATGATTGGCTTCACAACTGTGTAAAAAATGTGTTTGAATAATACAAGATGGAGGTGGTGCCACGGTGTAAAGAAATTTTTCGATGACAGGAACTTTTAAATGTTGTGGTTCTTAAAGATAATTAATTTTTGATCAAATCATGCCCCATAAAAAATTTTGATAAATCCAACATGAAAGGAGATATTTGGGGTTAAGTTTTTTTTTTAAATAATTTTAACGAGTATTTTAATTATAAATATTTTTAATATTAATTTTGGTAATGATAGTTTTAGTGATAAAATGCTCGTGTAGCGCTAAATTATTACGTCCAGTGACGTCTCAGGGGGCGCCTTAACAATTAATATTGGCAAAAAATAAGACGCCACTGAGTTTTTGGTAATTCTTATATTTTTTTCGGATTAAGCAACTAAAAATATCCACGAGCATTACCAAAATTAAATTAAAATCTACTATAGGATATTAAAAATATTTATAACTAAAATACTCGTTAAAATTATTTTTAAAAAAAACTTAACCCCAAATATCTCCTTTCATGTTGGATTTATCAAAATTTTTTATGGGACATAATTTGATCAAAAATTAATTATCATTAAGAACGACAACATTTAAATGTTCCTGTAATCGAAAAATTTCTTTGCACCGTGGCGCCACCTACATCTTGTATTATTTAAACACATTTTTTACACAGTTGTGAAGCCAATCATAGAGGCTAAAAACTGGCGTTTACAGAATTTACATGTCACTTTTAGTTTTCGAAATAATTGGCCTGGGAGTTTTTATTGAAACACCCTGTATATTAAAATTAACAGCTCAAAGTTTCCCGTAATAACTACTCGAAAAGCTATTGTTAAAAAAGTGAAATTTGTTCAAAATAAGATCGAACAGTATCAAATGGGACAAATTTCCAGATTGGATTTTGTTAAATGTGTATCATTTAAATTCAATAATTTCGAATAAAACTGTTCCTTAAGGACTCCTTTTTTTTTGTAGAAATGTTGTTTAGTATAACTTAGTTATATATGTAGTTATTACATTAGAATTTCGATTTATATTAAGCATATAGAATTATTATTGTACTATATTAGGGTATATAAAATATATGTACATATACATACAGGGTATTTCTTAATTGAGTGCCGATACTTAAGGTTGTGAATCATTGGGTGATTTTAAGAAGTAAAGTTAATATTAACATATGTCCTAAAGCTCTTCATTTTTGAGCTACAGGATGTTAACATTTTAAAAAAAATATAACTTTTTTATCATAGTTATTATATCACTCTTAGATATTTTTATGTAATTTTGTACACACCTTTTAATTATTAAGGAGCATTTTTTGACAAAAGATTTTTTTAAATTTTTACCAGTGACGTTATGGTGAGTGCCTACCCTACCAAATTTCAACAAAATATCGAAAGCAGTCTCAATCAATGAACCGAAGAAAAAAATTGTGTTTTTGTTTTTATTTTTTTATGCAAAAAGGGTGCATCGTACGAAAGTAAGTCTATGGACCAAATTTGCTCCAAAATAAATGTGGATTTTAAATATAAGTTTTGCTTTTAGAAAAATCAGTGGCGTACCATTTGCTCTTTAAAAATATTTAGTTCAAACCCCGTACGGACGTCACTGGTAAAAATTTAAAAAAATATTTTAAGTCGAAAAATGCTCCTTAATGATTAAAAGGTGTGTACAAAATTTCATAAAAATATCTAAGAGTGATATAATAGAGAGATTTTGGAACTCTTATTTTAGCCTGTCGTTATCGTTATCCTTATTCTGAGCATGCGCAGTACTAAAACGAGGCAGCGATTCCTTTATTAACGATAACGAGCTTCGTTAATTACGGAGATATAAGGAAGGCTATCGTTATGGTTATTCTTATTTTGCTTAATTTGCCATGTTGCCAATACTTACCTATATAATTTAATAAGAATATATTTCGGACACAATCATTTTTCGGAAAACACTTAAAAAATTGAAATAACTTTATAACTGTAGTTTAGATAAAACCGAACAGAAAAGGTTTTTTTATACATAATTCAAAATTTTACTTTATGTAAATCATAAAATAACGCTGCGGTAAGAAATGTAATTATATTTTTTTGTAAACGACTTGGCAACATAACTCAGGAATCCAAAATACACACAAAACACAACTTACATTTTTGTACCTTTTTGTCCTTTTCCATTGTTGATTGACTCATGTCATGAAATAAAAAAAGGTTATGTTTGCATCAGTCAAATTATTTATTTTTAAGACGTTCAAAATCTATTCTTGTAATTGTCACCGTAATCGTTATCGTTAATAAAATTAACCATAACACTGTGTTTTACTGTTGTTATTTTAAGCGTGCCAAAATCTCTCTAATAACACTATGATAAAAAAAGTTATATTTTTTTTAAATGTTAACATACTGTAGCTCAAAAATGAAGAGCTTTAGGACATATGTTAATATTAACTTTACTTCTTAAAATCACCCAAGGATTCACAATCTTAAGTATCGGCACTCAATTAAAAAACACCCTGTATATATAATCTTTCTTGCAGTTTCATTTAAAATTAGAAAGATTTTTTTGTTGCCTAATTGTTTAATTTAATGTTCTAGGATTTAGTAGAACCCATGACTTGCTGTTAAATGGTATGATTATTTCATCATTAATCAAGAATGCAGACTTCCCACTCTTTCAATGTACCCTTAAATTATTAGACACAAAATAAAACATTTATAATTCGATACTTACTCATCAACTATTTCCGATTTAATACTTGGCGTCTTGGTTCCTGCTTGTGAAATACTATTTGAAACTGGTGAATTTACTTTTTCACCTTCGGATTTGAGCTGGTCAACAAACGACTCTACGTCTCTACCTTTGCCTCCCAATTTCATTCCACGAGGTTTCCTAAAATAAAAATAAGTTATTTGAAAAATTTTTTTATCATATTAATACAATCTTCAATTTTATAAAAAAAAGTTTTAAATTTAGTTCCCTATGAAATGTAGATTTAATATTTTACCACTTGGCACTGTCATCGTCTCACATAAATACATTTTCTGGGGTGTCCTAAGCCGTAGAAAGTACATTTTTACTTATTTTAGTTACTAACTTAAATTCGCCTTATACCTATATTAAGTTGTCCCACATTGTAATATTACAGCGTTTCTTACTTACTGTGAGGCAGAGAGAACTGATGGCTTAACATCATTTTGGATATTAACAACATCAACAGAAGAACTAGGTGTATAGTTATTTGACGTTGTACCGAAACCACCGCTACTGCCAAATGAAGGCTTGATTCCTTTTTTAGCCGCTTCCATTCTTTGCCGTTGCAACTCCTTCGCCTTTTCCATCATTTTAATCTTAGCTTCTCGTTCTTGAGTCTAGGTAGAGAAAAAATATATAGAACTGGAAAATACAGTCGCAACTTGACAAAATATAGCAATTGAAGACATAAGTGGATAAAGGTGTTATGTCGCATTTTTTTTTAAACTACTTTTTCTACTTTTTAAGCATCCCTGGTATAGATCTTACTATTAGTATTAGTAAACCTTAAATGCAGCTTTCTTCATAATAAATTTTTTTTTTTTAAGGATAAAGGTGTTAAGTCACTCAAACATCTAGCACCTCGTAGTGAATAAAGGTGTCATGTTACAATTTTTTTACATGACACTATGAAAAAAACTATGAATTTGCTTTCATTATTAAAGTGCACCAAATAAAATTAGTTAATTTTACCTAATTTATGAGGTGTTAGTAAATAAAATTAAATAATAATTTAAAAAGTTCTAAGTCATAACGCGTTTTATTGAATAACTTCGAAGTTTAAAAATGTGACATGACACCTTTATCCACTTATGTCTTTAATTATAGTTTGTGTTAATAAATGGACCAAAGCTCTCGATAAAATGCAATTTACCGATGTAATATACTTGGATTTTGAGAAAACATTTGATAAAGTACCACATTCATTGTTGCTCTACAAGCTTGAACATTTTGGTATAAGAGGTAAGCTTCTTAGTCTAATCAATGACTTTCTCACCAACTGCTTCTATCAAGTATAAGGGACAATGGTATTTTATCCAATAAACATTCAGTTATAAGTGAGGTCCCTCAAGGATATGTTTTAGGACTATTACTGTTTCTGGTTTATATTAGCGATATGTCATGGAATATTGAGACAATCATCATTTTCTTTGCTGACAATATCAATGCTTAGACAGGGATCTGAGGCGTATTGAGTCGAGAACAAGCCAGTGGTGCATGAAGCTTAATGCATCAAAATGTACAGTATATAACCCTTGTGAAACATATTTACTAAATAATCTTCAACTTATTAGCGTTACAGAACAAACAGACCTGGGGGTTACTAATTTCTTCTAATTTAAAATGGGAAGCACATATTATGAAAATGGTAAAGAAAGCCCATAGTTTTATTTTCATGGTGCAAACGACTTTCAAAGATCACTTTCTACAGATTGTAAAGAAATTGTAGACTTCCTATATTAGACCAAAAATTGAATACAGATACAATATTTGAAACCCCTACTACATCAAAGATATTGAAATTTTGGAAAGGGTCCAAAGGCGACTTACCAGAATTCTATTTGAGTTAAAAGGACTACCTTATCCCGAAAGATTTGGGCTATAGTCGGATCTGGTCTTATCGTGCGGGTCATACGATTCAAGAAAGACATAGTCTTAGTTTTTGTTTTCTTTACTTGCGTTTAATTTTACCCTCTAAATAAAATACGTAAGATAAATGAGACAGACTTATTCCAGTTTGACATGAAAAAAAAAGGATATGTATTTACTTTCCAGCGATCCTAAAAAAGCTTATAATAGCACCAGCTACGTTTTATTTTAAATATGCCAGTTTTGTGACTTTGACAGTTTGTGACAAAATGAAACAATTTTCTGGGTTTTTGCATCCCCAATCAAAAAAAATGGTACTTAATCTGATAAATTATTTCGAAAATGAAAGAAAAAGTGGAAATTCGCCAACCAATATTCAGGAAACAGTAGCCAAAGCACTGGGAATTAGTTTAAGGACTGTGCAGAAAATTGTGCATGAAACAAAACATAACATAATACCCAAGAATACTAAAAAGTGTAAACGAAGAAAGCCAAAGACTGAGGATTTAAGCGAAAATATTAAAATGGGAGTTCGAAATGTGATTTACGATTTATACAAATCAAAAACCAATGTAACTCTTCCAGTTTTACAAAAAACATTAAAAATTCGGGGTGTTTTGGAAATTGGACTTGAAGCGTTATCAAAATTAATAAAAAATTTAGGTTTTCGCTATAAAAAAGACTGTAACCGAAGATTTTTATGTGAGCAGCCACAGATAGTGAGTCGGAATCGGTGGAACATACAGAAATATTAATACGGGATTGGTGGGATCGAGAACAAGTACTAGATGTCGAAGTAGCGCCAATGATAATTGCTCCATTCGAAGACGACTCAGACGACGAGGACTTTTCAGATTTTATAAGTGACGATGAGAGTTTTTAGGCTATAATTATAAACGGTGTTTTTCGTTTACATTTTTTAGTATTCTTGGGTATTATATTATGCTTTTTTTTCATGCACATTATTCTGCATAGTCCTTAAACTAATTCCCAGTGTTTTCATTACGGTTTCCTGCATATTGGTTTGCGAATTTCCACTTTTTCTTTCATTATCGAAATAGTTTATCAGACTAAATGCCATTGTATTTTTAGGTTTTAGTAGTAAAATTGTTAAAATAAATTGGACTGTTTATTATTGTCGTTTTTAATTAAAGGGTACAGTAGGTATATAATTAACGATTATATAATTTTTTTGTAACTTTTTCAACTCCCCTGTACATAATTTTTACAAAACTAATAATTTTAGGTATATGTGGCTATCTTCGCGATAGCTAAAATAATAAAACTATTTTTCCTTCCTTCGGTATATTTGTAAATAATCTCACAACATTTTGATAGCCTCTGTGTTGTCTGGTTTGCCGCATATGATCAGTGACCTTTGGACCCGCACGTTAAGACCAGATCTGACTATAACTGGCTAACTCCTCCGAAGCAACGAAGAACTAGGGGTGATATAATAGAAACTTTTAAAATACTAACGGACCACTATTCTTGTAACTTGAGAAATTTCTTTCTTCGGTGACACTCAAAAAAATTAAGCAAAGAAAAATCCGCGACATTTCCAAGAAAGCACTTCCTCATCAATCGGGTAGTATACATATGGAACTTGAAGAAAGTAGCCTGCGCAAACAGTGTAAACCCTTTTAAAAACCAAGTTGATCGTAATTTTGAGCAGTTAACGCAAAACTTTGTACATTACGGTGCTTGATGATATTCGTTTTTAAATATCTAATGATATTTGTGCGTCCAAAATACTTACCCACCCATTTTTAAATAACTTTCGCGTAAGAACTTACCAAGTAATCTAACTAGCCAACGGGCTTTTAGTCATTTTAAATTACGGTAAACAATCAAAGAAAAAAAATTAGATACTAAAACAATAGCTTCATCGGACTTGTGCTCCTATTATCAATATTTTTGAAAACTGGCTGTAGGGTAATTGTTTGTACAAAAAAATCTTATATGGCGTTATAAATAATTCGGAAAATTTATTGGGAAAGCTGAAAAATTACAACGACATTTAAAAAGTTATTTCAATTTTCAGAAAAAATAAATGGTTTAGATAAATTATTTTTACAATAAAGGATTAAAAAAAAAACATATTGTCAAAAATAATGCGGAAAATAACCTAAGGTATTATTAACAAAAAATTTAAAAAATCGCTTAATATACTGTAAATTGAATTATTCTTAAAATTTTGTATGGAATATGCATGGTTTTTCCTAAAAATTAGAATAACATTCTAAGAGATAAATTCGTAGTCATTTTCAGCTTTAGTTTTTGCCATGTTAATTGTAGTATTTCTACTGTCCGAATGCTGTGCTGTGATTTTTTGAAGGACACTCAGTAGGTTCAAAGGAAAAAAATATAAAACTGTATTTACCTGTCGAACAGCTTGATATACTTTTTCTTCATGGGAGTCCATTTCTACAAATGTCCGAATTTGAGATAAATTCACACTTTCTCTATATCCTAATGCTACAATTTCATCAAAAGCGAAAATTAAATTAAAGGCATTTTCGATTATCTCGTTTTCTTCTAAGGTTCTGCAATATTCTGGTATCTGTAAAAAATTAAACACATACAGACATGTATCTATAGTGTCACCAGTAAAGTCTGCATCATATGGGATTTTTTTTTATTAATAGCTTTATTCAAAATTTGACTTTGGCATCAAGTTCTGCTTTGATCGAGATGAAAATTAAGCAAAAAAAAAATAGTAGTCACATGATTCGCATTATCTGTCAAATTTTAATTTTTTCTAAAAAATGATTCAAAAGTGGAGTTATTTCTGAAAATATCGAAAAGTTATTAGAAAAAGTTTTTTTTTAATGCAGTTTCTAGCCCACATGCAAAATTTCAGCTGCATAAGTTAATTTTGATTTTTTACCCACCACTAAAATTTATTTTCCACTTAATGAACACTTTACTGATGACACTGTGTTCTTTTTTGTCTTAATATTAAGGTGTATTACTTTCAGACACAAACTACGTTTTCAAAAATACTTGTTTTATGAAGTTACCTTATACATGGTCAAAAACAAATAAACTTTGCATCACATGCGACCAAATTTTAATAGCCCAATTTTGATTTTGTAGAAAACACACATTTAATATGGCGCTACTTTAAAGAAAATGTATCTTAAATAAAGCATTGTCAAAACTAAGAAGTTTTGTGTAGGTTACGTTGAGTCTTATTTTGCAAAAGTGGTGCAATTTACAAAATATAGGTAAAAAAATCAAAATTATCTTATGCAGCTGAAATTTTTGCATGTGGGCTACTTTTTCTAATAACTTTTTTCGATATTTTCAGAAATAACCCCACTTTTGAATTATTTTTTGAAAAAAATTAAATTTTGACAGATAATGCGAATCACGTGACTACTATTTTTTTGCTTAATTTTTATTTCGATCAAAGCAGAACTTGATGCCACAGTCAAATTTTGAATAAGTCGCATTGGCATCCATCCGTTGAGGACCCATACTGTTCAAATTATCTTCAAAAATGTACCAACTTTGAAATTAATATCTTATTAAATACTCGAATTATCAAAAAAATCAGTTTTTAATTTCAAACTTTGACATGAGGGTCAAAAATAAAAAATGGCATTATAAAAGTCATATTATTTTTGTTCAATGAATATATGGTTAACGGATTGACCTCCTTTTTCCGGACACCCTGTATATACATACCTAACCTAGTTAAAGAGTTTGGCTATCAAGAATTAAGTCTATAATAATTCTACAGCCCCAACCTAACCCGTTTCCCATCATTCTGGATCGGGATTTGAAGAAGAGAAAATTTGCATGAAAAAAATAGAAATAATTTTGTGCTTGGAGTTGTGAATCATCATCGCATTTGATGTGTGGTCCACGTAAGAAATCGACACCGGCGCCGATGACGGTTGTTCCTTAGAAAACAGTACCCATAATTTGAAAAAATTAAAAATATTTGAGACCTACTTCTTATTCTATGCAGCAAATTCTGAATTACTTTTAAGACTAACAAATTATTTCATTACCAGCACATAAAAAAATGCAGTTTCTCTGTTAATTATTTTATGGAAAAGGGGCAGACAATAAGTAGATTGATTTAGTGTATCTGTAAAATTAAAAACACTCCCTGGCTTAGCTGGCCTAATAATTAGTACAAGGTCCTGACATTTACTATCATTTTCATATCCTTTTAAGTATTGTGTTTGCCCTACATAAGGTGATAAAAAAATACTAAGTTCTATGCTTTGATTTTAATATCATTTTCATTGAGTTTTATTAAAAGATAACTTACAAGTTGATACTCAGTTACATTGATAAAACGTTTATAGGAAACTTCATATTTTAACTGACAATATTTATATATATTGTTATTTAAATTACTTAAATGTATCCCTGTTGGTTGGAACTTAAAAAATACATTGATTTTTAATGATTTTACCCAGTACCTATGTCAGTTTACAGTCACAATATCAGTTATCAGTTTTATTTTTACTTAAAAATAGGAAAACAATTACTCTGTAAAACTACATCGCATAACTACATAGATATAAAAACAGACATTGTTTGCAGTTATTCAAATTTTCTGGAAAGTTGTCAGCATCCATTTGTGGAGCAAACTTGCAAATTGCATTGGGTTTATATTTAAGACAAAGGTGGCACTACATTTTTAAGGTTAAACTCTAGACACTTGGACATTTAATGTCATTGTGTAGTAATTAAAAGAGTTAAAGTACCTACCAAACTAGACAAACAAACTAAATTTAGTCAAATGATGCTTATATTTTATTAGAAATCCTGCTATTGTAAGTAAAAGAAATACCCCAAATATGTCTCAATGTAATTTGACAATTGTGGTGAATTTTTGTTCAATTGTTTTTCTGTCATCTTTATCAAGATAAAATGGACAGACCATTGTTTTCTTATTGTATACAACAGTTTTCTTTTCAGTGTTTTTTTTTTACTTTTTGTACCAAAATGCATGACAGAGATACCTACATCATGACTAGGTATATTATAACACCATGCATTTTTTTTTCTTTTGCTTAGTTTTACTGCACTACTTAGTTATTTGCTACCCTAGAAAATTTATAATTTTGGACAAAATGCAATTTGAAAATCTGCTCCTCATTTAGTAGGAAAAAACAAAAAATGCTTAAAAAGTTCTTTCAGATTTTAATTTTAATTTTTTAATTTATTATACTTACAACTCTGGCAAATAAACGAAGAGTCTCCAAATCCTCTAAAATATTACTGGCCCTCGTAGTGATAAGCAACATATAGAAACGCTCCAACGGTTGATATACATAGCGAACAGAATCTGTCTCTACAAATGTGTGCTGTGTTCCAGTAGGAATAAGCTTAGGAAAAGCCGCCAACAGACCTTCTATGCGAGCTTTAGTCATCTCAACAAACTGTCGCGAGACAATTGCTAGAAATGAGAAAAAAAATTTAATACCAAATTTAAAAAGTATTTAGGTAGCAGGGGTAAAAGCTTTAAAAAGTTTAATATTTGTTTAAAAAAGTATTCTGTGCTAACCAAGGTTCTGTTCAGCTTCCGACCTACCATCCTTTAGAACCAAAAACAGCTTAAAACTGAGGCTCAAAACACATAATTTCTAATCCCAAAACTTTTGCTATCTTATGAGTGCATGTCAAGCCAGTATTCCACGGTTCAAGTTCTTGTCCAAAAACTTTTTCAAATTCTTGAACAAGAAATTGTAGGTACCTACTTGAAAATATATTTTTTTAAAAACAAGATTTTTTTATTCAAAAAAATTCATATGTTTAAAAACACATCATTCTTAACACCTAAACAGTGTTTAGAATCCTGGTATCGATCTTTGGGTTCTGGCCGACTATAGGGCCACAAAAACAAGATGTTTTACAGTGGCGATTCTTGTGGCAAACGATAAGTTGGCAATTTACAAATATATTTAGGTACGGAAAACTTAGAAAAAAATCACTTTTTTTAATAAAAAAAAACATAAAAAAAAAGAATCGTAGAGGAAGTGGAAAACCTAAAAAAATCAGTCCAATACATGTCGGACACATTTGAAGACCAAAAGACAGCTTTCGAAGAAGTCCTGATAGAAACAAAACGTTTAAGACAGGAAAACATCTCACTCAAGCAAAAAATGGAAACTTTAGAATCCAAAGTGAATAAACAGGAACAAAAAGAAAAACAAAACAATCTGATGGTCATTGGAATATCTAAGCAAAAGGAGGACGAACCACAAAAAACTATACAGAAAATATTAAAAGCCCTAAAAATAAGTTCCCAGGAGAAAGACTTTACTGCAGCATATAGAATAACAAAACAAGAAAATGCACCGATACTAATAAAAATGGCTGACCGAGGTATGAAAATGGAAATTCTAAAGAGAGTCAAAGAAAGAAAAGGCATCAAAACACAAGAATGTGGACTGGAAGGCACAAATAGAAGTATTTATTTTAACGAAGATCTAACACAATCCAATCAGGAACTACTAAAGAAGGTGCTGGACTTTAGGAAAAAATACAAACTGAAAAGTGTTTTCTGTAAAAATGGTAACATATTTCTTAAAAAAACAGCAGAAGACCCACCCACAAGGATATGGACAGAGAAGGATTTAGCTATGTAAGAAAACAACACATAAGTATAATTTATTACACCAAACATGGAAGAAATTGAGAAAATCAACATTCTCTACATAAATATAAGAAGTCTTCGAAATAAAAGGGAAGATCTGATAGACATAATAAAAAGTAAGGGGCATACAGTGCATATAATAATACTAACTGAAACGTGGCTTTATCAAAATGAAGTGGAATATTTTAATTTACATTCTTACACAGCAATACATGACTGCAGAGACACGAGGGGAGGTGGAACGTGCATATACATAAGGAATGAAATAAACTTTATAATTAGAGACACTCCAAATAAAAGAACAAACGATTATAATGTGGCAACAGTGTATTTAAACAAACAAAAATGTACCCTCTATGGTATATACAGGCCTCCCAGGAATAATAGTATAAATTTTCTAATGGACTTAAATCAAATCATGGAAAACTCAAGGCATCCTTGTATTATTATAGGGGATTTTAATCTGGACCTACTGCAGGATACTGAAATGGTTACGGAATATAAAAACATTTTAGAAATGAATGGATTTGATGTGCAGAACAAAATAACTCCAGAACACGCCACTAGAACTGGACAGCGAAAAGCCTCAATACTGGATCATGTGATTACAAACAAAAATATATATTGTGATATTAATCTCGAAGAACATCAAATATCGGACCATAAAATAATGCATATAACAATAAATAAAAACGTAAAAATAAACAGAAAAGAAAAAATAAGTAAAGTTAAACTAAACAAAACAAAGTGGATAGAGACAGTGGAACAAACATTTCAACAAGAACAAACAGTTAAATCTTACAGTGACTTAGCCAAAATAATAAATGAAGCCAAACAAAAATGCTCAAAAACAAAAGAAATCAAAATGGTGAATGGAAATAAATGGGTAACAGTAGAGTACATTGAAAAAATCAAAGAAAGGGACAGAGCCTATGTAAGATGGAAAAAAATTTAAAATGATTACACTGAAAGACAATTTAAAATGCTGAAAAACCAAATTAATAACTTAAGGAGAAGATTACAAAAACAATACACCGAACAAAAGTTACAAAACGCTGAAAAGGACCCTAGAAAAATGTGGAAGGTGATAAATGAATTATGCTGTAAAAATAAACAAAAAACTAGTCAAATTAAGCAAATTATATCAATGGAATCCAAGAAACTAGAAGAAAACGAAGAAATTGCACAAGAGTTCAACAATTACTTTTCAAAAATAGGGAAAAATTTGGCAGAAAAAATTCCAAGTTTAAATAGACAAAACTTTCCAGAAGAAAAAACAGACACCACCATAACAATGCAGTTAACAGATGAAAATGAAGTTAGTAACATACTAAAAGGCCTCAAAAATAACAGCTCACCAGGGAAGGATAACATAACAAAAAAAGATTTGCTAGATCTTTTCCCTATAGTGGGACAAACAATAGTAAACATAACAAACGAAATACTAACGAGCGGTACCTTTCCTGATGAACTAAAAGTAGCTAAAATTATACCAGTACACAAGAGTGGACCACAAAATCATTTAATGAACTACAGACCTATTTCAGTGCTTAGTATATTTGCTAAAATAGTGGAAAAAATCATAAAAAACAGAATGATTGCCTTTATTGAAGCAAACTTTAACTTTGATCCCTACCAATATGGTTTTCAAAAACACAGCAGCACCTTAGCAGCGACTGTCGACTTACTAGACCACATCTCAAATGAACTAGATAAGAACAAATACGTTGTAGCGGTCTTCGTGGACCTAAGAAAGGCGTTTGATACAGTTGACATTGACATCCTCCTGAATAAACTTCACGAAATGGGAATAAAAGACCAAAGTCATAAATTACTCCGGACATACTCAAAAAACAGAATGCACTACACAACTGTAAATGGATGTAGGAGCGAAATGGCACAGCTTGACATAGGCATAGCACAAGGATCTGTACTTGGCCCTTTGCAATATTTGCTATATGTACACAGTATGAAATTTCTCGGGCTGAAGTCACGTTACTTCATGTTTGCAGATGATACAGTAATAGTCCTATCGGGCACAAATATACAGGAACTCCAGGAACAACTAAACACAGACCTAAACTTATACTATCAATGGCTGTGCCAAAATAAGTTAACCATAAACATTGAAAAAACTGTGTACATGACTATTAAGCAAAAAAATAAACCTGACTGTGATATAAATGTGAAAATAAATAATGAAATGTTAAAAAAAGTAACTGAATACAAATATCTAGGACTGGTCTTATCAGATAAATTAAGTTGGAAATCTCATATTCAAAAAGTCATTAAAAAGATTGTGCCAATGATAGGAGCGGTAAACAGATGTGCCCACTTATTAAATCACAATTCCAGAAAATTAATATATAATAGTTACATCTTACCACATCTACTATATTTGATTCCATGTTGGGGAAACGCTGCGAAATGTGATCTAAACAAACTTCAACGGACTCAGAACAAAGCCATTAAATCAATGTACTCATTAAACCGATACACACCCAGTGCAGAACTGTACAATAATAAAATTTGGAAATTAAATACAATCAAAACATGTGAACAGGTGAAACTAATTTATTCAATTAAAAATAATATTCAAAAAACAAATACAGAATTGAAGCAAGTTAAATTAACACACAGCCATAATATAAGAACAAAAAACCAACTGAGAAATGAATATGTAAGAACTAAAACTGCACAGGACTCGCCAATTTTCCGAAGCATTCAAGCATTTAACTCCATCCCAGAAATTATAACAGCATTACCAACCAAGGAAAGCATGCGTCGTGATCTCAGAAAGTACCTACAATCAAAGACTTAAACCTAAAATAGTTCCTATTTAAATAATTTATAGTATGTATATTTTATAATATTTGATTGTAAATACAATAAATTGTAAATTTAAGGCCCTGGTACCAGTAAACACATTACTGCTTAGGGGTCAGTTATAAATAAAAAAAAAAAAAAAAAAAAAAAAAAAAAAAAACAGTTTTCTGTACACACTACTTATATCAATGCACCGGCAAAGCTGTGCCCGCTAGTAGTGTTGTCATTGTCATTGAAAGGGTTAGACGAAGATAGCAATATGACGATTTTACCCGTGTTTGTTTAATCGAATATATTCTTATAATTTGAGCCGACAAGCGCGCATTTGCCGATATCTGTTGCTATTTTATTTTCTTCACTCACGTTCAGGCTAGGATAACTTCAATGGTGAAGGTCGTCCCCTGTTCGTTTAATTTAGCCCCCCGGTCGCTAGTGGCGCTATTGTAGGAATTTTGTTTTATAAGGTTGTTCATCTCCTAACGTTGGTAGGAACAGAATATTCATTTAGAATGAGCATGGCCAACATTCTGTACCTCTCTCTCGCTCTGTACCTGCATAATATGTGCGAGAAAGATAAAAATATGGCTTGTTGTGACAGATTCTGAAGTCTTACCTGGACTGGTGAAAGATTGTCATTGTCATTTTATGATTGATTTGTAAAATATATAAAAAATAAAGTTATTATTAAATAATTATTCATATATAATTTATAAACTTAACATGGCGCAGTCGGTAGTTTGAGAATCGTAAATAGGTATATATTTAATATGTCGCGACCAAAGAAATCGGGAAGAAAAACCAAGGCAATTAACAAGAGCGTGGAACCTACTGAAGACTTCATTAATGTCGCCCAACGATTGGAAAGTACAGCGAAAGCTATTAAAGATATAGAAAGAAACTTTACTTTTTCAACTTAATGAACTACAAGGTACAATAACTAGTTTATTAAATAAAAACTTTGAAAATAACACGGAATTGTTAGAAAAATCTACAGAAAATAATAATATAATAATGTAAGCTGTTTTTTTATGTAAACCATATTTATGTAAATATCTAATATTAATAAATTTTGTCGCCATATCATTGTTATAATTTCCTTTCGTTCTCCCAAATTATTTTAACTTGAATCAGATATTTCGCGCTTCAAACTTTTCCGTTAAGTTGGAAGCGCGAAAATTTGAATTTAAAGTAATAATAAAATTTTAATTTTTATGCTTGGCGCCTACCCCCACCACGACTATATTTAGTTTTTCCCCCGGTCGCATGTGACGCTATCAGGGAACCAATTTAGTATGTTAAGTTGCCTATCTATCCTTGAGAGCGCGCAACTCGCTAGTCTATGCCCACGTTGCCAAGTTATTTCTTGATTAAAAAAAGTGATTTTTCCAACTTATCGTAATAAATTAAAAATACATAAAGGTGAAACTTAGGCCGCGGCAGCGGCCGTCGCGTAGCCGGCGTTCTATTGCGTAGCCCAAGGATGTTTATAATAGTTGCGGGGCGTACCTTGTCCATGACAGCAAACATGTCGATTTAAAAGAACAAAGTTGGGTTAGAACCACTGTCATATACGTTTTTTAATAATTTATTTCTCTAAAAATACTTCATCTTCCGCAATTTTTTTTATTCAAAACTACTATTGAAAGTGTCTATTTTAAGGAAAATTTTTTTTTTTTCCTTCAAAATCGTGTGGCCCTATAGTCGTCCGGACGTCCGGACCCGATCTTTGTATCTTAATCTTAATTACAACAGTGTACAAAAGTGTACATATCCCATTTTATACAAAACACAACAATTCAATACTAAAAGAAAAAATATACCTACTCCAAACAACATGTTTGTTTGTTTTTATTTTTGATTGACTATTTCTCTGGCTTTTCGAACTAAAAAACACTACGACAAACCATCAAATTTTAGGAACAAAACATTAAACACTATTTTCTAACCTTCAAATCTGATAGGTTGGCAGCCACTAAAAACACCAGAAATTACTACCTTTTCCCCCGACATGACAATAAATTGTGGCAAGAACTTGGGGCAAATTTTAGCATTTTACATGTGAATATGAACAAAGACCTACTTTTGGAATTTCATGATCAAGAACTTGGCCCGTGGAATACAGGCCTAAAACGAGAATAGAATGGATTATTTTTCTGCACCAAGGCCTATAGTTTAACGAACACCTTAAATTTCTTTACATGAGATACAAGGTAACAATTGATAAAAAAATAAGCCTCTAATTTTCTCATAAAGTTAGGGAATTTAAAATGATTTTTAGTAATCAGTGGCAGCATACAATATTGTATATTTACAGTGGTATGGCCAGATAGGTAATTCAGTAGTGGTTCCTGCTAAATTAATCAATGCTGATATAGATAGATAAACTTGCAATATATAACTTACTTTTGCCCGCTTTTGTACAGACAGCAGCAGCTATAAGGACCTAAAATTAAAAAAAATATTTAAGCAAGAAAATAAGAACGCAGCTGAAATATAAACTTTAAGGACACGGAGAGAGGTTTTTCTTGTTAAGGGCCAAAATAGGGTGTTTTCTACGAAGTACATACCATTTTAAAGGCTTTTGTAGTAATTATTTACACTATTTTATTAAATAAAACATGACACTATTACAAATGGAAAAGATGACGTTGACCGTTCGTTCCCTACACTTTGCAAACGTCATAAAAAAAGTAAATTGTCAAAATCTTAAGGTACGGGATAAGCTTGCGGTCATCGGATATATAAACAAAACTGCTAATTTATAGCCTCAGACCAAGCACAGTGATTGGTCTGAGTTTATAGCATTCTCTTGCTGCATGTGCATAGGGGAGTTCCTGTGGTTTGAGGATGGAAAATTAAAAATATTTTGCGCTGACAAATTGATTGTCAAAGATCAGAAACCAATAACCAATAACCCAAGACAAAACAAAAGTATTTTGCAGATGACGCAACCTATCATTCCTCTGTGATATTTTGTCAGGCACAGAGGAATTCTTGCGTGTCTTATTGGCTTCTGATCATCGGAGATTTATTATGATTGGTTTGCTCTTTAGGCCGGCCCTACACAGCCGGAATGTCTATCTGAATTCAGAAACAGAATTAAGAATCTGAATTCAGGAACGTACGGAATTGTATACTCCTAAGTTTTTACTGTTAGTTTAGTTGTTACATGACAAGTTCTATGCTATTTTGTATTTTGACAGAACTAATAAAGAATTGATTGATATATATATATATTTTTATTACACAGCACACACATTCTGATTTTTTCAGATTATGAATTTTTCAAATTTTCATTGGGCCGGAATTCAGATTCTTAATTCCGTTTCTGAATTCAGATAGACATTCCGGGTGTGTACGGCCGGCCTAAATCAAGGTGCCTTGGCGCGTTTTTTTAAAGTTTCATAATATAGCTATAGACCACATTGTATTAATAGGGAATTATTGGAAACGCTATAAATGCCTTATTATTATGGTCGTTCTTAAAATGACAGCTAAGCATGCGCACTAAAAAATATTTAACATGGGAACCATAATAAAATACTGCCTTCCCCTATTTACGACTAGTTACAAGGTAAATTAGGGAATTATTGAAAAGAAAATTTTTACGTCAGCACTAATAAGGGAATGCCCTATTTTAATAAGGTCTTAACCTTATTTCTCTAAAAAATAAAGACCTATTGGAACGCTTTCCTTTTTACGACAGCTTTATTTATAACCTAATGTCTAATGACCTCTCCCATCCTTCAGGATTTGATAAGAGATTTTGTCCCACAAATTCTTATTTTAATACACGGGGACCGCTATATTTATTTATTTATTTATTTATTTATTTCACGATACACTACAGAATATAAATTCTAAATGGTATGCCTAAAACTAAATACACCTATACATAACAATTGCCAAAAGCATACAAAAAAAAATAAAGATACAATAGTCATAGATACAAAAACATAAAGACAGTTCAATATACAAAACATAGAAGTCTCTTTAGGGACGAGCTGTTCTTAGCATTAAAAATGTCACATGCGGAAAAGTACTTGTTGTAATTGGACACTAAACGATCCATAAAGGCACCCCGACCATAATTGGTTCTATGTGTTTGCTCAAAAAATAATTGCGTTTGCCGGGTCGCTCTATTTGGAACTAATATGCGAATTAGGAGTAGTAAAGAGTCACAGTCCATCATCCCATTAATGAGCTTGTACAGGAATAGTAAAAGTGCTTCTCTACGTCGGCATTCAAGACTTTTATATCCACACAGTAGGAGCCTGGTTTCATATGTGATGTTGAAGTAAGGGAAGTGAAACTTGTAGAGAAGATATTTCATAAACTTATTTTGGACACGCTCTAGTTTATTTATTATATATTATCTCTGTCATACACATACGCGACCGAACTGCCCCTGGAGTAAGACCGGGTAGTTCTGTCTCGTTTGAATTACATTTAGTACAACTACTCTAAACACGCACACACACACACACTCCGGGCCGAACACTTCATTGTCCTTCTCTTGCATATAGGACAAGGCTCCACCAGGAGTAAGACCGGGTAGCTTTGTCTTATTTTAAAACACGCGGGCCGTTATATTAACTTTGTCATACACACACGCGACCGAACTGCCCCTGGAGTAAGACCGGGTAGTCCTGTCGCGTTCTTAATTCTATCTCACTCACTCCCACACACACACCGATCAACGATTATTCTCACCTATGAGACCAGGCTGCCCCAGGAGTAAGACCGGGTAGCTTTGTCTTATTCTTAGCCTTCAGCTACTTAATTTTCTTTGCAATAATACGACACCGGATTTCTGCAGGGATCCTGTATCGTTCTAACTAACAGTAAATATCGGGTTTTTCTATGCATACACACACATTTACCGTCTCTGTCACACACACGATAGTACCTTCTCCGTCATACACATTACTTCAATACCAGAACGCGTTCGGCCGCAAGTTTTTAATATAATGTATTTAGCCGCGCACTCGCAGGGAAACGACGTCTTACCGAACCGCCACCGATCATTTTTCATGTTACCGCTTAGTTAGGAACTTTTTCCGGCCGCCTCGGTTGATGTTTAACATCCGCGCCCGTCTTCGCAAACACCGCACACCTGTCCGTAGATAGCACAAACAAACCGCGTTTTAAAGCACAGCTGCAAGTCCATGTACCGCGTTACCTTTCCACTGACCGAATCTGATAAAGTTAACCGCAAACCTTACTTGCCGTCTGCTGCCGTTTACCGCTACCGCTGAGACAACCGCCGCGTTTCTTGCGAATTTGATAACATGCGCACTATTCAAAACCGATACTAGTAAAATAGCCGGATCATTTAATTTCATTAAGACCGATTTGTCGCGAGCATACACGCATACTCTTCCTTCTCTCTCTTTCATTCATATCATTGCACCGCATTCACTTAGACACATTGTAATTTAACAATATTTGGTTATTAATACAAAATGTTGTACCGAATCGATTGTTTTATTTTCCTTCTCCGAAACTGTTTCTTTCAGGACGCTTAAAAAAGAGTCGCTAAATGCGTAGTTGAACGCCTGGTTTAATTTTCTCCACTGTAACAAGCTACCTGGTGCATCGTGGGCCCCTTACCACATTAATCCAAGGGGTGGCGCCCGAGATACCGTTGGAAACTTATTTTCCATCCGTCCACCGAAAGAACCGATATTTTATATAGATAGATTTCCTTATGAAAATAAAAATGCACCATTACACAGTGTAAGTTTAGAAACATTTCTCTTAAAGGAAGTGAGGGAAGAGTTAAAAAAGTCAATACTAATTTTGTTCCCATTATTAACGATTCTCGGTATGGGAGAGGATTTACCGTAGTTGCATCTATGATGGTCACGTGCAAAAAGAAAGTGATTTCGTGTGGCCCTAGGTGGAACTCGAAAGTTAACTCGATGTAATAGATCTGGGCATTCAATTATTCCATTCACTATTTTAAATAAAAAATATATGTCAAACTTGATTCTGCGTTCAGAAAGCAAGTCCAAACTCAGTCTCCGCCTCAGACCATCATAGGAGTCAACAGGCAATCTATATAAACTTGTCAATAAATCTAATAAAAATTTGTTGTACCTTTTCGATATTTTGAATGTGTATTAAATATGACGGTGACCACACACAACCAAACATGACCTAACAAGAGTTTTGTAAATCGTATTCAAGCTGTCCATATTTTGGAAATCTCTAGTATACCTACACATGAAGCCCAATAACTTTAATGATTTATTTACAATATATTCATAGTGAATATGGAAATCTAACTTAACATCCAAGTGAACACCTAATAAGTCACACAGAGTGATAACTCTTTCCAAAATGCAATCATTTAATTTATAATCATAGTTACGTGGCTGCATTGTGCGATGAAAAGTAATTATTTTACATTTTTAAATGTTTAAGTCCATTTTATTTCTAACACACCACTCATACACTATATGTTTAAGCCCTCTTGGATTCTCGAAGCATCATAAACTGACTTAACTACAGCAAACAATTTTCAGTCATCAGCAAAGCACAAACGGTGTGAAAATAAGATTTCCAACATTAAATCGTTGATAAAGATTATAAATAAGTAAGGACCCAAATGGCTGCCCTGTGGTACGCCAGATGTCACGGATATCTCCTGTGAAACAAAACCCTTTACTTTGACATACGGTTTTCTATTACTTATATAAGATATTAACCACTTAAGTAAAGTTCCAGAAAAACCAATAAAGCACTCCAGTTTATTTGCCAGAATATGATGATTCACAGAGTCAAACGCCTTGCTAAAGTCTGTATAGACAGCATCAACTTGGTATCCATTTTCCAAGGCTTCCAACACCGTTTGAGTAAAAATTATCATATTTGTAGCCGTTGCCGTTGATCTACCTCTACAGAAGCCGTGCTGTTTCTGAGCAATAGAAAACATTACTGAATTCTTAATATGATTACATAATATCTTTTCAAAAAGCTTTGGGATTGAACTCAAAATAGAAATCGGTCTGTAATCTTTAGCATCTGACCTGTTACCAGACTTAAACACAGGAGTAATAAAAGCGTATTTCCACTGTTCAGGAAAAACACCACTCTCAAGTGAAAGTTTAAAAAGCAAGTATAAAGGCTTTGACAGAGAATAAACACAGTTGACCAAAAATTTTGGAGTTATACCATCAGGACCTGGTCCTGACATGCACATAAGTAAATTTCTAAAACCAAATACAGTGTGACCATCAGTATATAAAGTCCGCATCATATGGGATTTTTTTTTTATTAATAACTTTATTCGAAATTTGACTTTGGCATCAAGTTCTGCTTCGATCGAGATGAAAATTAAGCAAAAAAAAAATAGCAGTCACGTGATTCGCATTAGAGGTGTGACGATATAACTATCACGGTTAAAAGTAACCAGTTATTAAGAAATAACAGTCGCTATCGGTGATCAAATATGATCTGATGCAGTTACCAGTTATTCAATATACCAAGCGTTCGCACATCGCACTGCCGACTGAGTTCGCCGGCTCATGGCAGCCTTCTTTCGCTGCACGCTGTTATTTTCTAAATAACTGGATAAAGAATAACATGGTTATTTTAGTAATAGGATGTGAAGCAACTACTAGTGATCCATATACCAACCGATCGCACAGCACTGCCGCTGCTTAAGTATCCGGCTCATGCAGCCTTCTCTTGCTGTTAAATAACTGGATATTAAAAAATAACATGGTTATTATTAGTAATCGGATAATTTTTTAATTTAAATTGACACCTTCACCTTAGTACCTTAGTAAATATCATTTTTTGAAAATAACTGGTAACTGTTTAAAATAACAGTTAATTTAAAATAACAGTCACCGGTATACCGGTGATTCAAAAATAACTCTTAAGCCCACCTCTAATTCGCATTATCTGGCAAATTTTAATTTTTTCCAAAAAATAATTCAAAAGTGGGGTTATTTCTGAAAATATCGAAAAAAGTTATTAAAAAAAACGTTTTTTTAAATGCAGTTTCTAGCCCACATGCAAAATTTCAGCTGCTTAAGTTAAGATAATTTCGATTTTTTTATCCACATTTTATAAATTGCATGCACCACTTTTGCTAAATAAGACTCAACGCAACCTACATAAAACTTTTTAGTTTTGACAATGCTTTATTTCAGATACATTTTCTTTAAAGTAGCGCCATATTAAATGTGTGTTTTTCTACAAAATCAAAATTGGGCTATTAAAATTTGGTCGCATGTGATAAGCAACGTTTATTTGCTTTTGACCCTGTATAAGGTAACTTCATAAAATAAGTATTTTTGAAAACGTAGTTTGTGTCTGAAAGTAATACACCTTAATATTAAGACAAAAAGAACACAGTGTCATCAGTAAAGTGTTCATTAAACCCAAAATAAATTTTAGTGGTGGGTAAAAAGTCAAAATTATCTTATGCAGCTGACATTTTGCATGTGGGCTAGAAACTGCATTTAAAAAAACTTTTTTTTCCATATTTTCAGAAATAACCCCACTTTTGAATTATTCTTTGGAAAAAATGAAAATTTGACAGATATATCCTATGCGAATCCCATGACTACTATTTTTTGCTTAATTTTCATCTCGATCGAAGCAGAACATGATGCCAAAGTCAAATTTGATATTAATAAAAAAAATCCAATATGATGCGGACTTTACTGGTCACACTGTAGATAAAAGTCGAAATAAAAGTTAAGGGTGAGATTAAAGAAAATGCATGTACCTACCTGGAACATTGCAGATCTGCAAATATGGCGGAGTTGCAGACGAAAAACAATTTTTCCAAAAACTATTTGCAAATCCGCCATTTTTACTGTACTTAAACCGTTTTACTACTTCTGATTGATCTCGACTGGCAAATACGTGAAATATGCCCAAATCCATGACAATAATAAGTTAGTGAACTTTAACTCTTAGGTAACGTTCCCTTGTGTTTTTTATATAAAAATAACCACCAATACTATCATCCGTCAAATCACCAAAATGTAGGTTAGTTTTTACCAAATTTTATACATTCTGCAAGTTTGCAGGACCTTCGCTTCCAACCTTCTGCAAAGTTACAGACGCAAAGTATGATAAACGTTTTCTGGAATTCCAATTTTGTCATTTGCATCTGCAGAACTTCTGTAACCTCACCCCAAAACAGCAAATATTTAAATTGCATCGGTACCGCACCACCGGAGCGGAACTAATTGCACTCGGAGCAAAAAGTGCCGCACCAGTTCGCCAATGAAATTTAAAAACCTTCACTAAAATTACCAATGGTTGACAAATATATTGCTTTCGTGCCGCGCCAGTTCGGCCAATGGAATTTGAAAACGTACCTCATCGGTTTTCTTTTCCGGACAATTTATAGTTGGATTCAGCTTTTTTTTTACATGAGAAGGTAGTCGGGGCGTTCGAGTTCACGCCCGGCAGAGCGTGCAGGGCGGGTTTCGAGTATCGTGACGTCAGAAGCGTGCATTATGGAGAACTAGAGGGAATGGTCTAAATCGAACGCGGGTTGAACTATTTTTATTAACTTTCTTTGAAAATAACTTCACAGAATACGTGAATAACTTTTTCTGACGCGCCGGCGTTTTTTCTAGGTTGTTTATTTGTCCATTTGACTTCTCTGATGGATATTTTGAGAATACAGGTTCTTCCATTTGCTGGGGATTTCTTGTTTGACGAAGATGAAGATGTTGTAAAGCAAACATTAATAAAATAATTTAATTTTGCGAAAGAAACTGTCCCAAATTTTACAGATCTCATCCATTTTAAGAGAAATTTAAAAGCAACTAATCTCAGGAAATTAAAATTCACAGAGCTCGAATTTGAAAGTTAGGTTACAGTAATATGACAGTACAATAGCCGTTAATTTGAATTAAATGTTTGTTTGGGAAATGCGGGCGCGCTCCGAGCAGATGCCCCGTGTTATCTCGAACGAAGAAGTTCATGCTCGGGACTTCAAAACAGACACGCTAGGATCATTTCGGGCGCGCTCGGAGCCTTCTGTGCTTCTACTCGAACCCCCCCGGGAACTCCAATGTTGCCAAATTTATTCGATCAGCTGTTCCATATACCTCATCTTTTCGCGGGAAAGTTTAAAATACTGATGTATGTTGCTTTGGTGATTTCTGTGACGGTGGCAAACATTTTAGACGCAGCCTCCATATTTGCTCTTTTTTTGGTAAGTTTGGACGCATCAATAGACAGTTTTCGTTGTATTGGCAAATTGAAACGGTTAACCATTACGAATAAGAAACGGTTAACCATTACGAATACGAAGCCGCTATTTGACAGATCGTAAAAATAGTTTTCGTTCAATTCGCTTAACGTTAACGTTAAGTCGAATTCGACAGTAAACATAACAAATATAACATAACCTATCTTTAATGGTTTGTGTTCATATTTTCATATACGTTTTGTGCTATCTTTTTTGCTTGGTTTTAATTTCCTAGTACCTACCCAAAATTCTAAAGCATCATGATAGACGAAAGGTTGCATTTATTGGACTCATCCAGTGATTCGGATGATGCCTTTCTCTTGGAGGTGCTTGATCGCGAGCACAGCTGTATGGAAATTTCAATTTAGAAAACTATAATAATGCTGAATGCAAACTTTATTTCCGATTTGAAAAAATTATGATGTAGGATGTGTTGGTTTTTACAAAATTGGCTACTACCGAAGCCTATTTACATGCATCGCCATATGGGTTGTTGGCCAATATTTCCTCTAAGTAATAAAATGATATCGTCCTCATCCGTGAAACGATTTCTCGATCTTTTGAGGGAATTTATTGTTGAATCCATGACGAAACAAAAAATACTAACCAAAAACTTTAAAAACAGACCTCAACAAAAAATAGGTGATGTTGATTGCATCTGTCGAAAAAATGGTCATTACGCATGCATTCCGTTTTCGCTATGGCTTTGTCTTCCGTCCGTTAGCTCCCGCCACTTATCCGTAACGATAAATGACACCTCAAATGTCAAAGTTGTCAAATAGCGGCTATCGGAATCGCTTCTAAAAGACAACGAAAACTGTCTAATATTCTTTAAAATTTTATTTTGAAAAACAATAAGAAAAACGGTTTCAAATTTTTCCAAGTGTTTTCTTAAAGACTTTGCTTCATTAACTTCCGCTTTATTTGTAAAGGTTAAAATTATTTTTGCCAGCGTTGCGTTTTTAAAATATCCACATATCTAAAACGAAGAGTTTCTAATGCATCGTGTCTCTATGACCATCAAGTGGGTGTCAATTTTTAAGTTATTTTGGCATGAGTAACACTTTGCAAAAGTGCCCACCGTTTAATGCTTTGCCCAAAAAAAAAACATAGACACTTTCAACTAAATCGTAGAAATTCTTAATTTCACAAACACCGCCGGTAAATGCCGGTACTGCAAATTGCTGTTTAATGAAAACAATAAAAAAAATAAAGGCCGTTTTATGGGATTATTTCAGTTACTATAAATAAAAGTATTGAGCAGAGTAGTTTTGCGGATACGTTTTCGGAGTATTGCATTTTTTTTCTATGATGAGAACATTTTGTTTTGCATTTTTATGTTTTTGTGGCTCCGATCCCGGGCCCGTGTGCTTCGCACACATTGAACACCGATAGTTCCGCCACTCGGTTCACCGTACCCTTTTATTTTAAAACAATTAAAAGACAATTTTGGTCTTGCAGACAAGTTGGCTAACTTTATTTGCTATTTAGACCGCCCATTTATTTATGGCTTGAAAAATTTCTGATTAGCACTTTTGTAAGAATGAAATTGAAGTAATAGAATATTCAGATATGTTTTTTTATGCCGAGAATAAACCCGCACCAAACTGAACTACGCGAACAAAAAAAAACTTACAGCAAAACGACCTTAACTTGTGCTTGGGAAATTACCGAGTCCGTATAAGCGTTGTTTTTTTCGCTTTTATAACGTCACCCCCGCTTTCAGCACTGGGGACGCGTCGCGTGGCTATCTGTTTTTCCAAACTCAAAATCCGACCTGTTAAGCCTCCTTGTTTGGCCGATATAACAGGGTAAAATTTTACAGTTTTTGTGGCTTTAAAGCTCTTTTAAAACGAGGGTGCCTATGCACATATTATTGGTCCCGAAAATATTAGTTATTTTATTTTATCCTTAAGAAATTTGATGGAAATTTTTACGCGAAAAATAGCCCCGGGTCTGGGGCGTTTCACATATTTTATCAAATATAATTTTACATAATTTTTTCATATCTACAGATGAACCTTTTGTAAGTTTATTTTGGTTAAAATAAAAGAAAAATAGCATAGACAACAAGTTTCCTATTTGCAAAAATTAAATCTGTAACAAGTATATCTTACAAGAAAAAAACATTAACAATATTTATGATTATAAAACTGATTTATAAATAAACGAATCTTTGGAAGTACGAGTTAAATTTTCTTGAATATTTTTATCCTCGTGCTGCTGCTCTTCTAAGACTTATTCTGACTTTTTCACAAATACTATACACATAAGCATTTTCTTTCTTTATAAAATCTCTCAAAAAGCGTACTACAATTTAAAACCACACAACCCAACGAACACTAAAGAGCCACAGAACCCGAACACCATAGAGAAATAAACAAGTTACCGGTCTGTCTCTGACGAACACTAAAAAAAACCCAGACCAAGCTGTGTCTGAGAATAAAAAGCTTGTCAAACGGTACAACGGTAACCACAATCAAATTCACCGACATTCGCGCCAATACCACAAAAACATTCTACACAAAACAGCTGATTCAATAACTTTGGCAACATGGGAGTTCTCTAGGCCGGCTATTCTTTCGTCAGCTTTACCTATTTATTAGTGTCAATAATTCGATACACAGAAAATATGTTGTGTTCACTATTATCAAACTTACCACCTATTTTTTACATCCCAGTGTATAAACTTCGAAACTCGTGATAATATTCCGTTTAAGGGGCCACAGGCCCGACCGCCGGCGCCATCTATAACCACGGAAATGAAATACCTACTAATTTTTATATACTTACATATTTATTTCTAATAACCAAAAAATGTTAATCGGCGTACGTTTTTAATCGCTCTGCCAATTGCGTTACGGAGACTATGAAATCCTGTCACCAACTTCGGTCATATAACTTATTCAATTTTCATGTTCGTATATAAATATACAGTTTGAAATATCCTGTGATTTCAGACCAGGCAGGGTGTCATTAAGAAATTCAGTAGTGATGCATGATCATTAAGATCTCTTTTATTATTCATCCAAATGCATCGTAGACATATAGCGACTTCTGCAGGAATCAGACATCCGATAATTGGCTGATTTATACCTCAATTAAACTAAATTAAATTAAACTAAACTAAGAAATTAAGAAGTTAAAATACCACCATCATATGGACGCATTTATACCTACAATTAAGGAATTAAATTAAATTAAATTAAACTAAGAAGTTGCCGAACTTTTAACTTCTTAGTTGAATCGACATAGTTCGTGGGGCGATCGGCATAATCCGTGATTCCCGTCATGTCATTTGTCATTTCGGTGAATGAATGAATGTAATAAAGAAGAATTTGTGCATTTTGTGCACATAACCCTAAATTCTTGTTTAATTTTAGAATTATATTTTCGATATTTTGATTATTCCAAAAAGTTTCACGATGGTTGTTAACGACGGTCTACATTGATTGAATTAGTACAACAGTATTTATGTTTTAAAACAATAATATTCATTAGGTTAGGAGCACCTTCTTCTTTTCTCGTATATACATTAAGTGGCTTAGTTGAAGAAGTATAAACCATCGCCTTAATTTCTTAATTTAATTTTCTTAGTTTAGTTTAGTTTAGTTTAATTTAATTGAGGTATAAATCAGCCATTAACATTTTTTTAGGGTACAAGTAAACATCAATGCTGCCCTTCGTCGAGTTAAAAAATGAAGACGTTTCTATCTATCTGTTTCGTTCAATGATCTGCTACCTAAGCAGATCATTGGTTTCGTTAAACTTTATACATGTCCTGGCGATAATTCTATCACATTGTCCAAATAAAATAAATAAGTTCATAAAAACTGCATTTGTATAAGTTTCTTCCATGATTTTAAACTGTCTTGTACTGTAACTATCTTGTATCTAAACTTAATGAAATGTCAAAACGATAATCATAGTAACATATGTAAACATCAGTTTTTGTCATGGCTAACTTACTAATAACCGAATAAAAATTGAATTGTATAGAAAATTTTACAAATCATGCTTAATACGTGAAAAAAATGGTTAAACTAGTTAATTAGGTAAAGGTATGATATACAAGAATTAAGAAGAATTTTAGCAGCTTTTCAAATCCGTAATAATATACAGCGTGTTACATTTGAAAAAAAGGACTTATGGTCACTTTCTCACGTTACAAGAATAAGTGTATTTTTCAACCATCCTGTATATTGCAACTAAGATTTGGGACTAGGGCAAAGAGCCCTATGGTATTAGTTAACTATTTACCAAATTTCAGGGTTTCAGTGTTTTAAGCTGGATTTATAGTTGCCGTAACGTAAGCTTTAAGCAGTAACATAAGCGGTAAGCAAAATGAACATTATTATCAGTAACACATCCATTCATAAAAACTTAAGCAGTAAGAATTAGTCCCAAATCGTAAGCAGTAAGAAATGGTTTATTTTCATTTCTTACGTTACTGCTTACTGAATCGGCCGGGAACGGTCATACTCGTACATAACCGTCTTGTTTACAACCATACGATATAACCTTACTTTTTATTTAAATACTTGCATTTTCGCTTTTTTAATAAATAAATAAAATAAATAACGACACAATATTGTTCCAGCTATAACAACTATGTCTTGCTATCAGTTAAATCCATTTTCAATCAGATTTGAAACAAAAGCAAACATTTTAAATTATAACCTAACTTTGTTCTTAATTCTTAACTAATTAGAATCTATAAATGGGTTTCTCGTTACGGCTTAATTTTTACGTCTTACCGACTACTGCTTACTTCTTACGGCTTACGTTACGGCAACTATAAATGCAGCTTTAGAGTTCAAAATTATCAGCATTTTTAAAAGTGACGTTTTTGGACAAAAAAAAACTGAAATTAATTTATATCTTAGAAACGGTAAGATATAAGTATAGAGCAGAGTTAATAAAAATTGTAAGGAAAATAATGGGGGTCTCGAAAATAAAATAAAATATATGGTGTTGCATTTACAAAATCGAAGTTACTATTATTTTTGTGTGGAAGCGGCATCACTGTATTATCAAAAGTATTTTAGGTTGGTAGAGCATGTCCGTTTATGTACGCGACCAAATTTTCAGAACGATTCCTTTACTGGTTCGTCAGAAACGTCTAACGTTCCATCCACCGTGAATCACCCTATATATGTAATATATCTCTTAAAAGAAAAAATAAGAGTAGTTATTACAAATATTCCAAGCAAGTTAGGAACTGTTATCGGGCGCTAACGCCGCTAACTCGCTGGTACCACGTTTGAATAAAAGTTTGATAATTTATGATTCAATGAATTGATGAAATATAAAAATACTTCAAAAGTAGGCAAATAAGAAATGGTTTTCTCACAACAAAAACGTTAGTCGGCCAGATATCAAATCATATTCGAAGTAAGAAAGCAACAATAGTTATTTGTTTTTACGGATAATTATTTTAAACAAAATCCAAAAATCTAAAAATTTCGTTTCTGACGAACCCTGTATACTAATCGTAAATTAGATATTCGGAATTGCAGTTTTAGCACAAGCAGACTTTTTTTTATAAAGAATGACTTTTTCTTCTCTACCAACTAATAAAAAAGGTTTTTCCTTTTTCAAACTCTATCCGTGGACACACTATATATATTTATGGTTTTCAAAGGTAAAATAGATAATATGTATACTTCATACGAAGTCAGTTGAGACAACGTAAATATTGGGGGTACGATCAATTTACTGCATCACACATTGAAACTACAATACAAATATAACCAAATTTGTATTGATCGCTCCCTGTACAGATGCTCGAAGATAGTCCACGTGGACTTGACGAGTCTGTCATCAGAAATTGTGGGCGGAGTTATATTCCGCAAATTTGATTTGTCAGTTGCGAATTTGGTTGGTTAGAAATACTTTAGTTCTATATTTAGATCATTTTGATGGAATGCGTATCATATGATTTTTAATACAGTGCTGTGTCGAATGGGAAAAATTGTTGTTGATGTTTTCTTAAATTTGCATTACCTAGTGATTAGTGATAATTTTGTGTGTTGTAGTGTATTTTAGTATCGAGTTTTAATTAGACAATTACAATGGCATTTTGGCGGCCTTTTGATACTAGTGATAACGAAACGGACAATTTGGGTATTTTTAATTTTTATTTTGCATACGCACGGAATATTAGCATCACAAAAATTATGCCAGTCTTCTCACATACGGATTCCGTACAAAATTTCAAAATTGTTTTTACATTTTTCGACGTTTTGAGGTCCGTATAAGTGCTATTTAGAAAGAAATCCTAACCGAGCTATTTTATTTATTTTTTTTGTGCAATAAAAGTTAAAAATTCCTGAATTCCTACTTTTTTAGAACCGACGCGATCCGAGTTTGCAAATAAAGACTTACCCTGCATTTTAATTATTTGTTTGGAGCGCCTATTAGGAGTTTCATACATTTTTATGTCATTAAATTGACCTGAGAAACACTTTACCTATTTCATAAACACTGTGTATAAACCCTAAATACCTACCTAGTTTCCTATTTATACAGTGACCGGCAGGAAGTGCGCAGCATATGGGAAACTTTTTTATCTTAAGTTTAGAAAATTAATTTTATTCTAAATAGGTTCCGCATGTTCTCAAACCAAAATAACACTCATTAAATCCGGTAAAAGTCTTATGGTATACGAGGTAGGATCAAAAATTTGCATTTATCTATCTTTGCATTAAATTATGCATACTTCAATGTATGAAAAACTATTTAGGAGATGCTTTAAGTCAATGTAAATCAAAAAATATCAGTAAGATGAAATTAACTTGTTCCCTCAGAAAATAAAATACGGTGTGCAGCAAAAATATTTAATATTTTTATGTGTTTATTTTAAAAAGCCATAATATTATGAAAACAAACTAATCGGACTTATGATCGACGGTAATCTCTAACAAAGTCTGCAGAAAATCTTATTTTCGTACTGTTCGGTTGCCATTTATTTTTTATACAGTGTTATTCAGAAAACACGATTAAATCCATTTTTTTGTCCAAAATAAGCGAAATTTGGAATTTGGGTATAACTTTGAAATTAAAACAATAATTCTTAGTAAAAAAATATTCTAAAATGAAGGATGGAGGTACTTTACTCTTAGCGGAATTTCAAATTTTTGATCCTACCTCGTAACCATAAGACTTTTACCGGATTTAATGAGTGTTATTTTGGTTTGAGAACATGCAGAACCTATCTAAAATAAAATTAATTTTCTAAACTTAACGATAAAAAACTTTCCCATATGCTGCGCACTTTCTGCCGGTCACTGTATATGAATTTATAATGACATACATTATAAAGAAAACCATAAAAATCAAAAAAATTAACCGTCATCTTATATTCAGTTTATAAATACATCAGATAGCTTATAGTTGGAATTGATTAAAATTGTGATAAATTCCTGTAAAAATACAATATATAATTTAGTAAAACATTTTTAAATTTCTACCGCCGCCCATGTTTCCCAAAGGAGATGTCGATTTTAGCCAAATTTTATTTTTTTTGTTTGTCTCAACTGACTTCGTATAGAGTTTACCTATGGACAACCTACGGAAAATACTTTTTATTTATAATTAAATTAGTACACCAAAAGTGAAGCTTCGCTGACAATTTAAAAACTAAATAAATAAAATTCTTAATACGCCTCAAAAACTAATAGGAAAGAGTCAAAAGTGTACTTTTAAACGTATATTTTCTTATGACTTAGATAACTACATAGGCTTATAGAGCTATAATGAAAAGCATACAACCAGAATACCTCAAGCGGGCAATAGATCAAAATCATCACTGACATGAACTTCGGGCACGTGAAGATCATCTATTTTCGGCGTCGATTTTTTGTCACACATATTCAATTCCTTTAACTTCCATTCCCAATTCATCTTTTGGACCGCGTGTAACGATTCCGCCTCGTGATGATGCCTCAACAGCATGTGTTCCTTAATTTTTTCCCATTTGTCATCTACATCTTGCAACCAACTCAAAAACAACCTACCGTTATATCTAGATCTGGCGTTCCTATCTTTTTCTTCCTGCTCTGGCGTGATTAGATTATAAACTTCCTCATCTCTTAATATCGTACATACTGAAAATGGAAGTGACTGATTCGCCAATGCTCTTGCAGCCCTACCATGAACCCTCAATATTTCTTGTTCTACGGAAAGCACCAGCTTTTCCTTTTCAATGACGTGTTGCATCCGTAGTCTATATCTCTCTTTTTCCTGTTCGGCAAACAGGTCTTTTAGTTGGCCGGGTAATGTGGGAGGATAGTTGATGGTCGGACTAGTTGGAGCAGTATTAGCTAACACGTAGGTGCATCTATTCATTAGGTAGTCTTTAAAACCTTGTGGCGGTTTTGGCTGGACGAGAAAAAGTCCTTTACGGCGTTTCTCAATCTGAAAAAAAATATCGTCATTAAACATAATATTTATTTACATAACCAGTTGCACTCCCTTCATTTATGTATGGAAACTAGGTCAACTTTTTTTTTGTAAATGCAAACAAAACTGTTAATCTATCCACAGCAGGGTTGAAAAAAAACATGTATTTTTTAATTTCATACAAAACACATGTTTTTTTTTTGTTTTAAACGTTTTTTTTTGTTTTAAACATGTTTTTTTTGTTTTTAAATTTTATGTTTTAAACAAATAAAACTTAGAAAAAAACATTGTTTAAATCATATTTTTTCAAACATATTATTAATTGAAAATGTTTCATCTATTATTCTATGTTGTTAAAGATAATAACAAAAAATCAGTGACTGCTAAATGTAAAAAATGTAAAGTAATTATGGCTGGACTAGTGCTGTGTATGAAGAAACATATTCAAAAATGTGTTTCATCTGAAAATTCTCAGCTACCAATGTCAACTATCTATGATTCTAAGTCAGATGAGGATTTAACGCTAGATGAGATATCCAAAACCCAAAAATATTCACACCATTGGCATGGGGGCGTTCTATGAAAAATATAAATACGACAGCAATGGAACTTGCTCAACAGCTTCATACATCTGTTGCATCGTCAGCCAACATAGAAAGACTCTTCTTATCATACGGTTTAGTCCATTCAAAACTACGTAATCGGCTGGGCAATGTCAAAGCTGCTAAGTTGGTTTCAATTTTTAAAGAGCTTAATTCCATCATTGTTGACGTGACTGATCAGATTGATGACTCAGATGAGTATGAGACTGAAAGAGTGTGACAAATCTGTTAACGCTTGTATGCAAAATGTTTTAAGTTTTCTAATTTTTGTTGTGTTCCTATTATTACTAAATAAATAATATGTATGTTAAAAAGTTTGTTAATGTTTTTGAAAATTTTTTCTACTTTTATTCATTATATTAATAAAGAAAAATGAAAAAAAAACGCTTGTTTAATTTAAGTGTTTTAAACATGTTTTAAACTGTTCTAAACAAAAAATGTTTTAAACCTAGGCAAATGTTTAAAACATGTTTAAAACAGATGATTAAAACAAAATGTTTAAAACGAAACAATCCTGATCTACAGTGTGACCAGTAAAGTCCGCATCATATGGTTTTTTTATTAATAGCTTTATTCGAAATATCGAAAAAAGTTATAAGAAAAAGGTTTTTTTAAATGCAGTTTCTAGCCCACATGCCAAATTTCAGCTGCATAAAATAATTTTGATTTTTTACCCACCACTAAAATTTATTTTCCACTTAATGAACACTTAACTGATGATACTGTGTTCTTTTTTGTCTTAATATTAAGGTGTATTACTTTCAGACACATACTACGTTTTCAAAAATACTTATTTTATGAAGTTACCTTATACAGGGTCAAAAATAAATAAACTTTTCATCATATGCGCCTAAATTTCAATAGCCCAATTTTGATTTTGTAGAAAAACAAACATTTAATATGGCACTACCTTAAAGAAAATGTATCTGAAATAAAGCATTGTCAATGTCAAAACTAAGAAGTTTTATGTAGGTTGCGTTAAGTCTTATTTTGCAAATGTGGTGCAATTTACAAAATATGGGTAAAAAACCCATATGATGCGAACTTTACTGGTCACACTGATATCGAACATGAGGGTCAAAAATTAAAATGACAATATAAGTCATATTATTTTTGCTCTAGGTTAACGGATTGACCTCCTTTTACCGGACACCCTGTATGCATTGATACTGTGACAATATTCTGTATTTATCTACATACCTGTTTTCTAATGTTCATAAACAACTTATAACAGTTTGTAATCGGCTGGTCATGCGGATGGACTTCGCGCGCTTCTGTCGATGATTCGGGCGGTTCCACGGCTTGCTGTTGCGTCTGCGTGCTCGGTTGATCTCGGCTTTGTTTCATCTTGCGCTTGCGCGGATGTAGTTCGACTGGCGGAGGGGCGGGAGGGGTTGAATTGGAACTGCTCGGTAAAGATACGCTGGGTTCAACTTCAGTGTTACTGCTCGTCTAAAAAAAAATGGAAGGGATACTTTTTTATACACAGGTGGAACGGTATTATTTTAACCAGGGTTGGCAGGATATATATCCGTGATAAATATCCTGATATATATCTTGATAAATATCATGATATTTATCCTGATATATATCAATATTTTTTTTTCTAAAATTCTATTCTTCGGTATTATGCTGCTTACGATGCGGTGATTCCCCGTCTTTCCGAGACGTTGACCACCTGTTGTTCTTTGCCGCGTGGCATTTTTATTCCGATTTCTGATTGAACGGAGCAGTATTTTGCTGTTTGTTTTATAAAATAAAAATTTTACAATGTCAAAAAAATTAAAAATCCAGTTTGGGTTCATTTTAATTTAATTAACAATCCCAGTAATTCTGGGTTCAAGCGCGTATTTGAGGGTGGGGGGGGGGGGGGGGTAATGGGGGGTAGTTACCCCCCCCCCCCCCATGAGCAATTTTTTTTTGCTTACATTTTTTCTAAATTGGACAGTTGGAAATCGAGAGCAATAAATTTTGATTGATTTTCTTGTGAAAAAAACTGTATCATTAAAAAAATCTCATAACCCCCACCAGAATCATTACCCCCCCCCCCCCACACACACACACACAAAGATCAACTCCAGATACGCGCCTGTCTGGGTTTTAAGTTAAACCTAATAGTTAAAAGCAAAAATATATGATGTGTTCATATTCATAAACTTGTATTTTTTACCTACATTTTACATTTCTAACATAGGAGTACTAAAAACCTTGTTATTGTGATAGCAACATCATTGAATAGAATTGGAATACAAATTACAGGTTTATAACATGTTTATATTAAATTAAGTGTTTTTGAATTTTTAAAATATATCTTTACAGAAAACAGATGAAATAATTTAAAGATAATTAAAAATATAAATAAATATCCAAATTTGGATATTTATCGGATATATATCGGATATTTGGATATTTATATAAATATCATGATATTTGCCAACCCTGATTTTAACAATTTCATTTATGAATTAATATCTCTATTGATGGGTTGAAACCAAGATTTTAAACGATAATTAACTCACTTGACACTCGGATTGTGACACGAATTACATTGGCAGAAAGAATTTACTAACGATCAACGTTGCCTTTTTTTTTAAATCAAGAATAATTGAAGACAATAGTGGATAAAGGTGTTATGTCGCATTTTTTTTTGAAAACTACTTTTTCTACTTTTGGAAAATCCCTGGTATAGATCTTACTATTAGTAAACCTTAAATGCAGCTTTCTTCATAATAAAAGATTTTTTTTTAAGGATAAAGGTGTTAAGTCACTCAAACATCTAGCATGTGGTAGTGAATAAAGGTGTCCTGTTACAATTTTGTTACATGACACCATGAAAAAAATTATGAATTTGCTTTTATTATTAAATTGCACCAAATAAAATTAGTTAATTTTACCTAATTTATGCGGTGTTAGTAAATAAAATTAAATAAAAATTAAAAAAGTTCCAAGTCATAACGCGTTTTATTAAATAACTTCGAAGTTTAAAAATGTGACGTGACACCTTTATCCACTTATGTCTTCAATTATTATGCTCTGCGGCCTCTTTTATTAACACGCTTTTATTAGCGTCACCTGTATGTTTGTTTGTTTGTCCGTAATCGACTTCTTTGAACCCGATTTTGACCCACTTTAAACGGTCAGATTTGGTTTAAATTTTGTAGACTTATCAAGAACCGCTGACAATACAATAATCTACTAATCTAGCTCAATATATTTTAAAAAAATGTTTCCTTAACAATAACTCAAACTAAAAAATGAAAAATAAATATACACTGGCGAGCAAAAAATTTAGGTCACTTAGTAAATTTGAAAAAAATTAGGAAATATATTCAATTTCGAAATATTTGGTCTAGTAGGCGGTAAATCATTTGTACTGCTGTATCATGTAAGCTAAATTTAACATTGAATATTGAATTAAAAGAAAAAGATGTATATGAAGTTAGCAAAACAACTCCGGACAACCAAGTTAAGTGTAACGTTAAAATTTACCGCTAATTAGCCGCTAATTAACCGTAAAAAAATTAATTTTGCCGCTCGTCTTTTTTAAAAAATACGAGGTGTTTTGCCAAATTCATATAAAGTTGGCAAAACAACTTTGGACCGTGCAATATTTTTGGGTGTTCAATACTATGAAAATTTACCGTTAATTAACCGTAAAAAAATTAATTTTGCCGCTCGTCTTTTTGAAAAAATACTAGGTGTTTTGCCAAGTTCATATAAAGTTGGCAAAACAACTTTGGACCGTGCAATGTTTTTGGGTGTTCAATACTATGAAAATTTACCGTTAATTAACCGCTAATTAACAGTAAAAAAATTAATTTTGCCGCTCGTCTTTTTAAAAAAATACGAGGTGTTTTGCCAAGTTCTCGAGAAGTTGACAAAACAACTTTTTTATACTAGCTAGTTAAGATTTATTTTTATACTACCTGAACAAACCCGAACGTGCAATATTTTTGGGTGTTCAGGTTTGTTCGGGTTTGTTCAGGTAGTATAAAAATAAACCTTAACTAGCTAGTCTAAAAAAGTTGTTTTGTCAACTTCTCGAGAACTTGGCAAAACACCTCGTATTTTTTAAAAAAGACGAGCGGCAAAATTAATTTTTTTACGGTTAATTAGCGGTTAATAAACGGTAAATTTTCATAGTATTGAACACCCAAAAATATTGCACGGTCCAAAGTTGTTTTGCCAACTTTATATGAACTTGGCAAAACACCTAGTATTTTTTCAAAAAGACGAGCGGCAAAATTAATTTTTTTACGGTTAATTAGCGGCTAATTAGCGGTAAATTTTACCGTTACACTTAACTTGGTTGTCCGGAGTTGTTTTGCTAACTTCATATACATAATTAAAATCCTTGTTTTGGTTTTTCTGATTTATTAAGAAAGAAACAATAATTTCACATTTTCAACTTATTGCTATTCGCAACTAAAAAAATTGATGAAACTTAACCTAAACAAAAAAACATAAAAATTAGTAATGTGTATTCCCTCCCCTTGCATTAATGACTGCTTGAAGTCGACGAGGCATACTCTGAATTAAGTTAAGGATCACATTCTGGTCGATGTTATTCCACTCATGCAATAACAACTCTTTCAGCTCCTGTGAAGTCCTTGGGGCTGGTGAGTGCGTTCGGATACGTCGTCCTAATTCATCCCAGACATGTTCAATGGGATTCATGTCTGGACTAAGCGCTGGCCAATCAAATCGCCTAATTCCTACCTGATCCAGATATTCTCGGACTATTCTGGCTGCGTAGGGTCTAGCATTATCGTGCATAAAAATGCCATGTTCGCCTATGGTAACCATAAAAGGCATCGCATGATCTTCGAAAATTTCTGTAATGTACCTGTGAGATGTTAGGGAGCCATTTTGAACGAAGACCAATTCTGTGCGGGCTTGTGCAGTGATTCCTGCCCAAACCATTACCGAACCACCGCCAAATGAAAGACGCTGGTCAATACAAACTGCAGCATATCATTCTCCTGGTTTTCTCCATACTCGTCGACGTCCGTCTGAGCCATTGAGGCAAAAACGTGACTCATCTGTAAACAGTATATTGCTCCAATCATCATCATTCCATGCCAAGTGATTTCGGGCAAAAGCCAATCTTGCAATTCGATGCCTCCGTTGCAATGGTGGCCCTGTGGCCATCCTTCTACAAGACAATCCATTACTACGGAGCCTTCTTCTAACGGTCCACTCGCTAACATTAACATTTCTAACCTCTTGAAGTTGATTTCGCAAAAAAACCGCAGAAGCTGTTCTATTCCGCAAACTTGTGGACACCAAAAACCGGTCACCTCTTTGGGTGGTCACTCTTTTTCTTCCACATCCCGGTCTTCTGATAGTGTTGATACATATTTTGTACAGCACATAGGCTTTTGCCAACAATTCTTGCAGTTTCACGTTTTCCCCTACCATCCTGTATCAACGCTACAATTCTTGCCACAACAATAGGATCTAAGGGCATTATGGGTTGGTTAAGATATACTACAAACAGTACACCATACAACTGACAAGTAATAAAAAGAGAAATCAACACTGAAACGAGAAATAGGCAACGATATTTTGAATTTTTAATTCGACCGAATTAACGCTATATCTTCAAAGTCATAAAAACAGTGACAATTTGACAATCTGTGACATATAACACAATATGCCAAATAACATTACTCGGGAAACAAATGATTCACCGCCTACTAGACCAAATATTTCGAAATTGAATTTATTTCCTTATTTTTTGTAAAATTTCCTAAGTGACCTAAATTTTTTGCTCGCCAGTGTAGTTCAAAAAAACTAAAAAACTCGCTTTAATAATTAATCAAACTAAAAAGTGAAAAATAAATATAGTTTAAAACATTTCTTGAAATTCTTAATATAGGCAAAAAATAATAATGAACGATAAACATTAGTATTATAGTAAAAAAAAGCGTGGGGCGCTTTGTGCTATATTTTTCGTATATCGAGCACCCCACGCTTTTTTCACAATAATACTAATGTTTATCGTTCATTATTATTTTCTGCCTATACCTACATATTAAGAATTTCAAGAATTATTTTAAACTATCTTTATTTTCCGCTTTTAGTTTGATTAATTATGAAAGCGTGTTTTTTAGTTTCTTTAAACTATATTTATTGTTAGCAAATTATTTCTACGGTTCGTTTATTGCTTAAATTCTTTGCGCAACCAAACAAGGTAAAAAATGCGGTATAGGGAGCATTTTAATAGTAACATTTTAGGGTTGATAACATTACTGAATAGGTTATACAATGTTATCGACAATAAATTTCTGTTAAATTCACTAGGCCACTAAAGGGGTTTTTCCATAGACATTTACCTTTAGATACGTACAGCTTATCTCGTGCGCAAACAAAAGTTAAGTTTTATGGGTGAAAAAATACGTCTGAGCGCACGACTCGCCGGTCAGATGCCTTTCCTGCCAGCAGGATTGGGCATGCGCTCAAACCTCTTGTTATCGGCCTGTCCTTCTTTAGCGACATGCTCAAAATACACTCCAGAACCGGCTCGGCGCCATTTTTGTTGTTGTGTTTTAAGTTTTCTCTGTGGATTCCTAGTTTTTGTGTAGTTTTGGTGAATTGTGTTTGTGCTTTTAGTGACTCGGATTGGAATATAAATAATGACTAGTAACAGCCATTGTATGATTTTATTATGCTGGATTTGTTAGTTTTTTATATTCGATTTTATAAGTTTTATAGTTTAATTGACTTGTTCTCGTCCTTTTTGAACTAAAAACACGATGACGAATCATTTTTAAACACATTTTAGAAAAAAAAAATTTTAAAAACAATTTTCTATCCTCAAATAGGTTCGCTACTACTAAAAATGTCAGAAATCACTACCTTATTTCCTAACTTGATCAAAAATTGAGAAGGAATTCCAATTTTTTTGCAACCATTTGGGGCACATTTCAGCTGTTTACACGTAAGACTAAATTAAAGGTCAACTTTTACAATTTCTTGAGCAAGAACTTAAATTTTAAAGTCCGGACCTGTCTATGTTCCCATTCGTCAAATGATAATGTTGCAGTGCGCATGTCTAATCGTGTGTAGCTCTGTTTACATGCGCGAGGCCATAAATTTGCCACTTTCGTAATAATTATTGATTGCTTAACTAGAGGTAAATATCTATGGGGTTTTCACACGGGTCTAGTAACCATTTAATTAAAATATGTTGTTTTATTTAACAAGTATTACTAGTTTTGTAAATGACTCATTTTACCGGGGTGTGGTGGCGAAAATATACTTAGTTTTATTGTGTGTCCAGTATAAGTTTGTATTATTTAATAAAAGAAAAATCTTAAACATTTATTTACATTTACTTAAATTTGAACAGATTTAAATTTAACACTGTTTACGATGGCAACAGTTATAGAAGAAATATACTCTAAGCTAAAAAAACCCTGAAATAAGAAAAAGCTTAGCATAAAAAACTATAGTAAGTTAAGTATTAGTAGTGATAATCGATTAAAATATTTTTAAAATTCTATTATTTTAACAATTTTGGAGAAAAATGTTATCTTATCCAGCCTTACCCCCCCCCCCCTTTCTTTATTTATTGGTTAGAATTGGCTCTTTGGACCTCGATAACTCCGAAATTTAAACATTTTACCCCTCTTACCCCCTTTATTTTTTCTAATTCCGTAACCTACTCTACCACTTGCAAAAAGAATTATTAAATTCGGTTAAACCAAAAACAAGGTATGCGCGAATGAACATTAAACAGGGCGAAAACCTCCTCTTATTTTTGAAGTAGGTTAAAAAATAAATCTTAAATTATTAATTAAAAAGTTGGGAAAATCCGTTCAAAAAGTTTTTAATTTAAAACCGTTCTAATTTGATAGTTTAAAATTTTATTTTTATTTTTTTAACATTTATATTAATCCCAACAAATAACAAAAGTGTAAGAGTAAGTTAGCTAAAATTTGTATTGAAAACGAATATTTGTGAAGAAATGGGTATTTTAGTATGTACTATTGTCAGTAATTTGAATAAATCAATTATTTTCAACAACATCCCTACAAAAATATTAATTTGCAAAAAAAAACTATTTTTTAAAATAACACAGCATTTTATATGGGTAGTAAAGACATAAGAGTCATAACACAATTAGCCTACATCTTAAATTTTACTAAATTTTAAACGACTCTAGGTTGCGAACAAATCTAAACAACTGCGCCGCTATGTTCAGTACTAATAATAAACTAACCTGTTCTTCTCCCTGACCAGTTGTAGTTTCCTTTTTGTCAGGTTCCTTAGAAGTTCCTGCGTTTTCCGGACTGGGTGTGCTAACCGCAACTTCTTTATCAGCCGAATCGTTGCTATTAGAACTAGCAACAACGTAGGGTAAAGCCTGATGCGTTCGTTGGGAGTTATTTTTACCTATAACAAAGACTAAAATACTAAAAAAAAAACTTAAAATTTACATTTTAAAAAAGCTCATAAAGTGCTAGAAGACCTCAAAGCTGTGGTAATTCTAGTCTGAGATTCCATCGAAAAAATCTACCATGGAAAAGATAGGGGTACGTCGTTAATAAAATAGAAATTGAACGTGTGCCCTAGAAAAGTTGACATTAAGTAATTGTCGGACATGAACAGTAGAGTTATTTGGAATGTGCTACATGAAGAAGACCCATTGGGAAAAGGTAATGCGCTAGTGTAGACGCCTCCCGACGTTCCTCATGACAGGGTACACAACCTGCGGACCAGTAGCGTAGTGGTGAGCTCGTTTTAACGCGGCCAGATTAATTTAGTTTGCAGGATTTTTAACACGCTTTTTTTTTATTATTATTATTATTATTATTATTATTATTATTATTATTATTATTATTATTATTATTAGCTTCACCTGTATGTATGTTTGTTTGTAACCGACTTCTTTGAACCCGATTTTGACCCACTTTAAACGGTCAGATTTAATTTAAATTTTGTAGACTTATCAAGAACCGCAGATAATACAATAATTTGATAAGTTCATCTCATTATCCTGATCAGGATCGCCGGAATTAAATCATTTCCTTACAGATCCTCTGCATGGAAGTGAGAGAGATAGAGCTCACCGTATGCGAATGCGTACTATCTACCTACTTTTCGGCTTAATAGTGTTGATACATTCTTTCGCTATCAGTTGGTTCGTTGGCCGAGCGGGTTTGTTCGGGTTTGAGGATCCAATGCTTTGAATCCAGCCATTTAAAAAAAGATGGATTCACTGCTTTAAATCTAGCCATTTGAAAAAGTCATTGTTAAATTAGTGACAGTATTCCATCTCTACTCCGGACCTCTCTATGACTATCTACTCAAAATTTTTTTTTTCTTAACGATAACTCAAACTGAAAAATAAATATAGTTTAAAAAAACACGCTTTAATAACACATGCCTGCATGAAATTTGTGATGACGTGATTTTTGTTTGTTGAGCTTAGTTTTTATATAGAAATAACTAATTAAAATACAATTGGTCTCTATCACCCACAGATTTTTTTTTGCAAAAAAAAGAAAAAATATAAAAAAAATTTTTTAATACATTTTAAAATGAATGTAGTACTTCAAATTCTAAATGATTGATGAATAAAAAATTATTTTCTGTGGTGCTACACACCTTCCGACTGGAGACTTTTTATCGACTTCAAAAAGGAGCTTTAAAGCTGTTTTTTTACATAATGACAATGTTTTTGCTTCTGTTTCGGTCGGCCATACAGTTAAGTTAAAGGAAAACTATGAAAATTTAGAGGAATTACTTTTAAGAATACAATATGAAAATCACAACTGGGAAGTGTGTGAAAATCTAAACATTTTAAGTATTCTCTTAGGTCAGCAGTCTGGATTTACTAAATTTCCATTTTTCCTGTGCGAGTGGTCTAGCTAGCTAGAACAGCATTGGATAAAAAGAGACTGGTCACAAAGAGAGACTTTAACACCTGGAAACAAAAATGTAATTCGCGAAAGTCTTATTGACCCTCAAAAAGTTTTACTTCCACCACTTCACATTAAACTTGGACGTATGAAACAATTTGTTAAGGCATTAAACAAAGAAGGATATTGTTTTAAATATTTGTGTAAAACATTTCCGGCTCTGTCAGAGGCAAAATTAAAGGAGGGAATCTTTGTAGGGCCGCAGATTAGCAGCTTGATGAAAGATACAGAATTTGAAAAGGTAATGGAAGATAAGGAAAAACATACATGGAATGCTTTTAAAGAAGTTGAATATAAATTACTATGTTATCGTTGAAAATATGCTGAAAAATTTCAGGAATTTCAGAATATGAGCATAAAAATTCACTTTTTACGTTCCCATTTGGACTAATTCCCGGAAAATCTTGGGGACGTGGGTGAAGAGCAAGGTGAAAGATTTCATCAATATATTAAAGAGATGGAAAAAAGATACCAGGGGCGCTGGGACACAAAAATTATGGCCGATTTCTGTTGGAACAGAAAAACAACCAAAATAAGCTTTTCTGAAAAAAGAAAACATTTTTTGAAGAAGCGTAACGAATAAATAACCATTTATAATAGTTTATATGTGTATATTTTGTATATTTTTGTATTTTTTTCCTTATATTAAAAAACTAGCTTATAAATGAAATAAATCGTGTTTTTTCTATATTTTTGGATTTTACCGGTTTGAAAAATAACCTTACGTGATATAAAAAAACTGAAAGCAGATTTGAAATCAGCGCTACCAAATTACTAGAAAACAGTTAAAATTTTTAAATCAACTTTCAAAGTGTTAAAAAATGCAGGCCTGTGTAATTAATCAAACTAAAAAGCGGAAAATAAATATAGTTTCAAATAATTCTTGAAATTCTTAATATAGGCAGAAAATAATAATGAACGATAAACATTAGTATTATAGTGAAAAAAAAGCGTGGAGCGCTTTGTGCTATATTTTTCGTATATCGAATAAAACTATATTTATTTGGTATACTGGTAAATTTTAAAAAATAATTATTTTTAGAAATCGTTACAAGCATTTAATTATACCGAACAAAATCAATCTCAAAGTACTTAAGCCTTGAAAATACTTACGCATGTCTTAAATAACTCCTTATTCTGTGATATTATTTGATAACAGTAATTAGGCCCAATATCTGTTCTACCAATATTTTCAAACATTAGAAAAAATAATAAATAATAAATTTTGCGACTTTCTAGAAAGCCAAAATGTACTTTTCGCTAATCAGTATGGCTTTCGCGAATCTAAGGATGCAGAAATAGCTGTAGAAGATCATAACAAATATTCGAGTAAATTAATTCGAAAAAGGTTCTATAATTCCCGTCGATGATTCAAGTAAATGTTGACAGCAGTAAAATGCTGTTTACTATCCTTAGATCTGTGTAAGGCTTTTGACACCGTAAACCATGATATTTTATTAAGAAAGTTATACAATATTGGGATAAGCGCAAATACACACAAACAACTTCAAGGTTATTTAAGCTAAAGTAAATAATTTGTTCAAATTGGAGACAGAAAAAGTTCGGAAAAAGAAATAATATTATGTGGAGTTCCACAAGGATCAATATCAGGTCCATTATTATTCTTAATTTACATTAATTCCGTTTCCAAATTGAACTTAAAGGGCAATATAAAGCTATTTGCAGATGATACAACAATTATTTATTTTGCTGAAACTTTCGCAGAAATGTATTTTCATATTAATAATGATTTAAAAATACTTCTTGGCTTCAATCAAATAAACTTACGTTAAAGTTTACGAAATCTTCTTATGTTTATAACTAAAAATAAAATAAATTCATCATTAACCCCTTAATATTTAATAATAAAAATATTCAATATTAATAAACGACAAAATTTTAGGATGTTTTAGATAAAAATTTAAATTGGAAAGGCCATATCCAGTATATTATAAACTCGATATCCCCTTTAGTATCTGTTTTGTACAGAGCAAGATATTAAATTACTTCGAAATACTTAAAAAATATATCAATCAAGCCCTTTCATTGCGCCCAATACTGAGCATAGGCCTCCCTTCCTCTCCTCCAGTTCTCTCTGTTTTGTGCTTTTCTCGTCCATCCAAGTCCTGCCACTCGTTTTATGTCGTCATACCATCGCATAATTGGTCTTCCTTTTCCTCTCCTTCCTTCCCATGGTGTCCAGCGTATTATTCGGCTATTCCATCTGTCGTCTGTAAGGCGGGCTATATGTCCTGCAAAATTCCACTTCGGGCTTGTGACTCTCTCCACTATATCTACGACCTTAGTTCTCTGTCTAATCCATTCGTTTCTCTTTCTGTCTCTTAGTGTTACGCCTATCATAACTCTTTCCATGGCTCTTTGTGTTGTCCTCAATTTATTCACCATTGTCTTTGTGAGAGTCCAGGTCTGTGCTCCATATGTTATCACCGGCACTACACACTGTTCAAATATTCTTGTCCTAAGGTATTGTGGTATCATTCTATTTTTAAGTATATGACTTAGTTTGCCAAATGCCGCCCATCCTAGTCTCCTTCTCCTCTCAATCTCTATCTCTTTGTTACCCTTTCCTATCTCCATTTGCTGTCCCAGATATATATATTCTTGGACACTCTCCAATATGTGCCCATTGATTGTTATTTGTACTTGGTCCTGGCTCATTATCTCTGTTTTTGTTTTATTCATTTTTAGACCGATTTTTGAAGACTCTCTGTCTAGTTCGGAAAGCATTCTTTCAAGATTTGTTGTATTGTCGGCGAATAAAACAATATCGTCTGCAAATCTTAAGTGTGATATTTTGGCTCCATTTATGTTAATTCTCATATTTCCTCATTCGATTTCTTTGAAAATTCCTTCCAGGGCTAAGGTAAAGAGTTTTGGGGATATTGTATCTCCTTGTCTGATACCTCTTTTGATTTCAATGTTGTCTGTTTCTTCGTGTAGCCTGATTTTTGTCTTTGCTCTTTGATATGTGTTTTTAAGAAAGTTCCTGTACCGATGGTCTATTCGCGCTTTGTCTAGTTCTTCAAATATTGCCCAATGTTCTACGGAGTCGAATGCCTTCTCGTAGTCCACGAATGCCATGTGTATTGGAAAGTTATATTTGGCCGACTTTTCTATTAAGATCTTTACTGTAGGTAAGTGGTCATTAGTGCTATATCCTTTGCGGAATGCGGCTTGTTCTACCGGTTGCTAGGCATCCAGCTTATTTGTAATTCTGTTGGTTATGATTCGGGTAAAAAGCTTATATACACCTGTGACAGCAGGCTAATGGATCTATAGTTTTCCAGCATTGTTCGATCTCCTTTTTTGAATAATATAACTATTATTGCCTCATTCCAATTCGTGGGTATTGTTTGTTGTTCTATACAGAGATTGAAAAGGTGCTTTAGCTGCGGTATGACAATTTCTTGTGCCTCCTTGAGCATTTCCGCGATTATATCGTCTCCCCCTGGTGCTTTATTTTTCTTCATTGAGTTCATAGCATGCATAATTTCCTCCTCGTTTATTTCTGGTATCTCTTCAGAGCCAACGTTGGTAATTTTTTCCTTTGTTTTGGTTTCCTGTTGGTCTTTCTGTTCTTGGTGAGTAAAGATCTTGATAGAACTTATGGGCTATTTCTTTGATTTTGTCTCTGTCTCTTGTTTCCACATTGTTATCGTCCTTCAGAGCTATTATTTGGTGTTTTCCTTGTTTCTTCTTTAGCCATTTAAGGTTTTTGCTTTTTTTAATCACCCTTTCTGCCATTATTCTATAGTTCTCTTCCCTATCCTTTCTTATCATTCTCCTTGCCTCCCTTCTGACAGTTTGATATTGTTCCGTTGCGTATAGACCATTCTTATACAGAGTTCTTCTTTCTTCTATCTTTAGTTTGGTTTCGCGTGATATTTCGTTTGTTTTTCTTGGCTTTCTTTCCGCTACTTCCTTTGCTACTTTCCTCATTATCTGTTATGTCGGATGCTACTTGATTGATGTCGTCTGTTGCCATTATGTTGTTTATGTGGCTCTGTAGTTTTCCCTTGTATGTTTCTCTGTTTTGATGGAGCATTTCCGTATCTACTGTTTTTTTGTTGGTTCTTCCGTATTCTCTGACACTTGTTTTTTTCAGGATCACTTTGGCTCTCACCAATCTATGATCGCTCCCTGTATTGAACGAGTTCAGAACTGTTACGTCTTGAATTATTGCTTTGGAAGAAGAAAGTATGTAGTCTATTTCGTTCTTTGTCGCTCCGTTTGGGCTTATCCAGGTCCATTTTCTTTGGTGTTTTTTGTTAAAGAAGGTGTTTGTGGCACACAGTCTTTGCTCCGTTATAAAGTTTGTCATTATATTACCCCTTTGATTTCTAGTGCCAATTCCATATTTTCCTATATATTCTTCCTTGGCTTCTCCTTGTTTTCCCAATGTGGCGTTAAAGTCTCCCATAACTATTACGTATTTACATTTGTTCTGTTCTCTCGCCAATCTTATGTCCTCGTATACTAGCTCTGTGTCTTCGTCTGAGTAGGTGGAAGTAGGTAGGTGGTAGGTGTACTTGTATTAATTTTAACTTTTGTTTTTCATTTATTTTAAGGGTAATATATGCTACTCTTTCTGAAAAATATATATTTCTCATTAATATATTCAAAATTACAATACTTAGCTTCTGTATGGGGATATGCTTGTTTATCAAACCTAAAATCATTACATAAATTGCAAAATAAAGTTAATTAATATATACACAAATTACCACATTTAGAACTAACTGTCAGTCTATATAGACCGAAGTGGTATTTACCCGTTCATAACATTTATAAATTCAAAATTTGTATTCTAATTCACTCTATAATTTTAAAAGAAAAAAATCAAACATAACACGTCAGGCATTGTATAAATTATCAAACTATACCAGTAAAAAGTAACTTCGGAAAAAATCGCTTTTATATGACCTAATAATAAAATATAACAATGTTCCAAAAAATATTAGAAAAATAAAAAAATTGGAAAGTTTTAAAAACAATTTAAATAGACATTTACTAAAATTAAATTATTTATGCTATTTTTTTTAAATTTTATTAATGAATTAAATTGGATTAACTTCCATTTTTTATTGTTATTATTTTCTACATTATATTGTCATTTTCCATGTAATGAACTGTAGAAGTTAGTTTGGAATAAAGGCATTTTGAAAGTAAAAATCGTAGTTTTTTACGACATGCCTACGATGTCGCAAAGCAAACTTTGAGGACGATTTTTTTTTTATCTTACATTACCTTGAAACCGTGCATTTAAAAAAAAATAATGTTATTTTAAACATAAGGAGGGTTTTTGAGCTGCTGCAAAAAAACATTCCACTCGCCATTTTTCTTTTGAAATTTTTGACCGCCGCTACTGGTGGATTATAAACTTAGCCGCATGGCTTAAATGATTAATAATAATAATAATAATAAGTTTATTTAAAATTTAATAATATAATAAATATGTTTATGTTGTCTTCGATAAACTTATTCTTCAAACCCCTGAAGTTGAGCTTGGTAGGGGCAAATCTTATTTTTTGTTTTAGTATGTAAAATCATAAATCATAAATATGCATTAAAAATCAAGTTTTAAAGTAAAAATATTAATTTATAGTATAAACGCAGCTTTTTTGAAGAAATATTGTCGGATATGGAATTGGCACCCTTAAGGCTAGAGAAATAGTTGTAACGTAACAGCGGTGTAAAGACTCTTAAGGTGGCGTAGCTTATCGCAAAAAAGGTGTGATAAAGAAAAACCAGTGTGTAGAAGAGAGACAGTGACATTTGCATTTAGTAGTGAAGAGAGATAGTGGCATTTGAGTTTAGTAGTAGGGGTCAGAATTGAAATGTTTATAGAAAATAACTATTTTGTAATTGGTTGGGATAAAGGATTCCAATCCCCTCTTTTTAGAGTGTGGGAAGACAGACGAAAAAAGGAATCCCTTCTTCCAATTGGTAGGGGTTGCAAAACAATATAAAAACACGAAAGAGCACTTACGACAGAGAGTTGAAAATGTTCAAGTTCAAGTGTAAGGGGAACCTCTGCCCGTTTGCCGGTTCAAGTAATTAATCTATTAAAATGTAAGGGGAAACTCTGCCCGTTTGTCAGTTGAAATAATAATTGTCTAAGAGTTAAATTCAAGTTATGGAACCCACTGCTTCAGAGACGACCTACATTGCTCCCATTGCGTAAGTGTTCTTTATCTATTGGTTTATAACATGTAACTGTTTTAATTGTTTAATTTCCTTTTTGACTTGAGTTATTATAAAGTTATAGTTGTTTCTTCTGGCTTACTTGGATTAATCTATCGTTCCTGAAGTGAGTCTTAAGAGGGCGACTCAACTTTAAAATAACTTCCTAAATTACCATTTTGTAAACATCTGTTATTTTGGTTATTTTACTAATTTTAAGATTGTATTTTTATTTATCACAATTATTATCATTGCTTTTGCTTTTCTTGCCATTTAATAAAATTGTTAAAAATCCCTTGGTGTTTCAGTGAAGAACTAGAGAGCATCCTTAAACCTTAAATTAAATAATTATTTTTATAAAGCTCTATTTTAAACTATCTAAGCTACACAACCCAGTCGTCTACAAATCGTAGTCCGACAATATATTACCTATAATAAAATTATTAATTTATAATTTTTAAGTAAAAAATATTACTTATATAAATTATTCAGAACAATATTAATTAATTAAAGCATTTCTAAAAATATTTTCAAATTGTCTGTTTTTAATATCCATGTTTTTATTTCGACTTAAAAATTTTTTTAATGAAATCAATTTTTTAATTTTTGTTGGTAATCGTTTAAATAAAAACATAAATATTTGGAATTATTTTGTCCTATGGACTTATTTATTTTAGGTTTTATGGTTTTTAAATTGTATAAGGCTTTTATTTTTAAATATATATATTAAGATGTTATAAAGATGTCTTATGTTCAACTTTTTTGTTTCTGAATATATTTCTTTTGAAGGATAAAGATAATCTTTATTGAATATAATTTTTAGAAATATTTTTTGTAATATTTCTAATTTTTTAACTAAATTTCTATTTATTCCTCCCCAACCTAAAATTCCGTAATTTAAATGAGTTTTAACTAACGCGTAATTATATTACGTGTTATGTGTGTTATGTATTTCCATGTCTTACATTTAAAAATTTATTAATGTTTTAAAAAATCGGTACTAAACTTCTTAACTTTTTAATTAAGTATTCTATGTGAAAATTCCAATTTAATTTACTGTCAAAAATAATTCCTAAATATTTTATTTTATTAACTTTAAAAATTTGAATGTCTTCATTTATTTGAATACTATTCATATTTCGTGGTAGGTTATTTAGGTTTAAAGTAAAAGGAATATAATTTGTTTTATTAAAACTAATTGTTAACAAATTGTTATCAAACCAATTTTTTTATAATTTTAAAATCTTTTTTAATTTTATTATTTAAGTTTTCCCAATTTGTATCGGTATAAAAAATTGTAGTATCATCTGCAAAACTATGAATTTGTTCATCGTGTAGAGGGGGCGTGCGGTCTGATTGTAGGCATCCTTACCCAACTTTTTAGATGGTCGAATTAACAAAAGTATGGAGTATTTCTCCAGGTAGTCTTCCGTTTATATCTCGGTTTATATATTATAATAAGTTATTTCCATTTCCATACATTAATTATACAATATATAAAATCACAAATAAAAAAAATTACGATCTGTAACTATTATTAATTCTATCAAAATTATTTAAAAAAATATATTATATATAATAACCATTTACAATAAAAAAACAATAATACGTTCAAGGAAAGTGAGTTATAAAAATAGTAATAAACTAACATTCAATGTTTTAAAAATATTTTTTAGTGCTTTTTTAAAAGTCCATAATTTTAATATTTCTTTTATTTTTTTCGGCAAACTGTTGTAAAACGGAATAAAATTAAATTAGATTTAATTTTAATGTTTTGCACTGAAAAAGGCGCGTAAACTTGAAGTTTAAATTTATCTGAACGCTTTAAAAAAAATCACTAACCCTTAAACACATCGTTCTCTAAGGTTGAAAGTATTCCACGGGTCAAGTTCTCGGGAAACATTTTTTCAAACTCATGAACAAGAGATTGTGCTTGAAAATATTTTACATGTACCCAAGTTCTTCCCAAATTGTAAAAGTCAATACAAGTTATATACCAACTAATATTTGAGTTGAGGTTAGGTACGCGATAACATCGAAGATTGGTTATTTTGCTGGTTTTGCTTGCTCTTTATATTCGACTAGCGTGTACCCGGCCTGCGTTGCAATGCCAAGCATTATATTGAGATAATAATAAGGCGAATTCACCATCACGTCAAGATTTATAAATACAAACCCGAACAAACCTCTAAATTTATCAGTGTTTCTCTACAATATTATGCATGTATTATACATAAAAACCTTCCTCTTGAATCACTCTATCTATTTAAAAAAAACCGCTTTAAAATCCGTTGCGTAGTTTTAAAGATTTAAGCACATATAGCTGGGGACAGACGCGACAGCGACTTTGTTTTATACTATGTTAAGATTTTATAAGTTTTATAGTTTAATTATTGATTTGTTCTATTTCTTTTTAAACTAAAAACATGACGACGAATCATTTTTAAACCAATTTTAGAAACAAACACTTAAAAACAAGTTTTTATCCTCAAAATCTGATAGGTTTGCTACTACTAAAAATGCCAGAAATAATTACCTTATTTCCCAACTTGATCAAAAAGTGATAAGAAATTCCAATTTTTTGGCAAGAATTTGGGGCAAATTTAATCTGTTTACAAGTAAAAATAAATTGAAGGTCAACTTTTACAATTTCTTAAGCAAGAACTTAACTTTTAGAGCCCAGACCTGTCTATGTTCCCATTCGTTAAATGATAATGTTGCAGAGCGCATGTCTAATCGTGTATAGCTCTGGCGCGAGGCCATAAATTTGCCACTTTCGTGATTTTTGTTTGCTTATCTAAAGGTAAATATCGATGGTCCAAACTCGACAGCCTCGACACACGTATAGATAATCACCACTGAGCAGCTGATTCGCAGGTAGTGTAAAGTTGTCGGAATTAAGTATTTGTCACATTTTTCTGGCTAATTAATAGTTGATTTAAATCTTCGTGTTACACGACATAAGAATAAAAAAAGTAGATAAGTTTTTACCGTTTCGACTCGTTCCGGCATCTTGTTCACTTGCTGAACTTTGTGGAATGACAATTTTCAGCGGGGGGACCTTTAAGTCTGTTTTACCATCACCTGAATTAGACGTATTATCCACCTGAAATAGATTGAAAAATCTATTAAAATTTTTATGTAAAGTAATCTCACATGTCATAATGTCAATTGTAGAAGAACTATACGGTTCCCTGATACTACTTCTAGCTATTTTCATATTTAAAGTTTGCCGATTGAAAACGATTGATTTTTTTAGGATATTTAATATTCTTGCAAAGTCTTTAGTAGTAGGCACCTTGCTATGTTTTGAAGTGTCTGCAGTAAATACAAAACAAAAATAATTATTTTAAAAAACCAATGGAAACAGAAGAAAATTTTTCCTTTATATATTTAAAACACATCTTACTTCAGCATCACTGGAATTGCTGGTTCCGGCACTAGGTTTAGGACTGCTATCTGGACTTTTCTTATCCGCATTAGAGCTGCCTGATTTTGACGAATTGGACCCTGTATATTTCCCTGGATTACTTAACGACTGTTTATTACTTTGTCCTTTACTCTGACCTAAAAAATATTTATCTAGGATAAGTTTTTAAAGTCATATTTAAGAGTTCCAAAATGATCACATTTAATTTTAGGCTAATGGGCCTTTTCACTATTCTTACATTTGATGCATTTGGCATTTGAATTGTTTAGTCGGTGCTATAATAAGTGTTTTTCATCAATAAAACTATTGCTAGGTCATAACATTAATTTATTTCAGCACAGTAAAAACCGGGTAAAATTCAACCAATTTGAAAATCTCAAAACAGGCGCGACTCATGACGTAGATATGTTTAAAGCTTGCTAGAGCGCATGCGTTTAACCTCGCACACGCGTAAATGCTGATCTGTCGAACTGCCATCGGCAAATTAAGCCGCTGTTGCCATATGTAGAAAGTTTTATAATCTTAATAATACACTTTCTTCTTAGAACTTTATTTGGATACTTTAAATAAATATAAACATAATACTGGTAAAATAATTCATTCCGCAGCTATTGAATGGAAAACTGGTATATTATAATTACTAATAATTGCTAGTCAATTACCATTACACTGCTACTATAAACTATAATAAATGATTTTTGAGAGTATCGGCAACACTGTCAAGCTGCTGATTTTGTGAATTCTTGATATTTTAAGCCAGCGACTCGGCTATTCCTATCATTCCTTTGTGCATCAATCTTCCGGCGCGATGACGTAGGTATGTTTAAGTCCGTGTTTTTATTCAAGGAGTTTTTTTATTTATTTATTTTCTCAGTTATGGCTGAAAAGTATAGAAAAGTAAAAACACAGAAAATTTTATTTTTTGTGCCTTTATACACTACTACCAAAATCAAAATTTAGTGAAAAGGCCCATTACTGAAAAGATTAAACTTACAGCATACAGGACATTTATCGTGATAATGCACAAGCACCAGGGGTGCCTTGTCTCAACCTGCCTAAACAACATTTAAATACTTTTTTATTTGATAATAAAGCTACCGTGCGAGCATAAACTATTTGCATCAAAAAGGGCCTTGCATTTAAGAACGTAATGCTTAGCCGTAGAGCTTAATACCTGTTGGATGTCAGTAACAACCTGAATTAACAATCAATCAGTTGTTCCGTCATCTTTGACAGTCGTTACAAGTAATTTGATTCATCGCTAATTTTTCCAATTTCTTGAACAATTCACACAATGGGCTTTACGGAACAGCACAAAACATTCATGGTTGAAGCGTATTTTCGAAACGGGGTTAGAGTAAATTGTGAGTGGCAATACAATCTTCTAACGTTGCTTTTATTGCTGGGGATTTTTATCATTGCCTGAAAAGAACCGTGGCTGTGTTTAGGGAAACAGGTTCTATACAACACAAAAAAGGAGCAGGAAGACCATCTGTAAGAACAAAAGAACTTGTTGCAAACGTTCGTGAAATAATGCAAAATACGCCAACAAATTGTATAAGACGCATGTCCCAAGAAGTGGGAAGAACTTATGGAACATGCAGGACTATTCTTAAGAAGCAGCTAAATTTATTTCCTTATAAAGTGCAAGTATTCCAAGAAATATAAGCCGCAGATTTTGAAAGACGCAGGAATAACTCTCAATGGTTTACCCAAAATTTATTGGAAATAAACGATTTATTAGACCTGACATTTTGACTGTGAATTTATGCTTGGAGCATGGCGGTGGCCAATTTCAGCAATTTATGTAATTATTTTTCTTTTTCTTTCTGTATATTCTTACTTTTATAATTTTGTTAACAACAAAAATAAATTTGTATTTGTCTTCTTATTTTATTACTTAGTTTGAATGTCATGTCATAATATGAATTTGACAAAATTTTAACCTAGATTTGGTTAGTTAGAGTCCCCATATCATTGTGATCTAAACCAAGCCTTACGTTTTTTAATCTAAGCCCTCTTTGATGCAAATAATTTTTGCTCGCACGGTAGAAAGACTGATCAGTCCAAACGGTTTCAGCCACTGTTTTCCTCAGACAAGCTGCAACTATCGTTGCAGACATACTTTCTTATGCGTAACATAAATGTACTTTTTTTTTAATAGCAACAAACCACAAAAAAAAATAGTTTAAAAAATTTTCAACTGTCATCGGTATTCTGCAAATAATTTCTGTGGTCAAATTAAGAAAGTTTCACGAGTTAATTTGTTTTTGTTCTTACAACGTCATTTACTTATTTTAAGAAAAGATCAATATAACACTGGAGGAATAATATATTTTTTTTCATTTTTCTGTCCTACATACGTTTTGAACAATTTTTGTTGAATTGCTATTCAGGCATTATCATCCCTAAATTTAAAGTTAAAACAGCACGCTTGCGATGACGATACAATGTTTTGTTATTTATTTGTTTTTTTCAGAGTTGTCGCTAAAAATATCTAAAAATAAAAACACAAAAATTATTTTTTTTTCTTTATAAAAAAATATGTTACCGAGTCTGCTGCATTAAAGATTTGGCAACACTGTTTTAACGTACGGATTGCCCTAATTTTGACACAAAACATAAAAATTCTTGTGTGGTTAAAAATACAGGAAAATTTCATAACCAAGAATTGTACAACCTGGTGTGCCGGTTCAAATAACAAAATTAATGCCAAAGTAATGTTATATGTTAATGTCAAGGGTGTCTCAAAATTAAAATCCACAATAAAGTTATGTGTATATTTCATAACAGTGGGTTTCGAAAAAAGGTGTGCCTAAAATAATAATTAGTACTTTTAGATATGGACATTCAAAACTTTGAACTTTTAAAGAATTGCATCTTAAAAAAACGAGAAAAAGTTGTTAACTCTATGTGTTAGTGGAAGTTACCAACCAACACCTTCTTGATTGAGGATTGTACAAAATTAATTATTCCTAAAACAATATATTTAATTTACCTGTTCCTCTTTGAGTTACTTTTCCACCATCCTTCCCATTGTCATCCTTCCTCTTTTTTCTTTTATTTTCCTCGTCTTTTTCATTATCCTCGCTTCCCTCAAATTCCGAATAATTTCTTTTGCTGGACTCTTCGTTGGCGCTAGTTGAAGGGACCGACAGAGGGTCTGTTGCCTCCATTTCTGAGTCGGCGCCTTCTGTATTTTTTTCGGAAGAAGAATCGGTATCCTGGAAAAAAAAAATCGCTATATAAACACAAAACATTTTCCAGAAAATCTAGTTCTTGGGAAAACTGCAAAAAACCCAAAATTTGTACCTTTGGGATAGTTTCAGCACCAGGATTTTGGGGTATGCCTATATTCATCGGTCATTGTATATTTTACATAGTGAAGCAACAATCAGATTGTCACAAAGAACTTAATTTCTTACTTTGAGATTTTATGCATTTCCTGGAGTTTTTACTTTTTTTTAAAAAAAACTATGAACTTTTCTTTCTTCTTCATTGATAGTTTTCTAAATTTTTAAAAAGTAATGATTTTAAAAGTAAAGTATTTGAATATTTATCTAAAGATGAAATAACATGGAAGTTTAGTCCTCTGCGCTCACCGCATTTCGGAGGTCTATGGGAAGCAAGTGTTAAGAGGGCAACATATTATTTATATCGAATTATTGGCAATGCTTCACTAACTTTTGAAGAGCTATCAACTGTTTTTACACAAATAGAGGCTTGTATGAATTCTCGTCCGCTAAGTCCTTTATCGAATGATCCGAACGATTTATTGCCGCTGACACCAGGACATTTTTTAATTGGGGAACCATTAATCGCTTTACCGGAATCAAGTGTGTGCGATATAAAAGTAAATAGACTAAATCGCTATAAAAAATGAGGCCTTAAGTGTATTCTTTTACTTAATAATAAAGAAATTAAATATGTACAGGATGTTGAATACATTATAGGCGAATTAAATTATTAATAATATTCAAAAACTATAAAAATCCCAATTTTTTGTATTTGGAAAACAAACGGCTAGATTTTCTTTTTATATTTTAATATCTTGTAGTGCCAAGGTATAGAGGGAAAAAATGGGTATGGGTTGATGTAGAGTATATTGCCTGGCATTTCATTTATAAAAAAAAAATGAAAATTCACCTGAAAACGCAATGACGACTTTAATTTCTATTTTATATTATACAGGGTGTTTTGTAATTGAATGTCAATAATTAAGGGGGCGATTTTTGTGCTCATTTTAAAAAGAAAACTTCATATGAACGTATGTCCTAAACGTCTTTATTTTTGATATACAGGGTGGTAAAGTTTTCAAAAATAAATAGTTTTTTAATAATATCTGTAATACCACTTTAGATATTTTAATGAAATTTGGCAGACATGTACTATGTATCAAGATGCATTATTTACCGTACAACAATTTTTTTTTTATTTCCACCAGTGGCGCTCGTACGGAATTTCACCTGCCTATTTTGGCAGACATTAATGTAACGCTACTGATTTCTCGTAAAAATAAATTTATTCCTAAAATCCCCAATCATTTCTAAACAAATTTGATCTCTTGAATTTTTTCAATCCGATGCACGGTTTTCGCTTAAAAAAAATAAAAACCTTTTCTCTGCATGATCATAACAATATCGTTAATATGACAATATCACCATGCACAGAAATAGATTTTATTTCTTAGATCAAGTTTGCTTAGAAATGAATAAGGATCTCAAAAATTATTATTGAAGTAGGCTGTGTCTGTAAAAGTTATTAATTCTGTTGTCAGGGCGGTTGTCATTATTTTGTTTGACAGTTTATCAATATTTAAATTCGGTTTTTCGTGTCTTATTAATTTGGTGTTTAAAATATCCGAGTATTGTTATTTTGAAAGATACTGGTCGGGTTTACTAATGAGGAGTTGGCAGATATGCATTACATACGGTTTGGCTGATGGCAGTTCGCCGGAAGCTAGGCGATTGTATCAAGAGCGGTTCCCTAATAGATTCATACCAGATAGGCGAACATTTGCAAATGTACATAAAAGGTTGACTGAAACAGGTACTTTGATGGCAAATAATCAATTAAAAGGAGCCCATCGGACTGTAAGAACTCCAGAAATTGAAGAAGCAATTTTAAATTCTATTGATGAAAATCCTGAAATAAGTACTAGAAAAATTGGACATAATCTGAATATCTCGCACGTCCTGGTTTGGAAAATTTTGCAGGATTTTTTATTGTACCCGTATCATATTCAGCGGGTCCAAGCGTTACTTCCCCGAGACTTTCCCTTGCGTGTTAATTTTTGTCAGTGGTTTTTGGAGAAAATTGCGCATAATCCCTTGTTTGACCATGAAATAATGTTTACAGATGAAGCTAACTTTTCCAGAAACGCAATCAGAAATTTTCACAATAACCATATTTGGGCCGACGAAAACCCCCACGCAGTTGTAGAATGTAACCAGCAAGAACAGTTTTCGGTAAATGTCTGGGGTGGAATTGTTGGAAATTATTTAATTGGACCTTTTTTCCTGCCAGAAAGGCTAAATGGCCATAATTATCGCCGGTTTCTAGACGAGGATTTGCCCATATTGCTAGAAGAAGTACCAATTTTAATAATAATATTTAGGGATAATTATTGATTGAAAATTTAAAATTTTTAAATATTTTGAAAGTATTATATCGAAGATTGCCAGAAAAGAAGGTTATTTTAAAAGAACCAGTTCTAATTTAAATTTGTTTAAAAAAAAACTGTCTTTAATATTATTATAATATTAACACATTTTCTTTATTTTTCTTCTATTTTATATTGTGCTAGTGAGGAAACATTTGATAAACTACAAATTTTACAAAATAAGGCAATGCGGATTATTTTAAATTGTGACAAATATACAAAAATAAATTTTATGTTAAAAAATTTAGATTGGTTAAATGTAAGAAATTTAATTTTTTATTTAGTATCTTTATACATAAAATTAAAAATAATTTATTGCCTGATTGTTTAAAAAAATGTTGTTTTTTTTAATTATGACCATCACAATTATAAAACAAGAACTAATCAAAATTTTTATGTGGATAAAGTGTCTAAAACATTAGCCTATAAGTCTATTTTTCATAAAGATGTGATAGAATATAATAATTTGGAAATTTCTATAAAATCTCAAATATCATTAAAACTATTTAAAATAGTTATTAAAATTACATTTAATTAAAAAACAAAATTATACGTAATATTTGATACAATTTGCAAAATGTTTAACTTTTCTGTCTGTTATTGTTAAAAGAAGGTTGCGTTTTAAAATTTAAAAATAAATCTATAAAAAATTGTTAAAAAAATGTATTAAAAAATATTTAATTGTAGCTTTATGCTAAATAAACATGTTACTTATTACTACTACTACTACTACTACTACTTCTATAAATGATACATATATTTATTGTCCAATCTGTAACATTTTTTTTTGGATAACACTAACTCTTTAACATTTTAAGATATACAGGGTGATTGAGTTGCAATGATTTACACAAGTAATACAAACTTATAAAAATAGGATTATTAAAAAAGTCGATTCTTTTATCAAACGACAAAAAATTATTGTCAAATTATTAAATATTTTTTTGGTAATTTTTTTTTATCTTAGTTCTTGTACAGGGTGGCCCATTAATAAGGGACGCTATATCTCGGAAACCATTAATCGTACAGCTTTCGGAAAAAAAAAATTATGAGTAAAGCGGTCATGAGAAAATTCTGGAAATTACTTTCAAGCTCCTCATTTCGCCGCAAGGGGGCACAATTGAAAATTAGTTTTTTAAATTTTAAATTTCTCTGAAAATTCCCATATTAAGGTATAACTCAGATTATATCATTGGAAAGCTTAGACAATTCTGCATCATTTTAGTTTAAGGCTCGTTGGCGTACCGACCTTGATAAGAGTGGGGGAAGCTATTGAATGTGTAAACATTAAAATCGCCGTAACTTCTAAACGACTTATCCGATTTTACTAAATTTAAGCTTGTCTGGAAGGGAAAGGTAAGTACCTTTAATCGTCGTATCCAATGGTACACGATAGTTTCTAATAAAATTGCTAGAGGGCGCAATTTGTAATAATAACAGTTTTTTGATTTTATCCCGAAAATTCAAATCATACGGTATACCTATGACACCATAATCGGAAAGTAGATGAAATTTACAAGAAACGATGTGAAAACCGCAGTTCGATATCTTTGTTCGTTTCAGAGTAATTGCCAGAACAATAATTTTTAATACAAATTGCGCCCTCTAGCAATTTTATTAGAAACTATTGTGTACCATTGGATACGACAATTGAAGGTACTTCCAAACAAGCTTAAATTTAGTAAAATCGGATAAGTCGTTCAGAAGTTACAGCGATTTTAATGTTTACACTTTCAATAGCTTCTCCCACTCTTATCAAGTGAAAGTGTAAACATTAAAATCGCTGTAACTTCTAAACAACTTATCCGATTTTACTAAATTTAAGCTTTTTTGGAAGGAAAAGGTAAGTACCTTTAATTGTCATATCCAATGGTATACAATAGTTTCTAATAAAATTGCTAGAGGGCGCAATTTGAATTAAAAGTTATTGTTTTGGCAATAATTCAGAAACGAACAACAATATCGAACTGCGGTCTTTACATTTTTTCTTACAAATTTAATCTACTTTCCGAATATGATGTCATAGTTATACCGTATGATTTGAATTTTCTGGATAAAATCAAAAAAACTGTTATTATTACAAATTGCGCCCTCTAGCAATTTTATTAAACACTATCGTGTACTGCTGGATACGACGATTGAAGGTACTTACCTTTCCCTTCCAAACAAGCTTAAATTTAGTAAAATCGGATAAGTCGTTTAGAAGTTACAGCGATTTTAATGTTTACACATTCAATAGCTTCCCCCACTCTTATCAAGGTCGGTACGCCAACAAGCCCTAAACCAAAATGATGCAGAATTGTCTAAGCTTTCCAATGATATAATCAGAGTTATACCTTAATATGGGAATTTTCGGAGAAATTTAAAATTTAAAAAACTAATTTTCAATTGTGCCCCCTTGCGGCGAAATGAGGAACTTAAAAGTAATTTCCAGAATTTTCTCATAACCGCTTTACTAATCAATTTTTTTCCCCGAAAGCTGTACGAATAATGGTTTCCGAGATAAAGCCGGCCTCCCTTATTAATGGGCCACCCTGTACAAGACGTGTCCAGACTATCTTTATATAAGTATTGTTTTAAAGTTAAAGGAAAATATAGCTTTTTTTGTTTTAACTTTATAAATATATTTTATCGTAGCAAAACGCACGTCTCCCGACTACAAGTTGATTTTCGTCGCAACAGGCACGATGGTTTTTCCCGACGCCGCGACCGTCGTTTCCCGTAAGGAAAGGGTTGACACTATTAACAATAATATAATAAATATGTAATGACAATAACACTATACCTTAACAGATTTAAATTCATAAACGTCCTCTACAGCGGAACTTGATTTATTGTCCATAGCTTCACCGGACGACGACGCCGACGTCGAGCTGCCGCTCTTTTGTTTTTCTGTCGATGAGCCAGCTGTAAGTTTCTTATCATCCCTAGAACGCAAGGGTACTCTGGTCGATGACGAACCCGCTGACTCTACAAAATTTATAACATATTATACTAAAATACTTCAGAAATTTCAGTCAGAACAAAACTATAACTCATACTTTGATTTGGTTTAAAATACAAATACAGGTTATTTGAAAGAAAAGGAAAGTAGAGAACGCCAAGTAGCACGTCAAATACCTAATATTTTCTGCATAACTGTATTATATATTTTCACAAATATCATAACTTGAATAGGTATATTATGCACCTGTAACTATTTTAACCATTTTCCAACTTTACCAATATAAATTAAATACGAAATGGCACATTATTTTCTATTTTTATTATCACACAACCGAATACCAGGGTCAAGGGGCCGGTACTAACGGGTACCGGTAAGATTGGTAGGGAGACCTAATTATCAGTACGTACGATAAAAATTCATTGTTCACGGTTAATTGCATCGTCTAAACAAAACGCCGTGTTAGTTCATTATTTATTAGCAAGTTTATTTTTCACCTACCGTAAAATGGGGAAACAGCAACACTTCTTGACATACATAGTTTAGGTGCGTAACAAACTTACCAATAAGAAATTGGAAACAAATGATTATGGAATGTGTGGATCTGCGTAACGTATTTTATACAGGGTGCCCGGAAAAAGGAGGTCAATCCGTTAACCATATACTCCTGGAGCAAAAATAATATGATTTTTATAATGTCACTTTTCATTTTGGACCTTTTATCTTGTAGGTGAGTTAAGTACTCGCTGACTCCCCTATTTTTTAGTAGGTGCGCCAGCGACTACAGTTTTACAACATTTTTTCTGGTAATCATTTGTTTTTGATTTTTTTACTTTTATAGAATTTAGATAAAATGATGCGTTTTAAAGATAATTTGAAAAGTATGGGTCCTTAACTGATGCAAACGCGGCTTACGGTAATCTCACAATTTTGAAATGGTAAATCAAGTCAGCCGTTGTGGCATTACCATAGGGTTGCCAACCGTCCTTTATTTGAAAGGACAGTCCTTTATTTTAAAATGATGTCCTTTGTCCTTTTGAAAGGTGTGAAAGGACTGCAAGTGTCCTTTAAAATCCGAAAATAAATAAATGCATTTAAGAAACAACAAATAAACTAAAAAATAAATAGACCCAACCCGTACACAATCCATCACATACATAAGCTAAGACTATAATTTTAAAAGAGTTTTGTCTTGTCTGTTTCCTTCTGCCAAACCCATCCCCAGACGCGCTTCGCCGTTATTACGGCTCATCAGTGAGGCTCAGTTTGGCAGAAGGGAACAGGGCTCAAAGACAAATCACTTGTCAGGATCGATTATCGACGGGAATTATAGAACCCGGTGCGATATCTTGCGTCCCAGTAAGACTATAATGTTGTATAGAAAATGTAAAATTGGCAACATCCGAAAAATGTCGGTAAATCCCCGAACTTAGCATTTCCTGAGAGTTTTTAGTGTTGTGAATTTAAAGTGGAGTGACGAACGGAATAGGTGTGGGATTGATTTAATAAAGAATGAATTAAATATATATTTTTTTAATATAAACGATAACTGTTCGAAATTTTATGAATCAGTTAAAAGCAATGGGGCTCTACTTCGCCATGCCAAAAAACAAAACAAATACCACTTTAAAAAAGTAACTGAGAATTAATGTGCACAAATTTTGATCATGTTTTTTGTTTCAGTCAAGGATTTTTTAGCTCGGTTCTTAACGTTTTAGTTATTATTACCTACTAGGTTAGTAATTTGTTAGTTTTTATTGTAGTTTCTGCGTTATTTTTTCTAGCCCCTAATTTAATAACCCAAAAATGTTATTCGAGAGCACAAAATGGAGGTTTTTAGGATAAGGCTGCCAAGTTTTAAAATGACAAATGCGGGACAGCAGGACAATATTCGCTTTTTACCGTTACATGTAAACTTGTATAGGGTTATAGGGTTGTCTACCCTTTGGGCCATCAAATTATTCTTTAATTTAATTAAAAAGAACAACAAAAGTAACATTTATTTAAAGAAAATGAATTTAAATACAAAAAAAATGTAAACAAGGTATTAAACAAATACTTATTATATTTATTTTTAAAATCATATTTTTCAACTCCATGAAATTTGGGTTGGGCGAGATCCATCAATATTTTTAATGTCGATAACTGCTGCATATGATGCTTTGCAAAATAATATGTTCATTCCGTTACTTGCGGGACAGATTTAACAAATGCGGGACGATTTTAGGTAAAATTTTAGAGGCGGGATAATTCTTAAGAATACGGGACTGTCCCGCTAAATGCGGGACGGTTGGCAGCCTTATTTTAGGAGTGGTACAGTCCGTACAGTGGCACCCAAAAATATTTCCGAATGTGTCCTTTATTCCAATATCCAAAAGTTGGCAACCCTACATTACCATGGATGTAAGATATAATTAAGTAATACTTTGCAATAAGTGACAAAACCAAAAACAAAGAATTAGCCAAAAATAATGCAAAGACAGTGGCGTACGGATAAAAACCTGCTGTACTAAACCAGTTAAATGAAATTATTTTATTGCCCTACTAAGAACTTACTCTTGCTAATATTCTTCACATAACAGTAAAACTCCACTGTAATCACTCGTTCTTAAAACAATAATCTACTTATTAAATAAATTTCATACATCATAACTAGGGAATCCATTCTCGTAAATGCTGGGTGATTTCGCGGGATTGACATTGCGGGATTCGATATATTAATAAAAAGTTGTTTTATGCAATTAAAAACAGAGGAGAGTAGCAGGAAAATATTTATTGCATATAGGTACAATACAATAGTACCTACGACTAGTTTAACGGTTAGGTACATGTTACATTGATTTTGGAAGTATTTTCGGAGAAATAACATGTTTAATGTTTCATCTTTTAGATTTGATCTTATTTTATTGCACATGTATCCTGCGGCTGAAAACGCACGTTCAGCTTAGACACTTGTCGGCGGAATAAAATTTACACAGTTATAAGCAGTTTGCAAGTACATTCCTCTATTTCCTCCGCATTCAAAAAGTGTATGTTTTAGTAACTGGTCAAGTGATGCTCGGGCGGGCACAGACACATTTCTGGCCCTCTGATTCAAATAGTTGGCGCATATCGATCGATGTGATAAACTTTCCAAAGGGTATACCATCTTTAGCTACCATTCGAGAAACTCCTCCATCGAACCTTTTCTCTCAGATGAAAAAAAATCTGTGATTTTCATTTTCTTAGGTAGCACAGAACTGAGCGCTTAGCAATAGAACTAAACGAACTACCCGAGCTGCTGGTACTAGCTTTCATTTCCTATGTTATTTTATCAATATCAACTTATTACTGCTGCTGCTCTGGACTTTCAAGTTAATATTATGCCTTGTTTGTAAGTGGGTGTGAAGACCTTTGGTGGACCGAGCAGAGGTTTTGATAATGCTAGGGCATAACTTATATTTAGCTGTAAGACCATCTTCAGACTTTAAAAAATAATTCCCAACTAAACTTGAACCTTTATTCTCTTTGTAAACTACACTGACAATCATTTTTGTGATTGCTGTTTAAATTCCATGTATTATATTCAACCACTTGATAAATGTCACTATATACTAGTCGAATAACGCTCTTACTTTCGCACGTACGGACGTACACAAGAAAACTGTTCTGTTTAACGTATTTTCAATAGCCCAGTAGGGCGGGGAATCCTCGACGCGTCGACCAGAAATACGGCAGTTCATTGTTTGCTATTCCGCTAATCCCGCGAATCCACGGGATCGATGAGCTCAATCCCGCAGGTTTGCGGGATTAAAGTTTGGGTGCGGGATTGGATTCCCTAATCATAACAAGATAGTAAATATTCAAAACAAATTATTTTCATAAAATTATGAATATGTTAGTAACAAAAACCAACAAAATTTAAAAAAAAATAGTCTAAAGAAATTGCTCCATATCACCTCTATTTTTTTTAATACATATGCGAGTGAGTTCTCTTTATTAAAGAAATCTTAACCTTTGCAAATATATATAGTTTTAACCTGAACTGCTTTCCAGCTTGAATGATTCTTTATATTAAATGATTCTCGCTCAAAATCGGAACCATATACGCAAAATCTTAGATACACCCCAAGATTGAATAGTCCAAGGGAGTAAGGTCTGGGAAACGGGGTGGCCATTTAACAACAGCATCTTGGCCCCGACAAACCAGCGATTAGGAAAGATTCGATTCCTAACTTTTGTAGCCAAATGCCCGTCTTGTTGAAACTAAATATGTTGTCTTACCACTAGAGGCTAATCATCAAGTAAATCGGGCAGTGTGTTTGAAGAAATAGTAAAAAATGAAAGACCAGTCAAAATTCCTAATAAAATTACTGTTATGCTAAGAAGATTAACGATAGTAAGTTTTTTGACGGCAATAAAATAAGTTTATTAACTGGTTTAGTACTACAGGTTTTTATCTGTAAGCCACTGTCCTTACATTCTTTTTGGCTAGTCCTTTCCTTTCGGTATTGTCACCTATTGCAAAGTTTTACTTAATTATATCTTGTATCCATGGTTAACGTCCTTATTTTGAATATTTGACAATTGTTTTATATTTATTTTTTTCAAAAGATGTAACTCTTTATGGTGAAGCGATGTAGTAAATTTGAAATTTATATCCTATTAAATACTCGAATTATTTTAAAAAATCAGTTTTTATTAATTGTAAAATGTGCCCTGTATATCGAACATGAGAGTCAAAAATGAAAAATGGTATCATAAAAGTCATATTAATTTTGCTCAAGCAATATATATGGTTAACGGATTGACCTCTTTTTCACTGTATATTACATACAGTGTGACCAGTGAAGTAAGCATCATATGGGATTTTTTTAAATTAATATCTTTATTATTATTTGAAATTTGACTTTGGCATCAAGTTCTGCTTCGATCGAGATGAAAATTAAGCAAAAAAATAGTAGTCATGTGATTCGCATTATCTGTCAAATTTTAATTTTTTCCAAAAAACAATTCAAAAGTATCGAAAAAATTTATTAGAAAAAGTTTTTTTTAATGCAGTTTTTAGCCTACATGCAAAATTTCAGCTGCATAGGAATAGCATAGATGGAAACAACAAACTGAGCGTTGTTTAGTAACGTGAAATAATAAGCTTTTTGCACTTGTGTGTCTAATTTCGTTATAATTCATTATTTGTGTTTCAAGCTCAAATTGTAACTTTACTGGGCTGGACCATCCGCCGCGCCGCAAAGTCTAAATTTGGCCACGTCAGACTTCTTGTTATTCAGAAATCGGTAAATGCACCTTTTTTATGATGAAATAATATCTTTGCAGCACAAGTGGTGTAAGTGTATTAAAATGAAGGTAGATCATGACAAAAAATCGATCCATCTGTTGGATTGTTAGAAAGAAAACTTTGCTAGTGTCCCTTACTGGCGAGCGGTGCGCGATGGACGTACAGCAGTGAAAAACGTTTTAAAGTAATGTGTTTCATACAAGGTGATTCACGTAGTACGTTCGTTAGAAAATTTTTAAATTCGCGAAATATCATCGATATAAAATTTGATAGCCGGCCATAATCGACTGCTGCAAGTCCACATAGTACAAGTGCTAATAATTTTCCATAATAATAAAGGGTGTCCCAATAGGAACGCACATTTTGAATGGCGCGACATTTTTATTTTATTCGCAGTAGGCCAACAAACAAATGATAAAAGTAATGTAAATAGTTTGCGATTAGTAGCCATGGAACGATATACGGTCGAACAACGAGTTATTATTGTTAAAACACACTACAAATATGGAGAATGTTTTGCGGAAACAGTTCGAAAATTGCGTGGCATTTTTGGTCGGCAGAATGCGCCAAATCACACGACCGTTCAAAGACAACTTAACAAATTTGAGCAAAGTGGTTCTGGCGTGGACGTACTAGTCGCTCTGTTGAAAACATTGCCGCAGTGCGTGAAAGTGTAGGCGAGAATCCGGGAACATCTATACGTCATCGTTCACAGCTGTTGCACATTCCAATGAGCACTACCTATCGAATTCTCACAAAATATCTTCATTTCCATGCTCATAAGATTTAATTGACGCAAGAATTGAAGCCACTGGACCATGCATGTGACACGCCGTACATTTTCTTCTTGGGTATTGCAAAAAACACAAATGAATGTCGATTTTTCGAAGAATATTCTGTTCACCAATGCGGCACACTCTCATCTTAACGGCTTTTTTAAAAAACAAAATTGCCGGATTTAGGGTGAAGAAAATCCTAGAGTTATTCACGAGAAGAAAATGCATCCATTAAGAGTCACTGTTTGGTGTGGAATTTGTGCAGATGGAGTGATTGGATCATACTTCTTCGAGGACGCGGCAGAGAATGCAGTTGCTGTGAACAGCGAACGCTATCGTAACATGCTCACTGAGTTTTTATGGCCTCAATTGAATGGTATGGATACGGAAGCTATGTGTTATCATTATCAATGGGATGGTGCGACATGTCACACTAAACGCGAAGCAATTCAGTTGTTGCAAGAAAAGTATCCCGGTCGTGTCATCTCACCACATAATGGAGATCAGAACTGGCCCGCAAGATCGCGCGATTTAACGCCTTGCGATTTCTTTCTTTGAGGTTTTTTAAAATTACGCGAATACGCTAATAAGCCAACAACAGTACCACAGTTGAAGAACGAAATTGAACGCGTTATTAGCGAAATTGGGCCGGAATTGTGTGAAAAACTAATTGAACATTTCTCGAAAAGGATAAGAGTATGTCATTAAAGTCGGGGCGGCCATTTGTCAGATATTATTTTCCACGTTTAATTGCAGTGCATTAACTTTCTATTAAAATAGAAATAACACTTACTTTCAAATAAATTATGACTTTCATTTCACAATTAAAATGTGCGTGCTCATTGGGACACCCTTTATAAGAATCTATTGCAAAATTCAACGCTTGTACAAAATTAAACAATTCCTCCCAACAACCAACTGGTGCGACTAGTACTGCAGTTGTTAATCACCCTATTTTACGGTATCTAGTACTTCTTATCGTTGTGAATGAAGCAATATTTTGCCTTGTTATCGGAAGTAACATAACAAGGCCTTGATTTCTTATCGGAATTCCTTGTAGTGTCGCTGGTTGAGTCAATTAAAAATTATTATATGCATTTATTTATAAAAAAAAAATAAACCCGAATGAAATTTTAAAAATCTACTAGTAAATAGGGCTGAAATAAATTGTCGCTTAATTCAAGTTGTTAGAGGTGCAAGTAGCGTTTACCACCAATAAAATTAGTTATACATTTCGACTGTTTTCAGGACAATGTTCGCTTCATCGCAATTCGTTAAAAAAAAAACAATTTTCAATAAGAAAAAGTTAATGAGTTGTTATGACCTCCTTCTTTTCATATCTCTCGTGCTGATAGAAAAGGATAAAGTGATGTAAATTAAAAAAAAAAAAAGTCCGAATGAACGTAGTAGCCGGTCATGGTAGCTGACGCGTTACAATCCAAAAAAAAATTAGACACGTATTAAGAGTCAGTTAAATGAAAATAAATTAAAAGTTTTCCGATATTTATTTATTTTTAATATTTGGAATCTTGAGTTTCGGTTAATCCATAGCTAGCGTTAACTGAAAATGATGGTAATTAATAATACCTAACATAAGATTAAGCCAGATATTTTACTTACACACTTACACTTATAAAATCTGAAAAGTCCTCGTCGTCTGAGAATGGAGCAATTATCATTGGCGCTACTTCGACATCTAGTACTTGTTCTTGATCCCACCAATCCCTTATTAATATTTCTGTATGTTCCACCGATTTCTTCCAGTACTCTTGTGTAATATGATCTAACGAATCTTGCCAAACTATTTGTACTTGGTCGGATTTAAGACCATCACCTACATGTTTTTCATAATAAGACTTTGCACCAGCCCATATTAATTCTATTGCGTTAAACTGGCAATGATATGGCGGCAGTCGTAGAACCTCATGACCATATTCACGCAGTATTTCATCTACCGCGTATATTTTGGGTTTTTTAAGAGACTTTGCTATTGATAGGAGTTCCGATTTAAGCATATTTGGTAAAGGATTTTGGTTGTGTTTTTCCAGCCACTCATAAATATCACTTTTCCCCCAAGATGAAGTAGGCTGTTTACTTAAAATTCTTCAATGATATGATGCATTATCTAATACAATTAAAGACGGAGCATCCAAATTTGGTATCAATTGAACTTTTAACCATTTTTCAAACATTTCGCAATTCATATTATCATGATAGTCAGCACTTTTTGATGTTGAAAAAAAAATTAAACTCGCACCTGCAACATATCCTGTTGCAGAACCGGCATGCAAAATAATAAAACGCTTTCCCGTACCGCACCCCTTTTTCCTTTTAACACTTTTTACAGACTCATCTTGCCAAGATTTTGAACCACTTCCATTCGAAAATATCCACGTTTCGTCTAAAAATACCACTTTTCTAAATTTTGATTTGTAATTGTTCGTATATTTTTTTAAAAACTGAACACGCTGACTCACTATCTGTGGCTGCTCACATAAAAATCTTCGGTTACAGTCTTTTTTATAGCGAAAACCTAAATTTTTTATTAATTTTGATAACGCTTCAACTCCAATTTCCAAAACACCCAGAATTTTTAATGTTTTTTGTAAAACTGGAAGAGTTACATTGGTTTTTGATTTGTATAAATCGTAAATCACATTTCGAACTCCCATTTTAATATTTTCGCTTAAATCCCCAGTCTTTGGCTTTCTTCGTTTACACTTTTTAGTATTCTTGGGTATTATGTTATGTTTTGTTTCATGCACAATTTTCTGCACAGTCCTTAAACTAATTCCCAGTGCTTTGGCTACTGTTTCCTGAATATTGGTTGGCGAATTTCCACTTTTTCTTTCATTTTCGAAATAGTTTATCAGATTAAGTACCATTTTTTTTTGATTGGGGATGCAAAAACCCAGAAAAATGTTTCATTTTGTCACAAACTGTCAAAGTCACAAAACTGGCATATTTAAAATAAAACGTAGCTGGTGCTATCATAAGCTTTTTTAGAATCGCTGGAAAGTAAATACATATCCTTTTTTTTTCATGTCAAAATGGAATAAGTCTGTCTCATTTATCTTACGTATTTTATTTAGAGGGTAAAATTAAACGCAAGTAAAGAAAACAAAAACTGAGAGTATGTCTTTCTTGAATCGTATGACCCGCACGATAAGACCAGATCCGACTATAGCCCAAAAATAAGTAAAATTTAAGGATAACGGCAACTCTCAATTTCCCTTAAAACCTGTTTTTCTGTATAAAACCTGGATATACAGTAAAGAAGCTTTTAGGTGAAGTTGGCAAGATGATACTCTTCATACAGTTAAAAAAAAATCGTCAGAGAATCTACGGTATATTATTCTACATGCTGGTTCAGAAACTGAAGTTTGAAATTAAAGCCTGGCCTGAAATCTGGTGATTATCACGATTCGATGAATAGTGAAAACATTGAGAAATGGGTTGAAGAAAAATTGTTGCTAAACTTGGAAAAACCGTTGCTTCTTATAATGGATAACGCCACCTATCATTCTGGGCTAACTAAAAAACTTCCAAATGGAAGTTGATCAAAAAGATATTACTTATTGCATGGTTAGAACAATGACAAATTCTGGTTTCAATATTTGCAATGAAGGATCAGATCTGGATAATAGTGAATCAGCACATCCCACCTAAACGTTACAAGTAATCTGGAAACAGCTATTTATTTTACTTTTTAATTATTTTAATGGGTTGGATGAACTAGCATTGCAACACGAACATCGAGTTTTAAGTCTTTGTCCATATCATTGCCACTTTATCCTATTGAAACGGTTTGGTCGGAATGTAAGAGCTATTATGATGCAAAAATAAGTTCTATGCATCCTGTAACAAATGACGTGGTTTTGGGTCTCTGGAATAAAACCAAACTGACTGAATTAATTTACGACGTACCGCAAATTATTGGAAGCCAATTTCTTGAATAAACTATGGGTGCGCAAGCACCCATACTGAATATATTATGCCATGTAAATTAATATAATTTCCGTCAAGGTAAGGATGAAAAAATCACAACAAAAGCTATTATTTAAAACCGCACATATAGTTGTTTTATCCGCACCACCCACAATGACAATAATATCTAATAATTTAATAATTGTTGTTGTTATGACTGTCCCTGTCATATTTATTTGCGATACACCCCTATTAAATCGGAAACGCAACATTTTGCAACTCTCTAATCTCATGGACCCGCGCGTTGCTGTACGATCAGCGAGTCGGGTGGTGGTGGCTATTTAATTGGCGAAGATATGGTGTTCTGTTTCGTGCACTTGGATTTCGGGGAATCCCAGACTCAGTTCATTTAGTTGTCTATGCTACGTATTGTATGTATGGAGCTTATAAAGCCCGTATTTAAACTCATTTAACTAAAATCTAAGTGTTAAGTTATCAATAGTGTCAGTCATGTGTTCGATTTTTTGCTAGTTTTATTAATGATAAGGTAAGCGTGTCTGGAGTACCAAATATAACATATCTGAAGTTATTAAATTGGTAAAAATCGTTTTAACTATTCCAGTATCGACATGCACCGCCGAAAGATCATTTTCAGCATTACGGAGAGTAAAAACTTATTTAAGAAGTAGGTACTATGATCCAGCAAAGACTGAATGATCAAATGGTAGTGCACGTAAACCGAGAAATAGCAAATTATTTGGATCTTGAAGAAGTCGCTGATATACCTATTTATAAATCGAGCTGTAGTTCGCCAAAATCCGTTTGCATTGCATTGAAAAACAGTTGATTTCAATAACACCATTTTAAAAAAGTTTAATGTTGATATTACACAATACCTACCTAGTATAGTAGTAGTAGTAATTGAGGGGAGGTTCCGAAAACCTGGCGAATAGACCAACAGCGATCCTTTTCGCCTACCCCAGAGTCTTCCCCCAATCACACTAACCACCTTGGCCCCCAAGTATGTCGCTCCAGGCAAGGCCCGTGATTTCTTCCTTTCGGAGAGCCGCCGATCCAAGGACCTAGTGCCTGAGTCTTTCCAGGGCCTCACAGGTGCCCAGAAAATGCAGCGGGGTCTCTTCCTCCTCTAGGTATCCGGCACAAATTGGGTCGTCTTCGACACCAATCAGTGCTAGGTGCTTCCTCAGCTTGCAGTGTCCTGTCAGTATCCCAATCAAGGGATTTAGGACACATCGTCTTCTGTTTAAAATCCAATCTAGCTTAGCCTTGCTCGGCCAAGCTATAAAATCCTTAGCTTGTCTGCACTCCTGGATCGTCCGCCATTGCTCCTTAGAGCGGCGTTCAGCCCACTCGTTTAGTGCAGATCCTACCTGCTTTTTAGTTATTCCTATAGCCGGCTCTGGTCCTAGGAATGGGGTCTCAGCTCCACGCCTGACGAGATTATCCGCCATCTCGTTACCCTGAACCCCTTGATGTCCGGGGACCCAGACTAAGTTTACCTCTTTCCTCCTCGAGAGTCTCTCCAAGGCATCGACGCATTCGCTGACGAGGTTGGTTGTGACTCTTGGTTTACATATGGCTTTTAGGGCAGCTTGGCTGTCGGAGCATACATATACCGCACGCTCCTCACAGTCTCTGACCTCCGCCATACTGGCCGTCATTAAGATAGCAAACACCTCTGCTTGGAAGACTGTTGCGAGCCGTCCTAATGGATAGCTCTCTCGGGTGTCAGTCTTTTCAATGAATACTCCGGCTCCTGAGGATTCCGTTCCGGCCATGCGTGACCCATCGGTGTAGCACAACAGGGCATCCTCTGGGAATAAAACCTCTTTTCTCTCCCATTGCTCCTTGGTGGGGATCGTGAGGGAGTACTTCCTGTTCAGCCTTAACGGGTCCTCTGTCCGGGTCGCTGCGAGATTCAGTATCGGAACCTCAGCTTCCGCTAGTGGGGCTATCCTCGTGTGTCCTACGTCTCCAATACCTTTCCAACAGTCAGTACTTCTCATTCTCATATAGGCCGCCATTGCCTCCCTCTGTATCTAGAGTGGGAGCCCAGGCAGCCCAAGTAGAGCATCGAGTGCGGCTGTGGGGGTCGTCCTCATGGCTCCGGTTATACCGAGGCCAGCCAATCTCTGCACTTTAGAAAATCTTGCTCTAGCAGTGGTTTTTTCTACCGCGGGCCACCAGACTATCGAGCCATACGTTACTATCGGTCTTATGACCGCTGTGAAGAGCCAGTGCATAATGCGGGGGTTGAGACCCCAACTGGCTCCCACCGCTCGTTTAAGCTGAAAGAAGGTCGCCGTAGACTTTTTCACTACGTGGTCCACGTGCGCCGTCCATGTCAGCTTATTATCTAAAATAATTCCTAAGTATTTGACCTTCTGCACCAAGTCTAGTGATTTTCCATAAAGCTGTGGCGCTCTGTACCTAGTATAGGTACTACAGTATATTTGTGTTTTGTGTTGGAAATAAATACTTTAATAAATCCTAATGTGTTTCATTTTTAACTTTTTGATAAAATTTATTTAGCAAGTATTTAAATCTCGTTTTATTTGTGCAAAATTTCTTTATTTCTACGTTGTTCGGGTCGAGCTATCGAAACGTAGAATCAAATTAAGTTTTAATAGTCCAAAGCACCTGAATTTTTTTTACCTGCGCCGCATCTTTTAAGAACGAAATAAAAATGGACATGCTCCAGCACCCATGAACATTTTTAAAAGTCGGCGCCGGCGCCTATGAAAAGTGTAATGTAATTATAGTTATTAATGATACTAGTTCGATATGAACACTATAATGAAACGTGTGCAACGTTAAACCACGAGGCGTTAGCCGAGTGGTTTAATTGCACAAGTTTCATTAACAAAGTTCACATCGAACGGGTACCATTCAAAATTTAATCTACAGTGCAAATAGATTTTATTCGTCTAAATTTCATTGATATCAGATAACGTTTTCGTAATTTTTAAAATTTTCAGGTGTCCATATTAGTCGACATCATGGTAACCGCATTTTTGATTGTTTCAATTTTTCGATTTTGACAACGTCATTATTGCCGTCTAATTTTCTATTGTATGCAAAGTGTTGGCCAAAAATAATTTAGATATGGGAGATTCTGAATCCGAAAGTGTCCCTTCGGATGTCGAAGATATCGCGCAAAGAGTAATAGATTCCCTACTTCACGAAAAGTCAAGGCAGGTGTACGAACAGACCTATCTAAACATCTAAATGATAATGCTAATAATGACACTGTCGTAGATTAACAGCTTTTATTTATTCCGTTGCTGTTCCTTCCTATGTCGATAGCAATCTACAATAATAATTATTCTTGTATTTTCTAAAGCGATTCTTTATATAAGTATGGATTACATTTGACTCACAGTGTATTTCTTAAATAGCTTTTTGAAGAGTATATTATTGGCTGCATTCCAATCTTGTTGTTGCAGAAAAACGACAAATCATTGGGCGTAATGGAACGGTCATAAAACTTCATAGAAATATTGCCAACAAATAACAATAATAAAATTATTGTTTTGAAGTGATCGTATCGTGTTACGTACGTATTTTTTATGGTATATAAACCATCCCTTAAAGGTAAAATCACAAATTTCTTGTTATATGTATATTATATAAATATCTATCCATGTCAAATGCTATTTATATTTAATTTTTGGTCTAAAAAGAGAAGAGGACTTTAAGTATAAAAAAATAGAGTTTAATTTCTAAATAAGGGAGGCACTCTCATGGTACAGAGAGAAACCTGTACACCTGCGTGTCGTACCTCTCAACTAGGACTGCACCAGGTTCTCAATAATACCCTGGTTATTAAAAATAAATGCATTTTAAGTATGCAGTGTGTCCACGGAAAGAGTTTTGAAGAGGAAAACCTTTTTATTAGTAGGTATAGAAGAAAGTCATTCTTTAGAAAAACGTAGATATGCTAGTGCTGAAACGACAATTTCGAATATCAGATTTGCGATTACTATATACAGGGGTCGTCAAAAACAACATTTTTACTTTTTAGGATTTTTTTTCAACTCTAATTTTTAACTCCTTGATTTATTAAATGAATTTTGCTAGTGTTGAAACTACAATTTCAAATATCACATTTGCGATTACTATGCAGGGCTCGTCAGAAACATTTTGTTTTTTGGATTTCGTTTAAAATAAATTTACGTAAAAACAAACAACTATTGTTGCTATCTTACTTCGAATATGATTTTATATCTGGCCGAGTAACAATTTTGTTGTAAGAAAACAATTTTTTATTTGCCTACTTTGAAGTATTTTTATTATTACATGTCATATTTCTTTAATTCATTCAATCGTATATTATAAAACTTTAATTTAAACGTGGTACCATCGAGTTAGCGCATAGTTCAACTCGACATCTGAATTCCCGATAACAGTTCCTAACTTGCTGTTTTGGGATATTTGCAATAACTACTCTTATTCTTTATTTCAAGAGATCTAAATTATTATTGAAATTGGTTTTATACATATGTGGCTTTAGATATCCCTATAAATGAAAGTCGAAATTGTGAGATCGGGACTCCTACCTGCCAGCTGATTTGGACCATAGGTGCCTTCCAATCCATTTGTTCCCAAAGTGATGATTTAGCCAACCATCAAAAGGAATTAAAAAAAAATTCAAAAAACAAAAACTGTTGTTACTGACGAACCCTGTATAGTAATTGCAAATCTGATATTCGAAATTGTAGTTTCAGCACAAGCAGACGCTTTCATAAAAAATGACTTTTTCTTCTATACCTACTAATAAAAAAGTTTCTCCTCTTCCAAACTCTATCCGTGGACACACTGTATATCAAAAAAACTTAAAAGGTCTAGACTTACAAGTTTGCACAGCTGCTGTTAAATATTTACCATTTAAAATTTGACATGCTCGATGCTCCAATCAAAAATGTTGTCTGAAGGAATTTTCACACTTGCTGTAAAAACTTATTTTCCGATACAATAAAAGTGATCAAAAATTTTCTTTAAATTACTTCCTGTTGTATCGATAATTTATTTAAAAAATAACTCAGTATGGAATGAAGTATTTCTGAAAAGCCAATGGGGACGAGAGCAAAAAACTTAGTAAACTTTGCAACTTTACAATGAAAACTGCAATATAGCCAGTATTTATAGGTACATGTATAATATGTTGCTATTTAAAATATTTTGCATATTATTACACCTAAACTTTGGATCCAATTTTGAGTAAAATATTTTCTGTTTTAATTAAATTAGCATAATGAAATAGTATATTAACGTACACGTTTTATAAAGCATCATTTTATGGCACGCGTCCATGTTAAAAAAAACAACACGGGACAAGTGCTTAAAACTGCTTTATATAATACGTACGTTATACTATTTTTTGTAATTTGTAGTTTTTTCAATAAAAAACACATATTTAAAAAGAAAATAAATTCTTCAAATTTTGTAAATTTTTATGTCTAAATTTTATGTTGGTAATACTATTTTTTATCATAGTAGCCTCTGGACAACAAAAATTATTTTACGAACTGTCATTTTTTGATTTATTGACCCATTTTCACCACGAGATTCTAAAGTTATTTTAGCGATATGAGATTTGAAATTGGACGGAATACGTTGTGTGATCCTTGTACATTCGGTACATATACAGAGCGTTCGGAAATTCGGGCGATTTTGCTACTTTTTTTCGAATTTCAAAAGACGTGATTTTAGGACACGGCATTGCAATTTAGTATAGGGAAGATGGAAAATTCAAATAAAGTTGAAGTTAAAATCGACATTGGAAGGTTAGTAGATTGAATTTTGGATAGGATTTGGCATAAAATGATAGCTTGAAGCATCTACAAAAGATTGATTTATAGATTTATGCAACCAACATACATGACTGTTATCCACACAGAATAAAAAAGTAGGTAATCAAGCTATTTTTCCTCTGCGAAAAATGGGTTTTCTCGTAAATCACAAAGGCCGCGCAAGTCAATGAAATAAAAAATTTATATGTTACCAACATAAAATAAAGAAAAAACGCGTATCGAAATAGCTTTATTACGATACGCAAATGCGTATCGTAATAGATTTGTTATGATACAAAATTAGAAAATAGTATATTAACGTACACGTTTCATAAAGCATCATTTTATAGCACGCGTCCATGTTAAAAAACGAGCCGCTTGCGGCGAGTTTTATAACGGGACAAGTGCTTAAAACTGCTTTATATAACACGTACGTTATACTATTTTTTGTAATTTGTAGTTTTTTCAATAAAAAAAACATATTTAAAAAGAAAATAAATTCTTCAAATTTTGTAAATTTTTATGTCTAAATTTTATGTTGGTAATACTATTTTTTATCATAGTAGCCTCTGGACAACAAAAATTATTTTGCGAACTGTAATTTTTTGATTTATGGACCCATTTTCACCACGAGATTCTAAAGTTATTTTAGCGATATAAGATTTGAAATTGGACAGAATACGTTGTGTGATCCTTGCACATTCGGTACATATACAGAGCGTTCGGAAATTCGGGCGATTTTGCTACTTTTTTTCGAATTTCAAAAGACGTGATTTTACGTCACGGCTTGCAATTTAGTATAGGGAAGATGGAAAATTCAAATAAAGTTAAAGTTAAAATCGACATTGGAAGGTTAGTAGATGGAATTTTGGATAGGATTTGGCAGAAAATAATAGCTTGAAGCATCTACAAAAGATTAATTTATAGATTTATGCAACCAACATACATGACTGTTATCCACACAGAATAAAAAAGTAGGTTATTAAGCTATTTTTCCTCTGCGAAAAATGGGTTTTCTCGTAAATCACAAAGGCCGCGCAAGTCAATGAAATAAAACATTTAAATGTTACCAACATCAAATAAAGAAAAAACGCGTATCGAAATAGCTTTATTACGATACGCAAATGCGTATCGTAATAGATTTGTTATGATACAAAATTAGAAAATAGTATATTAACGTACACGTTTTATAAAGCATCATTTTATGGCACGCGTCCATGTTAAAAAAAACAACACGGGACAAGTGCTTAAAACTGCTTTATATAACACGTACGTTATACTATTTTTTGTAATTTGTAGTTTTTTCAATAAAAAACCCATATTTAAAAAGAAAATAAATTCTACAAATTTTGTAAATTTTTATGTCTAAATTTTATGTTGGTAATACTATTTTTTATCATAGTAGCCTCTGGACAACAAAAATTATTTTGCGAACTGTAATTTTTTGATTTATGGACCCATTTTCACCACGAGATGCTAAAGTTATTTTAGCGATATAAGATTTGAAATTGGACAGAATACGTTGTGTGATCCTTGCACATTCGGTACATATACAGAGCGTTCGGAAATTCGGGCGATTTTGCTACTTTTTTTCGAATTTCAAAAGACGTGATTTTACGTCACGGCTTGCAATTTAGTATAGGGAAGATGGAAAATTCAAATAAAGTTATTAAAATCGACATTGGAAGGTTAGTAGATTGAATTTTGGATAGGATTTGGCAGAAAATAATAGCTTGAAGCATCTACAAAAGATTAATTTATAGATTTATGCAACCAACATACATGACTGTTATCCACACAGAATAAAAAAGTAGGTTATTAAGCTATTTTTCCTCTGCGAAAAATGGGTTTTCTCGTAAATCACAAAGGCCGCGCAAGTCAATGAAATAAAACATTTAAATGTTACCAACATCAAATAAAGAAAAAACGCGTATCGAAATAGCTTTATTACGATACGCAAATGCGTATCGTAATAGATTTGTTATGATACAAAATTAGAAAATAGTATATTAACGTACACGTTTTATAAAGCATCATTTTATGGCACGCGTCCATGTTAAAAAAAACAACACAGGACAAGTGCTTAAAACTGCTTTATATAACACGTACGTTATACTATTTTTTGTAATTTGTAGTTTTTTCAATAAAAAACCCATATTTAAAAAGAAAATAAATTCTTCAAATGTTGTAAATTTTTATGTCTAAATTTTATGTTGGTAATACTATTTTTTATCATAGTAGCCTCTGGACAACAAAAATTATTTTGCGAACTGTAATTTTTTGATTTATGGACCCATTTTCACCACGAGATGCTAAAGTTATTTTAGCGATATAAGATTTGAAATTGGACAGAATACGTTGTGTGATCCTTGCACATTCGGTACATATACAGAGCGTTCGGAAATTCGGGCGATTTTGCTACTTTTTTTCGAATTTCAAAAGACGTGATTTTACGTCACGGCTTGCAATTTAGTATAGGGAAGATGGAAAATTCAAATAAAGTTATTAAAATCGACATTGGAAGGTTAGTAGATTGAATTTTGGATAGGATTTGGCAGAAAATAATAGCTTGAAGCATCTACAAAAGATTAATTTATAGATTTATGCAACCAACATACATGACTGTTATCCACACAGAATAAAAAAGTAGGTTATTAAGCTATTTTTCCTCTGCGAAAAATGGGTTTTCTCGTAAATCACAAAGGCCACGCAAGTCAATGAAATAAAACATTTAAATGTTACCAACATCAAATAAAGAAAAAACGCGTATCGAAATAGCTTTATTACGATACGCAAATGCGTATCGTAATAGACTTGTTACGATACCAAATAAGAAAAACACATTTTCAACTTACTAAGGAATATTAAAAACAACCATTCAAATTTAATAAGATGTATATTTCGGCCAATAAAGGATATAATAATATACGACCAAGCTGCTTGTTATACTTTAATGCTTTATTGTTATAAATAATATATTTACAGATTATATTATATTAAATTAACTTTTTATGCTTATACGAGGTAGCTTAACTTTTAATAGCTCGGTACCTAAGTAACAGGGTTACTTGCATGTACCAGAATTTCACGCGTTTTATTATTTATATCAATCAATCAATCAAAATACACTTTATTGTTATAAGAAGTACATCTTGTTAACAAAGATTTGGACAGTATTAAAACTGCTATGGAAATTACAATATTCACTACACCGAGTAAGAAAAAGTAATGAAATAAATAGATTATCATGCCTTATGAGACAACAAAATAGTCATGGTCAAAAATTTACACACATACAGTGTGACCAGTAAAGTCCGCATGATTTGGGATTTTTTTTTATTAATAGCTTTATTCGACATTTGACTTTGGCATCAAGTTCTGCTTCGATCGATATAAAAATTAAGCAAAAAAATAGTAGTCACGTGATTCGCATTTTCTGTCAAATTTTAATTTTTTTCCAAAAATAATTCAAAAGTGGGGTTTTTTCTGAAAATATCGAAAAATGTTGTAAGAAAAAGTTTTTTAAATGCAGCTTCTAGCCCACATGCAAAATTTTAGCTGCATAAGATAATTTCGATTTTTTACCCACCACTAAAATTTATTTTCCACTTAATGAACACTTTACTGATGACACACTTTGCATCATATGCGACCAAATTTTAATAGCCTAATTTTGATTTTGTAGAAAAACACACATTTAATATGGCGCTCCTTTAAAGAAAATGTATCTGAAATAAAGCATTGTCAAAACTAAGAAGTTTTATGTAGGTTGCGTTGAGTCTTATTTTGCATGTGGGCTAGAAACTGCATTTAAAAAATTATACATCTCCTTTTGCCCTGAAAACATTTTTGAGGCCATTGACAGATTAGCAGCTAACCTTGATCTTCTGTTAAGAATATCTACACAGCATTGTCTCGAACTAAATCCAAAACAATGCCAGTTACTTCTGTTTGGTCATGCACAGAGTAGGGAGCAATATCGAAATATCCTTCGCGTTGACTTTGGTGGTCAAACCTTGTCATGTTCAACCAATGCGAGAAACCTTGGACTGCTGCTAGATGTTAACCTAAGATTTACTGAGCATATCAATAACTGCATAAAGAAAGCTTTTACCAACTTAAAGCTTATTTTTAACCAAAGGCACATTTTAAATACACACCTTAAAAAATCGTTATGTGATCTGGTCTTATCACAATTTACATTCTGCGATACACTGTATGGTCCATGTCTTTTAGAGAGGGATGCCAAACGAATACAAATGATTCAAAACTGCTGTGTACGTATGATAGGGGGAATTAGAAAGTATGATAGAGGGGTGAGTGCCAAGATGAATGAGATTGGATGGTTGAATATGAGTGAAAGAAGAATGCTTCATTGCCTAGCACTGTATAACAAAATAATCGTTAAAAAATGTCCAGAATATCTATATCAAAAAATAAAATTTAGATATGACTCTCATGACCTCGACCTCAGACATAAATCCACAATTACTCCTCCGTCACACAAAACCACACTCTTTGAAAGATCATTTAGTTATCAGGTGTCTTTAATATACAACAAAGTTCCAGTTAATTTAAAATCTGCGCCAATTCACACATTTAAAAATGCCATTCGTCCTCTTGTCCGTCAAATATGTTCTGACACATATTAGATCAGTCCAGTTGTACTGCCTCTCAATGCCCTTCACATGCCCACGTTAAAGTTAATAGGATTGTACTGTAAAATCTGAATTGAACTGTAAAATCTGTTACTATCATTACTTATTACGTAATTTTTTCAACCTATAAGTATCATAACCACTGTCAAATATTACTACCATGTTATTAGTTATGTACAGGAAACCATGAATCAAACGCATGCCCAAATAAACACATAAAAAAGTGTAAAAACTGTATTTCAGCAAACGACAAATATAAAACAAATTACAACACAACCCATACAGCATCAGATCATGCCTGTCCCTCCACCAAATATCACACAGACCTTCTAAGAGGCCGAATTAATTACGGAACATAATGGTACATTTATTTCAGGATGATATACTTCATACTATAGAAACCGATAATACTTCAGAAACATTGTTGGTGGATAGTGATTTGCTGCAAACCAAAATAAAAGACTCGAAAATTCTCTTTAACGTTTTACACGTAAATATTAGGAGTATTGTTAAGAATATTGACAATTTAATATTACTAATTGAAGACTTCCGATTACATTTTAATGACATAATAGTCTTGAGTGAAACATTTAAAGTTTCCTCAACTAATCAATGTAATATCCCTAATTATCAGTTATTTTATAACCATGCTGACTACAACAGGAATGATGGATTAATATTTTTAGTAAAGAAACATCTTAATGTGGAATTCTCAAGTATGCGGCTACCAACTTCATTGGCAACTGTGAGTAGATTAGTCTGTACCGTGAATAATATTAAAATAGGAATTACTGCAATATATAAACCACCTCCAATATCAAAAACTGAGTTTATTAATGACATTCACTCGTATCTGGACAATGTTATGAAAACTAATAATAATAACGTGGAAATTTTTATAGGTGATATAAATATTAATATTTTGGATGTAGATAATGACACTACTAATTACCTGGCAACAATGTCGCAGCTGGGTTACCGGTCATATGTAAATTCAATTACAAGATTTGACAGTGATACATGCCTTGACCACATTTTTGTTAATCAAAGATTAAAAACAAGTTGCCTGGACCTAGAATCATTTATCCTTGATACTCACATAACAGACCATGGACCAGTTATGCTCAATATAGTCTCGAATAGTAAAAAGCAAAATAAAAAATGTCAAACTGAAATTTAAAAAAACCGACTAAATGTCGAAAAATTTATCGCCTCTTTAAAAGCACAAGACTGGTCGCACATATTGAGTGACCCAGATCCAGAATCAGCAACTTTGAATTTTATTACAACTTATAACGAATTAAAAATTAAAGCAACCTCTGAATATACAATTAAATTTAAACAGCATGGAAAAATCAAGGAATGGATCACAAATGGAATTATAACGTCTATTAAACATAGAGATAAAATGAGAAGGAGACTGTTACAAAATCATAGTGAACAATTAGAAATTGCATATAAAACATATCGAAACAGCCTGAATAAAATAATCAAAAAAAGAAAACATGAATTCTATAAAAATCAAATAAACAGTAATAAGGGTGACATAAAAAAAATATATGAGATAATTAAAGACGCTACTTACGAAAATAAAACTAAAACAACTACATTAAACATAAAAAATGACCAAGGTGTTGACTTTGAGAATGACTTGAAAATGGCTGACCACTGTAATAACTATTTTGCAAATATCGGAACCAAAATGGCTGAATCAATTCCAATACCTAAAAATCAAATAAATATTAATTTTTCACTACAAAATTCAGTGTTTTTATCTCCTGTTGAGGAGAATGAATTGATCAAGCACATTTCAACTTTAAAGGCAACAGCCTCTCCAGGCCTAGACGGTATCTCATCTAAGTTGATCAAACAAACACACAGCCAAATTATAAAACCATTGCTACATATAATTAACAAAGCTTTTGTAACAGGAATCGTACCTTCTCATTTTAAAATTTCAACAATCACTCCCATTTATAAGAGTGGTCCTAAATCATTAATCTGTAACTACCGACCTATAAGTCTGATAAGTAATTTCGCAAAACTATTTGAAAAATGTGTTAAGGAAAGACTATTTACATTTTTTAAAAATAACAATATTTTATCCGAAAATCAATATGGTTTCTTGCCGGGTTGTGGTACAGAGGACGCATTGTATAAATTAACATCGGAAATCACTAATAATTTGAATACGGGAAAAAAATGTGCTGCAATCTTCATAGACTTGGCAAAAGCGTTTGACACGGTCCCCCATGATAGGCTTCTTGATGTCTTATGGCAGTATGGAGTCAGGGGGACAGTGTGGAAGCTGTTAAAAAACTATCTTGCTGGAAGATCTCAGATCGTAAGAGTCAATAACATCTTAAGTGATAAACAAGAGGTGAAGATTGGAGTACCCCAGGGCACGGTTCTGGGCCCTATATTATTTATAATTTACATAAATGGATTACTTTCATGTGACATAAATGGTTCGATAATATCCTATGCGGATGATACCGTATTGGTTTTCAATGGTAGCACCTGGATGGAGGTAAAACACAAAATGATAAATGGGCTGGGTATTGCCAAGTTGTGGTTAGAGAGTTTCAAACTGTCCCTTAATTTGGCTAAAACAAATTACATAGCTTTTTCCTTAACAAGTGCCAACAGACCTGATTTCACGAATATCAAAGTTAATGATCAACAAGTAAATGAAGTTTCTCAGATAAAATATCTCGGAATAATAGTGGACAAATTCTTAAAATGGTCTCCACATATTGAATACCTCACTAAAAAAATTCGTGTCTTGATTTATAAATTCTATACTCTCAGAGAAATTCTAAATAAAAAATTGCTAATTATAATTTATAAGAGCCTTGTTGAGTCTTTGATTCGCTATGGAATTTTAGTATGGGGTGGTTTGTACAACAGTGCACTCTACAGACTAAACATTGCTCAAAAATTTATTATAAAGGTTATATACAAAAGAAACAGACTATATCCTACAGAATTACTTTTTTCAAGTGACATTTGCAATATAAGAACTTTATATATGGTAACAGTAACAGCATTTGTACACAAAACAAAATCCTATAAGAATACTGTAAGCCACAGTTACCACACTCGTGCAAGAATGAGTAATGACGTTCTTATTCCATTAAATTACAATAACATTAACTTAAAAAATGTTGCCTACTTGGGACCCAAGTTGTATAATATGATCCCTACTATAATAAAGAATATTAAAAACATGTGTAAATTTAAAAATGAATGTAGAAATCACATATCAAAAAATTTCAGATATTTTAAAAACATTTTTAATTAACTGTTTCTTACTCATTCTTAGCCTTAAAAAATGCCAGTAACCAAGGTGTACCTACAAATAAAAATAAAACCATTACTTAATAATAATTAATATACTTACTTATAATAAAATTATATTGAAGATTATATTACAATACAAGTAATCCAATTACTTGAGTACCATTCAAACACCTTACCTTATATGGTGTTTTTTGTGAATAGTGTTTAATTAGTTTATTCAAACACCTTACCTTTTATGGTGTTTTTGTGATTAGTATTTATTTCGTTCAATTCATATTGATTACAGGAAAATTATTGTACTAACTGTAAATTATCTTTATTTTTTAGTTTTTAAGTGTTTGTTATGACATACACAAGTGTATTTAACACTTAGGTGTCTTATAAACCTTACAATATTTTCATTCATTCATTTGTACACCTAGATATTTTATAATTTTTGTAAGACCAGTTTGAATAAATAAATATAGTTATAATGTTAGGTTAAGTGAGGAAGCCTAGCTTCAACTTCGCCTTTTGTAATTTTGTCCTTAATTACAATAAAGACATTTATTATTATTATTAAAAACTTTTTTCGATACTTTCAGAAATAACCCCACTTTTGAATTATTAACTGGAAAAAATTAAAATTTGATAGATTATGCGAATAACGTGACTACTATTTTTTTGCTTAATATTCATCTCGATCGAAGCAGAACTTGATGCCAAAGTCAAATTTCAAAAAAAGCTATTAATAAAAAAATCCCATATGATGCGGACTTTACTGGTCACACTGTATATTTTAGATTTTTAACCTGGGCTGTCACTTCGTGATGTGAATAAATAATCGTTATTTATTCAACAAGATTTAAAATTTTTTTAATTCTGCTGATATGTATCTTCTACATTCTCCTTTAAATCTTTAAGTTTGTTATATGTACTTTTAAATCTTACTGGCATCATGTTGTAAGTAGAAAACACTCTTTAAATTGATATTGTTATAATTTACTGGAATAATCATGTTCCTTATTTATTCTAGCACGAGTGTGATAACTAAAGGGCGTAACATACGGAAAATGCATTTCTTTTTGCATATTTTGTAAATTTTATAATAAAATGCATATTTTTAATAAATTATTAATTTAAGAGCATATTTTTATGTTTTCGGCTTTATCAAAAAATTTAAAACGTTAAAGGTATAATGTTTAGTTCGGTAGTTATTTTAGGGATTTTCCAATCTGAAGATAATAATAATTTATATTTACATTTTCGTTATCCACAAGGGTTTTATTGGGGTTTTCCAGGGTTTGCAGGTATATTGTTAGGGATTGCTTATTGTCCCTTAATAATGCGTTATTATTAGCTGCTTAACAAACTGTATTTATATCGATTTTTTTAATACATACTTCTGTTTTAGTTTGTCGAAAGATTTCAGTTTTTTTAGTGTGAAACTGGTAATATCAAATTTGTGTTCAGAATGTCTAAGGTGGCGTGGATTAAAAATTTCCCAGAGTTAGAGCTTAGAAAAGTCTTCTGTAAAGCTTGCACAAAAATTATTATTTGTGAAAAGAAGTTCCAAATCGATCAACATTTGAAAACACCGCTGCAACAAAACTGCGAACAAACCCAAAGTTACAAAAAATGAAATCTGAGTCACTTCAGCGGAGTGTAATAAACGGATTTCAATATGTTCGAGAACTTTTTCAAGAAGACCTATGCAAGGCTTTGGTCGCAGCAAATATGCCTTTAAGGATGGAGGATTTTTGCAAAAATTTTGTAAACAAACCATTGCTGACGGGACCACGCTTAGAAAGACGAATGTCATTCAATATACGAAACCGTTTAGAATCATCAGGAAATGTTGAAAGAAGCTTCTCTTTGTATAAGGTAAACATATTTTTACTAATAGAAGACAATCCTTTTTAGTTGAAAATTTAAAAAAATATTTTTGTAATAAATGCCTTTAAAACAATTTTAGGTTAAAAAATACCAACTTTTATTTTTCTTTGTTGCATTTTTTTTAAAATAAACATATTTTTTAGAACCCAATGTGTTTCTTTATCTCATCTTACTATAATAAATTACAAAATATTGCATACCAATATGCATATTTTGTAAAACAATGCAAACTGCTTATTTTAAAGGCATATATATGCGCATATTTTGGCTGAATTTCAGTGCATATAATCCGCCCTTTAGTGATAACAGTGGCGAATAGTATTTTCAGAGGATTCGGTTCTATAAATAAATGTTATTATAGTAGACATTGCAAATATCATAGCAATTTTGTGGCACACAATTCTTTTCTTTTAAAGATATATAAATATATATTTTTGATATACAGGGTGTTTCATTAAGGGTGGCCACCGGCCATATCTCGGAAACTACCAGGCATAGAAACTTGGAAAAAAATTATGATTAAAGCGGTCATGAGAAAATTCTGGAAATTACTTTTAAGTTCCTCATTTCGCCGCAAAGGGGCACAATTAAATTTTTTTTTTTAATTCTAAATTTCTCCGAAAATTCCCATATTAAGGTATAACTCTGATTACATCATCGAAAAGCTTAGACAATTCTGCATCATTTTGGTTTAAGGCTCATTGGCGTACCGGCCTTGATAAGAGTGGGGGAAGCTATTGAATGTGTAAACATTAAAATCGCTGTAACTTCTAAACGACTTATCCGATTTTACTAAATTTAAGCTTGTTTGGAAGGGAAAGGTAAGTATCTTCAATCGCCGTATCCAACAGTACACGTTGTTGTTTAGTAAAATTGTTAGAGGGCGCAATTTGTAATAATAACAGTTTTTTCGATTTTATCCCGAAAATTCAAATCATACGGTATAACTATGACATCATAATCGAAAATTAGATGAAATTTGCAAGAAAAGATGTGAAGACCGCAGTTCGATATCTTTTGTTCGTTTCAGAGTTATTGCCAAAACAATAATTTTTAATACAAATTGCGCTCTCTAGCAATTTTAATAGAAACAAGCTTGTACCATTTGGTACGACAATTTAAGGTTCTTCCAAAAAAGCTTAAATTTAGTAAAATCGGATAAGCCGTTTAGAAGTTACAGCGATTTTAAGGTTTACACTTTCAATAGCTCCTCCCACTCTTATCAAGTGAAACTGTAAACATTAAAATCGCTGTAACTTCTAAACGACCAAACCGATTTTACTAAATTAAAGCTTGTTTGGAAGAGAAAGGTAAGTACCTTCAATTGTCGAATCCAATGGTACAAGATAGTTTCTAATAAAATTGCTAGATGGCGCAATTAGTATTAAAAATTGTTTTGGCAATAACTCTGAAACGAACAAAGATATCGAACTGCGGTCTTCACATCTTCTCTTGCAAATTTCATCTACTTTTCGATTATGATGTCATAGTTATACCGTATGATTTGAATTTTCGGGATAAAATCGAAAAAACTGTTATTATTACAAATTGCGCCCTCTAACAATTTTATTAAACACTATCGTGTACTGTTGGATACGGCGATTGAAGATACTTACCTTTCCCTTCCAAACAAGCGTAAATTTAGTAAAATCGGATAAGTCGTTTAGAAGTTAGAGCGATTTTAATGTTTACACATTCAATAGCTTCCCCTACTCTTATCAAGGTCCATACGCCAATGAGCCTTAAACCAAAATGATGCAGAATTGTCTAAGCTTTTCGATGATGTAATCAGAGTTATACCTTAATATGGGAATTTTCGGAGAAATTTAGAATTTAAAAAAAAATGTAATTGTGCCCCCTTGCGGCGAAATGACGAACTTAAAAGTAATTTCCAGATTTTTTTCATGACCTCTTTAATGATAATTTTTTTTCCAAGTTTCTATGCCTAGTAGTTTCCGAGATATGGCCGGTGGCCACCCTGAATGAAACACCTTGTATATTAAATTTGCAGAGAGCACTGTCGTATAGACCTCCCCAAACCAAGATTCCGTACCCGATCAATGATTAAATTAAGCTCTTCTAAATTAGTATAAGTAGTTTTGTATTAAAATTTACAATGCCTCTTAAAATGTAGAATTTATGAATCAAAGTTATAATGTTATTGCATGGATATTCAATATGCGTGTAGCATTTCAAAAATCGGTCTTCTATTATTCCAAGATATTTTGTTTGCGTTACTTTATTTACTTGTTCATTAACCATGATATTTGCAAATACCGGAGAATATATGTCATAAAAAATGAAATAATAATAATAATTACGAAACGATTGCGTTACTATGGATTTTCTATCAGTCTAATAATAACAGCATTGTGGCAACTAGCAGATAAATAACGTAAGTATAGATTTCAAATTTAGTACATTATTGCTTCACCATAATAGTTAAGGAGCTAGCGTCCAAAAACGCCATAGTTGGCTGCCCGTCAATCGAGTTTGAAAAAACGTTGCCATTACTCCACTGAACACCCTGGTGCTTGAAGTTTTGCTTTTACCCATCAACTTTAAGACTTATTGGCAATAATGACATAGGGCGATTGGCCATAGTGAGGAGCCCGTCAGTCAGGTTGAAAATTAGGTTCTGTAGGTTGCCAAGATCATGTATCTAAAATTTCGTTGCGATCTAACCACTAGATCGTGAATTAGGCCAAATGGAAGATTATAATTTGTTTTTTGACCGCTGTTTTGTTGGCCATAGTAAGGAGCCCCTACAAAACTTGTTTCTACGTCTTCGTTTGGATAAAATGACAGGAAAAATGCACTTGACTGACAAATCGAATCACGACGTTCTTCCCTGGGTGACCTACAAAATCTCGAAAAATCCAATTTTTCAGTCTTTAGCATGGCTTTTTCAGAAATTCAACCAAAATCATCAGTCAATAATTTTTCCTGATTTTTAGACATCCAATTAAGTAGAAATCACAAACGACTGACATTTTCCTCGAATATTTTCAATTTGGCCATACTTTGAAAATTTTCTGATTTTGGACTTTTTTATAATGGCTCAATAATGCTGTTCCAAATGGACTTAAAAGTAAAACAATGTATGACGATGATGTTTGATGACCTAAAAAACGTTTCAATACATAACTATCACCTATTTACCCCTTCCTCCACCCCTCTGCTACCCTCCACCCCTATTAATTCGTTGAATTTATGTTATATTGGATTCAGTAATCAAAAAATATAGAATTTTTGCCACAAAAAGATACGATAACCAATTTCAGCAGTAAGAAATGAATAATTACTGAAGAAAATCGAAAATTAAATGGTTATTCTTTATTGAATGAAATTGTTGGCATATTTGGGTTGAGCAAGCTGGGTTGTGTTAGTAACATTTCAATTTCAATATAGAAAAAACCAGATATTTAATTGTTGATTATATTGTAACTATTACTTTTAGTTAATATAATCATTATATATTTATTATATATATAGTAATAGTTATAATATAATCAACGTTTTTTAGGTCATCAAACATCATCGTCATACATTGTTTTACTTTTAAGTCCATTTGGAACAGCATTATTAAGCCATTATAAAAAAGTCCAAAATCAGAAAATTTTCAAAGTATGGCCAAATTGAAAATATTCGAGGAAAATGTCAGTCGTTTGTGATTTCTACTTAATTGGATGTCTGAAAATCAGGAAAAATGATTGACTGATGATTTTGGTTGAATTTCTGAAAAAGCCATGCTAAAGACTGAAAAATTGGATTTTTCGAGATTTTGTAGGTTACCCAGGGAAGAACGTCGTGATTCGATTTGTCAGTCAAGTGCATTTTTGCTGTCATTTTATCCAAACGAAGAGGTAGAAACAAGTTTTTGAGGGGCTCCTTACTATGGCCAACAAAATGGCGGTCAAAAAACAAATTATAATCTTCCAATTGGCCTAATTCACGATCTAGTGGTTAGATCGCAACGAAATTTTAGATACATGATCTTGGCAACCTACAGAACCTAATTTTCAACCTGACTGACGGGCTCCTCACTATGGCCAATCGCCCTATGTCATTATTGCCAATAAATCTTAAAGTTGATGGGTAAAAGCAAAACTTCAAGCACCAGTGGAGTAATGGCAACGTTTTTTCAAACTCGACTGACGGGCAGCCAACTATGGCGTTTTTTGCACGCTAGCTCCTTAACTATAAAGAGTTACATGTTTTGCGAAAAACAAAACAACAAACAATTCTCAAATATTCAAAATAGAGGGGATTAACTACCAGCTGACCTCCCCTATTTTTTAGTACGTGCGCCAGTGACTTCCAAACTACATTTTTTAGGTAATAATTCGTTTTTAACTATTTTTTACTTCTATAGAATTTCGATAAAATGATGCGTTTTGGACATAATTTGAAAAGTATGGGTCCTTATCAGTTAAGCACCCATACTTTTTAAATTATCTCCAAAGCACCATTCTATCGAAATTTTATAAGAGCCGAAAAATAATCAAAAATGAATGATTACCTGGAAAAATGTAGTTCGGAAGTCACTGGCGCACGTACTAGAAAAAAAAAGGGGGGGGGGGGGCAGTGGGTACTTAACACCCCCTATTTTGAATATTTGACAATTGTTTTATATTTTGATTTTCTCAAAAGATGTAACCTTTTATGGTAAAGCAATGTACCAAATTTGAAATTTATATCTTATTAATACTCGAATTATTAAAAAAAAATCAGTTTTTAATTTCAAACTTTGACACCCTGTATATCGAACATGAGGGTCAAAAATGACAAATGGCGTCATATTATTTGTGCTAAAGGAATATATGGTTAACGGATTGACCTCCTTTTTCCGGACACCCTGTATACAGTGTGGTTTTTTAAGTGTGCTACATATGGGAATTTTTTTTATTAACGATTTCTCAGAAAATTTTATTCTTGATAAAAGTTGGTGCATGTTCGATAATCATATTAGGTGCACTTGGAATGGTTGCAAGTCAAACGGCGGGCGTACAGGGTAGGCCAAAAAATATAAAACTTTTACAATAATAAAAAATTTTAATAAACATTTAAAATAAAAATTTTGCACTTTAAATGATGTTTTTTTAATTAGCATATTATTATGACTAATGCTTTATCTTGTTAAAACTAATTTTTAGGATATTTTAAAGTTGTGTTTAATATCGATGCAACAAAGATGAAGTTTGTGATTCCTAAATAAATTAAAAATTCAAGTAACTTTTACAAATATGCTTGAACTTGAACAAAAATATGCGAAATTGATTTGATTTTGATTAATTTATGAAGGTCTGTATGGTGAATATTAAAAAAAAATTTTTGGGAAATTATTAATGTTTTTTAAAAAAATATATTTTTTTATTTTAGGAGGTCACGTTTTTGAATCTATGCATAACTTTTAATTCTAAACAACTTTTTTTAATAACATTTTGCTGAATTTTTTGAAATAGGGGTACTTTATTCTTGTACAAGTTTTATATTTTTTGGCCTACCCTGTACACCGTTTGACTTGCAACCATTCCAAGTACACCTAATATGATTATCGAACATGCACCAACTTTTATCAAGAATAAAATTTTCTGAGAAATCGTTAATAAAAAAAATGCCCATATGTTGCACACTTAAAAAACCACACTGTATAATCTTAAAATATACCGCTCGCAAGTAAAAATTTAGAGCAACATTATGGAATAATGAAATTATGGCTGCTCTCTAGAAGGGTCATTATTAAGATAGTTTCAAAGGTTGTTGGGGAAGAAAAGGCCTTTCAACCTTCTTACATAGTATATTCTTATACTTCTATTATGTAAGAAGGTAGAAAGGACTTTTCTTTCCCAACAACCTTTAAAACTACCTTAATTATGGAATAGGTTACCCATATTACTGTTGTAGAGGCCTATGCCGTACAAGGTAGTTTTTTACATCCACCGATAACCAGGCCTGTCGTAACTGTCATTAACAGACTTGTACGTGGAAAAGGTCTTCTTGGGTTGTAACTATACAGATGTATTGTGTTATTTTATGTGAAGCTGCGGTAACCGGCTATTACGACATAAATAAAAATCTTTTCTTGCTTTATAATAAATGTAACAGAATTATATAAAAAAAAATAAGTAAGACGAATATTGACAAATTAAAAAATGGTGCATATTGAAGATAATCTACAAACACAGAATTTGCAGACATACGTATAGCCCAGTCAGTGGGGCATTTTGCTATGCAAAAGGTGGAGGATTTATTTTTATTTATTTATAATGTTTATGGATAGGGTCAGATTAAAAATCCAATTTTTCGACCTTGGGCGTGGCCTGCTTTCGCCGCCATCTTGGATTATATGTACAAAAATTGATATTTTTAACATTATCTCCGTAACGGTTTGTCTGACGACAAAATATGAGGATACCAAATTTAAAGAAAATTAAATTTCCTAAATTTTATGTATTTACGGTTTTCTTGTACGTCCAACCTATAAAGAGTTACACGAGCCCAAAGATCAAACTTTTTAAAAATTACATAAAACCTGCCATTTTTTAGCTTTAAAAGATAGTTATAGTTGTTCATTTTCTAACAATAGTATTTTTTTATATTTCTCCGATATTTTCAATGAAAAAAATACCACAGGCAACTTTAAGCCGATTTCCACACCACCCAGGAGGTAAGGCTAAATGGCGCGTTTTTTTTTAACGTGGTGTCCCCAGTAGGCCCATACCACGTGGTCGGCTTGCTGGAAAAAGTAATTTAAAATACCTGACAAAAGAAAAGCACTTGTGTGATCATCTCACAGTACATCAAGAATATTTTAGTACGAGTTATATCGTCTGTTAGTTTTTCTTTCTTTTAGATGGTCCGGGTTGATTTTTATCCTCTTCATCCTGAATTTCGTCTTCTAAGTCGCTCTCGGTGCTTTGTATAATCTGACTTTCAATTTGAAACAGTTCCTCGTATTCATCCTCGTTGTCGATGCGAATTTGTGCAGTATTGTCGCATAGCTGACCGTTGTTACAGAAACCACACATAATAGAGCAATTCAACCCAGCTTTTTTGCAGCTACATGCTCCGCTGCACCCTTTTTTTACAGTTGAATGAAATTATTTTCAGTAATTTCGGGGGCTGCTTTCTGTGTCATAGGTACGGGAGAAAGACCATTTGCACCAGATTACATCCAACCCCAATCTACGGCATTTTTTTGAATTCCACACCACTGCTGAACTTGATGGTATGTTCTAAAAGCGTGATACCTTGCAGCGTTCCTAGTTGGAGGAAGAGGCAAGATTAAATTTATTTTTTGTCGATGATCTTACAAAAAAATGTGTCGCGGAGTTTTTCCAAAGTTGCTTTTTCCATATCGCCGCCATACAAAGCAATAAGAAATAGTACTCCGGCTTCTTCAATGCTTCTTGGTGTAGCACCAGGTTATTTGAAGATGTCAATTATGCTATTGAGTTTTGCCTGTTTCTCGACAAGCGAGAAAAATTTAATTTTTCCTTGGTTTAACAGAGACGATGTTGTGTCGCAGCCACTAAACGCATGAAGAAAGAGAATATTTGCAGCTGCTTCTTTCTGTTTCAAGCCATTTGCAGAATACAGCCTTTCAGGAGTTTTTCCTCTACCAGGTTTGCGAAAGTAAATGTTGCCTAAATGGTTTGCCAATGCTAATAAGAGAACCAGAAGATCCACGTCCTCTCCAATGACGAAAACTGCATCAAACTTTGAACACAAGGAAATAGCTGTATTCACAATAGTCACATCAGAGTCTTCTTCAGTCTGTTTAACTGTAATAGTAGTTTCATTAAATTTTTGTGTCAGCATCGAAATCAAACGAACCTTGTTGCTTTGATTGGCTAAAAAACGTTCTTGCGAAACTTGAACTAACATTGATTCGTCAAAAATTACATCGACAGTTTTCTGTTTTTTCGATCGGCGTAGTCGTTCTGTTGTCTTTGTACTATTTTGACCATCTTCCGGATATCCATCAAAAACAACTACTGCATTGGCACCGTAGAGATATTGTACATACTGAACATAGTTTTGGCAAATTAACTTAAAAGAATCATTGCGATTCCATACAACTTTGTGTAAAACGTATCCTCCATCCACAACATTGATTATGTTATGCCCGAGTTCGACGCTTTCTGTACATGGCGCAAAAGATGAGTACAACGAGGATTTTGTGCCTTTCCGCATTCCACCTCCTGAGAAAAGGGACAGTGGAAATGGAGAAAGCTCAAATTTAAGGTATTCCTTCAACTCGTCGTCGGACTTTTTCGCAATACACATTCTCTGGAACAACATTAGTGGGTTGATTGGAACTGTGTCTTCACCGACTTTTATACTAATATTAACTGCTTCCAATGGAATAATTTTGTCCTTGCCCTCCTCGTTTAAATTTAATAATATGGAAATAGGCTTAAAGTTGCCTGTGGTATTTTTTTCATTGAAAATATCGGAGAAATATAAAAAAAATACTATTGTTAATAAATGAACCACTATAACTATCTTTTAAAGCTAAAAAATGGCAGGTTTCATGTCATTTTTAAAAAGTTTGATCTTTGGACTCGTGTAACTCTTTATAGGTTGGACGTACAAAAAAACCGTATTAATTTTCTTTAAATTTGGTATCTTCATATTTTGTCGTGAGACAAACCGTTACGGAGATAATGTTAAAAATATCAATTTTTGTACATATAATCTAAGATGGCGGCGAACGCAGACCACGCCCAAGGTCGAAAACTTGGATTTTTGATCAGACCATAGCCATAAATAATATTAAAAAATTAAAAAAACTCCTCCACCTTTTGCATGCCAATGGTCTTTTTTTGTACCCACTTATTGGCCTAGTATAATACAGACCAAAATGGTTCAGCAGTTTTTTCCGGTATCCTGGTTACAAATGCAGGAATCAATAGGCAAAATATTTTCGCCTATCGAGTTTCTGCTTTTACGGAAACCTAAACGGCAATGATTTTGGAGCAATTTTAGTGAAAAGTTCTCATACGTCACAAAACGGTATTGATAAAACAGCCATCACCTTTAAAAACTGTTTAACTCTTATAAGGAAGTTGCAAAAGTCCGTGACTGTAACATAAAGTGTCATTCCTTACTCAAACGAATGTATTTATAATTTCTTTAAAAACGAAATACAATGCGAGCAAAAATTATTTGCATCAGAGAGGGCCTTGCATCTAAGGACGTAATGCTTAGCCGTAGAGCTTAATACCTGTTGGGTGTCAGTAACTACCTGAATTAACAATCAATCAGTTGTTCCGTCATCTTTGACAGTCGTTACAAGTAATTTGATTCATCGCTAATTTTTCCAATTTCCTGAACAATTCACACAATGGGCTTTACGGAACAGCACAAAATATGCATAGTTGAAGCGTATTTTCGAAACGGGGTTGGAGTAAATGGTGAGTGGCAATACAATCCGGGTTTGGACATGGACGATTTTCACGAACATTTTCCTAACGTTGCTTTTATTACTTGGGATTTTTAACATTGCCTGAAAAGAACCGTGGCTGTGTTTAGGGAAACAGGTTCTATACAACACAAAAAAGGAGTAGGAAGACCATCTGTAAGAACAGAAGAACTTGTTGCAAACATTTGTGAAATAATGCAAAATACGCCAACAAATTGTATAAGACGCCTGTCCCATTTTCATTTATTTTATTTTTATTTTTGTATATTCTTACTTTGTTAATTTTGTAAACAACAAAAATAAATTTGTATTTGTCTACTTATTTTATTACTCGTTAGTTTGGCATATCATGTCATAATATGAATGTGACAAAATTTTAACCTAGATTTGGTTAGATATATCGTCCCCATATCATTGTGATCTAAACCAAGCCCTACGTTTTTTAATCCAAGCCCTCCTTGATGCAAATAATTTTTGCTCGCACGGTACTTATAGGTACCTTATAAGCAATCAATTAAAAATACTCCAATAAACTTATTGAATCAAATAAACGCTTTTACTTTTATATATTTTTCAAACCAAATTACAACTTCACTTTCCATCTTAACACCCGGTTTCTTTCAAGAAACCGTAATTGCACATATTTAACGATTTAAACAGGGGCATTGAACTAATCCCCGTTTCCCAATCAAAACCGCATTCGCAACCTGCGAATGCCGACAAACCAGAAATAAAAATACCGTTCCCTTGTCTAACACACATAACCTTGCACAAATAGGAATACAGAATAGGCGACCCGTCGTCGTGTTTACAAACAATACATATCGGGAAAGAGGAGTATTTTGTTATAGTCCCGGTTGGCCGTGGCCTCCTGCGACTTGCAGGACGGAATCTTAAAAGCCAGTGACGCACACAAGAAAAAAAAAAGAGGGATTTAATGATCGGTTTGGAAGAAATAGTTTTACCTTTATGAGGCTGGGAGTGAGAACTGCCGCCGTGAGACGTACGCCTCATTGTCCCCGCACTCACTGGCCGCTGTTTTGCCAGCAAAAGTCAGCGTTTTCGCTAAGAAAATGGATGATTTATGTGCCGGCCCGTACGGGTGATCGGACGAAACAGCAGCGGCGAACGCAAGGCCAGCGTCGTCATGTACATCGGCAAAAAGCAAGGCAAAGTAATTATTATCTCAGGCATCACAGTCACAAATTTTTACTGTCGTGCTACGCGCCACGCTACGTTGCCGGTTCAACTTAAGCAAAAATCATGAGGATATCGGCACTGTAAGATCGCGATTTTGAAGCAGTAAATTATAAAAACAGTACCGTCGGGCTTCCCGATGACCGATTACTAGGGTGGAGTGAAGTTATACGTGTCGAAAAAAAAATCGTTTTTCAGATCGGAATAGCTGCAAAAACATGCTCCACTACTTAACTAAAAGCTATGCGAAAGATGGTTTCTCTAAAAATTATGTTTTGAGGTGCCCCAAGAATTAAAAAAAAAAAAATCGATGATAATGAAAAAAAATATTAGTTTTTCAAATCGGAATGGCTGCAAAGACATGCTCCACTACTTAACTAAGATCTATGCGAAAGATGGTTTCTCTAAAATTATGTTTTGAGGTGCCCCAAGAATTTTAATAAAAAATCGGTGATCATGAAAAAAAAATATTAGTTTTTCAAATCGGAATAGCTGCAAACCCATGATCCACTACTTAACTAAGAGCTATGAGAAATATGGTTTCTCTAAAATTATGTTTTGAGGTGCCCCAAGAATTAAAAAAAAAAATCGATGATCATGAAAAAAAAATATTAGTTTTTCAAAACGGAATAGCTGCAAAAACCTGCTCCACTACTTAACTAAGAGCTATGCGAAAGATGGTTTCTCTAAAATTATGTTTTGAGGTGCACCAGGAATTTAAAAAAAAAAAAAAAATCGATGATCATGAAAAAAAATATTAGTTTTTCAAAACGGAATAGTTGCAAAAACCTGCTTCACTACTTAACTAAGTGCTATGCGAAAGATAACTTTTCTAACATTATATTTCGAGGTGCCCAAGCCTTTTTAAATTAGAAAATTTTCACTGAACGCTAATTTTTTTATTTTTTTTTTGCCAAAGAGTTTGTTTTCATTTTAACTTGATTATTTTATTAAAGGAATATTATATGTTATAATTAAATATATATAATTTAAATAAAAATCATGTTTTTTATTTAAATAAAGACCTTTGGGGCACCTCGAAATAATTTTTACTTGATGAACAAAAAGCTGGCTCTGATGACTAGGCCGTTGTAACAGCAAGCAAATAAATAATTGATTAAAAGTGTAATATTGCTTATATTAAACCGATATAATTAAAGATTAAGTGTGTGGGTAACAAGTAATTTAATTGCAATACCTATTTTTCTTTATTAACAATTAAAACTTTTAACGTTCCGGATTTAATGGAAAGTGGAGCTAGCTTTATTCAAATTACATAATATATTATTGACGATTGGAAAGGCTGATGTGAGGAGGGGGGGGTGTGCTAACGCGTAAATAAATGCAAATGTCCTAAAAACTTCTGTATCAGAAGGCGAAGGGTGGTTTTTAAGGGTAATTTGAAATTTCTCTTATACGTTTGAGCTCAAATACACCATTTAAGAGATATTTCCACCTCTTCCGCTCAGTGTTAAATTAAAGGTGACCGGGGTACTGGGCTTGCAAACGTACATATGTATTAAAAGGCGATCTAGAACGACAGGATGTAAATTGGAGTTGGGAATTTTGCATGTATTAGTAGGAAATAGTATAAAAACTATATCTAGCGTGAATAAATCTAGCTTAATAGATTAAATACAGGGCTTAGATGATTCGCTATCAAACGATAAATGGCTGATATACTAAAGGACTCTTACTAACCGACTCCCTCAAACCTCATGAAGTGCCCAGGTATTTCAGTTTAAAATACAGGACTTTGCCGTGACAGTAGTGATTTTACATATTTTTTAAATCTAATTATATATGTCGTAGGCTGATAGTGAAATCCGTCATTTCATGAAAAGCCTAGTCACTTCATGAAGCGTCGGCAGATTGTGTAAAAACAGGAAATTACACGATCTGCCGCGTCACTTCATGAAGAGGCCTTGACGTTTCGGCGTATTATGTATAACACAATCTGCCTAATTTTAAATATCGTCACTTCATGAAATGCCACAAAAACAAGGCATATTGTGTAATTCCGTCTAAAAGGTATATTGGCAACTGGTTTGTTCGGGTTTGTCAGAGCATTTTTTTAAATTTTTATAAAATAATATTAGTTGAAAAAATTTAATTAAAAAAAAAATGCTCTGGGGAACAACGAACAAACCAGTTGCCAATATACCTTTTAGACGGAATTGCACAATCTGCCGACTGACATGACATCATTATAGGTACTACATGAAGTGACGATATTTAAAATTAGGCAGATTGTGTTATACATAATAAACCGAAACGTCAAGGTCTCTTCATGAAGTGACGCGGCAGATCGTGTAATTTCATGTTTTTACACAATCTGCCGACGCTTCATAAAGTGACTAGGCTTTTCATGAAATGACGAATTTCACTATCAGCCTACGACATATACATGTGGAACATTTCTATGCCTAAAAACAGCCTATTAAAGGCACGAGTCCCTCTACAGAGAGGAGAACTCTTTCCAGAATTAGTATTTCTGAGTGGAATATTAAAAGTATTTTGAAGCCTTAAGTCCCTAATCGGTACATTAAAGCTCAACTTTGATTTAAGTGTTGGTGAATCAACATGATAGTTCACCAAATTGTAAATCATAATAAGATCGGAAACCATTCATCAGTAAGTGTCATTATTGAATATTTTTTCATAATATGTTTATAATTGCTATTGACTATTTATAGCTATGTCTGTCTTACGTGATAAGAACCGTAAACATTTATTTTGAATACTTTCCCGACTTTGCTAGTAAACCACGTACTAAGGTTTCCAAACAACTGATGCAAAATTAAGTTTATTAAATATAAACGCGTAATACAACTTTAGAACTGTTTGAGGATTATTAAAATTTAAACTATTTCCCATAATAAATCCTAAAAATCGATTACAATATTGACAACCTGTTCAATGTGAGAGCTAAATATTAACTTACTGTCTATTATAACACCTAAATCACGTATTTCATTAACCGATTTAATATCACTATTATTAATAGTATAACGAAAATTATATACATTTTTGTTTTTGGCAACCGTTATCGATACACACTTATATAGGGTAAGAAATAAACTCAGACTTTCTCAGAATCTTACCAAGGCATTAAGATCGTTCTGCAGCCCATTGCAACCCCCCAGCACCCTGATTATTCGAAATTTTCTTAGGTCATCTGAATGCATCAAAAATTTAAAAAATTTAAATCATTGTTGAATGTTATTACCTAATGTATATTATAATAAAAAACAAGGGACCGAGGTGAATGCCCTGAGGCACACCAGACGGCACGTTATTAGAGTAAAAAACCACCGATGGAAACCATCTGACGTATATCACTGAGATAGGACCAAATGCATTCCAGCAAGCCTCCGTGCACACCGACATCAGCAAGGCGCTAAATCAGTATGAAATGACAAATTTTGTCAAACGCCTTACCGAAGTCCGTGTACACAACGTCGACCTGCTTCCGATCATCCATGTTTCTTAAGGTGGGAGTATCAACATACTTGCCAACATGTAACCTATTTCGCGTAGATTTATTTATGTTTTCTAGCTTTTACACAAAATTTAAATAAAATCAGTATCGACTTGATATTCTATAGGTAATAATTGACATTTAATAAATATCAAGGAATTTCATAACTTATTTTAGGAGAATTGTATAGCGAAAAATATCGGGTAAGATTTTTTTTAACATTATTTGTCATTGTTCTTACACTATACAATTCTCCCAAAATTAGCAATGAAATAAATTGATATTTTTGTACTATATCAGATATTACCTAAGTAATGTGCCGACGATACTGATTTTATTTAAATGTTAGTCAATAGAATAATAAACTTGAAAAAATAACGTGAAATAGGTTATAGGTTGACAATAGATTGAATGACGTTGATTATATACCTCAATCCGATTCTGACCAATTAAACGCTGTTTTGCGACCAATCAGATGCATATTATACTGAATATACCCCGCATAAGTGGATATACCCCGGGCCACCTGCCACAACAATGCCAATGCATAACAACATCATAACAAGTTTAAAATATTTGATGGTTGCTATAGACCGTTTCTATAATAACAAAAATCCCTTTCAACAAATCAAGTTTTTGATGTTGTCAGATTCATGTCACATTTTTTTTAAAATGGAATCTTGCCGATTCGGTAATGTTTCAGTCGAAAATATAAGAAAAAACGCTGAAAAGACTATCCCAGAAAATACAACAAAAACAAAAAGTATATATGGACCCAATTCGAGAAATTCTGCGAAACACGGCAGTATATATTGACCAAAAATACAACTATAATACAGCTTGCCGCTATATTGGAAGACTGGAGTTTTAATATGAAGAAAAAAGATGGTTCTGACTACAAGGAAGGGGTTATCAAGACAATGTGGAACCAAACAGCCCAACTGCTTCAAGAAAGGTACTTCAATAAATACAACATTAAATTTGATCCTTTTAAAGATCCTGAATTCCAAAAAGCACGTATGGCTAGAAATTCTAAAAGAAAACTGCTTCAGGCTGATCCAAAAAATCACCGGAAAAGTGCAAGAGCACTAACCTACGACGAGTACAAAAAGATGGTAAAAATTTTTGACGAAAATAACCCCGAGGATTTACAGAAAAAGTTCTATCAAATAGCGGCTGTGCAATTAGCATGGAGAGGAGGAGAAGCCGAGACATGCCTAAATACGTATTTCAGAGAAGAATATTATAGCGATGGTACAAAAAGTAATAGAATGGAATATAACCCAATCTTTTCAAAAACATCCCAAGGCGGAGACAAGAAGCTTTCAAATTCAAAATGGTTAGTGGCAAACACAAAAGATGCCGATTTATGTCCAGTTCGCCTTTACAGAAAACTAATTTCAAAAAGAGGGCAAAATATAACTACCCAAAGACTATTCCTGACAGTAAATCCAAATTGGAAAATGGGAAATTGGTACAAAAACTGTCCCATTGGAAAAAATACTCTTTCTAATTGGACAAAACAAGCAGCACAAAAAATTGGACTAGATACTGAGAAAGAAAAAATCACAAACCATTCCAATCGAGCCACAGCTGTCTCTACATTAAGCAAAGCAGGTGTGAGCGAACAAACTCTTATAAAAATAACTGGACATAGTAGTGCTGCATCCATAAAGCCATACTTGCAGATGGACAAAACTCATCACGAAAACACTATTCAAGGTTTAAGAGGTCACCCTCCAACTAATGGGTTGGACCAACACGAAGCTCCAGTCTCTTGCAGCTCGAAGAGTTTCCAGCAACATCAGCAAGCCACTACTGTTTATTATAATAACTGTGTGTTTAACAATAATACTTATAACTAATTTTCTGTTAGTTTTATTACTTTGTCAATTGTTTAGGTTTTGTTTCGTTTTGTCCGTTTTTCTAGTAGCTACATAAATCATTTTAAAAATCTTGCATTTCGTTGTATTTTTTCTTTTTTTTTGGTATATAATCTCAACATATACCACTCGAGGTAAATATTTTATTTAGAATATTTTTTGACATTTTTCCGCAAAATTTCTATAAAAATTGCCCTTGACAAAAATTCTTTTAAAAAAATATCCCTCCAGCTTCGCTGTCGGGATATTTTTAAAGAATTTTTGTCTCGCGAATTTTTGACAGAAATTTTGCACAAAAATGTCAAAAAATATTCAAAAAAATATTCACCTCTTGTGATATAACTTATGATAATTCCACCTTAAAATATAATCTGTAAATTCCACCAGATTACTTTCAATGGACCTACGTGGGAAAAACCCGTGTTGCTGTTTTAAAATTATATCTTTAACTTCTTAACATAGTATAAAAGAAAGTCGCTATCGCGCCCGTCTGTCCCTATATCCCTATATGTGCTTAAATCTTTAAAACTACGCAACGGATTTTGAAGCGGTTTTTTTAAATAGTGATTCAAGGGGAAGGTTTTTATGTATAATTAGTGACCCGCCCCGGCTTCGCACGGGTGCAATTTCAGAAAGTGGCATGCCGGGTACTAATATATCGGGTTTATATTTATACCAGCGGGTTGCAACGCATGTCGGGTACACGCTAGTGCTCAAATATAGTGTTGTGAATAATTTTTCTTAGTTTCCATCCATGTGAGGAAAACTGATTTAAATACTTATTTTTATCTTGTGTATGTATAAAAGTTGAATAATTCCTCCCTAAGTACTGACATACCATTTGCCAATTTGTTAAGGAATAACTCTGATCAATGTTTTGTCTGTTGTAAAAATGTTTAATTTAAACAATTATGTATAAATTATTTTGATCGGGAAATGGGCTAAATAACGTAGCTAGACGCTTTTTTTTAAACTACACTATCAAAGGCTTTAGAAAAACCAGGCCTTTCTTAAAAATTAAGCAATGGAAATGACATCTAGCTTGGGTTTTTATAACTACTCGTATTTATACCGTGCGAGCAAAAATTATTTGCATTAAAGATGGCTTGAATTAAAAAAACGTAGGACTTGGTTTAGATCACAATGATATGGGGACGATATATCTAACCAAATCTAGGTTAAAATTTTGTCAAATTCATATTATGACATGATATGCCAAACTATCAAACTAATGAGTAATAAAATAAGTAGACAAATACAAATTTACTTTTGTTCTTTACAAAATTAACAAAGTAAGAATACACAGAAAGAAAAAGAAAAATAATTACTTGCACTTTTTAAGGAAATAAATTTAGCTGCTTAAGAATAGTCCAGCATGTTCCAGGGTAGTTGAAATAACCGGAACGGCTAATTTTCTTTAAAACTACTAAGGCTAAATCAATGAATTTTGGTACAGGTGGATAACTTAAAAAATTGACAATTGCGACGTTGCCAGAATTTTAGTTTTTTCTGTAACTCAAAACACTACTCTTTTTTTTATTGAATTCGATTTATCCAACATCTCTCTCTCTCAACTCTCAACATTACCATTTCCTGATAGTATCAAATTTTTATCTCAAAAAGTTCTATGGGAAAAAAAGTTAATTAGTTACGACTCTAACTCTAAAATAAAAAAAAAATCCAATCTCTTTCCATTTAAAAACGTTTCAAATAATGTGAAAAGGAAGGTTGGTAGACATAATGTACCTAATAGTATCGATAACGATAATAACAACAAACAACTACTAACAATAACATAGCTAGTAAATATTACTTGCATATTATAGTACACTACATTAATTTAATTATGAAATCGATACCATTAGGTACATTATGTCTACCAACCTTCCTTTTTACATTATTTGAAACGTTTTTAAATGGAAATAGATTGGGTTTTTTTTTAATTTTAGTTTTTTAGTATTTTAGTAGTTCTGTTCCCACTTCTTGGGACAGGCGTCTTATACAATTTGTTGGCGTTCCGTAAAGCCCATCGTGTGAATTGTTCAAGAAATTGGAAAAATTAGCGATGAATCAAATTACTTGTAAGGACTGTCAAAGATGACGGAATAACTGATTGATTGTTAATTCAGGTAGTTACTGACACCCAACAGGTATCACCTACGTCCTTAGATGCAAGGCCCTCTTTTATGCAAATAATTTTTGCTCGCACGGTACAGTACTAGGTATATAGAAACGATATACCTTATACCACTACATATTTACATACTACACTCTGGAATTTTTAGACGTTTTGACGAAATCAGAATTGACCTCTTTTACATTACATACTTATCTATATTCTTCTTTTAGGAATACTATGTAGAAAATTAATTTTTTTTTCGAATTTTCTCATTTCTTTTTATGACAGAAAATTCCGCAACTTTCCAATAATTTAACCGACGCTCTCAAAGATAAAGCTCGAATTTGGGACACTCGGTACATACCACAATCTTTAAATTATCGCGTTCAAGGTATTTTTAACACAATCCGGCAACACGCAAGATTGTGACTGTCATAACGAAGCAACTAGTAGGGAAAGCGGTTGCTCGGCGTCTCGCAGGAATCGACCGCGACGATAAAACTATGGGACTGGTTTGTATTGATTTTCAACAGGAACAATTCGGTAAAATCAGCTTTTGATTTGAGGTAAGTACAGCGTCATTCGAGTTTTGCTATGCCGATAGATAAAAAATTCCTGCTGATGAACTTTCTTTTTATACCGGGGGATAACGACTTTACGACCGGTATTTTATTAAATGACATAATAATGGCCTTAATATTTGGATTGTTTAGTTAGGTCATCACATGCCGCCAATAGAAAATACATCTTTTTTCAAACAATGATCACAATTCATATACGCGGTGTGTGTGTCCACGGAAGGTGGTTCGCCCCTCTAACTTTTTTGTTTTTCAAGATAATGGAATAAAATTTAGGGGATTTGTATACGACATAAAACTGCATTTTTTGACAGGTGACTCAACATTATGGAACTTCCGGTTTAACCGGAAGTGACATAAACTTTCGATTTTTAAATGGGACACCTGGTATATTTTGCCTCTTTTTGACTAAATATGACATTCTAAATACAACGATCTGTCACTTGTCACTTTTTGTCACCAAGAAAATTTTTTTTTCCAAATTTATTGTTTTATCTAGAGGGCTTTGAATACCTTAAAATCCCCTATTTCAGTTCTTTAATCTTGGGGAAAATACAATTTTACTATTTTTGGTCCAATGCTTGTGCTATGTAAAATTTTATCTTTAAAGTTGTATAAGTCATTTTTTTAAACGGCAACATGGTGGCTCGTCGGGTTAAGAAAAAAGAGGATTTTATTACGATTATTTTGATACCACACACTATTAGGTTTTAGAAAAGCTGCCATTAAAAAACTTTAAAAAGTTAACTTGGAACTTTCCTAAAATAAAGCATCCTTTGAGAATAAATTAAGATTTAAATGTATCAAGTAGCCTGTGATCAGCAAAACTGATAAAACAAAATCATGACTTGAAGAAAATTGACATGTCGACAGCTTCTGCCAAAGTAAATTTTGTTGTTTAAAAAACATGGAAAATACTAGTTTTACAAGGAGTGAAAAAGTTGATATGTTCTTATTATCAGGCTCATTTCGCATTTTCGGAACCAGTTTTGGGTACCTAAGTGCCGGGTTGGATGACGCCAATTAAAATATCTTTGTGCGTAAAGTCGTACAGCATCGGTTGAATTCTTTCTAAATTCTCCAAACTCTAGATAATACAATAAATTTGGAAAAAAAATATTTTCTTGGTGACAAAAACTGACACAACGTAGTAATTTAAAATGTCATATGAAGTCAAAAAAAGGAAAAATATACCAGGTGTCCAATTTAAAAATCGAAAGGTTATGTCACTTCCGGCTACACCGGAAGTTCTATAATGTTGAGTCACCTGTAAAAAAATGCAGTTTTATGTCGTATACAAATCCCCCGAATTTTACTCCATTATCTTGAAATACAAAAAGTAGAGGGGCGAACCATGGACACCCGGTATTCTCTATCTTTCCCTGTCATAATTATTTTACGTCCATTTGGAGTCACAATTGATCAAAAAACGCTAACATTACGATTTCCTCGTTGCATAAGGTTCTGAAAAAACTTATTTTAGAAGCTAGTCGCAAAAATATTTTTATTTAACATTTTAATTTGCTGTGTCCCCTTTTTTCGAAAGCAGTAAGAGATTGTTTTGACACATACCTTTCTCCATTGGGAACCAATATATTTTATTTGTAATGTTTCTTTGTTGTTTTCGTTTGCAAGGGGCTAAGAAGCCTTATCAAGAACAATTTGAGAGTTCGTGCGTATGAAACCACTGGGGGAAGAACAGCTGCTCTCACCGTGGCCATACTTCCGTCAATGTCACCACTAATGGTGGCAATGTCAATATAAATAACGAATTTTTCTCTGTGGTTTTAGATATAAACACGTAGGTATGAATAAGAAAACCTGACCTCCAGTTAGTATCAAAATATTATAGTACAAAAAGGAACCTCGTTTAATACAAATCATGTAGAACAAATGGCAGACAGATATACAAGGTGATTCACGTTGAGTGGCCTATTAGATCTTGGAAACGAGTAAAGTTATCATTATTAAAATTTGATAGCAGGGATAATTGACTGTGAAATTTTAAAATATTATATTTTCACGTTTCAATCACTTCCGGTTATACTGGAAGTTATGGCCACCTTTGATATTTCAGATAAAATACTCTGAATATTTTAGCTTTTTTAGATACCTTATTAAAACCTAATCAACTTATGTTAATAACAATCTATACCGTTCTTGAAATGAATTATAAAATTAATTTTTTATGTACTGAGAAGAAGTTAGTATCAAAATATCATAGTACAAAAAGGAACCTCGTTTAATACAAATCATGTAGAACAAATGGCAGACAGATATAGAAGGTGATTCGCGTTGTACCCGAGTCAAGATAGTTCAAATTTTGGGTAAACCTAGACAAAAATAATATAAAGCTAATTTTTGGTACATATCATAATTGAGGGCTAAATAGTAATATACTAAAAGTCCTGGAGAATCCCCCTTCCGCAACCCCCTTTTTTCGCCCCCCCAAACCCCCCCTTTTAATATTTTAGTGATTTTTTCAAAAACTATCCACTTTAAGAAAAAATGTCAAGTAAGCATTTTTGAAGCTGACAAAATTTCCTTTCCAGCGACGTATTGCGAGTGCATATAGTACTACGTGGTACACACCAGTGTGGTATCAAAAGAAAGTCCGCCCCGAGATTAACTGACATTTTTTGAAGGACACGTCGAATTTAGTCCAATGCTCGAAAATATAAGCTTGGCGAAAAATATCGTTATCTATTTTTTTGTAGGTGATAAAATTTCAAATCCATTAAAGTATCGAACAACCCCCTAGAACCAAAAATATTGAAACTGGTGTTTAATTTATTTTTTATTTAGTTTCAAAACAACATTTTAAACATCTTTCTTAAGAGTAGAATCTTCTGTAACGGTTTCCACAATAGTATTGCATGTTTCGCCATTGCAAGGGGAACAAAATGTGCTACACTTTTGGCTTGAGTGTCTACATGAGCATCTACCAGCAGAATTGGTTTTGCAGTGGCAGTAAACCAGAGAGAGAAGTGATTCGGGTGCGGGAGATAGCGCAGTTTTGACAGGCAACAATTGGCCTTCGACTAACTTCCAGCCCCATTCAGTAGGCGGTGACTGGTTTCCCAGCCACTCTTGTACCTTTATAAAGATGATGGCGAAGGTCATTAATATCTCCAAATTTTAGGCCATCAGTATAAAGAGATCTAACAAACTCCACCCCACACCGAATCACATTTTCTTGTAATTGATTAGGTACATTAAATATCTTGCAAACTTTATTCCTTAAATTGGGATTTTTCTGTAACTGCAGGTATATAAATTTTTTCCCTTTTCTGTATAAGGCAGATGTTTTATCGCAGCCAGAAACTGCATGAGCAAAAAGAATAACTTCTTTCATATCTTCTATTGCGGTTTGTACCTCAGTTATTGTATATACTTTTCCAGCCGTTCGGCTCGTGGCTGAATGAAGTACACTTTAGCTATTATTTTGTGGTGCTCTACCAATGAGCATGGCAAGAACGTCTGTATCCGTAGCTACAACCATAACATTTTTATTGCTGCTATTTAATTTGAGAGCTGTACTGACAATTAGTTCATCTGCACCATCTACAGCGTGAATGACGGTGACCCCCGCATCTTTTAAATATGCGTCTAACACAGATATAAGGCGGGCCTTGTTCTCGTTATTTGAAAGAAATTCTTCTTGAGCAGTGTTTATATTGGTGTTTTCGTTAAGGGGATTCTATACCTATCATTATTTTATTTCCAAATTTTCTTCGTTAATATGCATAATATCAAAAAATTATTATATATAAAAGTAGCATAAAATTACTTTATCTAGGGCGCTATAGAGCCCAAAACTATATATTTTTTTTTCTGAATTTATATTTTTTTAAATAAAATATATTTTAAAAAACAGGCTCTATAGCGCCCTAGTGGGTGTTAATTTAGACATGTTGGTAAAAAAATGAAAAATTAAAAGTAAATAGTTTGTTCAAAATCCTGGAAAAACGATTTTGCGGAAAATGTCCTCCGCCCTACGTTCTTTTTTAGAGACAAGCCCACTAATCATATCTTGGCGAAACGCTGGCAACGCGATTGACCTTGTCAATATTCGGTGCCCGACCGAAGAAAATAGTAGGAACTATGAATTTATTATTAGCAGGTGCATAATTTTCCATGTAAAGAATAATAATTATCCGTACACATTTTATTAGGGGTTCTTATTTTTGTTGAGGTTGATGGTTGATGCATGGTTTATTGTTAGGTAGATTAATAATAATTATGGGATTATCTCATAAATTTCATTACACCTTTATAATGTATTATTGTAAATAAGTACCTAATATTGTTAGGTTACTTAAATAATTACTATTAGTAATAAAATTACATTACCTTTTTTCATCCGAGGATTTGTAAGTAGGTATTCTCATTTCAAAATATATTCTTATGAATCTTATATGTGTGTGTTCTATTTTTTGTGATTTACTTAGTGCGATCGGTGGTATACATACGGATTAATTATTATTTATATTTTATTTTCCTATCAATATGGGAAAAAATAAACAAAAAGAACAATTTCAATCCAAAAGGAAAAGTCTTCGACAAAAAATGTTAATTGTTAGAAAGTCAAGGGGAGAAAAGAATCCAGCAAAAACCATTCACGGTTACAAGGTAAGATGCCGATCCGACGCCACGGCCTTTGGGCAATTTTACAATTTCCAGGGTTGCAGGGCATGGGCAACTGCTCATCATTTTAGGGAAGTGTCCACTATTTTGGTTCTTTTATATTTACAGGAAAACATTTCGACATTTTTTGAAAGTATTTAAGTACCCCTAATTTTTTAAGAATAAGGAATATGCAGGATGTCCCACTAAGCTCGGCGAGGTAGGATAGGTATTATGGAAGCCACAAATGTCTTTGAAAAAAATTTTTATTGACTAAATCGACCAAGAAAAATTGACGGAAAATATTTTCAACGTTCCAAATGGCTGCTAGGGGATGCATTTACTATGATATAACTAAAAATTCAATTTATCTCTGAATAAGCGCTATTGCGGTTATCATTTAATAACGGAAATAGTAAGATCGATAATTTTTGCGATTATTTGTTTTGTAGACTAATAATTTATATCGTCGATAATAAGGGCGGGGGAATCCTGTAAAAAATTGCTGTATCTTCCATACCCTCTACCCAAATTTAATCAACTTAGTCTTGTTTTAAAGGTAATTTTACCCTTTTTAAAATACTGAATGCCGTCGGGATGGGGAGTTGATGTTGATACTGCGTCTTCTAGAGGGCGTTGATTTCCCAATATTTGTTTTTTTACAGTTTTCTTCATAAAAGTAAACTTGCAACACTACAACCCTGGAAATTCATATTTTTATATGACCTTGCTTAAAGAGAATGACAATAGCTAAATTCTGGTGCAAACTATAATTTGATATCTTTATTCCTTCTCAAGTTATTTACAAATAACAATTTTATTCATGTTATTTACTTTAATCAAGATATACATGCAAAACAAAATTGCCAACTAATAGGGATTGCTAGGCAACTTTGCCATTAAGTTACTTAATTTTGACATCATTTGGCTATTTAAAAATTTGTTAATTATTTATAAAGTAAGAAACCTTAGTGGGACAGTTTGTCCCCGGCTTATGCCAGCCCGGTAGCGTTTATTAGGATAAGTACCTAGTCATTTTTAGATGTATTTTGCAAATTAGAAAAATATTATACCTATAGCTATAAAAGCATTTGAGACTAAAGAACAAATCTAAAAGTCGAGCCTTGTGGTTTGTTTGTCCATAAAGAACATTGCTTCTTGGCAGCTAGTCCAGATGAACTTATTCAAGACGAAGGAATAATAGAAGTAAGGTCTCCTTCAACAGCGAAAATGTGAACACCAGAAGAGGCCATTCAACAGAAAAAAAAAACGTTTCCTACAATAAATAATGGCATATTACAATTAAAGAAAAACCATAATTATTATTATCAAATACAAGGACTGTTCCAAGTAACCAATAATTCATATTGCTATTTTCTGTTGTGGACTACATTAGGATTCCTTGTAGAAAAGGTATGATATTGTGCCATACTTTTATACAATATCTGTAATTTAAAAAATACCTAATTTGTAAAATGTAATGTATTGTTCTGTTGTATCTATATAGCATAGATATTTACCTTTAGATAAGCAAACAATAATCATGAAAGTGGCAGATTTATGGCCTCGCGCATGTAAGCAAAGCTAGACACTATTAGCCATGCGCACTCCAACATTATCGTTTGACGAATGGGAAAATAAAATAGACAGGTCCGGGCTTTAAAATTTTAATTTTTGCCAAAAAAATTGGAATTTCTTCTCAATTTTTGATCAAGTTGGGAAAAAAGGTAGTGATTTCTGGCATTTTGAGTAGTAGCAAACATATGATTTTAAGTATGGAAAATTGTTTTTAAGGTTTTGTTTTTAAAATTTGTTTAAAAATGTTGTTGGTTCAAAAAGGAAGAGAACAAGTTAATTAAACTATAAAACTTACAAAATCGAATATAAAAAACAAACAAAACCAGCAAAATAACGAATCTACAGTGTTATCGCGTACGTAACCTCAAGTCAAATATTAGTTGGTATATAACTTGTATTGATTTTTACAATTTGGCAAAAACTTGTTTTGTTCAAGAATTTGAAAAAGGGTTTGCCCGAGAACTTGACTCATAAAATACTTTCACATTAATATAAACATACCTAGGTATTTACTTTTTTCTTTGCATGCACGGGATAATAATATGTTTTGGTGTGTGTTTCTCATTATTTTTATACCTTATTTGTGTAGCCTAGGCCTAGTTAGATGTGTTTAAATTGCTCATAATAAAATAAAGTTATATATCAAGATACATCACTACTCCATACTTACTAAAAACATGAAATAACCGATATTTTACACCTATTTCGGCTTAACAAAATAATACAACGGCTCTTACTGTCATTGTTTATATTCCAATTGGAGTCATTAAAAGCTAACTAAACTCCACAAAAACTAGAAATCCGTAAATATTAAACACCCACAATCCACGTCAGCTAAGAAAACTACAACGAATCCACAGAGAAACCTTAAAACACAACAACAAAAATGGCGGCCGAGCCGGTTGTGGAGAGTATTTTGAGCAAGTCGATTATTGTCGATAAAGTAGGACAGGCCGATAACACAAGGATTGTGCGCATGCACGAAGGTGTCCAGAAGGAAGGCAGCTGACCGGCGAGTCATGCGCTCGGACGTATTTTTCACCCATAAAACGTAACTTTTGTTTGCACAGGGGATAAGCTGTACGTATCTAAAGGTAAATTTTGTATGCTATAGGTATAGTGCAGAAAACCGTTTAAACTGACTTAAAATGTTTAAATTTACACAATTTTTTTAGATTGAAAGAAATTATGTGTTTTGGACAGACAAAATGGAGCCATATTTAATAAGGTTTTATTTAAAATGCTTACCACCTGAAATTATTGACCCTAGATATACAAGAAGACTACAGATTAGGAATCACCCTCGGGATGATTAATATATTATTATCAAATTATTTAAGTTTTTCTAATTTTTTTTTCTTATTACTTATTTTGTGTGGAATAATTTAATCATGTTGCAAATTACTAATAGATACATTTGTTTAATTTGGATTTATTAAGAAAATCACAACTTTTTCAGTTAATTAGTTCATCTTAACAGTTAAAATTTGGTAGGTAGGTAATTAACAAAGTATTTGTTGTTGTTTGTAAATAAACTTTAATATTTAACAGATACTGTACATATTATAAGAACACTGGCAGTAAAAATGTCGAAAATATATCTTTATATACATGAGCATACAAATTAAAATAATATTTTCCTGGACTAATAATTTTCCTGGACTATTAGTCGTAATTGAATAAATACAAAAATAAACTGTTTTGGCCGAGATTTTGGCCCTTGGAGCGGTCTAGTTCTGCGAATTGTTCATGCCCGGTGAAATTAAACAGCGATGATGCCGGTGCAAAAATATTAGTCAGCGGGTGAACGGGTTTAGATAGAAATATGCCTGCAGATTTCCTCCGGACACCGAAATTTCTGTTCGGTGATGTATCGCCTTAAATATAATATTTGGACTACACTTATTCTTTCCACGTCTTCTCTTCTCTTCCGATTTTGTGGTTGCTCCCTCTGTGTACCCGTCGAAAACCACAATTGATTTTTAATAATGTTTGACCTTAATCGGACGTATGCATTAAAAACATCCTTGAAGTTGCCAAGCTTTGGCCATACTACAATATGCAGCAGAAAGCCACCGTCAATCACAAAATCCATTGATTGATTCAGATCAATATCACCTGTTTTTTTCGGGAAAAATAAAGTTAGAACAGACTTTTGTGTTTTTTCTCATATAGGTCCCATGAAATAGAGAAGATGGTTCTGATGATAACTCATATCTGAAATATTCGGATTTGTCGCTTTCTGATTTTAAAACACAAAATAGCCATAGGAATAATTGGGGAGTCGAAACCGGGACGATTGCATTTTGAATTCTTACTGTGCCACTCATAAACGACAAGGACCTTGCTTTGTTTTTGACGGTTATTTTTATGTCTGAAAATGGGTTTCCTTCTACTTCGCTAAGACATTTCAGTCCTACTTCTTCGGCAACATGACAATTAATAGTTTTATCTGCAACTATTCCAGTGGATATTGAGTATAAAAGGTTAAATTTTCCGCCGACTGGCAGGAAAATGTCCGTTTTAGTCCGCGAACAATAGGGTCACGCCGCGCGAGGGCGCTACGCGCACCTGGTATTTGGCAAATTAATAATCTTGGGGCAGACTTGGAAATTCTATATTATAGGAGTAAAAAGGGGGTTAGAGTGACTTTTAATATTTTGCTAAGTATACATTGTATACGTAGAAAATTAAATATCATACCGAAAAAGGTTTTATATTGGTAGTAAAAATTATTTGCTCCAGATTTATGTAAAGCTAAGAAGTCTCGGATAAATTTTTAATTGTTTTTGGCTGAAGTAATTTCGATAAACTTCTAAAAGATTCACAAGTATACAACCTTTTAATGTGTGTTTAGAGAAAAATGTGTTTCTTCTAAAAAAAATGATGTTTAGATCAAAAAAACTTAGAATAAATAGCAAAAAGTATATTTTTTAAAAGTAACCTTTCATTTGATACGCCACTGGTGGGTGCCATGTGCTACTTAATATAGATTGCGATACGACATTGGAAGGGGAATTTTATCAGCTTCAAAAATACTTACTCGACATTTTTCCGTAAAGTTAATAGTTTTCAAAAAAATCACCAAAATATTGAAAAAGGGGGGATTGGGGGGCGAAAAAAGGGGGTTGCGGAAGGAGAATTCCCCAGGACTTTTAGTATATTGCAATTTAGCCCTCAAGCATGATCTCTACCAAAAATCAGCTTTATATTATTTTTGTCTAGGTCAAATGCTATCTTGACTCGGGTATTGAGTGGCCTATTAGATCTTGGAAACGAGTAAAGTTATCATTATTAAAATTTGATAGCAGGGATAATTGACTGTGAAATTTTAAAATATTATATTTTCACGTTTCAATCACTTCCGGTTATACTGGAAGTTATGGCCACCTTTGATATTTCAGATAGAATACTCGGAATATTTTAGCTTTTTTAGATACCTTATTAAAACCTAATCAACTTATGTTAATAACAATCTATACCGTTCTTGAAATGAATTATAAAATTAATTTTTTATGTACTGAGAAGAAAGTTTAGTAACTTTTAAACTAATACATTTAACTAAAACATGCATCTTTATATTCCATAATTTAGGTTTTACATTTTTCATACAGGGATTTTTTTAAATTGTGCCAATCTATGTGCATAAGCCAAGTTTTGTAAATGGAACACCCTATGTTTTATCTTACTAACGCGTAGGGAATCATTTCCTATCTAAATATGTCACTATCGATATTTTTAGTAGTTTTGGAATTATAGGCAATTTAAAAAATCTTAAAATCTCCGTTTGTGTTAAGTTAATAAGACATCATTTTTGTAAAGTAGGCTTTGACTGAAATTAAGTTGACACTTTTGTCTTAGCCGTATTATCATATTCCAGTTAACTTATTTAAAATTACTGTCATTATTTGTAAAAATCGCAGTCAAAGCCTACTTTACAAAATTAATGTTTTATGAACAGAGATTTAAAAATTTTTGAAATTGCCAAAACGACTAAAAAAGGGATAGTGATATATTAGACATGTAGAGATAGGAAATTTAATTCTCTACACGTTAGTACGATAAAACACATGGAGTTCCATTTACGGAAATCGACTTATGCTCATTTATCTAAATGGCTAGATTAGCACAATTTTAAAAAACCCCTGTATGAAACACCCTAAAACCTAAGTTATGGAATCTAAAGTTCTATGTTTTAGTTAAAAGCTATTAAAATGTTAAACTTTATTGGTTTCAAAGTTACTGAACTTTCTTCTCGGTATATTTTTACATAAAAAATTAATTTTATAATTCATATCTCAAAAAACGTATAGAGATAAGTATACAATACCAGTAAAGTCCGCATTATATGGGATTTTTTTTTTTATTAATAGCTTTATTCGAAATTTGACTTTGGCATCAAGTTCTGCTTCGATCGAGATGAAAATTAAGCAAAAAATAGTAGTCACGTGATTCGCATTATCTGTCAAATTTTAATTTTTTCCAAAAAATAATTCAAAAGTGGGGTTATTCATGAAAAAATCGAAAAAATCAGCTGCATAAGATAATTCTGATTTTTTACCCACGACTAAAATTTATTTTCCACTTAATGAATACTTTACTGATGACACAGTGTTCTTTTTTGTCTTAATATTAAGGTGTATTACTTTCAGACACAAACCACGTTTTCAAAAATACTTATTTTATGAAGTTAACTTATCCAAGGTCAAAAACAAATAAACGTTGCATCACATGCGACCAAATTTTAATAGCCCAATTTTGATTTAGTAGAAAAACACATTTAATATGACGCCACTTCAAAGAAAATGTATTTGAAATAAAGCATTGTCAAAACTAAGAAGCTTTATGTAGATTGCGTTGAGTCTTATTTTGCAAAAGTGGTGCAATTTACAAAATATAGGTAAAAAATCAAAATTATCTTATGCAGCTGAAATTTTGCATGCGGGCTAGAAACTGCATTTAAAAAAACTTTTGCCAATAACTTTTTTCGATATTTTCAGAAATAACCCCACTTTTGAATTATTTTTTGGAAAAAATTAAAATTTGACAGATAATGCGAATCACGTAACTACTATTTTTTTGCTTAATTTGCATCTTGATCGAAGCAGAACTTGATGTCAAAGTCAAATTTCGAATAAAGCTATTAATAAAAAAAATCCCATATGATGCGGACTTTACTGGTGACACTGTATAAATGTAAAAAAGTTAGTTATCGGGGTGAACGTCTTTTGAGAAACGTCCGGTATATCCTGTATTAACGCGATGGATGCCAACTAAAACACACAGGGCCGTCGAGAGCCAGGTCAGGCCCGGGGGCTGTGCGGCATCCCGGGCCTGCTCCTAGGGCTGCCAGATTTAAAATAATAAAAAGCGGGAGGTAGGGATGCCAGTGGATGCTTTTGACTTATTAACTTGGGGGTGCACTAAAAGCCCCCTGCAGGCGAAATGCGCCGCAGGCGATAAATTTTTAAGACCACGCCCAAATTTGTTCAATAATTTTTAATAAATATTTTAAAAATTTATGATTACCTACTTATTTTATTGAAAATGAAATAAGATAAAAAAAATAAAAAAAAACAATTTATTTTTAATTAGTGGGTACATTGTTTAAAAGTAAAGTTCATTCTTCTGTTTTTATTTGCAGCAAACTTATCAATAACAGTAAAGTCCGTAGATTTACACTTTGTGGTCTGTGTCAAGTTAATTTCGAGTTTAGGTCGTACCTCAATTTTAATTTCAATTTTTTGCTCAATACTTAATGAGCTCAAATTGTTTCTCCACGACCATTACTGAATGCAATAATTCCAATATAATTTTTGATGATAGAATGTAAAAATTCTCACTCTTGAGTTGGAATATTTATTCTGAAACACTTGCTTCTTATGCGTTTTGCGTGTATTTTCATTCCATAACAAGATACGGAATGAATATTCTGTATTGATATAAACGACATAGGTTGCCATGAATTTCGAAACTGTCAGTGTCAGATAAAAATGGCCGCGTTGTAATAATTATTTTCAGACAAATTTTAGTGCAAGTCAAAAAATGAGTGAAAAATCGGATGAATCAGATATGGAACTGGATGGTCGTGGAGAAAATATAGTCTGCTACTCGGTTAGAATGAAAATTCGATACTCGATCTTCCACTCGGATCGAATTTTCATTCCAACCTCGTTACAGAATCTACTATTCTCAAATATTCCATATTCATAGTAGTTTCGGCATTAAAACTGTTCATTTTTAATAAAATAAGTCTTTACTACTCTTCACCATAATATAATTTTTAAATAAGAAACCCATTGTTGGTCAATTCTAAAATGTACAAAATTTTCGGGTAGGTTCTCCAAAAAAGATGAGAGTTTTATAAATTCTTCGAATAATAAATCGATGTTAATACAAAATATTGGGCCGGACGGGCGAGGACAAAATGTATCGATATTTGATATTTAAAACATTAATTATTCGCCAACTCGCCTAACAATTATTTACATACCTATGTAATATTTACAAAGTAATTTTTTGTCCACAGAGATTTTATATTTTTTTTTATAATTAATCATATTTTATAACTGCGCAGCCCGAGTACGGGCCCTTAAAAGAGTCGTGGGCCCGGGGAATTTGCCCCCCCCCCCCCTCTTGTCAGCCCTGAAAACACATTGCACAATTGAAAATCAAACGTCTATAAAGTAAGCAAATATTGTTTCAAAAACACCATTTGCAAAAGTCGCCTAATTTATAAGTATACTTTTAAAAAAGTGCACCGTTTGAACTTGGACGTTTCAAGGATCCAGGATCTATAAACGACTAGGTTGCCATAAGCCCATATTCCAAGGACCAAGTTCTTGCTTAAAAACGTTTTCAAATTCGTCAAAAAGAAATTGTACTTGAAAATGTTGTTTTACACGTACCCAAGTTTTTGCCAAATTGTTAAAATCAGTACATTACCGACTAATATTTGACTTGACGTTAGGTACGCGATTACATTTTGCTGTTTTGGTTGATTTTTATGTTAGAATTAATAAGGTAAATTTAATTAACCTCTTCTCGTGCTTTTTGAACTAAAAAAACAAATTTTAGAAACAAAACATTGAAACCGATTATCAGCCTTAAAATCTGCTAGGTCAGCGAACTTTTAACGGTGGCATCCCTACCTCCCTGTCATCTAAAAATCCCCCTCCCCCCCTTCCCTTAACCTATTCCCGGTAGCGCCACTGCAGATACGAAGTTAAAAAGTTAAGAAATATATTTACCAACACTTTCACCAGCAGCAATCGCAATAATCTTGGACAATACTTCAGCGATACTTGTTCTGATTGTCGGACTAGACTTGGCATTTTCATCCAAATGGGCCATTAGAGTTTCTACCACAGTGTAAGAATACTGAGCTTGCTTAATTTATAAAAAATGTAACTTTCCATTTGAGGTTGGCAAACACCAGAAATCACTACCTTTTCCAATAACTTGACCAAAAAATTAGAACAAGAATTTGGGGTAAATCTTAGCTGTTTACAAGCAGATAATACTGTGGCTAGACCACTGGGACCAGTCAAAGAGGAGATAGATCAGATAGCTAAACAACTCGCGCAAAGCAGATGGACAGGGCTGACAACTTGTAGCATCTCCAGGCAATTGTGGCCCCTACTTGACGGCAGGAAAACCGCAGCGCTATTACAGCGCAGTCGGAAGGACCTAAGAAACATCATCGCCGTAGTCACTGGTTATTGTCTGTTCGGTAGACACGCTGAACGTATGCAAATACCAACTAACGACTTCTGTAGAAGTTGCAGAGATAAAGAAGAAGAGGAAAGTATTCAGCATTTCTTGTGTAAATGCCCCGGCCTCGCGAAAAGTAGGTTCAATGCCCTGGGCGAACCATTCTTTAATGATCTGGAGGAAGTGAGCAGCCTGCAACTGGGTCGACTCACTAAGTTAATTAACAGCAGTGGATGGCTTGAATGAGCTGTCAAGATTCTTCTACGATCTACGTCACGTCGCGTTAACCATCAGGAAGCTGATGCGGATAGGTTTCGCGGAACATGTGTGGTACCACAACGGTCCTTATAGGATTACGTATGACTGTTTGGATAATGCCCAGAGGTCTGCCACTCTAACCTAACCTAGCTGTTTACACTTTCTTGACTAAAAACTTGGTTCGTGAAACACGGGCTATGGAGTAGCATTTAAGTGTCAACTGATATTTTAATGATGTAATAATATATTTTAATTTTGTGTTAATAGGAGTTTATTGTTTTTTTTTATGGATTAAATCATGACACACTAGCAAGTTTAAAAGTAGAAATACACAAATACGGCCACCCCAAAATGACGTTAAGGAGCCACTAAGCTGATTTCACGGGGTGTTCCCCAAGGATCAAACTTGGGACCTTTTTTCTATATTGCCTATGCGAATGATTTAAGTCCGTATATCACCACAGAAAAAGTTAGAGATGTCTGTTATGCAGACGATACTAACATCCTAATAATTGCAGACGATCGGACGATACTGAGAGACGAATGTGAGAATGTTTACAGTCAAGTACAGCTGTGGGCTGATAAGAATTTTCTAAAACTGAATAAAGAAAAAACGGTATTGCTTTGCTTTACATTAGCAGGACGAAACACCGAAAGTGATTTTAAGTTGTTTGAGGGATCTCTGGGCGAACTTGGGTGTCAGGAAAGTACGAAGATGTTAGGGGTGGGGATTGTTTATAAGCTTAAATGGGGATTCCATGTTGACAACTTATGCTCAAGATTACGCAGCACCTGCTATGGACTACACTTTTTGTCTGGGCAGTGTGGTTTGCCTACTCTTATGTCACTATATTTTTCTAATTTTCATAGCCACCTTAAATACGGTATATTGTGCTGGGGTAATAGTAGTCAGATAAACAGGGTTTTTCTGCTTCAAAAGTTTGCGATTAGAATATTGTGTGGGCTTCAACGTCGGGAAACCTGTAAACTGGCTTTTAGGCAGAATAAAATTCTTACAGTTTTCGACATATATACTTGAAGTTTGCTCATATGTTTTGTTCGATTATGGCTCTTTAACTTGTTTAAAATCTCTCTAATAATTGTCTAAACATTTCGACACTAAAGCGACTATCAGCGCGCGCGTCTTGCCCACGATAATTCCGCCAAAAAAGAGTGACTCTAGAACCGTAAAACGGTGTGGTGCAAAACCCCGCGATTTTTATATCCTAACTAGTTTAGCCGCCAAATTTTACCCCTTATGGGTAACGCCTACGCCGGTTGTTAAAAGAGGAGCAGCGGCCCCAGAGGTACCTTGTGAAGACCCGCCAAAATCATCCCCAAGCCGACGGATCACAGGGTAAGTCGTTTTGGTGTCGTCTCTTTTCTTTTATCAATCTCACGATTTACGTCCATTTTTCTCTACATGTTAATGAGCTATTAAGCGAGTTTTCATGTTTATAGAGACAGGCACACGTTTGAGGGTTGCCGACTTAATCATAATTATAATACTAGAGGTCACTTAAGATTGATGCCACCACCTCATCGCACAGCTACTTACCAGAAGAGTTTTTATTTTAACTGTTATAGATTTTATAATGTCCTAGATAATAGCATAAAAGTGGCACCTAATATCAATGTTTTCAAGAGTAGACTTAAAAAGCTGCTGTTTCAAAAAAACTGTTATAGTCTTAGTGAATTTTTGTTGTAGTTACTTCATTTGTCTGACGTTTTTTCCAATTATTGTAGTGTATTACCTTTCAATTGGAGAAATAAACGATATTATTATTATTATTAGTACGGAATCGTTAGTTGAAAATTTAGCACACATAACATAAAGTATAATGTAAAATACTGAAAAGTCAGTAGTAAGTTTTTATTATCCCTTATGATAACATAAAAAATAATTAAAATGATTAAAATAAAATATTGTCCAATTAGCAGAAGTTTTCTTACTCTTCCATAAAATGGTGGACCAAACTCTTTCACTTCTCAATGCTCTGTATGAGCACAGGAATGATACAAAACTCAACTTAAAATATTGTTAGTAAAATAAAATAAAACATAGACAACTTGGCAGCTTAAAAAAAGCTTTCTTGGTTGTTTTTATTGAATTTTTTATTACTGTATATTCTAGTATATCTATGAACTCTTCTATAGAGGTAAAAGGGAAAAACTTTACCGGGTCTTATTTTTTGATAAGCTCTAATTTTATGACTAAGATATTTGCTGAAAAAATATTTTAACAGTAGTCCTGACTTGTTTTATGCTTAATATAAATGATATAATTGGCATAACACCTTAAAATAAGCACGGGCTGTCACTGGTGGCAAACAGCCTAGAATAGTATGGTGAAGTCTGTTCGATGACCGCTGACCGTTACGTCACGTCTAGTGCTTATGTTTCTAACATTCGTGAACTAGGTGAGATAGTAAATTGGCGTCAATAATGAATGTCGTATAATTTTACCACTCAAAAAAGTTTTATTGTCATTTCTGACAGTGATATTTTTAATCACCATTATTTCAGAAATGTCACGGGTATTGTGAAAAAGAACAAGCTTTATTTTTAAAATTATTTGATTATTTTCAAAAAGAAAGTGATGCCGGAAAGACTCGTTTACCCTTTAACGCAGTTACGAGGTAAGTAGATATAATAAAGCAGGAATTGTGAAAACATAAATAATAAACATGAAAAATATATGGCAATGTTTTTTAAATATCTATCTGTTTTAGAGAGTTTCTGATGCTTTGAGAGTTTCGTGTTTAACAATCCAACGAATTAAGGTAAAGGGGATAGAGAAGGATGTATATTTTACGAATCGCAATAAGGTAGCTATTTTGTCATCCCGTGGTCGACAACTTCACGAAATTCACGAACATAGCATAAGACAGCGTATTTATGGGATATATAGAGTAGGTGAACACGTTACCATTCGCTCAATACAACTAAACCTAAAATCATTGATAGTGTTGAAATATCCACTGGTTCATTAGCGGACTGTTTAAAAAAAATTGAATTTAAATGGCGTAAATGTACTGAATCAAACAGGCGTTTTTTAATAGAGCAACCCCATATAGCCCAAAAACAAGTAGAATATTTAAGAGAATTTAAATTTTCCTTAAAACCTGTTTTTCTGGATGGATGGAACCTGTATATACAAAGGGGCTTTTAGGCGAAGTATCCACTGGTTCATTAGCGGACTGTTTAAAAAAATTTAAATTTAAATGGCGTAAATGTAGTGATTCAAACAGGCGTTTTTTAATAGAGCAACCCCATATAGCCCAAAAACAAGTAGAATATTTAGGAGAATTTAAATTTCCCTTAAAACCTGTTTTTCTGGATGGATGGAACCTGTATATACAAAGGGGCTTTTAGGCGAAGTATCCACTGGTTCATTAGCGGACTGTTTAAAAAAATTTAAATTTAAATGGCGTAAATGTACTGAATCAAACAGGCGTTTTTTAATAGAGCAACCCCATATAGCCCAAAAACAAGTAGACTATTTAAGAGAATTTAAATTTCCCTTAAAACCTGTTTTTCTGGATGGATGGAACCTGTATATACAAAGGGGCTTTTAGGCGAAGTATCCACTGGTTCATTAGCGGACTGTTTAAAAAAATTTAAATTTAAATGGCGTAAATGTACTGAATCAAACAGGCGTTTTTTAATAGAGCAACCCCATATAGCCCAAAAACAAGTAGAATATTTAAGAGAATTTAAATTTTCCTTAAAACCTGTTTTTCTGGATGGATGGAACCTGTATATACAAAGGGGCTTTTAGGCGAAGTATCCACTGGTTCATTAGCGGACTGTTTAAAAAAATTTAAATTTAAATGGCGTAAATGTACTGAATCAAACAGGCGTTTTTTAATAGAGCAACCCCATATAGCCCAAAAACAAGTAGAATATTTAAGAGAATTTAAATTTCCCTTAAAACCTGTTTTTCTGGATGGATGGAACCTGTATATACAAAGGGGCTTTTAGGCGAAGTATCCACTGGTTCATTAGCGGACTGTTTAAAAAAATTTAAATTTAAATGGCGTAAATGTAGTGATTCAAACAGGCGTTTTTTAATAGAGCAACCCCATATAGCCCAAAAACAAGTAGAATATTTAAGAGAATTTAAATTTTCCTTAAAACCTGTTTTTCTGGATGGATGGAACCTGTATATACAAAGGGGCTTTTAGGCGAAGTATCCACTGGTTCATTAGCGGACTGTTTAAAAAAATTTAAATTTAAATGGCGTAAATGTAGTGATTCAAACAGGCGTTTTTTAATAGAGCAACCCCATATAGCCCAAAAACAAGTAGAATATTTAAGAGAATTTAAATTTCCCTTAAAACCTGTTTTTCTGGATGGATGGAACCTGTATATACAAAGGGGCTTTTAGGCGAAGTATCCACTGGTTCATTAGCGGACTGTTTAAAAAAATTTAAATTTAAATGGCGTAAATGTAGTGATTCAAACAGGCGTTTTTTAATAGAGCAACCCCATATAGCCCAAAAACAAGTAGAATATTTAAGAGAATTTAAATTTTCCTTAAAACCTGTTTTTCTGGATGGATGGAACCTGTATATACAAAGGGGCTTTTAGGCGAAGTATCCACTGGTTCATTAGCGGACTGTTTAAAAAAATTTAAATTTAAATGGCGTAAATGTACTGAATCAAACAGGCGTTTTTTAATAGAGCAACCCCATATAGCCCAAAAACAAGTAGAATATTTAAGAGAATTTAAATTTCCCTTAAAACCTGTTTTTCTGGATGGATGGAACCTGTATATACAAAGGGGCTTTTAGGCGAAGTATCCACTGGTTCATTAGCGGACTGTTTAAAAAAATTTAAATTTAAATGGCGTAAATGTAGTGATTCAAACAGGCGTTTTTTAATAGAGCAACCCCATATAGCCCAAAAACAAGTAGAATATTTAAGAGAATTTAAATTTTCCTTAAAACCTGTTTTTCTGGATGGATGGAACCTGTATATACAAAGGGGCTTTTAGGCGAAGTATCCACTGGTTCATTAGCGGACTGTTTAAAAAAATTTAAATTTAAATGGCGTAAATGTAGTGATTCAAACAGGCGTTTTTTAATAGAGCAACCCCATATAGCCCAAAAACAAGTAGAATATTTAAGAGAATTTAAATTTCCCTTAAAACCTGTTTTTCTGGATGGATGGAACCTGTATATACAAAGGGGCTTTTAGGCGAAGTATCCACTGGTTCATTAGCGGACTGTTTAAAAAAATTTAAATTTAAATGGCGTAAATGTAGTGATTCAAACAGGCGTTTTTTAATAGAGCAACCCCATATAGCCCAAAAACAAGTAGAATATTTAAGAGAATTTAAATTTTCCTTAAAACCTGTTTTTCTGGATGGATGGAACCTGTATATACAAAGGGGCTTTTAGGCGAAGTATCCACTGGTTCATTAGCGGACTGTTTAAAAAAATTTAAATTTAAATGGCGTAAATGTAGTGATTCAAACAGGCGTTTTTTAATAGAGCAACCCCATATAGCCCAAAAACAAGTAGAATATTTAAGAGAATTTAAATTTTCCTTAAAACCTGTTTTTCTGGATGGATGGAACCTGTATATACAAAGGGGCTTTTAGGCGAAGTATCCACTGGTTCATTAGCGGACTGTTTAAAAAAATTTAAATTTAAATGGCGTAAATGTAGTGATTCAAACAGGCGTTTTTTAATAGAGCAACCCCATATAGCCCAAAAACAAGTAGAATATTTAAGAGAATTTAAATTTCCCTTAAAACCTGTTTTTCTGGATGGATGGAACCTGTATATACAAAGGGGCTTTTAGGCGAAGTATCCACTGGTTCATTAGCGGACTGTTTAAAAAAATTTAAATTTAAATGGCGTAAATGTACTGAATCAAACAGGCGTTTTTTAATAGAGCAACCCCATATAGCCCAAAAACAAGTAGACTATTTAAGAGAATTTAAATTTCCCTTAAAACCTGTTTTTCTGGATGGATGGAACCTGTATATACAAAGGGGCTTTTAGGCGAAGTATCCACTGGTTCATTAGCGGACTGTTTAAAAAAATTTAAATTTAAATGGCGTAAATGTACTGAATCAAACAGGCGTTTTTTAATAGAGCAACCCCATATAGCCCAAAAACAAGTAGAATATTTAAGAGAATTTAAATTTTCCTTAAAACCTGTTTTTCTGGATGGATGGAACCTGTATATACAAAGGGGCTTTTAGGCGAAGTATCCACTGGTTCATTAGCGGACTGTTTAAAAAAATTTAAATTTAAATGGCGTAAATGTACTGAATCAAACAGGCGTTTTTTAATAGAGCAACCCCATATAGCCCAAAAACAAGTAGAATATTTAAGAGAATTTAAATTTCCCTTAAAACCTGTTTTTCTGGATGGATGGAACCTGTATATACAAAGGGGCTTTTAGGCGAAGTATCCACTGGTTCATTAGCGGACTGTTTAAAAAAATTTAAATTTAAATGGCGTAAATGTAGTGATTCAAACAGGCGTTTTTTAATAGAGCAACCCCATATAGCCCAAAAACAAGTAGAATATTTAAGAGAATTTAAATTTTCCTTAAAACCTGTTTTTCTGGATGGATGGAACCTGTATATACAAAGGGGCTTTTAGGCGAAGTATCCACTGGTTCATTAGCGGACTGTTTAAAAAAATTTAAATTTAAATGGCGTAAATGTAGTGATTCAAACAGGCGTTTTTTAATAGAGCAACCCCATATAGCCCAAAAACAAGTAGAATATTTAAGAGAATTTAAATTTCCCTTAAAACCTGTTTTTCTGGATGGATGGAACCTGTATATACAAAGGGGCTTTTAGGCGAAGTATCCACTGGTTCATTAGCGGACTGTTTAAAAAAATTTAAATTTAAATGGCGTAAATGTAGTGATTCAAACAGGCGTTTTTTAATAGAGCAACCCCATATAGCCCAAAAACAAGTAGAATATTTAAGAGAATTTAAATTTTCCTTAAAACCTGTTTTTCTGGATGGATGGAACCTGTATATACAAAGGGGCTTTTAGGCGAAGTATCCACTGGTTCATTAGCGGACTGTTTAAAAAAATTTAAATTTAAATGGCGTAAATGTAGTGATTCAAACAGGCGTTTTTTAATAGAGCAACCCCATATAGCCCAAAAACAAGTAGAATATTTAAGAGAATTTAAATTTTCCTTAAAACCTGTTTTTCTGGATGGATGGAACCTGTATATACAAAGGGGCTTTTAGGCGAAGTATCCACTGGTTCATTAGCGGACTGTTTAAAAAAATTTAAATTTAAATGGCGTAAATGTAGTGATTCAAACAGGCGTTTTTTAATAGAGCAACCCCATATAGCCCAAAAACAAGTAGAATATTTAAGAGAATTTAAATTTCCCTTAAAACCTGTTTTTCTGGATGGATGGAACCTGTATATACAAAGGGGCTTTTAGGCGAAGTATCCACTGGTTCATTAGCGGACTGTTTAAAAAAATTTAAATTTAAATGGCGTAAATGTACTGAATCAAACAGGCGTTTTTTAATAGAGCAACCCCATATAGCCCAAAAACAAGTAGACTATTTAAGAGAATTTAAATTTCCCTTAAAACCTGTTTTTCTGGATGGATGGAACCTGTATATACAAAGGGGCTTTTAGGCGAAGTATCCACTGGTTCATTAGCGGACTGTTTAAAAAAATTTAAATTTAAATGGCGTAAATGTACTGAATCAAACAGGCGTTTTTTAATAGAGCAACCCCATATAGCCCAAAAACAAGTAGAATATTTAAGAGAATTTAAATTTTCCTTAAAACCTGTTTTTCTGGATGGATGGAACCTGTATATACAAAGGGGCTTTTAGGCGAAGTATCCACTGGTTCATTAGCGGACTGTTTAAAAAAATTTAAATTTAAATGGCGTAAATGTACTGAATCAAACAGGCGTTTTTTAATAGAGCAACCCCATATAGCCCAAAAACAAGTAGAATATTTAAGAGAATTTAAATTTCCCTTAAAACCTGTTTTTCTGGATGGATGGAACCTGTATATACAAAGGGGCTTTTAGGCGAAGTTGGTAAGATGATACTCTTCATACAGTTTTAAAAAATCGTCAGAGAGTGTACGGTATATTATTCTAATAATGCAATGATTGATATTCAAGTCTGGCCTGAAATCTGGTGATTATCATGATTCGATGAATAGTGAAGACTTTGAGAAATGGTTTGAAGAAAAAATGTTACCAAACTTGGAAGAACCGTCGCTTATTAGCATTGACATTAGGAACACCTATCATTCTGGGCTAATTGAAAAAATTCCAAATACAAGTTGGTCAAAAAGATTACTTATTGCATGGTTAGAACAAAGACAAATTCCGGTTTCACCATTTGCAATGAAGGATCAGTTCTGGATAATAGTGCTGCAGCATATCCCACCCAAACGTTACAAGTAATCTGGAAAGCGCTATTTATTTAATTATTTTTGTTTTATTTTATGTCACGTATTTTAATTATTGTTTTAATTAATTAGAATAATTAATCAAAACAATAAGACGTTCCAGCGACGGCAGCTGTTCATCGGTGAGCACTAGGTGTTAGGTTAGGAATGTGTGTCACTTTTCTAAAAAGGGCGCCACCTAGCTTTTAAATTATGTCATTTTTGTTATGCTTTATTCAAGAATAAGAGGTTCAAACTAGGAAACGATCTCTTAGAGAAATGAGTGGAAAATAACAAAAGACAAATAGAAAAAAAAATCAATTAAAAATATGCAGATTTAATTAAAAACCAAAAGTTTTAAATAGTTACAGCAGTTTCAGGCTGTTGCCTTTAAAAGTAAAAATAATAAATACCTTAAATGAATAAGATCCCTTACTTATAGTTCATAATAAGAACACAAAGAAATTAACAATTTCTGACTTCTAAAAAAAATCACCAATAGGTGTTTTTCCCTAAATGTATCTACCCCTAAGAAACGTAATTCACGATTCCGTGTTTTGATTGATCAACCAACGCAAAGATAATATACATATTTTTAAACAGACGCAACGCACGAATAACCTGGTAAAAAGAATGATCAGAAACGTTTTACAAACACATTAATGCTGGAATGACATTGTTTTCAGTAAAAAAAATAACTCTAAATTGAGAGAATAGGTAGGTAATTATAGTCTACTTTTTTTTGTAAAGGAGGTAATTAGGTAGGTCAGTTATTAGCGATATTAATAATATAAATGGAAAGGACTGGCCTATATTCTAGCTTCTTGTAGAAGGCACGAACAGCGAAGCGTCCAGGGGTTGAATATGAATTTTAGCATCAGCATAGATCCATCCAGATGAACAAACATCCAATTTTTGTGCAGTGAAGAACATATCTTCCAAAACAATGACTAATTAGTCATGGCGTATTGAAGATCTGAAGGTAACATCGAAGGAGGTAAAAATTATGAGGTAACCAAGAAATTACCCTTGAGGTGATAGAGGAACTTTTTAAGGTATCCTCAAGTTTCTGAGGTGAGCTTAAAACTCTCAAAATGGTATTTGAGAGTTTCTGGTCAAAGTTGGCCTTTCTGGACAAAAATATATGTTTCAAGGAATAATGAGGGTAGCTCCGATCTCGAGGGCTGAAAATCTCATGTGATCCATTCCACAAATTGGTGAATTGACGATACGTAGCTTCACAATATTTTACAGCGATGAAGCACCAAAAGAAACAACATGGGCACTACTATTACCCGAACTTTATTACTAATTAATTTCCAAAAATGTCCATTTAGGAGGAAATTTAAAAAGGTTTTTCCCGTAGGAGTGACTTGCTTCCGGCTAACAGCCGAGGAAAAGTGACTGTCGTCCTGCGCCCTTAACAATCGTCCGAATCAAGACATCACACAACCTAGAGACACCTGGGACCTCAATTTACCTGAATTAGAAGGAGATGGAAGAGTCGATACACGCGCGTCGACGAGTACTCAATTTCGATAGCATCAAAAATAACGTGGCCCATACGAGTGTTTGTTGGGTTTTCTAACTTCAATCTACGCATAAAACATAAAGGTGGTACTGGGTAGTTTATATTATGGTGAATGCGCTAGATTACATTAAATTAAAATATTTAAATAAATTATAAAACGGGAACGCCACATTTAATAGGTCGGGCAAACTATCATTGCAACATGGACATAGTTTTCAGACTTCCTCCATATCATTGCCACTTTAATCCTATTGAAATGGTTTGGCCGGAATGTAAGCGCTATTATGATGCAAAAATAAGTTCTATGCATCCTGTAACAAATGACGTAGTTTTGGGCCTGGGGAATGAAGCCATGGAAAATGTAACAGTGGAAAAATATAAAAAAATATGTAACACAGACTAATTAACTTATAAATGATGTGTGGGAACGCGAAAGATTTATCGATACTTTAGCTCTTCCCCTTATTATTAACTTGGACAAATCTGATGATGATGATGATGATCCTTGCGGATATGATTTATTTTAATTATTAAAAAATTGTATTTTGTTGTGTTGTCATTTTTTATTATATTTTCTTTATGATTTTATAAATAAGATGAAAATATTTGAAACAAAATTTATATAAGATGCACTAGAGATGCACTAGACAAAAACAATATATGATTCAATTTTAAATTTTATAAATAAGTTTTATTTATTCAGTAAATTAAAAAAATAAATAAAAAATTTTATACTAACTTTCAAAAACAAAATGTTTCACCCATGATACGTTTTACGCTAAATAAACTACCTATATGGTGTCAGGGGTGTTGTGTCAGAACTTTTTAGGAGCTACCTAACAGGACGAAAGCAGATGACCAAAATCAACAATATCTGCAGTGATGCCTCGGAGGTTCCAATTGGTATACCACAGGGCACAGTTATGGGACCCCTACTTTTTTCAATATACAGGGTTAGGAAAAATTACCAGAACGGTCGATTATTTCAAAATATACAGGGGTTATCAAAAAACGTCTTATATAAAAAATGTAGGGCTGTTAAAAATCTACATATCGGTGATAAATTGAAATATACAGGATCGCCCACAAAGTTGTGGAGAATGATAGTTATATTTTTTTAAATGGAATACCCTGTATATTTTTACATTTTTCAGTTCCACATAAAATTATAATTATTTTTTATTAAATGCATTATTAGTCTATACTTCATAGTTTCCGAGATATTGACCCTCGAAAAGTGACATTTTTGAACTTTGACAGCTTATAACTTTCTAACAGTACGTCTTAGAGCAAAACGGCTTACATGTCCCTATCTTCAATTTTTCTTATCTTCCCAAAAAAATCAACTTCAAGTTAAACCGGAACAACTATATTTCCTGCTTTCGTGTTACATCCGGTTTAACCGGAAGTTGATTTTTTTGGGAATATATTAAAAATTGAAGATAGTGACATGTAAGCCTTTTTGCTCTAAGACGTACTGTTAGAAAGTTATAAGCTGTCAAAGTTCAAAAATGTCACTTTTCGAGAGTCAATATCTCGGAAACTATGAAGTATAGACTAATAATGCATTTAATAAAAAATAATTATAATTTTATGTGGAACTGAAAAATGTAAAAGTATACAGGGTGTTCCATTTAAAAAAATATCCACAACTTTGTGGGCGACCCTGTATATTTCAATTTATCACCGATATGTTGATTTTTAACAGCCCTACATTTTTTAAACAGGTTGTTTCAGAATAAGATGCTGATCCTTAACGGTGTAAATCCTTAGGTGATTTTAAGAAAAAAAGTTCAAATTAATATATATCCTTAACCTATCAACTTTCGAACTACAGGGCGTTAAAGTTTTAAGAAAAAAATCGTTTTTCTATCATAACTTTAAAAACTTTCTAGCTATTTTTATGAATTTTTCACACATGCCCTCTAAGCATCAATAGCCATTTTTTGGTGTAGAAAAATTTAACCAGTGGCGTCCTGAAAGGGTTTGGACTAGACATTTTGGAAAAATATTATGCACGCCACTGCTTTTTCTCAAGATAAAAATTATTTTTAAAATACTCATTCATTTTAGGCCAAATTTACAATCTTGCGGCGTCCTGAAAGGGTTTGGACTAGACATTTTGGAAAAATATTATGTACGCCACTGCTTTTTCTCAAGATAAAAATTATTTTTAAAATACTCATTCATTTTAGGCCAAATTTACAATCTTGCCTTTTTATCGTCCGACAAACAGTTTCCGACAAAAAAAATAAAAACATTAAATGCGCATTCGCTATGTGCCTATGGTTTGTTTTGACACAATCAGGAATACTCCAGGAATTTTTCACAGGGTACGGGACTCAATGATAAAAAGAGCTGAAGCATGCCTTCTTGCAGGTGGTGGCCACTTTCAACGGCTAATCTAAATTATTTTCGTTTTTGTTCACACGTTATTTAATGTTAGTTGTTTTAATTTATTAAAAATAAACCATAGGCACATAGCGAATGCGCATTTAATGCTTTTTATTTTTTTTGTCGGAAACTGATTGTCAGACGATAAAAAGGCAAGATATTAAATTTGGCCAAAAATGATTGAGTATTTTAAAAATAATTTTTATCTTGAGAAAAAGCAGTGGCGTACATAATATTTTTTCAAAATCTCTAGTCCAAACCCTTTCAGGACGCCACTGGTTAAAAAAATTAAAAAATTTTCTACACCAAAAAATGGCTATTGATGCTTAGAGGGCATGTGTGAAAAATTCATAAAAATAGCTAGAAAGTTTTTAAAGTTATGATAGAAAAACGATTTTTTCTTAAAACTTTAACGCCCCTGTAGTTCGAAAGTTGATAGGTTAAGGATATATATTAATATGAACTTTTCTTCTTAAAATCACCTAAGGATTCATACCGTTAAGGATCAGCATCTTATTCTGAAACACCCTGTATAAGACGTTTTTTGATAACCCCTGTATATTTTAAAATAATCGACCGTTCTGGTAATTTTTCCTAACCCTGTATATAAATTCCTTAATAGATATTTTGCTGGATAATGGTATGTGGTTTCCTATGCTGATGATACCGTTGTAATTTTGTGGGAGAAACGTGGAAAGAGGTATACGAAAGTACCTGTCTTGGATTAGATAAAATAAAAAACTGGCTTGACTCATATAAACTTACTTTAAATGTCGAAAAAACCAACTATATAGCTTTCTCTCTAACAATGGGCCTTTTCACTATTCTTAAATTTGATACATTTGGCATTTGAATTGTTCAGTCGGTGCTATAATGAGTGTTTTTCATCAATAAAATTATTGCTAGGTCATAACATTAATTTATTTCAGCACAGTAAAAACCGGGTAAAATGCAACCAATTTAAAAATCTCAAAACAGGCGCGACTCATGACGTAGATATGTTTAAAGCTTGCTAGAGCGCATGCGTTTAACCTCGCACACGCGTAAATGCTGATCTGTCGAACTGCCATGGGCAAATTAAGCCGCTGTTGCCATATGTAGAAAGTTTTATAATCTTAATAATATACTTTCTTCTTAGAACTTTATTTGGATACTTTAAATAAATATAAACATAATATTGGTAAAATAATTCATTCCGCATCTATTGAATGGAAAACTGGTATATTATAATTACTAATTGCTAGTCAATTACCATTACACTGGTACTATAATATATGATTTTTGAGAGTATCGGCAACACTGTCAAGCTGCTGATTTTGTGAATTCTTGATATTTTAAGCCAGCAACTCGGCTATTCCTATCATTCCTCTGTGCATCAATCTTCCGGCGCGATGACGTAGGTATGTTTAAGTCCGTGTTTTTATTCAAGGAGTTTTTTTATTTATTTATTTTCTCAGTTACGGCTTAAAAGTATAGAAAAGTAAAAACACAGAAAATTTTATTTTTTGTTCCTTTAAACACTACTACCAAAATCAAAATTTAGTGAAAAGGCCCATTGCAAATCGTCCGAATTTTAATAGAATAAAAGTGAATAGCTTTAAAAATGAAATAAAGGAGGTACAACATACTAAATATTTAGATGTAATAATTGATCAGAACCTCAAATGGAAACAACATATATTTAGATTAACAAACAATATTAGAAAGTTAATTCGAAAATTTTATATGATTAGGGAAATATTAAATAAACATCTTCTAATCTGTGTATACAAGGCTCTTGTGGAATCATTACTTAGATACTCTATAATAGTGTGGGGCAATATATATATGAAAATACGTTAAAGCCTTTAAAAACAATTCAAAATTATATTCTTAAAATAATCTTTAGAAAAAGTAAAATGTTTCCAACATGTCTACTTTATAGTGAAAAGATTATTTCAACAAGATCTTTGTTTGCTATGAGTGTTTGCTCTTACATCTATCGGAATCCCACAATGGGAGAATATGTAAATCATACATACGCTATCAGGTTTAATGTTGAAAGAAACTTACAAATCCCAAACAGCATGACAGACTTAAATCTTAGATCTATTGACCATCTTGGAGTCAAAATATACAATATTCTGCCGCCGGCACTGAGAGTGATAACCAATAGAAGTTTTTTTTATCAAAAATGTATAACTTTTATAGCAAATAACTTTGAAATGTTTGCAACATTGTTCTGACTAGTTCAAAATAACCATTCTGTTTTTTCTACACTTTTTTCTTTTTCATTTTCTTGTTTTTTGAATTTCTTCTATTATTTTGTATGGCCTTTGTAAGGCTGGTTTATGGGTTGTATTGTCTGCCAATGATAAACAAATGATGTAGACTTAAGAATCGTTTGAACTATTGAATTTTGTAATTATATTGGTACATACAGAAATTAAGTTTTCTAGATACCTGCCTGAATGCGTTATAATTTATGTAATTAATCTACTTCATATAAAACTGTCTGTAAATTTTTTGTAATATATTGAGTATATTTTGTAATCTATATTTCTGACTTCATTAAGAGTATAGAAATAATAATTAAAAACTTGAAAAAGCGCACTTGTATTCGACTTGTTCACATGCATGCGCCTTTATGTAGATCAAGCCAAAGAAAAATCATAACCTTTACCACCGGTAAGTCAAACTGACCGAATTAATTGACGACTTACGGCAAATATGGAGAACATGATGTAGTCGGCGGTCATTGAACAGACTTAAAAAGATAATAAGGTGAGTAGGGGTAAATGTAATAATGGGGTAATTGTAATATTGCCTAATAAATAATAAAATAATAAGTTCAGATACTAGTGCCATCTAGTAGTGACTTAATTGGATACTTCTACTGGTAGCTGCTCATAAGTGAAATCTGTTTTACCGACCGTCAGCATGCGCCATGCATTCTTGCAGAATATGTCCAAACAGGTGGCCGTACGAGTTTACAGGGAAATAGTCCGTCAATAATAGCCAGGGCGTTTTTGCAAATAAGTCCTCAAAATATTACTTTAATTTATTATTTAATATTTTTATTTTATGTACAAAATGCAATTGGATATTTTAGCTATATCCTAACTATAATTTGGGTTATGTTACATTTTCCCCAGGAATTTGTTACCTGGGGTAAATGTAACAAAATCACTGGGGCAATTGTATTATATATATTACATTTACCCCTTTGTTTTAAGTCTTTTACAATGGTTCGCCATTATATAAAAAAAAAGTATTGTAGAGCCTAAATACAGTCAAGAAAATTTAAAAACATTTTTTTTTTGTTCAAGAATTTTAAAATTATTTTAGTTAATTTGTTCTCGCTTTGTTGCAGATTAAAGCCTGCTTTTTATATTTTCTTTTTCTAAATAAATTTGAAAGTTAGTATATCAAAGTCTGTAACTTTTTTATTTATGATCTGAAATAAGTGCTTGAAGCGGCAAAATAAGGCCAAAATACTAAAGTTTTACATTTACCCCGACCAATATCATCAAGTGTTCTAATATAAACTTAACCTGCCACTATCACGTTTACCCCGATTTACGGGGCAAATGTATTATAAGGACAACGTTTTAAAAAAAAATACCATAGTTTTTTTCTTATTGGATATCTAGAAAATTTATCTATCCCATACTGTTAGGAACTATATACCAAGTACTGTCAATTTTTTGGGAATTTTATTACCAGAAAATGTGTTCGATGCAAACCGTTTTTCAGGAACTATTAAAATTTTATATTACTTTTACCCCTACTTACCTTATACATTTTTTTTACGTTTGCCTGCTACTCTATAAGAATTTAAATGGTAACAAAACAGCAGTACATAAAGAAATAAAATGAATCAAATATAAAAATTATTACTAACCTGGTAGAGGCAAATTGGTATTGAGCAAATAAGGCTGTACAGTAGCCGAGGCGAGGTCCAACGGTGTCTTTCCCTTAGAGTTTTTAGCGTGAATATCGGCCCCCTTCTCTACAAGTAATTTAATTAGCTTAAGGTGTCCATTAATTACTGCATCATGAAGCGGAGTGTCATTATCTAGACCTGCAAAAAAGTTGCCATAATAAAATTAATTTTCGTGAAAGTTGAAATGGTATTTTATAACTAAAATCCGAATTTTCTCTAATTTAATCAATTCGCAATAAAGTTCGTTACTCGCTGTGATTTTACAATTTTCAATTTCAATTTATTTTGTTAACAATAAATACTTAATGAATAAGATAAATACATACCTATCAAATTTTAGTCTAAATTATGTCATAATATACTGCACCTAGATCACAGACAATCTGTACATGCAGAGTAAATCTTAATTATAATAAGTTATTCCAGAAACATTATATAAATCAAAATCTAATAAAACAACCTACATGTATTAGGAAATACCGGGTGTCCACGGAGGGTGGCTCGCCCCTCTAACTTCTTTGTTTTTCAAGATAACGAAATAAAATTCGGGGGATTTGTATACGACATAAAACTGCATTTTTTGACAGGTGACTCAACATTATGGAACTTCCTGTTTAACCGGAAGTGACATAAACTTTCGATTTTTAAATGGGACACCTGGTATATTTTTACTTTTTTTGACTCCATATGGCATTCTAAATAAATCGATGTGTCACTTGTCACTTTTTGTCACCAAGAAAATATTTTTTTTCCAAATTTATTGTTTTATCTAGATGGCTATGAATACCTTAAAATCACTTATTTATGTTCTTTAATCTTGGGAAAAATACAATGTTACTATTTTTTGTCCAATGCTATGTGCTATGTAAAATTTAATCTTTAAAGTTGTATAACTCATTTTTTTTAAATGGCAACATGGTGGCTCGTCGGGTTAAGAAAAAAGAGGATTTTATTACGATTATTTTGATACCATACACTATTAGGTTTTAGAAAAGCTGCCATTGAAAAACTTTAAAAAGTTAACTTAGAACTTTCCTAAAATGAAGCATCTTTTGAGAATAAATTTAGATTTAAATGCATTAAGTAGCCTGTGACCAGCAAAACTGATAAAACAAAATCATGCCTTGAAGAAAATTTAAATGCCAACAGCTTCGTCCAAAGTAAATTAGTTTGTTGCTTAAAAAACATGGAAAATAATAGTTTTACAAGGAGTGAAAATATTGATGTGTTATTATTGTCAGGCTTATTTCGCATTTTCGGAACCAGTTTTGGGTACCTAATAGTGCCGGATTGGATGACGCCAATTAAATATCTTTGCGTAAAGTCGTGAAGCATCGGTTGAATTATTTCTACATTCTCCAAACACTAATAACATATCAACTTTTTCACTTCTTGTAAAACTATTATTTTCCATGCTTCTGAAACAACAAACTAATTTACTTTGGCAGAAGCTGTTGGCATTTCAATTTTCTTCAAGGCATGATTTTGTTTTATCAGTTTTGCGGGCCACGGGCTACTTGATGCATTTAAATCTAAATTTATTCTCAAAAGATGCTTCATTTTAGGAAAGTTCTAAGTTAACTTTTTGTTAGTTTTTTAATGGCAGCTTTTCTAAAACCTAACCCGACGAGCCACCATGTTGCCATTAAAAAAAAAAGAGTTATACGACTTTAAAGATTACATTTTACATAGCACATAGCATTGGACCAAAAATAGTAAAATATTTGTATTTTTCCCAAGATTAAAGAACTGAAATAAGTGATTTTAAGGTATTCATGCCCTCTAGATAAAACAATAAATTTGGAAAAAAAATATTTTCTTGGTGACAAAAAGTGACAAGTGACACATCGTTGTATTGAGAATGTCATATGCAGTCAAAAAAAGTAAAAATATACCAGGTGTCCCATTTAAAAATCGAAAGTTTATGTCACTTCCGGTTAAACCGGAAGTTCCATAATGTCGGGTCACCTGTCAAAAAATGCAGTTTTATGTCGTATACAAATACCCCGAATTTTATTTCATTATCTTGAAAAACAAAAAAGTTAGAGGGGCGAGCCATCTTCCGTGGGCACCCGGTATATATCTGTAAAGAAAGGGAGCTAGAGAAGGAAAAAAAAAGAAGAAGAGGGGGAGCCCCTAGAACACACAAATGCTGAGAATTATATCAAGTCAAGATAATCTTTACAATTGGTATAAATACCCGACCTATATTTTTTAGTAAACACTCTATAACTAGTGATATTATTTATGGTGATAGGTAGGGAGTTGTATAGTTTTGGGGCTAAACTAGTGGCAAGTCTTTGGTTACCATCTCTTCTATAGTACGGAACAGCAAAATTCTTGTTTGCTTTTTGTCTGGTTTGGTATGTATGTTCAAGTTTTTTTTGTAAATTTATGTTTTTATATAAGAAGAGACAGATGTTGTAGAAATAAAGCATTCTAATATTTAGCATATTTTATTGTATAGGTGGTCCGTTGGAGAACGTTTTTCTTTTAATGCTTAACGTAATGGTTAATTATTTTACAGTGATTCGCGACACGCGTCAGTGAGAGCTTTGAAGAAATAGTTTTTTTATTTAAACTAGTTTTTATGTTTGATGTGCCCTCCTTAACGACAACAAACAAACCACCATACTCGGATATAACGTACAGGGTGGTTGTAAAATACAAAAAAATGTTATGTTATAATAATTTAAATGTGAACATTTTTCTAAATTTTTTTACAAACAGAATTTATGGACTCAATCGAAGAGTTGCCATTAGCAACAAGGCATGGATTAATATTCCAACTTGATAGAGCACCTTGCCATTTTTCCGCACAAGTAAGAGAATAGCTTAATGTAAACTTTTCAAATAGATGAATTGGGTGCGCTACGTACAATGACAACCAATTCACAAATTGGCCTGCAAGGTCACCTGACCTCACCCCCTTTAGATTACTACCTATGGTGAAGAATAAAAGAAATCGTTTATAAGGACAGACCTGCAAATGCCAAAATGAATTAAGAAATAGAATTACAGAAGCGTGCAATGACTTACAAGAAGTTGAACTTATAAACGCAGTTCGAAGATTTAGAAAAAATCTAGTGAAATGTATTGAAAATGATGGTGGCTCAGCTGAAGCTTTATAAGATAAATAGTTTTTTTATTCTTCTAAAATTCGCAACAATAAAATATGCCATTATCTAGACAAAAAAGGGTAAAAAAAAAATTGTTAGTAGGTGGCTGTGACTTTATATTCTGACATAACATTTAACTCTCAATAACTTATTTTCAATAAATTTGTTTGTAGCATGTAGATTACTGTTACTTTACTCTTAGCATATTAACATATTTTTGTATTTTTTAACCACCCTGTAAGTTATATCTACGATTTTTTAACGTAATATTACTTTTTAAGGTAAGCAAAACTTTTTATGAAGAATAAGTTTTTCTCCTAAAATCAAAGATAAAAAAAGTTTTCCATGTGTTGCCAATATTCATGTACAGGGTCTTCCAACGAGGACTGAACAGGGGCTCATTTTTGAGCTTCCTTGTATTTAAAGAAAAATCCAAAATAGCCAATCGATGTACTTTTTCCTGCAGAATTCAAAAATGAAACCAAAAATTTATTTGAACCAGAAACAAAAGAGTTACGCTATGGATAAGGTGTTTTTTAAATGGAACATAGCTTTTTTTATACGATTTTTGGGACGAGTGATTTTTTTTTGTCCGTTCTGATTAAAATATTTAATATTGTGACAGCTAATTTTATTAAATTTTAATGTTTTATCCAGTATAATTTAACTTTAACCTGTTTGAAACATACACTAGGTAATAAAGGTATAATCACCTTTGAATCCTTCAAAGTCATTTCGGCAATATTATAGTAAATTTGTCAAATTTTTTGACTGAAGGATTCAAGGGTGATTATACCTTTATTAGGTAATAAAGGTATAGTATAGTGTATGTTTCAAACAGGTTAAAGTTAAATTATACTGGATAAAACATTAAAATTTAATAAAAATAGCTGTCACAATATTAAATATTTTAATCAGAACGGACAAAAAAAATCACTCGTTCCAAAAATCGTATAAAAAAAGCTATGTTCCATTTAAAAAAAACCTTATCCATAGCGTAACTCTTTTGTTTCTGGTTCAAATAAATTTTTGGTTTCATTTTTGAATTCTGCAAGAAAAAGTACATCGATTGGCTATTTTGGATTTTTCTTTAAATACAAGGAAGCTCAAAAATGAGCCCCTGTTCAGTCCTCGTTGGAATACCCTGTACACACGCTGTAGTTACGTAAAACGGGAATTTAGGCGCGGTTTTTATATTTTTGTGTCTATAATTAAATTTTGCCGTCCTGGGCAGGGGCTCAGATTCTATACAATTATATACAATTTAAATTGTAAAGGTTTGATTGAAACCCATATCTAAATCCTCATATGAAAACAAGTCACAAAAAAATATTTATAAACGTAGCTTTGCTATAATAATTTACCATTATGAATGACTATACCTTTAGCATTAATGTTGGCTCCAGCTTGAACTAAGCGAAAAGCAACTTCATACCAACCATGATTGCATGCTTCATGTAAAGGTGTCCAGCCTGAAACAGAATAATATTAATATATTTTCTTAAACATTTTGAACACTAATGAACTACTTATGAACAATTATGTACCAAATCCTTGGCTGAGTTAATTTTAGCTAAGATTTTAGTTTATTTGTAAAGTATGCTGAAAAAAGGACATGAAGAAAAGTTATTTTATTACTGATACCTCTACTGTTGAAAAAAAGTAGCGTAAAAAACATTTCAACTTACCATATTTAATTAAAATTAAAATGGAATGCAAAAATTTTACATTAATATCAGCAGGATTAAAAACACTTGTAAATTGCTTTGTACTGGGTGATCAAATAAGCGAGGACGTCGGCTTTATCTCGGAAACCATTAATCGTACAACTTTCGGAAAGATTTTTTTATGAGTAAAGTGGTTAAGAGAAATTGCTGGAAATTACTTCTAAGTTCCTCATTTCGCCGCAAGGGGGCACAATTAAAAATTGATTTTTTAAATTCTAAATTTCTCCGAAAATTCCCATATTCAGGTATAACTCTGATTACATCATTGGAAAGCTTAGACAATTCTGCATCATTTTGGTTTAAGGATCATTGGCGTACCGACCTTGATAAGAGTGGGAGAAGCTATTGAAAGTGTAAACATTAAAATCGCTGTAACTTCTAAACGACTTATCCGATTTTACTAAATTTAAGCTTGTTTGGAAGGGGGAAATAAGCATCTTTAATTGCCGTATCCAACAGTACACGTAGTGTTTAATAAAATTGCTAGAGGGCGCAATTTGTAATAATAACAGTTTTTTCGATTTCATCCCGAAAATTCAAATCATACGGTATAACTATGACATCATAATCGAAAATTAGATGAAATTTGCAAGAAAAGATGTGAAGATCGCAGTTCGATATCTTTGTTCGGTTCAGAGTTATTGCCAAAACAATAATTTTTAATACAAATTGCGCCCTCTAGCAATTTTATTAGAAACTATCGTGTACCATTAGATACGACAATTGAAGGTACTTCCAAACAAGCTTAAATTTAGTAAAATAGGATAAGTCGTTTAGAAGTTACAGCGATTTTAATGTTTACACTTTCAATAGCTTCTCCCACTCTTATCAAGTGAAAGTGTAAACATTAAAATCGCTGTAACTTCTAAACGACTGAACCGATTTTACTAAATTTAAGCTTGTTTGGAAGAAAAAGGTAAGTACCTTCAATTGTCATATCCAATGGTACAAGATAGTTTCTAATAAAATTGCTAGAGGGAGCAATTTATATTAAAAATTATTGTTTTGGCAATAACTCTGAAACGAACAAAGATATCGAACTGCGGTCTTCACATCTTTTCTTACAAATTTCATCTACTTTTCGATTATGATGTCATAGTTATACCGTATGGTTTGAATTTTCGGGATAAAATCGAAAAACTATTATTATTACAAATTGCGCCCTCTAGCAATTTTATTAAACACTCTCGTGTACTGTTGGATACGGCAATTGAAGATATTTATTTTACCCTTCCAAACAAGCTTAAATTTAGTAAAATCGGATAAGTCGTTTAGAAGTTACAGCGATTTTAATGTTAACACTTTCAATAGCTTCTCCCACTTGTACGAGTAATGGTTTCCGAGATAAAGCCGACGTCCTCGCTTATTTGACCACCCGGTACAAATGGTCGTATTATATGTAGCTGAAAAATGTTAATCGGCGTGCAGACGAAGTTATTAAAATTGAAAACAGTTCTATGGAAAAAGTAGTTTTAATGTCTGTATTAAATATAACTGAAAAATTTTATTCGGCGCGCAGACAAAGTTTTTAAAATTGAAAAAAGTTTAATCTCCGCTGGGATTCGAACCCAGAACCTCTCGATTACCAGTTGAACGCTCTAACCAATTGCGTAACGGAAACACTCAGATTCTCTCACCAACTTCGGCAATACAATTTAAGATAAGACTTAGATCTTAATGATCAGTGGTCGTGAGTGAGTTCCTTTCCCTTAATAACCCCCTCCCCGGTTTCAAATACAAAACTTTAAAAAACAAGATAACTAATAGAATTAAGGTATTAAAAAATCAATATTTTAGAAATAAACGGGATGAATGCGGAAGTGACTCTAAAAAACAGTGGCGTTTCATCAACGGTCTAGTAAAGAAAAAAAATCATGCTACAAATATTGAATCTTTAAATGTGAGCAATAGAGTGAGAGTGAATCAATTAGATATAACCAATGAACTCAACAAACACTTCTGCACTATAGGTAAAAGTATTGTAGAGGCGCTAAATACTGGGATAGATAGTTTAGGATCTGAGACTTGTAAAAATCTTAAAAATTATTAAATTTACTGTGATGGAACATCATTTTTGAGTCTATGTAGCGAACAAGAAATCACCGACATTATACTTGATATAAAAAAATCATCTGCTCCAGGACATGATTAAATTACTATTCGTGATATACTTAATTTAGGGAATGATCTCATTATAATTCTAACCAAACTAGTCAATAAGTGTCTTGTAACCGGTGATTTTCCTCAAGAACTAAAAATAAATAAAGTAAGTCCTATATTTAAGTCTGGATGTAAAAAAATAATTACGTCCCATTAGTGTATAGTAACTACCTTTGCAAAGATTTTGGAAACTGTGACAAGTTAGGATGATGTCCTTCATTAATAAGTATATACCACTGGATCAATTCCAATATGGCTTTGTCAAACAAAGAAATACTCTTAGTGCTGTTACCGATCTTATAGATGGCATCTCAGTAAAAATAGATACAGGGAAAATAGTTGTTGCAGTATTTGTGGATTTGCAAAAGGCCTTTGATGTGGTTAGGGTAGATATATTGGTACATAAATTAGGTTTGATGGGCTTTAGAGGCAATTTGTACAATATTATTAAATCATATTTATCTGACAGGAAACAATATTATGTAAAATTAAATTTGAACATAAGTCAGATTAAAACAAGTGACTGTGGTGTACTACAGGGTTCTGTCCTTGGTCCACTATTTTACTCTCTTTATGTACTAAGTCTAAGAAATGCAGGACTAGTAGCACAATACTATACTTTTGCAGATGACACGGTTTTAGTATATAGTTTTGAAAATGCTAGTGAGATAGATAATATTATAAATATATACCTTAAAAGGTATACAGATTGGCTCCTAAGCAATAAACTAAAAATTAATATAGACAAAACTAAATACATGCTATTAAAAAAAAAAATTCTTGAAACACCAATTATAAAGATAAATAACAGACCAATCGAAAATGTTTTAAAAATTAAATATTTAAATTTAATCATAGACAATGGACTCAGTTGGACGGAACATATAAATTACTTGACCAATAAATTATTGCCGATGATGAGTGCCTTGTATAAAAACAGACATTATCTAACATATAAGAGCAAACTTGACGTGTACAATGCTTTCTTTCTGTCACATTTTAGATACTTAATTACTGTCTGGGGGACAAGTGGGGTTGTGAATATTAACTCAATGCAAGTGTTGCAAAATAAAATATTGCAAGTTATATTCAACTAGGACAGATTAACACATACTGTTGATCTGTATAGAGTTGGGCCTTTGGCAGTTAGATAAGATAGTTAAGTTTGAACAATGTAAGCTAATTTATCGAATAATTAATAAAACTCAAAAGTCAAATATTAATATTGTATTCTCAGGAGATATCCATGCGCACAACACCAGATCACGTGGTAATATTTTTCAAAATAATATAACTAATAAAGGGTTATATCGAGGGTTATATAATCCTATCTATCAGGCATCTAGAGAGTATGATAGGTTACCGGATAATATTAAAAACGTTAGAAAATACAAAGGCTTTGTTAGGTGCCTGAAAAAATACATGAATATAACTTAGGATGTAAAGGTTTAAATACAGTTGAATGAGACCATTTATTGAAGCAGGCTGTTGTTAATTTAATTAATATTTTATATTTTCCTTCATACCAGTGTTTCGAACACTGACTAGAGGAATACTAATATATTTTGTAAATGTAATTTTGTAATTGTATTGTATAAACGATTTTCAAAAAAAAAATCACAGGGCATTTCAAATTGTATATATATACTAACATTAGTTGTATTGCCGAAGTTGGTGAGAGAATCTCAGTGTCTTCATAGAGTTTGACTGGTAATCGAGAGGTTCTGGGTTCAAAGCCCAGCGGACGTGTAAAACCTTTTTTAATTTTAAAAACTTTGTCGGCACGCCGATTAACATTTTTCAGTTACAGTTTAATGGGTTTAAATCCCAGTGGAGGCCAACTGTAAAATAAATTACTTATGCTATTTTTTTCCCATTACCAATTTCCTCTTATAAACAGTTTTGTATTATCCAATTGTTTTTTTAGTCAAGTAAAGGAGATGACACACTTTAAAAGTATTTTGGCATTTGGACAATTTTAGTATGTTGTAGTATATATTTAATATTATTAATATTGTAGCAGTATTAAATTTATGTGTTTCTTGTTGAAGATTGCTTTGAAAGGTAACAAATTACACAACTTTGCTTAAAACATGCAGGTATTAAATATTATTTAATTGGTACACGAAACTTAAAACATGTGCTATCTCCGGGATTAAATCGAAATAATATATAGGACTAGCTTGTGTCACTTTTATTAGATATACAGTGACCGGCAGAAAGTGCGCAGCATATGGGAAAGTTTTTTTATCTTTAAGTTCAGAAAATTGATTTTATTTTAGATAGGTTCTGCATGTTCTCAAACCAAAAGAACACCCATTTAATTCGGTAAAAGTCTGCAGAAAATCTTATTTTCGTACTGTTCGGTTGCCATTTATTTTTTATACAGGGTTATTCAGAAAACACGATTAAATCCATTTTTTTGTCCAAAATAGGCGAAATTTGGAATTTGGTTATAACTTTGAAATTAAAACAATAATTCTTAGTAAAAAAATATTCTAAGATGAAAGATGGAGGTACTTTACTCTTAGCGGAATTTCAAATTTTTGATCCTACCTCGTAATCCATAGGACTTTTACCGGATTTAATGGGTGTTATTTTGGTTTGAGAACATGCAGAACCTATCTAAAATATAATTAATTTTCTGAACTTAAAGATAAAAAAAACTTTCCCATATGCTGCGCACTTTCTGCCGGTCACTGTATAGGTTGAAAATAATTTCCTCTTCTCAATTTTAATTGTATCAGAAGAGTCATACTCAATTTGTATCATTTTACAAATATTAGGTATTGTATAATGTATTTAAAATAATTAAAATTAAATTTGTAATAATTACACTTAACATAAGTATAGAATTGAATATAAATTTATTTCACCATGTTAGGTACCATGAGAAATGATAATATTAAAGCAAATTTGGCTCTTTTTTAAAGATTTTTATGTTTTATTTTGAAATTTTTGTGGATCTGCAAAAGGCATTCGACACTGTAGACATTACTCTACTACTAAATAAACTTGATAAAATGGGTGTTCATGGCAGATGTTATCAATTATTACAAACATACTCTACTGGAAGGAGGCAATGTACAGAAGTGAATGGTAGGGTGAGTGCAGGGGCGAGTGTCAGCGTTGGTGTGGCCCAGGGGTCTGTTGGGACCGTTGGAGTATCTTCTGTATATCCAAAGTTTAAAGTACGCTGGATACAAGCGAGGTATATAAAATTTTTTGATGACACAGTGCTGGTGTATTCTGGTACAACAGAAAAAGAACTAGAAGTAGTTATAAACACTGATCTTGAGAAGTACTTCGAGTGGTTATGTTACAACAAACTGACCATAAATGTAGAAAAAACAGTTCATATGGTATTAAGCCAAACAGGAAAAAGCCCAATTCACCCAAAAATTAAGCTCAATAACAGAGAACCTAAAAGAGTTCACCAGTACAGATACTTGGGACTCACAATTACAGAAAAATTAACATGGTCTGCACATATTATACAAAGTATTACTGAAAAAGTTATTCCTGTCCTGGGAGCAATTAGAAGGTGTAGCCATATCTTAAATAAAAACACAAAATATCTGCTGTATAACAGTTTTGTTGAACCACACATAAGATACTTGTTGCCATGTTATGGAAATGCTGGTGAGTACTTGAAAAACAAACTTCAAAGACTGCAGAATAAGTCAATAAAAACCTCGATAAAAACAATATTCTCTATAAGCTACTATAAGTACTGCTAGTGAAACTTTGTACATCGTATATCGGTATATCCATTCCTAAAAGTTAAACAACTTAAAATGCTCGAGCAAGCTAAACTTATATTTAAAATTAAAAATAAACTACTAAAAACGAATGTGGAATTAAAACATAATAGATACTTTCACGACTATGACCTGAAAAGTCACAGGACTCAGCTATATTTAGAAATGTAAAAAATTTACAATGTAGAAATATGTGTATGTAGAAAAGGCGTAACCTCAAGATTTATTTTAGAAACAGAGACTGAATTTTGGTTAAGTTGTTAATTTGTATAGAGTAATTGATATTGTTATCTGTTTATAATTTCTATTCTTTAAGGCCTTGGTGCCAGTTATTGTAACTGATTTGAGGTCTGAAATAAATAGTTTTGGAAAAATATAAAACTATGCAGGTTGGAACTTTTAAGACAAGTGACATTGTCCTGTAAAAAAATCTATAATAAACCCCCCTAGAAATAAACTTTTGCTTCTCTTCTTAGTAACACCGATAGGTATTTTCTTATACACATTAACTTCCAGCTAGTATAAAATTTTGTGAACATATTACATTTTACAGTTTTTTATTTACAATATATTACAAAAAGAAATGCGGCCTTTGTGAAATGTAGTAGTTCAAGACTACAAAATTTTTTTGTAAAGTTGTTATTATAATTTACCTCATTTTTTTTTATCTTAAGCAATCCATTGGATTCATAGAGGCTATAATTATTTTATTATAAGAACTTTTTTCTGGTATCTCTTTTTTTTTCAATGAATAAGGACTGAGTACAGCTTCCTTAGACACTGATAAAATGTATAAATTTTCAAATTACCAGCAAAATCAGCTACATTAGGATCAGCACGATGTGCTAACAATCTACAGACTTGCTCTACATCTCCCTTAATAGCCGCTAAATGCAATGGGGTTTCACCTCTTTCGTTGCGCTCTCTTCTAGATCCAGAGCTAGGACTGCGTGATCCAGACTCTCCTGAAGATGTCATCTGCATAAGCAGCGCCATCTGCTGACGTTCAGACATCGGAGCAACTGGGGGTGCTCTGCTTGTACTGCTCGAACCCTTGTTGGGGCGTACATTTGTAGGCATTGTTTCCTAAAAAGAAAAAGCTGTGGTATTACATCCTAGGATATAAATTAAATTAACCGAACTAAACATAATTACGCTTCCTTGACATGATGCTTGTAGCCTTAACGTAGCCCTACCTTTAAAGGCAAATACTTACTTTTAATGTTAGGGTTTAAGTTCAAGTTGCTATAGACTGAAGAAATACAACATTATTTCTAATTTTAAAAACAATATGCATATTTTAATAATGTATGTGTGTTAGTTTAGGGCGGCTAAGAATCGCCCCTAGACTAAAATACAAAATGAGGTCTTACCTGAGATAAGTTAATTTTGTACTTGCATGAAAGTCTTTACGTAAAAGGTATCACAATTAAGTATTTATTTAGACCTAGAAATTGTAGTATTGAAAAACAGGAATAGAAATAAAAACAAATCAAAATTTAATAAAATACAAATATGTAACGCCACACAGCATTTGACCACTTGAACGCGCACAACAATTTCAGTGGCTACTGACCCGTCGAAGGTCGAAGGGTCCAAAAAACAAAAAACGGAGTAATAGAAACATTTTTAGAAAGTATTGTAAAATCTCATAATAATTGTTTAGTATGCTCTTCCTCTTTTTATACGTAAAGTAAATAATAAAAATACAGTTTAGATAGCGTTTTTGGCAAAGTAACGATTTTTAATTTTAATTTTTTTAATTTATACTGTTGGCAACACTCGTTGCATCCTTTAATGCCGTTGACAGATGGTTGACAGTCGGAACATTAATTTTTTTGTTAAGTGTCCGCTCGTCCAGGCGCATCTCCCTTGTCGGTGTCGTCGGTGTTCGGTTCAGTTAATTCTTCTTACTTCATTTATTTTCATTTGGACTTGGTTGGATGGTTAAATTTTGTCGAAGAGATGTTTGTTTTTATTTAGTTTCTGCCGTTTATTTCACACGAAAAATATCTTTAGTGAATCAATAATTATTTTGAAATCGACGGGAGTTTGCTATAATTATGTAAAAGTAATTTTTAGGACTAGGTGAAGGTAAAAACTAAACAAGTCCAAGTAAACAATTTTAATATTTGTAAATCACAATAAAAATTAATTTAAATTAGAGATAATAAATAGTTTTAATATGTAAAGTAAGAACTCGTTTTGAGTTGGTAAAGCTATAGTAAGGCTGGCTATTCTCCAAGCTTACAATAAAGAAAATATTTCCTGGGTAAGATACTTACGACTTGACTCGACTGTGATATATGTTATTCTTTGCAGGTAGTATAAAATATGGCAGATAGTGACGATGAAGGATTTGGTGAAACCAGTGTGAATCTAACTGGTTTTTTATTTGGCAATATTGATGAATCTGGGAACCTAGAGAGTGATGTATTGGATTTAGAAGCCCAAAAACAATTAGCTTCTCTTGGCAGGTATGTTATGAATACTTTTGATGAAGGTGTATATGTATCACCTTTACCCTGCATAAAGGATTGTAATATTTTCGTTGGTTCAATTAAAAAAGATTGTTATTATTATTTTTAAACCACATTTCGTACACACACACAGGTCGGTACCTACATTGTTTTGAAAGTAATCCCACACCTCGTCCCACACTAGGTACCAACTTACCTATTCTGAATTTTTTTTTGCTGTTTATGTAAGTATCAGTAGCTATGTCACCGAGTATGTCACTGATGATATCTAAGAGAATAAATAACCTCTGAAGAGAGGGTTCTATTTCTAGTGCTAGCAATTTGCAAACTGTTTTAGACTGGGTTTTGGTTCCATTCTTAAGGAAGTTATAGGTGAAGAGATTCGTGATGGCTCTGAAAGTGACTTTGATTCAGTTGATAGTCAGCAGCTATCACTTAAACAAGACGAATGTAATGCCAATGAATCAGAGGGATTTTTTTCAGAATGCTGTAAGTACAAGAAATATAATTTAGATAGGTTATTTAATGTTGGTTACAAGTAAGTAAATATAAAGTTATTAATGCTTGTGCTTGTGGCTTTATTGTTTTATGTTTTACCCATAAAAGTATGTCTATAGTTTTTACCTTACTGTAACTGTTTTTTCGATTCGAGGTCAGTAATAAACCAATAATAAAAAAAAAAAAAAAATTATGTTATTGTGTTTCTGTGTCCATATGATATAGGGGAGAATAGGGGAATAAGAAACAGAGAGAAGAAAATACAAAAATTATAAAAAAAACTTGTTGACAAAAAAAAAATTTCAATGATGTAACCTAGCTAGATAGTTTTTAATCATCGACTGTAGGCTTACATTTCGCTCACACATAATTAATGTTTCTAGTAAAGCTTCAAAAATGTATGGTTTTATAGTAAGAAGCTCAAGAGAATTTAGAGATGTAAATTGTATTAAACAACTTTATATAGCCTTGGTGCGCAGTGTTCTAGAGTATGCATCAGTGATTTGGTCTCCGTATTATCAAAATCATATTTACACAATAGAGAGAATACAAAATAGACTTTTAAAATACCTCCATTATAAACAGACCGGTCAATATGATAGGGATGTTCCAAAAGTTCAACTTTATGCTACATACAACATTTTAAGTTTAGAAAAGAGACGGGATATTAATATGTTGCTTTATTTACACAAACTCTTGCATAACAATGTCGACGATTCAGACCTTCTAAACAATTTAAATATAAATGTTCCAGCTTATCTTACAAGAAATACAGCAACATTTTATGTAAACAATGCCCCTACAAACTACTACTATAACTCTCCAATCAGTGGCGGCTCGTCAGGTGAAGTAGGTGAAGGGGCCCTTCACCAATAAAAATAAAACCAGGAGGAAGTTTTTTTCGACAATATTAAATATTAAATGTACCAATACAGCTACCTTAAAAAATAATTATGTTCGACTTAATAATATTAATTTAATCCAAATGTAGCTATGCATAATAGGACCACGGTTAACTCCGATGGACAATAATTCTATTATAAACACTCGTGCATTTTGGCGCGCCCCAGCCGACCGCGTCCGTCGCATCGAAAGGTCAAAGCAGCAAGTCCAAGTGAAGAGCGGCGAAAACCCAACATACTGAACGTACAGTCAAGTGGCTTTGATTTCCACCGTCGCTATGGTTACGTGACGTCAGGTACGCGACAGCATGTGAGACGTAATTGAAGTGCATCTAAAAATAGATCAGTCATATGCACTATTGTTTTAAGTATTGGTTCGGGTATTTATTTTGAGGCTTCGCGAAACTTACGGCTATAGATATCCTTTTTACGTTATTTATTGTGTGATTAGAAAGTTTTGTTTTTATTTTTCAGTTAATTCAGTAGACCTAAGTACTAATTTTTATTGTACGTTTTAAAAATAAACCCAATTAATGACATAGTTTGTAATTTGTTAGAAACTCCATTCAGTCGTGGGACAGATGAGGATAAGATACGTTTTAGTACACGGGCGACCTACTGGAATCTTAAACATAGATTTAAAAAAAGAATCGAAAAAAAGTGGCAGATCCTATAAGATTATAATTTTAAGTGTTCCTGGTTTTTAGAGTATAATTGGCTATGTATTAGTAGTGCCACCTTACAAAAATTGTTTTGTAGGTCTAAAAAATTATATTAATTATTATTGTGGTCATTTTTTTTTCGTTTATAAGTAATAAAGTAATAAATTATTGACCAAATTTGGGCGTGGCCTGCGGCGGGCTTTATGCCTCTGCACAAACTGCTACTAAGCTCTTCACCATTTTTTACAACCGCGAGCCGCCACTGTCTCCAATTAATGCTATGTGTAATTTGTATAACAATTGTCAGGGAGAGTGTGACATATTTTCTCTGTCCTTTAAGCAGTTTAAAAAGCAATTGTTGCACCTACTTTAACTTCATAAGTCATATTTTATTATTCGCAGAGTAAAACTTGGTATGAATTCTATTTCTAGACTTAGTATATTTACAGTACTTTATAATAGGGTTTTTGTTACCTGTAATAGTACTTAAGACTAAATAAATAAGACAGTACGCAGCAGTGTTGCCAATCGGCGGACTTTAGTCCGATTTTCGGACTTTTTTTAAGGCTATGGACTTTTGTCGGACTTTGAAACTATTTCGGACTTTTTGGACTTTTTGATACCTGACGAAAATATGCTAAATGCACAAATTTCGAAATAAAATCGGCAGGTAACTTATTGTTTATTTACCAAGTGTTGGGTTGTCTTATTACTTATTACATTAACTTTTTTATTATTGTTTTTTTTTTGTTATTAAAAAGTAAATGTTTATAGAGTTTTCAGTCTTTTTCATTATATAATATACCCCCAATAGTAAAAAATAAATATCACTTATGGCGAATGCGCCAGACGAAGCGTTTTCATTTCGACGCGGACTAAATCGGACTTTTTCGTGCCACTGGGCGGACCTTTTCACCTAATGTCAATGGCAACACTGGTACACAGCCGACCTTGTTAGAGGTCGGATCGAACGCGCTGAGTAGTAGCGGATAGTTGTAACTTATTATAGCAATTTAGCAAAAAATGAGTGACAGTGAAAACGCGGAAGGAAGTGACATGGAATGGTTAATGACTGAGTATAGGAAAAGGAAAAGAAAGAAAAACTATCGAAGCCCACTAAGTAGGGAAGACATATCAGAAATAGTCGGACATTCAACTCATCAGGACAAAAACGATCAAGATAACGTAGGAGATTCCAATTTACAAAAAAAAACTACTAAACATACAAACAAAAACTATTCACCCAAAATGCAAGAAATAGTGTATAAATACAAAAATATTTTTAACCTCAACACCGCTGATAACATAAATAGAGTTGATATATCAAATGCCTGGGAAAAGGAATTCCCCAACAACAGAGATACAATTTTAAAAACAAAAAAAGAATTTTTATTAAAATCCGACATAGAAAAATACAACCTACTGGGAAAACTAGCAAAACTGACTGGAACTAAAACTATTACCGCATACAAAGAAACGAAACCATACAAAACAGCGACACGCAAAGATCCAGAAACAACATATTCGGTAGTAATAGCCAGTGTCGAAAAATACGTCCATGATGAAGAAATAAGCCAATACTTAGAAGAAAACCAAATCGTCCATAGATATTGTAAAAGAATAATATCCAGAGCAACGGGACAAACAACTTCATTAATCCGCATAATTACATCCTGTCAAAAATCCTTCGAAAACTTAATAATGGATTATTCTATAAAAACAGACACTATGCAATTTATCCAAGTGCTCCTCCAACACCCGCCCCAATTCCTTGCAAGAAATGTAGCCAATTCACACACAAAACAGAAGATTGTTGTAATCAAATAACATGCGAAAAGTGTAAGGGCAATCATCAGACACATAAATGCGCTACATCACTACCCGCCAAATGCCTAGCTTGTGGCGCTGAGGACCACCGGGCTTGGTCATTCAAATGTCCTAACAGACCAACTAGACCAATAGAGGGTATCCCGAATGCGATCGCTCAATAAGAGAAGTAATGAAATACCACCCGAAAAGACAAATAACAATGGAATCCACTCACCTACCACAATCCACGATCTTATTGTCAATACATATGTCAACAAACTCAATAAACCCAAAAACACTAACCGCGAAGAACTCATTCAATAATTGAGACTAAGATTTATAGACAATTATAATATAGATACTACAGCAGTTTTCTCGGGAAACAGAATCTACATACTCATGTTTGACCTACAACAACCAAATAGCATTTCACCAACAGAACCAGTCAACAGCGAGAATAATAGCCAACATAATGTCTGTTAACCTTCTGTATGGAAACATTAATGGTTACTCAAGCAAAAAAACACAACTATACAATTTTATAGAAAACAGCAATATCGCCCTATGGTTCCTAGTAGTTCCTATTGTTACTAGTAGAAACAAAAAACAAAATCGGCTCCAACATTAACTACAAAAACTGGAAAAACATACAAAAAATTGGCAATCATATAACCAACTACCCAAGAGGTGGCAGCATGGTGCAGACAAACCCCAAAATCAGAATAAAAAAGGAAAATCCTCCTGCCATCAATAACCTACTTAACGAGTGCTTGCATTTTAGCATACCATATCAAGATGATCAAATCCATATATTCCTAATCTATATACATCCAACTGCAAAAATTGACGAAAGTATATTTATCAAGGCTTCAACATACAAGTATGCAATAGTTGTTGGGGATTGGAACTTGAACAAACGAAAAGAAAAACAACTAAAAGATTTCCAAAAAAACGCAGATTTTGACAAAGCTACCACTCCACCCACATTCCTCATGCCAAATAATATGGACTCAACACCGGATGCATTTATATACACAAAAACGCTCAAAAAATGCATAAAAAACACAAAACTAATATCAGATGTTGGTTCTGATCATCTATTCATACAAATAGAAATAGATGTAAAGCAAAAACCTATTACCGAAAAAATCCAGAAAAGGTGGAACTATGGAGGGCTTTAGGTTAGGAGTCCGATCGCAATACATTGGTTTCGGGCAAAGTTTTGGATCGGTAAAGCAGCTTTAAAAATGGCCGTCAGGGGCGCATGTGTTCCTTTAAATCTGTAAAATGCATTGGTTCTTATGGGATAATCAACTGTTTTATTGAATTTAGTTAACTAAAACCCTCTACAGGCTGAGATATGTATATATTATATCTAATAAAGCTTATTTTATTAATTATTGGATAAAAATACCGCTGACGTCTATCAAAACCTGTAAAAAGTCAAACACTTGACGATCACTGCGCCGCGACCGGGAAACAGCGAACTAACTACTAAACAGGGACGTAAATTTAAAGAACAGCCATTTTCGATCGGACTCCTTCCTAAAGCCCTCCATAGGTGGAACTATGCTAAATCAAATTTAGAAAAAATTAATGGAAAACTAAGTGAATACATACAGGTACAGGAACACACAATAAACGAAAACCATATTTCTCAATTTAATCAAAAACTACAAACACTAATAGAACAATACACGCCAAGATCGACACAACCTCAATTTGCATATCCACTCCCACCTTATATTATCTTCTTGATCAAACAAAAAAGACGCATGTACAGAGACTATTATGCATTACCAAACCCAGACGGTAAAGGAAAAATCAACAAGTTTAACAAAAACATACAGAAATTGATTTTCGAACACACCTGACTGAGTACATGCAAGGAAATCAACGACGACCGTGGAAGGAACTTCTATGGAAAAATTAAAAAACTGTCTAAGTATAAAACAACAAATACAATACCTGATCTAGAAGTAAACGGCATTACATACAGCCTAGACCACGAAAAAGCTAAATTATTCCAAAAGCACTACAAAGAACTTTTCAGCGAAACAAACCTTCCAATTTTCGATGCACGTCACAAAGAAAATATCCACCGCTGGAATCAAACATACTTTGAAACACCTGTCGAATCACCAAACGTTGTCCTTGACTCAGAAGAATACTATTCAATTCTTCATTCACAAAAAAACAGTGCGCCAGGACAGGACAACATTCCATGGTATGTCATCAAACAACTATCCGATAACATTCAGGCATATATTATCAAAATATTTGAATACTGCATAAATTACCAGATATTTCCGAGTATATGGAAAAGAGGAACGGCCGATTACCCTACTACCGGTGCTGGGAAAACTATACGAAAAAATTATTAGAAATAGACTACTGGAATCGGTACAAAACAAGATTCCAAAGTGCCAGTTCTGTTTTAGAGAGAGCTGCTCTACAATCCACCCACTAACAATACTTTGTTCTAATGTACAAACAGCCAAACACCGGAACCTTAAGTCGGCTGCGCTTCTTTTGGATATCAAGAAAGCATTTGACAGTGTCTGGCACGAGGGACTGTTATACAAACTACACCAACTGGAGGTGCCTAAATATTTAATATACATAATAAGAAAATTCCTCAATTTGCGCACATTAACGGTATAGTGTCCGAAGAATTTACCCCTGAACAAGGTGTGCCACAGGGTTCTCCACTCTCGCCAACTTTATACAATATATATTGCTACGACATGGGTATGGACATGAAAGACAATGCCAACTGCTACTTACTACAATTTGCAGACGACACTGGTATTATAGCACACATGAATTCTACTTGCAAAGCCACAGAAGAACTACGGGAGGCAGTTGTAAGCATCGAAGAATGGTTTAAAAAATGGAGAGTCATACCAAACCCAAAAAAATCTCAACTTCTTCTTTTTAACCACCACATTACAGGCCACTCGCCGCAGATAACACTGGGAAACCAACAAGTGAAGCCAAATAATACTGCAAAGTACCTGGGAATACAATTAGACTCCAAATTGAACTTTAATATACACACTCGTACCATTAAAATTAAAAACAAAGTTAAAAATCGAGCCAAGTACTTCAGGTCACTAACATTCAAGAACAAAGGCATTAAGGTGGGAGTATCAACATGCTTGCCAACCTATAACCTATTTCGCGTAGATTTATTTATGTTTTCTAGCTTTTATACAAAATTTAAAGAAAATCAGTATCGACTTGATATTCTATATGTAATAATTGACATATTTAATAAATATCAAGGAATTTCATAACTTATTTTAGAAGAATTGTATAGCGAAAAATATCGGGTAAGATTTTTTTTAACATTATTATGTCATTGTCACTCATTGTTCTTTCACTATACAAATTTCCCAAAATGGGCAATGAAATCAATTGATATTTTTGTAATATATCAGATATTACCTAAAGTTGCCACAGTGGATCTTTGCCCGTGCGTCATCAATCAGCGATCAGGACTCGACGTGGTTAATAACTCTGCATCCTTGTTTATTACAGTAACAAGTTTGAATAAAAGCATAAAAGAACGTCTCCAAAATTCCGCAATAATATAACGTGCTAGACAAGGATAAAACTATAAACGTCAGTTAATTACTTTCTTTATTTGTTTAGTTGACAACCGTTGTATTTTAGAACGTCATTGTCAACCTTATTTTGATCTGCCAATCTAATTCGTATTTGGTAAATCTATGTGCCTTAGAATTGTTCCTGTTTCTAAAAATAGTTCTTTTTAGAGGTAATTATACCCACCATCTGTTTTGGCGGTAAGTATTTATGGATTTTTATAATAACTAATTTATTTATTTTAAATATTCTAACCGTGAAAGTTCTTTGAAACGTTTACGGCAGTAGCTAAATTCCCTTAAATGAAAGAATGTTAAAAATTTGACTTTTGCGATTTTAATAGTCAATAAAACACCAAACTTTTGTAGATTTTAAGCTTTAAAAATAGTATTAAATGTATAAACATTTGTTTGTCAATTTCTTTTAGATAATAGAGAATGCCGGGCAAAACTTAAAATAAATAATAATTTTTCGTGATATTATGTAGGTACGTCAAACGGTAGGCAGGCACGTCCATTTTATGAACTTAACTTAGTTTTGACTTTTTTCGTCTCGTAATTTTGATTTGATTCATACCATTTTGATGACGTAAAAGTGATGACGCACGGGAAAAGAACCACTGTGGCGACTTTAAGTAATGTGCCAACGATACTGATTTTATTTAAATATTAGTTTAAAAAATAATAAACTTGAAAAAACAAAGCGAAATAGGCTATAGGTTGGCAATAAATTGAACGACGTTGAGAATTCAACCTTAACATCAAAACCGCAACAAAAATCTACAAATCTATTTGCAGGCCATTATTAGACTATGGGCACATATTGAGCAATGCCAGACCAACGGCCATAAAAAACATTAAAGTGGCAGAAACATCAGCCCTAAGAACTATAACCAAAATTCGACACCCACAAAACTCACTTCACAACCCCAGCAACCAACTACTTTACGAAAAAACAAATATACAACCCATCGAACAAAGACTAATACAACTTACTGGAAAATCAAGGCCAAACCAAAAAAATCTTGAACTCATTGAAGAGCTGTGTCTCACCAGAAACAACCAAGAAGCTAGATATCGGTATCCAGAACAAATCATATTGGAGATCCTAAGAGACAATACAGTCAGATAGAAATCTATAAAGAAAAAATTCTTCAAATACTTGTTTTTTTTTTGTTCTGTTTCTTTTAAAATTACATGTAAACATTATACTTTATCAAATGCTATAAATTGTTAATGATAATATACATATTATGTAATACACTGTGGCTGAAGGACTTCGGTCGATGGCGTTTTGGGAAACCAATAAAGATCATACTACTACTACTACTACATAAATAATTATGTAAATACTAAGAAATGAATAAAAAATAATTTACTACCTACCTAATATATTATCCAGTGTCAGCAGAAGGTGGTTTGCCCCTATAACTTTTTTGTTTTTCAAGATAATGGAATAAAACTTGGGGGATATGTGTACGACATAAAACTGCATTTTTTGACAGGTGACTCAACATTAGCCACCAAGAAAAAAAAATTTCCAAATTAATTTTTTTTATCTAGGGCTATGATACCTTTAAATCACTTATTTCAGTTTTTTAATCTTGGAAAAAATACAATTTTTACTATTTTCCGTCCAATGCTATCTGCTGTGTAAAATTTAATCTTTAAAGTTGTATAACTCATTTTTTTAAACGGCAATGTGGTTGCTGGTCGGGTTAAGAAAAAAGAGGATTTTAAGTATTACTATTAGGTTTTAGAATAGCTCCCATTAAAAACTTTAAAAAGTTAACTTGGAACTTTCCTAAAATGAAGCATCTTTTGAGAATAAAATAAGGTTTAAATGCATCAAGTAGCCTCTGACCAACAAAAAAAAACTGATAAAACAAAATCATTAAGCCTGTATTAAACACGAATTTATTAAAAAAAAGGAGCTACATTTTAAAAATATTTTAATGTGAATTTGATATACTTATACTGGGTTGGGCAAATGTTCCGGAACGGCTTAATTACAGGCGAACGAAAAGTGATATCAGATCCGGGTTTTGGGCGATCTATAGCACTAAAATTTTACTATTTGACTATTATACCACATGTCAGTAATGTCACCAACTGTCAAGTGTTGACGTTATTTTTTTTTAAATGGAACACAATAAATTAATAAATACCGAAATAAAATTAAATGTACTATGTATTTCCGAAACATTTGACTTTAGTCATATGGTATGCTATACAAAAAATATTTTAAATTTATTGAAGATTTAGAATATCTGATTGAATTAGATTTATTATCACTTTTCATTCGCCTGTAATTAAGCTGATCCGGAATATTTGCCCAACCCTGTATAGTAAGTATGTGCTCTTTAATGATTTTTCATTTTCCTCCTAACCCTGCAGGTGACAAAGTTAGAAGACTGTATCTTATTACCTCAAAATAAGTAATGGTGGGGGTAATAAGAAACGGACATGTATGGAAAATTATTATTAATCTTTTTTACTTTAATATGATTGGTCGATGGTAGAAATCCGTAATAGTTTTGTTATATTATTGAGATTAAAACACTTTTTTACCTAAAATTCCAATTTTATTTGACAATACGACCTGTTTCACTGCAGTTCGTTATTTAAAAGGTGTTTCCAAACTTTCCATGGTGACTTTTTCTATAATCTAACTTTAATTCCTTATTTATACTTCCGAACTAAAAACGATTTGGCGCAAAATTTTCAGGGGTAATAAAGTACATATCTGTTGCCCTACAACTTTTTCTACACTAAAAATTAAAAAGTCTGTATTTTTTACCATTTGCCATCATTGCAGTGTTGCTTTGACTAAATTTTGTACCTTGTCATTTGTTTGAAATGTCTGTGACTTGCTACTATGTAGTTGTATATTTTTTTCTAACAATATCGGTAGTTAAATATAGAAAATAATAAAGAATTCTTGAATATATATTCAATAATCGTTAAACACCCTGTTTAAAGATAGTTATTTTTTTTTGTTTTTAGATGACCAGAAGTCACCATCAGCAGAAGATTTTTTTGACATAACTGAATTTGCTGATGATGAGGTAAAATATTTAACTAATTAAAACTAAAAACCTTGAAAGCAGACACTAAAGACGCATTCGCCATTTCATTTCCTTATCAATATTTCGTTTTATCCAAAAAATGGTCAAATATCTGTCCTCGGATAGCATTTACATACAGTTTTAAGTTAAAGTTAAAACTGTAGATAATTGTACTACAAAGATGGGTATTTGGCCGATTTTTGAGTAAAACGAAGAAGTAACTAAATATTGAATCAAAAAACGTAGCAGTAAATATTTCAGTGATATATTTTTTGAGTTGATAGTGTTCATTCTTCCTACATATTTTCTCCACTAAGGATGTAGATATTATATGCCTTGCAAACTTCCACAATACTTTTGGGCAGATTATGAATGTAGTATTTCCCCTCAAAAGCGAAAAAAAAGGATAAAGAAATCCAGTCTTAAAAACTCTCCCGAATACTAGAAGATATTTCTTTCCCAAAACAATTTTAAGAAATATAAACAATTTTTTAAGATCTATAAAAGGGTTATTATTCAAGCCAAAAAGTTGTTAGATAAGAATTTTTTGGTCCAAGCTAAAAACCCAAGCAAAGCTAGTAACTAAAGATACTAGGCATTCTAATATAACGAACAAACCCATCTGTGATCAAATACCTAAAAGACAATAATACTCCTAAAACAAAATTTTGAATATAATAAATATGTTTTATGTAAATGCATATCCTGACTTACACATAAATCATAATATTGCTCTGGATAATATTCAGCCTTTGAGTAAAACTTTTTCTGCATCTAACAAACACTAATGAAATACTAAATGTCATAAATAAATAACTTTAAAAACAAAAAATCTGTCGTTGACGATGAAGTAAGTACCTATTTTTCTCTTGAAATTAGTATATAAAGAGATTGCTGATTCTTTATGCCACATTATAAACTTGTCTTTAAAAACGGCAGAGGTTAAAAATAACAATAACATACAGGGTGGCCCTTTAGTGTGGCAAAGTACAATAGCTCCGTTACTATTTCAAATACATTAAAAATATTAATACAAAAGTTGAAGGGCAGTAAGTGACTTATAACGTAAAATTATTTTTAACTCTATAGGGTGGCTCAAAAAAGCGGAACAAGAAAAAATGTACTTTTTTCAAATGGAACACCCTGTATATTTTTACATTTTTAAATTCCACATAAAATTACAATTATTTTTTATCAAATACATTATTAGTCTATACTTTATAGTTTCCGAGATATTGACTCTTGAAAAGTGACATTTTTGAACTTTGACAGCTTCTAACTTTCTAACAGTACGTCTTAGAGCAAAACGGCTTACATGTCCCTATCTTCAATTTTTATTATCTTCCCAAAAAAATCAACTTCCAGTTAAACCGGAACAACTATATTTCCTGCTTTCGAGTAACATCCGGTTTAACCGGAAGTTGATTTTTTTGGGAAGATAATAAAAATTGAAGATAGGGACATGTAAGCCGTTTTGTTCTAAGACGTACTGTTAGAAAGTTAGAAGCTGTCAAAGTTCAAAAATGTCACTTTTCAAGAGTCAATATCTCGGAAACTATAAAGTATAGACTAATAATGTATTTAATAAAAAATAATTATAATTTTATCTAGAATTTAAAAATGAAAAAATATACAGGGTGTTCCATTTAAAAAAAGTACATATTTTATTGTTCCGCTTTTTTGAGCCACCCTATAGAGTTAAAAATAATTTTACGTTATAAGTCACTAACTGCCCTTCAACTTTTGTATCAACATTTTTAATGTATTTGAAATAGTAACGGAGCTATTGTACTTTGCCACACTAAAAGGCCACCCTGTATTGTTCCAGTTCTTCAAAAAGGTAATAATGCAGAAATTAGAAACTACAGGCCGATCACAGTATTAAACGACTTTAGCAAGATTTTTGAAAAGATTATTTATGAAACAGTGATTGGTTTCATGAACCTTGAAAATGTGCTCTTAAATTATCACAATGGTTTTAGAAGATAGAAGAGCAGTTTATCAAGCTGTAGATAAAGTTTTAAATATAACAATATAATAAGACCTTATCAAGTGAGCACTTCAGTACTATTTTGTGTCCAGCCCATGCACGAGAGTTAAAAAACTCTCCAAATGGGGTTGAAAATATATTTTTGGGTTGTAACTCAAACGAAAAATAATACGGAAAAAAGTTTTTAACAAATGTGGTAGAGCATTAAATTTGGCACAAGAAAGGTTATTACTACCTTTTTCTTATTTATAATCGTTAAGCCATAAGACGTTCACCACTTTTAAAAACAATTTTACGGTCAGGTCTTTAATAAATGGGACGTAAATGTCGATATGGCATCACTGTCGTCTTTGGAGTAGAGTTGTAGCATTTTCAAAATATATAAAATCCGGTTTTCAGATGTTGAATGATAATGCAGTGTTGCAGTAAAATATTTAATGAATACGTAAAGTTTTGAAGACGCCGGTCACCCTCAAAATTCACATGATTCTATGGTCATAACTTTTAGAGATGTTATAAAAATAATTATAATATAATATTTTTTGCTCTACAATTTTTATCTGAAACTTTTCTCTAGTGTTTTTTGTTTTGAAGCTATGGGTAAAAAAACATTCACGGGATTTTCCATCTTTTCTGCAAAGGTTGAATACAAAATAATAAGGAAGTGTCTTTAAACAATAAAATGTACCTTCCAGCAAAAAAAGCAGCTTTCTAACTAAAATTCATTTTTAAACGCTACGTTTATTAAACTTATATGTCAATGACTTGCCTCATTTGCCAATGTCTGGGAAATTCACTACTTTCGCTGATAATACCATCATAGCACAAATTTTAATAGACTGAGAATTATTATTAGTAATGGTTCGGACAAGATAAACTATGGTGTGTTAACCTTTAATATTCTACAATTTAATATAACACTTATTGTATCAATAAACTCGTTACTCTGTCACCATATAATTGTATACATTACTATACATACCGGGTGTCCACGGAAGGTGGTTCGCCCCTCTAACTTTTTTGCTTTTCAAGATAATGGAATAAAATTTGGGTGATTTGTATACGACGTAAAACTGCATTTTTCGACAGGTGACTCAACATTATGGAACTTCCGGTTTAACCGGAAGTGACATAAACTTTCGTTTTTTAAATGGGACACCTGGTATATTTTTCCTTTTTATGACTTCATATGACATTTTAAATACAACGATGTATCACTTGTCACTTTTTGTCACCAAGAAAATATTTTTTTTCCAAATTTATTGTTTTATCTAGAGGGCTATGAATACCTTAAAATCACTTATTTTTTTAATTTATTTTATTTTTAATCTTGGGAAAAATACAATTTTACTATTTTTGGTCCATTTAATCTTTAAAGTTGTATAACTCATTTTTTTTAAACGGCAACATGGTGGCTCGTCGGGTTAAAAAAAAGAGGATTTTATTACGATTATTTTGATACCATACACTATAAGGTTTTCGAAAAGCTGCCATTAAAAAACTTTAAAAAGTTAACTTGGAACTTTTCTAAAATAAAGCATCCTTTGAGTTTAGATTTAAATGTATCAAGTAGCCTGTGACCAGCAAAACTGATAAAACAAAATCATGCCTTGAAGAAAATTGACATGTCGACAGCTTCTGCCAAAGTAAATTAGTTTGTTGTTTAAAAAACATGGAAAATACTGGTTTTACAAGGAGTGAAATAGTTGATATGGTATTAGTGTTTGGAGAATGTAAAAAGAATTGAACAGATGCTGCACGACTTTACGCACAAAGATATTTTATTCGGCGTCATCCAACCCGGCACTATTAGGTACCCAAAACTGGTTCCGACAATTTATTCTTAAAGGACGCTTTATTTTAGGAAAGTTCCAAGTTGACTTTTTAAAGTTTTTTAATGGCAGCTTTTCTAAAACCTTATAGTGTATGGTATCAAAATAATCGTAATAAAATCCTCTTTTTTTTAACCCGACAAGCCACCGTGTTGTCGTTTAAAAAAATGAGTTATACAACTTTAAAGATTAAATTTTACATAGCACATAGCATTGGACCAAAAATAGTAAAATTGTATTTTTCCCAAGATTGAAGAAATGGAAATAAGTGATTTTAAGGTATTCATAGCCCTCTAGATAAAACAATAAATTTGGAAAAAAAAATACTTTCTTGGTGAAGTGACAGATCGTTGTATTTAGAAATAAAGTAAAAATATACCAGGTGTCCCATTTAAAATGCGAAAGTTTATGTCACTTCCGGTTAAACCGGAAGTTCCATAATGTTGAGTCACCTGTCAAAAAATGCAGTTTTATGTCGTAAACAAATCCCCCGAATTTTATTCCATTATCTTGAAAAACAAAAAAGTTAGAGGGGCGAACCACCTTCCGTGGACACCCGGTATACTAAAAGGCGCGGAAAAAGTGCTACCACAAATTCCTGACGCTTAAATATGATGATTTAACCCAACTTACCTCAGTCCGAAAGTGGATGATCGAGTGTGAAACGTTTGGACAATACACCAATTATTAAAAAAAATATTTATGAAAAATTAAAACTACATTGAACTTTTGACATTCTGTGTCTCCGAAATCATCCTCTTTTGGACTGAGGTAAGTTGGGTTAGATCGTCATATTTAAGCATTCGGAATTTGTCCGCACCTTTTAGAGTTATTTTAATTAATTTATTGAGTTCACAGTTTTATTCATCTTCTGACTAAAAAAGTAAAGAGTGAAATTTACAAATGTTCTGCTTTAGTTCTTTTTTAATCCCTTTAAGGGAATGTGATAAGAGAATATTTGGATGTGTTTTTTATTTAAGTTTTTTTCTTTTTTACCTAAATTATTTTATCGTAACTGGTAAATTATGAAATTGTAAAGTATAAACTTTGATTATTCTGTTTTGACACGTTTTATATGCTATGTTAGCATCCTAATTAAATAAATTACTATTTATCTATATATCTATGTGATCAAATATCTTGAATTTTAAGCCTTTTATAATACACTAGCGTGTACCCGGCCTGCGTTGCAGCCCGGCATTATACTACGTTAGATAATAAGGCGAACAAACCCCAAACTCAACCGTTTGCCGGCCCGTCCACAATTCACATTCATGCATAAAACATAGTCTGTCTTCGTCTATTTCGGCTTCGGTGCTTTGGATCGATCGTTAAACGGGTCGGGGACCGGTTAGGTTGGGTCGTTCGTTCTCCCTACTCTAATTTATCAGTGTTTCTCTATAATATTATGCATGTATTATACATAAAAACCTTCCTCTTGAATCACTCTATCTATTAAAAAAAAACCGCTTCAAAATCCGTTGCGTAGTTTTAAAGATTTAAGCACATATAGGGACAGGACGGGCGATAGCGACTTTGTTTTATACTATGTTAAGAAGATATACAGTGTGTATCAGTCAAATGGAATAAATTCGATAATAAATACATGGGGGCGTGTCCGAAAAAACGCTCGGACACGTCAATTGGTATTTCTAGTTGCGCATTTTTTTCAATTAAAACTTGTTATACAAGGTGTGTCATGTAACAGTGGCCAATACCAACTTTCTTATTTTAAATGCAACACCCTGGATGTTATTCAATTTTTGGATTCTTCAGAAAATTTTAGACATTTCATGTATATCCTATACATATCTTCAACTGTTTCGGAAATATTAAGTGTTTTCAGATTTATTGCCAAAATTAACAACACACTCATAAACTAATAAGTAAGTACTACTGTTATTTCTTGATAATGTAAAAAACAAAAAAAAAAACATTAATGTAGGAGATGTTAAAAATGCTCGCCGCGAACGTCTTGGCAACATCCTAATCTTAAATAGAAATTTCTTCTAATGTTACTGAACATCTCAGGCGTGACCGATCTAATCGCAAGCGTTATTCGTCTTCTTAAGTCAGCTAAGTCGGGGGGTTTAGTTTTGTATACAATATTTTTGATATAACCCCATAAGAAGAAGTCTAATGGCATCAGGTCTGGGGATCGTGCTGGCCATTCCATCGATCCACGCCTCCCTATCCACCGATTTGGAAATACTCGGTTGAGGTGCTGCCGGACATTGATTTGCTAATGGGGCGGTGCTCCATCTTGCTGAAGCCATATCATATTCGCTGGAAGTTGTGGGTTTGCTGCATCAGGATATAAGTTTGTCAAACTTGGCAAGACATTATTTTGGAGCAGTGTTAAATAATTATTGCCATTTAAATTTCCATTAATGAAAAAGAGACCTATGATATGATCCCCAACTATTCCTGTCCAAACATTAACCTTTTCAGGATATTGCGTATGTTCTTCTCTAATCCAGTGGGGATTTTCCCTAGACCAATAGCGGCAATTCTGACGACTAGCATGAACGTGAAGTGTAAAGTTGCACTCATCAGAAAACAAAACATGTTCTTATTGGATCACATTGTTATCTAACATTGCCATAGAAGTATATGGGTTTTCCTCAAACTCAAGCATAATATCTTATTTGGTATCATCATTTATTCTATTGACAGCTACTTTTTTTTAATCTGCTTCACATGTCCAAGCTGGCGAAACTGCTTTTCTATTTTACTAATTTTCTCTTGACTTATAGGCGGCAAATTTGGAAATTTTTCATGAAATAAGCGAGCAACTTCCATTTGTGTCCGTGTTTCATCTCCATAACCAATCATCTGTAGAATTGTTATTTTGTGCATTTCTGTTAATTTAACAATTTTTCTGATATGCAAGTTAACGAAATTCAAACAACTATAACACTGACTACTACTGTCGTGCAGTCAGACAACAATTCGCTAAGGTCAGGAGCTTTAAAGAAAAGTAAACAAAGCTATTTATACCTTTTTTTTGTTTCATTTCAGTAAAAAGAAACGCTGAAATGCAATAAATTTGAAAACACTTAATATTTCCGAAATAGTTGAAAATAGGTATATGATATTGTACATGAAATATGTCTAAAATTTTCTGAAGAATCCTACATGACACACACTGTATAAAAAGTTTTTATTGAAAAAAATGAGCAATTAGAAATACCAATCGACGTGTCCGAGCGTTTTTTCGTACACGTCCCCATGTATTTATTATTGAATTCATTCTATTTTGCTGATACACACTGTACAGGGTGTTTCATTAAGGTCGAAGAGCGGCCATATCTCGGAAACTACTGGGCATAGAAACTCAGGAAAAGAAAAATGATAATAAAAGTGGCCATGAGAAAATTCTGGAAATAATTTTCAAGTTCCGCATTTTGCCGCAAGAGGGCGTAATTGAAAAGTAAATGTTTAAATTTGACATAACTCCGAAAATTCCACATTAAGGTATATGTTTGATAACACCATTTTAAAGCTTGGACAATTATGCATCATTTTGGTCTTATGCTCATTGGCGTACCGACTTTAATAAGAGTGGGGGAAGCTGTTGAAAGTGTAATCATTTAAATCGCTGTAACTTATAAACGACTTATCCGATTTTAGCTAACTAAAGACTATTTGGAAGAGAAATGTATGCACTTTGACCAGTCGTATTTAGTTGTCCATAATAGTTCTCAAAAAAAAATGCTAGAGGGCGCAATTTCCAATAACAATACATTTTTTGATTTTACTCCGAAAAAATAAATCATACGGTATAATTATGATACCATAATCGAGAAGGAGATGAAATTTGCTAGAAAAAATATTAAAACCGCAGCTCGATATCTCCGTTCGTTTCAAAGTTATTGCCAAAACAATAATTTTTTAGACAAATTGCGCCCTCTAGCAATTTTATTAGAAACTATCTTGTACATTGGATACGACAATTAAAGGTACCTACCTTTTTCTTCCAAACAAGCTTAAATTTAGTAAAATTGGTTAAGTCGTTTAGAATTTACAGCGATTTTAATGTTTACAGTTTCACTTGATAAGAGTGGGAGAAGCTATTGAAAGTTTAAACATTAAAATCGCTGTAACTTCTAAACGACTTATCCGATTTTACTAAATTTAAGCTTGTTTGGAAGAACCTTCAATTGTCGTATCTAATGGTACAAGATAGTTTCTAATAAAATTGCTAGAGGGCGCAATTTGTGTTAAAAATTATTGTTTTGGCAATAACTCAGAAACGAACGGAGATATCGAGCTGCGGTTTTAATATTTTTTCTAGCAAATTTCATCTACTTTTCGATTATGGTATCATAATTATACCGTATGATTTATTTTTTCGGAGGAAAATCAAAAAATGTATTGTTATTGCAAATTGCGCCCTCTAGTTTTTTTTTGAGAACTATTATGGACAACTAAATACGATTGGTGAAAGTGCATACATTTCTCTTCCAAACAGTCTTTAGTTTGCTAAAATCGGATAAGTCGTTTATAAGTTACAGCGATTTAAATGATTACACTTTCAACAGCTTCCCCCACTCTTATTAAAGTCGGTACGCCAATGAGCATAAGACCAAAATGATGCATAATTGTCCAAGCTTTAAAATGGTGTTATCAAACATATACCTTAATGTGAAATTTTCGGAGTTATGTCAAATTTAAACATTTACTTTTCAATTACGCCCTCTTGCGGCAAAATGCGGAACTTGAAAATTATTTCCAGAATTTTCTCATGGCCACTTTTATTATCATTTTTCTTTTCCTAAGTTTCTATGCCCAGTAGTTTCCGAGATATGGCCGCTCTTCGACCTTAATGAAACACCCTGTATGTAGGTATAATAAAAAATAATAAAAAAAAAGTCTGTAAATATTTTTTTTTTAATTATCAATAGACAGCTCCTAAAATTAAAATTCTTTGTGAAGACTATAAATATAAAAATATTATCACAATAGCCTTAATTTTAAGTTAACTGTGTCGGATTTAAAGGATCTACAATCAAATGACAACTATGATGCCGATGATGAGAACGTGCCTAGAAACGATAAAACCCTTATGCCTCCTCCACCGATACCGCAAGAGTTGCCACAAACAACTTCAACTGCAGAAAGTATTGAAGCAGCAGAAGAGTCGAGAAAAAGGCTTGACACACCCTTGGCTGCTATGCTGCCTTCAAAATATGCCGACGTTGATGTAACCGAACTGTTTCCCGATTTTAGGCATGGAAAAGTAAGGTTTTGTTTATACAGGGTGTTCCTAAATATCATGTAAAAAGTAAAAGGAAGGAAGAAATTTCAAGATTTTTTTAGTTTTTTTTTATAGCTCTTGTAGTTTTTGAGATATTTAGCTCTAATTTGAATTATAGGTTAAGCTGTAGGACTTACATTATTGGGCATACCAAATGGTTTTAAGAATCTACAGAAAGATTTTTTTTCAGGGGTCATGCCACCTTTTCTCCCCATGAACTTTTTTTCGGTGCGACGCTGGTGGATTATAAAATACAAAATGTAATGTTGTTCTAAAGCATTTTAATCTCTTGTAGTTTTTTCGTATTTACCACCGTTATCGAGAAAAAATAAATAAAAGGTTCTCTGTGTTTCCTAGATGAAATTAAATTTTTTTAAATGGCTATTATGTAACCTTTTGTTTGTATTTATTTTGACATTTTATTCGCCACCAACTGTTAAAAATTAAAACTAGGATCGCGCGGTTTTTGTAGCAATGATTTATTACAATACACAACACCAACAAGCAAAACATTAACCGTTGGTACCGAACCTTCTTCAACAACCAAGCGGCTAACCATGAACTTTTAAAAATGGATGCTAACGAATATTTCAAATTAATTCATTCTCAAAAAAATAGCGCCCCGGGATCAGACAACGTCCCATGGAATATAATAAAACAGCTAGACGTAAACATACATGAATATATAATAAGAATCCTGGAATACTGCCTTAACAAAAACTGTTTCCCAGATCAGTGGAAGAGAGGTACAATTATTAACATTCCAAAGGCCAAAGCTGATCACAAAAAACCAGAAAATTACAGACCTATTACCTTATTGCCAGTTATAGGAAAAATCTATGAGAAAATTATAAGAAATATTCTAACAAACATAGTAGGCGAACGGATACCAAAACACCAGTTTGGCTTTAAAGAAAAATGTTCTACAATTCATCCCTTGACTATACTTACCTCAAATATCGAAACAGCCAAACACCAAAACCTGAAATAAATCAGCAGCACTATTTTTAGACATCGAAAAGGCCTTTGACAGTGTTTGGCACAGGGGCCTTCTGTATAAACTGAATGCTCTAAATACTCCCAGGTATCTTATCAACATCATCAAGGACTTTTTGGATAACAGGAAACTTTTGATTAAAATAAACAATCACAAATCAGAAGAATTTACCCCCGAACAAGGAGTTCCCCAGGGTTCACCACTGTCACCATTGCTTTACAATATTTACTGCTACGATTTACCAGAAAGCATCACCAACATGGACCAAAATCAATACACCCTTCTATTCGCTGATGATGCGACCCTGATAACCCACGCAGAAACAACCAAAAAAGCCACAGCCAACCTACAAAACCTAATAACTGACACAGAATCCTGGTTCCGGAACTGGCGTCTTGTTCCAAATCCTTACAAATCACAATTCGTTCTGCTTCACCATTCAATCAAAGCAAATTCACCGCACATTACCCTTTTAAACCAGCCGATCAGGCCGAAACCTTCAGCAAAATATCTGGGTATCGAAATCGATGCCAAACTAAACTTTAACAAGCATACAAAAACAATTAAATGCAAAACAATCAGTCGAGCCAAACACTTCCGATCATTAACTTTTAAAACCCAAGGAATAAACACAAGAACAGCCGTGAAAATTTATAAATCCATCTGCAGACCCATTTTGGAATACGGGCATATGATATTTTCTAATCTAAGACCCTCAACACTGAAGAACATCTCAGTCGCAGAAACTTCAGCTCTGCGTGCTATAACCAAAATGAGGCATCCCCAAAACCAATTGCACAAACCCAGCAACGAACTCTTGTACAGAAAAACACACATACAGCCCATTGAACAAAGAATAAAACAGTTAAACACAAAGTTTGCCAAGAGACAACATAATATCGAGTTAATCGAACCCCACTGCAGAAAAAGAGAAGACAGGCAGTCCAGATATAGATTTCCAAACCTAACAACCTATGAAAACATTATGAAACTGCAATAGCTTTTACTACGGTTTTTGGACTTTAAGATACTATTATAATACTTAATGTTTTTTTTTGTACAAGCGATCTCTTTTTTAATTATTTATACTTATACAATAGCAAATAGTAATAATATGTAAACTTTACTGCGGCTAAAGGACCCCGGTCGAAGGCCAATTGGGTAACCAATAAAGAACATGTTAATAATAATAATAATACAATACAAAAATATCAAATAATAACAATAACAAGGAAACTACGTTATAAAAATTGTTGAAAGTGACCTCCGCCTACTCTTATGCATGCGCCCGCTCTTCTTCTCATTGATGCCCGTACTTCTTCGAATACCCCCGGAGTATTTCTTATGGTTTCAAATCCATCTAATATTCGATTTCGTAAATCATCAACGGTATTCACTGGTGTTGTATACACTAGAGTTTTGAGGTGCCCCGATAAGAAAAAATCTAGATTTTTTAGGTCAGGGGACCTAGGGGGTCATGCCTGAGGCCCACCCCGACCTATCCACTTGTTCTCATACACTTCATTTAAATACTCCCGAGCCAAAATTAAAAAATGTGCTGGGGCGCCATTCTTAAATGAATATATCGAATATTTAAACAAACACTTTTACACCCTACAGTTTGAAATTTAAACCTTTAATTTACAAACACTTGTGGGCAAAAATTAATATTTCAAATGCGAACTGTCAAAATTAATAAAAATAAGAGATTACCCAAATAAAGCCAAGGCAGCCAGAACAATTATTTAAAAAAATTTAATTTCATCTAGCGAAACACAGAAAACCTTTTATTTTATTTTTTCGATAACGGTAAATACGAAAAAACTACAAGAGATTAAAATGCTTTAGAGCAACATTACATTTTGTATTTTATAATCCACCAGCGGCGCACCGAAAAAAAGTTCATGGGGAGAAAAGGGGCATGACCCCTGAAAAAATATCTCCCTGTAGATTCTTAAAACCATTTGGTATGCCCAATGACGTCAGTCCTACAGCGTAACCTATATTCTAAATTAGAGCTAAATATCTCAAAAAGTACAAGAGCTATAAAGAAATAACTAAAAAAATATTAAAATTTCAACACCCTGTAGATCGGCAACGAAGCGTTTGCGGACCTATGTTTATATGAATTTTTAGTCATTAAATAAGCCAAGGAATTAACCCTTTTCGTATTTACGTGATATTTAGGAACGGGTGTTTCTCAAAAGACGTTCACCCCTATAACTTTTTTATATTTATAGATATTAAAGTGAAATTTTGAGATTATGCATAAGAGATGAGTCTGCATTTATTGGCATACTTTTCAATTTGTTAGCACTTCCGGTTTGACCGGAAGTGACCTTGACTTTGATATTTTAAATGGGACATCTTGTATATTTTTACTTATTTGGGTTCAGCATAACATTATGAGTGAAATGACACCTCACTTGTCATTTTTTGACGTATTCTAACATTTTTATGTTTATTTTTTATTTTCAATCTAGAGTGCTATAAATTAATTAAATCGGTTAATTTATAGTCAAGTAGTATATGAAAACTAAAATTCTGTCATAATAATTAACTTTCTAAGTTTCACAAGCGTTTAAAAAATGAAATTTATTATATTAATTTTTAAAATTTAATATAATTGTTTTAAATTACAATTATACTGTAAGTTTTAAGTACATTCTATATTTTATAGGTACTAAGGTTTTCAAGGTTGTTTGGTCCGGGAAAACCAAACAGTTTACCCAATATTTGGAAAAATGTACGAAAAAAGAGAAAGAAAAGGAAACAAAAAGAGAACCAGCACGATTCTGAGTCTTCAGATGATGAGAAACCAAAAAACCGTGGTTGGTTTTTTGATTATGCGACCAATATTCCACCAGAGCAGATCAGATCTGATGATGAGGTAAATTTTGATTAAGTACAGGTTTATCAATGTATAGCTAATTTTGTTAGGCATGTTGCTGCCAGTCAACCTTAGCTAGCAATTATGGCAATACGTACAGGGTCGTCCAAGCAAAACTGAACAGAGGCATGTTTTCAAATTTCCCTGTATTTTTATTAATACCAGTATACCCATCTTGTTTATGTTTTTATCGTAGAATCTAAACTTGAGCTTTAAATAGCGAATTGGCTTAAAACAAAGGAACTCTGGCGTAAAGTTGTTGTTTTTTCAATGAACCTCCCTGTCTATTTTAACTCAAACCGTTTTTAAGATATGAGCGATCACATTTTTAAAAAGCTGTATTTATTTGAATTTAGTACGTCTAGAAAGCCTTTTAAAAGATAAGCCCCATAATGTCGAAGCATTGATTAAAATAACGTCACGGAGGTAATGTTTCCATATGCCTTCCTTAACAAACAAACCATGTAATTAATAATAATCAGTCTAGTCTAGAGTTTTTACCACAAACTGCAGTTTAATAATAATAATAAGTTTATTTAAAATTTAATAATATAATAAATATGTTTATGTTGTCTTCTATAAACTTATTCTTCAATCCCCTGAAGCTGAGCTTGTTAGGGGCAAATCTTATTTTTTTTGTTTTAGTATGTAAAATCATAAATATACATTAAAAATCAAGTTTTAAAGTAAAAATGTTAATTTACAGTATAAACGCAGTTTTTTTTTTTGAAGAAATATATTATATATAATATTATAATAAAATTATTAAGTAAAAAATATTACTTATACAGGGTGATTCAAAAGTACTTTGACAAACTTCGGGAGGTAATTGCTGGCAATATTTTAACACGAAAAGTTCTTATAAACAGTGGTCCTTGGCGACTTCGTTACGGAGATACAGGGTGTTGAAATGTTAAAAGAAATAGTAATAATTTTTAAATAACTCCTTAACGAGTTATTTTTTTTTTATGAAATTTTGTGAACTAAATAAGCATTTAAGGACACTTATTTTCAAAGTACAACACGTTCGTAAATTTAACCAGTGGCGTCGGTACAAAATGTTACTATCATATTTTTTGTGAAAACTATGCTACACCACTGACTTATTTTATTTTAACTTTTTTTTTATAAATCCCCCCTTTATTTAGAACAAAAAAGATTACGTGTGTTTTTTTGATACGAGGGACGGTTTAAGCGTAAATGATTATTTTATTTGAATATACACAAATATTAAAAAATGTGTTTTAAACTGATCAACCACTCAAATATTTATTACAGTATTTTAACGAATACCTACATACATACTTACTAATAAACAAATATGTATATGCCTAAGGAAGGTATCTGACGATGCCTATTTTCTAAGTATAACACGTTTTCAGTGGCATACATATTTATTTATTAGTATGTTATTTTTTAATATTTTGTATTTTGACAAGGCGGCTTTGGAAATGCTTTTTTTGTCGATAAATTAAAATATATTTGACAGTTAGTTACCACTGAGTTTTATTTCTTCAGTTTTGTTATTTTTAATGGTAACTAACTGTCAAATATATTTTAATTTATCGACAAAAAAAGCATTTCCAAAGCCGCCTTGTCAAAATACAAAATATTAAAAAATAACATACTAATAAATAAATATGTATGCCACTGAAAACGTGTTATACTTAGAAAATAGGCATCCTTAGATACCTTCCTTAGGCATATACATATTTGTTTATTAGTAAGTATGTATGTAGGTATTCGTTAAAATACTGTAATAAATATTTGAGTGGTTGATCAGTTTAAAACACATTTTTTAATATTTGTGTATATTCAAATAAAATAATAATTTACGCTTAAACCGTCCCTCGTATCAAAAAAACACACGTGATCTTTTTTGTTCTAAATAAAGGGGGGATTTATAAAAAAAAAGTTAAAATAAAATAAGTCAGTGGTGTAGCATAGTTTTCACAAAAAATATGATAGTAACATTTTGTACCGACGCCACTGGTTAAATTTACGAACGTGTTGTACTTTCAAAATAAGTGTCCTTAGATGCTTATTTAATTCACAAAATTTCATAAAAAAAAAATAACTCGTTAAGGAGTTATTTAAAAATTATTACTATTTCTTTTAACATTTCAACACCCTGTATCTCCGTAACGAAGTCACCAAGGACCACTGTTTATAAGAACTTTTCGTGTTAAAATATTGCCAGCAATTACCTCCCGAAGTTTGTCAAAGTACTTTTGAATCACCCTGTATAAATTATTCAGAACAATATTAATTAATTAAAGCATTTCTAAAAATATTTTCAAATTGTCTGTTTTTAATATCCATGTTTTTATTTCGACTTTAAATTTTTTTAATGTGAATCAATTTTTAAATTTTTGTTGGTAAATAATCGTTTAAATAAAAATATAAATATTAGTAGTTGAGCGTCCATTTAAAAATTTAACTCAGCTTAGCAAATATTTGTTCCTTCTTCCTTGCCGCGGTTAAGTATGCCCATCTATATTTCTCATTCGATTTGTTCGCGTAGCAAAGTTTTTACTTGATCGATCAGTTTCCTTTAATGTTACTTTTTTTTATGGTACAATTTGGAGAAAAACCGCTTACATTTGCTCATTTTAGTTTTTTATTCTTTACAATAAAATTGTTAAACTTACAGAAATACAAACCGGTGAATTGAAATTTTTTTTTTAATTAAAATGTTTTCACATTGTGAGCTATTCAGAATTGCATCTGCCGTTTGCACTTGGGAGTAAAATTGAAGATCTTTTACAGGTCTCTTTACACCAACGTTTTGATACATAAAATAGTATATTAAAGTACACGTTTCATAAGAAGCGGTTTTAGCGCACGCGTCTATTTTAAAAAACGAGCCACAAAGTGGCGAGTTTTTTTATTGACACGTGCGCTAAAACGCCTTATGAAACATGTGCTTTATACATTTTTTTCTATTTCACCTTTTATAATCAAGAAAAATACATTTTAAAAAGAAAATAAATCCTTCAAATTGTGTAAATTTTTATGTCTAAATTTTATGTTGGTAATACTATTTTTTATCATAGTAGCCTCTGGACAACAAAAATTATTTTGCAAACTGTCATTTTTTGATTTATTGACCCATTTTCACCACGAGATATATGAGATTTGAAATTGGACGGAATACGTTGTGTGATCCTTGTACATTCGGTACATATACAGAGCGTTCGGAAATTCGGGCGATTTTACTACTTTTTTTCCAATTTCAAAAGACGTGAATTTCCGTCACGGCATTGCAATTTAGTATAGGGAAGATGGAAAATTCAAATAAAGTTGAAGTTAAAATCGACATTGGAAGGTTAGTAGATTGAATTTTGGATAGGATTTGGCAGAAAATGATAGCTTGAAGCATCTACAAAAGATTGATTTATAGATTTATGCAACCAACATACATGACTGTTATCCACACAGAATAAAAAAGTAAGTTATCAAGCTATTTTTCCTCTGCGAAAAATGGGTTTTCTCGTAAATTACAAAGGCCGCGCAAGTCAATGAAATAAAACATTTAAATGTTACCAACATCAAATAAAGAAAAAACGCGTGAAATAGCTTCATTACGATACGCAAATGCGTATCGTACTAAGCTTATTATGAACGTGAAATAGAAAAAGTATTTTTCTTTAAATTTATTACCAATAATAATACCAGCATTATTATTTCAGGAAAAGTTTTTAAAGCCAATAGAGCAACAAAGCGAAAATAATAAACAAGAATTTGAGAAAAAAGATGAATCTGGTCCAAAAGCAGCAGATTGGAGATTTGGGCCGGCGCAGATATGGTACGATATGTTAGAAGTACCTGAAACGGGAGACGGTTTTAACTATGGGTTTAAGGTTACAGATGAAAAAGAGGTAAAAAATAGTTTTTATGTGACATCATGAACTACACTTTTCCCATTAGCCATTTACCTATACATTGTTTGCGCGAGTTAGAATAATAACTGGAGGTATTTGGGTTGTCTTAGATTAGTTTATCGCGGTGTCTAGCCCGGTACCGTTACACTAATAAATTCTGATAGAAATGACGACGTAGGATTCATGACGTTATTTACCACGGATAAAGTTTGGAAGAGGAAAAACTTTTTTATTAGTAGGTATAGAAGAAAAAGTCATTCTTTATAAAAAAAAGTCTGCTCGTGCTGAAACTACAATTTCGACTATTCGATTTGCGATCACTATACAGGGTTAGAAGCTTTATAGTTGTAGGTAAGAGATTAAAGACTATTTTTTTTAGGTTGTTAAAAAGGAAGAAAAACCTCTGGAGGGCGACGCATTTCCAGATGACGCATTTCTTATGGTGACGCAGTTACATTGGGAAGATGATGTTGTTTGGGATGGAAATGATATTAAACATAAGGTTTAAACAAACTATATTTTTTTTAATTAAAAAACCTTTTAAAACCCAAAATAAACTTGATCTGTCTCTGTTTTGATATATCGCAAACTGTTGTATAATGAAACTATGTCTTCACACTGTATAATTCCAGTGACTACGCATGAATATTACGCCACTAAATAGTTTTTGAAAATTATCTTTTACGTCCCAGAATTTTTTTAATGATCGTATTTATTGTTGCCTGTTAGGCTTTTTCTCTATATTATTATTTAATTTGATTTTATGCCCACAGGTTCTACAAAAATTAAACAGTAAAACAAACGCTGCCGGCTGGGTTCCTAGTAGTGGAAATAGAACAGCACAGGCTTTTAGTCAACCTGGTAAGGTTGGTACTAATGTTAGGATGCCACCTACTACCAATCCTGCACTAGCCGGATTAAAACCAAAAGCACAAATGTAAGTAATATAGACTTTCATACACCGAAACCAATATTTGTCTACTCCAAAAAGAAAAAAATCAAATCGTCCAAAAGGGGATCCCAATTCGAACTGTATTGACGTTGATGAATAAAGTTTTAATCTTTTTTTTTTACTTTCAAAATACCTTTATTCCAAACTAAGTTTTACAGTTCATTACATGGAAAATGACAATATAATATAGAAAACAATATCCATTAAAAAAAATAGTATAGATAGTTTAATTTAGTAAATATCTCTTTAATTGTTTACATACCCTTTTTTTGTTGTAATTACGTGTTATTGTTTAATTTCAGAAGAATTTGTACATTAGCAAGTTCAATAATTTAAAGATTTTCCTTCCTTTACACACAAAATACTCTAATTTGTATATTTTTTATTATGATCTATAAGGCTATTTCCAGATTAATGTATATTCCAAGAAATTTGTAACATTTTGTGTAATTATAGTATTGTTATTAAATCTTAATGGGTCCTGCACCCGTCCTCTATAGCTCACTTATTCAGTTAGGATTTTGATATTTTGCAAACCTTACCTGTATGCTAAGGCGCATGCCAGGAAAATATTTTTGTTTATTAGTTATTAGACTGCTAGAGCTTATTTAATTAATTATTAAAATAGTTAAATCAATTAAAGTACTTTGTATAATTTTATTAACGAGGCATTATTTTTATTTTTTATTAAATTTTAAAACTAGTGGTGCAAAAAAGATTTTTTTTTTGTTTTTATTTTTTTCGCCTATAGGACTAAACCAACTTTAATAAAATTTTAGGATTGTAGGTACATAATATATATAACTAGCGTGTATCCGGCATGCGTTGCAACCCGCTGGTATAAATACAAACCCGATATATTAGTACCCGGCATGCCACTTTCTGAAATTGCACCCGTGCGAAGCCGGGGCGGGTCGCTAGTTATACATAAAAACCTTCCCCTTGAATCACTCTATCTATTAAAAAAAACCGCTTCAAAATCCGTTGCGTAGTTTTAAAGATTTAAGCATATAAGGGGACGGACGGACAGACAGCGACAGCGACTTTGTTTTATACTATGTTAAGATATAGGACTGAGACGGGAATTCGGCAGGGACATGAGTTCTAAAAGGTGCATCAGGGCACACTAATGCGCTTAAAGCAAAAGGTTTGACGACTCTTTATTCTACAATAAAAAATATAAGTCTAGCAGTTGCCCATATTTGTAGATAAAAAAAACTCATACATTGATGGGCCCTAAAAAATTTAAAAATTCCCATAATTTTTCTAGGTCTTTGGGAATTTTTATATATAAATTGTTTTAGTATGCCTGTCAAGCCAAGAGAACAGGAACAAGATGACACGTGGTATTCAATTTTCCCAGTGGAAAATGAGGACTTGGTCTATGGCAGATGGGAAGATGATGTAATATGGGATGCTGAAAATATGTCTAATATACCCAAGCCGTCTATTCTTACATTAGATCCAAACGACGAAAATATCATTTTGGGTAAGCATTTGAAAAAAGTATAAAGAAATGAGTAAAATATAATATTTAAATGTCTACACTGTAAAATAATTACTACAATAACTATCGTGGGTCCTTTTTGACCAACAATAGGGGTAATTTTAGGCTTTATTGGTAAATTTGTATTGCCTCTGTGGCAAGTACTCTTACTGTAATTTTCAAATATCAGTAAATATTTGTAACTGAAACATGGGTTACGAAAAATGAGAATTTTTTTTATAATTTCACAGAATTTAACGCAGTATATGCAGCAAGAGAAAGATCAGGTGGCGGTTTGGGTATACTTATCAAACAAAAATATAAAGTTGCAATTGTAGACAAAATTGATAGTGAAAGGTCGTTTATTGCCATCAAAATGTCTTGATGCTATTTTATGTGGTATTTATAGACCTCCCTCAGTTAAAACTGAATGGTTTCTGAATTTTTTGGACGAAAAATTGGAGAATTTTGATGCACTAACAAATTGTTTTTTAATAGGTGATATGAATGACATTTTAAATAATACTAAATACTCGAACAGGCTTTTGGATATTTATCTCTCCAACAATTTTAAATTATCTAATAAAAGTATTACTACCAGAGACACAACTACGAGTGCAACATTAATTGACCACCTTGTCTCAAAAATGCAACAAAAAGGATCAACTGATTTTTTGAAACAAGCCCAATAAGTAATAAACTACAATTTATTAACATTTCAGTAATATATGTGAAATTTAAATTATCAAGCAAATACAACTTAATAATAATAATATTAATATGTTAAAAACTGATCTGGATAGTTTAGGAAATAATAAGCTTTACTTTGAAGATCCTGATTTATTGTATGAAGAAATTTTTAAAATAAAAGGAAACTCAAACCCTTGGTTCACAAAAGAATTAGCAAACATGATGCAGATTCGAAATAAACATTATTTAAAAAGAAAAAGTATCCCGACAATTACTTGTTTAAAAAGTCTATAATAACAATAATCGACTAATTAAAAACAAAATAAAATTGGTCGAAAAAAATACTGTGAAGAACAAATATTTACTCGCATAATATTTGTTACCACTACCTGACAAGTATACTGTCTATATACAGGGTGTTATTTAATAAGTGTCCGATATTGTACAGGACGATTCCCCAGTTATTTATAAGGTGAAAAGTTCATATAAGCATGGGTTCGCAAGGCCTTCATTTTTAAGATACAGGGTGTTAAAAATTTTATTTTATTTTTGTTATTCGTAAATATATTTTGAAATAATGTCGATATTTGGAAGAAAATTAATATTTGTCGATTTTTTACTATGAGAAATTCAAATTTGATCTTAGTTTGGCCGTTAATTGTATGGGGCGCCACCCACAGGCCTATTTCTCTTTTTGGGAGTCACAAATTTCTTGTGTATGTTTTAATAAATAATTAAAACAATTAAGGGCCAAACTAAGATCAAATTTGAATTTCTCATAGTAAAAAATCCACAAAAACTAATTTTCTTTCACAGCGGCGCACCCAGGATCTTATGTTAGGGTGGGCCCGCCAACCAGTGCTGGAAGCAAATTTTTTAATAAACTTTTAAGTTACGCATTTTTCTAGAACTTTGGAGCTTTTTTAACAGGTACTCTTGCAGGGAAGATCGCAATAGCCTAGTCATGGGAGTCGTTAAACGGTTTCTTAGGGGGGGGGGGGGCATTGACGGCTTGTGACTTGTTAACTTGGGGGTGTACCAAAAGCCTGCTGTAGGCGAAATGCGCCGCAGGAGAAATTTTTTTAAGACCACGCCCAAATTTAGTCAATAATTATTATAGTAAATATTTTAAAAATTTATGATTACCTTCTTATTCTATTGAAAATGAAATAAGATAAAAAATAGAAAGGCTAATTTATTTTTCATTAGTAGGTACATTGTTTAAAAGTAAAGTTCATTCATCTGTTTTTATTTGCAGCAAAACTTATCAATAACAATAAAGTTCCTAGATTTACACTTTGTGGTATGTATCAAGTTAACTTCGAGAGTTTAGGTCTTCCCTTAATTTTAATTTCAATTTTTTGCTCAATACTTAATGAGCTAAAATTGTTTCTCAAACATTCATAGTCGTTTTGGCATTAAAACTGTTTATTTTTATTAAAATAAGTCTTTACTACCCCAAAATAATAACAAAAATATAAAGGAAAACTCGAAATAATAAATTCTTAAATTCAATCAAACCATATTAAACCTCAATAAGTCAATTTTTGTCAATAAGTCAACTTCCAGGGGGAGGGGGGGGGGGCAAATGCCCCACCTGGCCCCCCTCAAACGAGGCCCGTGAGGTAAATCTAAGAAAATTGACTTTTTAAAATACTTATCCACTTTTATAATTTTTATTTCATTGGGGGTTTTTTGGGGGGGGGGGGGCAAGGCCCCCTTGGCCCCCCCCCCCTGGGTGCGCCACTGTTCGTCCAAATATCGACATTATTTCAAAAATTATTTACGAATAACAAAAATAAAATAAAATTTTTAACACTTAAAAATGAACCCATGCTTATATGAACTTTTCACCTTATAAATAACTGGGGAATCGTCCTGTACAATATCGGACACTTATTAAACAACACCCTGTATGCTGTGTTTGGGGAGGAAAGGGCAATATTTTGGGAATGTGTTCAGAGGGCGAAAATAAGAGAAATAAACCCATATGTTTTAGTTCGATTTTCAACCATTTATGAAATAATAGGTTCTAAAGTTTTTGTAAGTTAATTTTTATTTTAAAAGCGAATACATAATTGCAGGTACTGCAGCACAAACTAACTTAAAGCATATTTTCAATACCCCCTTCACCAACTTCAATACATTTTTCGGCACGTTTGTTAATCGCTCGGGTAGCACGTTGGATTAAGTGGGGATTGTTTTTTTTATAAAAGCTGCAGCATTGAAAATTCGATCGCTGAGTGCTTATCTCGTTTTCACTCGTGTTTCATATACTAGTGATTTCATCCATCCCCAAAGGCAATAATCAAGCGGGTTTAAGTCTGGTAACCTCGGTGGTCAAACTTGCGGATCATCTCTGCCAATCCAGCGATTTGGAAAACGATAATTCAAGAAAATTCGCACACGGAGACTAAAATGAGGTAGGGCTCCATCATGTTGGAAGTACATTCGTTGTCGAACATTTAACGGAACATCATCCAAAATGTGTATCAAATGGTCTTCCAAAAACCGTAAATATCCTACTCCAGTGTGGACCAAACAACTGGTCGTTGAGCATTCCACACCAGACATTAATACTGAATCGATGTTCCATGTGGCAATTATTAATTCCATCACAAGTAAACTGAGCTTCATCGCTAAATAAAATATGCAGCCTTCGATTTTAATGGAGCCATTCACAAAATTGTACCCTTGAAGCAGGATCACCATCTAGAAGATGTTGAACGGGTTGAAGGTGAAAGGGTTTTAAACCGTTTTTTCCCCGTTGACTCCCATACGGCTAGATGTGATGATATATGAAGTTCATTTGCAAGCCCGTCTTGTACTTATACCTAAGTTCTCTGCGACAATATCCAGAACATTTTCTTCATTTTCCACATCTAGACCCTGCACTCGTTCAGAAACAATTCTCACGCTTGGGAACATTCCAGTTTCCTGAGGACTTGCAAATACTTTATTATTATTATTAGTAACTCTTCGATTTGGAAAACGACGTCAATATTCATTAACTGCGCGCATCGCACTACCGTTACAGTAACCATACACGAATATCATGTCGGCATACTCCCTGTGAATGTGAGGGGCATTGTAAGTATGAAAATCTTGGTTCAAGTCGATACGCTCAATATGAAGCTAACTGACAACTACTATGCATGTCAAAACTATCAATTAAAATGTACCGGACGTTTAAAACTAAAGCCTTCTTCATTATTTCAATATAAAAAAATTCAGAACCTATTATTTCAGAAATGGTTGAGAATCGAACTAAAACATATGGGGTTATTTCTCTTATTTTCACCCTCTGAACACATTCCCAAAATATTGCCCTTTTCTCCCCAACCACCCTGTATATTATACTGTGAAGAACAGTTTCTTTTGGGAGATCAAAAGACAATATGGAAAAATGTAAACTATGTTATTTCAAATTCTACAAATAAAACAATAGAAGGAAAGGTGCCCATTAGATTAGGATTACAAAAAGTACTCATTTCTAGGCATTCCTGATGATATAGACCCGTCCAAACAAATAGCAGGACAACCGACACCTGTCAAAGTTAAAATTCCTCATCCTCACGTCAAAAAGTCTAAAATATTGCTTGGAAAAGCTGGTGTTATTAACGTTTTGCAAGAGGACACTCCTCCACCACCTCCAAAATCACCTGATAGGGATCCATTTAATATTTCTAATGATATGTAAGTGACATAAGACATTATTATATCCTTACTTTTCTCGGAAGAGAGTAAAACTTATTTATTATAGCAAAGATATAATTTCAAGTGTACAGGGTTATCCAACCAAGACTAGACAAGGCGATTTTTGACTTTTCCTGTACTTTTATAAAAAAACTGAAATAGCCATCTTAAGTCATTTTCTCCCGCGAATTCGAATATCTTCAGCAAAAAACAATTGAACATCAAACAAAAGTACTAGGGGTCACTTTGATATTTTTTTAAATGGGATGCCGTATTTTTATTGAGCTTATCCGATTTCTCATATAAATTTTGATCTAAAATGTTGGATTTTTAATTCAAAAACGCCTTTTTTCTTCAGTTTTAAATTCGGAAAATGTTCGTCTACCGTACGATTAATACCTGATAGATGGATACCCGTTTCACCTGTTCACCCTTTAACCCAAAACTATAAACTAAAGTGAATAACTTTAATCTCAATAATATAGTTGTTCTATGTGTCCTCCATTATTTTCAAAACATGACCGATGCCCCCTTTTCAATCTCTCCAAAGAATCTCTTACAATATTTTGGTCCTGGTTAAGTCTATTAATTTCATTTATATTTTTTTGCTGAATGTCCTCCAGACTTCTGTTGGGTCGTTGATAAACTACATTTTTTAAATGACCCCATAAAAATGTATCCATTGGCGTGATATCGGGGCTATTTGGTGGCCAATGAATTGTTCCGGTACGGCCAATCCACTGATTGTAACGCTCGTTTAGGTATGTTACCACTTCTCGAACTGCATGAGGCGGAGCACCATCCTGCTGCCAAATGATATTGTTGTAGGCTTGCAATGGCAACCTTTCCAAGAAATCCTCGATATCCTTATGAAGAAAATTGAGGTATCTTTGGCCTGTTAAAGAGCCACGATAAAATAGTGGTCCAATAATTCGATTTTCTAACATCCCACACCAAACATTAAGTGAGCTCCAACCTTGAAACTTTATCATTTCATATCTATGAGGGTTAACTGCTGCCCAGTATCTTGTATTTTTCCGATTGTATACCCCCGATGTTGTAAATGACGCTTCGTCACTCCATAGAATTTTATTATATAAATTATAATCTTCGTCTTGCTCTCTCATCAGCATTGAAGCAACAAATCGAAATCGCAGTTCTTTTTGAAGCTGTGTTAAGTATTGAACGGGAAGGATGCAATATGGTTTTAGACATAGCTTACTCTCCGGAGCCCTGGACCATACCTTACTTCTCGTACCGCTTGCGGAATAGAACTCTTCGGATTTATAGTAAAATATTGAACAATAGCTCGATCCCTTATATTCCGTCTTTTCATCTTTCTTGGCTTATCTTTCAATGTCTTACTTTCTTCAAATAGGGTCTTAATTCTAAGAATTGTATCCACTGAAATGTGTCTCTGGAAACTCTCAAAAAATGTTCTTTGTGTTTGTCGAGCATTCTCTCCACTTTTGTAATATAATTTTATTACACTTAGCCGTTCTTCTAAAAAATATTTCATTATTTGTAATTAATTCGTGAAAAATATATAAAAATTTGACACTTGATTATTTTGTCTAACTGACGGACACTTTAAAGCAGGTTAAAGGGTGAACAGGTGAAACGGGTATCCATCTATCAGGTATTAATCGTACGGTAGACGAACATTTTCCGAATTTAAAACTGAAGAAAAAAGGCGTTTTTGAATTAAAAATCCAACATTTTAGATCAAAATTTATATGAGAAATCGGATAAGCTCATTAAAAATACGGCATCCCATTTAAAAAAATATCAAAGTGACCCCTAGTACTTTTGTTTGATGTTCAATTGTTTTTTGCTGAAGATATTCGAATTCGCGGGAGAAAATTACTTAAGATGGCTATTTCAGTTTTTTTATAAAAGTTTCCTGAAAAGTCAAAAAATCGCCTTGTCTAGTCTTGGTTGGATAACCCTGTACATACATATTTTGATTACGAGAGAAATGTTCGGTGGGATATAGACTATACTGCTGTGTTGTTGCGGATTTGGTGCGCACTTCGTAGTTGGAGCACGAATTTTCGCTTTGCCATTACGCGTAAATGGCAACGTTCATGTTGTTGATAACATAATATCTACTATAAGTAGACTAAACATAATATCTACTATAAGTAGACTACTTATATTTACTTTTACACTAGCAAATGCTTATCGCAAGGATCATCTGCCAGACATAGATATTTTCCTTTATACAGTGTGACCAGTAAGCCCGCATCATATGGGATTTTTTTAATTTATAGCTTTGTTCGAAATTTGACTTTGGCATCAAGTTCTGCTTCGATCCAGATGAAAATTAAGCAAAAAAATAGTAGTCACGTGATTCGCATTATCTGTCAAATTTTTAATTTTTTCCAAAATATAATTCAAAAGTGGGGTTATTTCTAAAAATATCGAAAGAAGTTATTAGAAAAAGTTTCACATGCAAAATTTCAGCTGCATAAGATAGTTTTAATTTTTAACTTGTTAATCCAGGTAGTTACTGACACCCAACAGGTATTAAGCTCTACGGCTAAGCATTACGGCCTTAGATGCAAGGCCCTCTTTGATACAAATAATTTTTGCTAGCACGGTATCTATTAGTATCTATATACAGTGTCACCAGTAAAGTCCGCATCATATGGGATTTTTTTTTATTAATAGCTTTATTCAAAATTTGACTTTGGCATCAAGTTCTGCTTCGAACGAGATGAAAATTAAGCAAAAAAACGTGATTCGCATTATCTGTCAAATTTTAATTTTTGTCAAAAAATATTTCAAAAGTGGGGTTATTTCTGAAAATATCAAAAAAAATTTATTAGAAAAAGTTTTTTTAAATGCAGTTTCTAGCCCACTTGCAAAATTTCAGCTGGATAAGATAATTATGATTTTTTACCTATATTTTGTAAATTGCACCACTTTTGCAAAATAAGACTCGACGCAACCTACATAAAACCTCTTAGTTTTGACAATGCTTTATTTCAGATACATTTTCTTTAAAGTAACGCCATATTAAATGTGTGTTTTTCTACAAAATCAAAATTGGGCTATTAAAATTTGGACGCATGTGATGCAAAGTTTATTTGTTTTTGACCCTGTATAAGGTAACTTCATAAAATAAGTATTTTTGAAAACGTAGTTTGTGTCTGAAAGTAAAAAAATAAAAAATAAAATAAAGGGGTTTGAATTAAATCGTTGAAAATAGATAAACTTCACGTTAAGTTAAACTAAAATTTATTTTCCACTTATTGAACAATTTACTGATGACAGTGTGTTCTTTTTTGTCTTAATATTAAGGTGTATTAATTTAAGACACAAACTACGTTTTCAGAAATACTTATTTTATGAAGTTACCTTATACAGGGTCCAAAACAAATAAACTTTGCATCACATGCGACCAAATTTTAATAGTCCAATTTTGATTTTGTAGAAAAACACACATTTAATATGGCGTTACTTTAAAGAAAATGTATCTGAAATAAAGCATTGTCAAAACTAAGAAGTTTTAGGTAGGTTGCGTTGAGTCTTATTTTGCAAAAGTGGTGCAATTTACAAAGGATAGGTAAAAAATCAAAATTATCTTTTCCAGCTGAAATTTTGCATGTGGGCTAGAAACTGTATTTAAAAAAACTTTTTCTAATAACTTTTTTCGATATTTTTAGAAAGAACCCCACTTTTGAATAATTTTTTGAAAAAAATTAAAATTTGACAGATAATGCGAATCACGTGACTACTTTTTTTGCTTAATTTTCATCTCGATCGAAGCAGAACTTGATGCCAAAGTCAAATTTTGAATAAAGCTATTAATAAAAAAAAATCCCATATGATGCGGACTTCACTGGTGACACTGTATAAAAATATTTAATGTAATTTTTAAAAGTCCTGTATACATACAACTTTTACCTTTTTAGATATTATCAACTCCGTACTTCCGAATCAACCCTACGCTTGAAAGTTGGTGGTGCCAATCTCATTCAGCATTCCACGCCTGTTGTCGAATTACGTGCGCCGTTTATCCAGACCCATATGGGTCCAATGCGACTAAGAAACTTTCATCGTCCACCCATGAAACGCTTTTCTCATGGACCTTTGTCGCATCCTGGGCCGCATCCTGCTTTGCCATTGGTAAATTTATTTTAGTATAAAATGTGTATCTAACATATTCGAAGGGGCATCAAACCTGATATGTAAAATTTTAATCAATTATTACATTTTTAATATTTAGTCCGGTCAATCTAGACATTCGAAGATACATAAAGTTACAACAAGCTGAAAATCAGTAAAATTGTTCAAAATATAATTATAAATAAAAATTTTAAGTTCCCCATCATCCCGTGTATGGAAAAATTTTACTCGAGGTCAAATGTCAAAAAAATGATTTTTTTGCGATTTTCGGCAAAACGGTAAGTTTTATCATTAAAATACTCCATACGAAAATTGTAGATCATAAAATTATCTATAAAAAATGTATCACTACTTTTTTTCCTACGAGCTACCATTTCTGAGATATAACGATTCAAAAAGCAAGTAACTATAATACTATCTATACGACTTTACTTTGTGCATTAGAGAATGCAAAACGGTATGGCCACACTGTATGCATCGTGACTTTCGACCAGCCCCTGTATGCTAAAGCTTGAGAAATGGTATCAGCCGCACTTGGGGGCTCTGAAGTATCAAAAATCAGACTCAGAGGATTTCATCTACTGATATCTTTTCTGGGAGCAATTGGTCATATTATGCAAGGAAGCGGCATGAAAGAAGTACTCGTAGAGATCTATGCTGTAAAATCATTAGAAAAAATCATTAGAAAAAATGCTCAATGGTCATGCTTACGCAAGAGCTGTTGGAGCTCATACACTACTTCAGCTTACTTTGGCAATTATAATATTAAAAGAAGTTGAAATTAATGCCATAATGGATGCAGATCTAATCATAAATATCGAGAATATATTAGATAACACTCTTTCATACAATGATATTGAAAATGACGATGAAGTATCTGGAACTTTACTTAATAAATTGAATCAAAAACTAAAAGAATATGAGGAACGAGGACCAACTGCAAAACTTTGAATTCAATATTTTTATATGGTTTCCATTGCTAAAGAGTTCCTAAGAGCTGAGCGTATGGGGCATTGGAAAGCTCATTTAAACTACGTCAAAGAAATGCTTCCTTTTTTCACGCGTCTGGACATTTCCCTTATGCTAAGTCTGCACACCTTTACTTGCAGGATATGCAACAATCACAGAATTTGATTGATCCTGAAGTTTACGAAAAATTTTCAGAAGGATTTTTCACAGTTAGACGTTCAGACAAATTAAGTTGTGGAACTTCAACGGACATGGTAATCGAGCAGTCTATGATGAAAGCTATGAAGGCAGATGGAGGTATTGCTCGAGGGAGAAGTACAAAAGAGCCTCATAAGGATATGCAATAATTACAGAATTTGATTGATCCTGAAGTTTACGAAAAATGTTCAGAAGGATTTTTCACAGTTAGACGTTTAGACAAATTAAGTTGTGGAACTTCAACGGACATGGTAATCGAGCAGTCTATGATGAAAGCTATGAAGGCAGATGGAGGTATTGCTCGAGGCAGAAGTACAAAAGAGCCTCATAAGTAAATGGGTTTATAGTATACATGCTATGAATACAGTTTGTGAAAAATTAGAAGATATCGCTAATGTTTGGATGGATACGACCGAGCAGCATGTTGATGCAAGTGATTCACGAGTAAAAAAAGGTGCTAAAGACATACGAAAACTTTTAGAGTGGTTCTCAAAGCATGATCCTTTTCCAGAGGTTAACAAAATTGTTTTTATTGCGAGTGGTGTCGTTGGTGGCGATAAAATTAATTATTATAAAGCTCGTGAAGTTGGACTTGAATCTATGGCAAAAATGACAGGACTGACATTCAATAATATTAAATTAAAACGCGCTGACAAAGTTGTTCCTCTTTTAGCTATGACTGGTACCATAAAAGTTCATAATCAAAATCACGTGGAAACGTGTGCATATTATGACGATAACAACTTTTACAACTTTTTGAATCGTTATATCTCAGAAACGGTGGCTCATAGAAAAAAAAGTATTGATACATTTTTTATAGATAATTTTTGTCTAAGGTATTTTTATGATAAAACTTACCGTTTTGCTAAAAATCGCGAAAAACTCGTTTTTTTGACCTTTGACCTCGAGTAAAATTTTTTCCATACACGGGAATGATGGGGAACTTATAATTTTATTTATAATTATATTTTGAACAATTTTACTGATTTTCAGCTTGTTGTAACTTTATGTACAGGGTCATTCCCTATATATTGACCCATATGCTAGTCGCTTTATTAATAGAGATATCAAAAAACTAAAATGAGAAAAGTTGTAGATCTTGATCTTAACTTTTTTAAACAATTATTAGAAAAAAACAAAAGACTGTTGGAACTTTAAAATTTTAGCACAAATTTTGTTTTTTAAATGGGACACCCTGTATATTATTACATTTTAAAATTCCACATAAAATTATAATTATTTTTTATTAAATACATTATTAGTCTATACTTCATAGTTTCCGAGATATTGACTCTCGAAAAGTGACATTTTTGAACTTTGACAGCTTATAACCTTCTAACAGTACGTCTTAGAGCAAAACGGCTTACATGTCCCTATCTTCAATTTTTATTATCTTCCCAAAAAAATCAACTTCCGGTTAAACCGGAACAACTATATTTCCTGCTTTCGAGTTACATCCGGTTTAAACGAAAGTTGATTTTTTTGGGAAGATAATAAAAATTGAAGATAGGGACATGTAAGCCGTTTTGCTCTAAGACGTACTGTTAGAAGGTTATAAGCTGTCAAAGTTCAAAAATGTCACTTTTCGAAAGTCAATATCTCGGAAACTATGAAGTATAGACTAATAATGCATTTAATAAAAAATAATTATAATTTTATGTGGAATTTAAAAATGTAATAATATACAGGGTGTCCCATTTAAAAAACAAAATTTGTGCTAAAATCTTAAAGTTCCAACAGTCTTTTGTTTTTTCTAATAATTGTTAAAAAAAGTTAAGATCAAGATCTACAACTTTCCTCATTTTAGTTTTTTGATTTCTCTATTAATAAATCGGCTAGCATATGGGTCAATATATAGGGAATGGCCCTGTACCTTCCCTATCATTTTTTGGTTTAGATTGACCGGACTAATTGTAAAGATTTAATTACGTTTTTTCGTTTGTTATTGTTATCTTTTTTTAAACAAAAAAACTTTCCATTTTTTGTTCGACATAGGTAAAACATATAAAGAAGAAAGCTAAACAGCGCGAGCAAGAACGAATGGCGTCTGGTGGTGGAGATGTCTTCTTTATGCGAACTCCGGAAGATCTCACTGGTAGAGACGGTGATTTGATTTTGGTCGAATTCTGTGAAGAACATCCTCCACTTATGAACCAGGTGTGTTTATTGTATACACTATAAATGTATTTTAGGCAAACTTGTTAGTATTATTTACAGGTAAGCATTAAGGAAATATACAGGGTCCTGCACCTTACTTCCCGTCTTCCATAGCCCAGTTATTAATTATGTTAGATTTTTGATACAGACTATCTGTATCCTAGGTCGTGTTTTAGGAAAATATTTTTGTTTATACAGGGTATCCCAAAAAAAGTGTCATAATGATATATTTTTTAGAATATTTTAAATTGAAATTTTCTTTTAAATGTCAAAAACTAATAGTTTTCAAATTAGTAGGTAATGGGTATATTAAAAATTTTAATGCTAACAAATAAAGCATTATTTTTTAGAAGTGTTAAATTAAAATTATCATAACATAAACATAGGTTTGTTTTTATCTTGTTTGGTATATATGAGTAATGTTATGTAATAATTTTTTATTTTTATACTGTCCGCGGATAAGGTTTACAATAGCACAAATGGATGGAAAAAGTCATTCATGATAAAAAGTTTTCCTTTTAAAAAAAAAAGCAATTCACGAAGAGAAAATTTTGATTTTTTATACAGGGTTCGCAAAAACTTCAAAAACATGATTTTTCTCCAAGAGTAAACTACCTTTATTTTTTATTTTTGACCAAAATGCCAATTAGAAAACTTATTTAGAATAACGTTTGTAATTTAAATCCGAGATTTAAAATAAATCTTCGATTTTTTAAATTTTTTTAATTTTTAGAGGTAAAAGAATTATTTTTTTTGGATAGCAGCATTAGCGGTCGAAATACATACATTATCAATGACAAAGGGGTATCGAAAAGTTTTAAAAACCGATTTTTGGTGTTACCAGAAATATGTATTTTTAATTTCACAAATGAAATGACCCCGGAAATAACACAAAATTTTTTTAAATAGGTAACAACAAATAATAATTTCCTAATTTCCTATTCAAGCACTCCCCCTTCATATTTAACACATTTTTCCAGCTGTATACGAATGTGGGGGGCCGCAGAAGCGAACCATTACATCTGTGGCCAATATATTATTAAGCCATTCCCTCACTTCCATTGCGAAATGCGCAGGGCATCCATCTTGTTGAAAGTACATTTCGTTCCTAAATTGGAGAGGCAATTCTTCTAGGTTGTCAGAAAGGAATGTTTCCAACATTTCAAGGTAACTTCTACGGTTACACGTGTTTTCGAAAAAGCACACCAGACATTTACTTTTTTGTAATATTGACTTCTTGCAGGAATTCTAACAACGGGAATTATTTGCGCTCCAGTATCTAATATGCGCAGACGACATTTTCCCGTTTGTTGAAAATGTCGATTCATCGGAGAACATGATAAATTTATGAAAATTCCTGTTTTCACTTACAATTTTGTTTCCGACCCAAAGACAAAAATCCAAACGTTTGGTTTGGTCTCCTTCTTCCAACGTTTGATTAAAAATTGGCTTAAATGGGAATATTTTGTTTGCCTTTAAAATATACTGAATATGAGTTTTTTTACTACATCAAGTTCTTGAGCTCAGTTTCTTAATGAAAGGGTAGGATTGTCAGCAACAGACTGCAATACGATTAGGGAAGCTGCGTCATTCTGATCCTAGTTTTTTTTTGTTTTTTAAATTGAAAACTGATCCAGTTCGCTGAAATTTTCTTAATAATTTATGAAGTCCCATTTTTGAGACGTAAACGTTAGGGTATCTTTGATTAAATTTCTCTATCACAAAGTTGTAAGAACTTTCGCCCGCACCGTAACATTGAACTAAATAAACCTTTTGTTCTAAGGTCAACATTTTCAAAACACATCAAATTCTATGTGACAACTTCAAATTTGCCCCATACGTAAAGCAAAGTAATAAAAAGGTAAAAAAAACTGTTTTTACAAAAGATGATGGGAATGCTTTTAAAATAAGATACACACCACCCATTATGAAAATAGAGTCTAATAAAATTTTATATTAATATTTTTATTGAGCAGCAAAATGTCTGATGTGCTTTTTCGAAAACACGTGTAACCGTAGAAGTTACCTTGAAATGTTGGAAACATTCCTTTCTGACAACCTAGAAGAATTGCCTCTCCAATTTAGGAACGAAATGTACTTTCAACAAGATGGATATCCTGCGCATTTCGCAATGGAAGTGAGGGAATGGCTTAATAATACATTGGCCACAGATGTAATGGTTCGCTTCTGCGGCCCCCCACATTCGTTTACAGCTGGAAAAATGTGTTAAATATGGAGGGGGAGTGCTTGAATGGGAAATTATTATTTGTTGTTACCTATTTAAAAAAATTTTGTGTTATTTCCGGGGTCATTTCATTTGTGAAATTAAAAATACATATTTCTGGTAACACCAAAAATCGGTTTTTAAAACTTTTCGATACCCCTTTGTCATTGATAATGTATGTATTTCGACCGCTAATGCTGCTATCCAAAAAAAATAATTCTTTTATCTCTAAAAATTAAAAAAATTTAAAAAATCGAAGATTTATTTTAAATCTCGGATTTAAATTACAAACGTTATTCTAAATAAGTTTTCTAATTGGCATGTTGGTCAAAAATAAAAAATAAAGGTAGTTTACTCTTGGAGAAAAATCATGTTTTTGAAGTTTTTGCGAACCCTGTATAAAAAATCAAAATTTTTTCTTCGTGAATTGCATTTTTTTTTACAAGCAAAACTTTTTATCAAGAATTACTTTTTCCCGAAAAATGAAATTTTTCATCCATTTGAGCTATTGTAAACCATATCCGCGGACATGTATATAAAATGGAAGTTTTGTAATAGTTGTTTTAAACTCAGTATTATAAACAAATAATATTTTTGAAGGAAACAAAATTTGTTTATTAAATATTATATTTAAAACATATTTTTGTATTGTTATAAGCGGTTTTAAATTCGAGTCGTATGCACTTCCCCAACCAATTATACCATAGGAAAGAATTGATTGAAAAATTGCATAATAAAACATTAAACAAAGTTTTGGATTAAATATCATATATTTTTTACTTCTTTGCCTGTTATAAATACCTACATTCCCCTAAAATTTTTGTAAAATTGGTTCATAGATGGATACAGGTACCGGTAGAATTCTGGCTCCATATTTAAACCTTTTTTATTATTGATTTTTCAAAACATTTTATTTTTGATAAAAGTGGACATTATTATCGTGTTGCAAAACGATTTTAATCAATAATTAAGTAACCGGAAATCTTTGGTTCTAAAAATATTATTTCTGCCAATATCATTTATGCCACAAGCAAAGCGTCAGTTAATTAGTTATTAAAATCGTTGTTACTTGACCTTACTTAATCTAAAATTTGTATATGTTAATATTCTCCAGGTTGGTATGTGTTCTAAAATTAAAAACTACTACAAAAGAAAAGCCGCAAAAGATAATGGACCACCATCATATAAATACGGAGAGACTGCATATGCGCATACATCGCCGTTTTTGGGGATTTTGCATCCTGGTCAATCAATTCAAGCCATAGAAAATAACATGTATCGCGCGCCTATTTACTATCATCAAATACCCCATTCAGGTTAGTATGGTTATGGTCAATTATTAAATTTAATAAATATACTCCAAAAAAGTAGAAAATAATATTAGCATTCACTAGAGCAGTGGTCGCCAACCTTTTTATTATGTTGAGCTACTTTGTTAATTTTGGAATATACCGTGAGCTATCTAGTCGTAAGCAACGTAAACCAACTTAAATGAAATAATGCACAGTTACATTATTTACGAAATTTTCGATTTTTACACATTTGTATAAATATGTTGTGATCCACCAGAATTGCCTTCGCGAGCTACCCCTAGGTGATAGGTGATAGGTTAAAAGTGAGTGGGTTACAGCTAACCCTCCACTGCGACCATGCTGTCTATTGTGGCTCACCCCTTGTTTATATTTCCCCCAATAGGTCTAACTTTTTGATTAAGTTAATGATGGTGTTGGGGGAGACATTTTTCATGTCATCCGGCATCATAGTCACCTCGCCAAATAATGCGAATCTGATTCTCCCTGCTGCGGGGCAAGCGCACATTACGTGTTCTGCTGTTTCAGCATCTTCCATGCAAAGCCGGCACTCTTCAGTTGGGGCTATTCCAATTTTATACATATGGTGTCGCAGTCTGCAGTGGCCGGTGTACAATCCCACTAGTGCTTTAAGGCATGACCTGCTGAGTACTAGTAGTTTCTCAGTTAGCTGTTGGTTTATATGGCTGTTTATAAATACTTTTGAGTGTGTTAGACCTGGTAAATTTAACCAGTGTCTTTCCCAATTGCTTTTTGCTTCAGCTAGTATTGTTTTTCTGGCCGAAGCATGAGATATACTTATTACCAGCTCGGGTCCTGTGAACTTTTGTGTGTCCCGGTATCCATATTAAGGTTATTTTGTTGTTCAGACTTAGTTCGGATAGTGTTTGGTGACAGCTCCACACCGTTTTTGAGGTACACCATCTCGATTTAAGAGCTTTTAATACAGCTTGACTGTCGGAGAATATCTTGATTGACCTATGTGCATACCGTCGATCTATCAGCAGTCTTGCACACATTTCAATTGCATAAACCTCTGCTTGAAATATGGTTGTCATAGTTCCCAGGCTGATAGTTAGTTCTATTTTGGGGTTTTTGCCATAAATTCCGGCTCCAATACCTTCTTTCTTTCGTTATGGAGCCGTCTGTAAATATTCCAAATTCCGCCTTTAGCAGGTCAGCACTGTTATTGAGCCATTCGTCCCTTCTTGGGTGGATGATATTGTAAGGCGGTTGGTTGTTGGATTTTCTTGTCATTATGCCTGAGGGCATATTCAACTATTCAACATGCCGCAGGCTAACGTGTTCCCTAAAATGTTGGTGTCCTCTATGATACATAACTGCGGCCTATTATTAGCTGCTTGATATAGTCTATAGGTGGCCGAGCTACCGGTAGCTCGCGATCGATAGGTTGGCGATCGCTGCACTAGAGCGGTTTAGGATAGAAACCCCAAAGATTCGCAGAATTACAGTTCCAAGACGAATGCCGTCTTTTACCAATTAGAAATATATTTCGTGGCTGATTCTGAACACGTCAGTAAGGATAATGGAATACCTTTTCTCCTAAGAAAGTTTGTTGTACAGATGCATCTAAAGATAGGGATAAAGCAGGAGACGAAATATACTGCTCACTGAGGGGAACGGCGCTACCTTATTCAAAGCAGACCTATATACATTAATAACCCTGGCATATAGGGAACCAAAAAAACTAAAAACAGGACAACGGGATGCTCTATTGGGTTTGTTGGTTTCCCTATTCTGGGAATATCGCCTGATGCAAAGAGAAACTATATGAACAGGCTTAAGACAAATGACTCATAAAGCACTGTCATCTAAATGAACACCTTATACGGAGTTGGAGACAACGCAAAATGCAGTTACTCCAATTTTATTCTATTTAACTAAATTATCTTTAAAATTAGATATTTTTCCAGAAAAAATAAAAATTGCTAAAGTAACACCTGTATTTAAAAGTGATAAAAAGATATAAATGCAGCAGTTATCGCCCAATATCTGTTTTACCTACCTTTTCAAAAATAATAAATAATAAATTATGCGACTTTCTAGAAATAGTGCGGGCGCCGGATGGAGTTGAGTGTGCAAAATATGAGGACCGCATTCTGTGCATGGTTTTGTACTCAGAAAAGCTTGCAGATTATGATTTTGGATGTTGCCAGGGGGATTATTGGTCCATTTATTTTTTACACCCCATCCCCTTAGATATCAAGTAAATAGACTGACCAAATGTTTTGGAACCATTCTAATGATTGTTTTAGTGACAATATCCAATTGTTTCTTATATTAAAGATTGTGATTGTAATTAATGATGGCTAGTCAATTGAAAAAAAAACAAATAGTTGAAAATAAAAACAAGAATTGTTGATAAAAAAAATCATTTAATGCAAATTTGAACATAAGTAAAAAAAACTAATAATCAATCATATTTATTTTGACACTTATTTTTGATACATTTGCACAACGAAATATAATCTAGTTGTAATTTTTTGCAAAAACAAGCCTTCGCTTCATCAGTTGTCATGGGAACAATTTACAATTTTTTTTTCATACCCTAATAAAGTGTAATCAATAGGCCATAGTAGTGTTTGGTCAGCATTTATCCATATATATGTTTGTGCTGAAGCTCTTAACAAAAAATGTAAATGTAGAGCATCTGATGTGCAAATTACTTTTAATAAATTTAAGCCGAAGCCGATATTTTGAGAAATTAATTTATACCGAAGTTCATCAGCAATTTATATTTTTTTGGAAAAAAGATAGGCGCAAATGGTTTCCAATTCTACTAACTGTTCGATACTTAGGTATGTATTTCCTAAATGCCTCAGAGCTTTTTGTACAAAAGCCAACGATGCAGCTTTTAAAGCATTTTTTTTCGATCCCAATCTGCTGGTCGAATCGCAACCACTTAGTGAGTGTAATGCTGGCAAAATACGATTAATATTTTCTCCAAGGGATTGAGCAACCAAATAACATCCTGAAATGTATTTCTTCTTATAAGAAGCGTCGAACCATACACCTAAACGACCTGGACGTGCTAGCTTATTCCAGAAAAAAATTCCCAGGATGAAAACATCTGTATCAGTGCAAAGGATAATGATATGGGCAGATTGGATTCTTACTGCGTGAAATATGTGACAAAACATCCTTGAATCGGCTTCTAAATGGTTCGAATTTAAGTCAGGTACTTTAAAAAATGAAGAGCCTTGTAATTTAAAACATTTTGTTGGATCATCAAATCCTCCTTATATATAACTCACAATCTTCTTTTACTTGTGCATATCTAGGAGCAGCAGTACAGAGAAATCGAACGAGCTGTAACTTATTTTCTTTGCTTGAAAATACATTTTTACAATTAGCTGGAATTTTTGTGTGATCATTTGAAATTATAAAATTTCTCATCATTTGACCTTTTTACTTCGTCAAGTTGACTCCAAATATACACTCCCGTGCAGAGAAAACGGGCACTCTAAAATTTTGATTAGGTTTCAGCCTCGATAACTTTTTTATTTTTAATTCGATTTTAGTAATTTTTTTATAGAATTGCAGATACAACTGTCAGCTTTAACATGTATTATACTAATCTTAAGTAACTTTGGTTATTTCACATATTATACAAGGATAGTCGAAATGCTGTTTTTTTCTCTAATTTCAAAACGCCCTGTGGAATAATTAAGTAACAAAATTGTTTTAAATTACCAATTTTAATGTAGAGTCATCTATTCTTTACATTTTATTTTTTGGTTTATGTCAATACATGCATTCAGTCTCACACAGTTTAAATTTAAATAAAATAATTTAAATTTTTACATAATTTCTTTATTGTTAAAACGAAAACAAACTTAACAACTACAAATTAATTAAGTATGCGTCAATACTTTGTATTGCCTTCTCTAGCGCTAATTACTGCCTGTACACGTCGGTTCATACCATCAATAAGCCCGCGAATATCGTCTTGCGGAATACTCCCCCATTCCTCCTCAAGTGCCGCACGAAGCTCGTTTAATGTCGTTGGTACCACTACCGACTTCTAACGCGTCTTCCGAGCATGTCCCACACATGCTCTTTAGGTTTAAATCTGGAGAACATGCTGGCCACTTCATTTTCTCAATCCCAACTTCTACCAAATGTTGAGTGACGCACATTGCGGAATGTGGTCGGGCATTATCTTGCATCAAGATAAAATCATCGCCGATAAATGGACCAAAAGGAACTACATGATTCTCGATAATCCTCTCAATATACCTCTGTGCGGTCAGCGATCCTCTATCAATAAATACTAACTCAGTACAGGCCTCCCGTGATATTCCTGCCCAAACCATCACTGAACCTCCTCCATAACTAAGCCGGGGGCTGAACGAACATTCAGCAAATCTTTCGTTCATTCGTCTTCACACTCGCTCTCGTCCATCTGGTGAGTTTAGGGAAAATCTAGACTCATCGGTAAAAAGTACACTGTTACATTGTGCCAAATTCCAATTTACATGTTCACGAGCAAATTGTAATCTTGCTACTCTATGACGTGGGAGTAATCTAGGGCCTGTTGCTGGTCGGCAAGAATTCAAACCTACATCCTTTAATCTTCGACGAACGGTCCAAGAACTGATACTTTTACCTCGAACTTCTCTAAGATAATTTTTCGCCTGTACTGAAGTCAATCGGCGATTTCGAAGGGTTTTAAGAACAAGAAACCGGTCATCAACTGCTGTAGTCTTGCGTTGCGTACCACTACCTGCCCTTCGTGAATTGCTGCCTGTATCCCTAAAGCGTTTAATTACTCTTTCGATGGTAGAGCGGCTGGTATTAAGTACTCTGGCTACATACCCATAATTTCGCCCGTCCTTCACTAAAGCTACAGCTTCACTAAAGCTACAGCTTTTGCACAATTTTTAGCACTTAAGACCATTGCCAATACACAGATTTACTGCCAAACTGACAATAAAGTGTCAAACAACAAAGGACATGGCCACCTAGTAAAAAAAATTCTGAATTTATATTGGAATAGAAATTATGTAAAAATTTAAATTATTTTATTTAAATTTAAATTGTGTGATACTGAATGCATGTATCGACATAAACCAAAAAATAAAATGTAAAGAATAGATGACTCTACATTAAAATTGGTAATTTAAAATAATTTTGTTACTTAATTATTTCACAGGGCGTTTTGAAATTAGAGAAAAAAACAGCATTTCGATTATCCTTGTATAATATGTGAAATAACCAAAGTTACTTAAGATTAGTAAAATACACGTTAAAGCTGAGAATTGTATGTGCAATTCTATAAAAAAATCACTAAAATCGGATGAAAAATAAAAAAGTTATCAAGGCTAAAACCTAATCAAAATTTTGGAGTGCCCGTTTTCTCTGCACGGGAGTGTATTATCGAAATATCATCATATCTGTCAAATACAATATCTATTCGCTTTACATTTGGCTACAAGAAAAGATTATGGATTCTTTTGAAGAATGCCTCAGCAAAATCGCCAAAGGTGCTGAAATTTTTTAATTGAATTCGTGGTGTTGTACCATCAACAATATAAATTTTTGGAAGATGTAAATTTAAAACGTCCTGTTGCGTGTTTTGTACCACACTTATAATTGTTTACAATTTTCAAGAGTGAGTTCCGATTTTGGAGATTTCCTGTAAAATCCTTCTGCGTCAAAAAGGTACTTGCAGTAATTCAAAATGTTGTAAGATGCTAAAATGTGTGTGTCAAATTCACGTTGATTGGCCAGCATAATATATGTTTTTTAAAAGAGACTTAGATCTTAGATCTGTTGCATCTTGCAACTTTTTATTAGAAGTACTAATGCTTGATTTTTCAGAAGTAGGTACAAAGTTGTCTATTTTAATTTTTTGTTCGCTAATGTAACTTGCCATACAAGTTCGATGCCATGATGAACAATTATGTTCAGTAAAGTCTGTACTATGCTTTATTTTCTCACTAATGTTATCTTTTCTCCGATATGCGGCGCTTTGAATATTTATAAACGTTCTAACACAAAACAAACACGACATTTCGTTTAGTCTTCGCCTCTTTACATTTATCACTTGTAGCGACATTGTCCACGTTTTTGTTTAAATAAAACACGTAACTACAGGAATACTTAAATAATATTACGTAAAAACTAAAAAATTAACCGATACGCACTAAAAATTATTTTCTACTGACTATTCCGGGCGAGGGCGCGGGGAAAAACGAAAGGGACCAACACAGCTGGTGGCAACATGGTTTTTTTTATTGGTGTCTCAGATGAAAAAATTTGAGCATAGTTGCCGGTCCTCACATTTTGCATACTCAACTACCTCTGGCGCCTGCACTAAAAGCCAAAATTTACTTTTTGCTAATCACTATGGCTTTCACAGATCTAAGGATACAGAAATAGCTGTAGGAGATATCATAACAAATATTCAAGTTAATGTCGACAGCAGTAAAAAATGCTGTTTACTATTAATTCTTAGATGATAAACCATGATATTTTATTAAGAAAATTATATAGTATTGGAATTAGAGGAAATAACGCACAAACTACTTCAAAGTTACTTAAGCTCGAAAAGTTCAAAAAAATAAATAATATGTGGCGTTCCACAAGGATCAATATTAGGTCCATTATTATTCTTAGTTTACATTAATTCCGTTTTCAAATTGAACTTAAAAAGCAATATAAAGCTGCAGATGATGCAACAATTATTTATTTTGCTGAAACATTCGCAGAAATGTATTTTGATATTAATAATGATTTAAAAAGACTTCTTTCTTGGCTTTAATAAAATAAACTTATGTTACATTTTACAAAATCTTCTTTTATGTTTATAACTAAAAATAAAATAAGTGCTATCATTAACCCCTTAATATTTAATAATGAAAATATTCAATATTAAAAAACGACAACATTTTAGGATTAGTTTTAGACGAAAATTTAAATTGGAAAGGACATACCCAGTATATTCTAAATTCGATATGTCCTTTGGTATCTATTTTGTACAGAGCTAGATATTACATTCCTTTGAAATACTTAAAAAATACATATTTTTCATTAATATATTTAAAATTACAATACTTAGCTTCTATACAGGGTGTTAATTAATGTCATGCAGATATTTCAGGGGATGATAGTACTCGTCAAAATAAGAAAAAAATGCAAATATATGCATGGTCCAAAACGCCTTTTCGTTATACAGGGTGGCAAAGTTTCAATTTTTTTTCTCGTATTTTGCGTTTTCTCTTATATTCTGCGATAATTGTTTCAAATTTGGAACATTAACCCTTTTTTAAAATATCTACAATAAAGTATAAAAATTGCCGGTCGCAGTATACAGGGTGTTACATTTTCTTGAATCGCTACAATTTTATCTTTCAGAACTTTTTTTTTGGCTCCCTGTATAAATTCCGGTATGAAATTTGAACTCTCCGTTCCTTTGTTTAGCGTTCTGGTCTCTTGCACTATTCTTGTATCTGTGACCGTTTTCAATTTATTTGCAAAAATATCCATCGATGAAAATTAAGTGTAGGCGAAATAACGCAATAATGAATATAAGAAAAAAATTGAGTGTCTGTCAGTCCATAAGGCGAAGACTTGATTCGTGCATTTTAGCAAGAGGCGGCCATTTTCAACAGTTTTTATAATTTTGTTTTATTTTTATTTGATTAACTAATAAATTGTTTTGATACACAGCTTTTTACTCTGCGTTATTTCGCAGACACTTAATTTCCATCGATGGCTATTTTTGCAAATAAATCGAAAACGGTCACAGATACGAGAATAGTGCAAGAGACCAGAACGCTAAACAAAGGAACAGAGAGTTCAAGTTTCATACCGGAATTCATGCAGGGAGCCAAAAAAAAAAGTTCTGAAAGATAAAATTGTAGCCGATTCAAGAAAATGTAACACCCTGTATACTGCGACCGACAATTTTGATACTTTATTGTAGAGATTTAAAAAAAGGGTTGATGTTCCAAATTTGAAACAATTATCGCAGAATATAAGAGAGAAAACGCAAAATACGAAAAAAAAAATTGAATCTTTGCCACCCTGTATAACGAAAATAACGCGTTTTAGACCATGCATATATTTGCATTTTTTTTCTTATTTTGACGAGTACTATCACCCCCTGAAATATCTGCATGACATTAATTAACAACCTGTATAAGGATCTGCTTGTTTATCAAACTTAAAACCGTAACAAAAATTGTAAAATAAAGTTATTGAATGCTTACGCAAATTACCACTTTTAGAACCAATTGTTAATCTATAAGGGTTATTTACATGTTCATAACATTTATAAATTAAAAATTTGTATTCTAATTCACACAAACAAAAATTAAAAAATTGAAAACTTTTAAAAACAATTAAAGGGATATTTACTAAATTAAATTATTTATACTATTTTTTTAAATTGATTTTATTAATGAAATAAATAGGATTAACTACCATTTTTTATTGTTATTTTGTTTGTCAATGGTTATTATTTTCTATATTATGTTGTCATTTTCCATGTAGGGAACTGTAAAAGTTAGTTTGGAATAAAGGCATTTTGAAAGTAAAAAAAAGATTAAAACTATTCATCAATGTCAATACAGTTCGAATTGAGAGCCCCTTTCTCTGCTAAAAGAGCTGTTATCCTATTTTGAAACTTTTAAGAAAGTTTGTATCCTTCTGTCCACGCGAAGCATATCTTAAAAACAGCTTGACCAATCTACTACAAGGGAGCATCATAAAATTCATTATTTTTTTAGATTTTCTGGTTATTCGCACTAGACAACAATATTACATCAGAGAAATAGATGCACTGTACATAGTCGGCCAGGAATGTCCACTCTACGAAGTGCCAGGTCCCAACTCCAAGAGAGCCAACAACTTCGTCAGGGATTTTCTCCAAGTTTTCATATACAGACTCTTTTGGAAAAGCAGAGACAATCCTCGCAGAATAAAAATGGACGACATAAAAAGAGCTTTTCCATCGCATTCCGAAAGTAGTATCAGGAAAAGGCTGAAGCTTTGTGCGGATTTTAAAAGGACTGGGATGGATTCGAATTGGTGGGTTATTAAGCCTGAGTTTAGGTTGCCGACGGAAGAGGAAATTAGGGCTATGGTGTCACCGGAACAGTGTTGTGCATATTTTAGTATGGTTGCAGCAGAACAAAGGTTAGTGGAATTCTAAGTTAATAAGAGACACAGAGGTTAAAAACCGCGTTATTTGACGCCGAATCTTTAGTTGTTTATTACTAAAGATGTACAAGCGAACCATTATTCTATCTTATTAATACGTAAGATGACAAATGTAGATATTTAGGAGTCTGTATTGTTTTTTTTGAAATAGGACAATTAATTGAGTACCGTGCGAGCAAAAATTATTTGCATCAAAGAGGGCTTGGATTAAAAAACGTAGCGCTTGGTTTAGATCCCAATGATATGGAGACGATATCAAAATCTAGGTTAAAATTTTGTCAAATTCATATTATGACATGATATGCCAAACTAATGAGTAATAAAATAAGTAGACAAATACACATTTATTTTTGTTGGTTACAAAAATTAACAAAGTAAGAATATACAGAAAGAAAAAGAAAAATAATTACATAAATTGCTGAAATTGGCCACCGCCATGCTCCAAGCATAAATTCACACGTCTCTTCATATTGTCGAAAGTGTTGACCAGCATCTCTGGAGAAATGTTACAACATTCTTGGATAATCCTTTCTTGTAATTGTTCTAAATTTGCAACTGGTGTTTTAAAAATAGTGTTCTTTAAATGAGGAAAAACGAAGTAATACATAACCGTTAAACAAGGTGATCTAGGTGGGAATTCAATGTCTGACCGAAAACTGATCAATCTGTCGTCGAAAAAATTGCGTAAGTAGTTAATAGTTTCGGCGGCTGTATGGGCGGTTGCACCGTCCTGTTGAAAATATCCAAAACGCAGTTCGTCGTCAAGTAATTGCTCCACAAATGGATTCAAAATATTGTGTCTATACCGCTGTGCTGTAACTGTGTTATGGAAAAAAGTAGGACCAATAATTCTTCTTCGGGAAACAGCTAACCAGACACCAATTTTTTGAGGGTGCAATGTGGACTCTACAAAAAAATGGGGATTTTCACTACCCCACATGCGTGTATTCTGAGAAGTCACATAACCGAAGAGGTGGAACCAGGCTTCATCCGAAAAAAATGTCAAGTCTAATAAATCATTTCTTTCCAATAAATTTTGGGTTAACCATTGAGAGTAATTCCTGCGGCTTGTATTTCTTGGAATACTTGCACTTTATAGGGAAATAAATTTAGCTGCTTCTTAAGAATATTCCTGCATGTTCCATAAGATCTTACCACTTCTGGGGACAGGCGTCTTATACAATTTGTTGGCGTATTTTGCATTATTTGACGAACGTTTGCAACAAGTACTTCTGTTCTTACAAATGGTCTTCCTGCTCCTTTTTTGTGTTGTATAGAACCTGTTTCCCTAATCACAGCCACGGTTCTTTTCAGGCAATGATACAAATCCCCAGCAATAAAAGCAACGTTAGGAAACTGTTCGTGAAAATCGTCCATGCTCAAACCCGGATTGTATTGCCACTCTCCAGTTACTCTAACCCCGTTTCGAAAATACGCTTCAACCATGAATGTTTTGTGCTGTTCCGTAAAGCCCATTGTGTGAATTGTTCAAGAAATTGGAAAAATTAGCGATGAATCAAATGACTTGTAACGACTGTCAAAGATGACGGAATAACTGATTGATTGTTAATTCAGGTAGTTACTGACAGCCAACAGGTATTAAGCTCTACGGCTAAGCATTACGTCCTTAGATTCAAGGCCCTCTTTGATGCAAATAATTTTTGCTCGCACGGTATATTGTTTTTTTTCGCGGTCGTCAATATTTGTATATTTTAGACTAAAAGATGCCGGTTACGGCGAAAAGTTTATTCTGACCCCAGCCGAAGACGACGATGAAGAAATGCAACTGAAAATGGACGACGAAGTGAAGGTGGCTCCGTGGAATACCACCAGAGCGTACATTCAAGCCATGAAAGGCAAATGTCTGTTGCAATTGACTGGTCCAGCCGATCCTACGGGATGTGGGGAGGGTTTCAGTTACGTAAGGGTACCGAATAAACCTACTCAGAGCAAGGAAGAACAAGAATCGCAGCCGAAAAGGACTGTTACAGGTATACCTTGTTTATATTATGTTGGGTGATCGCTAATTAATCAATCAACTTTCATTTTAAAACATGAACACTTGTTTTTAATTATTACTAACGCATAATACTTACAACAAAAATGTAACTATTTTTAATATTATTTATTATTTCCAGATAAATTAAAAATAGCAAAAATATCACCAGTTTTTAAAAATGCAGAAAAATATTTAAGTAGTATCTATCGCCCAATTTCTATTTTACCCACATTTTCAAAGATTTAAAAAAAAATTTTAAATAGAATAGTAAATTTTTTAGAAAAAAAAATTACTCTCTCCATTTCAATATGGTTTTCGTAAATTTAGAGAGACAGAAGTTGCAACTGCAGATATTATTAAAGATAGTCAACAAAACGTTGATAGCAACCAAAAATGCTGCCTACTGTCCCTAGATTTATGTAAAGCATTTTTGATACAGTCAATCACAACATTTTACTTAAATGCCTATACAATATTGGAATTCGGGGAAATATTTGTTTATTGTTAAAACATTACTTAAGTAATAGAAAGCAGTTTGTTCAAATTTAAAATGTTAAAAGTTCACAAAAAACATAACTTGTGGTGTTCCGCAAGGATCAACCTTAGGACCTATATTTTTTTTTAAATCTACATTAATTCTAAGCAAAAGTAAATTTAAAAGATAAAATAAAATCATTTGCCGATGATACTACTATTGTATATTTTCATGAAGACTATGCTCAAATTCAATAACATTAACCACGACCTAAATATAATATGTAAATGGATTGAAACTAATAAATTATCATTAAATTTTAATAAATCATCTTTTATGTTTATAAGTACCTAAATCAAAATTAAAAAATAATAATATTTCTTTACTGTCTTTCAATAATCATTTAGATAAACATACTTAGAGTTGGGCATGGTCAATTGACCGTCATTGACCATGACGTATTTTGACCGTCATTGACCATGACGTATTTGTCCGATCAAATTCGGTCAAAATATATCAATTTTATTTTATTATTTATGCATTTGTGATCTGTTCAGAGTACCTCCTACCACCCAGGATAATGTTTAGTGTATCGTTATAGCGCCGTTATTTAAGAAAACAATAACACCTGATTCTGGGAATCCCAATAGTCGGCCTCGTATATTAGTGGTTCCCGGAGGAAAAGGAAATGAATAGAGAAGCTATTGTTATTATCTTTTTATACCATTTTCAAATACATTTCCTTCTCAGTCTATTTATTTTCATTTCGTATTTGCCAGAGTTAGGGTTTGCACTTGCATTGCATTTTTGTGAACTAACGGCGCGGCGCGACGTCGCATTTACGATGAGTTTGGGGAAGTCCGAAACCAAGATTTGGAATTGTTTTACCGAAATAAGAGAAGAAAACAAAGTAAAAGGGAAATGTATCTACCGTGGAGCAACTATTGAGATATACACTTATAGAATGTGTACCTGGATGGACCTAACTATATCATCCATTCGACCACCCTGTATAAAATTTAGGTATGGCAGTAGACTTTTCAGAACAAGCAAAACTTGTTATAAAAAATTAATTTTTTCCAAAATACAAAATAAGAAATTTGGCAAGTGTAGTTAGGTTCATCCACTGCATTTTTAAATTTTAATTTATTTCGGTCAATTGACCAAAAACAAATTGACCGGTCAAATCCTCAACCCTAAACATACTAATACAATTACATTTTTAGGTTTATACAGGGTGGTTCATTAAGGGTGACGAGGTACCGTATCTCAGGAACGTATAGTCGTACGAGTTGGAAAAAAATCCCTTAAATGAAATCGACCAAGAGAAATTGCTGGAAATAATTTTCAATAGGGTTGCACTTCCGGTTATACCGGAAGTAGGTGTCAACTTGCTTATTTTATAAGGAACACCCTGTATATTATTACATTTTTGAATTCTACATTAAACTATAATTACTTTTTATTAAGTGCATTATTACTCTATGATTAATAGTTTCCGAGATATTGACTCTTAAAAAATGACATTTTTGAACTTTGAGAGCTTCTAGCTTTCGAACTATACGTCTTAGAGCAAAACGGCTTACATGTCCCTATCTTCGATTTTTGTTATCTTTCCAAAAGTATTAACTTCCGGTCAAACCGAAAGTACTTTATTTCATGCATTTAAGTTACATCCGGTTTAACCGGAAGTTGACACTTTTGGAAAGATAACAAAAATCGAAGACAGGGACATGTAAGCCGTTTTGCTCTAAGACGTATAATTCGAAAGCTAAAAGCTCTCAAAGTTCAAAAATTACATTTTTCAAGAGTCAATATCTCAGAAACTATTAATCATAGAGTAATAATGCGTTTAATAAAAAGTAATTACATTTTTATGTAGAATTCAAAAATGTAATAATATACATGGTATTCCTTATAAAATAAGCAAGTTGACACCTACTTCCGGTATAGCCGGAAGTGTCACCCTATTGAAAATTATTTCCAGCAATTTCTCTTGGTCGATTTCATTTTAGGGATTTTTTTTTCAAACTCGTACGACTATTAGTTCCTGAGATACGGTACCTCGTCACCCTTAATGAATCACCCTGTATATTGATGAAAATTTAAGTTGGAAAAACATTTTGTATATTTAAGAAGTTACATCTCACCAATAATTGGCATTTTGTTTAAGCTTAATATATATATATATATATATATAAGCTAAATATTATATATCGTAAAAATATTTAAAAAATATATATTATTCTTTGGTTTATTCAAAATTACAGTATATGATTTCAATCTGGGGATCAGAGAATTTAACTACAATTCAGCCATTAAAAAAACTACAAAATAAAATAATTAAATGCATACATAAACTGCCTTTTTTAGAACCAACTATAAATATTTATGAACCAAATGGATATTTAAATTTAGAAAAGCTTTATAAATTAAAACTGCATTCTAATACACTCTATTATTATTAAAGAAAAACAATCGAATATAATATTTCCTTCGACCAACATTATTCACATCACGAGACAAAATTATTATATTCAAACACCAATGGTAAAGAGTACTTTTGGCCAAAAATCAATATTATATAAAGGAATAACAATTTATAACAGTTTGCCGAAAAAAAATTAAAGAAATATCAAAATTATGGACTTTTAAAAAAACACTAAAAAAATATTTTTTAAAACTGAACTAACTTTAATGTATTATATTATATTAATATTTTTATTATATAAATGGTTATTATATATATTTTTTTTTGAATAATTTCGATGGAATTATTAATAGTTACTAAACCTATTTGGTGTTATATTCTCTGTAATAAACTTTTTTACGTTTGTTGAGAATAAAGATATATATTTTTATTATTATTTCTAGGTACTGATGCTGATTTAAGAAGACTTTCATTAAACAACGCAAAAGCACTTTTACGTAAGTTCGGGGTACCAGAAGAGGAAATAAAAAAACTCTCCCGTTGGGAAGTCATCGACGTTGTGCGTACGCTTTCTACAGAAAAAGCGAAAGCTGGCGAAGAGGGTATGGATAAATTCTCGAGAGGAAACAGATTCTCGATTGCCGAACACCAGGAAAGATACAAAGAGGAATGCCAGAGGATTTTTGATCTACAGAATCGGGTTTTGGCTAGTGCTGAAGTTTTGAGTACAGATGAAGGTAATAAAAAAGTTTAAGTAGTAGTAGTAGTAAAAAGATTTATTTAGCACGTGGCTACATGATACATTTTAACAAGTTTATACCCTTTTTTTATTTATTTTTTGAATTAAATGACCTTTTGAAACTTTATTTGTCCTGTTGAGTTAATAAGAAAGATTTTAAACTTTTTTTAAAAGATTTTAAACTTTTTTGATTTTTAATTGACTTGTTTAATTTATTAAATTCAATAAGGCCCTTATGAAAAACTGATTTATATGCAATATTTTTTGAAAAATTATTAAGAAAAAAATTATTGTTATTTCGTGTTAAATAATTATGTTGATCACTATTTAGAACAGTCAATTGCTTTAAATGTGGCGGTAACAAATCATTTTGAATTTTAAAAATAAATATTAGAACCAAAAATAATACTAAATTTTTTACATTTAACCATTCTAATTTTTTTAACATCACATTAATTTTTGTATATCTATCCATATTAAGTAAAATTCGCATTGCTTTATTTTGTAAAATTTGTAATCTATTTATTACACCTTCATCCGCCACAAACAAAATTGTAGAACAATAAAGAAAATGTGGTAAAATTAAAGTATTGTATACAATTTTTTTTGAATAAAATTTTGAATTTAAACTTGTTCTTTTAAAATAACTAATTTTTCCCGCAATTTTGTAAATTAAATTTTCGAATTGGTTATTAAATTTTAATTTTGAATCAATCAATATACCTAAATATTTAAAAGAATTGACTATTTCTAGTTTATCACCATCAATTAAAATATTTATATTTGTATAATTATTTAAATTTACACCCATAACCATACATTTTGTTTTAGAAACATTTAATTTTAATTTGTTAACTTTTAACCAGTTTGACAATAGAATCAGTTCTGAATTTAAAATTTCCAAAATTTCCAAAAGATTTTTACCGCTTATATAGATAAGAGTATCATCAGCAAACATTTGTATTTTAAGAAATTTTAGGACTAATGGCATGTCATTAATATATAAAATAAAAAGTAAAGGCCCCAAAATACTTCCTTGAGGTACTCCTATGTTATTAAATTTCTTTGTTGAAAAAAAATTACCAAATTTAGTTTTCTGTGATCTATTATTTAAATAATTTTGAAACCACTGATAAACTTTACCCCTTATACCATATTCAAATAATTTTTCTAATAATATATCTCTATTAATCGTTTCAAAAGCTCGCTTAAAATCAAGAAATACTGCTATTACATATTCTTCTCTTTCCAAGGCTCTTCCAATTTTCTACTACACATTGTATGGCTGTTTCACTAGAATATCCTTTTCGAAACCCAGCTTGAGAATAAATAAAAATTTTGTTTGTATTCAAAAAATCCATAACTTGTTCATAAACTACTTCTTCTATTAATTTTTCTATATCCCATAATACATTTATTGGTCTCATTTCATTCCATTGTTTTGAATTTTTAATCTTTGGAACCGGAGTAATATATGAACATTTAAGTTCTAATGGAATTTCTCCTTTGTTTAAACAAACTTCAATAAAGTAAAGAAGATAATATCCAATAACTGTAAATGTTTCTTTCATCAATTTCTTAGTTAAAACCTCGTTGTAATTTTCATTTGAATTTAAATCATTTATAATTTTTCTTAAATGATTAAGAGATACTTTAGAAAAATTTTCCATAATGTTTTTATTTCTAGAAATTTTAGGACATATAGAATGGTTTCCAACATTTATTGAGGCAATAATATCTTCAACGCTCTGAACATAATATGAGTTTAATTTTTCAGCAATGATATTCTTGTTTGATATTTTACCTTCTTCAAATATTATTTCTTTAATATCTATTTTTGTAGTTGGTTTAACTAAATTCCTTAGTGTTTTCCACATTTTCTTACTGTTTTTTTTATTATTATCTATTTGTTTTTCATAATAATTTGTTTTTTCTTCTCTTAATACTGAAACACAAATGTTGCGATTTTTCTTATAAACATTCCAATCCTCTTCACTTTTTGAAATTGAAAATTTCTTGTATGCATTATCTCTTTTTTTTCTAATGTCCATAATTTTTTTATTAAACCAAGGTGTTGGATGTCTTCTTAGAAATATAGTTTTTTCTTCTTTTACTTTATTAATTGCAATCTGTACATTGGTTATCAGGTTTTCAAATATAATATTGACATCTGTAATAGTATAGTTCCAATTGTACAAAATAAGTTCCTTTGATAATTTTTCATAGTCAATAAATGTCATTTTTGTTATTTGTTTTTCATTTCCAGTAATATTTTCAATTTGAACAAATGTCCAGTCATGATCGCTTAGTTTCGGAACATTCATTATCCCAGAATTTAGAGGTCAATAAGAAAATTACAAAACCATATCTACTCTCCAGAAGTTATGAAGTGAATGAGAAAGAAAGTGTGTCATTCACCTTCCCAACTATACATATAAATTAGTGTCCGACCGAAACAAGATTTTCAGCCGAAACCGAATCTTCGGCCTTGGTCTCAGTTTCGGCCGAAACCGAAACTTATTTATACATGTTAAAAATTTTATTGTATAAGTACTGAAATCTATATAGGACGAGATCGATCTTGGGAACGGATTGAACTCTTCCCACTTAAAAAAAAAGTCTACAGAGAAAAAAAATTATTTATATGCAGTGTGACCAGTAAAGTTTGCATCATATGGGATTTTTTTTTATTAATAACTATTCGAAATTTGACTTTGGCATCAAGTTCTGCTTCGATCGAGATAAAAATTAAGCAAAAAAATATTAGTCACGTGATTTGCATTATCTGTCAAGTTTTAATTTTTTCCAAAAAATTATTCAAAAGTGGGGTTATTTCTGAAAATATCGAAAAAGTTTTTTAAAATTCATTTTCTAGCCTACGTGCAAAATTTCAGCTGCATAAGATAATTTTGATTTTTTACCCACCACTAAAATTTATTTTCCTCTTAATGAACACTTTACTGATGACACGCTGTTCTTTTTTTGTCTTAATATTAGGGTGTATTACTTTCAGACACAAATAAACTTTGCATCACATGCGAAATTTTAATAGCACAATTTTGATTTTGTAGAAAAACACACATTTAATATGGCGCTACTTTAAAGAAAATTTATCTGAAATAAAGCAATGTCAAAACTTAGAAGTTTTATGTAGTTAAGTCTTATTTCGAAAAAGTGGTGCAATTTACAAAATATGGGTAAAAAATCTAAATTATCTTATGCAGCTAAAATTTTGCATGTGGGCTAGAAACTGCATTTAAAAAACTTTTTTCGACACTTTTCAATTATTTTTTGGAAAAAACAAAAATTTGACTGATAATGCGAATCACGTGACTCCTATTTTTTGCTTAATTTTCATCTCGATCGAAGCAGAACTTAATGCCAAAGTCAAATTTCGAATAAATCTATCAATAAAAAAAATCCCATATCATGCGGACTTTACTAATCACACTGTAGACAACACTGCCTACGAACTCACCCAAAGTTAGCCGAACGGTGCGCGACAATTCACGAACACTGAGTTTCGGCGCGGCCGAAGGTTAGGCCGATTTTTGGCCGAAACCGAAACTGTAGCCGAAACCGAACCTTCGGTCGGTCTCTAATATATAAGGGCTAGCCTGCAGTAATTAAAATTGATTAAAATTCAAATAATAACAAATAGGTAACATTACCTACATGTTTAAAAAAATTAAATATTTTTTTGTTATTCAATAGGGGAAAGTTCTGAGGACGAAAGTGACGACGATATAGAAGAAATGGGAAAGAATATTGAAAACATGTTGGCGAATAAGAAAACCAGCACACAGTTGTCGCTTGAAAGGGAGGAGCAAGAAAGACAAGAACTTAGAAAAATGATTATGGAGGGCGATAAGGATAGAAATAAGGAAAAAAAGAAAGAGGAGGAGGAAAATCAGGACCAGTCTAGTTATGCTCAACAAGGTAATTTTTATAATATTATTTTTGTCATCATTTATAGAATTTATTCATAGCCCAACTAGTAATTTTAGTCGCCGCTACGTAACCTCGACTACATAAAGAACTTTAAAGTTAGTGTTACTAGTATCGGGAACCGTTTAGGCACCGTTTCTTCACCACGTTGTTACCAAAATGGGGAAAGATTTTGCAGTAACGTGTACGTGCCTGTATCGTTACCGGAACTGTAAAATTTACGTTGCGAGACCGTTTCAGGAACGTCGCGAACCCGTAAATGTATGGTAATTTCAACCAAAATGGGACTTTTACCCATCATGCCTTTTAAACCTTGAAGATATTTATTTTGTCTCTCTTTCTTTCAACTAAAATAATGTATCTTGTGTTTGCGTTTCTAAATAATATATTTTATCAACTTCACAATATGTCAATTTATATTTTTTTGTTTACCTAATCATTTAAAATAATATATCAATATTTAGGCTTTAATTTTTCGTAAAACAAAAACGCATAAAATTTTTCTGTGAAAATTAATTATGATAAATCTGAAAATAACAACTCCCACTCAAAATAAAGCCGCATGAAGAAAAAAATACTTAAAATAGAAGAAATGCTAAAATATAAAAATATTTATTTTAAAGAGTTCGCAGTTTTAAAAGGTCTCTAATGATTAGAAGCCATAAAAAATAAAGGGTTTTGTTATTAAACAGATAATATAGGACGTATATTGTGTACTTTTACGCAAATTAAAATGTTTCCACAAATGGCGTCCCAATTTTTCAATAAAACATGGCGGGATATTACCTCTAATTCGTTAAAGTAGAATTTACTTATGCATAAGTAGCGAGTTCACAAAAAATTCTACTTTAAAGTTTATTTTACTGTATAGTGGAATTTGTTACCTAAAAATTCAAATTTTTTTTACTCTGTGGTAACAAACACGGAGGCGCTACCTAGAAATTATCCTTTGAAGTTATCGTTACATAAAAGTTCCTATTTGGAACTTTAAAGTAATAATTCGTCAGTTTTGGAACTTCGTAGTTATTTCCGTTACTTCTTTAAATTATGCCGAACCCGTGTACGTGCACTTGACAGGAGCCCTGTCGGTTTTTTAGCCGCGCCTCTTTAAAGGTCCGCTCGAAACTAACCTTAAAATTAATTGTGTGTTGTCTGTGTGAGTCAACATGGCTTGTTTTAAAATTGTGGCAACGAAGGAAAAGCGGGGGGTATATTTTACCGCTGTCCCACACCACTCACACCAATGGGGAAAAAAAACTATTTTCTGGCCAGAACATCTCGCCCAATCTCAGAGGGAACTCTTAAGGCAAGATGCCAGCAGTGTTATTTATTAAGTTCTCACTTTTCTATAAAATGTAGAAGAATGACGATATTTTCGTTCTCCAATTATTTTTCGTCTAGCTTCCATTATCGTGCACTTTTTTACTGCTTCAGTATACTACACGCGTACTGCTAAGAACTAAATTTGTATTGAAAAGGAAATGTGTCCTGTATAAGATTTACGGTAAAAGTTACTTTAAAGTAATTTGGTCTTGTAGCCACTACTATAAGGTAATTTTTTAATAGTTTAAAAGGTCAATATTACTTTATAGTAAGAAAACACAGAAACGCTTACGAATCGGTTACTTTACAATGTTACATAGAAGTGGCTAACTGTATGGTATATGTATTGTCCCTATGTGGTTGTGGGTACCTTTAAAAACACTTTGTAGTCACGCCGACTTTAAAGTCACATTTTTGTCGTTATGGCGACAATTATTTTTTACTTTAAAGTTTTGGTGTTACACAAGTAGCTAAACCTTGACGCGACACGGTTCTAGCAACCCTGAAACTTACCACAAAGTAATGGCCCTTTATGGTCACAAAATCAGGTAGGTGTTACGCAAATTCCACTAATTTTTCTGACTTACTAGAGGCTTAAACTTCATAGTAAGTTATTTGGTATCAATTACTATTTTTTTACCTAAACATAGTAACAGTGTCAATCAGTGAGGGTTTCTATAACTTTGATGCTAGTTGGGAGTAAAACGATAAAAAAGAACTAATTTCAGTTGAAAGTAAAAAAAGGTAAAAAATTCTTTATATATGATGCTGTTGGATAACACCCCTTTAGAATTTAGAGCCCCCCCCCCCCGCCCGTTATGTTTGCATGAACAATTTGAAATTAATAATTGTAAGGAATTAATATATTTTATACCCTTTTAAAATAGCCCCTAATCGAGAAGACAAAATTTGGCATTTTCTTACGTGTAAACAGCTAAAATTTGCTCCAAATTCTTGCCAAAAAATTGACATTTCTTCTCAACTTTTGATCAAGTTGGGAAAAGATAGTGATTTCTGGCATTTTTGGTAGTTGCAAACCTCATCAGATTTTGAGGATAGAAAAATGTTTTTAGGTTTTGTTTCTAAAAATTGTTAAAAAATGATTTGTCATCGTGTTTTTAGTTCGAAAAGGAAGAGAACAAATCAATTAAATTAGTCTTATAAAATCGAATATAAAAAACAGACAAAACCAGCAAAATAACCAATCTTCGATGTTATCGCGTACCTAACCTCAACTCAAATATTAGTTGGTATATAACTTGTATTGATTTTTACAATTTGGCAAAAACTTGGGTACGTGTAAAAGGGTACGTGTAAAACTTTTTCAAGCACAATTTCTTGTTCAAAAATTTGAAAAAGTTTTTGCCCGAAAACTTGACCGATGGAATACTTTCACCCTTGGATTAATATAAACATACCTAGGTATTTACTTTTTTCTTTTATATAGTATAAGTATAGAGAATAGTGTGTTTTAAACTTTTTGAAGCAATATATTGGCCGGAAAATAGGCATACCTAATTATATTGCAGGGCTACAAATAAAATATACTCTCTTTTTTTTCATACCTTATTTGTGTAGCCTAGGCCTAGTTAGGTGTTTTTAAAATCCGAGTATCCGAGTCACTAAAAGCACAAAAACAATTCACTAAACTACACAAAAACTAGAAATCCGTAAATATTAAACACCCACAATAAACAACAAGGAATCCACAGAGAGAACTTAAAACACAACAACAAATTGGCGCCGAGCCGGTTCTGGAGTATATTTTGAGCATGTCGCTAAAGAAGGACAGACCGATAGTAAGAGGTTTGTGCGCATGCCCAATTCTGCTGGGAGGGAAGGTATCTGACCGGTGAGCCGTGCGCTCAGACGTATTTTTTCTCTAAAATTTAACTTGTGTTTGCGCACAATATATAGCCCACAAATCAATCGAGCCCTGACTGTAGTCCTTTTCACATTACACACAGTAAATATTTTAACTAATATAATATTTTATTATTACTATTAGGGAAAGTGTGTATAGTGCTAATAAATAAGTTATTTAAGCTATCGTAAACAATTTGTTCAAATTGGGGAAAGAAAAAGTTCGGAAAAAGAAATATGTGGAGTTCCACAAGGATCAATATTAGGTCCTTTATTATTCTTAATTTACATTAATTCCGTTTCCAAATTGAACTTAAAGGGCAATATAAAGCTATTTGCAGATGATACAACAATTATTTATTTTGCTGAAACTCTTGCAGAAATGTATTTTGATATTAATAATGATTTAAAAATACTTCTTTCTTGGCTTCAATCAAAAAACTTACGTTAAATTTTACAAAATCTTCTTTTATGTTTATAACTAAAAATAAAATAAATTCCATCATTAACCCCTTAAAATTTAATAATGAAAATATTCAATATTCAAAAACGACAAAATGTTTAGGATTAATTTTAGATGAAAATTTAAATTGGAAATGCCATATCCAGTATATTATCAACTCGATATCTCCTTTGGTATCTGTTTTGTAAAGAGCTAGATATTTCATTCCTTTGAGATACTTAAAAAATATATATTTTTCATTAATATATTCAAAATTACAATACTTAGCTTCTGCATGGGGATCTGCTTGTTTATCAAACTTAAAACCATTACAAAAATTGCAAAATATAGTTATTAAGTGTATACACAAATTACCACATTTAGAACCAACTGTTAATCTATATAGACCGAAAGGGTATTTACATGTTCAAAACATTTATAAATTAAAAATTTGTATTCTAATTCACTCCATCATTTTAAAAGAAAAAAAATCAAACATAACACTTTAGGAGAATAAGACATTACATGATCATAACACCAGACATTGTATAAATTATCAAACTATACCAGTAAAAAGTAATTTCGGAAAAAAATCGCTTTTATATGACGGAATAATAAAACATAACAATCTTCCAAAAAATATCAGAAAAATTAAAAAATTGGCAACTTTTAAAAAACAATTAAAGAGATATTTACTAAATTAAATTATTTATACTATTTTTTTTTTTTAATTGATTTTATTAATGAATCAAATTGGATTAACTTTTAACAATTAACAATTATTTTTATTGTTATTTTTTTTTAATGGTTATTATTTTCTACATTATGTTGTCATTTTCCATGTAATGAACTGTAAAAGTTAGTTTGGAATAAAGACATTTTGAAAGTTAATAATAATTCATTATAATATAAATGTTTCGAAGATATTTAAAAAATTACTATTTTTACTACACCTGTATATTTTTGAAAGGTAAAATTAGAAAACCTTGGGTTCTTTGAAGAAGTCAAATTCTTTTAAAACTTCAGTTGTATTTTGCTTATCTTATTAAAATTCAGAATGCAAGTGGGTGAAGGGCCAATGTAACTATTTTCAAAATCCATTATTACTTATTAAAAACACAAAGCGAAACTTCAACATCAACATACCTAAAGTCGCCACAGTGGTTCTTTTCCCGTGCCTCATCACTTTTACGTCATCAAAATCGTATGAATCAAATCAAAATTACGAGACGAAAAAAGTCAAAACTAAGTTAAGTTCATAAAATGGACGTGCCTGCCTACCGTTTGACGTACCTAGATAATATCACGAAAAATTATTATTTATTTTAAGTTTTGCCCGGCATTCTCTATTATCTAAAAGAAATTGACAAACAAATGTTTATACATTTAATACTATTTTTAAAGCTTAAAATCTACAAAAGTTTGGTGTTTTATGGACTATTAAAATCGCAAAAGTCAAATTTTTAACATCCTTTCATTTAAGGGAATTTAGCCACTGCCGTAAACGTTTCAAAGAACTTTCACGGTTAGAATATTTAAAATAAATAAATTAGGTATTATAAAAATCCATAAATACTTACCGCCAAAACAGATGGTGGGTATAATTACCTCTAAAAAGAACAATTTTTAGAAACAGGAACAGTTCTAAGGCACACAGATTTACAAAATACGAATTAGATTGGCAAATCAAAATAAGGTTGACAATGACGTTCTAAAATACAACGGTTGTCAACTAAACAAATAAAGAAAGTAATTAACTGACGTTTATAGTTTTATCCTTGTCTAGCACGTTATTATTGCGGAATTTTGGAGACGTTCTTTTATGCTTTTATTCAAACTTGTTACTGTAATAAACAAGGATGCAGAGTTATTAACCACGTCGAGTCCTGATCGTTGATTGATAACGCACGGGCAAAGATCCACTGTGGCAACTTTAGAGATATTGACATTTCTCGTTTTTATAGTAACGACAATGCGGCGAGCATTGTCGTTACTATAAAAACTGCTTTGTATAGTCCGCGAGTTTGCGAGCGATAGGAATAAGAAAGTATGATTGAGGGGTGAATGTTAAAATGAGGAAAATTGAATGGTTAAATATAAGCGAAAATAAAATTTGGAAATTACTCCCATGCCTTGGATCCAATCAATCCGCTACACAAAACCACCCTGTTGGAAAGATCATTTAGCTGTCAAGTGTCTTTAATCACAAGAAAATTCCCGTTAGTTGAGGATCTGTTCCATTTCAATTATTTAAAAATGCAATTCGTCCTCTGATCAGACAAATATGTTTTGATACAAAGTTATCAATCTAGATATGCTGCCTCTTGGTGCCCTTTACCTTGCCTGTTATAGGTTATATAATTTAATACTTATATTATTTTAATATACAGTTTGGACCAATGAAAACGAAACAAGGCCGATTTCTCCTATTTATCGCTCAGAAATAAAATCGCTTAAACCCGTCAATTTTTTTTTTCGAGGTGGACATCATTTGCGCATATTTTAAATGTTGTTACCTTAAGCCCCTCGGGGGGTAAGCTCCAACCCCGATCCCATTTAAGATTTAAGGGTTGGAGCTTATCCCCCTCACCCTCTCGAGGGGTTTGAAGTGACAAGATTGAAAATATGTCCCCCTCGAAATAAAAGTCGATGGGTCCAAGCGATTTTTTTCTACAGAGTAATGAAAAGTAAAAATCGTTGTTTCGTTTTCATTGGCCCGCCCTGTATATAATTACATACTATTGTATATTTGTTGGTTAATGTCAATATAACAAGTATTACGCGCCTATTAATAAATTAATTGTTCTAGATAAACCTATTTTATTAAACCTCTAGCTAATTTATTTTCTCTTTCACATCTACAAGGTGTCCGGGAAAATGTGGGAAATCTCCCGGATATGAAAAAAACACGTGAAAAGAATACTACAAGTTCATATAAACTTCTTTCGTATCGGCCTCCTCTTCGGAGATATGGGCTCCCAAAGTGCTCCCATGGAATAAGTTTTTGACACATAATTATTAAACCAACAGCTGGTATATTTCAATTTTTTTTTCATATGATCTATACCAGGTAAGACCCTTCAAATTACTATCCCAGAAAGTGTTGCGAATTACTCACAGCTGCAGGGACGGACTCTAGCTGTGACACTAATGTGTCCATTTTTTTTACGCCCTGTATAATAAAAACTTTGGACAACGTCTTTTACATACCTTTAACTATTGACTAAAAATTAAGTACTCTTCATTCATGTCGCTAATCCTAACCGTTTTTGGAAAAACGTCATTTTATTGCGATCATGTATTAATATTAAGCAGTTAAAAGTGAACATTTATAATTTATAGTAACAAAGATGTATCTTTTATTGAAATACGCTAAATATATATGCTGTAAATATGTTAAAAATGACGTTTTTCCGAAAACGGTTAGGATTAGCGACATGAATGAAGAGTACTTAATTTTTAGTCAATAGTTAAAGGTATGTAAAAAAACGTTGTCCAAAGTTTTTATCATACAGGGCGTAAAAAAATGGGCACATTAGTGTCACAGCTAGTCCGTCCCTGCAGCTGTGAGTAATTCGCAACACTTTCTGGGATAGTAATTTGAAGGGTCTTACCTGGTATAGATCATTTAAAAAAAAATTGAAATATACCTGTTGGTTTAATGTGGTTGGATGTGTCAAAAACTTAATTCCATGGGAGCCCATATCTCCGAAGAGGAGGCCGATACGAAAGAAGTTTATATGAACTTGTAGTATTCTTTTCACGTGTTTTTTTCATATCCGGGAGATTTCCCACGTTTTCCCGGACACCCTGTATATTCACAAATCATAAGTACCATAGATTTTTTTTTAATTTGTAGGTAGGGTTTTAAAGATAATAAGAACGTTTAGAAACCCAGAAGGTAAAGAATTTACTCGTGTGGAGTACGTACGAAAAGCGGCCGTTATAGATGCATATGTCAAAATCCGCACGACGAAGGACGATAGTTTTATCAGACAATTCGCTACGTTAGATGAAGCCCAAAAAGAAGAAATGAAGAGGGAGAAAAGAAGAATACAAGAGCAGTTGAGAAGGATTAAGAGGAATCAGGAAAAGGAGAGGTAAGTTTGTTATTTGCATAATTAAATAATAAATGTATGCAAACCCTATTTAAATTAAATATTGTGAAATTATTTTTACATTATAAGTCCAATATTTCTGTCGGTGATTCATCATTTTCATATACAGTGTGGTTGTTTAAGTGTGCAACATATGGGCATTTTTTTTATTACCGATTTCTCAGAAAATCTTATTATTGATAAAAGTTGGTGCATGTTCGATAATCATATTAGGTGCACTTGGAATGGTTGCAAGTCAAACGGCGTACAGGGTAGACCAAAAAATATAAAACTTGTACAAGAAGAATAAAGTACCCCTATTTCAGAAAATTCAGCAAAATGTTATTAAGAAAAGTTGTTTAGAATTAAAAGTTATGAATAGATTCAAAAACGCGACCTAAAATAAAAAAATATATTTTTTTAAAAAACATTAATAATGTCCCAACATTTTTTTTTTATTCACCATAAAGACCTTCATAAATTAATCAAAATCAAATTAATTTCACATATCTTTGTTCAAATTCAAGCATATTTGTAAAATTTACTTGAATTTTTAATTTATTAAGGAATCACAAACCTCATGTTTGGTGCAACGATATTAAACATAACTTTAAAATATCCTAAAAATTTTTTCACAAGGTAAAACATTAGTAATGATAATATGCTACTTAAAAAACTATCATTCAAAGTGAAAATTTTTTATTTTAAATGTTTATTAAAAAAACTGTACAAATCCTACTAAAATAATCGCAGATACCTATGGAAAAAAACAAATAAGGTCATGTTTTTGAATCTATGCATAACTTTTAATTCTAAAAAACTTTTCTTAATAACATTTTGCTGAATTTTCTTTATTCTTGTACAAGTTTTATATTTTTTGGCATACCCTGTACGCCGTTTGACTTGCAACCATTCCAAGTGCACCTAATATGATTAACGAACATGCACCAACTTTTATCAAGATTAAAATTTTCTGAGAAATCGGTAATAAAAAATGCCCATATAATGCACACTTAAACAACCACACTGCATAGACAGCCGTGGATCGTGCGAAGTCAAGACAAATAATTCCAGGGAGGTGAATCTTTGAAAATAAAAGCAGCTTGTTTTTTTAGGTAAAATTATGAATTGTTAACCGATATAATAAAACAATAAATAAATAACAAAATAAAACGTTAATGCACAAACGCATTTAAAGTCAAAAATCAATAATAAAACAATGAATATAATAGTGCAATAACCCCTTTGAGGTGATTTATTTTTTATTGCTGTTCACGTGGTCAACCGATGTAAATATGTTTTTTTTAATTATTATTAATGTATCTTTATTCTCAACCAACTTAAAAAGTTCATTATAGAGAATATAATATTAAATATACAATATATAAAATCACAAATAATAAAAATTATGTTTTGTAACTATTAATAATTTCATCGAAATTATATACAGGGTGGCCCTTTAGTGTGGCAAAGTACAATAGCTCCGTTACTATTTCAAATACATTAAAAATATTAATACAAAAATTGAAGGACAGTAAGTGACTTATAACGTAAAATTATTTTTAACTCTACAGGGTGGCTCAAAAAAGCGGAACAAGAAAAAATGTACTTTTTTCAAATGGAACACCCTGTATATTTTTACATTTTTAAAATCCACATAAAATTACAATTATTTTTTATTAAATACATTATTAGTCTATACTTTATAGTTTCCGAGATATTGACTCTCGAAAAGTGACATTTTTGAACTTTGACAGCTTCTAACTTTCTAACAGTACGTCTTAGAGCAAAACGGCTTACATGTCCCTATCTTCAATTTTTATTATCTTCCCAAAAAAATCAACTTCCAGTTAAACCGGAACAACTATATTTCCTGCTTTCGAGTAACATCCGGTTTAACCGGAAGTTGATTTTTTTTGGGAAGATAATAAAAATTGAAGATAGGGACATGTAAGCCGTTTTGCTCTAAGACGGACTGTTAGAAAGTTATAAGCTGTCAAAGTTCAAAAATGTCACTTTTCAAGAGTCAATATCTCGGAAACTATAAAGTATAGACTAATAATGTATTTAATAAAAAATTATTATAATTTTATGTGGAATTTAAAAATGAAAAAATATACAGGGTGTTCCATTTGAAAAAAGTACATTTTTTATTGTTCCGCTTTTTTGAGCCACCCTATAGAGTTAAAAATAATTTTACGTTATAAGTCACTTACTGCCCTTTAACTTTTGTATTAATATTTTTAATGTATTTGAAATAGTAACGGAGCTATTGTACTTTGCCACACTAAAGGGCCACCCGGTACATAAAATAATTATTCACAATAAAAAAAAATCATTACATTTATATTAAAGACACACAATTTGAAAATATTTTTAGAAATGCTTTAATTAATTAATATTGTTCTGAATAATTTACATAAGTAATATTTTTTACTTAAAAATTATAAATTAATAATTTTATTATAGGTAATATATTTCTTAAAAAAAAAATGCGTTTATACTATTTTTACTTTAAAACTTAATTTTTAATGCATATTTATGATTTATGATTTTACATACTAAAACAAAAAAATAAGATTTGCCCCTGACAAGCTCAGCTTCAGGGGATTAAAGAATAAGTTTATAGAAGACAACATAAACATATTTATTATATTATTATATTTTAAATAAACTTAATATTATTATTAAATATAATACGTTAAAGTTAGTTATTAAAAATAGTAATAAACTAACATTTAATTTTTTTTAAATAATTTTTAGTGCTTTTTTAAAAGTCCATAATTTTAATATTTCTTTTATTTTTTTCTTTAAACTGTGTTATAAATTGTTAATCCTTTATATAATATTGCTCTTTGGCCAAAACTACTTTTTACCATAGGTGTTTGAATATAATGGTTGTCTGGTGTTGTGAATAATGTTGGTCGGATGAAATATTATATTCGATTGTTTTTCTTTCATAATAGTAGAGTATTTATTAACACTTTAACAATACCGTATCCGTGTTTTTTTTTTGCAGGATGGGTTTAGGTCACCCAACGCCGAGCCCTTTGTTCACTCCAAATATAACAACCGAAAAATTACCTAACCCAAATGAGTCACCAACCACTCCTACGCCGTCTACACCTACAAAAAGTATTACACAGAGTCCGCCAAAATCGAGAAGGAAAACTAAGCTTAAACCTGACCTTAAACTTAAGTGTGGTGCATGTGGAAATGTGGGACATATGAGGACGAATAAAGCTTGTCCATTGTATCAAAATTCAGGTAAGATTCAAATAGATAGTTGGTGTCCATTTTCTTTCAAAATGCCTTTATTCCAAACCAACTTTTACCGTTCATTACATGGAAAGTGATAATATAATATAGAAAATAATAACCATTAAAAAACCAAAAAAAAAGTTAATCCAACTTAATTCATTAATAAAATCAATTAAAAAAATAGTAATAAATAATTTAATTTGGTAAATATCTCTTTAATTGTTTTTTTAAAAGTTGCCAATTTTTTAATTTTTCTGATATTTTTTGGAAGATTGTTATATTTTATTATTCCGTCATATAAAAGCGATTTTTTTCCGAAATTACTTTTTACTGCTATACTCAGTTTGATTATTTATACAACGTCTGGTGTTATGATCAGGTAATGTCTTATTCTCCTAAAGTGTTATGTTTGATTTTTTTCTTCTTTTAAAATAATAGAGTGAATTAGAATACAAATTTTTAATTTTATAAATGTTTTGAACGTGTAAATACCCCTTCGGTCTACACGTAGGGAAAATGTTTGTCCGCCCATCTCTTAGTAATAAGTTAGAATAGTACAAATATGAAGTATCGCAAAGCAAACAGAGGTAGGTAGATTATGTTTCCCCCGCTCCATCGTATGCATCTCGCTCATGGTACTCGCTGGTGGCACGCCGCGCCGCTTCGATTCTATTAATAACAGCGAAACAGAACTAAAATTTAAAATTCAACCGAAGCAGGATCAAGCAAAACGCATCGAGCCAGCCAGATCCGATGCGATGGAGTGGGGGAAACATAATCTACCTATTTCTGTTTACTTTGCGATACTTCATATTTATACTATTCTAACTTATTACTAAGAGATGGGCGGACAAACATTTTCCCTACGTGTATATACCGTGCGAGCAAAAATTATTTGGATCAAAGAGGGTCTTGCATCTAAGGACGTAATGCTTAGCCGTAGAGCTTAATACCTGTTGGGTGTCAGTAACTACCTGAATTAACAATCAGTCAGTTATTCCGTCATCTTTCACAGTCGTTAAAAGTAATTTAATTCATCGCTAATTTTTTCAATTTCTTGAACAATTCACACAATGGGCTTTACGGAACAGCACAAAACATTCATGGTTGAAGCGTATTGTCGAAACGGGTTAGAGTAAATGGTGAGTGGCAATACAATCCGGGCTTGTGCGTGGACGATTTTCACGAACATTTTTCTAACGTTGCTTTTATTGCTGGGGATTTTCATCATTGCCTGAAAAGAACCGTGGCTGTGTTTAGGGAAACAGGTTCTATACAACACAAAAAGGAGCAGGAAGACCATCTGTAAGAACAGAAGAACTTGTTGCAAACGTTCGTGAAATAATGCAAAATTGAATTCCCATCTAGATCACCTTGTTCAACGGTTATGGTTTACTTCGTTTTTTCTCATTTAAAGAACACTATTTTTAAAACACCAGTTTCAAATTTAGAACAATTACAAGAAAGGATTATCCAAGAATATGGTAACATTTCTCCAGAGATGCTGGTCAACACTTTCGAAAATATGAAGAGACGTGTGAATTTATGCTTGGAGCATGGCGGTGGCCAATTTCAGCAATTTATGTTATTAGTTTTCTTTTTCTTTCTGTATATTCTTACTTTGTTAATTTTTGTAATGGTTTTAAGTTTGATAAACAAGCAACACTGATTTGTAATTTTTGTCTGTGATTTTTAATTTATTCTATGATAATGATATGTTGGTCCTCACACACTTTTTAATAGTCTTTATTTGTATTTTTTTAATACTCCACACGGGATTGACTTTTATGGTCATTCGTTTTTTTTTATTAGAAGAATGTATGTCTGTAGTAACCTTGCAACAAACATTGAGTTTTTGATTACTTAAAAATCTATTTTGTGTAAAAAGTGATTTATTCTGCTTAACTTGAAGCCTTTCAAAATGCATCTTATATAGTTATTGGACATGCATCAACTTTTGGCGACAAAAAAAAAACTAATAAAAAAATCCCATTTGTTGCACACTTAATCGATCACACTGTATATTATATAATTAAAAGTGTTTGACTAACTTCTGTTAAACCGAAAGTTTCAAATGAAGTTAATTAACAATTACAAACAGCACATATAAATGTACTATGTAAAATGTATGGTCACAAAGTAACGGACGAGTCAATTAATTCTATAAATATACGTTCGACACAATTGCCTCATTTTTATAAATACTATAAAAAATATTTTTTTTATTTGAACTACAAAAAACCTTTTTCTTTAGTGTGTCATGTGCCCCAATCTGCAAAGCTGTAGAATAAAAAGCGACCTGTATAATATCCCAGTATTTTTCTACGACTAGACTAGTATAGTGGAGACAACCTTATGCTGAATAAAGTTAATAGTTTGGCTATATTTTTTTTTTGTATTATTTACTAGGCGGTACCGGTACTCCTATGAACGTGGCTTTGACTGAAGAACAAGAAGAAGAAATTGAAAAACAATTAAACACCGATGATGAAGATTTGGTCAACGTAGACGGTACGAAAGTAAAGCTCTCTGGAAAATTGCTTAAACATGCCGAAGAAATGAAACGCAGGAGTCTTCTTTTGAAGGTCCCGAAAGATGCCCTGGGAAAGAAACGAAAAAGAGGTAAATGTTTCTTGCTAATTTTGTTTATTTTTTAACTCTTTTAATAACAATAATATTAATATGTTTATTTCAAATATTTATAATATAATACTATTCTTAATAATCTTAAATATCCTACTTATTTATATATTTAAAATTATCGAACCCAGAATGCTCTCGATTACCAGCCAAACGCTCTGCCAATTGCGCTACGGAGACTCTGGGTTCGATTCTCAGCGAAGGCAAAAGCCTTTTTCAATTAAAAAAAAAAATTTCACGCAGCTAAACATTTTCCATTTATTCAAGAAAGTTTTGTCTGTTTCCTTCCGCCAAACTCATCCCCAGACGCGTTTCGCCGTTTACGGCTCATCAGTGAGGCTCAATTTGGCAGAAGGAAACAGGGCTCGAAGACAAATCACTTGTCAGGATTTTCCATTTATATATACAATATAAATATGTTTCTTGGGTTTTCGGTCAATAATTGTTAAGCAAATAACAAGTTTAGTTTGTTGACGTTTCGGTTTATTTTCGTCTAAACCATCATCAGAACACACTGAAACTAAACACCATATAAAAATGCATAACTGCACTGGCGTACATTAAAAAAAAAAACAATTTAGGATCGCGTGAGTTCAACGCGCACTTGACCTCACTTTATGCCGACCTAAATTTAGTTTTAGGTCTCATGCACCAACAAGGACATTTATTCTTTTTCAAGGCATTTCAGATATACACTGCGACTACCTTAAAAGACACAACAAGCCTGCCAATAGACGACGGACTGATCCTGTCGTGGTATTGTCTACCATCCTGGAGAATATCCTGAATGAAATGAGGGATATGCCCGATGTGCAACCGTTCCTGTTCCCAGTTAATCCGAAAATGGTTTTGGATTATTATAAGATTATACAGAGGCCTATGGATTTGCAAACTATTCGGGAAAATCTTAGGTAAGGATAAGACCAGAGTTATTTTATACGCAAATAAAATGTGCTTAAAAAATGGAGGTTTTACATAGGAAACATCACCTTTTAATTTAATTTAATTTCAGAAATTTCAATGGCTTCTGATGGAGGCCGAAAGTATACACTTGTTTCTCCGGATCTTTGCAAAGCCAATATTATAAATCATGACATGAAACGAATTGAATTATGGATGTGTAGTCATTAATGAATTAACATTAAATTTAGAAAAATTCCCTTTTTTATGTATGGGAAAGAAAACCAATTTATACAGAAGTAATTTAAAATTAAAATTTGGACATTTAAAACAATCACAAAATTAAATTTTTGGGTTTGGTAATAGGTAGATAAAGATATTAATTGGAGTGAAGAACAAACGGTACACTGCGTCTTACAATATCGACATTTTTACTTTCAGAATGTCTTAATTCCAAACTTACTTTTACAGTTCATTACATGGAAAATGACAACATAATATAGAAAATAATAACAATAAAAATGGAAGTTAATCCAATTTAGTTCATTAATAAAATGCAATAAAAAAACAGTATGAACAATTTAATTTAGTAAATATCACTTTAATTGTTTTTTAAAAGTTGCCAATTTTTTAATTTTTCTGATATTTTTTGGAAGATTGTTATATTTTATTATTCCCTCATATAAAAGCGATTTTTTTCCGAAATTACTTTTTTACTGGTATAGTTTCATAATTTATACAACGTGTGGTGTTATGATCATGTAATGTCTTATTTCTCTGAAGTTTTATGCTTGATTTTTTTCTTTTAAAATAATAGAGTGAATTAGAATACATTTTTTTAAATTTATAACCGTTTTGAACGTGTAAATACCCCTTCGGTCTATATAGATTAACAGTTGGTACTAAATGTGTCTAAAACTAATCCTAAAATTTTTGTCGTTTTTGATTATTATGATTTATTGAGATCAGGAAAACAAATTTTGATCAAATATGTCAAAAAAAAACAGTTACAGGGGTGGGCGTAAGGGTTGATAAAATAATTTTTTTATTAAAAATGTTGAGTATCTTGTCCTTTTTTGGGTTTTTGATCAATATGTTTTATAAGAAAGTTAAGCTAAGATTGGTTAAATAATATTTTTGTCAAAGGACAATAATTAATACACTGTTGCAGGCAATAACTTTGCAAATATGTAATAGGAAACTAGGATATATTATACACTACCAGTACGTAGAGTACCAGTGTCGGACCTATGGATGGAGGGCTACAGAGGGTCTAGACCCCCCGCCGCGGCTCAATAATAAATTAAAACAGCTCAATTTTTCAAATTAATTTCGCACTAGGGATATTTCTAACTTTTCATTTTATCTGTCGTCTAACTATGGCCGGCCATAGCCATAAGGGTGGAGGGAAGTTCTAGAGGTTCCGACCCCCTCCCCCGAAATTTAGAAATATTTTCACTTATAATCTCCCTAGCAGCAGAATTATTACCGATAATTTTTTTAAGGTCACGAAGGGTTTTGTTGATAGAGGACGAGGGAAATTTTCTATCAACAAAAACATAAGTGAAACCGAGAAAAAAATTATCGGGAATTAATTCTGCTACGTGGGAGATTCGGTAAGAAAATTTCATAAATTGGAGTTTCTTTTAATGTTCTTTAAATTTTAGTAATAAACCTTAGTTACTAACAGGTAAAATCAAATTCTATTGTAAAAATACAGTGCGTCATATTAAACTAAACTCATCAGAAATATGTTTTTTAAAGTTACATTTGAATTTAAAACTATAAAGACATTGGATTTCAGATAACAAATTTGTTATGTAATGTTTCTCACATTTTAGTAATAAAAATGAGTTACTAACTGCTCAATTTCTTTAGCAATCGAACTTGCTGATTCATTACCAATAGTTAAGGAGCTAGCGTACAAAAACGCCATAGTTGGCTGCCCGTCAGTCGAGTTTGAAAAAACGTTGCTATTACTCCACTGAACACCCTGGTGCTTGAAGTTTTGCTTTTACCCATCAACTTTAAGATTCATTGGCAATAATGACATAGGGCGATTGGCCATAGTAAGGAGCCCGTCAGTCAGGTTGAAAATTAGGTTCTGTAGGTTGCCAAGATCATGTATCTAAAATTTCGTTGCGATCTAACCACTAGATCGTGAATTAGGCCAAATGGAAGATTATAATTTGTTTTTTGACCGCCATTTTGTTGGCCATAGTAAGGAGCCCCTCCAAAACTTGTTTCTACCTCTTCGTTTGGATAAAATGACAGGAAAAATGCACTTGACTGACAAATCGAATCACGACGTTTTTCCCTGGGTGACCTACAAAATCTCGAAAAATCCAATTTTTCAGTCTTTAGCAGGGCTTTTTCAGAAATTCAACCAAAATCATCAGTCAATCATTTTTCCTGATTTTTAGACATCCAATTACGTAGAAATCACAAACGACTGACATTTTCCTCGAATATTTTCAATTTGGCCATACTTTGAAAATTTTCTGATTTTGGACTTTTTTATAATGGCTCAATAATGCTGTTCCAAATGGACTTAAAAGTAAAACCATGTATGACGATGATGTTTGATGACCTAAAAAACGTTTCAATACATAACTATCACCTATTTACCCCTTCCTCCACCCCTCTGCTACCCTCCACCCCTCTGCTACCCTCCACCCCTATTCATTCGTTGAATTTATGTTATATTATATTGGATTCAGTAATCAAAAAATATAGAATTTTTGCCACAAAAAGATACGATAACCAATTTCAGCAGTAAGAAATGAATAATTACTGAAGAAAATCGAAAATTAAATGGTTATTATTTATTGAATGAAATTGTTGGCATATTTGGGTTGAGCAAGCTGGGTTGTGTTAGTAACATTTCAATTTCAATATAGAAAAAAACAGATATTTAATTGTTGATTATATTGTAACTATTACTTTTACTTAATATAATCATTATATATTATATATATAGTAATAGTTATAATATAATCAACGTTTTTTAGGTCATCAAACATCATCGTCATACATTGTTTTACTTTTGAGTCCATTTGGAACAGCATTATTAAGCCATTATAAAAAAGTCCAAAATCAGAAAATTTTCAAAGTATGGCCAAATTGAAAATATTCGAGGAAAATGTCAGTCGTTTGTGATTTCTACTTAATTGGATGTCTAAAAATCAGGAAAAATGATTGACTGATGATTTTGGTTGAATTTCTGAAAAAGCCATGCTAAAGACTGAAAAATTGGATTTTTCGAGATTTTGTAGGTCACCCAGGGAAAAACGTCGTGATTCGATTTGTCAGTCAAGTGCATTTTTCCTGTCATTTTATCCAAACGAAGAGGTAGAAACAAGTTTTGGAGGGGCTCCTTACTATGGCCAACAAAATGGCGGTCAAAAAACAAATTATAATCTTCCATTTGGCCTAATTCACGATCTAGTGGTTAGATCGCAACGAAATTTTAGATACATGATCTTGGCAACCTACAGAACCTAATTTTCAACCTGACTGACGGGCTCCTCACTATGGCCAATCGCCCTATGTCATTATTGCCAATAAATCTTAAAGTTGATGGGTAAAAGCAAAACTTCAAGCAGTTCAGTGGAGTAATGGCAACGTTTTTTCAAACTCGACTGACGGGCAGCCAACTATGGCGTTTTTTGCACGCTAGCTCCTTAACTACAATAACGAATCATTTTTTACACAATATTATTGTAACAATAAATATTACGGGTACAACTGAAAAACTGATTGTTACTTGCTGGTTTGTCTTACCTGTCACTTCGAAATGACTTGACATTTGAATTAAAATTAAGTCGTAGTAGTATACCTAAGAAAAATTATCACTTATTAATTTCATTAGGTTAATAGGCTATACTTAACTACAATAACGAATCATTTTTTACACAATATTATTGTAACAATAAATATTACGGGTACAACTGAAAAACTGATTGTTACTTGCTGGTTTGTCTTACCTGTCACTTCGAAATGACTTGACATTTGAATTAAAATTAAGTCGTAGTAGTATACCTAAGAAAAATTATCACTTATTAATTTCATTAGGTTAATAGGCTATAGACTATCGCGATAGTCTCCCGTTGCTATAAGCAACGTAAACAAAAAGGAGCCTTCTAATTGGTTGAAAATAAATTTATGAAATTTTCATAATAATCTATTTCAAATTTAAAACTTTAATGAATAAAAACAATTTTTGCTCTTAATTTATTCAAGCAGCACTATCATCAAGAACTATTGAATCGTTTATTGTACCAGTGATATGAACTACCTTTTACATATTTTTTTTAGACAAAAGAAGTACCAAAGCCGTGAAGAGTTCCTAGCAGACGTCAATCAAATCGTCGAAAACTCTTCCCTCTACAATGGCGCGAAGAGCGCTCTCACAGTGGCAGCAACAAGAATGCTAACCAAATGTGTAGAGCGCTTAAGAGAAAAAGAAGATCGATTGATGCGTTTAGAAAAAGCAATAAATCCGCTTTTGGATAACGACCAGGTTGCATTTACGTATTTGTTAGAAAATATAATGAACACGAAACTGAAAGCTATGTCCGAATCGTGGCCTTTCCATAAACCGGTCAATAAGAAGAATGTGAAGGATTATTATACTATTGTAAAGAGGCCCATGGATTTAGAGACTATTTCTAAAAGGATAATGAGTAAGTGGTCTCCAGAATTCTAGTCTATACATTGGGATCTCAGTTATTAAACGAGTTAGAAGGGTAGTTAAATTATGAAAGTTCGTGGAATTTATAGCTGATTTCCTTCTGAATTTTTCTAAACCATCTTAAGATGTTTGAAAAAATTAAGCCCTATTAATTTTTTTGTAGGTAAATTTAGATATACAGTATGTCCACGGATAGAGTTTGGAAGAGGAAAACCTTTTTTATTAGTAGGTATAGAAAAAAAAGTCATTCTTTCTATAAACGTCTGCTTGTGGTGAAACTACAATTTCGAATATCATATTTGTGATTACTACCTTTTTAGGTTTTTGGATCTTTTTTCTTCAATTCCTTGATTTATTAAATGAATTTTGCTAGTGTTAAAACTACAATTTCAACTATTATATTTGCGTTTACTATCACACGTCACAAATAACATTATTAATTTTTTGGATTTTGTTTAAAACAAACAACTATTGTTTCTTTCTTATTTCGAATATGATTTTATATCTGGCCGACTAACGATTTTGTTGTAAGGAAACCATTTTGTATTTGCCTACTTTTGAAGTATTTTTATTATTACATGTCATATTTCTTCAATTCATTCAATCCTAAATTATAAAACTTTTATTTAAACGTGATACCACCGAGTTAGCGTCGACATCTGAATTCCCTATTCCTAACTTGCTGTATTGGGATATTTGCAATAACTACTCTTATTTTTCTTTCAAGAGATCTAAGTTATTATTGAAATCGGTTTTTATACACATGTGGCTTCAGATATCCCCATAAATGAAAGTTGATAATTGTGAGATCGGGACTCCTACGTGCCAACTGATTTGGATCATCCATTTGTTCCCAAAGTGATGATTTAGCCAACCATCAAAAGGAATTGAAAATTACAATTGAAAAAAAAATCCAAAAAACAAAAAGTGTTGTTTCTGACGAACCTTGTACAGCAATCGCAAATCTAATAGTTGAAATTGTAGTTTCAAAACCAGCAAAATTCATTTAATAAATCAAGAAATTGAAAAAAAAAGATCCAAAAAACTAAAAATGTTGTTTGTGACGAACCCTGTATAAATCTGATATTCGAAATTGTAGTTTCAGCACAAGCAGACGTTTTTTTAAAGTATTACTATTTCCTCTATACCTACTAATAAAAAGGTTTTCCTCTTCCAATTTCTATCCATGGACACACTATACCGGTTGTTTCTTAAAGACGTTCACCCCTATAACTTTTTTATATTTTTAGATATTAAAAAGAAATTTTGAGATTATGCATAAGAGATGAGTCTGGCATAATTTTTTAATTTGTTAGCACTTCCGGTTTGACCGGAAGTGACCATTACTTTTATATTTTAAATGGGACATCTGGTATATTTTTCCTTATTTGGGTTCAGCATAACATTATGAGTAATATGACACGTCACTTGTCATTTTGTGACGTGTTATAACATTTTTACGTTTATTTTTTATTTTCATTCTAGAGTGCTACAAATTAATTAAATCTGTTAATTTATATTCAAGTAGTATATGAAAATTAAAATTATTATACTACTTGACTATAAATTAACAGATTTAATTAATTTGTAGCACTCTAGATTGAAAATAAAAAATAAACATAAAAATGTTATAACACGTCAAAAAATGACAAGGTGTCATTTTACTTAGAATGTTATGCTGAATCCCAGTAAGTAAAAATATACAAGATGTCCCATTTAAAATACCAAAGTCAAGGTCACTTCCGGACAAACCGGAAGTGCTAACAAATTAAAAATTATGTCAATAAATGCAGACTCATCTCTTATGCATAATCTCAAAATTTCATTTTAATACCTATAAATACAGAAAAGTTATAGGGGTGAATGTCTTTTGAGAAACACCCGATATGTTTTCAGTAAGGCTTTCATAAAAAGAAATGGCCCGATTAACCTATTTTTAAACATGCCTGCACAAACCTTTTCATTATACTAGGTGTGATTTTCTATTAACCAATAAAGGGTTTCCTGCGCCCAGTAACGGTAGTTTTGTCTATTGACCTGACAATTTAAAGGAAAAGTAGATTCATCTAAAAAACAAATTCCTTGGACAAGCGTTATTATCAGTTAATTTACATATCGAAGCGATTCTTGATTAAGTAACTACGCTGCTACTGCTACTCTGTATAAAAGGATAATCCGTTTATTAATAATAATAATAATAATAATAATAATAATAATAATAATAAGTTTATTTAAAATTTAATAATATAATAAATATGTTTATGTTGTCTTCGATAAACTTATTCTTCAATCCACTGAAGCTGAGCTTGTTAGGGGCAAATCTTATTTTTTGTTTTAGTATTTAAAATCATAAATCATAAATATGCATTAAAAATCAAGTTTTTTAAAGTAAAAATGTTAATTTATAGTATAAACGCAGCTTTTTTGAAGAAATATATTACCTATAATAAAATTATTAATTTACAATTTTTAAGTAAAAAATATTACTTATAGGATAAATTATTCAGAACAATATTAATTAATTAAAGCATTTCTAAAATTATTTTCAAATTGTCTGTTTTTAATATCCATGTTTTTATTTCGACTTTAAATTTTTTGAATGAAATCAATTTTTTAATTTTTGTTGGTAAATAATCGTTTAAATAAAAACATAAATATTTGAAATTTTTTTGTCCTATGGACTTATTTATTTTAGGTTTTATGGTTGTTTCATTTTTATGACGTGTATTATGATTATGGTTTTTAAATTATTGTATAAAGTTTTTATTTTTAAATATATATATTAAGATGTTATAAATGCAAAGTTGTCTTATGTTTAACTTTTTTGTTTCTGAATATAATTCTTTTGAAGGATAAAGATAATCTTTATTGTATATAATTTTTAGAAACCTTTTTTGTAATATTTCTAATTTTTTAACTAAAGTTCTATTTATTCCTCCCCAACCTAAAATTCCGTAATTTAAATGAGTTTTAACTAACGCGTAATATAATATTTCCATATGTCTTATATTTAAAAAAAATTTAATTTTTGTAAAAATCGGTAGTAAACTTCTTAATTTTTTAATTAAGTATTCTATGTGAAAATTCCAATTTAATTTACTGTCAAAAATAATTCCTAAATATTTTATTTTATTAACTTTAAAAATTTGAATGTCGTCATTTATTGGAATACTATTCATATTTTGTGGTAGGTTATTTAGGTTTAAAGTAAAAGGAATATAATTTGTTTTATTAAAATTAATTGTTAACAAATTGTTATCAAACCAATTTTTATAATTTTAAAATCTTTTTTAATTTTATTATTTAAGTTTTCCCAATTTGTATCGGTATAAAAAATTGTAGTATCATCTGCAAAACTATGAATTTGTCCATCGCAATTTATACTAAATAAGTCATTAATATAAATATTAAAAAGTAATGGTCCTAAAATTGTTCCTTGAGGAACACCATACTTAAATACCTTTGAATAGCTTTTTTCTTTATCTATTTGAACATAAGTTGGTCTATTTTTCACATAATTTTTAATTAATTCTAATTGCTTTCCTCTGAATCCAATATTTTCAAACTTTTTTAACAGTAAATTATGGCTAACTGTATCAAAGGCTTTTGCTAAATCTAGAAAAATACTAATACAAGGTTTTTTTATTATTGAGTGCATCATATATTTGTTCTGTTAGAAAGCAAATAGCATTTTGTGTTAAATTATTTTTTTGAAATCCAAACTGTTTATGAGAAATAAAATTTATTTTTTCCAAATAATTTTCGATTCTTAATTTTAAAACTTTTTTGAATACTTCTGCTATCGAAGATATTAATGTTATTGGTCTATAATTACTAGTTTTACTAGAATCTCCATTTTTAAAAATAGGTTTTATTATACCAATTTTGAAAGCTACTGGATATATACTGGTTTCAAAATTTATTTATTTATCACAACCCTATACAAAGTGTCAACTATCTTGACAAAATTTATGTACTCACACTAAATATTTTCAATATTTGCTTTGGGTAAAATATTCTTGATCTTCCTTTTTTGCAATTTTAGATCACAGGTATCAAAACCGTCATGACTTCTTGGTCGATGTTGAGCAAATACTGGAAAATTGTATTTTATACAACGGAAAAGATTCACCCTTTACTGAAAAAGCGGAGATGTTGGTGAAGACCTGCAAGGCCGCTTTAGATGAAGTAAGCGAAGTATTGCATACATGTCATATTAAATAGTTTTAATAAGGTCTATTCAAGGAATTTTTAGTAAATGGCTGATGTGGTCCATGGCTGAGTTTAAGGTTATTCAGTAATTCCAGTACAGTTTTTTTTTGAAAAAATGCTTAAATTAACATTTTAAGTTGTGGTCCTTTTGATAAAAAAAATTTGATACATTGTGTCCCAAATTAGAGATATGACGAAATTGATGATTTTTTTAAATGGCAACCCATTTTTTAATTGATTTTATAAGTGCATATTAAGCTAAGGATAAGGGGAAATACACACAAATTACTTCAAAGTTATTTTTGCTATCAGAAATAATTTGTTCAAATGGAAAAAGAGAAAGTTCGGAAAAAGAAATAATACTTGGAGTTCCACAAGGATCAATATTAGGTTCATTAAATGAAACATTATTTTTTGTATTAATCGTATATCAACGGCTATTCATATGAAATTGTTGATATGATTAAAAATAATATACAATTGAAAAAAGACCAACAAACTGCATTTAAGCCTCCCCAAAATAACTTATTTCTTTATCTTATAAAGGTCCAATTTCTACTCAAAGTATTTAATAAAAATGTAAAAGATACAACAATCTCGTTTAAAACAAAAAACAATCTTCAGTCTCATTTAGACAGAAATAAAGAAAGCGTTTCACATCTTGACAAAAGCGGAGTTTACAAATTATTATGTGGTAGTTGCCCAGCTCTATACATTGGAAAACCGTAAGAAAACTCCGAATAAGAATAAAAGAACATGTCAACCGACCAGGTACGTCTGTAGTTGGATAGCACATCAAATTTAATAATTATAGTTTCTCACCAACTTCTAACAGCAACATTTTATATCAATTTGATCATAAAAACTTCAGAGACTTGGCTTGTGGACTTTTGACTCCTCCCAAAGCGCTAGGCGATATTAATTAAATTACGCTTAATACAAAAAAGAATGTTTCATTTGTTAAAATACGGCGTACAACCGACTATCCTTTTCATATTAGGTCCATTATTATTCTTAATTTGTATTAATTCCATTTCCAAATTGAACTTAAGGGGCAATATAAAGCTATTTGCAGATGAGACAGCAATTATTTTTTTTGCTGAAACTTTAGCAGAAATGTATTTTGATATTAATAATGATTTAAAAATACTTCTTTTTTGGCATCAGTCAAATAAACTTACGTCAAATTTTACAAAATCTTCTTTTATGTGTATAACTAAAAATAAAATAAATTCCATCATTAAACCCTTAACATTTAATAATGAAAATATTCAATATTCAAAAACGACAACATTTTTAGGATTAGTTTTAGACGAAAATTTAAATTGGAAAGGCCATATCCAGTATATTATCAACTCGATATCTCCTTTGGTATCTGTTTTGTACAGAGCTAGATATTTCATTCCTGTGTAAAAAATATATATTTTTCATTAATATATTTAAAGTTACACTACTTAGCTTCTGTACGGGGATCTGCTTGTTTATCAAACTTAAAACCATTACAAAAATTGCAAAATAACGTTATTAAATGTGCTATATTCCTGGAATAACTAAAGGTAAGCCGGGGTGTTAATATAAACGAACCCTTTTACTACTAACTAATTTATTATAAACCAAGAAATTAACTACAACGTTGTTAAAGTACATAATTGTAAAAGTAACGTTTTTACAAGTATCATGCGTACGCGAATGCTGCTCCACTCGTCTCGAGGTATGTCCGATGATGCACAAAAAAGGTACTTGAATGCGCGTTCGAAATGTTTATACAAGTAAACAATCTGCGAATACACTGCAAAATGTATACACAAATTACCACATTTAGAACCAACTGTTAATATATTTAGACCGAAAGGGTATTTACACGTTCAAAACATTTATAAATTGAAAATTTGTATTCTAATTCACTCTATTATTTTAAAACAAAAAAAATCAAATATAATACTTCAGGAGAATAAGACATTACATGATCATTACACCAGACATTGTATAAATTATCAAACTATACCAGTAAAAAGTAATTTTGGAAAAAAAATCGCTTTTAAATGGAATATTAAAATATAACAATCTTCCAAAAAAATCAGAAAAATTAAAAAACTTTTAAAAAACAATTAAAGAGATATTTACTAAATTAAATTGGATTAACTTCCATTTTTATTGTTATTTTTTAATGGTTATTATTTTCTATATTATGTTGTCATTTTCCATGTAATGAACTGTAAAACTTAGTTTGGAATAAAGGTATTTTTTAAAGTAATAAAAGTTAAGTATATATAAGTACCGAATTTCAAACTTTTATTCCTTGTACGAAACCGACAAATGTCGAGAACTTGAAAGCACTAATAAAATATCAGTGTATGTTTTTATTTCTCTCGCATTAAGTAGAAATGTTCAAAATAAGTTTTACTTGCGTTAAGGATAGTGATTGGACAACATTTTGAGCTTTTATTAAAGATAAAAGAAGGTTTTTTTTATTTTTCAATTAATTCATACATATCATATTTTTCAAAGTTTGTATAACATAGGTATATGTATATCGATAATATGCTTTGTCGTAGTTAAATTATTAGTTGTTTGATCATTGTATACGACAGCAATAAATTGAAAAACACTTTTTTTAGTTTGATGAGCATTTGACAGCATTAGAAATTAAGTTAGCTCTAGAACAAGAGAAGGCAATACAAGATGATGAAAGTTGGATGGTAGCCGAAGAAGAAGCTTACACGATGGCAGACCAAGATAGAGTGGTAAGTGTTCAAAGATGTATTGTAAGTAATAAGAAAATTATCAATACAATAGAAATTCGAGAATCTTCAAAAATAAACCATGACATTAAAAATTATAGAGAATTTTAAGGATAGTGTCAAGAAAAACGAAGTATTTTTCGGGATTTTGGTCACTGTAGGGTTTGGCGTGATGAAATCAAATTTCAATATTTATATCCAATAATACACAATACATACGTTTGTGTAATAGTATCATTTTTGTTTTTTGCTATTATTTTTTTTTATTTAAATGTTTTTATTGGTCACAGAGTCACTACTGTTACTATACAGTGTCACCAGTAAAGTCCGCATCATATGGGATTTTTTTTTATTGATAGCTTTATTCAAAATTTGACTTTGGCATCAAGTTCTGCTTCGATCGAGATGAAAATTAAGCAAAAAAATAGTAGTCACGTGACTCGCATTATCTGTCAAATTTTAATTTTTTCCAAAAAATAATTCAAAAGTGGGGTTATTTCTGAAAATCTCGAAAAAAGTTATTTGAAGAAGTATTTTTAAATGCAGTTTCTAGCACACATGCAAAATTTCAGCTGCGTAAGATAATTTTGATTTTTTACCCATATTTTGTAAATTGCACCACTTTTGCAAAATAAGACTCAACGCAACCTACATAAAACTTCTTAGTTTTGACAATGCGTTATTTCAGATACATTTTCTTTAAAGTAGTGCCATATTAAATGTGTGTTTTTCTACAAAATCAAAATTGGGCTATTAAAATTTGGTCGCATGTGATGCAAAGTTTATTGTTTTTGACCCTGTATAAGGTTACTTCATAAAATAAGTATTTTTGAAAACGTAGTTTGTGCCTGAAAGTAAAAAAATAAAGTAAAGGGGTTTTAAATTAAATCGTTGAAAATAGATAAACTTTACGTTAAGTTAAACTAAAATGTATTTTCCACTTAAAAAACACTTTACTACGTTCTTTTTTGTCTTAATATTAAGGTGTATTACTTTCAGACACAAACTACGTTTTCAAAAATACTTATTTTATGAAGTTACCTTATACAGGGTCAAAAACAAATAAACTTTGCATCACATGCGACCAATTTTTTTTTTTTTTTTTTTTTTTTTTTTTTTTTACGTCGGCCTTTTTCCGCAACGAGGCCAATCACCGACGCCAGGGAATTTGTCACACACTATCTGGTAATTTTGCCGAATCCCTCTTTGTCGAGGGTAGGGTTCTTTAACGTGCCAACATCCATGACACGGGGCCCACAGTTTAACGTCTCTTCCGAAAGACGGCGCCACCTCTTAAACCAAATTCCAACTTTAACATCGACGTTGCCGGCACCGGGAATGGAACTCGGGCCTACGATCTGTGAGGCTGCTGCGCTAACCACTAGACCACAACGTCGACCGACAAAATTTTAATAGCCCAATTTTGATTTTGTAGAAAAACACACATTTAATATGGCGCTACTTTAAAGAAAATGTATTCGAAATAAAGCCTTGTCAAAACTGAGAAGTTTTATGTAGGTTGCGTTGAGTCTTATTTTGCAAAAGTGGTGCAATTTACAAAATATAGGTAAAAAATCAAAATTATCTTATGCAGCTGAAATTTTGCATGTGGGCTAGAAACGACATTTAAAAAAACTTATTCTAATAACTTTTTTCGATATTTTTAGAAATAACCCCACTTTTGAATTATTTTTTGGAAAAAATTAAAATTTGACAGATAATGCGAATCACGTGACTACTATTTTTTTGATTAATTTTCATTTCGATCGAAGCAGAACTTGATGCCATAGTCAAATTTTGAATAAAGCTATTAATAAAAAAAAATCCCATATGATGCGGACTTTACTGGTGACACTGTATAGTTTTAAATTTAAGTATCTAATATATAGTGTGTGTGGATAGAAATTGGAAGAGGAAAAACTTTTTTGTTAGTCCTATTATGGAGGGCTTTAGGAAGGAGTCCGATCGAAAATGGCTGTTCTTTAAATTTACGTCCCTGTTTAGTAGTTAGTTCGCTGTTTCCCGGTCGCGGCGCAGTGATCGTCGAGTGTTTGACTTTTTACAGGTTTTGATAGACGTCAGCGGTATTTTTATCCAATAATTAATAAAATAAGCTTTATTAGATATAATATATACATATCTCAGCCTGTAGAGGGTTTTAGTTAACTAAATTCAATAAAACAGTTGATTATCCCATAAGAACCCATGCATTTTACAGATTTAAAGGAACACATGCGCCCCTGACGGCCATTTTTAAAGCTGCTTTACCGATCCAAAACTTTGCCCGAAACCAATGTGTTGCGATCGGACTCCTAACCTAAAGCCCTCCATAGTAGGTATAGAAGAAAAAGTAATTCTTTATAAAAACGCCTGCTTGTGTGTGTGCTGGAACTATTAGATGAGCGATTACTATACAGGGTTCGTCAAAAACAACATTTTTAGTTTTTAGGATTTTTTTTTTAATTTCAAATATATCACATTTGCAATTACTATACAGGGTTCGTCAGAAACAACAAAAATAAATAAATTTACGTAAAAACAAAACTATTGTTGCTTTCTTACATCGAATATGATTTTATATCTGGCCGAGTAACAATTTTGTTGTAAGAAAACCATTTTTTATTTGCCTACTTTTAAAGTATTTTTATTATTACATGTAATATTTCTTCAATTCATTCAATCGTAAATTATAAAACTTTTTTTTAAACGTGGTACCACCGAGTTAGCGCATAGTTCAACTCGACATCTGAATTCCCGATAACAGTTCGTAACTTTCTGTATTGGGATATTTGCAATAACTACTCTTATGTTTTCTTTCAAGAGATCTAAGTTATTATTGAAATTGGTTTTATACACATGTGGCTTTAGATATCCCCATAAATGAAATTCGATAATTGTGAGATCGGGACTCCTACGTGCAACTGATTTGGACCATATGTACCTTTCAATCCATTTGTCCCCAAAGTTAACAAATTAAAATTAAATGTTTCTAAAACAAAATGTATGGTTATGGGTGTAAATTTAAATAATTATACAAATATAAATATTTTAATTGATGGTGATAAACTAGAAATAGTCAATTCTTTTAAATATTTAGGTATATTGATTGATTCAAAATTAAAATTTAATAACCAATTCGAAAATTTAATTTACAAAATTGCGGGAAAAATTAGTTATTTTAAAAGAATAAGTTTAAATTTAAAATTTTATTCGAAAAAAATTGTATACAATACTTTAATTTTACCACATTTTCTTTATTGTTCTACAATTTTGTTTATGGCGGATGAAAGTGTAATAAATAGATTACAAATTTTACAAAATAAAGCAATGCGAGTTTTACTTAATATGGATAGATATACAAAAATTAATGTGATGTTAAAAAAATTAGAATGGTTAAATTTAAAAAATTTAGTATTGTTTTTGGTTCTAATATTTATTTTTAAAATTCAAAATGATTTGTTACCGCCACATTTAAAGCAATTGACTGTTCTAAATAGTGATCAACATAATTATTTAACACGAAATAACAATAATTTTTTTCTTAATAATTTTTCAAAAAATATTGCATATAAATCAGTTTTTCATAAGGGTCTTATTGAATTTAATAAATTAAACAAGTCAATTAAAAATCAAAAAAGTTTAAAATCTTTTAAAAAAAGTTTAAAATCTTTCTTATTAACTCAACAGGACAAATAAAGTTTCAAAAGGTCATTTTATTCAAAAAATAAATAAAAAAAAGGGTATAAACTTGTTAAAATGTATCATGTAGCCACGTGCTAAATAAATCTTTTTACTGCTACTACTACTAGTCAATCATCAAACGGAATTGAAAATTAGAATTGAAAAAAAAATCCTAAATAAAAAACTGTTCTTTGTGACGAACCCTGTACAGTATTCGCAAATCTAATAGTTGAAATTGTAGTTTTAACACTAGTAAAATTCATTTAATAAGTCAAGGAATTGAAAAAAAAGATCCAAAAACATAAAATGTTGTTTGTGACGAACGCTGTATAGTAATCGCAAATCTTATATTCGAAATTGTAATTTCAGCACAAGCAGACGTTTTTGTAAAGAATTACTTTTTCTTCTATACCTACTAATAAAAACGTTTTTCTCTTCCAAACTGTATCTGTGAACACACTTGTAGATCAAGCATAAAAAATAAACTTATTTATTAGTACTGTATAATGTGGAAAATTTCCAGGTCTGTAGCTGTCCATTGCAAATGTATATTACAATAACCTACTTACTTGAGAACACACTGTTTACAAATAAGCCACCACAAACAAGAAATAATAGACAAATTTAAACCATTGGTTTAAGCCAAATAATAACTTTTGTACATTTATTTCTTTCCAAGATATAAGTTTCTTTATAGACTCATAATAAAGATACTACTGTGCAAGTTTAAATTATCTGGCAGCTATCGAAAACCGGGGGAAACGTCTGGCAGTAATCCCCTTTTTTGCACTTCCAGGGTACTCGGTTACCGTCAGCCTGACTTTAAGAAAAGTGGTTGGGAAATAGAAAAATGTTATCTAACAAACTTTCAGTATTTATATTGAAATTGACCGACCCCCGGTGTGTTCATCACCTGCAGAAATCCGTCACTCTAGCTGTAATCAAATATTCTGGTACGACCCTCTCTACGTTGTGTTTATATTTAATAGGTTCTTTTAAAGTTTGGTACAACGGTAAAACTTTGTCAGGTTTAATATTTTTTAGCTTTAATCTTATTCTGACGGTTTCCCTATGATGCGGTATTCCGCTGCCAGTAAATGAAAATTAAAGAGGTTTTAAAAACAACTAATCTATTATAAAAGCATTTTGGTCATATACAATTTATGAACAATTTAATCAGATATCCCTTAAATAACATACAAAATAAAATCACTAATTATTACATTTCATAAAACTTTGTGTAAGATGGTATGTATCCCATAATTTAGCCCATTTGCACCAACATTATGTCTGCGACAAAATAGTGACACATTTCTCAGATATTACCTGTTATGTTTGCAACAATAATAAGTAATGATTTACCTTTTGTTGCTAATTACGTTACCATTACACGCGAGAGTAATGGTGACACTTTATCTCCCAAAAATACCCTTTTTTATTATTACCTTTGGTCTGCGACCACACTCTGTTTTAATTGGTTCCCCGTTAATCTGCATATTATTTTGTTACATATCGCCCCATTTTCGTGTACCGGGTGAACCACTAAGAATGGTCGTCGGCTATATCTCAGAAACTGGAAGTCATAGAGCTTTTAAGTAAAATATGTTTTAGTAAAAGTGCCCAAAAGAAAATGTTGGAAATTATTTTCGAGTTTCTAAACTCACCGCTAGAGGGCGTAAATCCAAAATTTTCCATTTTTTGAAGGGTACACCCTGTATGTTTTTAAATTTTCAAATTCCACATAAAATTATAATTATTTTTTATTAAATGCATTATTAGTCTATACTTCATAGTTTCCGAGATATTGACTCTCGAAAAGTGACATTTTTAAACTTTGACAGCTTCTAACTTTCTAACAGTACGTCTTAGAGCAAAACGGCTTACATGACCCTAACTTCAATTTTTATTATCTTCCCAAAAAAATCAACTTCCAGTTAAACCGGAACAACTATATTTCCTGCTTTCGAGTTACATCCGGTTTAACCGGAAGTTGATTTTTTTGGGAAGATAATAAAAATTGAAGATAGGGACATGTAAGCCGTTTTGCTCTAAGACGTACTGTTAGAAAGTTAGAAGCTGTCAAAGTTTAAAAATGTCACTTTTCGAGAGTCAATATCTCGGAAACTATGAAGTATAGACTAATGATGCATTTAATAAAAAATAATTATAATTTTATGTGGAATTTGAAAATTTAAAAACATACAGGTGTACCCTTCAAAAAATGGAAAATTTTGGATTTACGCCCTCTAGCGGTGAGTTTAGAAACTCGAAAATAATTTCCAACATTTTCTTTTGGGCACTTTTACTAAAAAATATTTTACTTAAAAGCTCTAGGACTTCCAGTTTCTGAGATATAGCCGACGACCATTCTTAGTTGTTCACCCGGTACGTATTTTTATTAAAATTATTTATCATTTTTGTTACAGATTATTTTTATAGATTTACGTACACGTTTGGTATAAAGGTACTACGTAGTTTGGTGAAAGGCCGAGCGACAACGGTCTTCAGTAGTGGACTCTCAAGTCATTCCTACTGTCGAACATTTCAAACATATGACTTAAAAAATTGCAATAAAAGTTAGGAGCTCGCCCACTTTTCGCATGTGTCACTTTTCTTCTCAAGTGGGCGTTGTTTTTCATATTGTCGCGTTTAAGGATACCAATCCATATCCGACAATATTACTAGAAAGCCGAGCGACAACGGTCTCAGCAGTGGACACCCAAGTCATTCCTGCTGTCGGACAGTATTTTAAGGAAAAGCCCATCACACCGTTTTATGTACACCAATTATAAATTAACGTTCCACAGGCAACATCATACCAAATAATTATAACCCTTTCTGATAACTTTACTTGTATATTGTCAATTAAAATATTGCCCTTATTAATTTTCCCCCATTTATTTACCTATCATTGCAGATTATTATTTACATTATACGATGGCATCATCACTGCGTAATAATGTCCAATCATTGTTCTCAAGTACCCCAAAATAAAATACCCTTACCCTTAAGAAATTTTGTGGAAATTTTTACGCGAAAAGTTTCAATATTGAATAGGTAAAAGTCGTTGATCAGCTCTTAATACTAAAAATATAGTTTATTCTATCAACTTAAACGCTGACATTATAAGAGTAAAATAAAAAGTATTTCATAAAGGAAATAAAAGTTCCTTGTATGATTTCCACGATCCTCTGAAGTAGAAATGACGCAAAGTTTTTGATTCATTGATTGCTCCTTTTAATTTTTTGGACTCTCTGTTACCACCATAAATAACATTTTATGATTAATTAACTTTTAGAGTCAAGGGAGCTCTCCAGATCACTTTTCCCCGTCCAAGTCACACATGGACGATTACGATTTTGTCGACGTGGAAGGCGACATTCAACTAGACGAAACCTTAATCATACCTAAGCCGCCCAAGAGACGGATTAAGACTGAAGAGGCCGCCACTCTTGAACAAGATCTCCAGTTTTCAAGCGAGGATGAATTAGATGAGGTACGTATTTGATAGCATCTTCCATTCGTTTTTTATTATGTCTGGTGCTTCCTTCAAAACCCTGCTGCACAATAATTATAAAGTGAGACTAACATTGCCAATCTATTCTATACACTTAAAACACAATACCTTCTTAGCTGATTCCATTTAAGCTCATTGAGTTATATTCTATCAAAAAAAGATAGGTCAAACAGAAGAGCTAGATAGAAACGTCAAAAAGAAACAAGATAAAATCGGACACGTTAAAAAATGAATAATTCTGAATTAAAAACAATTTCGTCCAGAGTTGCATGCAGAAAACGTGACAGAGTACATTTCTGTAAAAAAATTATATATTGGGTGCAACTTTTGTTTCAGCATTCATGAGGTCAACCAAAGGAGTCCATTTTTTAGCATGGTCTACATTTCAGTAATAAATAAACGAGTTTGCACACTTTGAGAAATTTTATGACTTAAAAAACGAGCAACTTATCCTACTTATGTTATCCTATCTATTTAAGTTCTAGTCCTGTGTCTACAATTTAAAAAAAAAACCTCTTCTGTTCCAAGATATTCTTTAAAATATTAAAATAATAAATATATTTGACAAAATGTTAGGTTATTTTTATAAATTTAGCGTTTGAAAAAAGATACAAAACGACCAAGGCCTTATGAAGAAATATTAATTTTTCCCTAAACGATAGTTTTGGAAACAAAATCATTTGAAAGAAAGTAAAAACTAAAAGTCTTCCTCCACAAAATTTAATAGAATATAGAAATTCTTTAGGGGTCTCTTCATGTTTCGAACGTAGAAACGTTCATCATCAGGAGACAGGAAATTTATATAGCGCTGATGGTATTAGCAGAAGAGAAAATGGTATAACACCTTAATGGAGCTTTTATGGCATTGAAAAATTGAAATGTAGAAGTGACATTATATAAAAAAAGGGTTGAGGAGAGTTAAAACATGCTGAGCATGTGAAGAAAGTTATTAAAGGAAGTCTAAACAACCAAATGAAGTGAGGAAGAAGAAAAAGGCCTTCTAAAGAGAAGGTGTCGAGGATTTTTTAAATTTTTTATTTAAAATTTTTTGTAAAATTATTGATATGTCTGTAAAGGGGCCTACAGACACACGTACATGTATTAGTACATGTACGCGCGTTGATGTGTATGGATCACATTTCTCTACAGACACAGGTACTTGTATGTCAGTCTTCTAGGCGTTGCGATGTCAGCATGTCACGTGACGATAAACTAAACTTATTGGCAGTGGCTTGCGTGTGTTTTATAAGAAAAACTTCTTGAAACGCCATGTTCAAATCAAACTACAACAACAAAATTAACCCGACACTGACAAAATCCTTGAAACAAGCAAACTTTCGTCTCCACACCTTCATACATGTGCGCGCGTTTATGTACGTGCGTACATAAATTCAAGCGGGAACAGTAAACATGTGCGTCGGTTTTGTTGTCGGTATTTTGTCTACACACTGGCGAACATCAACGCGCGTACATTAACGCGCGTACATGTACTAATACATGTACGTGTGTCTGTAGGCCCCTTAAGACAGTATAAAGATAAGAATTGTCATTTGTAGAAGTCATAAGCTGTAAAAATAAAACTTGAAATTAAAATCAAATGTAAAAAAGAATATTTAAATTATAATTTATATAAAAAATTTAAAAATTCCTGGACACCTTCTCTTTAGAAGGCCTTTTTCTTCTTCCTCATTTCATTTGGTTGTTTGGACTTCCTTTACTAACTTTCTTCACATGCTCAACATGTTTTAACTCTCCTCAACCCTTTTTTTATATATTATGTCACTTCTACATTTCACTTTTTCAATGCCATAAAAGCTCCGTTAAGGTTTTATACCATTTTCTCTTCTGCTAATACAATCAGCACTATATAAATTTTCTGTCTCCTGATGATGAACGTTTCTACGTTCGAAACATGTAGAGACCCCCAAAGAATTTCTATATTCTATTAAATTTTGTAAAGGAAGACTTTTAGTTTTTTCTTTCTTTCCTATACTTTCAACTCCACTTTAAGCATGGACTATTTCTTCAAATTAAAATCATTTGAATTTATTGGCCATTTTTACCAATAATTTGTTAGACTTAAATCAATAAAAGTTTGCCTCTGAATAGTTAACGCATTAACAGCTGTGCTTAACCTTGACAGTACGTTTACTAACTTGACGCTTTTAACGTTTCAATTTATATCTTCTTTTCGGTATCATCTTGGTTCACCGGAATATTACTCATTGAATAAAAATATATCTATTATGTGATCATGCAATGTAAATTAATTAATTATGAATTAGCTATTAATATTAGGGACTTTTTAAACTAGTGGAAGTACAATTTGCTTTTGAAGTCTTATAAGGCACGACGTTAAATGATATAGGTCACAAGCCCAAATCCCAAAGTAATTGATTTAATATATTAAATTATTTCAATTCTCTTTAATTTACATAAAATTAAATATTTTTTAAGGTTCCATTAACAGAGTTTGAAGCTGATCCCAACGACCAGAAAGGAATACTGATATCTGCCGAAATACCACTAGAGGGAACAGTTGATGACAGTCAAGAAGCTGCAGAGGCCATGGTACAGTTGGGTTCCATGGGCTTTTATCAACAAGGTGATATAAACGAAGCTGAAACTTTGATGTTCAAAGGTAGGGGTTTTAAAGTTAACATTTATGCAAAACAAAGAACTATTTTGTAAGGAACTCTGCTCTGAAGCCATTTTAATTTTGTGTCTATGGCCACTTTACAAACAGCGCTGGAAAAAGGTTGATGCGGAAGGTCGTATTCTGGTCTTAAAGTTCGTTACGTCAAAAATATGATAAATGTCGCGTACTCTTAAGTTAGTACTAGAGCTTTCATGTGATTGTGAAAGTTACAGCTAATATTTTCGAAATATCTCGACAAACGAGTGACATTGTTAAAACTATTGTATTTGTAACAGGACGTAATGTGAAAAATTCCGTGGATAATTTTTATTGTTTAGTGGCTACCATAGCTTTATGGCAGTAAAATCAAATGAATTTATTACAAAAATATTGTGTTTGGAACAGTGGAACTTCAAAATGGCCTTGACGCCTTGTGACAATGGATTCAGTTTAATTATTCGCCAAACATAAATAAATGCACTAGGTGTCTACCTTGATAAAAGAATGACCTTTGCTGAACATGTGTCTAAAGTGAGTCCGAAGAGAATGAGATCTTCCTAATTTTCAATTGATGTTATAATTGTATTATCTTGTTCGCTCGTTCGATCCAACCTACTATTAGTTGATCTCCGTCTTAGCAACTATACAACGATATGTAAGAAAGAGCTCAGTTAAAATTTTTAACGTTTTATGATGTTTTTAAATGAGGATTATTTCTCCACCAATAGTGCATATTATGGAGGTTTACTCTTCCATTACTATGAAAAGTGGCTTCGTCAGTCCATAATATTATTGAGAGGAGATCCCTATCTTCCGATATCATGTTGAGCAGCCAATTACAATGATCCAGCCTCCTATCATTATCTTGAGCAATCAAAGCCCGATGGAGCACAACATGATAGGGATATAGCCTAAAGAACAACAAAATACCCATTATTTTGACTTGAGCTACTAGTATAATTCATATTGGCATTTTTCTAAATTATTTGAAAGTTGATAGTTCTTACTTACCTTTCTTCTAGCAAAATTCTATTTACAGTAGTGCGAGTAACTCCCAATTCTTCGACAATTACCCTAATACTAATTTGTGGATTAAATTTCACATATACCAAAACATTTATTATATTCTCTTCGGTTCGACCTCTACTTCGTCTGCGATATACAGGGCGAAGAACACTTCCCGTAGTACGAAAACGTTGGGCTAAACGATTAAACATTCTAATGTCGTTTTGGCGCTTTAGGGGGTATCGCATTGCATAAACTCTTGCAGCGATACTTGCATTGCTCAAACATTCAAAATACATCGCGATGATGTTCACCGCTTCTTCAAGTAAAAAAGTTATACAATTAATACAACGGCACAACAATAAATAAAACGGCACAATACTGTGGACACGATAAAAACTTTGACGTCATAATAATTTGACGTAAAGACCGTAAATATATTCATATTTTTCCGTGTTTATTTTTGTTCTTGTTAATATCTCCGGTTTGAAAAAAGATATCAAGTTGTGGTTTTCCCAGTTTTTTAGGCTTTTATTTATCTTTGTAATGAGGTAAAATTAAATATACTATTGTATTTAAAACTTTTGAAAAAATGCGCAATGTTTGTTAAGTTGTAAGATAGCTCCCTCTAGCGCCTAATTTAAAAATCATATTGTCATAGTTTATATAGTGGAATATAGAGTAGGGTAAACTCTTTTTAACAAAACTAAGTTTACTGAATTCTGTTGAGCTAACCCGGAGTTATGAGCATTTGTTTAAAATAATGTTCAACCTTCCCCCACCACTTTATTTTAAAACTGAAAAGGACGTTTCAAAAGTGCAAAAGTCTCAAAGTATACGAAAATGGTACTTTCAATACCTACACACCTTAAATAGGCAACTTTTGAAAATATTGAGTTTTACTGATTACTGTTACGGTTACGCCCTCTAGCGCTCGACTGAGAAACTTGAAAATAATTTCCAGCAATTTCTCATGGCCACTTTTACTAAAATAAAATTTGTCCGCAAGCCATACGACTAACCCTTTCTGAGATACGGCCAAGAGCCACTCTTAGTGGGACACCCGGTACAAGCTCCGATATACTTCAATACATCTTAAACTGTGTAAAGTAAACGGTCACCGGTTTTAGGATAAAACCGTAGGGCTAAACAAATAAAAAATTTGCTTTTTATTTCACAGAAGAAAGCATGGATGTAGATCCAAATTATGACCCCTCCGATTTCCTCATGTCCGGGCTGACTTCCGTCAGGAAGGTCGAAGACCCGATCCAAGGCCAGGACATCAAAATTCACGACGATTTGGCAGTTAGCGATAGTGACGACGAAGATGGAATTCGTCACGTACAAGAAGTGCAACCGGAACCAGAAGTGTTACCGGAAGATGAGGAGGGCGTGTGGTTTTGAGGACATTTATTTTAAAATATACTATGTAGGTTTAAGGAGGTCCGCAGTGGATTACTGGTTTCATACCTAGATTTTTTAAACTTATTGCTGAATTTTGGCTTAAAAGATGTATTTGTGTTGTATAATTCCAATTCTTTAGATGGTAAGGTTTATGCTGTGAAAATTAACTTTATCGCGTTACTAAAAGTTCAAAAGGTTAAATTTCTTCAAAATTTTCTTATTAAAAATTGAATTGTGTAATGTGCATATTTTTATCTCATTCATCGAGTAGTAACTAAGTAAACCACTCGCAGTCTTCTTAATATACGAGGTAATGTGAAAATAGTTTAATTTATTTTATACGTGGTTCTCGTTGAGCATTACAACACAAAAAGCTAGAACCATATTTTATTTTCAGAATTCGCCGTAGTCTGATTTGACGCCATTCGTATATTTTCTATGTTTAGAAACTGAATACTCTACAGTGTGGTTGTTTAAGTGTGCAACATATGGGAATTTTTTTTATTACCCATTTCTCAGAAAATTTTATTCTTGATAAAAGTTGGTGCATGTTTGATAATCATATTAGGTGCACTTGGAATGGTTGCAAGTCAAACGGCGTACAGGGTAGGCCAAAAAATATAAAACTTGTACAAGAATAATAGTACCGCTATTTCAGAAAATTCAGCAAAATTTCATTCAAAAACGTGACCTCCTAAAACAAAAAAATATATTTTTTTAAAAAACAATAATTTCCTGAAAATAATTTTTTTTATATTCACCATAAAGACCTTCATAAATTAATCAAAATCAAATCAATTTCACATATCTTTGTTCAAATTCAAGTATATTTGTAAAATTTACTTGAATTTTTAATTTATTAAGGAATCACAAACTTCATATTTGTTGCAACGATATTAAACACAACTTTAAAATATCCTAAAAATTCCTTTTAACAAGATAAAACATTAGTAATGATAATATGCTAATTAAGAAACTATCAATTAAAGTGCAAAATTTTTATTTTAAATTTTTATTAAAAAACTTTATTCTTGTACAAGTTTTATATTTTTTTGGCCTACCCTGTACGCCGTTTGACTTGCAACCATTCCAAGTGCACCTAATATGATTATCGAACGTGCACCAACTTTTATCAAGACTAAAATTTTCTGAGAAATCGGTAATAAAAAAAATTTCCATATGTTGCACACTTAAGCAACCACACTCTATATTATTAATAAAATGTATCGTCGTTAAAAGTACTTTTTGCGTTATCAATATCGGATGGCCCACACTCAAAGCATGATTTTGTAGCATCTGAACTACTCAACTTTTTAATATTTTTTTTAAAAATTTATTTTGAATTATACAGAATACCATTATTCCAAACTAACTATTACATGGACAAGGACAACATAATATAGAAAATAAAAACCATAAAAACTGAGTCGGGTAAAATACTTATTAGAAAAAAAAGAAGAAAAATTCAGCCCGATCTGTCAACCAGTCAATCAATAAAAAATTCATTGAATTTGAAAATCGAGGCCATAAACGTGTTACAAAATACCAAATTTTTGAAAAATAATAATTACATACTCAAAAACTATTAAATTTAAGCATAGGATATGTTATACAAAATGTTCTTAAAATTGATCAAGCGATTCAAAAATAGCAGAATATACAGGATGTTTCGTTTAAAAAAAGTATGATTGATATGCCCTAACTTTTCGGGAGATCCTGTATAATACAAAACAATTTAATATTGTAGATTTAATGGCTCCCTATAGTTGAATTCACATAAACTTTTAACGCCGTGACATTTCAGTTCTGTCATACTTGTCAAATACTGCAGCAACTCATAAAATATAAATTTCTAATGGCAAAATTTAATTAGTATAATTGTACTGCACACAAAGTATGTATATATTGTATTTTTTTCATACGATTAAAAAGAGATAGAAATAAAAAGAGTTGGCCGAACAATTCCAGAAAAGAAAAAGAAAAAACACTGACCAATCTCAGCTGTATAAGAAATTTAGTAAGTTGGTGAAATCTAAAGTAACTAGACAATATCAAGTCTTGACATTTGGCAATAAAACTTTATGTGAATTTAACTATATTAAACTTTTTTAAAAAATACTAAGAAGTTAAGTAGTTTAGATGCTATGGAATTAAACGTTGGGCAACCTAGTATATTGTAGAAATTTTGCCTAAATTAATTTTTTTTTTAATTTCCTAAATTTTTGACTTATTGTCAAAGTAAACTACCTTATTCACACCCAAGGGGTTTTAAATTTTGCACAGTGTCGTAATTTTACTTTGTTATATTGTATCACCAGCTCACATAACTCAGTCTACTTGATATTACCATAACGAGGCCATTCAATATGAGTTTTGACTGGAAATTAGATGAAACTTTTTTTTACGACGCCTGTACCTTGTTGCAAAATTATATCAAGTTGCACCTAAATATTTTTCATAAAATTAAAAAAATATTTAAAAAAATCGTCAGACAATAGGGTTCTTGTAATATTAAACTACTAATAAAAATCACTTAAAATATATTAAATCTATTTTCCTTTAACTCTGTATTTTAAAATACCACTTAAGATGTTTATACTGTACAGTGATAAAGCAATATGTTTATTTAGAAAAGATAAGTTCAAAGGTAGAACTAAAAAGTAATATAAAAAAATGAATAAAACTAAAAAATAATTGAAGTGTTATTGACTGGATCTCCATTTTAAACGGAAGGCGCAAGCAGAGTTCTAACTTTAGGCACTATTTTAATAGATATTGGATAGAACATGCCTTAAAACGTCCACTGTAAAATCGGCATCTTCTTGTGTAATACACATGGGTGGCTTTATTCGTAGTACCTAAAAAACATGCAAATAAATAAATAAAACACAGGTGCTAAAATACACTCACCGACTTTAAATTCGATCCGTTCAAAATTTTGTTCAAGTTTAATGTATGGTAACTTTTTTTCCGTAGTCCAATTTAAATAATTTTTTTTCAATTGTAGATACATGCTTCAGCTTTAATTAGATTTTTTCCGTTTTTTAAAAAGCTGTATACTTGGTGAAATATACAGGGATTAAAAAGTATGTTTTTTCCCTTTAAGTTTGTAACACCCTGTTGAGTGATTTTGCAATATTAACTCAAATAAAGAAGCAAATTGGCAAAGTTTAATCTATTCCTAACAGATTGCTTTTTTATTTGGCTCGATATCTTTCTCGGTTCAAGAGAAACGAATTTTTTAAGAAAACACTACACATTTTATTAAAATATTTTAATTTTAACCTTTTCTGCAAAATATTTTTAATTAAAAAAAAAAAATATACCTAGCGGTAAATACCTAAAAAAAACAACAATAACGGGTATTACCACCCTGAGCACGAACAACTGCCTCCATTCGCCTTGGCATTCCTTGAATGAGGTGTCTGATCTGATTTTGATCGATTTGACCCCATTCTTCGATTAGCGCTTCTTGTAACTGTTCTAAGTTATTCAGAACCGGTATTTGTTTTCGAATCTTTCTACCCATCATGTCCCACACATGCTCTATGGGGTTAAGATCTGGGCTTAGTGATGGCCAGTCCATTTTTCGTACTTCTACGTCTTCTAAATATTGTGTAACAATTATTGCAGTGTGAGGACGAGCATTATCTTGCATCAGTATGAGGTTATTTTCGCCGAACAGTTATTTCATTTAAGTTTATCTGTCGCACCTTCAGCAAACGATTTATTTCCATCACTGCGTGGTATTTCTATCGCGTAACACATTGAGAGTTAAAAAACGATCATCTCGGGCATTTGTACCGGGTGGTCAAATAAGCGAGGACGTCGGCTTTATCTTGGAAACCATTAATCGTACAACTTTCGGAAAGATTTTTTATAAGTAAAGTGGTCAAGAGAAATTGCTGGAAATTACTTTTAAGTTCCTCATTTCGCCGCAAGGGGGCACAATTAAATTTTTTTTTTAAATTCTAAATTTCTCCGAAAATTCCCATATTAAGGTATAACTCTGATTACATCATTGGAAAGCTTAGACAATTCTGCATCATTTTGGTTTAAGGTCATTGGCGTACCGACCTTGATAAGAGTGGGAGAAGCTATTGAAAGTGTAAACATTAAAATCGCTGTAACTTCTAAACGACTTATCGGATTTTACTAAATTTAAGCTTGTTTGGAAGGGGAAAATAAGTATCGTCAATTGCTGTATCCAACAGTACACGATAGTGTTTAATAAAATTGCTAGAGGGCGCAATTTGTAATAATAACAGTTTTTTCGATTTTATCCCGAAAATTCAAACCATACGGTATAACTATGACATCATAATCAAAAAGTAGATGAAATTTGCAAGAAAACATGTGAAGACCGCAGTTCGATATCTTTGCTCGTTTCAGAGTTATTGCCAAAACAATAATTTTTAATACAAATTGCGCCCTCTAGCAATTTTATTAGAAACTATCGTGTACCATTGGATACAACAATTGAAGGTACTTACCTTTTTCTTCCAAACAAGCTTAAATTTAGTAAAATCGGTTAGAAGTTACAGCGATTTTAATGTTTACACTTTCACTTGGTAAGAGTGGGAGAAGCTATTGAAAGTGTAAACATTAAAATCGCTGTAACTTCTAAATGACTTATCCGATTTTACTAAATTAAAGCTTGTTTGGAAGTACCTTCAATTGTCGTATCTAATGGTACACGATAGTTTCTAATAAAATTGCTAGAGGGCGCAATTTGTATTAAAAATTATTGTTTTGGCAATAACTCTGAAAAGAACAAAGATATCGAACTGCGGTTGTCACATCTTTTCTTGCAAATTTCATCTACTTTTCGATTATGATGTCATAGTTATACCGTATGATTTGAATTTTCGGGATAAAATCGAAACAACTATTATTAATACAAATTGCGCCCTCTAGCAATTTTATTAAACACTATCGTGTACTGTTGGATACGGCAATTGAAGATGCTTATTTTCCCCTTCCAAACAAGCTTAAACTTAGTAAAATCCGATAAGTCGTTTAGAAGTTAAAGCGATTTTAATGTTTACACTTTCAATAGCTTCTCCCACTCTTATCAAGGTCGGTAGGCCAATGAGCCTTAAACCAAAATGATGCAGAATTGTCTAAGCTTTCCAATGATGTAATCAGAGTTATACCTTAATATGGGAATTTTCGGAGAAATTAAGAATTTAAAAAAACAATTTTTAATTGTGCCCCCTTGCGGTGAAATGAGGAACTTAAAAGTAATTTCCAGCAATTTCTCTTGGCCACTTTACTCATAAAAAAATCTTTCCGAAAGTTGTACGATTAATGGTTTCCGAGATAAAGCCGACGTCCTCGCTTATTTGACCACCCTGTACATCGTTTGCTACCAGATCCTATTCTGCTCGAAAAATTGCAAGTTTCGTTAAAATGTTCCACGGCTCTCAGAACACTGAATCTTGTACATCCTAAAACTCTAGCAGTATAATACTGCGACCTTCCATCATTTACTAAAGCTACTGCTCTTGCCGCATCAGTAGGTGAAAGGACCATCATTTTGAACTGACAAAAATTTAAACAACAGAATAATAATTACATAAAAACTGTCAAGATATGACTTGTTTTACAAAGCCATAGCACCCTTTGTTTTATGTTACAATTTAAAATTAAAACATTTTAATGAAATGTGTAGTGTTTTTTTTTAAATCCGTATCTCTTGAACCGAGAAAGATATCGAGCCAATTAAAAAAGCAATTTTTGTTAGGGATAGATTAAACTTCGCCAATTTGCTTCTTCATTAGAGTTAATATTGCAAAATCACTCTACAGGGTGTTACAAACTTAAAGGGAAAAACATACTTTTTATTCCCATGTATATTTCACCAAGTATACAGCTTTTTAAAAAACGGAAAAAATCTAATTATAACTGAAGCATGTATCTACAATTGAAAAAAAAAAAATTTAAATCGGACTACGGAAAAAAAGTTACCATACATTAAACTTGAACAAAATTTTGAATGGATCGAATTTAAAGTCGGTGAGTGTAGTACGACGAAATAAAAGGATGGTTGGAGATACAACACATTATACAGGGTGAACCGTACATGATACTATATCGTGAAATATGAGCAAGAAAATCACTGGAAATAAATTTTAAGTTCCTAATTTTACCGCTAGGGTGCGTAGTGGATATGCTATAATACAAAGTCCTTAATTTCTAATAACAACTGTAATTCAATGTACGTCAGAAATTAAGTTTTCATGCTCTGTAATATCCTCTATAAATTTTGTAATAACAATTTTTTTTGTAGTTATCATGGCAACAGCGCGGAAAAGGGTAACGACTAAAAGCATTTAAAAGGCTGTAACTTCGGTCTGCGTTAACCGAATTTAACAAACTATGGTTTATTTTAAACATAGTTTTATCCTGATTGAACGTTGATATAAATATTATTAAAATTAATGCGTGAGGTTGATAATAGAGGGCACTTTTAAAAAATATATTTCTAGCTCCGATATCTTAATAAATTTGAATGCAACCATCCAACCATTTTAACTATTCTATAGCTAACTAGTTAGTAAAGAGAACTGCAAAAACCGCAAGTCGTTTCCTCTCGTCTATTAAATGTTGTCGCAAAAATAGTGGAAGAGCGTAATTCGATTTCGGTTTTTAGCAATATTTTACAATTTTCCTTTTATTGAAACGTTGAAATCCTACAGGAATAACTTTTTGACTATATTTATTAATTTTAGGCGTTTTAAAAAAATAAATTATGATATTTTGTTATTGATTTTAGTTATTTATCTAAAAAATGCAATAGTAATCTATATGTTACATTTGTTGTCAAGGCAGCCGTGGACAATTACGAAATTATGCATAGTTCCAGGCGGTTAATAAAATAAAGTATTCTCTTGAAGCTAAAGCTGCGTTTCCAAACAATTGAAAATAGGCCTTTTTTAAATATTACTTATTTCACAAAATTAGTAACAGTATAATTTATCCAAGCTCAGTTTGATGACATAAAAAAGCGTTTAACAGGCTTCAAAGAGACCGACCTCACAACCAGGGTTGTCAGATCTATTCTTTTTTTAAATTCTTTAAGTTCTTTTTATTAAAAATGTCCTTTTTTTATCAGTATTCAATTGTTAGTCAGTAACTCTCTTTGAAAGCTAGTTTGCAAATATACTTTAAACTAAGAAGTTTTGAGTGTGAAAGAAAGAAGAACATTAATATTATTATAGGTTTTTTAGTCCTTAAGAAATATTATTTAGAAAAAATAATTAAAATTAAAATAAAAAGGGGTTTCATTGTTAAAAAAGAACTAATTAACAAACAATAATTGTTTCTCGTATACTTATATATTATATTAACAAACCCGAAAATTTGGTAGAACTGGCAATCGTGCATAATTTATGCACGTCTCGAACACTGTCTCCCAATCCGTGAATGATACTAAGACAAACGCAATTGGAAATTTATATGTTCTAGACAAGAAAGGTGGAATATTTTCAGCGAATCACGATATTTCTTATCTACCTGCTAAAAGATAATTGAGCCATCATCACTGTCATGTCAGGTATTAATAGTTTCTTAAGAAAAAGGACAGTGAAGTAGATGGTTTAACATATTTGCTATAATTTATGTATTTAATTTTGGTTCATAACTGTGTGGTTTTGGACTGATACGTTTTTACTTGGTACATTTTATTATCAGCAATGGCTTTTTAGCGATCATTTTAAACAGCAGATCAAGGTGAATTATATTGGTGCCAACATGCTCGGTGGAGTCGGCCTTCAAGAGCGCAACAAGTTTGGAATTGAGAAACAAAGATTTACATGTTCAATGTCAACGTATTATTTTGATTTTAAGCGCAGCTGTCCTTGATAATATTCGGTAGATAATTAACGACATGAGTAGCGATGTGTGTAAAAATTGCGAAGCTCGTGTTATTGTAGAAATGGAATATCCCCGTTTTATCGCGTATAGCACACAGTGATCCAACCCGAAAACGATTCTACTTCTGAAAATTATGATGATTCCATCAATTCAATTGTTACTGCATTTTAAATCAATATATTGTTTTATTTATATTGTATTATCATTTTAAAAATTTAAAACAATATAATAATACACCCTATGCATTTTAGTTATTTGAAGATACGACGCCTATGATTAGGAGTTTAATGCTTTTTTATGTTAAAGTTGCTTTATTTATATTATTCTTATCTTAACAATACCCTAGGCATTTTAATTACTTGGTTAGCGACGCCTATGGTTAGGAGTTTCATACTTTTTTATGTCATTAAATTAACCTGAGAAACACTATAACTGTCATATATTACTATAGGTGAAACGACAATAAGGTTATTCTTTTGTTTTATTTCGTAATTGTCCACGGCCACCTTGGTAATAAATGTAACATTTGGATTATTATTGCATTTTTTAGAAAAATAACTGAAATCAATAACAAAATATCATAATTAATTTTTTTAAGAAGCCTAAAATTAATAAATATATTTAAATAAGCTATTCCTATTTCTGTAGGATTAGAAAGTTGCAAAACTTTGCTAAAAGCCGAAATAGAATTACACTCTTCCACTATTTTTGCGATAACTTTTAAGAGAAAAGAGGAAACGACTTGAGGTTTTTGCAGTTCTCTAACTAGTTAGCTATAAAATAGAGTTAAAATGGTTGAATGGTTGCATTCAAATTTATTAAGAAATCGAAGCCAGAAATACATTTTTTTAAAAAGTGCCCTCTATCATCAACCTCACGCATTAATTTAAATAATATTTATATCAACGTTTAATCAGGATAAAACGTTCTTTAAAATAAGCCATAGTTTGTTAAATTCTGCAGACCGAAGTTCCAGCCTTTTAAGTGCTTTTAGTCGTTACTCTTCTCCACGCTGCGCTGTTAATATGGTAACTACAAAAAATTGTTATTACAAAATTTATAGAGGGTATTACATATAGTGTCACTAGTAAAGTCCGCATCATATGGGATTTTTTTTTATTAATAGCATTATTCAAAATTTGACTTTGGCATCAAGTTCTGCTTCGATCGAGATGAAAATTAAGCAATAAAATTGTAGTCACGTGATTCGCATTATCTGGCAAATTTTAATTTTTTCCAAAAAATAATTCAAAAGTAGGGTTATTTCTGAAAGTATCGAAAAAAGTTATTAGAAAAAGTTTTTTTATATGCAGTTTCTAGCCCACATGCAAAATTTTAGCTGCATAAAAACTTAATTCCTGACCTGCATTGTATTGCAGTTAATAGTAGAAATTAAGGACTTTGTATCATAGCATAGCGACTACGCACCCTAGCGGTAAAAGTAGGAACTTAAAAATTATTTCCAGCGTTTTTTTGCTCATATTTCATAATGAATTTTTAACCTCAAAGTCGTAGCATGTATGGTTTTGGAGATACAGCCGCTCGCCACCCGTCGTGGATCACTCTGTATACAAATATTTAAAACAAAAAATATTTGGCCTACCCTAAGGATCAAAAAATAAATATTTATACTTAATTACCTCCTAATTGGGCAACTTAAAGAGAAAAATATAGAAGTAAAACTCACATTCTGTTCCAATGGTGTATATTATTCCGTACATGTTTCAAAGGTAGAAATCTTCATCTTCGGCAGAATTTATCCTTTACACAGGAGAAAGGAGTGCTGACATTGCAAAACTGATATGAAATTAAACTTAACACACCATTGAACCATTGTGTATACAGGGTCCTGCTCGTCACCTCCCGTCTTCTATAGCTCACTTAGTAATTAAGTTAGGATTTTGATATTTTGCAGACCTTATCTGTATCTTGGGGCGCATTTCAGAAAAATATTTTTTTTCATACAGGGTGTTCCAAAAAAGTGTGATATCATAAGGATGTATTTTTTTAGATTACATGCCATATATTTTTTTAGTTATTTGGGTGCTTCCTATAGTTACCTACATAACCGTAAAATTTTATTGAAATCGATTTAGTATTATAGACGAAAAAAAATAAAAACTGAAAAATATCAGTTTTGCACCAATAGTTTTAAAAATTAATAAAAAATAAAAGTAATGCCTCGTTAATAAAATTATACAAAGGTACTTATTAAATAAAGTCTAAACGTCTCGTTAACCAAGTTTGATTATTACGAATTATACAGGGCGTCCAAAGTTTAGTGTCAACTATGGAGAACTAGAGGGTAGGAGGCCGATCGACAATGGCAGCATTTTCAAATTCTGTCCCGGTTTTTTGGTTAGTTCGCTATTGGCCGATAGATGCTCTCGCGTCGCAAGTGGGCTGGTGTCGTCTTCTTATTCGTTTTTTACTTTTACTTCTGACAAATTGACATTTTATTTTCGAAATAACTAATAACGTTTGAAGTATGGAGGACTTTTGAAGACAAGACGAGACAAATAACGTTGTATTGTAATTGATTTCCATATTTATAACGAATTATGGTACAATTTATAAAAGTAGAGTTTGCTTTGTGTCGGGGTGTAAGACAGGAATATTTTTCGGAGAGGAAACGCAGCCAAATAAGTCTCTTTCCAGCTCCAAAGGTATAGCTAGAATGTTTAATACCCTGTATTTTAAAAACCAAGCATCGTTGGAACTTTATACAGGCCGAGTTTACTAATAAGTATAACAAAGTAAGTGTAAATTCATATAAAAGTCCTTATTTGTTCCTTAAAGAACTAATTTAAATAAAAATAGTTATCGCGCCCATAAGAAACCATTTATTTGATATCCCACTTCTAACACGAGCGCCATCTTACGGCGACTCGTAAAGCTGAATTACCGATGCTAATTTGGGACCGAATTCAATGCATTGCGATCGGCCTCCTACCTTAAGTCCTCCATAGTGTCAACCGTTTCAGACTCTTTCTTATTTCAAACAGGAACCCCTGTATATTTTAATGCCATTCGATGCAGAATTAAAAACCAAACATTTGTCCTAATTACAACTCTATCGCAATTTTTAACGCATCAAGACTTATTTGCAGAAAACTCATTTTATTAACTATTCCAACAGTCGTTATTACAAATAAATATCGAAGATGGCTTTGAAAAACAAGTTATTGGTATTAGTTTATTAAAATAACAAGAGGCCATTTTGACTTTAATAATCTAAGAGTTTCGAATATTGTTAAATTGTTAGTAATTAATTATTAACTGTAAATGATAATCGTGGATATGGTTATCCTTTAAAATTTGTTGAACTGTTCCTTCGCTTACATCTACGGCATCAGCGACTGCTTGTTGACTAACTGAAGGATTGTCTATGACAGATACTAGCACAGCTAATTGATTTTCTTCAGTTCGGACCGGTTTATTTCTCACTGGTTTTGGGTTGTTTACATTTCCCGTTTGTACAAACCTCTCTAATATGTTTTGCTGGCTCCTTTTGTCTGGATGTCGTCGTTCCGGATAACGCTGTGCGTAAACTCGGCTCGCATGCTCCTAATATAAAAATCATATCTGCGAGCTCTTCTTGGTTGTAGTGCATCACAAAAAACAGTATAAAGGACTTATAACAGCTTAAATAATTACTAATAATTTAATAATATTTGAAACTTTTAGATTACTAAAGTCAAAATGGTCTCTTGTCACTTTAATAAACTTTAATATCAATGAATTGTTTTTCAAAGCCATCTTCGATATTTATTCATAATAATAATCACTGTTGGAATAGTTGATAAAATGGGTTTTCTGTAAATAAGTCTTGTTGCGTTAGAAATTGCGATTGAGTTGTAATAGGGAAAAATATTAAATTTTTAATTCTGCATCGAATGACATAAAAATATACAGGGGTTTCTATTTGAAATAAGAAAAATAAATTGCTTTAAAGTTTGCAAAGTTTGACACTAAACTTTATACACCCTGTATAATTCGTATTAATCAAACTTGGTTAACGAGACTGTTAGACTTTAGTTAATAAGTACATTATTAATATATGCTCTAATATAATTAAAAAGTATATATCGTACCTAAGTAAACCGCTGTTACATATTGTAAACACAATTTTTGGTGAGGGGGAATTCCCTGAAATCTTAAAGTGCTCCATAATTATACCATTGCATAAACAGGGAGATAAGAACTTAACTGGTAATTATAGACCTATTACATTGACTAGTACAATTAGTAAAATAATTGAAAAATGTTACAGAAATCAGTTAATGACTTTTTTGAATAAATATAACTACTTAAATGAGAACCAATTTGCTTTTAGGGAAGGTTCCAACACTGAGAATGCGCTTTGTAGAGTGACAGAAACCTACTAAAAAGTTTGGATGCAGGTAAGAGAGTCATTGGTATATTTTTGGACCTCCGGAAGGCTTTTGACACTGTGGCACACCAGGTTCTCCTTGAAAGATTAGAGGTTATTGGGGTCAGAGGGATACCTAACGAACTTATTAAGTCATATTTAATAAGAAAACAAAGCACAAAGATATCAGGGGTGGAAAGTAAAAAATTGGGAGTAGAATTTGGTGTGCCGCAGGGCACTGTTCTTTCTCCACTTTTATTTAACATATATGTAAATGATATTCTATCGTAACTGAAGGATGAGGGTCAAATTTTCTGTTTTGCTGATGACGCAGAGGTGATAGTGGTAGGGGATGATTGGGAATCAGCAAAAAGACAGGCTAAAATGGCATTATTGAGAGTAAGAAATTGGTTAGATAATAGTTTACTTTCTTTAAACGTGGAGAAGACCAAGTTTGTTGCCTTCTCATTGTCACCTCGATCTTTACCATAATTTCAGAGAATAATGTTACACAATCCACCATGTACGTAGATTGGATCAAGGCTGTAAATGTGATAATTATATACAAATAAAAACATCATTAAAATACTTGGGAGTCTATATTGATGAAAATTTTACATAGAGAGAACACATAAAATATGTAACAAGTAAAATTAGGAAATTGATTTATAAATTTTATGAATTGAGAAACATTTTAACTTTCAAAACTATAAAAAATGTATATCTAGCACTAATAGAATCAATATTAAACTATGGCCTAGTGGTTTGGGGAAATGCAAAAAAAATTAGAAATTGCTCAAAAATGGATCATAAAAATTATGTTATTTAAAAATAAAAGGTATGCTTCTGAATTGGTATTTAAAGATAGCGGTTTGCTAACACTACAGCAACTTTACATAAAGGCACTAATTAGGGTTATGTTAAAAACAAATTATTATAAAGTAAATTTAAGCCATGGGCAAAATACAAGAAATGCAGCCCAAAAAAATGTTGCTCTGCAAAACCCCAAATACATGATCTGCCAAAATCACATTTATTATGTAGGACCTAAAGTCTATAACAGTCTGCCACAAAATATTAGATCTAAACCCTATTATAAGAGTACCAGTTTGATAAAAAAGGGCCATTTTAATTCTTATATTGACACTATTGTATAAAAACTAAAAGTAAAATAGATTAACCTCGGCCAGAAAATGATTAGAAAACTAGAATAGTAGATTTATGTTTTGTTCTTTTTTCACATACCTCATAAATTAAAAAGTTATATAGGTAAGGAGTGCACGCACAGCATCTTAGATGCAATTGTGCACTAAAAGCAGTATTAAAGGGTTTGAGTTTGATGATGTATTATTGAGTAGAATATTGGATATTTGTTGATTTATTGTTATTACTGCTGGAATAAATAAAAATAAATAAAACATTTGTATAATTTTATTAACGAGGCATTACTTTTATTTTTTTATTAATTTTTAAAACCAGTGGTGCAAAACTGATATTTTTCAGTTTTTATTTTTTTTCGCCTATAATACTGAATCGATTTCAAAAAACAAATAGGGGTATGTAGGTAACTAGAGGCGGCACCCAAATAAGTAAGAAAATATATGGCATATAATCTACAAAAATACATCCTTATGATGTCACATTTTTTTGGAACACCCTGTACGAAAAAAAAAATTCCTGAAATGCGCCTCAAGATACAGGTAAGGTCTGCAAAATATCAAAATCCTAACTTTATTACTAAGTGAGCTATAGAAGACGGGAGATTAGATGCAGGACCCTGTATACATTTGAATTTGGAAAAATGTTTTTCACTAATTTGGTACTTATTATAAATAAGGCAAAATAAGTATTCATTCGAAGTAACCTCAACAAAACCTTTTATTATATAAAATCCAATAAAGCGGTTTGCGCACACCAAAAACATCACATAATTGCAAAACGAACGTTTATACAGTGTGGTCGATTAAATGTGCAACAAATGGGATTTTTTTTACTTATACATTTCATATAACTTACATTCCCATGCAGTCCACCTTTTCCTATAATCAAACCTAAATCGCGACAGGATTCCCATAATTTCAGGAATTTGCTTGCTTCTAAGGGTTGTCTGGACGTTTTATCTTTCACAAGTTCTACACCTATCATAAGGCCTTTTCCACGAACATCGCCAACCCATTCAAACTCCCTTAACTGTGCGAGTTCGAGCAAAAGGTGAGTTCCCATAGTTTTCGAGTTCTGTTGGAGCTGTTCGTCTTCAATAATCTAAAAATAATAATAAATTAGAGGGTATAGAAAATGTACAAAGAAAATGACGTATCCTTGGTAACGATGTATCTCATTGCAATTATTGAGTTGAATTTATAAATTATCATTAAATTTTAATAAATCATGTTTTATGTTTATAGGTAAATCAAAATTAAAAAATAATAATATTTCTTCACTATCTTTCAATAATCATATAATTAAATACAGGGTGTTCCGATGATCATGTTACAAAATTCTAGGGTAGATAAAACACACGAAAATAAGAAAAAAAGTTCATGTGAACATGGGTCCGGAAACGCTTCTTCAGGGAGCTAGGGCCCTTCGAAGATGACCTTCAAAAACTACTTTTCGTTTTATAGCTTCGGTACTACTGCAGCTATCGCAACCAATTTTGGGACATGAAATCTAGTTCGTAGGTTCATCAATTTGAGCCTTCCGGATTTTGTCACCTTTAACCAGGGGCGTACAAACCAAGGGGGTATTTGAGTAAATTTGACCCTACTCCTCTTAGGCTTTAATTTCTTACCATTTTTATATCTGATTATGATTCTCCAATGCCTTTTACATAAAAAAGGTACTCTTAGTAAAAATCGCTATCTGTCACAGTTTCCTCCGAAAATGGCTAAATCCAATCAATAATAAATTATTGGTCTTAAACCAATTATTACGTTGAAATATGAAAATGAGGTTCAGTACAGATAGTTGTCAAAAATCTGTCAATAAAATATTGTGTCGCCAGTGAATCATGGATTATACTTTCGCCGAATATGCCGATATGCTATTAATTTATGGCGAAGTTCATTGCAATGGAAGAGCCGCTTCAAGATTGTATCAGGAGCGGTTTCCTGAGAGGCGTGTACCTGCTCACACGCTATTCGAGAGGGTAAATCAGCGCATAAGGGAAACTGGCTCCGTGAAAATAACGAGGCCAGATAATGGCGCTCAAAGAACTGTACGAACTCCAGAATTTGAGGAAGAGGTACTCCGACAATTCGAGGAAAATCCTAGTGTTAGTACCCGAGCTGTTGCAGAATCCATGAATGTAAGTCATGTACGTGTATGGGAGATTGTTAACGAACAACTTCTTCATCCTTACCATCGCCAAAAAGTACAGGAATTGAGACCAAATGATTATGCACCCCGCGTAGAGTTTTGCGAGTGGTTTCTTCAACAGTGTACACAAGAACCCCAATTTCCGAAATTTGTGCTTTTCTCTGATGAGGCTGTTTTTACGAGAGAAGGTATTTTTAATTCACGGAATAGCCATGTGTGGGCGGAGGAAAACCCTCATGCTCTTCAAATAAGAGGGTACCAACATCGATTCTCGGTGAACATGTGGGCTGGAATTGTTGGAGAACGTCTAATTGGACCAATCATGTTGCCTCCTCGACTAACTGGGACGGTGTACCTCAATTTTTTAAGATACACCTTACCTGAGTTATTGGATGAGCTGTCCCTCGACATACGTCGGAATCTATGGTTCCAGCATGATGGAGCACCCGCTCATTTTGCACATGTCGTACGTGAGCACCTCGATGATCGTTTTAGAGGATGTTGGATTGGACGTGGAAGCGATGTCAACTGGCCAGCCCGGTCCCCAGATTTAACTCCTATGGATTTCTTTCTTTGGGGACATATGAAAAGCCTTGTATATGAAACTCCAGTTCAGTCGGAGGAAGATTTGGTGGCTAGGATTTCTGTTGCGGCTGAAATGATCCAAACCATGCCTGATGTTTTTACTGACGTCAATTTAAATATGCTACGTAGGTGTAATACATGTATTGAACGTGGTGGCAGGCATTTTCAACAATTGTTATTTTGAATTTATTTTGGTACGTACAGGGTCAGTCAACGACAGCGTTAGTAAATTCATCTTCAAGACAAAAATTTACTCTGCCTTATCCTTGACTCACTCGTTAAACCTGTTTAATTGTTTTTTTTTTGAAATATTTTGTATACGTTCCCTTTTACTTTTTATACCCCCAATTTCGAAAAGGCAATAAATCTCTCTAATCTAATTTATTTTCATTAAAGAAAAAGATTTGACTAACTTATAATGCTCACTATCTGTACTGAACCTCATTTTCATATTTCAACGTAATAATTGGTTTAAGACCAATAATTTATTATTGATTGGATTTAGCCATTTTCGGAGGAAACTGTGACAGATAGCGATTTTTACTAAGAGTACCTTTTTTATGTAAAAGGCATTGGAGAATCATAATCAGATATAAAAATGATAAGAAATTAAAGCCTAAGAGGAGTAGGGTCAAATTTACTCAAATACCCCCTTGGTTTGTACGCCCCTGGTTAAAGGTGACAAAATCCGGAAGGCTCAAATTGATGAACCTACGAACTAGATTTCATGTCCCAAAATTGGTTGCGATAGCTGCAGTAGTACCGAAGCTATAAAACGAAAAGTAGTTTTTGAAGGTCATCTTCGAAGGGCCCTAGCTCCCTGAAGAAGCGTTTCCGGACCCATGTTCACATGAACTTTTTTTCTTATTTTCGTGTGTTTTATCTACCCTAGAATTTTGTAACATGATCATCGGAACACCCTGTATAGTAAAACAATTAAATTTTTAGGTTTATGGTTTATGTATTGACGAACATTTAAGTTGGAAAAACATATTGAATATTTAAGAAGTTACATCTCACCAATAATTAGGATTTTGTTTAAAGCTAAAAAATTATATATCTTTAAAATATTTAAGAAATATATATTATTCTTTGGTTTATTCAAAATTAGAGTATATAATTTCGATTTGAGGATCAGCGAATTTAACTACAATTCAGCCATTAAGAAAACTACAAAACAAAATAATTAAATGCATACATAAACTTCCTTTTTTAGAACCAACTATAAATTTGTATAAACCAAACGGATATTTAAATTTAGAAAAGCTTTATAAATTAAAACTATGCATTCTAATACACTCTATTATTATTAGAGAAAAACAATTGAATGTAATATTTCATCCGACCAAATTTATTCACGACAAGAGACAAAACCATCATATTCAAACGCCTAAGGTAAAGGGTACTTTGGCCAAAGATCAATATTATATAAAGGAATAACAATTTACAACAGTTTGCCGAAAAAATTTAAAGAAATATCAAAATTATGGATTTAAAAAAAAACTAAAAAAAATATTTTTTAAAACTAAATTAACTTTAACGTATTATATATTATTATTTTTTTGTAAATGGTTTTTATATATATTTTTTTAAAAATAATTTCGATGGAGTTATTAATTGTTACTAAACATTATTTTTATTATTTGTGATTTTATATATTGTATATTTGGTGATATATTCTTTGTAATGAACTTTACAAGTTGGTTAAGAATAAAGATATATTAATAAAAAATAAAAATTTCTAATACAGTGTGACCAGTAAAGTCCGCATCATATGGGATTTTTTTTTATTAATAGCTTTATTCGAAATTTTACTTTGGCATCAAGTTCTGCTTCAATCGAGATGAAAATTAAGCAAAAAAATAGTAGTCACGTGATTCGCATTATCTGTCAAATTTTAATTTTTTTCAAAAAATATTTCAAGTTTTATATTTCTGAAAATATCGAAAAAAGTTATAAAAAAAAGTTTTTTTTAAAAATGCACTTTCTAGCCCACATGCAAAATTTCAGCTACATAAGATATATATCTCTAGTCCCCGAGAACGCAACACCGTTAGCGTCAGCACGAATTTCGGGCACCCTATATATATCGTTTACCTATTTTTTTGTATTACACTATAAAAATATCATAAGGAAAAAATCCCTCTATAATAATTATTTCAATAAAATATTTCAATTTTAAACATACCAACCTAGCTTTTAAGTTTTTTGATTAAATTCTAATTCCTGACTCAATCAGTAAAACATTATTACTTCTTTATATTAGCCAATTCCTATTGAACAATATATTATTTAATACATTGTTATAAAATAGTTGGTGTTTGCAAATAAACATTGGAAGAATTTTTTTTCAATAAGGATACATTCGGCAAGGGATTTTTGAAAAAAATATTCGACAATAGAAAAAATTCCTCGGGATAAAATATATGGAATGGAGAACTTTAGAATATTTAAGAAATATTTTATTATGTTGCTTACATCTAAAACCGTTATTCCCACAGTGGATGCTATAGGATTTCCTCCGAAAGTGTTAAAATGAGCAGCGGCGTTAAGACTTTTAGCTACTTCTGCTGTTGTAGCGACAGCAGCCAGTGGAAACCCATTTCCAATGCCTTTTGCCATGGTAACAATGTCAGGTTTGATATTATATGCTTCAAAACCCCAAAAATGTTCTCCTGTTCTACCGAAGCCAGCTTGAACCTAAAATATTGCATTATTAGTTTCAAAGGTTTATTTCATGTAGGACATTTTTTTACTTCATCCGACACAAATAATCCTCCTTTACTTTTTACTATATCATAAACACCCTTTAAGTAATTTTTTGGATACTGGACGGCCCCGCCAACACCCTGAATAGATTCTGCAAAAAATGCAGCTAAGCCGGTTTTACATATGTCATGATTTAATTCGCTCTGAAACTGTTCCAAATATTTTATCCCAGCTTCGCATTCGTCTCCACAGGTGCAGTTTCGGTCTGTTTGTACAGGACTGTCACGGCATTTGCTTCCTCCCCATAATCCTTTGTAAACGTCAGGATTCATAGTCTAAAATAAATAAGAATTTGGAGTATACTTTAATGTATGAACAATTAAAAAACATGCCATGTACTTTCATAGAAAAATATGTTTTGATATATTGAGGAGTACTTTAAGGTTAAGATATATTTTTAGTTACTATTTTGGTAGAATAAATAAACTGGATAGGATGAAAAAAATTAACAGAATTAAAAGAATATACAGTGTGTATCAGCCAAATGGAATAAATTCGATAATAAATACATGGGGGCGTGTCCGAAAAAACGCTCGGACACGGTATTTCTAGTTACGCATTTTTTTTTTCAATAAAAACTTTTTATACAGAGTGTGCCATGTAACTGGCCAATACCAACTTTCTTATTTTAAATGCAACACCCTGTATATTATTTAATTTTTGGATTCTTCATAAAATATTAGACATATACACATACTTTTGTTTAAAAGTCCTAGTAAATTGTTGTCTGTCTGCATGACAGTAGTTGTCAGTGTTATGGTCGTGTGAATTTCGTTAACTGCATATCAGAAGAATGGTTTATTTAACAGAAATGCACAAAATAATAATTTTACAGATGATTGGTTATGGAGGTAAAACACGGACACAAATGGAAGTTGCTCGCTTATTTCGTAAAAAAATTCCAAATTTGCCGCCTACCTATAACTCGAGGGAAAATTAGTAAAATAGAAAAGCAGTTTCGCCAGCTTGGACATGTAAAGCAGATAAAAAAGTAGCTGCCAATGCAATAAAAGATGATACCAAATTAGATATTATTCTTAAGTTTGAGGAAAACCCATACCTAATATATAGATAACTAATCTATCGTTTTTGTAAATTACAAATTACATTGAAAGTTGCAGAAAACGTTTATTTGTTTTATATAGGAATAAATTAACTTAAAATATCGAGTGAAAAGGCTGAGTTTTACAGTACTGCTACTGTAGAAAAGCTTATCCCACTAAGCAAGGTAAGGTTGTATTAAGTTTGCAGAAATCTACCTAGAATAAGTGCAATGAAGGAACTTTCCTTGCAGTAAGACAACGAAAATTGCTAGACTGTTGTGTAGTGATAATATCACGGTAATTTAGCCAATAGGTAATGCTACCATAGAATGGTTTATAGCTAGAGTTGGGCATGGTCAATTAATTGACCATGACTTATTTGACCGGTCAAATTCGGTCAAAATATATCAATTTTATTTTATTATTTATGGATTTGTGATCTGTCCAGATTACCTCCTACCACCCAGGATAATGTTTCGTGTATCGTTATAGCGCCGTTATTAGTAGTTCCCGGAACGGATTCAATCACAATGAAGGAAAGGAATAGAGAAGTTATTGTTATTCTCTTTTTATACCATTTTCATAGACATTTATTCCTTCTGTCTATTTATTTTCATTTCGTATTTCCCAGAGTTAGGGTTTGTACTTGCATTGCATTTTTGTGAACTAACGACGCGACGTCGCATTTACAATGAGTTTGGGGAAGTTCAAAACCAAAATTTGGAATTGTTTTACCAAAATATAAAAAGAAAACAAAGTAAAAGGGAAATGTATCTACTGTGGAGCAACTATTGAGATATACACTTATAGAATGTGTACCTGGATGGACCTTACTATATCATCCATTTGACCACCCTGTATAAAATTTAGGTATGGCAGTAGACTTTTCAGAACAAGCAAAACTTGTTATAAAAAATTAATTTTTTCCAAAATACCAAAATAAGAAATTTGGCAAGTATAGTTAGGTTCATCCACTGCATTTTTAAATTTTAAATTATTTCAGTCAATTGACCGGTCAATTGATCAAAAACAAATTGACCTGTCAAATCCACAACCCTATTTATAGCCATTATTGCTCGGAATACTCACGGTAATCATCAAGTTCTATTCCCTATATACATCTATACCTACTATAAGCCGGAAATAATAGTCAGTGACTCATTCTTAGCTTTAGGGCGCGCCAAGAGGGGTAAGGGAAGAGAGAAGGAAATTCCAGTGGCGGATCAATTGCTTTGTAAATTATTTTTTTATAATAACTATATTATGGAATAGTAATAAGTAGAATTAGGCAAATATGCACTAAAAAAAATTAAGTTTATGCGTGATTTTAGTCCAAAACATGCAAAAAAAAGTATATTCAAAATTATGTCTAAGTCTAGTACTTAATAAGAAACAAAATTTTAATACAAACAAATAGTAAGTACTTACCTCGGTACTTACTATGTATTTATTAAGCCTAGGAAAAAAAATAGTCCTGGATGATAAGGGGGTTTTCTTATCATAAAACATCATATTAAAAGTTGCAACAAAAGTTTAAATCAAAAATCAATAAAAAAATTAATTATTACTCGTTATCGGAGGTTTGATCAGAATTTGACTCAGAATCATTACTATCACTACTTTCGGACCCAAGATTGATAATAAGGAGTTCAACTACAACTTCGACCGTATAGTATCCAAATCCCACATTTTTTGTTCTTGTTTTATCACGCATGTCCGATACACTTCTGCCAATTATCAGCTATAACGTTATCAATAGCTTCGTTTAACAAAACTTTAACGTCATTTAATTTAAGTGTTGTGTTTTTTCTCGCAACTTCACCTTTTATCTGGGCCCATATAAGTTCAATAGGGTTTAATTCACAATGATATGGCGGTAATCGCAATAGAGTAACACCACGTTTATGCGCCATTTCATCGACAACATATATTTAATATACTTGTCTTTATAAACAAGGACAATATCAAGCAATTGTACCTTAAGTATATTTTCACCAAATGGTATGTTGTGTTTTGATTTTAACCAGTCGATTATGTCGGCTTTTCGCCAAGCAGTAGTGGGTATTCTTTCTACTCGCCGACTGTGATATGGCGCATTATCTATTACGATTACCGAACCGGGCTCCACGCGCATCAGTACGGACGAAAACCACTTTTCAAATACTTCAGCATTCATATCCTCGTGATAGTCGCCAGTCTTCCTAGATTCGAAAACGTTAAGACCACCAACCAAAAAACCAGGGTTGCTACCTATGTGGGTAATAATCAGTCGACGGCCCTTACCGGAAGGAGATTTCAAACCAGTGGAAAACCCGTCAAGAAAAGCTTGACGTAAACTTGATATTATTATATTTAAGTCCTGCCATACTTTGGAGCGGGTGTGTCCCTCATTTAACCATGTTTCGTCGGTATAATATATTTTTTTACCTTCCCACTTGACCAAAACATGTCACTGTGATGTAACAGTTAAAAAACATTGTTTAATGTTTTATCACTGAGCTAAGCACACAGATGTCACAGAGATGCTCCTAACTTGCACTAATGTCGCCACAACCAAGGATTTAAGCTTTATCACAGAGACAAAACGCAAATCTATGTCAGTGACAAACCATGTTCCATTTTTTATCTTTTGGCTTGACAGATGAAATCTGTTATTGTTTCATCCCTGTGATATCTTTGTTTTATATATCTTATGTCAAATAAATCCATGCGGTTTGACAGATGTAATATATTGTAGTTACATCTTGGAGATAAAACTAGATTGGAACAAATAATAATAATAATAATAACAATAATACTTTTATTGGAAAAATTTTAAAACAATTTTATTTATTTAATTTTTCGTCACGTCCCAATCTTTGTTTGCCTTGACGCACCCAGTCACTAGTGACTTCTTCAAAAAGTTTTTCCGTGCAATCTGGCCCATATTGACAATATCTGCAATAATGTAGAATATATTAGTTTGTCTCCGTTGGAACCATATTATGGAAAACTTTTTTATTATTAATTTTACAAAAAAGTTCTGCATGGTCTACATTCTAAAATGCAACAATCAGATATTACATTTTTTCATGCGTATACCTACGAGCTTTGTCAAAAAATATGAATTTTGCCCAACTTCCAAGGAACCACGATTCATAAAATTAATTTTAGTATTGTTAGTAAATACTAAATAATAAATTAAACCAGTGCTGCTGGAAGTAGAGGTCTGCTCTTCAGGTGAGTCATCAGATTCTGTCTTAGGCTCAAGTTCTCGAAGTCGACTACTATACATACCTAACGTTTTAGCACTACGGGCTACGGGTGACATTTTCTTTAGATACTATGTAGGGCATGTCTGAGGTCTGCTGATGGACTGTAACAGAGCTTACAGATTCTGGATTGGATTCATTAAAGTTTTCCCAAAATAATTTTGCTCTCCTTTGTTGCCGCCTCAAGAAGGAGCCACAAATACTTTTTTCGTGCGTCTGCTGTGTTCCATATAGACAATTTAAAAAACCAATAACTTTCTGTATACTTTACACATGCTAATAAATAAACAACTTACCACGCAATCACAATTCAAAAAGTAGAAGTAGAAATACACTATTCGCTCTCCAAACAATAAACACTCTCGAAACGAAAGGCATCTGGAGTGAAAAAGACGCCAAATTGACAGACTAAATTGACGTATATTAACGTCAAACTTGTCTCTCTTTATTGCAACAACAGTTTTAGCACTGAGTTGTCACAAAGATAAAACACTGCTGCAAAGCAATGTTCTTGGTTATAGTGCTATTACAACATATATGTTTGTTTTGTCACTGCTATAGAACCGTGTGATAAAACGGTGCTCTTTAATTGAGCTCTATATGAGATATCACAATCTTGTCACGTTCTATGTTTGGTCAAGTGGGTTTAAGCCTATGGTCACGTATTTCTTCTAAAAATTTTCTTCGCCACAATACTATCTCATTTTTTTCGATTAAAAAGCTCTTGCGATTTCGCTTAAATACCGGAAGTTTAAATTGCGTAATGTTCGCTTTAAAACTCCAAAGGATATTTTGGGTAAAGATTCATCAGCATTTAATTTAATTTTTATTATTTATATTAATAACCTAAACTCGCAAGCGCGTCTATTCAACTGGTCTCGACACGGCTCATGCTCGTTTACTGTTGCAACGTTGCAACGTCCACCTGGTGGTCGTAAAATATCAGTACATTTACGTCCGTCGATCGCGAACCTCTGTTAAAATAGAGCTGCTTGAAATGCTCCGCGTACGCTCCAGTATACGGGCCACAATAAATTTGGCAGCGGGTGCACGTTTTGTGTCGACACGCCGTGCCCCCATTAGAACAAGCGGCATTTCGCGAGCAGTTCATACCAGATGTATTTATTATTTTAAGCCGCTCTTGTTGTGTTATTTCCAAACTAGTGACTAACGTCACTGACTATTATTTCCGACTTATAGTATAGTCGAAAAACAGCCCCAATGTTCGATATTAGCCATTTATCGATTATTCGAACATTATAAGAAAATAAAAGTTATCCCTATAAAATGATACCTACTCATGAGCTCATGGAAGACGATTTTGATAGGAGAACGTATTTTTGTGAACAAATGGTGGCAATGTTAGACGACAATGTGATCCAATTAGAACATGTTTTGTTTTCTGATGAGTGCACCTTTACACTTCACGGTCATGCTTATCGTCGGAATTGCCGCTATTGGTCTATAGAAAATCCTCACTGGATTAGAGAAAAACATACGCAATATCCTGAAAAGGTTAATGTTTGGGCAGGAATACATGGAGATATATATCATATCATACGTCCCTTTTTCATTAAGGCAATTTAAGTGGCGATAATTATTTAGCATTGCTCCAGAATAATATATGTCTTGCCAACTTTTACAAACTTCCTGATCCAGCCAACCCACAACTTCCAGCGAATATGATATGGTTTCAGCAAGATGGGGTACGGCCCCATTACCAAATCAATGTCCGGCAGTACCGAGTATTTCCAAATCGGTGGATAGGGAGGCGTGAATCGATGGAATGGCCAGCACGATCCCCTGATCTGGAGCCATTAGAATTCTTCTTATGGAGTTATGTCAAAAATATTGTATACAAAACTAAGCCCCTCGACTTAGCTGACTTAAGAAAACGAATAACGCTTGCGATGTCACGCGTGTGCGTGGTCACGCCTGAAATGTCAGTAACATTAGAAGAAATTTCTATTTAAGATTAGGATGTTGCCAAGACGTTCGCGACGAGCATTTTTAACATCTCCTACATTAATGTTTTTTTTTTGTTTTTTACATTGTCAAGAAATAACAGTACCTATTACTTATTAGTTTTTGAGTGTGTTGTTAATTTTTGCAATAAATCTGAAAACACTTAATATTTCCGAAACGGTTGAAGATATAGGTATAGGTATAGGATATTGTATATGAAATGTCTAAAGTTTTCTAAAGAATCCAAAAAGTGAATAACATACAGGGTGTTGCATTTAAAATAAGACAGTTGGTAATGGCCACTGTTACATGATACACCCTGTATAAAAAGTTTTTATTAAAAAACATGCGCTACTAGAAATACCAATCGACGTGTCCGAACGTTTTTTTTTGGACACGCCCCCATGTATTTATTATCGAATTTATTCCATTTGACTGATACGCACTGTATAGAAGAAAGAATAGACTTAAATTGATATTTAAAAATATTCCCTAAGTATTTTACTTTAGATTATATATATATACTATAAATACCTGCCTTGTAAAATCCAGGGTTTTGAGGGACCGGATATTTATAATAGTTATTGGACGTAAGCGCCATTGTTTGATACGTCATTCCGTGATAACAATTTTTAATGGACATAATATCAAATTTCCCAGTGTAACATCGTGCCATCAATACTGCTAAATCATTTGCCTCTGAGCCACTGTTAACCAAGTAAATAACCTTAAAAGAAATATAAATCATACTCGCATGCTATGGTTCTGTTTGTTAATTGCAATAGTTACATGAATGATATTTTACAACATTCCATATTAAAATGTACATTAACCTTTAATTTTTTAGGTAGTTTAGCGGCTAGACGTTCTGCATATTCGTGAATTTTTGGATGGTAGTAGACGTTGGAACAGTGGCCCAATGTTTCCATTTGATCTTTCACAGCCTGTGTTATCCTTCTACAATATTATTGATAAGTAAATACTAACCCAAAAAAAGTCACATCTATTGCACAGCCTCTTCAATGCGATTTTCCCTTAGGCAGTAAGTTAAATGACACCTTTTTGACAGCATTATAATTGCAAGGCAGACTCACGTGATAGGTATTCTGTATAGTCGCCTATTTTTTGAGTTTTTAAAAGTTGTTGTCTTTCAAAGGAACACCCTGTATATTGTTATTTTTTTTGAAAGGTCTTTCTTTCCTGATTCCATAAATATATAGTTTGTCTATATTAGCTCAAACCGTTTTTAAGATATTATGAGCGATCAAATTTTTAAAAAGCTTTATTCAATTGGGTTTATTACGTCTAGAATGCCTGGAAAAACCAAATATTAATAATATGTCAAAGTATATAGTTTTTTATAAATTGCAGTAAAATTTGTAGTAGGGTATATAAAAGCACCAATGAAGAAACAGTTAAGGCATTTCTGAAATTAGCAGCTCTATTAAAATTATAAAATTGAATAGTTTCTCAAAATACTTTTGGCGGGGGGTTTCTGGCTTTATTTATAACCTATTTAAAGCTATGAATAAAATAAAACAATTTAGAATCATATTTAAAACAAGTTTATTTAACAAAAATACAAAAACTCCAGTAAATGAACACTTTAATCCAACAAGGAAACTTCTTATACCTAGTAAAGGAACTACGCTATAAATGGGATATAATATATATTACCTACTCAGAATTTAACTTTGTAAATTCAGGAACTTGAAACTCTTGAAACTTGAAATAAAGAATGTTGGAATATTAATTTTTTGCAAAATATTTTTCTTTTTTTACCATATCTGGTCTGGTTTTTCTCTTTTTTGCTTAAAGTCGACTTTGGTACTCCGGATTCTTTAACGACATTATTTAAACCCACTCGTCCCGACCACGCCCTTCCACAGCTTTTTCCAGTTGTTCTTTACTATATTTACATCTTTGGTACTTGACGTTTTGCTCCATATCTGAAAAAAACATTCAAAAATCTAAACAAAATAAATAATTATGTTATCCAATAAAGAAGCCCGCTGGACCCAGTAAATAGCCTATGCAAAAAGCTAATTCCTTTAATGGTTATGTTACTCTTAAGTTAATCCAGTAAATAAACCCAATTAAAAGTAAGTTTCTTTACTGGGTCTACGGCATAATTTGACAAAAAAATTGACGGAAACGTTCAGGGTTGGACGAACTTTTTGAAGTGGCCCGGGAAATTCCTGTCTAGCGGCCCACACATTGATGGAATTATGGGGGGCTATAGCCCCCCCCCCCCACATGCAGTGGCGGCTCGTGACTGATTTAGATGGGGAGGCTAAGTTTCAGAAATGAAGCGTTGCAGGCGCGAAATTGCGCCGCAGGCGAAAAATTGTCGTGACCACGCCCAAAATCAAAAATTCACTCTGAAAAAAAATATTAAAAATAAGTTAAACTAAAAACTGAAATATCTACCTACCTACAAAGAGACGAGCAGGATAGTGTCGGGAGAAAAATTTTCGGGACCACGCCCAAAATTTCTCAAAAATTTACTTTAAAAAAAACTGTTAAAAATAAGTTAAACTAAAAACTCAAATACCTACGTACCTACAAAGAGACGAGCAGGATAGTGTCGGATTCAACCCCGAAGGGGCTGCCTACCGACTAAACTCCCGTGTTTCTTCAGTTTCTACGCCTTTGGCCTATAAAACCTCCAGACATCTTATTTTGCAATTTCTGCTCCGTACGCTTGGCGCGTGCGTTACTTCGTACCTTAGTTAGGAGGTTAAGGGTTTGGGGAGACTCCTATTATGTCACAATAGGGAGGGTAATTATTTGTCGCAAATTGGGTTTTATTTAGTTATAGAAAATAACTATTTTATGTCATAATCGGATTATTTGTCGCTTTTCGGGTTTGAATTATGAAAAATTACTATTTAGGTATTAAAAGTAATTAGGTTTTTGGCGCTGGATTGGTTGTTTTTTACCATGCACACACTGAGAATAAAAATCATTTAAAAATATATCCATAAAGTTAAGTTTAAACACTATTTTACATAGGTATGCCGCTTGAAAAAGAACCAAATTTCAGAAACAAAGAATTTTAATAAAAATTAAAATATTAAATGAAAATATTAAACTTAACAGTTTTATTCTCCAGACAACTATTTTCAGTATTAAATAAACAGGAATATTTTACAATTTTTTGAAGTATCGTACAGACGCAAAAAAAAAATCGTATCGAAATCGGTAGGTCGGAATCGGCCTACCAACCAACGGGCCGATCGGCCCACCGGGAATTTCCCGGTGTCCCGGTGGGTTCATCCAACCCTGGAAACGTTCTAAGAAGGCCAGTCAGATAATATTCTGATTAAAAAAGTTAAGAATATGACTTATTACTCCAAATCCAGTAAAGGAACAATTTGTTCCTTTACTGGATTTCCATATTTTTCAATATCCAGTGGAGAAACACCTGCAAAATAATACAAATTTTAGCTAATGAGGTATTTTTCAATACATAAACATGTAGTTTAAAGTGTTTTCAACAATAAAAAGCTAATATTTATGTTCTAAAGATGCAGATGGCTATATAAGTTCCATACGTAGTTAAATTAGTGTTAGCACCTACCTTAATTTTTCTGACACTACCTTCACGAAGTCAACAATACAACTAACGTTTTTAACCGACATATTCACCTTGCATTGTTGCCAATTTGTAATTTGGTGGAAATATATTATACCTATTAATTTAAATTAATGCGGGAATTTTAAATGGTCTGAAATGGTTAATAACCCCAAAATAATGCACATTCGTTCCTATACCGGGGACTGTTCCTCTACTGGGGCAATCACCCTACCTATAAGTATTTGTTATCAGTATTATACACATACCGTGCGAGCAAAAATTATTTGCATCAAATAGGGCTTGGATTAAAGAACGTAGGGCTTGGTTTAGATCACAATGATATGGGGACGATATATCTAACCAAATCTAGGTTAAAATTTTGTCAAATTCACATTATGACATGATATGCCAAACTAATGAGTAATAAAATAAGTAGACAAATACAAATTTATTTTTGTTGTTTGCAAAATTAACAAAGTAAGAATATACAGAAAGAAAAAGAAAAATAATTACATAAATTGCTGAAATTGGCCACCGCCATGCTCCAAGCATAAATTCACACGTCTCTTCATATTTTCGAAAGTGTTGACCAGCATCTCTGGAGAAAGGTTACCACATTCTTGGATAATCCTTTCTTGTAATTGTTCTAAATTTGTATTTACACAATTCATACTTGCACTTCATAAGGAAATAAATTTAGCTGCTTCTTAAGAATAGTCCTGCATGTTCCATAAGATCTTCCCAGTTCTTGGGATAGGCTATATACAATTTTTTGGCGTATTTTGCATTATTTCACGAACGTTTGCAACAAGTTCTTCTGTTCTTACAGATGGTCTTCCTGCTCCTTTTTTGTATTGTATAGAACCTGTTTCCCTAAACACAGCCACGGTTCTTATCAGGCAATGATAAAAACCCCAGCAATAAAAGCAACGTTAGGAAAATGTTCGTGAAAATCGTCGACGCATAAACCCGGATTGTATTGCCACTTTCCATTTACTCTAATCCTGTTTCAAAAATACGCTTCAATCATGAATGTTTTGTGCTGTTCCGTAAAGCCCATTGTGTGAATTGTTCAAGAAATTGGAAAAATTAGCGATGAATCAAATTACTTGTAACGACTGTCAAAGATGACAGAATAACTGATTGATTGTTAATTCAGGTAGTTACTGACACCCAACAGGTATTAAGCTTTACGGCTAAGCATTACGTCCTTAGATGCAAGGCCCTCTTTGATGCAAATAATTTTTTCTCGCACGGTGTAACTAACTCTAGACTTTGACAAATTATTACTATCATTTATATGGTTTTGTTTTTTAAGGCATTCTAGACGAACTAAACTCACATGAATACAGTTTTTTAAACGTTTGAGCTAAACAATATACAGGGTGTCTCACGGTGACCGTCCATTAGAATATTTTGGGAAGTAATGCGATTTGAATCCGGCAAATTTGGATATTGGGGTTTAAAGAGATGCTCTTTTCAGAGGAAATAACGGCGACCTTGTGCGACTTCCGGTGATGCCGGAAGATGTCTCAAACTTGCTTATTTTAAATGAAACACCCTATATAATATACTTTTTTTGTATTCCTTTCTTCATTTCCAATAACTTTTATTAAAAATATTTTTGCCCTACTTAATCCGTTTCTGAGATAAAAATTATTTTCCTCAAATTTTGACCTTTCACAGGGTGTCACCTAAATTTGAATATCTTTTCAAAGATCAAAGAGAGAAACTCGAAATTTAGGTTGTGTCATTAGATAGTATGGTGCTTGATAATGTATTGTCGGAAAATAAAATTTTATATACAGGGAAGTGGAAAAGTAACAATTTTTTATCTTTATCAAAAAATTAACAAAACTTAATTTTTTTAAATACGATGCTATGTTGTTAGTTCATTGAATGGATAGGCGATAACATTTCCTATCTATCCACATATGATATCCTTATACCTAACTAGTATAGTTTTGAACTTATTTACGATTTTTCGCAGAATCCTCCAAATATCAAGCAGTTTTATTGATTTTTGGCAAGAAGGCCATGATAAATAAAAAAAGAATACGCATCTATACAGACGCGTGTCATTGTCAGTTGCAATTATTTATTTATCGACGTTTTGATACCGAGTTTATTCCAGAGAAATATTGCTAAAAAATGGAAAATAATACGTATACAAATGCTGACATTAAATTTATTTTTTATTCATGGCGAGTGCAACAGAACCATAAGTCGAACATGCAGAGTTTTCAACAAAAGGTATCCGAATTTAACACCAATGACCAGAACAAAACTTAGAAACATTATGAAAAACCATCTTAATTATGGAACGATTAATGCAGAAAGAATTTTATCCAGGCCAATAACGTCAAATGAAGATAACATTATCAATGTGTTGGCCTATTTTCATGTTTATCCCGAAGCCTCTACTCGTGCAGCAGAATATGATTTGGCCTTCTTGCCAAAAATCATAAACCTGCTTGATATTTGGAGGATTCTGCGAAAAATCGTAAATAAGTTCAAAACTATACTAGTTAGGTATAGGGATATGTGGATAGATAGGAAATGTTATCGCCTATCCATTCAATGAACTAACAACATAGCATCGTATTTAAAAAAATTAAGTTTTGTTAATTTTTTGATAAAGATAAAAAATTGTTACTTTTCCACTTCCCTGTCTATAAAATTTTATTTTCCGACAATACATTATCAAGCACCATACTATCTAATGACACAACCTAAATTTCGAGTTTCTCTCTTTGATCTTTGAAAAGATATTCAAATTTAGGTGACACCCTGTGAAAGGTCAAAATTTGAGGAAAATAATTTATATCTCAGAAACGGATTGAGTAGGGCAAAAATATTTTTAATAAAAGTTATTGGAAATGAAGAAAGGAATACAAAAAAAGTATATTATATAGGGTGTTTCATTTAAAATAAGCAAGTTTGAGACATCTTCCGGCATCACCGGAAGTCGCACAAGGTTGCCGTTATTTCCTCTGAAAAGAGCATCTCTTTAAACCCCAATATCCAAATTTGCCGGATTCAAATCGCATTACTTCCCAAAATATTCTAATGGACGGTCACCGTGAGACACCCTGTATTTGTGATCCAGATCCAACTTTCCTGACGCTATAGGCTTATTGCAGCTGTCTTATTTTATGCATCATGTTAAAAATTGGTGCATTTTTCAGAGATTACAATTTGGAAATGTATTTTAGAAGTAAGCAAAAAAGTTTTTTAATAATTGGGACATACGTTTAGGTTGAATATTACAATTCTTAAGTTTTATTCTCGGTTTTATTCTTAATAAAACTATTTGGTTGGCATTTATCTTAACAATTACTGATAGGGCGCCAAAAAAATTTGTATCTTTGCGTACTAATATTTTTTAAAGATTTTGGCTGGCACCTCCGGTCTATTTACTTTGCGCGTAGATACTTTACATACAGCTGCAACAGTCCTGAACTAGTTATACTTAATAAAAATACTGACGGATGACAATGTCCAACTGAAACAGTACATATTCCTCCAAACATATCCAGATAACGTTTTCCCTCCAAGTCAAACAGCCATTGTTTGTAGCCTTGATGTATTGCGAAAGGTTTGCTGTAGTACGTTGTTAGGGCAGGGTTCAAGTTCGTTTTTCTTATGGCATCTATTTCCTTTAATGACGGACCCTGCAATAGTTTCATATAAGTTTAAAATCATTTTAGGTGTATGTTTACACGCGAATGGTAAATTTAACTGAAAAATGTTTTTTAATTGAAAAAAGTTTGATACCTCTGCTGGGAATCGAATCCAGAACCTCTCGAATACCAGTCGAACGCTCTACCAATTGCGCTACAGAGACTCTAATATTCTCTCGAACAACTTAATTGGAAAATTAAAAATTAAAATTTAAGTTGGTAAAAACATATTAAATAGTTAAGAAGTTACATCTCACCAATAATTGGCATTTTATTTAAAGCTAAAAATTATATATCGTTAAAATATTTAAAAAATATATATTATCCTGTGGTTTATTCAAAATTACAGTATATGATTTCAATTTGGGGATCAGCGAATTTAACTACGATTCATATCTGTTAAAAAAACTACAAAACAAAATAATTAAATGCATATATAAACTTCCTTTTTTAGAACCAACTATAAATTTGTATAAACCAAATGGATATTTAAATTTAGAAAAGCTTTATAAATTAAAACTATGCATTCTAATACACTCTATTATTATTAAAGAGAAACAATCGAATATAATATTTCCTTCGACCAACATTATTCACATCACGAGACAAAACCATCATATTCAAACAGCAATGATGGTAAAGAGTACTTTTGGCCAAAAATCAATATTATACAGGGTGTCTCACGGTCGATGATACCTTAGACGTTTCTGACGAACCAGTAAAGGAATCGTTCTGAAAATTTGGTCGCGTACATAGACGGATATGCTCTACCAACCTAAAATATTTTTAACAATACAGTGTTGCCGCTACCGCACAAAAATAATAGTAACTTTGATTTTTTAAATGCAACACCATATATTTAATTTTATTTTAGAAACCCCCATATTTTTCTTTACAATTTTTATTAACTCTACTCTATACTTATCTCTTACCGTTTCTAAGATATAAATTAATTTCCGGTTTTTTTGTCCGAAAACGTCACTTTTAAAAATGCTGATAATTTTGAACTCTAAAACACTGAAACTCTAAAATTTGGTAAATAGTTAACTAATACCATAGGGCTCTTTGCCCTAGTCCCAAATCTTAGTGGCAATATACAGGGTGGTTGAAAAATACACTTATTCTGGCAACTTGAAAAAGTGACCATAAGTCCTTTTTTTCAAATGTAACACCCTGTATATTATTACGGATTTGAAAATCTGCTAAAATTTCACTTAATTCTTGTATATCAAACCTGTACCTAACTAACTAGTTTAACCATTTTTTCGACGTATTAAGCATAATTTGTAAAATTTTCTACACAATTCAATTTTTATTCGGTTATTAGTAAGTTAGCCATGACAAAAACTGATATTTACGTATGTTACTATGGTTATCGTTTTGACATTTCATTAAGTTTAGATACAAGATAGAAATACACTTTAAAATCATGGAAGAAAACTATACAAATGCAGTTCTTATGAATTTTTTTTTGACAATGTGATAGAATTATCATGCCAGGACATGTATAAAGTTTAACGAAATGTACTCTAATTTATCGCCACTGAATCTTAGAAAATTCATAAGGATCCAGGACAATTTTATAAAATATTAACTAGGTAATCAAATAATAAAAAACTACTAAAATTATAACTAATAAAATGCTATTTTAACAGATGTTCAAAACGCTGGCCGTTTACATCCAAACACTTTAATATGCGGGTGTTGACTGCATGGATTTCAAGAAAAACTTAGTTTTAATGTTTTTTGCATGTTAATGCAAACACACATTGTCCAAATAAAATAAATAAATTCATAAGAACTGCATTTGTATAGTTTTTTTCCATGACTTTAAAGTGTATTTTTATCTTGTATCTAAACTTAATGAAATGTCAAAACGATAACCATAGTAACATACGTAAACATAAGTTTTTGTCATGGCTAACATACTAATAACCGAATAAAAATTGAATTGTATAGAAAATTTTACAAATTATGCTTAATACGTCAAAAATGGTTAAACTAGTTAGTTAGGCACAGGTATGATATACAAGAATTAAGTGAAATTTTAGCAGATTTTCAAATCCGTAATAATATACAGGGTGCTACATTTGAGAAAAAGGACTTATGGTCACTTTTTCAAGTTGCCAGAATAAGTGTATTTTTCAACCATCCTGTATATTGCCACTAAGATTTGGGACTAGGGCAAAGAGCCCTATGGTATTAGTTAACTATTTACCAAATTTCAGTGTTTTAGAGTTCAAAATTATCAGCATTTTTAAAAGTGACGTTTTCGGACAAAAAAAATGGAAATTAATTTATATCTTAGAAACGGCAAGAGATAAGTATTGTAGCGACCGGGGACACCTCGCTAATAATCCTTCCGAATAAATAAAAGTTATTGTTACCGAGTAGTAGGTATTCAATAAAATTTTGCATTAATAAATTTTTGCTTTAGTTCAAAAATTTTCTAAGTGTTTTCGAAATTCTTTTATGTCAATTAAAAATCAAATAAATTTATTTTAAAAATAAATAAATAAAATTCTTTTAATTCAGGAGAAGTAGGAGTTTTGGTATAGCAAGAAATTTTGCAAGTTTTCAAAATTTAAATAAAATTAAAAATCTTTTAAAATTATTTTGAAGTGAGAAATTTCTTTTAAAAATGTTTAAGAATAAGGAAACGTTTTCTAAGTAGTTTCAATAATTTTTGTCAATTAAAAAATACTTAAGGGTATTTTTTTTTTTAAGTGTTCAAAATTTTAGAAATAAAATTAAAAATAATTAACAATTATTTTTAATTAAGAGGAAAGAAAAATTTTGAACTGTCTTACAAATTTTGTAGAAAATAAATTAAATTAATTTAATTCCGAAAAGAAAAATATTTCTAAGTGTTTTTACATTTATCCAGAAAATTTAAATTGAATAAAATCTTTTATTAATTCAGAAAGAAAAAGTGTTTTTCAAAATTTGGTCAACAAAAACTATTTGTAAAAAATTATATTAATAATTATTCACTCACTTTTTTTTAGATCCAAATTTAAATCCAAAATATTTAATTGCACTAAACCTAACACTATAATATATGTACAATATGTACATGGTTTCACACTTCTCCTGTCACGTTTTTGTTTTCGACTATTTAGCGCGAGCCCGGATTAACCACTGAATTCAGGTTTCTTCTCAGGGAATGGAAAAGAGTAGCTCATCTATTTTTAGAATTTAGTAAGAATTTCAACCACCACCCTAATACTTGAGCATAGCTTACGCAATTTTTCTGGGAAAAACGCCAGGGAGAAGATGAAGTCATCGGGCCACCCTGCGAAATTTCTGGGGATCTTGCTAGTTATGCCCAAATATGGAAATGCGCCACGACGCGGAAAAAAAGTATAAATTTGTAGGAATGCTTCTCGAGCAGTCAGTTGTCGTCGGAAGTTGTTAGTTGTTCGTGAAAAAGTTGAAAGTTGAAAGTTCCGGGCGCGAAGAATTTTCAAGTGTTACTCGCGTAAAGTTCAGCTAGTCCAGTTCTTTGTGACCCCTTACTCGTGGGTCAACGTTTGTCTAACCGGGATCGATACGGTCACCGACCCCGCAGAAGTAAGTGCTTGTGGCCAATTTATAAAATAGTTACTTTAAATCCACGGTTTCAATTTTTATAAGTATTTATAAAAACTTATTGTTGGGTGGCTCCCAAGTGTTTTCTTAATAACAATAAAAACAGTATTCTATATTAAAGTGTTTTTCTTCAATAGTTTTAAAACGCAAATAGCTCACTGAAATTAATTTAAATAATTTCTTCTAAACAAAAGTAAGCCGAAAATCAGGGCCATGAAATAATCTTCACACATTGAGTTCTCACAAGCGTTACGATTTCGCCAAAAGTGAACCGACTTAGTTGTGAACACAGATTCTCTCCGAACCCAGCAAAAGAAGAGTTCTTGTCATCAGCCACTTCAAATAGCAGTGCCAACCGACGTGGGAGGGTCGTAATTAGTAAGTTAGTAGACCCTAGAAGTGGTGGGTGTTACAGTATAGAGTAGAGTTAATAAAAATTGTAAGGAAAGTAATGGAGGTTTCGAAAATGAAATAAAATATATGGTGTTGTATTTAAAAAATCGAAATTACTATTATTTTTGTGTGGAAGCGGCAACACTGCATTGTTAAAAATATTTTATGTTGGTAGAGCATGTCCGTTTATGTACGCGACCAAATTTTCAGAACGATTTCCTTTACTGGTTCGTCAGAAACGTCTAAGGTACCATCGACCGTGAGACACCATGTATAAAGGAATAACCATTTTATAATAGTTTGCCGAAAAAAATTAAAGAAATATCAAAATTGTGGACTTTTAAAAAAACACTAAAAAAATATTTTTTAAAACTTTAACGTATTATATTGTATTATATTAATATTTTTTTTTTAAATGGTTATTATGCATATATATTTTTTTAAAATAATTTCAATGGCGTTATTAAAAATTTACGAAACATGGTTTTTATTATTTGTGACCTTTTATACAGGGTGTCTTAAGGTCGATGATACCTTAGACGTTTACGGAAAACGGGACATAGGAATTTTCTGAAAGTTTGGCAACATGGGTAATTGGCATTGCTCTATTGATATAAAATATTTTCAACAATGCAGCGTTGCCGCTTATACAAAAAAGTAGCATCAGCTTTGGTATTTTAAATGAGACACCATATTGTGGTGAATCCAAAAATTGGTTCACCTTTAATGGGAAAAGAAATAATTTTTAAATTCAGGATTGGAATTTATTTTAAAATAAATTGGAAAAATAATTTTCTTTTAGGAGAAAAGTCGTTGGTACAAAAAACTTAAAATGTTTTTGAAAAAAAATACCCAAAGAATAAATTGTAAGAGTATTTGCATCAAAGTAAGAAAAATAAAATTAAATAAAATTTTATTTTATTTAATTCAAGAATTGGAAAATATTTTAGGAAAAATAAATTAAAAAAAAAAATTTTGATTGAAAATAACTTCTAAATAAATTGAAATAATTTTTTTTTAAGAATTTCAAATATTTTTGAATAAAAATTAAAAAAAGTCCAGTATGGAATCCAGTTTAAAAAAGAATTAAATTAAATTAACTAAACTCACTGTTAATAATGGATTAATCCAGAGAGTTATTTCACAAGTGGTATCACAAAAAACCAAAAACATTTTAAAAGATTAAAGAACTTTCTAAGTTATTCCTTGGATCAACCGATTAGGAGCGCGAATCACAGAAAACTAGACGCGTTTTTCGGTACGTTCGGAAGGAAGACACTGCCCCACCACCAAATCACACCTGCGTTTCCAGGGAAGGGGTCACTCGATCTAAATATAGACGGTAATAAATTGTCTTCCCCCTGACACTTACATGGTCGGTGAACTCATTTAACCGGATAATTCCAGAATCCAGTGGACACGTGCATCTTCCACCTGCGAAAGGAAGTGATGCAATCTTTGTATGATTTATGAGTTTATAGAGGTCAAGCGCTCGTTAATTGCTTAGATTCACGTTTCATGGTTATAATCAAGCGAAAATGAACCTTATACAGTCATAAATTAGTTTTTTTTGTACACTTGTTTCTGGGAATATCAGAAAGATTTATAGGATAATAAAACCAAGTTTCTGTAAAAATCGGATTATTTGAGCATATTGGTCTTAGATAGCCATGAAATACAAAGATGAAACATGTCATTATGAAAATTTGACAATTGGTACATTAATAATAAAAAATTTGCGCGTTTTTAACGTTTATTAGAGAAAGTGACCTGAAAATAATTAAAATGGAAGGAGATAACTATTCATCTGAAATTTTAATGAAATTGTTTATTCTTCATGGACAATGTGTCCAAATTATAGCAAGAACATGCAGAAGGTGCAATGGATTGTTTCCCGATCAACAACCCATCAACAAGAGAAAGTTTGTACGATTACAAAATAATTTTATTAATAATAAACATAAAACTGCATTTTTTAGTGGGTAAACTCTTCTCTTGAATATACTATTCATTACCTTATTATGCACTTCTAATTTTGTCCTCACAATACCTTATAGACACGAACCTACTTAAAAATGTTTTTTTTTTAATTTTAAACATTCTTTGACACCTACTTTTTAAAAAGGTTTTTTCTTCCTCCCCAGTTTATTTGGTTGGTTTAGACCCCATTTACTGACTTCTCACATACTCAGTATGTTTTAACTATCATCAATTTCTTTATATTAAGTATGTTTATTTTAAACATAAAAATTTTTAATTCTATAAAAGTTCCATTGAGGTTCTACACCATTTTCTCTTCTGCTAAATATATCAGCACCAAATATATTTTCTGTCTCCTAATGATGAACGTTTCTACGTTCGAAACATGTAGAGACTCTTACTGAATATTCTTATTCTATTAAACTTTGTGGAGGTAGACTTTGAGTTTTTTCTTTCTTTCCCATACTTTCAATTTCACTTTAAGCATGGACTATTTCTCCAAATAAACATATTAGTTGAGACAACACGTGTTTTAACCATTAAAATTCTCGAATTACAAAAAGGAATAGTTTATGATTATTCCGTTTTGTCGCCAGCATTCAGAGGCAAAATTACGCAAGAATTAGGATTATGTATTAGTTTAACGGTATCAGCAAAGTTCCTTTGAGTTACTTTTAAATAGTAAAGCAAAGCCAACGGCTAAGTTGAGCGTTCCTTTTTTAACTTTAGCACAGCAAAGATTTTTTCCTCCCCCCTTGCCGCGTTTAAGTATGCCCCTCTCTATTCATATGAAGTTGTTCGCGAAGCGTTCCTTTAACAACTTAGCTAAGCAAAGGTTTTTACTTTGCTTTGCTGCTTAAAAGAAGCAATTGGAAAGTACCTATATTACTCTTTAGTATACCTATATTATCTCTATGCCCTAACGTAGCTAAGAGAAGGGTAACAATTTCGAATATCAAACACTCAAGACGCAAAGTCCTGCTAACAGTGTGCTATATTTCTATATTCAAAGTTTAAAGCAAGCTGTATAATATTAATAACTATTCAAAAACAAAAAAACTTACTCGATATATTTTTGGAACAAAATCGCATGATGGTATTTTTGGCATAGACGAATATTTTCGTAAAAACTTTGAAGTAATCATTTTTCGATTATGATATCTACTCGATTGATTGGTAATAATGTAATACTAAATACCTACTATAGATTTAAATTAAGCTAATTTTTTACCGAATTACCACACAATGATAACTGATACATAAACAATAAGTGTATTGGTTACGCGGCACTACTTTACACTAAAGATATCGTTTTTTAAAGCATTCCACGATACATTTTTTAAATACTAAAAAAACTAAGTCTTGCGGACTCGCGTCAGTGAGTGATACTAAAACGACTTTGCATGTATTTCGGTTTATATAAAAAAGAAAAATTACACTGAGAAAATTTTTTAGTAGTTTTAACTAAAATTTTAGTTAAATTAACTAAAAATTCTTAGTAGAATAGGCCTCAGCCTAGATGTCTTGTTATTCTTACTAAAAAAATCTTGTTAAAAATATTTAGTAAAAACAACTAAGAGATTTAGTAGTTCTCCAATAGAAAAAATAAATTAAAACTTGTTAAGGGTACTAAATTGAATAGTTATTTCAGAATGTTTATCTTATTATAACTAACTATGTTGTTTATTAAATATGGCAGCGGTATATTAATACTAACAAGTAAACCCCTTTATTTTTAATAATACAAATTGTTGTTATTACTAAGACATCTTAGTAGCAGATTTGTTCCTACTAAGTGGTAATATTTAAAGTTACTAATATGTATGTAAAAACTACTAAAATATCTTAATAAAAACAACCAGATATTTAGTTACATGCACTAAGCCACCTTAGTAAAGTGCACTAAACAATCTTGTAATTCTAGCCATGCAAAGTTAGTTACATGCACTAAGCAACCTTAGTAAAATACACTAAACAATCTTGTAATTCTAGCCGTGCAAAGATACCAAGTTGAATATACCTACAGGGTGATTCAATCTTGGAAGAAATGAAAAGCATTTTAAATATTGATGTGGTTGTTGAAATTGTGTTCTCTCTCTCAATATATTATCATATTTTATAAGTTTTTCCTAATGCGACAAAAAATCATAAGAATTGTACAATCAGAATCTTATACTTTTATTTACGCTATTAGGAAAAAATTAGGCCTGCATGATAACATACTGTTTGAAAATATATTCTGTAAAAACATAATCATTAATAGAAATCAATAGCAAAAATGTATTCCACTTCTTACAAAACTATACTACCAGTCAAGTTTATATTTAAACGAGTAGGTATTTAAAGTATTGGGATATTTTTTGACTTATACAAATACGTACCTAGGTGACTACAATGGAAATAAAAGAAAAAATCATTTTCAAATAGGAACATGTATTAATTAAATTTAAAACTTTTAACAAGCAACTTTCTCCAATAAAGTTGTGATATGGTAAAACAGAAACATGACTTAAATTATTGAGTTAACGAACAAACCTGTAAAAATAAAACTTTCAACGCATTACGAAAGTCAAATATTAAATAAAGAACTAAATTTTTAACATCTAAACAAAGATATTTGTATTGTCAACGTTTCGGTGGCTATATTTTGAATTGACATGTTCGACCTACTTTGTTGGAAGTAAGAACAAATAAATTTTGTTTTTTCTATATTTCACTTTCTTCAGAAGTAAAATTACAACAGTTTGTTTTTAAGTTTAACACTAAAATTTAATTTTAAAAAGGTACGGCTAAAATAGGAAATGTGGTGGAACATGTAGCCACCGAAACTTTGGCACGACAAATATTTTTGTTTTTATGTTTTCTTCTCCTGAACCCAGAAACCTTTCGTAGCAGATATAATTGACCAAAGGACTCAAATATGAAAACATTTAAATACACTTAAGAGCGTACATGCATCAGCTCTACCAGAGTGAAAATCGCTAAACGTTATGCTGATTAAACGAGAAGAAAAAATAAAAATTAGTATTTAGAAAATAATTTCTACTTTATATACCCCACCCAAAAAAGTCCATAATGATCAAAAATATTTTCAATTTTTTTTTTTGTTTTTAGTAATTTTGTAATATCTTAAACAATTATTTATTGATCAAAACCAAAATGACTTTCCCTCATGTAGAATGTAAAGTGAATTTAGGAGCCTAAATTGACTTTACACGGCGCAAGTTTTTGAGAAAAAAGTAAGGCCGATATGGAAAAATTGTTTGGTACAACATTCTACATGAGGGAAAATCATTTTAGTTTTGATCAATAAATAATTGTTTAAGATATTACAAAGTTACTAAAAACAAAAAAATTTTTCAAAAATAATTTTGAAAATATTTTCGATCGTTATGGACTGGACTGGGTGGGGTATATAAAGTAGAAATTATTTTCTAAATATCAATTTTTTTTCTCTCTCGTTTAATCAGCAGAACGCTTGGCGATTCTCACTCTGGTAGAGCTGATGTAGGTATGCTCTAAACATTTAAATTTGCAATTTTAATGGGAACTTTTTTCAATAATGATATATTATGCTGTATGTAGGTAAAGTAAAAAACTTAAATTCTTATTAAATAATGGTCAGTTTTTTCCAAGCACTAAAAACCCGCTAATCGATTTTTAAAACACCAAATTCTTCAAAGCTACACAAACAATTTGATAAATGCCTATTTTTATTTAGTGGCAAACGTCATTCTTTCTAGTAGATCAAAAATTATGTTTCATGATTTATCGAATGACAAGATATTGGCTCTTGGAAATTCTATTAGCGGGATTTTTCTCGATGGCAAAAACTGCCCAATAAAAAAAAACTTAAACTTAAAAACAACTTTTAAATCATATAACAATGAACTATTTTCTACACGTTTTACACTATAACATTTTTTTTACACACTATAACACAATTTTAACTTTTATATTTATAATCACAAAACAAAACACTGGTAACCTGTCGACGGCGACGAATATTTTATATTATAAAGAAAAAGGATAACACCACGCACCTCTTAGAAGGATAAAACACAAATGAAACTAAAAATCCGGTAAAAAAAAAACCGTGAAATTGGTAATGTGACTAGCGCCAAACCATCTGATTGGTCAGTTTAGCCGTTGTTTTAAAGTGTTTTATTAAGGTCGCATGCTATTATAAATAAGTGGTTGCCTAATATTACTAAGTTGTCAATTTAAACCGACATTAATTTCTTATTAAAACATGTATTATTAGATTTTACTAAATCGCATGCTATTTTAAATAGACATGCTAGTAAAATTAAATAGGAAAATATTTTATTTTAAGAAGAACGAAAAACTTAGTTAATAAAAATTCACACATTAGTGAAAACAAATGAGAAGCTTATTTCTTTATTTAGTTTTACAAGAGAAGAATTTTTAGATTACTGCGAACTGTTGTTATATTAACTATATTTCTTGTTAAGATAACTAATATTTATTTAACAAGATAATTTAGTAAAACAATTTTCTCAGTGTAGAAGTTATGTCTAGCTACTAAGGAAAAACTTAAAAAACCTTTTTTCTTTTAAAAATTATCAATATTTTGGATGATGCTGACACCTACTTACCTACATTTTATAAAAATAACTTTATAACTTTGACCCATATTATTATGTTTTTGAATTATTTTATTGGATAAAATAATGGTTATTTTTTTCAGTAAATATTGGTATCCCACAACATTACACACCCGAAAATACTGGTTTTTGATAAATAAATTGGAGTTAATCATATACGTTTAGCTAACTTGTAGCTGCCTTGGATGTTTCGTACTCATTTTATCTAAATTTAACATTTGCAAAGTATATGTACCTATATAACTAATAAAATGTAGATATATGAAATACCTTTTTAATTATTACAACAAAATTATTTATTTTAATAATGAATGAATTGTTTCTCCATATAGTCAACCATCATTAAAATAAATGCTATTGCTGCAATGATTAGAAATATATTATTTTATATCTACCCAAGTTTTATTAGTTTTATACACATAATTTGTAAATGTAACATTTAGACAAAATTAGTGGCACCAAACAACCGAAGAAGCTACAAGGTGGCAGAACGGATCATGTAAGGAAACTGGAAATTTGACAAGTACTTTGTTTTTCACTTCCTCTACTATTTAACCTTTTATAGTCAATGCGACTAGTTACAAAAAGTTCATTATTATATCACTGATTTTTTGTGTGTTGACGACAATATTATATTATGGCAGTTGTTTATACTGACCAAAATATAAACAAACATAATAAAATTCCTAAACGTTTCATAAGACACTTCACAAACACTTTTATGGCACTTTTCAAAAGCGCTGTGGGATTTTAGTATTTAAGTTACATTTTTACTTTTATCACAATAAGGAAATTATCATTGCTAAAAAGTACATTTGAGATATTAACGATTTTGGGTTCCTAGGTCATGAAAAGCAAGTTCTCCATGTCTTTTGGTTTGTCGCTCTGCCTTTTGCCTGTCCGTTGGATCGAAAGCTCAAAAACTACTCGAGTATGGTGGATGGTATGTGTGGATTCGGTGTTAACCTCAGACCAAGCAATAGTGTTAACCCTACCCGAAACTTACAGTTCGTTAAATACAGGACGGGTCCTTTAAAAAAAATAAAACTCTTGGTCATATATTTTGATGTAACTAAATTTCCGAAATAAAACTAAGTATAGGAATACCTAATATTTTTTTATAGTAATTGTATTGTAAATAAAAAAAGAACTTATAATATGGCAGCGCAGCATTGAACGCGAAACATGCGCAAGCGCACCATTTCTTGATGGCTCGTAGCTACAATATTTGGACGGCGAAACTCTTGCATGTTGTCAGGATTGTTCATAGCATTTTTCATTGGTAAGTTTAGTACATGCAAAACGCATTTCTATGTTTTACCAATGAATAACGCTATAACTTTTAAATTATCGCGTTGAATTCGATGTTGCAATTTGTGAATAAAATTACCGCTGTATTTTGCTATCATGCTAATAAAACATTATTACCCCCTTACAAGTTAAAAAGATGGCGAATGCGAAGGTGAAAGAACTTAGTCCAGTTCTGTCTCTGTCGCCAACCATTTAACGTAAAATAGACCAGACTCCAGCAGGGTACCATAAATGACAAATGACTTAGCCACGATGAAGCGTATTCTTAGAAAAATTTGACTATATTATTATAAAATATTATTTAAATATTATTGCAGGAGCAACAGCACTGACACTGACAAGTAACCAATGAAACTGAACCATTAGTGCGGAGGTTCTGAGTGATTTGTGGCGTTCGGTTCTTACGAAGACAGCCACTACATTTCTTGTTTTTTAACTTCTATATTAGATATAGGTATCTATTATCTGTCCGTGCTAACTCAAATTTATTTACCAGTGACATATTTTTTTGAGAGAAACGAAAGATTTCAACTTCCGGTTAACGGTTAAACCCGTAAAATCGGCTTGTACCGGGTGTTCCACCTAAGGAGGTAATCGGCTATACTCCAGAAAGTAATAACACTAGGACTTTGGGAAAAAATATATATCGATAAAAGCGGCCAAGAGAAATTGCTGGAAATTATTTTCAAGTTCGAAAAATGACCGCTAGGGGGTGTTATTTGTTGTGATACCTCTGCTTCGATGTGAACTGTATTCTGGTTTGCCTGGTTCGGCCTCTTCTAACGTTTATAAGAAAACTAATATTTTCTATACTATTTCGATTACATACGATCTTTATTGAGGAAAATGTCACAATGACAATACAATATATTCACACCTTTTTTCCAAAAAAATGTCTCATGACCTGCTAAAATAGACAAACAGGTAATTATACGGAACATTGCCCCCCGCCTTGAAAGGACGTCCTTTTAAGAACCTTTACAGTAAAATGGATCATGAAACTAAGTGTCTAAACGTGATAATTTATTTCCAATGTTTAAAGCACTCAATACTATGGCACCACTAAAAGTCCAAAGGTAACGGACATATTTTGGCAAATGAGCGCTTTATTACTCCCGTTCTAGTTTTGATCAGTGCGACTCTAGCCACTCCATCATTGCCGGGACATAGTTCCGTGACTCGTCCGAGTAACCAATTAAGTGGGAGTTGGTTATCTTCTTTGATAACAACCAAGTCGTTGATATGGATTGAACCCTTTTCTGTTTTCCATTTACAGCGATGCTGTAACTCTGACACATATTCCAGAGACCATCTAGACCAGAAATGTTGCTGAAGCTGCTGTATTCGTTGAAAGTGCCTTAGTCTGTTCTCGGAAATATCTGTGTAGTCTGGATCAACTACTGAGGTCATAGGCCGTCCAATTAGGAAATGAGAAGGTGTAAGAGGTGTTACATCCATGGGATCACTTGACAGTGGAGACAAGGGACGCGAATTTAGCACTGCCTCAATTTGCACTAGCAAAGTATAAAATTGCTCAAAGGTTAGCAATGCGTTACCTGCTACACGCTTTAAATGATACTTTGTGGCCTTGACACCCGCTTCCCACAATCCACCAAAATGTGAAGAGTATGCCGGAATGAATGACCATGAAATGCCCTCATTCTGTATTGATTCCGTCAAAGCTTTAGAGTTTTCCTGTAGAAATATTCCAAGTTTTTGTAACTCTAGATTGGCACCAACAAAATTAGTCCCGTTATCTGAATACATTTTGGATGGCTTTCCACGACGAGATATAAAGCGTTTAAAAACTGCCAAAAATGATTCTTTACTTAAATCCGATACAAGTTCGAGGTGAATGGCCTTGGTTACAAAACAGACGAATAAACTAATATAACCCTTTGTAATTTTGCAGCCACGACCTTGTCTATCTTTTATTGAGAACGGACCTGCATAATCCACGCCTGATGTAAAAAATGGGGGCGCTGGATTCAGTCTTTGAGCAGGCAAATTCCCCATGATTGGATTAATAGATTTTGGATTAACTCTGAAACAACGCACGCATTTATGAAATGTTTTTCTTGCTAAATTTCGTCCTGCCAGAGGCCAATACTGTTCGCGAATTGAAGATAATAAAAGTTGCGGTCCTGCGTGAAGTAAACGATTATGTTCCCTTACAAACAATAATTGAGTAAATCGATGTTTAGAGCTTAACAAAATTGGATATTTTTTATTATAATCAAAATCAGAATTTGCTAGTCTGCCGCCAACGCGAAGTATTTCATTTTTATCCAAAAACGGAGTAAGCCTTGATAACTTGCCTTTTACATTAATTATTGTTTTATCGTTATTTTTAAGATTCGATATCTCATTAAAAAAGCTTTGTTGTTGTGCTATTCTTACTAAACATAAAGAGGCATGACTAATTTCTTCAGAACTTAAAGAATCAACATTTCTTTTATCTTTAGTTGTACAACAATTATTTACAAAACGTTTACAATATGCAACTATACGCTCTAGCTTCTTTAAACTAGAATAGCTTTCAAAATCGATTACTGCTAATGAACTTGAAAGTGCGAATGAAGCTATATTTTTTCGCAACTCCGGTAAATCGCCATCTGAACGAAGAGATTTAGGCCAAAATCCCTCGTCTTGCTTTAACCAGCTTGGGCCCAGCCAATAAACGTCGAGTGACAATAAACTGCTTGGCCTAACACCACGTGATACATAATCTGCCGGATTATCTGACGTTGGCACATGCCTCCAGTTTTCTATTTCTGTTAATTCTTGAATTGCTGAAACTCGATTTGCTACAAATACTTGTAAAATATTTGGAGCCATGTTCAGCCATCCAAGTACGATAGTTGAGTCACACCAATAAAAAGTTTTTTCGATTTTAATTTTTAGCGATAATTTAACCTTATTTATTAATTTTGTAAGTAAAAAAGCAGCTATTAATTCAAGACGAGGAATGGTTTGTATTTTTAAAGGTGCGACCTTTGATTTAGCACAAACTGATTTGACTGCAACGTCTCCAAAGTCATTTTGTGATTGAATATACACTAATATACACACAAGCACCGTACGCCTGCGAGGACGCATCAGAAAATCCGTGAATTTCGACTCGAATCGCATCTTTACACGTTATTTGTCGATCTATGTTAAGATCATTTAGCGCTACTAATTCATCACGAAAATGAAGCCATCTTGTATGCATAGCTTGCGACAAAGAACTATCCCATCCTAGTGTTTCCAACCAAATATCACGTAAAATAATTTTTGCTAATATTATAGTTGCGCTCAATAAACCAAGTGGATCGAAAATTTGAACTATCTCTGATAAAACTGTGCGTTTTGTAATGCGTTTGGCAAAATTCGTTCCTATTTTATACAAAAACCGATCTTTTCTGCCATTCCAAATTAAACCCAATGTTTTTGTATTTTCATTTGCGCCTAAGTCGATTAAATCTGTTTCGTCAGATGTTTTTATGCCTTTTAAAACATCAGAGCTGTTAGATACCCATTTACAAAGAATCTCTGAAACTTCGTTTGCTAACGATATCGCATCTTCAATACTGTTTGCACCTGTTAACATATCATCTACGTAGAAATCCTCTTTGATAACACGAGAAGCTACTGGAAATTCATTTTCACATTCTATACCAAGCTGATATAGACATCTGATCGCTAAGTATGCTGCCGATTTAGTACCATAAGTTACCGTCAATAATTCATATGCTTCAATAGGCTTGTCACTATTAGAACGCCATAAGATTCGCTGCAGAGACGTTTGCTCAGGATTTACTCGACACATTCGATACATTTTTTCGACATCTGCGACGACGACATAATTATGCTTTCGATAGCGTAAAAGTATCGAGAAAAGATCCGATTGAATAGTTGGTCCAACCATTTGCAAATCATTAAATGAATATCCGCTTTTACTAGGACAAGAAGCATCGAAAACAACACGTAACTTAGTAGTTAAACTACTTTCTTTCACAACGCCATGATGGGGCATGTAGTAAGCTTGCTGAGCGTTATAAAGTTCTTTAACCTTAGACATATGCCCGAGCTCCTGATATTCATCAATGAACTTGCAATATTGAAATTTAAAATCTTTATCACGCTCAAATCTACGCTCTAAACCTAACAGTCGCTTTTCGGCTATATCGTACGAATCACCTAAGTTTTCCACTTTATTCTTTAATGGAATTGTAACCAGAAAGCGTCCCTTATGTTCGCGTTTTGTCGTTTCTAAAAAATGCTCTTCACATAATTTTTCTTCGCGAGAAAATACCTTAGAATTTGAAATTTCTTCTAATTCCCAGAAACGCGTTAGTTGATTATCTATTTCTATATTTTTTAAGAAAGTGCATTGAACGCTTTGATCATGAGACTGATTTGAATATACCTGACCAGATACAATCCAACCAAATTTACTTTTTTGTAAGAATGGGCCATAATTGCCTAATTTGACCTGCCCTATGCACACAATATTCCAAAAACAATCGGCTCCCAGAAGCATATCTATTTTACCGGGCAAATGAAAGTTTTCATCAGCAAGCTTTGTTTCTTGGAATATTTAAGCTTTGTTTATCAATTTTAAAATTTGGAAGACTGCTAGTAATATTAGGTATAATTAAACATGAAACTTTACATGAAAAATTGTTTATCTGTGATTGAACTTGCAAAACTGTGTTGCCTATGATATTTGATTGTGTCTCGTTAAGTCCGCTAACCATTAAATTAGTTGGCTTACAAGAAAGTTGCGACTTGTTACTGAACTCATGAGTTATAAAACTACTTTGCGATCCCACATCTAACAAAGCTCTTGCTACGAACGGTTTATTGTTTTTATCAAAAACACGCACTAAAACAGTTGCCAAAAGCACTTGCTGATTAATCGATACATTTCGTGAAGATAAATTTACGCTTTTTTGCTGAACATCCGTATGATGGTCAGCTGATTCGTTATCATTGTGATTAAATTTATCGTTCGCTTCTGTATGCAATAAAGTATGATGTCTTGCTTTACACGTTTTACAAGACCCAGAAAAACATTCTCTAAACATGTGCCCTGTTCTTAAGCAATTTAAACAAAGTCGTTTTTTCTTAGCCTGTTTTAAACGATCGTATAAATTTAGTTTTAAGAATTCAGAACAATTTTGAATATAGTGTTCGTTTTTACAGAAAGAACACACTGGTTTTACAGGATTGCTTAAAGAATTGCTAGTAATAAACGAATTTGTTCTTCTGTTAAACCTGCCTGTATTTTGCTTATTATCAGTTTTACCTTGCTCTATAGATTCAAGAAGATCTGCTCTATCTTTTAAAAAGCTAATAAAGTTATGTGGGTGTTTTAAAGGAAGCCTTCGATTGTTCCCACTTTCTTAGACTAACATCGTCTAACTTTGTTGAAATTAAATATATCACCAATGTATCCCAATTTTCCGTAGGTTCATTTAAAGTTTTTAAAGCCCTAAGATGTTTGCCAACACTGTCTACCATATTTCTTAATACACCGGACGACTCATTATTAATTTTGCACATGTTAAATAGAGCCTTTACATGATTTTGTATTAAAATTCTGGTATTGTTAAATCGATCGCAAATTAATTTCCACGCACTATCATAATTAGAACCTGAAAATTCTAAACCAGCGATTATTTCAAGTATTCTCGGACCTAGGTAGGCTCTTAAGTAATGTAATTTTTGTATATCAGACAGCTTATTATTTTTATGAATTAGTGACTCGTAAGTGTCCCTAAATTCCAACCACTTATCATAATCGCCGTCAAACTTCTTTATTTCGATGACTGGAAGTTTGACACCGCTATTATTATTATTAACCGGTACGTTCTTGTAAGTATTTTTAAACGAGACTGATCCCTGCGATGATTCGCTACCTCCGCCATTACCTAACGAACTGTTTGCAATAATAAATCTTTTAGATTTTGCTAAAACTCTATGGTAAGCCATTTCAAAAGTTTCGCGTATGATATATTGCCCTTCACAATCGTCGCAAAGCTCTTCAATTTGACCCTGCAGGTCTTCAAACTCATCCAAACTACTCTGAAATCGCTCCACGCGTTGCTCTAGCTCTAAAAAGAAGTTTTGATCGCTGATAATAAAATCTGAATACGATTGCTCTAAGTTTCCGACATATTTCTCAAAAATTGTTAACTTTGCTTTGACAGAACCTCTCTTCCTGACGAGTTTTTCTTGTTCATCCGTCATACTTGCTAAGTTATTTAAACAAACTTACTAGTGAAATATTGATAACTAAATTATCCCAAACGCGCCACAAAGTATGTTTAAATCAACCTTATTACGATAAAAACTCGCTAGACAAAATGAGGTTAGCCTAACACGCTTGATATAAAAGGTAAAAATCAAAGGTAGTTAATGAAGTATGGAACTGACACACCTTTTTGACGTATTCCTTCTAATTTTCACCCATAAAATCCGGCTCGAAGGACCATGTTATTTGTTGTGATACATCTGCTTCGATGTGGACTGTATTCTGGTTTGCCTGGTTCGGCCTCTTCTAACGTTTATAAGAAAACTAATATTTTCTATACTATTTCGATTACATACGATCTTTATTGAGGAAAATGTCACAATGACAATACAATATATTCACACCTTTTTTCCAAAAAAATGTCTCATGACCTGCTAAAATAGACAAACAGGTAATTACACGGAACTTTCAAAATAGAAATGCCGATTTTCTCTTGATTTTTCTTAATAAAAATATGTTAAAAATATAAGCATTGTATTCTTCATAAAATTTTGCAACTTTATGTTAGGAATCGTTTTTTTCTTTTTTCAATAATAAAGTGGTGGGAGAAGGTCAAACCTTTCTTCTTTCAAACGCTGATATCTCTGCCTTGGATAAACCGATATTATTCAACTTGGCCTTGAAAAAAAGCCCTTCTTTTCCTCTACACGTAGATCTATTACCTATACCATATTGATTCTGATGGTGGCCACTAGATGGCGTTTTTCCGTAATTCCTCAATGAATAAGGATTTTCTCAAAAAAATCAAATGTTATAATATGACTTTTTCATCATATTTTATTTTAGGCTTATAAAGGCTATTAAATAGTGGAATAAAAAATCCAGGTCAGTATTTAAAATAAAAAAGTTGATGATGGTCGCTCGAATCCAAAACGTCGGATTAAAAAACTAACCCCATCAGCCTGTAGAGGAGGAAAAGTTACTATAAGGAACTGAAAACCGCAACGTGATATCTTTTGTTAAACTAGAGAAATTAGCCCACTTGACCAAACATAGAACGTGACAAGATTGTGATATCTCATATAGAGCTCAATTAAAGAGCACCGTTTTATCACACGGTTCTATAGCAGTGACAAAACAAACATATATGTTGTAATAGCACTATAACCAAGAACATTGCTTTGCAGCAGTGTTTTATCTTTGTGACAACTCAGTGCTAAAACTGTTGTTGCAATAAAGAGAGACAAGTTTGACGTTAATATACGTCAATTTAGTCTGTCAATTTGGCGTCTTTTTCACTCCAGATGCCTTTCGTTTCGAGAGTGTTTATTGTTTGGAGAGCGAATAGTGTGTTTCTACTTCTACTTTATGAATTGTGATTGCGTGGTAAGTTGTTTATTTATTAGCATGTGTAAAGTATACTGAAAGTTATTGGTTTTTTAAATTGTCTATATGGAACACAGCAGACGCACGAAAAAAGTATTTGTGGCTCCTTCTTGAGGCAGCAACAAAGGAGAGCAAAATTATTTTGGGAAAACTTTAATGAATCCAATCCAGAATCTGTAAGCTCTGTTACAGTCCATCAGCAGACCTCGGACATGCCCTACATAGTACCTAAAGAAAATGTCACCCGTAGCCCGTAGTGCTAAACCTTTAGGTATGTATAGTAGTCGTAGTAGACTTCGAGAACTTGAGCCTAAGACAGAATCTGATGACTCACCTGAAGAGCAGACCTCTACTTCCAGCAGCACTGGTTTATTTTATTATTTAGTAGATACTAACAATACTATAAAATTAATTTTATGAATCGTGGTTCCTTGGAAGTTGGGCAAAATTCATATTTTTTGACAAAGCTCGTAGGTATACGCATGAAAAAATTTAATATCTGGTTGTTGCATTTTGGAATGTAGACCATGCAAAACTTTTTTGTAAAATTAATATTAAAAAAGTTTTCCATAATATGGTTCCAACGGAGATAAACTAATATATTCTACATTATTGCAGATATTGTCAATATGGGCCAGATTGCACGGAAAAACTTTTTGAAGAAGTCACTAGTGACTGGGTGCGTCAAGGCAAACAAAGATTGGGACGTGACGAAAAATTAAATAAATAAAATTGTGTTAAAATTTTTCCAATAAAAGTAATATTATTATTATTATTATTTGTTCCAATCTAGTTTTATCTCCAAGATGTAACTACAATATATTACATCTGTCAAACCGCATGGATTTATTTGACATAAGATATATAAAACAAAGATATCACAGGGATGAAACAATAACAGATTTCATTTGTCAAGCCAAAAGATAAAAAATGGAACATGGTTTGTCAAAGTTAGGAGCATCTCTGTGACATCTGTGTGCTTAGCTCAGTGATAAAACATTAAACAATGTTTTTTAACTGTTACATCACAGTGACATGTTTTGGTCAAGTGGGAGGGATAATAATTAATATTGATTTAAAAAATGGCCTATTTTTCCATAAAATCAAAAAAGGTTTGACCATCTCCCACCACTTTATTATTGAAAATAGAAAAAACAATTTCTAACATAAAGTTGCATAATTTTATGAAGAATACAATGCTTATATTTTTAACATATTTTTATTAAGAAAAATCAAGAGAAAATCGTCATTTCTATTTTGAAAGTTCTCTTACGCCCCCTAGCGGTAATTTTTCGAACTTGAAAATAATTTCCAGCAATTTCTCTTGGCCGCTTTTATCGATATATATTTTTTCCCAAAGTCCTAGTGTTATTACTTTCTGAGATATAGCCGATTACCTCCTTAGGTGGAACACCCGGTACATTGTCACGATTTTAGCGTGTTAAACGTTTCATCCTATCTGCAATGAGTCCCAACCTCAACGAATACTTACACCAGATGAGTCTGTTTTGAAGGTAGCATCTTACTCTATTACTATTTAGAGCGCTAGCACCGACACATAGTTGATTTCCATTTTTTACTTTTGATATGAAACATTAAACAAAAAAAAACTAAGATTACATTTTATTTTGATGTTCCATTTAATTAACCTAATTATATAGTACAATATAAATATAATGCATTAATGTTAACATTTCAAAAATGCTACAATACTTTAATTTTTTTATTCAGAAAATATAGACCATTTCCTTTCAAAGTAGCTTGTTACAAACAGCCAACAGTGAGTATGATCTTCTCATTATCTGAAACAAAAGCAAAACAGGTAAAGGATTCAAGTAAATAGCTGGATGAAAATTTGCTTGAAGAATAGCGGAATTGCCAGAAAGAGCTAGTAAACGACATGATGATTTTAATAAAAATAAAAATTAATTGGGGTTTTTTCACTAAATTTTGATTTTTATTCTATCCCAATGACATAAAGAAGAAAAAATAAAATTTTCTACAGTTTTAGTTTTTAAAATTTCGAATTATTTACTGAGAAAATAAATACTCTCTTTAATAAAAACACGGGAATAAACCATAGACCTTCAAATACGTACAGCTTATCTTGAGCGCAACAATAGTTAAGTTTTATGGGTGACTATTTAACTAGAGTGTTTTACACTGGCAAAATGTCATAGCAACGGCCGGTCTTCTACTGGCAAAATTACTACCTGCACCTACCTGGACAAAATTCACATGTGATTTTTGCCGCGGCAAAATTTTGTCTTTTTTCTAGTTAAATAGTCATGTCGAATACCACTCGAGAAAAAATTGTGTAAGCAAAATTGTTCTCAAGGATTTATTTAAGTTTGTTGCTTTTAAGCAATTTCGCTCATGACATTTTCGACAAAATCACTCGCCTGACGGCTCGTGATTTTGTCAAAAATGTCATTCGCGAAATTGCCAAGCAAAAAACTTTCATACCTTTCGAAAATTTTGCCGACAAAATTTTATCTCTTGTGATATTATATATGAAAAAATACGTCTAAGCATACGGCTCGCCGGTCAGATGCCTTCCCTCCCAGCAGCATTGGGCATGCACAGTGGCGGCTCGCTAATGAAGGGCTCTGGGGCGCCGCCCTCCCTGCAATTATTTCAAACATAATCCAAAAATACTTTACTTAAAAAACCAATAAAGCAATCTATGTAAACAATCCATTAAAATAATTCAAACCAAACATAGCCCTACTCCAGCGGGTAGGTTATAATAAGCGCGGGCATAAACCAAACATAGCCCTATTCCAACGGGCAGGTTATACCCATATAGACAAGCGAGTTGGGCGCTCTCAATGTTTTTTATACTAAGCGCGGGCGGGCGACCGATTATCCGTCCCGATTCAACGCGGCTTCTCGATGAGTTGCCATGACGACAGAGCCGTGACGTCACCTACACATCGCACAACGAGCGGCCATGATGAGCTCCAATTTTCCACGCCCAACAACAGCTGTTCGCGATGCCACGGTAGATTAATCAATATATTATGTACTCTGGCGAGGCGACCTGTCGATGCCGCCAGGCGCTAACGTTTTGTTTATTTGTTTTGATTTGATTTATTAGTTACGTTGTTGTTGTTGGAAAATGTCGTGTAATATGAAGGTCAGTGATTTACAGAAGCTTGTGTTTAGTTCTCTGAGCTTAAGTGAAAAAATTGATTTAAAAAGGCAGGGCGGCCACTAGAAATTGAACATAGTACAAGTGCAATCAAAATGTAAAAGTAAGGCACAGTTTACGCGTAAGTTAGACAAAGAAATATATAATAAAAAATCCTGGATATGCGGTTGTGAGGACAAAAATTCTTTTTTTTTGTTTCGTGTGTCTTCTTTTTGGCGAGGATGATAATTGGACTATAAATGGGGTGCAGGACTTAAAACATCTTTCAGAGAAAATAAAAAAACATGAAAATAGTGCAAAACATCGTCATAATGTGGTAAGTTTTGAGATGTTAGGACAAACTAATATTTTAACTTGTTTAAGTAGTGCTTATGCTGATGAAATTAAAATTCACAACGAGAAAGTTAGAAAAACAAGACATTTTAAATTTTTTTAATTTAAAGCCAGCGCTCCCCCCCCCCCCCTCCCCCCCTCCTGACTCGCTAGTCACGAGCCGCCACTGGGAATGCACACAAACCTCTTATTATCGGTCTGTCCTTCTTTAGCGACATGCTCAAAAATACACTCCAGAACCGGCTCTGCGCCATTTTTGTTGTTGTTTTTTAAGTTATCTCTATGGATTCCTTGCTGTTTATTCTGGGTGTTTAATATTTACGGATTTATAGTTGTTATGTAGTTTAGTAAATTGTGTTTGTGCTTTTAGTGACTCGGATATTCGGATTAGAATATAAACAATGACTTAAACACATCAAACTAGGCCTAGCCTACAAAAAGAAGGTATGAAGATAAAGAGAAACAGACACCAAGAAGATTATCCCGATGCATGTTTTGGTATCATTTTTTTGCAGTCCTGCAATCTTATATTATATAAAAGAAAAAAGCTAATACCTAGGTACGTTTATATTAATCCTAGGGTGGAAGTATTACACGAGTTAAGTTCTCGGGCAAAGACTTTTTTAAAATTCTTGAACAAGAAATTGTTCTAGAAAATGTTTTACACGTACCCAAGTTTTTGCCAAATTGTAAAAATCAATACACGTTATATACCAACTAATATTTGACTTGAGGTTAGGTACGCGATAACCTCGAAGATTGGTTATTTTGCTGGTTTTGTTTGTTTTTTATATTTGATTTTATAAATTTTATAGTTTAATTGCCTTTTTCTCTTCCTTTTTGAACTAAAAACACGACGAATCATTTTTAAACAAATTTTAGAAACAAACCTTTAAAAACAATTTTCTATCCTTAAAATTACCTTATTTCCCAACTTGATCAAAAATTGAGAAGAAATTCCAATTTTTTGGCAAGAATTTGGAGCAAATTTTATCTGTTCAGCACGTAAAAATAAATTGAAGGTAAACTTTCTTGAGCAAGAACTTAAATTTTAAAGGTTCGCCACCCCTGTACTCAGTGGCGGCTCGTGATAGTTGAAACGGGTGGGGCCAAAATATCAAAATAAAAATATTTAATGAGAATATTAAAAAAACTTACCGATTAATTCAATGGTGCATCTAATAAAAATGTCTTAAATCACAGCATAAAATAAACAGTGTTCTAAAGAAATACCAAAAAAAATGTTCACTTAACACTTAAATTTTCTTATAAGAAAACTCCATACGTCTTTGTTTTTTATTTGAAAATGTTTCAATGACTTTATTATTGAAGTTATCAATATTGTTTATAAAATGTTTTTCCGCCGACAACATACCTAAAGCGCTAAGTCTTTCCTCCTTCATCGTATTTCTTAAAAATGTTTTTATTCTTTTTAACATAGAAAAACATCTCTCCGCTTCAGCCGTCGTCATGGGAATAGTTACTAGAATGCTTAGTAACTTTAATGTTTCTTGAAATGTTGAAGACAAACCATCCTCATTTATTCAAACTAAAAGTGGCACCGCTCCTGAAGATTGACTTAACTCGTCCCTTTGGTACAAAACTTGTAGTTCATTTCGAAGTCTATTTTTATCAAGAAATAAAAATTCTTTGCAAGTTTCGCTTAGGTAATGTTCGGGAAACGTTTTTTTGTAAGCATTAATGTTCTTAGTTTCAAATAAACGCGTAGCCACCAAATGTCCAGAAAAACTAAATCTAATCTTAATTTGTACAAGAACTGCGTCGCAAACTTCTACAAACTTCTACAAACTTTATATTTAATTTACCCAACATACAAAAGCTAAAAATATTGTTCATGTGTACCTTGGATTTTTCGTGAGATTTCATTTTTTCCCATATATGAGCAACATCATCAGTTCCTTTTTGCGACCAAGTTTCTTCTCCACCAAACAAAACGCACACAAAACAGAACATGTTATTTGTCTCCTCGCACCCGCACAACCAACTGTTTTTTAGATAAATACTGTTATTAAATTTCCGAACACGCGATTTTTGTCCACTTTGAGTTTTTGTTATAAGTAACTCTGGCAATGGACGACCCAATTCCTTAACTTGCATTTTCTCTTCTAATGAGAGAGAGGAAAATCGCGAATTTTTTAAAAAACTTATTTTATTCATTTTAAAACTGAATAAATTAAACGCGGAATATAACCCACTGACAAACTGACCTTCTACTAAACCTAACCTACAAAAGTCACAGAATAAAAATAGTCTAAACGAAAAGCTGTTTAAAAAAATTTAAACTTTGTCTTGTCTTTTCTTCAATGGCGTCTGCTCCAGAAGGCAATTCGCCAGTACATTAGGGCGACCACGATTCAGCCTGGCTCTAAACCATATATCGAAGTCGCTGATTTCCTACAAAATGCAACTTAAGCGCATACAAAACAAAATATTAAACGATCAAGCAAGGTAAAAATGGCATGATGTGTAGGAGTTATTACATAAAAGGATATGACTCTTCTCGCACCCGCGCAGCGGAGGTGCATTACACAAATGAGCTGCGTCGGAAAGGAAAAGGGATATGATGTTTTTGGTGAGTTGAATATGTGTCTACGTGAGATGATTAGAGTTTAATTTTGTTGAAAGATAGAAATTTTATTAGGAGATTTATCGTGATTGAGTTTATATTTTTTAAAACACACTGGATGTTAAGTGGGTTGTAGTTCAGAATGTTAGTAGCTTCCTTGTAGAGGTCAAAATTCGGAATGAAGTTAATCGGGCATTCAAAGAATATGTGGTCAAGGTCTTCCACTTGACCACACTCACAGAGTGGGCTATCCTTTATTCCAATCCTGTGTAGATGCTTGCCTGTTAAGCAGTGTCCTGAACGTAGTCTAATTATAGTGGTAATATGTCTTCTATCCAGGAATGGTAGGGAGTCAAACCATCTTGTGTTTGGAAATGTGCCTTGAATTTTTGCGTAGCCGCTTCCTTTGTTTCTTGTGGATAGCTTCCAGTAAGTTTTGTGTTCTTCGTCTATTTTATTTTTGATGATGGGTATTATTTCTATATATGCTGGTTTTAGAGGTTTAGGAACGTTTAGTATGGTTCCTATTTTTGCTAACTGGTCCACCTTTTCATTACCTGGAATTCCATCGTGTCCTGGAACCCAAGCCAAAATTATATCATGGCCCCCATCCATCAACTCGAGAATCAGCCTTTTTGTGCGAAGACATATATAGTCGTTTTTAGTACATATAGTTGTTTTGTTTAGTTTATCGATGGCACTTTTAGAGTCTGAAATTATTAGCATATTTCGAATGTTCTTGGAGAGTGCTGCTGTAATTCCCTCATTGATGGCCGTTAATTCGGCTGAACAGATATTTAGTATGTCAGGCAACCTAGCTGAGTAGTTATACTTTAGATCAGGTAGGTGTATTCCATAGCCTACCCGGTTTTTCTTTTTTGAAGCGTCTGTGTAGATAAAAGTGTGTGTACTCTTGAATCTCTCTGTCGAGCTTAAGAATTTCTCTTTGTTGCCTATGTCCTTCTTCCTAATGTTCAGATTGATTGTCTTAATTTTCCTTATTTGATGAATAAATTCTATATCAAAGCATGGAAGTTTGTCGTTTCTTTCTATTTTGTTTTGGAAGGGTAGTAGATAATTTGAAGCTTGCATGAGGTATGTAATGTCTTTTGTTCTCCAGTAGTCCGCATTTCTAGCATGAAGTATTTTGAGTTCTTTCAATATTGTTAAAAGGGCATTATTTTTAAATGCATAATTCTGGGCCAAAAATTTTGTTGCAAGCCATTTTCTTCGAAACTCCAGGTCCCAAGCGCCAGCTTCTGCGAGCAGTACATTTGTAGGTGTTGATTTCATACATCCAAGTGCAACTCTGAGTCCCTGATAGAACACAGCGTTTATCTTGTCCAGATTTTGTTTGTTAGTAGGTTTCAGGAATATTGCCCCATATTCTAAATGTGATCTAACGAGGCTGTTTACCACTGACAGTAAGATCTTGGGGTCTGCACCCCACCAAACTCGACTAAAGCATTTTATTACATTGAGTCCTTTTCTAGCTTTGTTCGTGATGTATTCTATATGTTTATCCCATTTTAAGTGCTTGTTCAAAATTATTCCAAGGTATTTAGTCTGGGCTACATATGGAATTATGTTATCTTCGATCCGTAGCACTGGTAGTGTGTCTCTTCTGATTCCCTTAGTGAACCATATGGCCTCACATTTGTTGTAGGATAAGGATAGATTGTTATTGCTTAGCCAGTTTTTAATTAGTGCCAGTGCCTCGTTGATTCGCCTAGCCATTAGTTGCAAGTTTTTGCCTTTTATAAACAGGACTAGGTCATCAGCATAACTCAGCAGTTGTATGCCTATTGGTAAAATGTCAAAAAGGTCTTTCAGATATATATTAAAAAGTATGGTACTAAGTGGGGAGCCTTGTGGTAGGCCTGCTGTAGCCAGTAGCGGTCCTATCAGGTTTCCGTCTTCGCTTCTTGAGTATAAAAGCCTATTTTGCATAATTCTATATATAAGGTTAGCGAGTTCAGTGGGAATTTTTAACTTAATAAGTTTGTTATAAAGTAAGGTTAAGTTCACTCCGTCATACGCTGATTTAATGTCCAGGAACGCCGCTAGAACGGATTCATTCTGACCGAAGGCCAGTGTAACATTGGAGGTTATTAATGCAATATTTTTGTATATGCCTGTGCCTTTCCGAAAGCCGGTTTGATTTTCAGGAAAGATTTTTTTGTTCTCTGCTATCCATTCTATTCTATTTTTAATCATGATTTCTAGGGCTTTGCAGCAACAAGCAGATAGGACTATTGGTCTATAGCTATCTATGGAGTTTGGGTCCTTGTTCGGTTTTAAAAAATTGACAATGTTGTATTTCTTCCAAGAAGCAGGCAGTGGTTTGCCACTTAGAAATTCATTATAGTTATTTAAAAGGATGTTCTGGGCTTTAAGAGGTAGGTTTTTCAGCATTTTATAATTGATATTGTCTAGCCCAGGCGCAGAATCTTTTTTCCCTTGCAGACTATTTAAAAATTCATCTCTTGTGAAAAATGCCGGGTCCTCAGGAGGGGCCTGAAGTTGGAATGAGGGGTCAATGTTTACTACAGCCATTTTCTTTAATATGCCTATTTTTATTGTTTCTTGGGAGAGCGAGGAGTATACAGGGTTGTTACTTGTACCCGAGAACTTCTTAATTTTGCGCCAGACCTCCGTGATATTAGAGTTTCTATTTAGTGTACCACAGAATTCTATGAACTTCTCCTTTTTTTTCTTGTTGAACAGCCTTCTGGTTCTGGCTATTGTGTGTTTGACCATCAGATATTTGCTTAACGAGGGGTTGTCATTATATTCAGCGATTATTCTTCGTCTTTCTTTAAGTAGATTTGTGCATTCCTGATCCCACCAAGGGTTACCAGTTTTACCTAAAGCGTTGGTATATTTTAGCGGAATTGAGGCTTCGGCAGCTTGGTGAATTATTGTTTCTAGTTGTTCGTAGGGCATATTCTCGTTTAGGGGGTGGGTCTGTAGATTGACTTTATGATAGAATAGTTCCCAGTCTGCTTTTTTGTAGTTTTTAACTGGATAGGAAGTGTAGTAGGAATGTTGGGTGTGGCTGGTTCTATCACCGATTATACAATAGGTTGGGTAGTGGTCACTGAACCCACAGTCTGGTAGTACCTTCCAGTCAGCCATAGGCGCTAAGTGGCTACTAATAATGGATATATCCACTGGGCTCGGCTTTTCACCTGGAGAGTTAAGTCTGGTTGAGGTCCCATCATTTAAAATTACAAAATCATTTTTTTCAAGAAAATCAGCCAAGGTCCTTCCGGAAGCGTTTGCAGAATGGCTACCCCATAGCTGGTGGTGAGCATTAAGATCTCCCATGAGAAGTGTATGTTGACTTGTCGATAATATCTTGTTAAAAATTTCTGGCGGGATGTTATATTGTGGGCTGGCATATATGTTGACTATGTTTAGATTGCCACATGTTATTGATAGTATTTGCATATCATTTTCATCTAAATTAGTATTGAGTTTATTTACGTTGTATTTCAGATTTTTCTTGACGCAGGATGCTAGTCCGCCATAGCCATCTCCTCTATCCGATCGTATTATGTTGTAGGGTTTAAGACTGAAATGTAGGTTAGGTTTTAGCCAAGTTTCATTAAGCAAGATAATATCTGGATTGTAGTCTCTAACCATTGCTGCAAGGTTCCCTTTATTTGAGTTCACGCTTCTAATGTTCCACTGAATGACTTTCATGTTTTTATTAGATTTTGTCCTATTAGCAAGTGGGTGGTTTGGTTTCAAGGCTCATATGGATCATCTGGATCCATATATGATGTTAAATTGTAGTGTGTTAGGATGAAATTTTTAAGTATTTGTTTTTCTTCTTCACTCATGTGTATAAAATTTTGCATAATTTGTCTTGTCGTATATTGCGGGGCACTTGTAGGCATCTTAGTTTGACTATTTACATATCCTGCACTAGAAGTGCTGGGATGTTCTTCCGATTTCTGAGGTCTAGAATTTGGGTAATACAGTGCGCTGTTGTGCGCTTCCCTGTCATAACCGGTGTTTCGTTGAATAAATCTACGTTTAGATGTGGTTTGTGTTGCTTCCGTGTAGAAACGCTTAACTTGGTTATTATTGATTATTGCTTCCCTTCTTTGAGAGGGCAATATTATATTTTCTTGTATTGTGTTATTTTTGTTAGTGTTTCTTAATGTAGGAAAATCTGTTGCTTGGTATGTATACTCATCACTTGTGTATGTTTTCTTGCAAATACTGTTAGCATCAAAATATGTCAGGTTGTCTAGAGCCATCAGTCTTTTGATGTTTTGCTGTCTTACGTTTTCTGGACATTGCTTATAAGTGGATTTGTGTTCATTGCTTTTACAGTGAAGACATTTAGTCTGACAAACATTTGTTGTGTCTGCTTGGTGAATTTCTCCACAATTGTGGCATTTCTCTCTGCCTTTGCAGTGCTTTTTTATATGGCCATATAAGAGACATGAAAAGCATTGTGTTACTGGCGGTATATATGGAACTACATGGACTGGAAGGCCGTATATTTTAATGCTTCTCGGCATAAGAGCTGTATCAAACGTTACTAAAATAGTGCTTGTGGGAATGTATCGGGCTAGTGTTTTGTTTTCTTCATTAGTACTGAGTACTTTGCGGTTCAGTCTTTTTACTTCCAGTATTTTTATGGGGTCTGGGATCTCGCTAGCGGCTATAATTTCTTCGGTAGAAAAACTTAGGTCCACATTTCTTATAATGCCTTTGCTTGAAGTATAGTTATTAGGAATAAAGATATTGTATCCTTTTTCTAAAAGTGTTTTATCTTTTGTGAAGTTGTTGGCCGCTTCTGGGGTAGTAAATTCTATGCCTAGTCGTTTTTTTCCTTTACTGGTTGTTTTCAGGACATCTCTGAGTTTCAGGTCAAAGATATCCTTAGCAATTTTCAGGTTATTAAATCTACCTACGTTGAGGGAAGAGTTTTCTGAGGTTTCAATATACACGATATAAGGTGAAGAGTCTGTGTTTTTGTATAGGTTGTGTATTTTCCTTGTGCCTTCGTCAGAAGGCGTGTTTGGCGGATTTTTGGATTGAGATAATTGTTCGTTATCTATTGTATCATCCATTCTGTAAGAAATATCTTGTTCCAAAGCCTGTTGGTTTATTTGAGTTTGTTTGTTTGGTTTAACTGTGTTTTTTTTGTCTTTTTTGTGAATACTGTTATCTAATTGTGGAGTGACTCCGATAATTCGCCGTATTTTATCTCTGGAGGGAACTAGGGGGTCCCCTCCCCCGCCGGTATCTTCGGGGTCGTCCATTTTATGGACGGCCCTACCATGTGTAAAGTGTGCTAAATCGTAATAAGTGTATGAAATATGGATAAGAAATGCTAGAAAGTAAGTGAAGATCGAATTTAAGTAAGTGTAGGTCAAATTTAATTCAACTCACCGAGGATGGAATTACCTGTTGTTAGTTTGTTAGTGTAAAATTATGTTGGTTTTGCCACTTCGCACTAATTCGCAGGTCGAACGGAAAGTGAAATTTAAACTTTATATTTGGACAGGGAAAACCGTAGGTATTAAAAACAGCCGCCATCTAGTATCCGGTAGTGGAAGCAAATCAAGGCCCACTCTTCATCCTCGATAACTAAAGCACGTGTAAATCCACCAATCGCGGCTTGATCTAAGGATCCGGCCCGGCACGAAGGCATATGCGCCAGTAAGAGAAGGCGATATGTTTAGTATCTCTTTCGTAAGCAAGGTGTTGTCTGGCCATCTCCGGGGGAATTTTCCCAGTCTCAGGGAGTTTTTGCACAGTTAGACGTTATCAGATATCTTAAATTTTAAATTATTCACATTCACATTTACAAAAAGAATGAAGCGTAGAGAGACTAAGTAATAAAATAAATAGCTGGTGTACAGGTAGGGTAGGTAGGGCCATGGCACCGTGGCCTTACTGTAAGAGCCGCCACTGCCTGTACTATTATGTACATAATTTTAAAAAAAATAATAATATTACTTATACAGGGTCCTGCACCTCACCTCCCGTCTTCTATAGCTCACTTAGTAATTAAGTTCGAATTTTTATATTTTGCAGATCTTATCTGTATCTTGGGGCGCATTTCAGAAAAATATTTTTTTCATAAAGGGTGTTCCAAAAAAGTGTGACGGCATAAGGATGTATTTTTTTAGATTACATGCCATATATTTTTTTACTTTTTTGGGTGCCTCCTATAGTTACCTACATACCCCTAAAATTTTATTAAAATCGATTCAGTATTATAGAAGAAAAAAAAAACAAAAAATATCAGTTTTGCACCACTGGTATTAAAAATAAATAAAAAATAAAAATAAGGCCTCGTTATTAAAATTATACAAAGGTACTTAGTACATAAGATACAACAGTTTTGGTAACCAAGTTTGGTTAGTACGAATTGTACAGGGTGTCCAAAGTTTAGTGTCAAACGTTGCAAACTTTAAAGCAATTTGTTTTTCTTATTTCAATGTATATTTTTATGTCATTCGATGCAGAATTAAAAATCAAACATTTTTTCTAATTGCAACCCTGTCTCAATTTCTAACGCATCCAGACTTATTTGCAGAAAACTAATTTTATCAACTATTCCAACAGTCATTATTATGAATAAATATCGAAGGTGGCTTTGAAAAACAATTTATTGTTGATGTATTAAAGTTTATTAAAGCGACCAGAGACCATTTTGACTTTATAGTAATCTAAAAGTTTCAAATATTGTTAAATTGTTAGAAATTATTAACTGGAAATGATAATCGTGGATATGGTTATCCTTGAAAATTCGTTGAACTGTTCTTTCGATTACATCTACGGCATCAGCGACTGCTTGTTGAGTAACTGAAGGATTTTGTATAACAGACAATAGCACAGCCAATTGATTTTGCTCAGTTCGGACCGGTTTATTTCTCACTGGTTTTGGGTAGTTTACATTTCCCATTTGTACAAACCTCTCTAATATGTTTTGCAGGCTCCTTTTGTCTGGATGTCGTCGTTTCGGATAACGCTGTGCGTAAACTCGGCTTGCCAAAAAAGAGTTCTTTTCGCATGCTCTTTATATAAAAATCATATCTACGAGCTCTTCTTGGTTGTAGTCCATCACAAAAAATAATATAAAGTAATTATAACAGCTTAAATAATTACTAACAATTTAACAATATTTGAAACTTTTAGATTACTAAAGTCAAAATGGTCTCTGGTCACTTTAATAAACTTTAATACCAATAAATTGTTTTTCAAAGCCATCTTCGATATTTATTCATAATAATAATCACTGTTGGAATAGTTGATAAAATTAGTTTTCTGCAAATAAGTCTGGATGCGTTAGAAATTGAGACAGGGTTGCAATTAGGAAAAATGTTTAATTTTTAATTCTGCATCGAATGACATAAAAATATACAGGGGTTCCTATTTGAAATAAGAAAAATAAATTGCTTTAAAGTTTGCAAAGTTTGACACTAAACTTTGGACACCCTGTACAATTCGTATTAACCAAACTTGGTTAACGAAACTGTTCTACCTTATGTAATAAGTACCTTTGTATAATTTTATTAACAAGGTATTATTTTTATTTTTTATTTATTTTTAATACCAGTGGTGCAAAACTGATATTTTTTAGTTTTTATTTTTTTTTCGTCTATAATACTGAATCGATTTTAATAAAATTTTAGGGGTATGTAGGTAACTATAGGAGGCACCCAAAAAAGTAAGAAAATATATGGCATGTAATCTAAAAAAAATAAATCCTTATGCCGTCACACTTTTTTGGAACACCCTGTATGAAAAAAAATATTTTCCTGAAATGCACCCCAAGATACAGATAATGTCTGCAAAATATGAAAATTCAAACTTAATTACTAAGTGAGCTATAGAAGACGGGAGGTGAGGTGCAGGACCCTGTATGTGGCTATCTTCACGACAGTTAAAATAATAAAAATATGTTTCTTTTCTCCGGGTATATTGATACCTGCCTACCTCACAACATTTTGATAAGCTCTGGAATTTTTGAATTGATTCATATGATCGGTGACCTTTGGACCCGCATGATAAGACCAGATTTGAATATACTATACAGCAGAAATAATGACACGTCCTCTATTTCTTATTTTTTTTAAATCGGTTAAATAGATAATTATATTGAAACAAAATGGTGGCCGGAATTTCTCGAGACGCAGCATAAATACGCGGAAACAAGTAATAAAACACTTAGTGGGTCGTCGGCCCTTAAAGGGATAAAAAGGGTGGTATACAAGTCGAAAAGAAAATTATTTTTTCGGATTTTTTAAAACTTTAAAAATACAAATTACCGTTGCAAAAGTGTCCAAGGACAGGTCTATTATTTTTCCAGCTCTTATCATCAAAGGTCTTTTTGCATTTTCGATGATGATTAGATAGGCTTTTTGACTTTTCTGATCTAATTCCAGCCAATCTGTTAAATAGATATCTGTGACCAATGTCGCACTCTAAAAGCAAAAAAGAAATAAACATAGTCATTATAAAAAAGTTAAGTTAAGAAAATGTAAAATAACTTCATTGTGGTTAGAGATACAGAATAATTGTATATAAAACATTCTAAAGTGCACATTTAAAAACTTTTTCTCTTTGAGAAAATTTGAATATTTTTTGATCGTGCATTATTACCTACCTCGAAATAAAGAAGCGATCCAAAATAGCAAAATAAAAATACTTCTGCCGTCATGGTCATAATCCATACCACAATTAGGTAAAATTGGACTGACCATATTTCAACCTGAAAAATGTAAGATGTTTAGTGTTTTTTTATATGTATAAAAATGACACATGTGTCTATCTATCAGCTTAACTGAAAGTATGAAATACGATCATGAATATAAATATAAGAAGTTTGTCCTTACTAAAGAAAATTGTATACAGGCAAAACATATGACCACAATACTGGCAGCGAATTGCGAAAACATTGAAAATGAATAGGTATCTTCTATATCCTTGGCAAACCTAAAAATATTGTTGCGTTTGAAATAAGATGGAACTATCCTTTATTAATAAGTTTTGTTCAAATTGAATAACGGCAATTGTTTTTGCTTCAAATTAGATTAATTATTATTATTATGATCAATTTAAACACATCAAACTAGGCCTAGGCTACACAAATAAGGTATGAGAATAAACAGAAACACACACCAAGACAGAATATCCCGATGCATATTTTGGTATATTTTATTTGCAGCCTTGCAATCTGATTAGGTACGCCTAAGTTTTAAGGACACTTTTCTCTATAGGTACTTACTTATATTATATAAAACAAAAAAGTAAATACCTATGTATGTTTATATTGATCCAAGGGTGAAAGTTTCCACAGGTCAAGTTCTCGAGCGGGCAAAAACCTTCACAAATTTTTGAACAATGACTTGTGCTTGAAAATGTTTTACACGTACCCAAGTTTTTGCCAAATTGTAAAAATCAATACAAGTTATATACCAACTAATATTTGACTTGAGGTTAGCTACGCGATAACATCGAAGATTGGTTATTTTGCTGGTTTTGTTTGTTTTTTATATTCAATTTTATAGTTTAATTGACTTGTTCTTTTCTTTTTTGAACTATATAAACACGACGACGAATCATTTTTAACAAATTTTAGAAACAAACCCTTAAAAACAATTTTCTATCCTCAAAATCTTGTAACTACTAAAAATGCCAGAAGTGACTATACCTTATTTCCCAACTTGATCAAAAATTGAGAAAAAATTCCAATATTTTGTCAAGAATTTGGCGCAAATTGTATCTATTTACACGTAAAAATAAATTAAGGGCTAACGTTTAAAATTTCAAGAGCACGAACTTAAATTTTACAGCCCGGACCTGTCTATTTTCCCATTTGTCATGAATGGTCAGAATATGTTTTACATTTTCTCGAAATCACTATATACATACTCTTTAATTAAGTTGTATCTGTCCACGCATTTACAAATATCTTCATAGATAAATTTGTTTTTTAACATTTCTCTTTTCGACGGAGATAGACTTTTATGATCCTTTAATACTTTCTCTTTAGCGTGTTTAGTAACATCCCGAAGAGTCCCTTTGATTATCTTTAACTGTCCAGTAGCGTGAAAAAGTAGTCCTACTATAATACAGTCAAGAGAACAATTGCCCATAGCAGAGCTACTGCATCCTAAAAATGGTTTAGAATAATACACATTGAGAGATAAATTTAAAAAAACGACTTTTAGAAAATCCTATATTTTACCAATATTTATTACAGATTATGCTTAATAGTCGAGTCAATGAATACATAAAACAGGCAATATTCGTAAGTCCTCAAGAACAGCTCTGATTTTGATGATTTTTTTTTTAATTTTGTTTTTTTATTTTATTTAAAATCAGAAACCTTTTGGGGCGGGGACACAATTATTTATACAGTGTGTCTACTTAAGTTGGCTACATATGGAAACTTTTTTATTATTAACTTTACGAAAAAAAGTTATTCTTCATAAAAAGTTCTGCATTGTCCAGAACCTATAATGCAATCACCCGATGTTACATTTTTTTAGTCGTATACGAGGTCTGTCAAAAAATTTTGCCCAGGAGTAAAGTACTTTTATTTTTGATAATATCGAAAACTGTAATAATGAAAAGTTGTTCGAAATGTAAAACTATATTTTAATATGCAATTACATCCTTTTACTTAATTTTTTTTAAATTTTTACAAATTTTTTTTGCAATGGTGTATCTATTAATTAATTTTCTAGAAATAAATTTTGTTGGGAGATTTATTATTTTCTGAACGAAACAGAAAGGTTATCATGATTTTTTAAATTAATAAAAAGATAAATTTAATGTTCGATAGGTATCCGTAATTTGAGAAAAATTTGTAAAAAGAAAAATTTTAAGAAAAAGGATGTAATTGCATATTAAAATATAGTTTTACATTTCGAGCAACTTTTCATTATTACAGTTTTCGATATTGTCAAAAATAAAGGTACTTTACTCCTGGGCAAAATTCATATTTTTTGACAAACCTCGTATACGACTGAAAAAATGTAACATCTGATGGTTGCATTTTAGGTTCTGGACCATGCAGAACTTTTTTTATGAAGAATAACTTTTTTTCGTAAAGTTAATATTAAAAAAGTTTCCCATATGTAGCCAACTTAAGTAGACACGCTGTATAAATAATTTTGTCCCCGCCCTAAAAGGTTTCTGATTTTATATAATATAAAAAAACAAAATTAAAAAAAAAAAATCATCAAAATCGGAGCTGTTTTTGAGGATTTTGAAGGAAAAGGCTTCATTGACGCGACTATAACTGGAGCAACCACATAAAGTGATCTGTTAATAATCTGATACAATCAGTATAATCATTAGGATATAGTATGTCAATTTTAAGACTTTCCTTTCGTAATATCAATATTGGAACTCTAAAGCAAACCAAGATTGTTACAAATTTTTCAAAAATCTGTTCATAAGAAAGGCCTTTATCTCGCTGTCTGTCACACTGGAATATTTCCCAAACTAATGTTGAGAAAGATAAAATTTACCATATATGTGAAGCTATGATCATCAAACATATGTATAGAAAAACATAAAAGAACAGCGAAGTATGCTAAAAAACATAGGGAAACATATTATAGAACCCTTTGGGTTATTTTACATTATTGATCTTTTTTTTTAATTACTCTGGTTATTTTTTTTTTACCAGTGCCAATTTAGCAGTTTGTGGTACTTCTTGTATGTAATTTGCATATAGAAAAAGTGCAGGTTGTTTTAGGTGCCTTTCTGATACTATTTACTGTGATGCTGGATTTATCGGCCCACTGTATACCGGGTGTCCGGTTTAACCGGAAGTGACATTAACTTTTGATTTTTAAATGAAACACCTAGTTTATTTTTTCTTTTTTGACTCCATATTATATTCTGAATATAACGATACCTTTTTGTCAGCAAGAAAGAAAATTTTCAAATTTATTTTTTTTTGTCTAGAAGGCTATGAATACCTTTAAATCACTTATTTCAGTTTTTAATCTTGGGAAAAATACGATTTTACTATTTTCTGTCCAATGCTGTGTAAAATTTAATCTTTAACTCATTTTTTTTAAACGGCAACATGGTGGCTCGTCGGGTTAAGAAAAAAGAGGATTTTGTTACGAATATTTTGATACCATTCACTATTAGGTTTTAGAAAATTAAAAAAGTTTAAAAAGTTAACTTGGAACTTTCCTAAAATAAAGCATCTTTTGAGAATAAAAAAGGTTTAAATGCATCAAGTAGCCTGTGACCAACAAAAATGAAAAATAATAAAACATCATTATGATGCCTTGACATGCCGACAGGTGTTGCCAAAGTAAATTAGTTTATTGTTTAAAAACATGGAAAACAATACTTATACAAGGAGTGAAAAAGTTGATATGTTATTAATTTTTGGAGAATATAGGAAGAATTCAACCGATGCTGCACGTTTTTACGCAGAAAGATAACCTAATCGGCGTCGTCCAACCCGGCACTATTACCCAAAACTGGTTAAGAAAATGCGAAATTAGCCTGACAATAATGAAAATGATGCCCTTGTTGTCAGTGAAGAAAAAGAAATAGATGTTCCGACATACATACAAGTAAATATTAATGCTCAGAGAGATAGCGCTAGAATGTGATATTTGTAAGTCTTCGGCAGGTAAAATTTTAAATAAACATAAATACCACTCATAAAAGGGTATCCTAATGATTTTGTTTTATCAGTTTTATCGGTCACAAACTTTATGCATTTAAACCTTATTTGTTTTATCAGTTTTGTTGGTCACAAACTTGATGCATTTAAACCTTATTTTATTCTCAAAAGATGCTTCATTTTAGGAAAGTCCTAAGTTAATTTTTAAACATTTTTAATGGAAGCTTTTCTATAACCAAATAGTGTGTGATGGTAACAAAATAATCGTAAAAAAATTATCTTTTTTCTTAACCCGACAAGCCGCCATGTTGCCGTTCGTTTAAAAAAATCAGTTATACAACTTACAAGATTAAATTTTACACAGCAGATAGCATTGGACCAAAAATAGTAAAATTGTATTTTCCCAAGATTAAAGAACTGAAATAAGTGATTTAAATGTAATCATATAGCCCCTAGATAAAAAAATTAATTTGGAATTTTTGTTTTCTTGTTGGCAAAAAGTGACAAGTGACACATCGTTATAGTTAGAATGTCATATGGAGTCAAAAATTACTACAAATAAGACATAAAGACAACCTTGTTCACAAGTCATTATACTCAAGACTACCCCTTTATTTTCAACAAATAAAAATAAAAAGTATATAATATAATACATCATCCACTGAATTTTCACGGAGATTTCCGCCCACAAATTATAGACATGCTTACTAATTATTTTTAAGCCATATGGCAAAAGTTTTGCGCTACAGTACCTGTTTAAAATTAAGCTGGTTTTTCAATTGGTTTTCCCGTAAACAGTCATTTGGAAATTTTTCACTTTATAACGGCAATACATTATTTTTGAGTTCATTACGAACAAAAATAAATTCTCTCATCGCGGTAAAGAAATCACGGAACCGACCAGTCCATGTGTACTAATGATGAATCAAAATAATTAACCTCAGGGCTAACACCAACCCCGCCGGCGATGCCAGTGCCTGTCCTAGGTGGAGACACTTACATAAGACTGACCTAACCTATAGACCGCATAAACACATATGTATTATATTTATATTTTATATTTATATTCTATATTATGTCAAGTTAATTATTTGATATGTGCAAATTATTATTGAACAAATAAAGACCCTTTTTGATATGATTTGATTGGAGTCAAAAAAATAAAAAATATACTAGATGTTCCATTTAAAAATCGATCGTTTATGTCACTTCCGGTTAAACCGGAAGCTCCATAATGTTGTAAATCTATTAAACTTGATTCCATTGTCTTGAAAAAAAAAAAAGTTATGAAGGGAAAGAAATAAGACACTTTAAGTCTTCCTCCACTGGTATATTAAAATAAGTTTCAAGGTTTATAAAGGGTAAATTCTCTACATGTTTTAAACGCATAAGCATTCATCATCAGGAGAATAGAATAAGGGATTTAGAAATATAATAGGTTCAAACAGTCCTAACGGAGCTACGAGATGATGGAAAACACATGCAAAGTGTTTGAAAAACCTTTCAACGTAATGGTAAACCTACCGAGAGGCCATTCGTGAAATATTGGCAGAAAATTAGTTATGATTTATGAAGGTAGCATAGCAGTCAGTAAGTTAAGTGTCATTAATGAGACAACGCCAAAAGTGTGAGGGGAGAAGAATATTTAAAAATTATAAAAACTTCAACCTAAAACATCTTCCATGTCAATTTTAAATACTCCTTACATTCACGTTGCTGATTCACTAATTTGTGACTTCAGTTACTCTTCATTTTATTAAAACCTTTTACTACTCCACTGCTAATTATTCTTCTCCTCACACTTACGTGACTAGTTCACTAACATGTGAAAATTTTCTTTAAAAAAGCATAATTAGGTAGGAAATTGTCATTGTGAGGACAAAATTCACAAGAATTACATGTAGGTAATGAAAGTTATATTCAAAAAATTTTGTTTAGTGGGGTACTGAGGTTTCAAACTCAGTAACCCCGCAGGTTTTTAATTTAAAATTAGTAAAGATCATTAAAATATTTAACATTTCAATAATTTAAATTTTTTATGATCTTTACTAATTTTAAATTAAAAACCTGCGGGGTTACTGAGTTTGAAACCTCAGTACCCCACTAAACAACATTTTTTGAATATAACTCATTACCTACATGTAATTCTAGTGAATTTTGTCCTCGCTATGACAATTTCCTACCTAATTATGCTTTTTTAAAGAATTTTTTTTTTAAATATTCTTCGACACCTTTTTAAAAAAATAATTTTTCTTTCCCCCCAGTTTATTTGGTTGGTTAGACCTTAGTTACTGACTTCTCACATACTCAGTATGTTTTTAAATTTCATCAATTTCTTCATAATATTATGTTTGATTTGCATATCAAATTTTTAATTCCATAAAAGCTCCATTAAGGTTCGACACCATTTTCTTTCCTGCTAAAACCATCAGCACTAAGTTTTATTTCTGTCTCCTGATGATGAACGTCACTACGTTTGAAATATGTAGAGACTTTTCCTAAATAATTTTATTATTAAACTTTGTGGAGGAAGACTTTGAGTTTTTTCTTTCGTTCCTATACTTTCAACTCCACTTTAAGCATGGACTATTTCTTCAAACTATCTTAATATACCAGTGGAGGAAGACTTTTTCTTTCCCTTTAAACATACACTCAACTTAAAGTATGTACTATTTCTTCAAGTTAAAAAAGTTATAGGTGAAAACCACCTTCCGCGGACACCCGGTATAGTAAGTTACATAATGTTAAAAATTACTTACCTAGTCCTATCATAAAATATGTAGCAACATAAATATAGTTATTCTTGGCAGGATCGAACGGCAACCAAATTGTAATTGGCAATAATTTTTGTCCAATTAATACGGGTTTCAAAACAACTAAAATGAGAGTGAAAACACAGGCTACGCGAAATGCGTAGAAAACTTTTTTAAATAATTCAGATGTTGTTTTGGCGATTTCCTCTTGATCTTTATGGTACGCATTAAATTCTTCTATGGTTAGCCATTCCAGAGTATGTCTTACCCTATCCGGATTGAACCTGTTTAAATAAATTTATTAAACCACGTTCCAAATAACAATAAATGTGCATAGGCCTGGCAACGCCCATCTTTGGTGCTCATTTGTAGGCCCAAGAAGTGAATAAGTAATGCATTATTTCGAAGTTGAAGTGGAATCCTCTAAAATTTATTCTTGTTGGTTCTTATTTACAGAAATTCCACTTATCTCCGTGCTTGCATTGCTAGTATAATTTATCCAAACTCAGTTTGATAACATAAAAAAGCGACTAAAGGGCTTCAAAGAGACCGACCTCACAACCAGGGTTGTCAGATCTTTCTTCTTCAATTCTTTAAGTTTTTTTTTTTAATTTTCCTTTTATATCAGTATTCAACTGTTAGTCAATAACTCTCTTTGAAAGCTAGTTTGCAAATATACTTTAAACCGAGGAGTTTTGAGTGTGACATAAAAAAATAACAAGCCATTCATTGTTATAATAAGACACTCTTTAGTCCTTAAGAAACATTATAACTGAAATCAAAATAATAAAAGTGTTTTCAGTGTTAAAAAAACTAATTTACAAACCCTTGTTTCACCTATACTTATATATTGTATTTACAAACCCGAAAATCTGGAAGAACTGGCAAGCGCACATAATTTATGCACGTTGCAATGGAGATCGACAAGCGCCAATGGCGCTATCGGACAGTCTGTGAATAATACTAAGACAAACGTAATTGCAAATTTATTTGTCCTAGACAAGAACAAGAAAGGCAGAATATTTTTAGCGAATGAAGATATTTCTATGTAACCTAGTTTCACGACCAACTTCCAGGTGAATTAAAATCGCTGCAATTTCTAGCCGCAACGGCTTATATATTTTTACGTCGGGACACTTCGTCTTTTAGCCTCATTACTGTGCATAAGACAAAGAAAGAAACGCCTTTTATTACTATCGAACAAGTTAGTTCGATTTAATGCTTTGCAATGACTTAGATAGACTTGAGGATACGAGAATACGGTAGAAGGAGGGAGGGGGGGGGGGGGGGGTTCAACTGTTAGAGTATGAAGTTAATTAAAATTTATTTATTTATTTTGATTGGAGGAGTTGATGGGTGACGTCCAGCGAAAAAAAATGTTTTTATTGCTTGTCCTTTTAGTAATATACAGGGGGTGGCGCACTATTGCATGGGCGCCCGAACAAACTTTTTCATGGGGGGTCCAACAGATAATCGACTAAATTGCGATTAAAAATATTTCAACCAATTAAAATAATATCCAGAAAATCGATTGGTAAAATTTGCTAGGTGCTATCAATGTCAAATTGTAAAGATAAGCGTTATTGATAAAAATATAGACGCATGAGATGATGACTGGGAGTTTTTGAGAGAAGTAAATTTTACTGTCAAAAATTTAGCGCGTAAGTGATGTTGATAAAACAAACTATATGGAAGAATAGACTGTGCCCAGGTGATTTTGGGAAACATGCGGAAAAAAATACAACGTAAAAGTTTGTCAGGTGCTGTGGTCAAATTTTAATGAAAAGCGATATTGATACAATGAACTATGGAATCAAATACGGTGAATGAGTTACTTCAGAATATTAACAAAAACATCTGTTAACAAAATTTAATAGGTGCATGCTGTCAATGTCAAAAGACTGTGACCGGAAAAGTTAGAAGAAAGAAATACGAATTTTTTTTGCAGCTCAATATCAAATTTCGATAATATTTTATTTTTTATTTCGATTTATTATGTCAACAAACATGAAAATACTAACAATCATCTCATACCAAGCGGGGTGCAGAGTCTATTTTCACACATACAGTGCTTGCATAAGGTCATAAAAATTTTGCTAAATGCAGAAAAGACTGCTGTTCTGGCAATACTGAATCGGGGTAAATTAATATACTATTAGTGTTGCCAGGTCAAAAATAAGGAAAGCAGTCTGACCTAAAAAAGCGATAGATTTAAAAATATTACGCTAAATATATTATATTGAAAACAATTAATAAATTATTTTATTAGTTAAAAAGGTATACATATTTTCAAACAATGGCCAATAATCTTCACTTTAAACGGATGATAATAATTAGACATATTATTATATAATATTACAGCATAGCTACCAGAAATATTGAAAAGAAGAGTACGCGTCCAAAATGTCAAACCTAATCAGAGAATGGAGAAGAGAGAGAGAGAGAAGATTAGCATGCTTATTTTAAAAGCGTAAACTAAATCGAGTGTAATGTTAAGCGGAAGAAATTGTTAGCATAGCGATAAAACGGTAGTTCATCCATCAAAATAGTGAATCAACCGCAAAAACGATATACCTGGCAACATTGCATGCAATATTAAAAACATCATTGACTCGCTGCCAGTGTTGCCAAAACTTACGATTAATCCTGAGATTACACGGGTTTGGGAATTATCTCACGATTTCACGAATCACGTGGCGTTTCTCACGATTTTTTATCGTATGTCAAACATAAGTAACTAAAAATTATTTTTATTCATAACAAACGTCACAAATTTATTGCATTTACATAAAAATCCTAGTATGATTTTTCTACGTTACGACTTTCGCTACTATTACTGCCGCTGCCGCTACTGGAGTCATATTTGCATAGAAAAGATGATTCCAGCAATTCGGATTCTGATTAACTACCTACTACATTTTGTAATACTATATAATAACGCAAGTTTTTTTTTTCCTTTTTATGTTTTTAGAAATGTGTTTGGTTTTTAAATACAGAAAATAAATATATATTTGTTGTTTATAAGCTTTCATTCTTTTCTTTAAACTAGGTAGTTTGACCCCTTTTAAAGAATTTTTAAAAATATTACGAATCTCACGATTTTAAGTATCCGATTCTTACGATTTATCTTAGAACATTTTGGCAACACTGCTCGCTGCATTCCGTTCTGATCTTCCAAGAATTAATATTCGGTATTCGGTTACACTCGGCAGTATATGGTGCGTTTTATATGAACAATCCACCATATTTTCAATATTTCACCTGGAAGTTGGTCGTGAAACTAGGTGTACCTGCTAAAAGATAATTAAGCCATCATCACTGTCGCCTCAGTTATTTAATAGTTTATAACAGTGGAGTAGGTGGTTTAACATATTTGCTGTAATTTACGTATTTAATTTTGGTTTATAACTGTGTACTGTGCGTAACGTTTTTTTTACTTAATATATTTAATTGAGTTGTGGCTTTAAACATAAAAAAATTAGACAATCGAATGGTTATAATGGAATCTCGGCGTATCGTGGAACTATGACAGGACCTGGAGTATTTGCGCTAAATAAAAGAGTACTGGGAAGATTAAAATATAATTTATTTAGACGAAACATGGTTCGATAAATATGATGTTTTGAAGTATGCGTAGACGGTTCAAAAATTTTTACTTTAAATACACCGTGTTCTAGGGGAAAACGTATTATTATTTTTCATGCCGAAAGTAAACATATCTTTGTTTCTAATGCGTTGCTCTTGTGAGCAAAAAATATCACTCAATCTTCCGCCGATTATCATGAAGATATGACCGCGCATTTGTTTGAAAAATGGTTTGCTGAACAGATTTTACCTAACATTCCTCCGAATTCGGTAATTGTTATGGACAATGCGTCATATCATTAGAGAATATTAAATAAAATACCTAACATGAGCACTAAGAAAGAAGATATTCTAATATCTGAGAGATGATATGAGAAATGAAAATATGGATATTCCTGAAAGGATTCCAATCAAAAAGGACTTAATTAAAATTATCAAAAGGAGGAACTTTAAAAATGAATACGTAATTGATACTTTTTGCACAAGGCGCGGCCATACCTACTCTTTTGCGATTACCCCCATATTATTGTATCTTTAACCCTATCGAAATGGTTTGGGGTACCATAAAAAAAGTTTACGAAAAAATAATCAGTCACCAACATTAAGCGCAGCTGTTCTTGATAATATTCGGCATGTAATTAGCGACATGAGTAGCGATGTATGGAAAAACTGCGAAGCTCATGTTAAAAAAGTAGAAAAGTTTTATCGCCAATGGTGATCCAACCTGGAAACGATTCTACTTCTGAATGTTCTGATGATTCCAGTAATTAAATTGTTACTGCATTTTAAATCAATAATGTTTGTTTAAAACATGTTACCTATTAAAGTTGCTGTATTTATAATATTATTATCATATTATAAAATTAAAAGAATACCCTACGCATTTTCATTATTTGGTTAAGAGTTTAATACTTTTTTATGTCATTAAATTAACCTGAGAAACCCTCTACCTGTAAACGTAAACGTTTGTTGAGATGAATATGACTCTTTTCTACACATGCAAATACCTACCCATGCACACGTTGTGTTGCCAAACCTGTGCAAATGGAAGCATACAGGTTAATTTGTTGAAAATACGAAGTCACTGGGTCGAAAAATGACAAAAACATAAAATCACATATGAAACTGACCTACCCCTGAAGTGGAACCACAGACAATCGTAATCGACAATTTCCCCTTTCGTCTTTCCCCGTCAAGCCTTGGCTCAAGGTCAATCTACATAAATAGCCACCACAAACAATCGCTTTATCCAACTTAACGATTTTATCGCATCGAAAGAAGTCGACTGACAAGTGGACGCCGTTAAAGCTTGTCGACGAACAACCTAACCTCAGAAATCGTGTTTGTTTACTTTGTTTTGAGTTTTAAATGGTTTTTCGCATTTGGGTGGTTTAATAATAATATATTATTATAATTATAATACTAATATTATTATATATCTTTATTCTCAACCAACTTAAAAAGTTTATTACAGAGAATATAACACCAAATATATAATAATATAAAGTCACAAATAATCATGTTTACTGTTAATAACTCCATCAAAATTATTTAAAAAATATATATATAATAACCATTTACGATAATAATAATAATAATAATAATAATAATAATAATAATAATAATAATAATAATAATAATAATAATAATAATAATAATAATAATAATAATAATAATCGTTAAAGTTAGTTTAGTTTTAAAATGTTTTGGTATTTTTAGTTTTTGTTTAAAAATCCATAATTTCGATATTTCTTAAATTTTTTTCGGTAAACTGTTGTAAATTGTTATTCCTTTATATAATACTGATCATTGGCTAAAAGTACTCTTTACCGTAGGTGTATGAATATCATTGTTTTTGTCTCGTGATGTAAATAATGTTGGTCGAAGAAAATATTATATTCGATTGTTTTTCTTTAATAATAATAGAGTGTATTAGAATACATAGTTTTAATTTATAAAGCTTTCTAAAATTAAATATCCGTTTAGTTCATACAAATTTATAGGTTTTTCGGAAAAAGCGAAAAACACAGTAAGTATGTACCTACATGAAGTTTTCTGTTTTTAGACAATGGAGTCTGCAGTAAAAAGAATGAGAGTAAATTCCGGGCATTGCGATTTACTCCTAGATATCTTAGAGGTGCATCCTGAAATGATTACAGGCAAATTTGTGTGCCAAAATGCTAAACAAAAATCTCTGGAGTTGTGGAAGGATGCAGCCACAAAATAAAATGCGTTGGGCCTAGGGGAAAAAACCCTGATAAATGAAAGCTTGCTGTGCAAAACTGAAAATATAAAACAAAAATGAAGGTGGCGGAAATAAAAACATTTTATTAGATAATATACAAGAAAAATGATTAAAAACTTAAAATTTAGAGACTACAATAAACAGTAAACAAACACAAATACCAAAACAATTTAAAAATATAACCTATATTCTTCTTCTTTTTATTGTTAATTACTGGCTTTTAATCATAAACGGGGAATTATAGGAAATATTTTTAAAATGGATAATAAGTCTTTATCGACAAAACGGAAACGCCCGAACAGAAGACGATTTCGATAAATAGATTAACCGTGGTACGAAATCTCGATCGCTTCGACAAGAAGGCGATCGACTTCTCCTTGTCGATCGATATAAAAGCGATTGTTCGTGGTTCGCCTTCTGGTGTGTTAATCACCTGAAGAAATCCGTCACTCTAGCTGTAATCGTAAAATACTATAGGACGACCCTGTCTACGTTGTGTTTATATTCAGCTTCTTTTAAAGTTTGGTACAACGGTGAAGGTATGTTAGGTTTTAATATTTTCTAGCTTAAATCTAATTCTGACGATTTCCCTATGATGCGGTATTCCGCTGTCAGTAAATGAAAATTAAAGAGGTTTTAAAAACAATCCATTTAATGTAAAAGCATATTGGCCATATACAATTTATCAACAATTTAATCAATTTATTTTAAAACCCATAAAGGATAAAAAAACCTAATTATAAAATTTCATAAAACTTAGTGTAAGATGGTATGTCTCCCATAATTCAGCCCTTTTGCACCAACATCTGTCTGCGACAGAATGGTGACGCATTTCTCAGATTTTACCTAATAAACTTCTCGTCAAGATTAGCCAATACTCTAAAATCTAGCAAAAGTTTGTTCTTAACGATCTTATGAACCACTCATCTGATTTTGACGAACTAATTTTTTCAGTGTAACTTAAGGTGTTACAAACCTTTTTAAGTTCCTAACGTTAATCTGTAAAACGATTTTACTGATATACAGGGTGTTATTAGTAGTAGCGATTTTGTGCTGTAAATTTGAAACATTCTGTAGAGTAAACTGGAAAAGTTAGAAATTCCCGGTGTATGCCGTTAGTTAGATCAATATCTCCAGACCTTTTTGCCAGTTTTTTGATAAGTGTCTTTTGGGAATAGATACACTATTAAACAAAAAAAGTGTCAAATTTTGGTAGGAAAATCTTTACCATGCTGTATCTTCGCAATGGTTGAACAGATTTCGGCCAATATTCAAGATTTTGAAAGCTCTTTTTCTATAGATTTTCCGTGATATAATAGTGATTTTAAAGATGACCATTTTCTTATTATACAGGGGTCGAGAAAATGATAAATATAAAATTGCTAAAATGATGGTAACTGGGTTTATTAAAGCTATGCCAACCGGAATATATGCTTTTGTTTTATTTCAAAATTAGTCATTTGACACTTTGGGTCAATATTTTGGGACGTTTTTTTTCCTATTTGAGTGAGAGCTAAAGTCGCCACAGTGGATCTTTGCCCGTGCGTCATCAATCAACGATCAGGACTCAACGTGGTTAATAACTCTGCATCCTTATTTATTACAGTAACAAGTTTGAATAAAAGCATAAAAGAACGTCTCCAAATTTCCGCAATAATATAACGTGCTAGACAAGGATAAAACTATAAACGTCAGTTAATTACTTTTTTATTTGTTTAGTTGACAACCGTTGTATTTTAGAACGTCATTGTCAACCTTATTTTGATCTGCCAATCTAATTCGTATTTTGTAAATCTGTGTGCCTTAAAACGGTTCCTGTTTCTAAAAATAGTTCTTTTTAGAGGTAATTATACCCACCATCTGTTTTGGCGGTAAGTATTTATGGATTTTTATAATAACTAATTTATTTATTTTAAATATTCTAACCGTGAAAGTTCTTTGAAAAGTTTACGGCAGTGGCTAAATTCCCTTAAATAAAAGGATGTTAAAAATTTGACTTTTGCGGTTTTAATAGTCAATAAAACACCAAACTTTTCTAGATTTTAAGCTTTAAAAATAGTATTAAATGTATAAACATTTGTTTGTCAATTTCTTTTAAATAATAGAGAATGCCGGGCAAAACTTAAAATAAATAATAATTTTTCGTGATATTATGTAGGTACGTCAAACGGTAGGCAGGCACGTCCATTTTATGAACTTAACTTAGTTTTGACTTTTTTCGTCTCGTAATTTTGATTTGATTCATACGATTTTGATGACGTAAAAGTGATGACGCACGGGAAAAGAAGCACTGTGGCGACTTTATTTGGCAAAAGATACGCTATTAAACAAAAAATGTGTCAATTTATTCGTAGGAAACTATCTAGAAGGTGTAAAATTTCAAATTAATCACTTATCTAGCATGCTGTGTACGAAAAAACATGTGTCATTCGTGTGTCATTTAGTATGCTTTCCAAAAAATACCCTAGAATAAGTCAGAAATCGTGTAATCAAATTTTGTAGCACATCAAAATTTTTTAAATTTGCAATACTTTTTAAAACAGTATAACACAGAAATAGCCCTTTTTAATAATAACTTCGGCTCATGTCAAAGTCGATAAAATTCCCTATCCAACCCTGGTTAAGCGATCCCCCTCACTGATTTCTGCTATAAAATATCTATCCTCAAAAAGATTAAAAAAAATGTTAGTTCCCTATTCCGTTTTGAGTAGTTTAGAAGAAAGGTATTGCCCCTGGCAAGATGAGCTGGGAACTGTTTGGGGTTTGTTAGAGCAATTTCCAATTACTGGTATAGGCTGGTAAAAGTTGTGAGCTAAAAATTATAGATTTGATCAGATCCCGGTGATTTATAATTAGCCAGGGACTTATTGGCATCCCTTATATTAATAGATGTTACTCGTGGCTCAGGCATTTCTTGCAAAGTTTCAGCCACGTCTTCAACTATTTTGAGCCACCTTGCTTCAATATTGAACTGGAACGCGTCGGAATAATTATTACTCTATAAATGTATTAAATTAATCTTTATTGATGTCGGTGGATGATGATTCGATCTATTTCAGCTTGAGGTAGCAGGAGGTTAGTATAAATAGCTCTTTGACGACATGCTACATTCTGCTCAGTCATTTTATATTCAAGTTATATTTTATTGATCTCTCGGTGCATTTTTCTTCTGCAGCCGGGCGAGGTTTATCTTCACAGTCGTTGATCTAGAGGAATGTTTTGATAGCTTTTCTATTTATTTCACAACTCCCATTGATTCGACCGGTTCTTCTAAGTCGACAAGCGGCAGTTCTATTGACTCCAGGGTCAAGCTGCAAGCTAGTCTCCATTATACTGTTGTATTCACCGATGCTAGGTTGAGCTATAGTTTGGCTTTCGGCAAGGGCTTGTCTTAGCATCCTGTCGTTAGTAGAAATAGTACTAGTTTAATTTTTGCCTCCCCCAGAATCCGTGAGGCTGACTGCTTGCGCAGTACTTAATCTTGTATTTTGACTACGTCTTTTAAAAAAAATGTATACACATTTCATCAGAAATGGTTTGCATTTTATATTTCCTGCCAGGTTACTAATTCAGTCGCCCCTAACCTGGGGTACAGATGCTGTTGAAAACCCTCTCTTACTATGAAGTCAGCCGTTTCTTCATTACATCAGTTAATAGGTACGATTACCGGGGTAGCCGGTGACCAATGTGGGCCCCTTTAAGGCAAAGTCCACCAACCTCTTAGTCGACTTTTACTACAGGCAGGTTATACCCTGGGTCTATTCTTTAACCGGAGCGGAGACGACTTTTATTATTATTATTAAATTTCTGCGCTGGTACCACCAAGAAGTAGCAGTAGAGGAGTATCTATCATGCAAAAGTTTTTGACTACAAGCTGACAGTGATCTTTACTTCCTCATATCAACTATTATAATTCCTATAGGTACCTAGCTTTTTCCTGTTGCAGAAATAGTAATAAACCAATTGTAATAAAGTTTTACCACAACATACAAATTAAGTAATACAGTTCAGTACATTAAAGCTATTTTAAAACGTTACAAGGTAATATCCAAGACTTGTCAACTTGCATATCATCGCGACTTAATGAATGATGTGCATAAAAGAAATAAAATAGATTTTTATCTATAAAAATCATTTTGATCTTAATAGGAATGACTTTAAAAAAATGCTCTTACCTAATGGGTGCGTATTTTGGAATGGTTATTGCTAATTCCACAACCAAAAACAACAGATCAATTATGGTTACTAGGTCCAGTGTCTCCCGGTTAACAAATATATAAACAAATACCAGTGTAGGAATCGGCAAGCTTAAAATACAGTATGCAAGACAGGCATACGAGTAATACAACCATTTTGGAATATTATTTACTGGGTACATCCCATAGACTTGTAGATTTATGAAAGTAATGGCAAGGGAGTTGTATAATATTGAGTCTGTTTTAACCACCCATGTTCTGTCACTTTTGGTTGTAGACAACTTTTTTGTGGCCATATTTGTAACTTCCGTTTGCCCAAAATAGGTAGGTAGTGCAATATAATCTTTCTAGTAGTTATTACTAATTCCAATCATTGCAAAATTATTAAAATATATATATCTCACTTATTTTTCAAGTCTTAAAAATGAAAGGATTGTTGAAGACTTTTACTATGATATTATTTTAAATTAATAGTAATAACACCACGCCAAAGAAAACTTGCTATTACTCAGGCTAAGACAGTACAAAGCGGCAAGGAGTCGATTTTTGCTGATGGGGCCCATTCCAGTGAGCGAAGAAGGGGACTAAAGCTAATAATCATCAAGTGATTTAGTATCAGTAAAACCTAAAGATAGTTCTCTAAAGCTAAATATTTTAGTTAAAAACATTATATAAATTTACTAACTAAGATGACTTAATAAAGCTTAGCTATTATATAATTGTTGCCATCATTTCAGTCAGCTGAAAGCAGTTTCATATTTTCACAAAAAGCAAAACTGATTTATTATTTACCTACTTCACAATAGTAGTAATATTTTAGGACAAAATTATTAGTTTTCTTATGAAAATCGATACGTGGCTTTGGCGTAATTTTGTTCAGATAACGTGAGGTATTCAGCACTTTTCCGCACTTATTTGTGTGTGGAAAGTTGCACTTTTTCGCACTAGTTTATTCAAGGATTTTTTTAGATACATACTACAGAATAAAATAGCATCAATACAATTTATTAAAAAATAAATGATGCTTTAAAATGTTCATTTAATGTTGATATTCACTTACAGTTTTTTCTCTGTCATACATATACATGCTGGTCAGCCCCGTTAACCTTACATCTTTCGGGAAAAACTATTGTTAGTAAATACTGCGAAAATAAATCGCTGGAAATTATTTTCAAGTACATAAGATGACCGCTAGGGGATGTAACGAACATGATTTAATAAAAAATAGGTCTTTCACTTTATGTTGCCCAATTAAGAAGCACTGAAAATATTTATTTTTCTCTATCGTTTCAAATAAAATGATGGGGGAATCTCATAGTTTGCTTATTCATATGAAAAATAGTAACTTCGTTTGGGCTAAACCGACTTGAACAAACTGGGTTTCATTTAATATGTAGTGACCAGGAAAATTGCTCACTTTTAATCGGAAATATTTTAAATAAATAAGGGAAAATATACGCGGCCTCTAATTTATTAAACAATATTGATTTTCAAAAATAAACTTTAATTGGACTAGAATTTCCAGAGAAAATATTAAAATTATTTATTAAAACTAAAACAGAAAAACAAAATAAAAATTTATTGTTTAGTTTTATGAGAATAGATTATTAAATTGGGATAATATTTATTTAAAATAAATTTAAAATTTAAGTTCAATCTGGTAAATAATTGGGGATGATTATAACAATAAAATAAAAATAAATTACATGCGAATATTGAGGCATATCGGACAAGTGTGTAACTGTTTTTATATTGGAATACGAAGGGATCCAAGCACAATGGATACCCTGGGACCAGCAGCCATAACCCAAGCAATTCCGACACAACGGTTCGATATATTAGGGGAGAGCGAGGCATAATGGCATAGCAGGCAAAATGACATATTACCTGTTTTCGGCCCAGTTCGATTACATTCATGTTGAGTTCTCTACTACAAAAAACATCTTAATACCGCTAAGATCGTCAGTCGTAATAAAATAGCATAGTCGATCGTTTGTTGTTTTTTAGAGAGTTTGTGTATTTTGCTAATAAAATATCAAGGTAAGTGATTGTTGAAATATTTTTGGTTACAATATATAAGGTCGCTGCCAATGTTTTAGTGTTAACCCACAACTATTAGCCCCCTAGTTTTAATATTATACTAACATTTGAATGATTGAATAAAATTTTAACCTAGAAAATATATTTATTCTTTATATTGCACATTGGGCAAAATGACATAGCAGTGTGTCGTTTTGCATGTATAGCAGTATGTCGTTCTTAATTTATTCATATTTTGTTTCAATATTTTTTTTTAATTTCGTTAATGTACAACAAACATAAAATATAAAAAATAGAAACTACATTTTACACTTACGTTGTTATTTTTTTTACTCACTGGACAGTTAATTTCATACAACCTGCCTTTAAGGGAAAAATTTGGTATGTCAATTTGCCTTACACTATAAGGTTAAATGGTTTTGGTAATGCTTGTTATTTTTTGAAATTTTTCCAAATGTTGCAATTCTTACAAGTAAAATATTTTAATTCACTTAAAACGTTAAGAGGCCATATTAAAAAAAAAAGAATCAAACCTAATATACCTTTTGGTTTAGTAAAAATTGATTTTCAAAAGATAGTATGTCATATTGCCTCTCTTTGCAAAAGCAAAGCGGCTATCAGCGCCATCCCAGCGGAATTAACTCCAATATAAAAGGCAGTCACACTGGTAATAATCGAAAGGAAGACAACTAAATAAACCACGAAATGCATCACAATCCAGTATAGGGAACGCTATTTTTTGCGTTTTCACCGAAAACATCTGCCATTTTGCAGACCAGAAAACAGATCAACGCCGGCACCCACTAGATTGCGCGCATTCGCAAATAGCGTTCCCTATGCTGGATTGTGATGTACTTCGTGGTTTATTTAGTTGTCTACCTTTCGCCATGGGCTATGTTTCCGAGGCATGGAGAACAGCAAATGTCACCTTTATCCCCAAGCCCGGACGTGTAACATACACCGAAGCCAAGGCATATCGACCTATAAGTCTCTCCTCATTTCTACTAAAAGCGCTAGAGAAACTTATAGACAGGCACATTAGAGGAACCCCTTCACGAACACCAACATGCTTATCAACCAGGCAAATCTTGTGAAACTGCCTTACACAACCTAATAACAAGGGTCGAAACAGCGCTATAACACAAAGAAATTGCCCTAGGTGTTTTCATTGACATACAGGGGTTTTTTGATAACCCCTCCTGTTTCGCAATGATGTCTGCCGCAAAAATACATGGAGTCGACGATACCATACGGAGATGGATCCACAACATGTTAAAATACCGGCAAGTCAAAACTAGCTTACAAAGGGATTCTATAAAAGCCGATGTAACGCAAGGTTGTCCTCAGGGAGGGGAATTGTCACCTCTCCTATGAAACTTGGTGGTAGATGATGTCTTAACGCAGAGGGCTTCTACTCCCAAGGCTATGCAGACGATGTGGTAATACTCATCATCGGTACACATGCCACTGCAGAGCTTATGCAAAGAGCACTGAACATCGTGCAACGCTGGTGCGAGAAGGTAAACCTTAAAGTCAACGCTGCTAAGACTGCAACATTGCCATTTACCAAACGAAGACAAGCAGGGAACTATAACAACCTAAAAATCTTTGGTGAACAGATAAAGACAGTCAGCGAAGTCAAATATCTAGGACTCACCCTGGATTCCAAACTGACATGGAACCAGCATATCAACAACAACCTAAACAAGGCAAAAATGTGTCTTATGAGATGCAGAAGATTGTTTGCGAAAACCTGGGGACTTAAACTGCAGATGGTGCTGTGGTTATACGTCACAGTCATCAGACCCCTGATGACATTTGGGTCTGTAGTTTGGTGGACAAAAACACAGCAAATCACGACAGCCACAAAACTCAACAGTGTACAGAGGTTGGCCTGCTTGTGTATCACCGGTGCAATGAGAAGCACCCCCACTGCAGCAATGGAAGTCATACTAGGACTAACACCACTAGATATACACATCAAAATGGAGGCCAACTGCAGCGCCTCTAGGATGAAAGCAAACGGGGAATGGAAACAACGCCCCGAGAAAATAGGGCACACAAGAGCCACGGACCTTATCAACGACGAGCTCTTGGAGATGCAAACCGATCGCATGAAAGCGAAATACAACTTTACAAAACCATTTAATGTCAGGTGTGACCCTGATATGTGGTCCAAAGGAAAATCTTCGTCACTAGACAATGGCCTAGTCTGGTACACTGATGGGTCGAAAACGGCCAACGGAGTAGGCGCAGGTATATTTGGGGAAAGACCCAGGATGGAAATCAGCACCCCCCTGGGAAACTACGCCACAGTATACCAAGCAGAAGTTCATGCGATACAAGCATGCATACAAAAGAATCTTGAAAAGGGCTATCACGACCAAAAGATACATATTCTGTCGGACAGCCAAGCTGCCCTGAAGGCTCTGAACTCCTTCCGATTTACATCAAAAATCACAATGGAGTGCCTTAACGACCTAAAATCCAGAAACAACAGGGTTGAACCCCTATAGGTTCCTGGTCATTCAGGGATAAAAGGCAACGAAAAAGCAGATGAACTGACAAGAACCGGATCTGCTTAAAATTTCAGGGGCCCAGAACCCGCCCTTGGAATATCAAAAAAGGTAACCAAAACAACATTAGACAGATGGGCGCAAAAGCAACATCTATCTCAATGGAATGGTATACCTGGCCAGGCACACGCACGGGTCGTTATTGATAGGCCCTCGAAGATGCTATCAGCTGGAATGCTGCTCTTGACGCGCCCTCAGTTAAAACAAGTGACCGGCCTACTAACAGGCCACTGTCACTTAAGAAGGCACCTTCAAAGAATGGGAGTCTATAATGGACCCATTGAATGTAGACTTTGCGGCGAAGAGGACGAAACCGCCTTCCATATAATTTAAAGCTGCGAAGCGCTAAACCGTAAAAGATTCAAAATCTTCGGAAACATTCGACGTGGCGACAACCTCCCGCACGGCAAACTTGAAAGAAAACTACTGGATCTCGTAGAAGGAACAAATCTTTTCTAACAAGACTGGGGCGCACAATAAGCCAGAAGGCTGCAGTGTAAGAAGCTTGGGCCACACGTGAAACCCGACCCCCGCCTTTAACCAACCAACCTTTCGATTTGTACCAGTGAAACTGCCTTTTATATTGGAGTTAAATCCGCTGGGATGGCGCTACGGTGTATTGATAGCCGCTTTGCTTTTGCAGAGAGGCTTTTAATATATCGAACCGCTGTGTCGGAATTGCTTGGGTTATGGCTGCCCGCAGAGTCCTAACAAGAACGAAACGGCCGTCGTGGTCTACCCGCCCCAAGGTTTCCATTAAACTTGGATCTCTGTGTATTCCAATTTAAAAAACAATTACATACTGGTCCGATATGCCTCAATATTCGCTTGTAATTTATTTTTATTTTATTGTTATAATCATCCCCAATTATTTACAAGATTGATCATTCGCTTTTAATTATTTTCGCGGACACTATAATATCTTCTATAAAAATAAATTATTAAAATAATTTGGAAAAATAATTTCGAAAGAAATTTCAAACGTTTTAAAAATTACAAAAAGCATTGAGAAAATATTTTTAAAATCAGGTAGGAGAGAATAATTAATTAGGAATTAAATATCCTTAAAATAATTTTTTAAATTATCCACGAAAAAAAATGGTAAGTGTGTTAACACAAAAAAAAATTAAATAAATTAAAATACATTTTTTTCTTTTAAATATTTAACTACTCAAATGGAAAGGGGAAATACCTTTAGCAAGGTTAGAAGCGAATAGTTTAATATGAAAAATTTGATAAGAGTCGGAAGGTCGGAAGGTAAAGAATTATAAAAGCAGGCAAAATTAAAATAAATTGTTCATAGTTAGGTAAGTATAGCGCCCAGCCTTACAAGTAGATTGGAAGAAGGTTTGGCGGAATGAGGGCAGGCAATGAAATGACACAATTGTATTTATTGTGTGGTTCCGAACTGACAGTTGGTTCACATGGTTCCAATGTGTTTTCGAGAAAATGTGTGGTCATATTTAACAGTATGAATATACAGGATTAAAGACCTTTATATTTGACCCTTGATAAAGTTTTTATATAAAACGAAACGTTGGGATAAATACAATTGTGTCATTTCATTGCCTGCCCTCATTCCCGCTATACTTATTCCAATAATCGGTACAATTGAAAAATCCGCACCAGTTGTTCCACCACCCCGGTATGGAGCGGTTTCTATTTTTATTTGCGGACAATTTTCCACGAACTAACTGACTATTAGGTATATATACAGGGTGTTCCGATGATCATGTTACAAAATTCTAGGGTAGATAAAACACACGAATAAGAAAAAAAGTTCATGTGAACATGGGTCCGGAAACGCTTTTTCAGGGAGCTAGGGCCCTTCGAAGATGACCTTCAAAAACTACTTTTCGTTTTATAGCTTCGGTACTACTGCAGCTATCGCAACCAATTTTGGGACATGAAATCTAGTTCGTAGGTTCATCAATTTGAGCCTTCCGGATTTTGTCACCTTTAACCAGGGGCGTACAAACCAAGGGGGTATTTGAGTAAATTTGACCCTACTCCTCTTAGGCTTTAATTTCTTACCATTTTTATATCTGATTATGATTCTCCAATGCCTTTTACATAAAAAAGGTACTCTTAGTAAAAATCGCTATCTGTCACAGTTTCCTCCGAAAACATGTACGCCCCTGGTTAAAGGTGACAAAATCCGGAAGGCTCAAATTGATGAACCTACGAACTAGATTTCATGTCCCAAAATTGGTTGCGATAGCTGCAGTAGTACCGAAGCTATAAAACGAAAAGTAGTTTTTGAAGGTCATCTTCGAAGGGCCCTAGCTCCCTGAAGAAGCGTTTCCGGACCCATGTTCACATGAACTTTTTTTCTTATTTTCGTGTGTTTTATCTACCCTAGAATTTTGTAACATGATCATCGGAACACCCTGTATATATTTTTTTTTTTTCACCTGTCGTTAAGATATCCTGTCTTATATCCATCTCTTTCACGCACGTAATTCTAAAGTACACAACAAGCTTTAATGATATCCATAGCAAGTTCTGTTGATACGTCCAAGGGGCGATGAAAAATTCTGCCATGGTGACCTGTTAAAACAACTCATCTTGATTGGTTAAAAAGTAGTACTGATGTAGAATTTTCTTCAATTTTTTTTGTATATATTCAAAACTTCGTAATAAGATAATAAATTTATTTACTCATGTGCATAATGCAAATCTGCCAAAATTACGACAATACTAACTATTGATTTTTTATATAAATTCAAACATTATGGTGACATTTTCCTTTATTACGACACGTTACACTACTTTTTAAAGCAGTTTGTTGCAAACAGCCAACAGGGAATATGATCTTCTCATTATCTGAAACAAAGGCCAGAAATAATAAATTACAGTGCAAATCAGTAGTTAAAAAACTAAAATTCGTTGCATTAAAATAAAAAATGTACTCTGAGGCATTGCATTAGAGTATGTTTAAAATAGTACTTTGCGGTACCTAATCAAGTATGTAATTTAGGCCATTCGACCGTTAAGACAATAATATGGTATTTAGGTAAGAACAGCGCCCTTGCTAGTAGATTATGGTAGTGGGAAAAAGGGCAGGCAACAAAATGACTCAAATATATACAGGGTGATTCACGTTTATCTAAATGGCCCCATGGGCACACTTTTCAAAAACCCCTGTATGCAAAACATGAAACCTAAGTAATGTAGTCTAATGATCTATGTTTTAGTTAAAAACCTGCAAAATTTGAAATGTTTAGCTTTATTATTTTAAAATTACTGAACTTTCTTCTCGGTAAGGTTTTTACATAAAAAATGCATTTTTTATTTCATATCTCAAAAACGGTTAGAGATAGGTATAGATTACTGTTAACAAAAGTTACTAAGGTTTCAATAAGGTATCAAAAAATGCTAAAATATACAGGGCATTCCATTTGAAATACCAAAGTTGACCATTACTTCCGGTATAACCGAAAGTGATACAAACATAAAAATATAATATATTAAAAATTCAAAGCTTATGTCTGCCACAAAAATTTTAGAAATATAACTTTACTCGTTTCAGATATCTTATAATATACCACTCAACGTGAATCACCCTGTATATAATTAAGTCGTTTTGTTGCCTGCCCTTTTTCCCACTATACTTATCCTAATAATATAGGTACAGAGTATATTGCCGTGGCGTATTTTTTTACAAAACTGTATCCATGTTTCAATATGGAATGAACACTAAATTTTAGCATTAATAAAAAAACCATTTAAAATTAAAATTCCGTCAAAAATAAAAATAAAAAGTAAAAATGTATAAGTACCTACAGTGAAGTTGGCCCACCTAAGAAAATTATTCTTTTTTCGTAGTGTATTTTGTTTAACACAAATTATTTTTTAAAACAACAAAGTTCTCCAATTAAAGAGTCTAAAAACTATCTGATGACATTTTAAGATACCAAAAATATTGTATTAAAAAAAAAAGTGTGCTTTATTATCATGAGATAATACACAAATTTTATATTTTGAGTGGTTGGGCCAACTTTACTTGGACTAGGTTCGCACTTATTCGTCTTATAGCAGCTATAATATATCTTATACCGGGTGTCCACGGAAGGTGGTTCGCCCCTCTAACTTTTTTGTTTTTCTAAATAATGGAATAAAATTCGGGGGATTTGTATATAACATAAAACTGCATTTTTTGACAGGTAACTCAACATTATGGAACTTCCGGTTTAACCGGAAGTGACATAAACTTTCGATTTTTAAATGGGACGCCTGGTATATCTTTCCTTTCTTTGACTCCATATCGTCGCCTTAAGATGCAAATGGCCTAACTCGCAAAAGGCAAATTGTTCAGGAGACACGAAAAACTACTTACTTGAAACAAGCGACAGTCTATTATCACACATTACTTGCACACAATTATTGGGAGTTAGGCCAATATCATAGAATGGACCGGAGATAGGCCAGTTTTAACCTACTGTTTTTGGCGCGAAGGTTGATGTTCTGGTAGTAAAGTATTTTCCAGTCGGTGTGGTTAATTTTCGCGAACACAACCAATACAAAATGTCAATTTTGACAAAAAGTGGAGTTAGGCCATTTGCATCTTAAGGCGACGATATGACATTTTAAATACAACGATGTGTCACTTGTCACTTATATCACCAAGAAAATATTTTTTTTCCAAATTTATTGTTTTATCTAGAATCTAGAGGGCTATGAATACCAAAAAATCACTTATTTCAGTTCTTTAATGTTGGGAAAAGAAATGTAATCTTTAAAGTTGCATAACTAATTTTTTTTAAATGGCAACATGGTGGCTCGTCGGGTTAAGAAAAAAGAGGATTTTATTACGATTATTTTGATACCACACACTATTAAGTTTTAGGAAAGCTGCCATTAAAAAACTTTAAAAAGTTAACTTAGAACTTTCCTAAAATGAAGCATCTTTTAAGAATAAATTTAGATTTAAATGCATCAAGTAGCCTGTGACCAGCAAAACTGATAAAACAAGATCATGCCTTGACATGCCGACAGCTTCTGCATAGTAAATTAGTGTGTTGTTTAAAAAACATGGAAAATACTAGTTTTACAAGGAGTGAAAAAGTTGATTTTATTGTCAGGCTCATTTCGCATTTTTGGAACCAGTTTTGGGTACCTAATAGTGCCGGGTTGGATGACGCCGATTAAAATATCTTTGTGCGTAAAGTCGTGCAGTACGGTTGAATTATTACTACATTCTCCAAACACTAATAACATATCAACTTTTTCACTCCTTGTAAAACTATTATTTTCCATGTTTTTGTAAACAATAAACTAATTTATTTTGGCAGATGCTGTTGGCATGTCAATTTTCTTCAAGGCATGATTTTGTTTTATCAGTTTTGCTGGTTACAGGCTACTTGATACATTTAAATCTAAATTTATTCTCAAAATATGCTTTATTTTAGGAAATATCCAAGTTAACTTTCTAAAGTTTTTTAATGGCAGCTTTCCTAAAACCCAATAGTGCGTGGTATCAAAATAGGCGTAATAAAATCCTCTTTCTTCTTAACCTGTCGAGCCACCATGTTGCCATTTAAAAAAAATGAGTTATACACCCAGCAAACAGTGTTATTAGGCAAGGTAAAGATTTCGTATTGGAAATGTTGGCTTCATGATGGCAAAATGTTGCCAATACATTATTCTTAAATTTGCAACAAATGGCAAAGAGGCATAATTCCTCAATAAAAAATATGCATTGGTCCATCATTTTAAAAAAGGTAATCTTAACTTTTTTAACTTACCAATGAATTTAAATTACATTTTTTTTACAGAAATGCCAATATTATTTAACACCAGGCAGCCCGTTAATGTCCCATTACATTTTCTTTGATAATGCATATGTGAATGCGTTTAACTATTCTACGATTAAAAATTAAATGATAAATTATTTCTAACGTCTTAAATGTATTTACATTGTGCATTTCCGCCTATGAATTTCTAATAGCAAGCAACCAATGTCCATTTCCGATAACGCGTCAAAGAATGATTAAATGCATTTTGTTAGCCTAAATATGGCCTAAAAATGTTGATCTTTTTTTAATTTATAAATCCCGCGCTTTAACTGTCTCACATGATGATTTCATTGGTCACAGGTTAAATCTGCATTGGCAGGTGATTGGTCGCGAAGCGGGAATATAAGGATGGGGATAAAAATATCTTTTGTATTGTAGATTGTAGTATTCTTGTTTTCAGTTTCGGCCGATTTCACGGTAAATTTCCTAATCATCAAATTATAAGTTTTTCTCTCCCATTTCCTACAACCTATATACAATAAATAAAAAGCGAACTTTGAATTAAAACCAGATACAGTATTATTATAAAGTCTTTTACCAACACCGACAGTTAAAGCTTTACCTATGGTTAAAACCACGTTAAAACGCAGCCGCAAACCAGACGCCATTTCTCGACTGAGGATTCAGCCCGTTTTGTGCTTTTTTTTAGTGCTTTAGTTGCTTACTGCCTTTTTTCTGCAAAAGAATGACGGATACGTGGGAGTTGGAAAATAAATCGCCAAAGTAAGTATTTTTCTTATACTTTTTGGAAACAGTTATAATATGATACTTTGTTTTAAAGGAAAATAGCATTGATAATGAGAGTGGTAAATTCCTTGAATATTGTTATAACATTGAAGCTAATTCTTCTCAAACAGGGAACATTGCTTTAAACAGACAGACGACCAATAACCTTCCCATTTATAAAAAAATATTGAAAACTCATCGTTTTATATTATGTTGTATATATTCTTGTGGTATGGCTGTGAAGTTTAAAATATTAATTCTATGATTTTTTTTCAGTTAAATGTTCTGAAACTTGTAGGGGGCAAATGCTCTACAGACACAACTAAAGTCGCCACAGTGGATCTTTGCCCGTGCGTCATCAATCAACGATCAGGACTCAACGTGGTTATTAACTCTGCATCCTTGTTTATTACAGTAACAAGTTTGAATAAAAGCATAAAATAACGTCTTCAAGATTCCGCAATAATATAATGTGCTAGACAAGAATAAAACTATAAACGTCAATTAATTACTTTTTTTATTTGTTTAGTTGACAACCGTTGTATTTTAGAACGTCATTGTCAACCTTATTTTGATCTGCCAATCTAATTCGTATTTTGTAAATCTGTGTGCCTTAGAACTGATCTTTTGTCTAAAAATAGTTCTTTTTAGAGGTAATTATACCCACCATCTGTTTTGGCGGTAAGTATTTATGGATTTTTATAATAACTAATTTATTTATTTTAAATATTCTAACCGTGAAAGTTCTTTGAAACGTTTACGGCAGTGGCTAAATTCCCTTAAATGAAAGGATGTTAAAAATTTGACTTTTGCGATTTTAATAGTCAATAAAACACCAAACTTTTCTGGATTTTAAGCTTTAAAAATAGTATTAAATGTATTAACATTTGTTTGTCAATTTCTTTTAGATAATAGAGAATGCCGGGCAAAACTTAAAATAAATAATAATTTTTCGGGATAATATGTAGGTACGTCAAACGGTAGGCAGGCACGTCCATTTTATGAACTTAACTTAGTTTTGACTTTTTTCGTCTCGTAATATTGATTTGATTCATACGATTTTGATGACGTAAAAGTGATGACGCACGGGAAAAGAACCACTGTGGCGACTTTATACCTAAAGTCGCCACAGTGGATCTTTGCCCGTGCGTCATCAATCAACGATCAGGACTCAACGTGGTTAATAACTCTGCATCCTTGTTTATTACAGTAACAAGTTTGAATAAAAGCATAAAAGAACGTCTCCAAGATTCCGCAATAATATAATGTGCTAGACAAGAATAAAACTATAAACGTCAATTAATTACTTTTTTTATTTGTTTAGTTGACAACCGTTGTATTTTAGAACGTCATTGTCAACCTTATTTTGATCTGCCAATCTAATTCGTATTTTGTAAATCTGTGTGCCTTAGAACTGTTCCTTTGTCTAAAAATAGTTCTTTTTAGAGGTAATTATACCCACCATCTGTTTTGGCGGTAAGTATTTATGGATTTTTATAATACCTAATTTATTTATTTTAAATATTCTAACCGTGAAAGTTCTTTGAAAAGTTTACGGCAGTGGCTAAATTCCCTTAAATGAAAGGATGTTAAAAATTTGACTTTTGCGATTTTAATAGTCAATAAAACACCAAACTTTTGTAGATTTTAAGCTTTAAAAATAGTATTAAACGTATAAACATTTGTTTGTCAATTTCTTTTAGATAATAGAGAATTCCGGGCAAAACTTAAAATAAATAATAATTTTTTGGGATATTATGTAGGTACGTCAAACGGTAGGCAGGCACGTCCATTTTATGAACTTAACTTAGTTTTGACTTTTTTCGTCTCGTAATTTTGATTTGATTCATACGATTTTGATGACGTAAAAGTGATGACGCACGGGAAAAGAACCACTGTGGCGACTTTAGGAAGGTTATGACCACGTTAATTGGATACGACTTGGCCCTGGTAATAAATTGGTCGGGAAGATATGATAAGCCGCCATTTCCTTCCTTTATAGAAGTCATTTTAAGAACTATTTTACCTACACATAAAAGATGTAATTTGACAGGTATTGCATATGTAAATATTTTTGAATACATATTATGTACAGAATTGCTGGTGCTTTATTTTTACCATTTAACATGTGAAGGCTAAATAATAATTTGCCTTGATTGGCCCAGCAAGGCAAAGTGCCTGGCGGCTACTGACGGCCAGCGGCTCAAAAAGATACATTTGCCGTAATGGCTGCCAATACTGTGCCAATGAACAATGAGGGCAATGCCAACACTTTTAAAGCGTTTTGCCTGCCTGGCATGTTTGCTGGGCAACTTTAAAGAATAAATTTTACACAGAACATAGCATTGGACAAAAAATAGTAAAATTGTATTTTTCCCAAGATTAAAGAACTGAAATAAGTGATTTTTTGGTATTCATAGCCCCCTAAATAAAACAATAAATTTGGAAAAAAATATTTTCTTGGTGACAAAAAGTGACAAGTGACACATCCTTATACGTATTTAGAATGTCATAGGGAAAAAAAAGAAAAAATATACCAGGTGTCCCATTTAAAAATCGAAAGTTTATGTCACTTCCGGTTAAACCAGAAGTTTCATAATGTTGAGTCACTTGTCAAAAAATGCAGTATGTCGTGTACAAATCCCCCAAATTTTATTCCATTATCTTGAAAAACAAAAAAGTTAGAGGGGCGAACCACCTTCCGTGGACACCCGGTATATACATTCTTTAAGGAAAAAATACTGTGATTTTTCCTAAAATTGCATTCACATTTAATTTTTTCATCGCAAATGAACACTTTCACTGAAATTCCTGAAACAACTTATACATTGCATGGTTGCAGAAGGTTATTATTCTCAAGTCCTATTATAGATCACTGCGTTTGAAGTGGCACTTCACCTTGGTTTTTGGGTGCAGGGTTTGAAGTAGTATTATAATATGTAAAGGGCGGATTATATGAACTTAAATTCATCCAAAATATGCGCATATATATTTGTTTTGCCCTTAAAATATGCAGTTATTTGCATTTTTTACCAAATATGCATAGGTACTGGTATGCAATATTTCTTAATTTATTATAGTAAAATGAGGTAAAAAAACACGTTGGGTTCTAAAAAATATGTTTATTAAAAAAAAAATGCAAAAATACAAAGAAAACTGAAAGTAAACAATTTTTTAACCTAAAATTGTATAAAAGGCATTTATTACTAAATATTTTCCTGAATTTTCAACTAAAAAGGATTGTCTTCTATAGGTAAAAATATATTTAGATAAAGAGAAGCTTCTTTCAACATCTACTGATGTAATCAGACAATTCTGCAACTTTTAGGTGGCAAAATATAAGGCCAAGATACAACTTCGTAGGATGGTTTACCCTCGTAAATGCTTTTAACTGCAGTTAAGTATTTAAATCCTTTATTCTTTTTTACAGTTACATTCAATTTATTCCTTACTTGACCTCCTGCTTTACCGGGAATGTTGTTACGCTTAGCGGAAAAAGTTTCAACAATACTAATTGAAGAAGAAACCAAAAATGTGGCTTAGATATGTAGATGACACCTTCATTATTTAATTTGGAATGGAACCGATGACGAACTAAGAAATTTTCTAGATCACCTCAATAGCTTAACACCAACAATTAAATTCACCATGGAGAAAAAAGAAAACAACCAATTACGGTTCCTAGATGTCAACGTGAAGAAAAATGGCAACAGCATCCAAACTTCAGTATACAGAAAACCTACGCATACAGGTCAGTATCTCAATTTTACATCAAATCACTCAAACAACACGAAACATGGCATAGTGAAAACCCTCGTGGATAGAGCGATTACAATCTGTAACTCGGAAGAAGCACTTAAAAAGGAAGCTCAAAACATCAAGACTGACCTCAACAAAAATGGCTACCCCACAAGATTAGTTGACACAATATTGGAAAATCGTAAGAATCGACCCAACGCGCAAGAAGCAAACAGAGAGGCACAACCAACACTCAATATTCCTTATGTCAAAGGAGTATCTGAGAAAATAAGAAGACTAGAAAAACGATATAACATCAACACCGTATTCAACTCGAGGGACACCCTAAGAAGCCACCTGACGAAGACAAAGCCTACAAGTCTAAAAGATAGAAAAAACTGCGTCTACCAGATCCCCTGCGAGTGCGGCCAATCTTATATAGGTGAGACATTAAGACCACTCGAGACAAGGATTAAAGAACACAAAAACAACACGTTAAAAGGAGAGACAGAAAAGTCAGGTGCAGCTGACCATGCCTGGAAACATGGTCACCATATCATGTGGTCAAAAGCTGAAATCTTACATAAGGAACCACACTGGAGGAAAAGAAAGTTTAAGGAAGCTGCTGCTATTCACCAGAACCCAGGCTGCTTTAGTAAACCATCATTAGACATAAGAAATATCTGGAAACCTTTATTAAATAGATGTAATCTTTGGATACGATTGCGTGCCAACTGAACGCATGACTGCACCCACCTCAGTTATGCCCCAGTGCACCTAGCTAGTATAAATAGTCTTGTAGTTACGTTACTTATTTAGTATTCACCTGAAGACGACTGGAGATACTTACCAGTTGAAACGTTGTGATTTAAAACAAATAAAGACAATGGAAGTCCAAAACTCTTTCATCATTCAAGAAACAACATTGTCTCCAACCTTCAAACAGTCAATACTAATTGAGTCTTTTAAACTTAAATTTCTACTCTCCAACGAGGATATTATGTCCGATATAAAACTGAAATTAACCCTAAAACAAAATATTTACCTACACCTGCACTTTTAACAACTCATTACTTTGCACAACACACTGTGAATCATCATCATCTTATAGCGCCCTACTCCCTTGACCAATCTGATGACCTGATATGAACTTCACCCGAGCGGCTGGATAATGTTCTGACCAAGAAAGGGGTTATAAACACTAACTATTTGCGGGATTCGGAAGATTCCTGTGCTTATTTGCAAAACAAGATTACTACAATCTTTGTAAATTTACCATTTATTCACACTAACCTCACCCTGTAATCTCTCTAATGTTAACTGTTTTCCCAGAAATAAATTTAAGGTAAAGTCGGATCTGGTCTTATCGTGCGGGTCATACGATTCAAGAAAGACATACTCTCAGTTTTTGTTTTCTTTACTTGCGTTTAATTTTACCCTCTAAATAAAATACGTAAAATAAATGAGACAGACTTATTCCATTTTGACATGAAAAAAAGGATATGTATTTACTTTCCAGCGATTCTAAAAAAGCTTATAATAGCACCAGCTACGTTTTATTTTAAATATGCCAGTTTTGTGACTTTGACAGTTTGTGACAAAATGAAACAATTTTCTGGGTTTTTGCATCCCCAATCAAAAAAAAATGGTACTTAATCTGATAAACTATTTCGAAAATGAAAGAAAAAGTGGAAATTTGCCAACCAATATTCAGGAAACAGTAGCCAAAGCACTGGGAATTAGTTTAATGACTGTGCAGAAAATTGTGCATGAAACAAAACATAACATAATACCCAAGAATACTAAAAAGTGTAAACGAAAAAGGCCAAAGACTAAGGATTTAAGCGAAAATATTAAAATGGGAGTTCGAAATGTGATTTACGATTTATACAAATCAAAAACCAATGTAACTCTTCCAGTTTTACAAAAAACATTAAAAATTCGGGGTGTTTTGGAAATTGGACTTGAAGCGTTATGAAAATTAATAAAAAATTTAGGTTTTCGCTATAAAAAAGACTGTAACCGAAGATTTTTATTGAGCAGTTACAGATAGTGAGTCAGCGTGTTCAGTTTTTAAAAAAATATACGGACAATTACAAATCGAAATTTAGAAAAGTAGTATTTTTAGACGAAACGTGGATATTTTCGAATGGAAGTGGTTCAAAATCTTGGCAAGATGAGTCTGTAAAAAGTGTTAAAAGGAAAAAGGGGTGCGGTACGGGAAAGCGTTTTATTATTTTGCATGCCGGTTCTGCAACAGGATATGTTGCAGGTGCGAGTTTAATTTTTTCTTCAACATCAAAAAGTGCTGACTATCATGATAATATGAATTGCGAAATGTTTGTTGGTTAAAAGTCCAATTGATTCCAAATTTGGATGCTCCGTCTTTAATTGTATTAGATAATAAGAATTTTAAATAAACAGCATACTTCATCTTGGAGGAAAAGTGATATTTATGAGTGGCTGGAAAATCACAGCCAAAATCCTTTACCAAATATGCTTAAATCGGAACTCCTATCAATAGCAAAGTCTCTTAAAAAACCCAAAATATACGCGGTATATGAAATACTGCGTGAATATGGTCATGAGGTTCTACGACTGCCGCCATATCATTGCCAGTTTAACGCAATAGAATTAATATGGGCTGGTGCAAAGTCTTATTATGAAAAACATGTAGGTGATGGTCTTAAATCCGACCAAGTACAAATAGTTTGGCAAGATTGTTAGATCATATTACACAAGAGTACTGGAAGAAATCGGTGGAACATACAGAAATATTAATAAGGGATTGGTGGGATCGAGAACAAGTACTAGATGTCGAAGTAGCGCCAATGATAATTGCTCCATTCGAAGACGACTCAGACGACGAGGACTTTTCAGGTTTTATAAGTGACGATGAGAGTTTTTAGGCTATGATTGTAAACGGTGTTTTTCGTTTACATTTTTTAGTATTCTTGGGTATTATATTATGCTTTTTTTTCATGCACATTATTCTGCATAGTCCTTAAACTAATTCCCAGTGTTTTTATTACGGTTTCCTGCATATTGGTTTGCGAATTTCCACTTTTTCTTTCATTATCGAAATAGTTTATCAGACTAAATGCCATTGTATTTTTAGGTTTTAGTAGTAAAATTGTTAAGATAAATTGCACTGTTTATTATTGTCGTTTTTAATTAAAGGGTACAAGGTATATAATTAACGATTATATAATTTTTTTGTAACTTTTTCAACTCCCCTGTACATAATTTTTACAAAACTAATAATATTAGGTATATGTGGCTATCTTCGCGATAGCTAAAATAATGAAACTATTTTTCCTTCCTTCGGTATATTTGTAAATAATCTCACAACATTTTGATAGCCTTTGTATTGTCTGATTTGACGCATATGATCAGTGACCTTTGGACCCGCACGTTAAGACCAGATCTTACTATATCTATCAATTACTTAAGCTTTTTCCTTTCATCAAAAATTAAACACTGAAATTCTAGTTCACATACACAAGTTTTATTTAAAATCTTCAAGTTCACATTTATCTTTCAGCAACCCTTTTTCTAAACACATAATTAAATCGGATATACAGTGGAGCCACCCAGTATTACACTCCTTTACAACTCTTAACAGGAGGCAATAAATTCACTAATTTATTCCTGAAAAACACTTTTTCCAACACTGATATTCCTGTCAACACACTTACTTCTTCTTATTATAACTTTTCACAACTTCCAACTATTTTTCGCGACGGGTTCGTTTTCAAATAAACGAGAGTAATACCGGACAATGACTGACTCCTCAAGTTCCGTGTCCACCTTTTATACCCAATTTTCCCATTAATCATCAACACCTGTGTGCTAGTTGACAACTTTATTACCCTATAAATCTTTCTGACATTCCCAGAACCAAATGTACAAAATAACTAATTTATGACTGTATAAGGTTCATTTTCCCTTAATTATAACCATATAAGGCAATCGAAAAAACAGAGAACGTGAATCTAAGCAATTAACGAGCGCTTGACCTCTTTAAACTCATAAATCATACAACGATTGCATCATCTTCCCTTCGCAGGTGTTAGCTGCACGTGTCCACTGGATTCTGGAATTATCCGGTTAAATGAGTTCACCGGCCAGGTACGTGTCATGGGGGAGACAATTTATTACCGTCTATATTTAGATCAAGTGACCCCTTCCCTGGAAACGCAAATGTGATGTTATAGTGCGGCAGCGTCTTCCTTCTTAGCATGCCCGAAAAACGCGTTTAGTTTTTAATGTGTCGCGTTCGTTTCCAGTCGATTCTAAGAAATAATTTGAAAGTATTAAAATGTTTTTGAAGTTTTGTGTCATGAATCTCTGGATTGTTTTATCCTTCATGAACAGTGAGTTTTAGTTATTTTAATTTAATTCTTTCTTTCTTTTTAAACTCTTACTAGTCCCATACTGGACTTTTAAAAATTTTAATTTTTATTCAAAAATATTTGAAATTATTTAAAAAAAAATATTTTTTAAAATTTTATTCAATTTATTTAGAAGTTCTTTTCAATGAAATTTTAAAATTTATTTTTCTTAAAAAAATATTTTCCAATTCTTTAATTAAGTAAAATTAATTTTATTTAATTTTATTTTTCTTACTTTGACGCAAATACTCTAACAATTTATTCTTTTGGGTATTTTTCAAAAATATTTTAAGGTTTTTATTCCAACGAATTTTCTCCCAAATGAAAATTATTTTTCCAATTTTTTTTTAAATAAATTCCAATCCTGAATTTAAAAATTATTTCTTTTCCCATTAAGGTGAACCAAATTTTGGGTTCATCACAATCTAATTCCAAAATTAGTTTTTTAATGGCTTCGAAATGCTTTGCATAGTATATTGTGGCCTTAATCCATGTTCCCCACCGGGTAATTACAGGTTCTGGAGGTAAACTAACTCCTGGTAATCTTTCCTTATACAATTGCACTCTTAGAGGTACTTTTAAAAATACTTTTTGTACATTTAAAATTAATTTATTTAGCAAAGGATATTCAGATCTGACGGTTTCTGCGACTCACTTTATTCCATTTAAAAGACAATTCACATGTACCATATTGCGGTAAAATATTCTTAAGTTTGGCCTACTTTTACCATATACGGTGCTGCATTAGACAAAAGCACTAAGAACTTCTCATCTGGGACTGGATTTGGTAAGAAAAAGCTCGATAGGGATTGCTGAATAAATCGGATTACGGTCATATTATTAGTTTTGTCTAGCTGTTTAGAAACTATTAAATATGGGTTTGTTGCTTTATCTTCTTGAAGTGCTCGAATCATAAGATGTGGGATATATCTGCCACAAGCATCTAATTTTTTCTAAAACGATTTCGTATATTGAATGGACATTCTTCTTTCTAAGCGTGGACTCGTCAGGAATGGTTTGATTACAAAATTTTTGCAAAAATCCTCTAAATGATTATGCAATTTTTTTAAAGGTTTGTTTGCTGCAACCAAAGCCTTGCATAGGTCTTCTTGAAAAAGTTTTTTTTCAGATTTCGATTTTTCTCCAACAATTTGGAATGCGTTTGTTACACTCAGCTGAAGTGGTTCAGATTTCATTTCTTGTAACTTTGACTTATGCAGCGGTATTTTCAAACGTTGATCGATTTGGAACTTCTTTTCACAAACAATAATTTTTATGCAAGCTTTACAGAAGACTTTTTCTTCACTAAACTCTAACTCTGGGAAATTTTTAATCCACAAAGACGTTTTCGCCACCTTAGACATTCTAAGCACAAATTTGAAATTACTAGTTTCACACTGAAAATACTGAAATTTTTCGACAAACAAAAATATGTATTACAAATCGATATAAATACAGTTTATTATGCAGGTAATAATAACGCATTATTAAGAATAAGTCAATAAACAACCCCTAACAATATACCTGCAAACCCCGGAAACCCCCAATACACACCTTGTGTATAACCAAAATGTAAATATAATTATTATAAGCTTCAGATGTAAAAATGCATAAAAACCTAAAGTCGCCACAGTGGATCTTTGCCCGTGCGTCATCAATCAACGATCAGGACTCAACGTGGTTAATAACTCTGCATCCTTGTTTATTACAGTAACAAGTTTAAATAAAAGCATAAAAGAACGTCTCCAAGATTCCGCAATAATATAATGTGCTAGACAAGAATAAAACTATAAACGTCAATTAATTACTTTTTTTATTTGTTTAGTTGACAACCGTTGTATGTTAGAACGTCATTGTCAACCTTATTTTGATCTGCCAATCTAATTCGTATTTTGTAAATCTGTGTGCCTTAGAACTGTTCCTTTTTCTAAAAATAGTTCTTTTTAGAGGTAATTATACCCACCATCTGTTTTGGCGGTAAGTATTTATGGATTTTTATAATACCCAATTTATTTATTTTAAATATTCTAACCGTGAAAGTTGTTTGAAAAGTTTACGGCAGTGGCTAAATTCCCTTAAATGAAAGGATGTTAAAAATTTGACTTTTGCGATTTTAATAGTCAATAAAACACCAAACTTTTCTAGATTTTAAGCTTTAAAAATAGAATTAAATGTATTAACATTCGTTTGTCAATTTCTTTTAGATAATAGAGAATGCCGGGCAAAACTTAAAATAAATAATAATTTTTCGGGATATTATGTAGGTACGTCAAACGGTAGGCAGGCACGTCCATTTTATGAACTTAACTTAGTTTTGACTTTTTTCGTCTCGTAATTTTGATTTGATTCATACGATTTTGATGACGTAAAAGTGATGACGCACGGGAAAAGAACCACTGTGGCGACTTTATATACATTTTGCATATATTCCGCCCTTTAATTATATAATGTATAATATAATTAACGTTTTTAAAAAGGTTATTTTTATGTGATATATAGGGATTTGTTTTATATGTGTAACTTTTAACTACAAAATATTTTTGCAAACAAGTTCCTTTTCTATCTAGCTGTCATACCTATCAAGGTTAATTTAAAGAAATATTAAAAAATAAAATTAGTTTTACCGTTGCAAAAGTATCTAGAGAAAGGTCTATAATTTTTCCAGCTCTTATCATCAAAGGTCTCTTTGCATTCTCGATGATGATTTGATAGGCTTTTTGACTTTTCTGATCTAATTCCAGCCAATCTGTTAAATATATATCTGTGACCAATGTAGCACTCTAAAAGCAGAGAGAAAAATATTTTTTTTTATTAGTCCGACAGTAAACGTTTTCTGTTTTGAAAAAATATAAAACCTAAAGATCAAGCGGCGACAATCAAAATACTATACAGGGTGGCCCTTTAGTGTGGCAAAGTACAATAGCTCCGTTACTATTTCAAATACATTAAAAATATTAATACAAAAGTTGAAGGGCAGTAAGTGACTTATAACGTAAAATTATTTTTAACTCTATAGGGTGGCTCAAAAAAGCGGAACAAGAAAAAATGTACTTTTTTCAAATGGAACACCCTGTATATTTTTTCATTTTTAAATTCTACATAGAATTATAATTATTTTTTATTAAATACATTATAAGTCTATACTTTATAGTTTCCGAGATATTGACTCTTGAAAAGTGACATTTTTGAACTTTGACAGCTTCTAACTTTCTAACAGTACGTCTTAGAGCAAAACGGCTTACATGTCTCTATCTTCAATTTTTATTACCTTCCCAAAAAAATCAACTTCCAGTTAAACCGGAACAACTATATTTCCTGCTTTCGAGTAACATCCGGTTTAACCGGAAGTTGATTTTTTTGGGAAGATAATAAAAATTAAAGATAGGGACATGTAAGCCGTTTTGCTCTAAGACGTACTGTTAGAAAGCTAGAAGCTGTCAAAGTTCAAAAATGTCACTTTTCAAGAGCCAATATCTCGGAAACTATAAAGTATAGACTAATAATGTATTTAATAAAAAATAATTATAATTTAATATGGAATTTAAAAATGAAAAAATATACAGGGTGTTCCATTTGAAAAAAGTACATTTTTTATTGTTCCGCTTTTTTGAGCCACCCTATAGAGTTAAAAATAATTTTACGTTATAAGTCACTTACTGCCCTTCAACTTTTGTATTAATATTTTTAATGTATTTGAAATAGTAACGGAGCTATTGTTCTTTGCCACACTAAAGGGCCACCCTGTATAGGCCCATTTTTGATAGGATGGTACGTTTAGCACATAATATATTTATTGTAACAATGTGTAAAAAAAAATAGAAATAATTTTTTTTTAAAAGAAATTATTTTAAAAATTAAATTAAAATTTAAAATTTTTTAAAATTTTTTTTATTTATTTTATTAAAGTTCAATATTATGAAAGTTTAAATTAAAGTTAGATTTTCTATTAGATTTTCTTAAATAAAAAAAAAGCTTCAAGAAAATAATTAAAAATTATTTTGAAAATTTCACACCTGTACTTTTTAACCAATAAGATACCTTAATTATGACTAGTTACCATGGCAACTAAAAGAATTTCCGGAAATTTTTTGATCTACAACCATTAAATAATGCACATATACCTGTGAATAATGCTAAATATCTGAATTAGGTAACATTATTATTTATTATTTGCTATAACGTTTCATTAAACAGAAAACACAAATTTGTTTAATTATTACGCATTAACAGTTTATATTTCAACAAACGTCGGATTTGACAAGCAGTGAAATTAGTTTAAAATGTCAAGTTTGATTAATAATTTTTTTTCCAAATTATGGTGTGAAGTGGTGTGAAAATTTCTTACCGAATCCCACGCGAGCTTAAATTATTCCTGGAAATTTTCTTTCGGGCACGAATATTTTAAGAAAATTATCCCTCGTCGCTTCGCGACTCTTGATAATTTTAAAAATATTCGTGCCCTTAAAAAAATTTCCCGAAATAATTTAAGCTCTTGTGATATTATAAGTGAAAATTTCACACCTGTACTTTTTAACCAATAATATACCTTAATTATGACTAGTTACCATGGCAACTAAAAGAATTTACGGAAATTTTTTCGAGGCGCCACGATATTTTAGTGGAAATTTTTGACAGTTGAAAAGGTAATCATATGATCTACAACCATTAAATAATGTACATATACCTGTGAATAATGCTAAATATCTGAATTAGGTAACATTATTATTTATTATTTGCTATAACGTTTCATTAAACAGAAAACACAAATTTGTTTAATTATTATGCATTAACAGTTTATATTTCAACAAACGTCGGATTTGACGAGCAGTGAAATTAGTTTAAAATGTCAAGTTTGATTAATAATTTTTTTTCCAAATTATGGTGTGAAGTGGTGTGAAATTTTCTTACCGAATCCTACGCGAGCTTAAATTATTCCTGGAAATTTTCTTTCAGGCACGAATATTTTAAGAAAATTATCCCTCGTCGCTTCGCGATTCTTGATAATTTTCAAAATATTCGTGCCCTCAAAAAAATTTCCGGAAATAATTTAAGCTCTTGTGATATTATAAGTGAAAATTTCACACCTGTACTTTTTAACCAATAAGATACCTTAATTATGACTAGTTACCATGGCAACTAAAAGAATTTACGGAAATTTTTTCGAGGCGCCACGATATTTTAGTGGAAATTTTTGACAGTTGAAAAGGTAATCATATGATCTACAACCATTAAATAATGTACATATACCTGTGAATAATGCTAAATATCTGAATTAGGTAACATTATTATTTATTATTTGCTATAACGTTTCATTAAACAGAAAACACAAATTTGTTTAATTATTATGCATTAACAGTTTATATTTCAACAAACGTCGGATTTGACGAGCAGTGAAATTAGTTTAAAATGTCAAGTTTGATTAATAATTTTTTTTCCAAATTATGGTGTGAAGTGGTGTGAAATTTTCTTACCGAATCCTACGCGAGCTTAAATTATTCCTGGAAATTTTCTTTCAGGCACGAATATTTTAAGAAAATTATCCCTCGTCGCTTCGCGATTCTTGATAATTTTCAAAATATTTGTGCCCTCAAAAAAATTTCCGGAAATAATTTAAGCTCTTGTGATATTATAAGTGAAAATTTCACACCTGTACTTTTTAACCAATAAGATACCTTAATTATGACTAGTTACCATGGCAACTAAAAGAATTTCCGGAAATTTTTTCGAGGCGCCACGATATTTATGTGGAAATTTTTGACAGTTGAAAAGGTAAACATATGATCAACAACCATTAAATAACGTACATATACCTGTGAATAATGACAAGCAGTGAAATTAGTTTAAAATGTCAAGTTTGATTAATTATCTTTTTTCCAAATTATGGTGTGAAGTGGTGTGAAATTTTCTTACAGAATCCCACGCGAGCTTAAATTATTCCTGGAAATTTTCTTTCGGGCACGAATATTTTAAGAAAATTATCCCTCGTCGCTGCGCGACTCTTGATAATTTTCAAAATATTCGTGCCCTCAAGAAAATTTCCGGAAATAATTTAAGCTCTTGTGATATTAAAACTGAAAATTTAAACAAGTCGCGTTAATTTTTAATCACTGTCAAAGAAGTAGAATATTCAAATTAAAATAAGTTTATATCTTTCAATGATAATAAAATTTCTGTACCCTATTTCGGAATCAAAATCAAAATTTTTCAAAATTATTCTCAAAACACCCACAAGTGTTCACTTACACCGAAATCTTAAAACTAAACTTAAAAAGTATCCTTCTCTTATTTTGATCGGTGAATAGGAACGCATGATGTCACCCAAAATATTTCCATTTGGTATAGAGAAGTTCTATAATATTCTATAACCTCGACTGAGAGAAGACAATTCTCACGTAGGCCGTGTGAACCTTATTTACGTATTTCTATTATGTTATTGGGAAAAATACTTTTAAAGCAAGAAATCTTCCAGTTGCTTTTTAACCTATTTTTATCCTTATTTGTTTGCATATGAAAAACGTTGGAAGATTTTAGCAAACAACGCAATGTCATTTGACCATATTCGTCACGTAAGCTACCATATAAATACCTGGACTGTGTGAATTTTGGAGTTGAGTCTCAATGATAACGTCGGAAAGTTTAGTCTCAATAATACCGAGAGTCTCAATATTATCGTCGAGTTTTTATAGTCTTACTTAGACTGTTGAGTTTTTCGGGTCTCTACTTAGACAGTTTATCGAATTGTTAAGATTATTTCAAGTTATAAAAAAATACCGATTCGTCGAGTTTTATGGGTTTAACGAATATCGACGTGACGGTACCGTAACAAAGTTACTGACATTCGCCAATTCTTCGGAAAAATTAAAAATTGCTTAAAAAGTGAGTGTTTTGATTAAAGATTAAAATTGTAAGGTTTTTATTTCGGATTTTTGCGGTCTAGCGGTCGGTCGGTTTATCTCGAGCGCCACCCTTTGATTTTAGAGTAGCAAAGGGACTACTTACGGCCTGCCAGGGTAGACGTCGGAGGGGCCTTGGGTCAATTCTGCGCAGCGTTGCCCATTTGTGGGGCTAGGAACCTTTAGATGATTCGGAAACACAAAGAAATGCGGCACTACTAACAATGCGTTTATTGGGGATGAATACAACAATTTTTATACAGGAGCCGTGTTACTGCGATACCTATATCTATCATGAATATGTACAGTTATGCTATATTTACACCTTCGGGACCATTCGATAGCCGGACTCTTGTGAAATTCCCTTTTTTATTTTCATGTCGATAACTACCGGCGTGCGCAAAGTATCTCACACACGATACGGCACGTTATGTCTCCGGTAGAAAATCCAATGCCCACGGGGTACCACGCAGATTCGCGGTTAATTATTATTTTTAATTCTCGTACTAATTCTCACTTATAATGTCACCGTGCGAAAAGTATTTTGCGTCCGGTACGGCACGTTGCATCTCTAGTAGAAAATCTCAATGCCCAGAGGTGCAACGCAGATTCGCGGTTAATTACTGTTTTTAATTCTCGTAATAATTCTTACTTGAAATGCCGGCGTGCGAAAAGTATTTTGCATCCGGTACGGTACGTTGCATCTCTAGTAGAAAATCTCAATGCCCAGAGGTGCAACGCAGATTCGCGGTTAATTACTGTTTTTTAGTCTCGTAATAATCCTTATTGGAAATGCCGGCGTGCGAAAAGTATTTTGCGTCCGGTACGGTACGTTGCATCTCTAGTAGAAAATCTCAATGCCCAGAGGTGCAACGCAGATTCGCGGTTAATTACTGTTTTTTAATTCTCGTAATAATTCGTCCGGCGACTCACGCAACTATCTTAATTATTACCCGCATTTCCGTGCAAAACGGCTTCACTAATAATCTAATTCAACCGATGAAAACTCATCTTATCAGTCCCAAAAAAAAAGTTCAGGTTTTTATATTTACCGTGTTGAAGATTGGCGTCGTCGTCAAACAAAAAAAAAACACGAAGCACAAAAAAAAAAGGTTCAAATTGTGGCGAAGCAGGTTTCGATCTCTCCTAGTCGGCCGGACGGGTCTCGGTCTCGGTTTCGAATCCCCTTTCCGTATTTTTCACTTTACCTGCTGGTTTCCTTCGTACCGCTGTTTGCGTCGATTCAGATGCGCCTTCGGTACCTACATTCCCTCTCTCTGCTATCGCCGTATGCTAGCGCTAGGCCGTCCCGGTTTCTTAATTCTTATTTCTAATTATTATTACCCTTTTTAATAAAAATAAAAGTAACTTCGTTACAAAATTATAACAATTTGTATTTGATATAAGGATTTAAGTACTTGGGTGGCTTGCGAAAAGATTCAAATTGATTGTACTGATTTAAACATCAAGTGAAAATAGGGGAGAACCGGGTAGCCCCGCTCAGGGGATAACCCCGCCCACCGCGTTTTTATCCAAACGAATACTGTATTGCTGGCGGCACCTATCGCTAAGCGTGTGAATCAAGGCTGAACGAAGATTTACGAAAGAAGTGCGCCATTATTTCGGTTTATCGCGTGCAGTCGACCATAAACTAGCGAGTTGCGCACTCTCAAGGATAGATAGGCAACTTAACATACTAAATTGGTTCCCTGATAGCGTCATCCGCGACCGGAGGCGAAACTAAATATAGTCGTGGTGGGGGTAGGCGCCAAGCATAAAAATTTAAATTTTATTATTACTTTTAACTCAAATTTTCGCGCTTCTAACTTAACGGAAAAGTTTGAAGCGCGAAACATCTGATTGTTAAAATTATTTGGGAGAACGAAAGGAAATTATAACAACGTTTCTGATATGGCGACAAGATTTATTAATATTAGATATTTACATAAATAGGTTTTAAATAAAAAAAACAGCTTATATCGGTCGGTATAGGTTATGTGTAATTTTTAAAACACGGTAAGTGAACAAAATATTTATTAAATAACTATATTTATATATCAAAGTGAAAATAATTAATCATAGTTTATTGTCAGATAGTAATTTTATGATAATTTTGCTTTCTTTGGATTAAAAAGAAAATAGTTTGTGTGAAAAATTGACAAATTGGGCATGCCCGCCCAGACTGAGCGGGGCTACCCGGTCGGTTTTCATGTTGTTTTTAATAAAGTTTTTGGTTATAGATGCCACATTCTAGACCAAGACAAACAACTAGGGGCTCATGGAGCGTTGAAGATTTAGAACGGGCTATACGTGCTATTCGAGAAGGGATGGGAATAAGACAAGGCGCTAGAAGTTTTAGTAATAAATATTTTGAAAGAGCCTAAGGGATTTATATTAATATGATCATTGTGGTTTTAGGGATTCCATTCCCAACGCTAAAGGACCGTTTAAAATCCAATAATTTATCTAAACCTCAGCTGGGTCGCCACAAACCAATTTTTACCAATGACCAGGAACGTGAAATAGTGCAATACTGCATATATTTGGCAAAAATGTTCTATGGGCTGATCCCAATGGACTTGCGGAAACTTATATTTGAATACGCTGAATCAAACTTCATCACCCATCGTTTTAATGCGACTAAATAATTGCGGGAAAAGACTGGTTTGGTGCCTTTATGAAGAGAAATCCACAAACTAGTCTTAGGAAACCAGAGGCAAAAAGCTTAGGTAGAGTTTCTGGATTTAATCAAGAAAGTGTTGCATTATTCTACAAGAATCTTGGCATTAGACTGGAAAAGCTTCAAATTGGACCACATCGCATCTTTAACATGGACGAGACAGGTGTTACCACTGTACAAGTCCCGACTAAAGTGATTGGCCAAAAAGGTACCAAACAACTTGGGAAAGCGGTTAGCTACGAGCGTGGGCGGAATATTACTGTGTGTGGCTGTATCAGTGCATCAGGTTCTTTTATTCCGCCGATGTTTATATACCCGAGGGCCAGGATGTCTGATTAGCTAAAAAGAAATAGCCCAGTAGGTGCAAAATACACCTGTTCTTTAAAAGGATGGATAACAGAGGAGTTATTTGTTAAGTGGCTCCATCATTTTAAACTTCATACTTCTTGTTCCATTGATAATCCGGTTCTACTCGTCGTCGATAATCATACTAGCCATTGCTCTCTGCCAGCTTACAACTTCTGCTTTGCAAATGGTATCACTGTGGTATCTTTCCGACCTCACACGAGCCACAGGCTCCAACCATTGGATCTCACTGTATTCAGTCCCTTAAAAAAAGCATATTCCAACAAGTGTTCCACTTTTATAAGACAAAATCCCCACCAAAAAATCAGTCCATAGGATGTGGCAGAAATATTTAATAAGGCATTTGTAAAGATCGCATCAATAGAAAAAGTCCAAAAAGGATTTCAAGTTAGTGGAATTTGGCCTTATAACCCTTCTATATTTAGCCAGGATAATATCCTTCTAGCCGTGGTTCCCTTAACCAGTTTAGTAACTGATGATAATAAGGAAGTTAGCATCCAAGATTCAAATGTTTATGCATCTACTGATATAGCTCAGCCTCAGAATGTTAGAGAGAGGAATGTTATAAATTTTGAAGCAAGTACCTCCAAAGGATCTACTGATGTAAGTCAGCCTAACAATGTCAGCAAGACGGATGCAATTAATTTTGGAGCAAGTTTCTCGACTCCTAGCCAGGAACCTAAAAGATATGTTCAATTTAAAAAACTATCACCAATAGTTAATACCAAGAAAAAAGGCACTTTAGTTGCAAAAAAAACTCGGCGTTCAATGACATCTAAAGTTTTAACAGCCACACCAGAAAAGGAATACCTAGAGGAAAAACTGCTGAAGAAGGAAAAAAAATGTGGAAAAAACAAAAATCCGAAAAGCGAGCAGAAAGCTAAATTACATGTAAGAAAAGGTGTGGAAAAAGTTAAAAAGAGGGTGTTAAAAGAATCTAGTTCTAGCGATGAATCAATGGAAGGAATATGCGATGACAGAAGTTCCGACGATATGGAAGACCTAATGGAAGATGAGGTATGCATAATCTGCAACAAGTATGGAAAACAGAAATGTAGTACCAATGTGGTTTGTGTAAAAAGTGGGCCCATAAAGGCTGTACGGGCCATAAAGGTTCAAAGCCATCTGTTTGCGATTTTTGCATGTAGTATGCCTTAATAATAAACATAGTTGTTTCATTAAGTACAGAATTTATTTCATTTTGCTAATAATTTTTATTTTTAAATTATTATTAATATTATTAATTCCCGTGAGCGGCGTTACCCGATATGCGATATGGTGGGCGGGGCTACCAACTCTCTCGGGTACCGCCGCCTGATACAGACTTTTTTTTAATTGCCTATTTTTAGTGAACAAATTTATTTTCGTTCAAATCTGGCACATGCTCCGAGAAACAATGGACCAAAGAGTGACATAGGAGGGTATTGAATTGAAAGATCAGTATCACAGATTATTTTTAAAACACAGATAAGCTAAGGTGGGCGGGGCTGCCCGGTGGGTTTAACGAATATCGACGCGACGGTACCGTAACAAAGTTACTGACATTCGCCAATTCTTCGGAAAAATTAAAAATTGCTTAAAAAGTGAGTGTTTTGATAAAAGATTAAAATTATTACAATTTGTATTTGATATAAGGATTTAAGTACTTGGGTGGCTTGCAAAAAGATTCAAATTGATTGTACTTATTTAAACATTAAGTGAATATACCATTAAAAGGATTACGGTGTGTTTTACTAGGAGAAATAGTAACTTGCTGTAGAAAATTACAAGGTAAAGAAGTTCTAGGCCAACTTGATTTGAGGTATTTTGCCCTAACAAACTCTGGGGGTTGTTTAAAATATACGAAGAATAGGGCAAGGCATTACAAATGCATAAGCACGATGGTTGCCCTGTCACTTAAACAGATACGGCGCGAGGTAATGCCAAATCTAATTAAACCAATTTATAGGGGTTTGACCATTAAACCGGAAATCAGGTGTGAATTCGAAAGTCCTTCCATCATCACCGACTTAAGTCGCCCGCCCCTACCCTCAGTGAAAACCCGAATTCGCTACTGCCAGAATTTTCAGATAGCGAATTAAATTCTACGATGTAAAAGCCGTTTCTGACTCAGATGCATTATTCAACGAAATAATCAATATTATTATATATATTAATTACAGGAAATTGGAATAATAAAATAACTATACTTGATAGAAATGTTATTCGTTTCACGATTACTATCGATAAGTTCGGCCCTACACTGACCTATCCGTATCACTTGGGCTACGAGACGCTCATCCGAAATAGCTGTATGGTTTCCACAGTCCTTATTCCAACTCGTGTTATTTAAGAACAATGATGAAATTCTGATTCCTGTTCAGTAAACTACCACACACTACCTTATGTGGGTCATACATAGATATTGTACTTAGTACCTATTTTTCTTCAGTTACTATTTCTCCTAGTAAAACACACCGTAATCCTTTTAATGGTATTGTTGCGGAATAGCTTTTTCGCTGTAAGATGGAGTAGGTGATAATAAATCACCCCCCGGTTATTACAATGTTTTATCTTAAGAAGATTAATAATTTTATTCTTCAGTCTGCGCTGGCCTATACCTCCCTAGACATCCAAATTCCAAGGAAGCAATATTTGCAGATGATATCCTGCTCTACGCCCACTCCCACATAGCTAATGCAGCTAACGCTCACATCAAAAACCACCTCCATTACCTACTGCCATGGTATAAAAAATGGAAAATCGACATAAATGTTCCCAAATGCGAATGCATGGTGGTCACTAAAAAACGTACAAACATTACAATAAATATACCGACAAAAATAAACGACATACAAATAAAACCGACAAAGAAAATGAAATATCTAGGTGTGGTGATAGATCAGAGGCTTTTCTTCGGGTGGCACATTACACACGTCCTGAAAAAGGCCTTCTTTGCATTGCACAGTCTATACCCACTGTTATCGCCACGCTCAAACTTGTCACCTAGCAACAAATTAATAATATACAAACAAATTATAAGACCAATTCTTTTATATGCCGCGCCAGTGTGGTGTAGCGTGAGTGATACACAGATGGCTAGGCTGCAGAGAATCCAGAACAGGATGTTGCGATGTGTAACTTCGTCGAGGAGATATACACGAATAGATATTTTACACGACTTGACAAACATGCCTACAATAAAAGATTACATCTATGACATATCCGACAAATTTTATAGAACAAGAATACAAACGTCAAGCCTAACTGAAAATTTGATAGAGACAAGAGCAAACCACCAACCAACACACAAACCCCTGTATTCGAAATTACCTATATATTTCGAATAAAACGAACAACTAAAATAATGAGAGACAAACACCAGCAAACGCACTGGGAGCACATGGCAGTAGCTCCTCCTTTCAAATATCCAGGCCACATCCATATTAAGAATTCCTAAAAACCAAGTTACTGTTCCAGACTGCAAATATTAAATTGTATATATCTGTAAATATCTGTACATAAGTGTAAATAGGTGTAAATATCTGTAAATATATGTAAATATTGTAAATACGAGTAAAAACAATGAACGAAAGCGTTGTATATAAGAATGAATGAATAGAATGGAAGAACAATAATGAAAGATGGTATGAATGAAAACTTAAACCTAACGGTAAAACAAAAACCTGATATTATCATTAAACAACAACAGTGTTCCTAAAACTTAAAGCTGGTTTTTTCAGTATATTTTTCCAACGAAACACAATTCTTAAAATCACCCCAAATAAGAAAATGCACAAGAACTTAGTATACCTGGCGGAATTGGATCTATAGTAATCTTCCAAGAGCACCTGCTCGAAAGAGATTTCTCCGAAATAAACTTAAACACGGCTACTAAACCACGGGTTAACATCAACCCCGGCACGGGCCCTGCCTGGCCGCGTTTCCCCAGAAAGGTGCCCAAAACACCATTCACTGGGCGAGCATATTTTACATATATATATTTCAAAAATATTATTCAAGTTTAGATAAGTGTAATTCAAATGTAAAAATATGAATAAACGTTTAAAATGAAAATGAAATGGGATTCATAGTAATTTCAATTGATAGGCAGGCCTTGGCCTTACCGGCCGCCAGGTTCAATAAGTATTATAAGTAAAAGTTCTTAGAGAGCTGTGATCTGGCTTCGCGCGGCCGACACAGTATGCATTTAAGAATAATTCAGAAAACGGGGTTTTTTAGTTATTTGGTTTTTAGTTTGTTTTCGGCTCGTCAGGCTGATTGCAAAGTGTTATTTTTCGCTGGGCGAAATTCTAAGACAAAAACTTTGGATACTCGAAACTTGGAAAATACTGAAAATCAAAACTTGGAGTTTTATTTTGAAACTATTGAACGAGGCATTTTTACGCAAAGAGTAAGCTGGCGGAAAAGCTTTTCTGTCGCTACTCACCTGAAGAAATATAAAAGAAATCTCGCAGAAGGTAACAGGGTTTTGCTGGCGGCTGCTAAATTAGGCAGGCTGCCGCAATAGGTAAAGGTTGGGTGAATTGGACAAAGAATACAACCTGGGAAGAAAAGCTTTGGAAAATTCTTCTGGAATTTAAAACCTATACTGAATCGCTGGCCGGTTTTTAAACATTATCGACTTAGAATTTTTTTAAAATTTTTAAATCGGAACCGGACGTTCCACGGACAATAGTTCCTGTACAAGAAGTGTACCGGAAGACTTTAGCTACCACCTTTCGAAGAAACGGAAGCCGATCGGAGGTCGGTGAAAAAAGTTAGAAGTTTTTTGGTGAAAATTTTTTAATAAGATTTTTTGGGAAAAATATATTCTATTTACAAAAACATTCATTTACTCGAGGTTCCGAAATACGAGTAACGTTTCGGAAGAATTTTAAAGCAATTTTAAGAGTTAGGCGACAGAATAATTTCTCTTATTATCGACTTTTGAGGAAAAGTTAAAATTATTTTTAATTTTAAACTGGTCATTCCACGGACTTAATATCATATATGAGAAGTATTCCGCGTTGTAGTACCTATAATCTAGTAAGAGAAAAACTTCAATAGAAGGTCCGTGAAGAAGGATGAAGCCTGGAAACAAGTGGGACTTGTTCCAGAATATTGAACGGACTCTGAGAGAGTCCTGGCGCCCAATTTGAGATTAAGAAAGACGAGATGTTTCTAAAATCAGAAAGATCACCTGTACGCCGAAGAACAGGAAGTTTGATAGCCTGAGACAGTACTCCCGAAGTACAAGATCCCGAAGACTCGGTACTTCCGCCGATGATGATGATCGGGAATTTATCGAGTGTCCCACACACTAACGCTACCAACGATATCGTAGGAGATAGGAGTCGAATGCCGGAAGGAAAAAATATAAATGAGCTAGCTAGGGATGACGACAACGATATCACCTCCCGATACGATAGGGTAAAAAGAGGTAGTTTGGCACCCAGAGAAGAAAGCGTGAGGGTGCCCGTGGATAGTATATTCACCTGATGTTTATATCAGTACAATAAATTTTAATCTTATAGCAAGCCACCCAAGTACTTAAATCCTTATATCAAGCACAAATTGTAATATTTTTAATTTTTAATCGAAACACTCACTTTTTAGCAACTTTTAATCTTTCCGAAGAATTGGCGAATGTCAGTAATTTTGTTCACGGTACTGTCGGCGGCGCGTCGATATTCGTAACACTCATAAAACTCAACGAATAAATAACTTTTTAATAACTTCAACAAAAAACTTAAGACTTGAATAAACTAACTGTCTAAGAGAGACCCGAAAAACTTAGACTATAAAAACTCGACGGTATCATTGAGTGTAGTGACATCATGTGTCCTATCACCATCCTATTCACCGATAAAACTAAAAGAAGGATAATTTTTAAAGTTTAGTTTTAAGCTTCCGGTGTAGGTGAGCACTTGTGGTGTTTTGAATTTTTTTTATTTTGATTCCTTAATAAGGTACAGAAATTTTAATATCATTGAAAGATATAAACTTATTTCAATTTAAATGTTCTGCTTCTTTGAAAGTAATAAATAACAAATAATAAATAATAAATAATAAATAATAAATAATAAATAATAAATAATAAATAATAAATAATAAATAATAAATAATAAATAATAAATAATAAATAATAAATAATAAATAATAAATAATAAATAATAAATAATAAATAATAAATAATAAATAATAAATAATAAATAATAAATAATAAATAATAAATAATAAATAATAAATAATAAATAATAAATAATAAATAATAAATAATAAATAATAAATAATAAATAATAAATAATAAATAATAAATAATAAATAATAAATAATAAATAATAAATAATAAATAATAAATAATAAATAATAAATAATAAATAATAAATAATAAATAATAAATAATAAATAATAAATAATAAATAATAAATAATAAATAATAAATAATAAATAATAAATAATAAATAATAAATAATAAATAATAAATAATAAATAATAAATAATAAATAATAAATAATAAATAATAAATAATAAATAATAAATAATAAAGAATAAAGCATAAATATTAAATGATAAATGATAAATGATAAATGATAAATGATAAATGATAAATGATAAATGATAAATGATAAATGATAAATGATAAATGATAAATGATAAATGATAAATGATAAATGATAAATGATAAATGATAAATGATAAATGATAAATGATAAATGATAAATGATAAATGATAAATGATAAATGATAAATCATAAATGATAAATGATAAATGATAAATGATAAATGATAAATGATAAATGATAAATGATAAATGATAAATGATAAATGATAAATGATAAATGATAAATGATAAATGATAAATGATAAATGATAAATGATAAATGATAAATGATAAATGATAAATGATAAATGATAAATGATAAATGATAAATGATAAATGATAAATGATAAATGATAAATGATAAATGATAAATGATAAATGATAAATGATAAATGATAAATGATAAATGATAAATGATAAATGATAAATGATAAATGATAAATGATAAATGATAAATGATAAATGATAAATGATAAATGATAAATGATAAATGATAAATGATAAATGATAAATGATAAATGATAAATGATAAATGATAAATGATAAATGATAAATGATAAATGATAAATGATAAATGATAAATGATAAATGATAAATGATAAATGATAAATGATAAATGATAAATGATAAATGATAAATGATAAATGATAAATGATAAATGATAAATGATAAATGATAAATGATAAATGATAAATGATAAATGATAAATGATAAATGATAAATGATAAATGATAAATGATAAATGATAAATGATAAATGATAAATGATAAATGATAAATGATAAATGATAAATGATAAATGATAAATGATAAATGATAAATGATAAATGATAAATGATAAATGATAAATGATAAATGATAAATGATAAATGATAAATGATAAATGATAAATGATAAATGATAAATGATAAATGATAAATCATAAATAATAAATATTAAATAGTAAATAGTAAATAGTAAATAGTAAATAATAAATAGTAAATAGTAAATAGTAAATAGTAAATAGTAAATAATAAATAATAAATAATAAATAATAAATAATAAATAATAAATAATAAATAATAAATAATAAATAATAAATAATAAATAATAAATAATAAATAATAAATAATAAATAATAAATATTAAATATTAAATATTAAATATTAAATATTAAATATTAAATAAAAAATAATAAGTAATAAATAATAAAAATAATAAATAATAAATAAATTTTAATTTTCAAAATAATTTAAATTTATTTTCTTGAAGCTTTCTCTCTTTATTTTAGAAAATCTATTTTTATTTTAAATTTTAATTTTATTTTAAAAATAATTTTTTTTTTAATTTCTATTTTTATTTTTTAGCGCTGCGTACTACAATATTGAAGAAAGACCTAGCCGATGCAAGTGTTTCAACTACAGCAACATTTGCAAACAATTATTAAATTATTTCTTTTGTCACTTGTTTTGTCGCTTTGAGCTGGGTGGTAGAATTCTTGATTCAGTGAGTAATCCATGAAGGAATATCGATGATGAATAAATATATTCTATTGATTGAATTAAAATATTTTATTTTTTTTATTACATTTTATCTAACCTAATTAAATCTTAGTAGATAATATTTTAATTTAATCATTACAATTCATTATCTACAAATATACATAATATATACAGCAAACAGCTGTTACTGACCTTCGCCGAGTCGAAAATAAAGACGTTTCTATTTATCTATCTATTTATCTAACTATCATTATTACCTTTTAAAAAATTTATAATGGCACAACGTCACCATACCTTTGGGGTGGTTTAATTATTCTTTTAGGTCTAATGTTTAGTTTAGCACTCTCTGATATTACCTCATTTTTTTTTCTTAAAATCGTTTATTAAAACATAATTTTACATTTTCTACATACGTAATATAATATATAGTAGATTACATAAGACATTTTGAAAGTTATCTAACTAAGTATTATTTGTATTTAAAATATTTGGCTGTTTAAGCCGGGGAAGATGTCAATAGTATTCTCCTGACTTTCCAGAACTACAACAACCCTTATTTGCTAAAATGGAAATATTTTTCTGGAGTAGTTCTTAATTTTTCCAAATCTAATTTTTTTTAATCTTTTATTTCGTACTATACTTTTAAATTCCTCTAAGTTATCTTTTTTTACTTCACTATTGTAATAAATTAAGGCGCTTATGTAAAATAACCACACATTTGTATCTCTGATATCTCGAAAATCTACCTCGAACAAACCTATACAATTTCCAAAATTAGTTAGATTTTTTCCAAATTGTCTAGTTATGATGCTATTTAGCCAATTCCAGATCACCTTTGCATGAATACAATCTTTAATTTGGTGCATGATATCTTCGACCGCGTTACATTTTTGGCATTGGTCAGAGTTACCTATGCCGTGGCGAAATAACTTTTGCGCAACCGGGGCAATATCATTAATTATTTTATATACAGCCAAACGCCATTTTGTGGGTATTTCCGAGTTTGACAAGGACAGCCAGACTTTTTTCCAGTTAAATTGCTGATATTTGTTTTCAATTTCCGGTTTTTGAAATTTTTTTTCCATTAATGCTGTGTAAATATTTTTAGTTTTAATCAGGGTATCCTTGTCAAAATGTAAGTCATTATCCTTTATTTAAGAAAAAACCCTTTTAAAAAAGGGATTGTTGATTTGGGGAGAATCTTCAAAAACGCAATTCATGTAAGACTTAAACCAGAGTTTGTTTTGAATGTTCGTCCATGACAGAAATTGCGTTTTTAATAACAAAGCCAAGGCCTTGTTTTCAAGGTTTATTAAGTTTTGACCTCCTTTTTTAATACTTACTTCTAATTGCTGCCGTTTTACCCTATAAAGACACCCACTCCAGATATACTTACCTGTTATTAAAACAATTTTTTGACATAATTGGTTAGTTACCGGCAGTACCTGCGCTAAATACCAGACTTTTGCCATTATATAAATATTTATATACCAATTTTTCCTTATTAAATCAGTTTCTTAAATTATTTGTGATAATGTTGGTCTGAATAGTTTTTGTTATTTTGTTCCAGTTGAGACTTATCATGTCTTTAAATTTTTTTGTTATATACATACCTAGAATTTTAATATTTTCTTTTATCGGAAAATCGTATAAGTAACTTTCGGAACTTACCCATTTACCAAGTAACAACATTTCTGACTTTTCCATATTTATTTTTGCATTTGAGCCCAAAGCAAAGATTTCAATCACTTTCTTAAGTTTTGTTATATCCATTTGATCCTTTAGAAAAATGGATACATCATCAGCGTAGGCCAAAACTTTATACGATTGATTATGCAGAATTACACCCTCAACCACAAACTTAATAAGCTCTAAAGGGCTCTATGCTTATACCAAATAGAATCATTGAGAGTGGGCAACCCTGTCTAATTGAGGTTTCAATTTTAAAGGAATCTGACAAAAACCCGTTTAATAATATCTGAGACTCCGCCCCTTTGTATAGCTTTTTTAAAACGTTTATAAAAATGTTACCAAATCCCATAGTTTCCATTACTTTCCATAAATAGTCATGATTTACTCTATCAAAGGCTTGATTGAAATCTAAACCTAATAGGGCTCCACTTTGACCTTTATGCTAGTTAAAATATAAGATAGCATCCCTTAAAAGCAACAAGTTGTTAAAAATGGACCTATCTGTACCACATGATTGTTCTTTTCCTATTATTTTGTTGCTTTTTTCTTTAATTCTGTTAGCCAAAATTTTTGTAAATAGTTTATAATCACAATTTAAGAGTGTAATTGGTCTATAGTTACTTAAGCTGTTAGCGGTTTTATTTTTGGGAATTAATGTGACAACACCCGCACCAAATTCATCAGGCGGAGTAACTCCATCAACTAGAATCTTATTAAGTACATACGTAAGGTCATCACCGATTTTCCCAAAAAATATTTTATAAAATTCGTAATTAAGCCCATCTATCCCCGGCATTTTCTTCTTATCAGATTCCCTTAAAACATTAAAAATTTCTTCTTTAGTAATTTCCTTAATTAGGTCTCTACTTTCCTGTTGATTTAACTTATTTTTAATATGCGCAAGCAAACATCTTGTTTTTCTATCATCCGTGGATGATTTAGAGAACTTTTTTTTGTAATACGTGTTTGCATACCGCAACATCTCATTTGTTTTATTAATGTCTATACCTTCTTCTGTTTTAAGAGTTGTGATTGATGCCCTTTGCTTTTTTCTTATTTTAATTATATCAAAGAGACTGTACATATCATTTACTTTATCTACATTTTTATCGTGAAATTTGATTTCATTAATACGTTGCTTCAGTTCAAAAATAATAATTTTTAGTTCGCGAAGTTCTAGTAAGGCTTCTTGTTGCCCGTCGTTTAATTTTTTTTTTGCCTCAAACAAAGCCGAATAATAAAAATCTAACATATTTCTTTGTTCAATGGCCCTGTCAATTTCCACTGACTTGAAAAATGATTTTGCCCTTTTCTTGAAAACACCAAACTACCATTTTATTTTATTTGTGTTATAAAGCGGATTCCGTTTTAAATAAGCAATCTCATTCTTAAAGTTATCCACCTGATCGCTAGCGAGCAAGGAGTTTTTTATTTTCCAGTACCCAAAACCGTGTCGTATATATGAAACTGAACTCATCTCTATTTTAAGATAAAATATTAGAGCATGGTGATCTGAAATGGCGGCAGAGCTAACTTCACATTTGTGTACCATTTTGCAAGATTCTTTATTAATATAAGCCCTGTCTATCCGAGTAGCAGTATTTTGTCTAAAACACGTAAATTCTACTCTGTTTTTATGTATTGTTTCCCATATATCTACCATATTAAGATTTTGAATTACATTTACTAGAATTTTACATAAATTTGCATTATTTTTTGAGTCTTTTTGCTTTATTACACAGTTAAAATTACCTAACAGGATAACAGGAAGGCCAAAATCAAGGTGAGTTGTCAAGTCGTTTTGAAAAAATCTGTTTCTTTCACCATGGTTTTGTGATCCTGATGGTGCATATATGTTTATAAACCTAATATTGTCTATAGTAGCAGAAATTATCCGACCGTCTGGCGAGCATATTACGTCTTTAATCTGTGAACCTAACCTGTATATAATACCAGTACCTCTTAAGGAGGGCCCAACATTAGTTAAAAAATCATACCCGTTGAAACATCCTATTATATCTACATTTAGCTCCTGTAAAAATCAAATGTCTATATAATTTTTTTTTATAAAGTCATTTAATAGTGCTTGTTTGACCTTATTTTTTAAACCGTTACAATTTAAAGTACAAATTGTTTTTAAATGCGCCATTGGTAAGGTAAAAATAAAAAAAATCGCTATTGTTGTTAGGTGCTTACTTTTACGGGTCCGTTTGTCCTAGTTCAATGTCCTTATTTTTACTATGTACATCTTGTTCCGAAAATTCCATTAGGTCTTCTTCCATACTTATTGGCTTCCCGCTTTTATCCTTTAGTTTTATTGTAAGTTTTGGAATATTTTTTTCTTCTTTGCTCGATGACTGACCTGTTTTGTTCCTTGTTCGTTTTTGTTTTACTTTCGGTGTCTTCAATTTCCACGCTATATTCTTTAATGACTTGGCGGTTTGTCGTTGGTTGCGTGGGCGTGGGTTCTATTATATCTAGACTATCATCGGAACTTCCATTTTCCTCGTCATTTTCCAAAACCATGTCGTTTCTTTCCTGTCTGTTTTCTATTACTTCTGAGTATAATCTTTTATCCTGGACATTATTCCCATTTAGTGGAATGGGTGCCATTGGTCGTCTTATTTCCGTTATCCTGTTGCCTGAACGTTTAGGGCAATCCCTACGTTCGTGTCCCGGTTCACTACAAAACATGCAGGTTCGAATCTGATTTTTATACACTACCAACGATGTATACCCATCTATGGTTATGTAAGACGGGATTGGTTTTTTCATAGTTATTATAATCGTTCTGATTCCATTATCGACTGGGTAATAATCATTACCAGACCATTTTTCATTTTTAATATTCCTTACAATACCGTATTGTCCCAGAGCTAACTGAATTTTCAAATTACTTAATTCCAGTGGTAAATCATAAACCCGTACCATTATCTCATCGTATTCTTCGCTGATTGGAATGTTATATTCCATTTCATCTTCATCGACAAATTTTACATAACCATCTGTGAATTTATTAATTGTTGTTTTTACCAATAAGTCTGAAATTAGTTTAATATATACCTTCGCCGTCATTATAAAACATTGGATACCCTCAATCTGATCAATTGAAAACCTAAATGTTTTCTTAATCCATTTATGTATTTCTAGTTGGTTCGGTTTTCTCCTTACCGTTTTAAAGTCCAATATAATTGTATTATTGTCATTTCGACCGGCAGAGAAATCACCACTTTTTGCGCGTTGTTTAGTTTATCGTGTTTACACTTCGGCTAGTACAGGTAAACTGACTGAGGTGATTTATTTGATGGTGCCTTGGTTTGACATTTTTTGGAAGAATCATCCCAACCTTTTCTTGGAGTGTCATGGGTATCGAACCATGTTTCGTCAAGGTAAATAATTGGACGATTTTCTTCTCTAAATTGTTTAACAGCTGTTAAATATTTAAGTCTCCATTTCCGTAAAGGTTAGGATTCCATTAATGTTTGTCTTTTATTAATGCTTCGGTATTTAAAACCCATTTTACGCAATATTTTCCTAAGGCTTGAAAGGCAACAAGAGATATTTGTTTCGTCTTTAATCAGCCGCTCTATGAGGGAAATCAAAGTGGGTACAGTTTGTGCCCCATACATTTGGTAAATCTTTCTTCTTAATAAATCCATGTTATTTTCGTCAATGCTTCTAAATGTGCCAGAATCACTCCGATTTTTTCTAGGATTAACAGGTTTAAGTACTATGTCTTTTACCGAAAATAAAGGAGTTTTTGTCAAAGTAGACGTCTCTGCTAAAGCATCCATCGAATTAAAATTTCTACTCAACAAAGATTGACACATTTTTAATTATTAGTTTGGCATCGGTAGATAAATGCTTTCTTTTAAAGATGACACTTGAAGATGTCCCCCTATCAGCACAATTCCAAGGACGCCACATTCTACCACTAATAAGCCTAACTAAAAATTACTCGGCGGAAAACCACTAAAGACTAAAATTATAAAAAATCAGTTTGTATTTATATATGAATCAGGCATAAGTATAAATTGAATTCGTACCTGGTCCGGCTCTGCTCGAAAAGGTTCTAAAATTTGGGATTTCATTATTTATTTTATGGTCAAAGGGATAATGAGGGTTTATTGCAGTCAAAAGATCAACGGTATAATTCTACAAATACTATAGCTCCCATTATGTCCTCGCCCCTCTAGGTGACGTGCTGTCATGGCTACCCTGCAGCTTTCGGGAGGTGCGCATATGGTGTATAGGTTTTTGCTTCAAATATGGTGGAGCCTGTTAAAACTGTTGATTTGTCGCCTTTTTGGAACATGCAATACGAATAGCGTCTTCAAATTTTATTTTATTTTCTTCCTCGAAAAGTCTATCCATAATTTTTCCTTTTTCCATGCCCATAATGAATTTATCTCGAAGGCACATATCCAAATGTCCGTCAAATTTGCAATTTACGGCCAAACTTCGAACACGTGAAGCCCATTCATTTACTGACTCACTCGGTAATTTTCTTGCATTATAAAATTTGTATCTTTCAGCAAAAGTAGACTGTTGTGATACAAAATGTTTGTTAAAAATGCCTATGAGGTCGTCAAAAACTTTTTCTTCAGGTCTATCAGGCAAAGATAGATTAAAAATCAATCTGTATAAGTCTTCACTCAGCAAGTTTAAAAAAATGGCACGTTTTCTGTCTTCGTCAGTAATATTGTTGGCAAGAAAATATTTTTTTAGCCGTGGCACAAAAATTGTCCAGTCATTAGTATAGCATCAAGTTCTCTTAAATGTCCAATCATAGCAGTATTTACCTGTTGAACAACGACTTGCTCTTGCTGTGGCATGGCTAATCCGTAAGAATTTTGATTTATTTCCAATTTTCTCTAAAATTTTTCACTAAAATTTTTCGTTTTAAGCTCGCTAACTTTTACCTCGTCGCCAACTATTCCGTATGAAATAAATTTGTATTTCGGAATGTAAAATAGGGTTCCTTTGAGAAAAATAAAAATCTATATTTTACTAAATAACTTTATTCTCGATCGAATACCTGAATCAGAATGCCCGTGAACCGTGCTATATAAAAACCAAGAAATTTTTTAGGTAGTTTTATCTACATATCTCTAAGGCTATAGTATATATATCTATCTTAATTAACCACTGGTTTACTAACCTTCAGATATAACAATAAAATTTGATCATTTCCTCTTCCAAGACTTTAGGTTTGCGTATACGGTTTCAGAGAAATTTTAGGGTATCTGGCAATAGCTGGATTTAAAAAAGCGACTGCTCTATTGGTCTCTTGGAAATTAGTAAATTTAGTACCTTACCTTTTAGAAGTTAAGGGGGTAACGGAAGAAGATGAATAAAATTGCTTTAACCAATGTTGGAAGGGATGTTAGTAAACCCAGAAAATCTAATTCTGACCAATAAACAGATGGCAAATATTAAATATTACTTCAAAGTGTTAGTGGGAAAGAGTCCTCTTCCCCACTAACACATTGAAATAATTACACTATTAAGGACGATAAATCAACTAACACATATAATATTACTTACCTCGAAATAAAGAAGTGATCCAAAATAACAAAATAAAAATACCTCCCAGACCATGACGATAATCCACAAAACAATTATAAAGAATTGTAGGGACCAAATTTCTACCTAAAAAAATTCAGAATTAGGTAATTATATTACGTCACAATGTACGGAACGTCGGCGACTAATTTACTATATAAATATAAAATAAATTGGATAAATTGCTAGTTTTGTCCAGGCACAGCCTTTATTACAAAGACATGTATAATGAAACAAAAAAAATATTACGATATTCTTCTAAAATCTAATAATTTTAACAATAAAATAAGAGTCTCTGATAATAAGAACAAATGCATGTGGGCAATATGCAATGAGATAAATGGCAAAGCAACAACCAATCAATGTTCTTACACCGAAAACGGACAAAAATTGGTCGATGATTTTAATGAACATTTGGTTAAGGTTGTACCCGAGCTCTTAAAACTTAAAACACGCTTACCGTTTCGGTGCAATATTTCTGAAAACGACCAATCAATATATCTAAAACCAACAAATAGGAACGAACTGTTGGAAATATCCCAAAAATTAAAAAATAAATATAGCAGCGGAGAAGACGAAATCCCGACTAGCATAGTCAAATTGGCCATTAAGGAAATCACTGAAGTATTGGAGTATATTATTAATAATTCTATAAAGTTTGGAATATTTCCAACTCAATTTAAATTTGCAAGGGTAAAACCGTTGTATAAGAAGGAAAGTCCAGGAGATTTGAATAATTATCGACCAATTAGCCTCCTGCCGAGTTTTTCAAAAATTTTTGAAATGATAATATGTTCAAGGCTACTGGACTTTATGCAGACGTGTAGACTTTTTAATAGCAACCAGCATGGATATCTGAGAGGAAGATCGACCTCGTCGGCCATTTTTAATTTTACAAATGTAATTCTAAATCACCTCGAAAACAAAAACCTAGCCCTAGGCTTTTTTAGATCTAAGTAAAGCGTATGATTGTGTAGATAAAGAAATATTACTTTTAAAGTTAAGAAAAGAGAGGAAATGCGTATGAATGGATGCGATCATACCTCTCAGATAGAATGCAGAGAGTTGTTATAAGGGAGGAAAATTAAGTAATTAAGTCTGAGTTTAGGGAGAATATCATGGGCATAGCTCAAGGTAGCATATTGGGGCCGATTTTATTCATAATTTATATAAACGATCTTTATGTTACAAAGGAAAACGTTTCAATAACAAAATATGCTGATGACACTAATCTATTAGTACCGGGTACCACGTTCCAGGAAATTAAGAGTAACGCAGAAACGGCCTTAATAGATATAAAAAATTGGTTTAGTCAAAACAATCTTGTATTAAATGAAGAAAAAACTAACATAATTGTGTTCAGAACCAAAAACAGTAAGGCAAAGTTACCCGATAGCCTTGATATTGGAGAAACCACTTTCAACAGGGAAACGGAAACAAAGTTTTTGGGTCTTAACATAAGTGAGTTCTTGTCTTGGGAATCACATATAAATGCGTTATGTCTGAGGCTTGGTACTGAGGGCTATGGTATGAGGGTGGTGTCATCATATATGAATGATCAAACTATTAAAATTTTATATCATGCAAATTTTGAATCGGCAATGAAATATGGCATTAGATTTTTGGGTGGGAGTATGGAAGTGCAGAATGTATTTGTAATTCAAAAAAGGATAGTAAGAACAATGCGAAAATTAAGATTTTTTGGAAACGTGTAGAGGTGTTTTTAAGGAACTAAATATAATGACTGTATATGGACTGTATATATATAAATGTTTAATGTTTGTGTTTAAAAACAAAGAACAATTTATGGGACTAAGTACCACGAGTATAATACAAGAACGCTAAACTTGCTGTATCCACCTCACCGTTTAACCGTAACAGAAAAGAGCCCGTACCTACTATATGTGTATTAAATTTTATAATAAATTACCTAATTCTATTAAATGTATAAACAATATTAGGGCTTGGAAAAAAACTATTAAGAAAATAATAATCAAACTTGAACCGTATACAGTAAAATACTTTTTTGAGCATGATATTGTATAGTTTCTGATTTTGCTAATGACGTCATTTCATTTGTATATTACTTGCTGTATGTGGGAAATGTCATTTGAAATAAAGAAACATTATTATTATTATTATTATTAGTAGTAGACAGTGAAAATACCCTCAGGGACATGTTTGTGTCGTACATTTTATATTATACATAAATAATTTTTTTTACTACTAACCTATAAAACCGATATTAACTTTAGAAATAGTTTTTCTCAACCTTGGCAATTATTATTGACCATGGTTAATAATGAGAACAATCTACTTGAAAGCAGGGCCGATCCTAGGGTGTCGGCCGCCCGCGTGCAGTGACCTATTATGCCGCCCCTCTAAAGAATTTTTCCTATTTTGAGTAATACTTAACGTTGACGTTAAAAACTCATCTACATATACATAAGAGTAAAAAGTTAAATATTAATAAAAATGCTACTATATAACTACAAATAAAATTTTACAGGAAAGACTTTATTTTTGGGCCAGCTAATACGAGTATGTTATATTAGCGACACCTTTTTTTCTTTTTACTTTACCAAAATAATAAACCAACAAAAATATTACTTTTGAAACAAAAATAAACATTTTATAATTAGTAATGTAAAACAACAGTATTTACCAGAAAATATAAAATAACAAAAAGTACTAAAGCATAAATCTCGCGAAACGAAAAGTATATAAATCAGTCCTTCCTCGAAGACTACCTAATAATTAACTATAAAATAATTTTTCTGGCTTTTTGAGAAGCAAATTTGTCAATAATTGCGGTGAGATCAATTTTTTCAGAGATTTCGGATTCAATAGAGATGATGGCCAAATCTGAAAGTCTTTATTGTGTCATATTATTTCTCAAGTAATTTTTATTAATTTTTAATTTACTGAAACTTCTTTCACCTGAAGCCACAGAAACAGGTAAGGTTAAAAAAAATCCTTATTGTTATAGAGCAAAATTTGGAAAACAGGGAATGAGATCATTTTTGACTAAAATTTCTAATATCCTAAGTGGCTGTTTTTTACCTGGAAAAATATCTTTAAATGAAGTTATTTCATTAAAGAGTTGTATACCGTCTATATCTTTCACAATAGTTCCTTCCTCCTGTACCTGTAACTTAATATCTAAGTCCATGCAGGCTTTCATGAGGTCATCATTAGAAATGGTGTGAAACTCATACAGAAAGCAGAATATTGAATAGCACTCAGATAATAAGGTAAATCTTTCATTTATCGAAGAGATCGCGTAATCAAGAACTGCAAAATAGAAAGCAATCTTGAATTGCAGGAAGGGATTTAAAACTGGTTCATCACTGCCCTCGTAATCAAATAAACTAACTTTTTTTCTGAGCTTCGCGATGGGAAATTCGGGATCAATACCTAAATATCTAGCAAGTGTTGTTGCTGAATCGACAAATATTTTAAAATTATCGTCAGATATTTGGGAAACTAAATATTTTTTAAGATTATCTAAGCCTTTAATGCATTCCGCGATGTTAAATTTAGGATTTTGAAGCATTTTACTCAATACATCAATTCTTGATAATAAATCATGCCAAATTAAAATTGAACACAAAAACTTAAATGTTTCAAGACTTTTAATTATTGATTTAGCACCCATTTTTGTTTTCGTGTCTCTGGTGGTATCTTCAATTAAGGCCTTTAATGCGGTAATAATGTTTTTAGCTCTAATTTTAGAGGTCTAATAGCATTGATACGACTTTCCCATCTTGTCTCACTTAACGGTTTTAAAGTAAGAGTTTTCATGTGTTTTTTGAGTAAATCCCATCGATGTGGGGACGCAGAAAAGTAATTATATACCTCTTGTACCACATCAAAAAACCAGAAATTTCACCACTGGCGCTGGCTGGTTTAATTGAAAAGCTTTAATAAATAAATCCATTTGAAATAATTCACCAAAATATTGTTTTCTTCTTCGACGTTAATTTAAAGTTATCTTTTATAGTTTGATAAATGTCACCTTATTTTTATTTCCAGAAATTCGTAAAAAGTTTTGCTTAATTCACAGAACTATCTGCGGCCTACGGCCGCCCCTTGTTTTGGCCGCCCGCGTGCGGTGCACGCGCTGCACACCTGCTAGGATCGGCCCTGCTTGAAAGAAGGAAACTTGATTTTCTAATTCTGACCTAATACCATGGAAGGTCATTTCAGAGTCTACTTGGTAGTTTTAGTTTCCTACTAGAATTTCTAATGGAAAATGTCATGCTATCATTTTTTTATATTATTTTGTTGTGAAATTTTCTTACCGAATCTCCCACATTCTTAAATTAACAACCGGAAATATCTCGATTTTCTTTAAACATTCTTGCTCTTGGAAAGGTTTCCGGTAGTAATTCAAGTACTAGAGAGATTACTAGTAAAAGTAATACCAGGGTAGAAATAGATGCAGTACTTCTATTTGTTTTATAAACTTACTAAAAAATATTGTATACAGGCAAATCCTATGACAACAATGCTAGCAGTGAACTGTGCAAACATCGAAAATGAGTAGGTATCTTCTATATCCTTGACAAACCTAAAAGTATTATAATATTTAAATCAAAAAAATAAATTTTCATATTAATCCTCAAAAAATAGAAATTTCCTAACACGTCGCCTAAGCAGTATTTTCGCAACCACTTGCGACGTTACATTAAATATAAATAATAGTCAGCCCAACGCGGTAGTTTTTTAAGTCGGTAATGCTGCAATAAAACGCTAGGTGTAAAATAATTTGCCTACAACCAACTGTTGTTGGCAAGCACAAGCATGGCCCAGTGTCCTACAAATAGGAAAAACCAAAATCGAATGGTTGATTGCGGGAGCAGTCATATAATTCCAGTCACCTACGGCTCGTTACAGCCAATTGTTAGTCTCTTTACTAAGTAGTTAGGAAAAACTATATCTCAATTGTTCATATACATGCAAGAGCTGTTGGATGGTTATTTTACGAGATAAGTGATATAATTAAGCTGTAGTGGTGTTTTGCGCACGACAAGTGACAGGATAGCCCGTGCACGTGGGTGTGGCCTGCCGCATGCGCCCTAGTCTTGACGTAATTCATGGTAAATGCCCCTTCCCAGACTGCACACAATATTCATTAGACATTTAATGGATTATATCTTCCGATATTTAAATATAAAAACATTTTTTTATAATTAAGTAATAACTATCAAAATTTAATTGTTTATAGATTAGGTCATCTATTCTTCTTCTTTCCTAGCCCATGTTCATCCACTTCTGAATGTAGGCCTCTTCCATGCTTTCATAGGTCATCACTCATACCAAAATATTTAATGCGTTTATGTTTTGTGAGACATTTACTAAAAATATCATCAGATCTCATCCCCACAACGTTGTCGTATTCGCTCGTTATATAGAGCTCGTGGACGACAGGTCATCTGTTAGATAGTGTGACAGGAAAAAGGAGGTCAATCCGTTAACCATATATCCCTTGAGCAAAAATAATATGACTTATATGCCATTTTTCATTTTTGACCCTCATGTTCGAAATACAGGGAGTCAAAGTTTAAAATTAAAAATTGATTTTTTTTTAATAATTCGAGAATTTAATAGGATACAAATAATGTCAATCAATAAAAAATCATCGCTTTACCATAAATACTTACATCTTTTAAGAAAAACAAAATAAAAACAATTGACAAATAGGTAATCAAAATGGGGGAGTTAAGTAAGAGTTTAAGTTTAGATAAAAATTATAAAATTATTTTTTTAGATAAAACCAGGTTACCGAGAAGAACAGTTAATTTTAAAACTAATACATTAACAATTTTGTTAACTTTTTACCAAAAAATAGATCTTTTAATTCCATAACTTATATTTTACATGCACATTTTTTGTGCAGGGTTTTTTTTAAAAATTGTGTCAATATGACCATATAGATAATTATACATAAGTCACAATAAACGAGCTAGTATTTAAACAAAAACATTTTTATGGCAGATTAGGGCAATGACACACACAGCGGTTTGTGACGACTTAGTCCAATAACTCCTGTGTTTAAGGTTGCATTTTTTACCTACCTTACCTACAGGATATCAAGTCGATACTGATTTTCTTTAAATTTTGTATGAAAGCTAGAAAACATAAATAAATCTACGCGAAATATGTTATAGGTTGGCAAGCATCAGGGCCGATCCTAGGGTGTCGGCCGCCCGCGTGCAAAGACCTATTATGCCGCCCCTCTAAAGAATTTTTCCTATTTTGAGTAATACTTAACGTTGGCGTTATAAACTCATCTACATGTACATAAGAGTAAAAAGTTAAACATTAATAAAAATGCAAACTACAAATAAAATTTTACGGGAAAGACTTTATTTTTGGGCCAGCTAATATGTTATATTAGCGACACCTTTTTTCTTTTTACTTTAACAAAATAATAAACCAACAAAAATATTACTTTTGAAACAAAAATAGCCATTTTATAATTAAAAATGTAAAACAACAGTATTTACCAGAAAATATAAAATAACAAAAAGTACTAAAAGCATAAATCTCGCGAAACGAAAAGTATATAAATCAGTCCTTTCTCGACGACTACCTAATAATTAACTATAAAATAATTTTTTTGGCTTTCTGAGAAGCAAATTTGTCAATAATTGCGGTGAGATAATTTTTTTTAGAGATTTCGGATTCAATAGAGGTGATGGCCAAATCTGAAAGTCTTTCTTGTGTCATATTATTTCTCAAGTAATTTTTAATAATTTTCTATTAACTGAAACTTCTTTCACCCGAAGCCACAGAAACAGGTAAGGTTAAAAAAATCCTTATTGCTAGAGCAAAATTTGGAAAACAGGGAATGAAATAATTTTTGACTAAAATTTCTAATATCTTAATTGGCTGTTTTTAACCTGGAAAAATATCTTTAAATGAAGTTATTTCATTAAAGAGTTGTATACCGTCTATATCTTTCACAATAGTTCCTTCCTCCTGTACCTGTAACTTCATATCTAAGTCCATGCAGGCTTTCATATTATGAGGTCATCATTAGAAATGGTGTGAAACTCATACAGAAAGCAGAATATTGAATAGCACTCAGATAATAAGGTAAATCTTTCATTTATCGAAGAGATCGCGTAATCAAGAACTGCAAAATAGAAAGCAATCTTGAATTGCAGGAAGGGATTTCAAACTGGTTCATTACTGCCCTCGTAATCAAATAAACGAACTTTTTTTCTGAGCTTCGAGATGGCAAATTCGGGATCAATACCTAAATCTCTAGCAAGTGTTGTTGCTGAATCGACAAATATTTTAAGATTATCGTCAGATCTTTGGGAAACTAAATATTTTTTAAGATTATTAATATTTTTATTTCGAGAAATTCGTAAAAAGTTTTGCTTGATTGACAGAACTATCTGCGGCCTGCGGCCGCCCCTTATTTTGGCCGCCTGCGTGCGGTGCACGCGCTGCACACCTGCTAGGATCGGCCCTGGCAAACATGTTGATACTCCCACCTTAAAGACGTTGTTGCTTAGTCGCCGAGTGTGTTGACGTCTACCCCCTTTCCCCATTTTGAGAGGTGGGGGTAACTTTAGAATTTTAAATGAGATAGGTAATATACTTTTTTTTGGTAATTACGAATCTGCGTAAAAAACTACGTACGTATACAAATAATGTTTTGATTTGCTCCGCTGGTTACGAAATTATTATTTATTTAAAATAATTTACCATTTACTTCCAACTAATTTTTAAATTTTGATAAAATATAAATACCAATAAATCAAGTTCACTTATTTTAAAATTATTGCTCATTTCCATGAAAATACGTTGTTTTACCTAATGTCAGTTGAGATTTTTTACGTTTTAACTTTTATTTGTCAGTTTGGTTAATTAAACAGGAAAGCCAATTTTCGTATGCAAGTTGATATAGTCGGCTTCCACTTAACTAGGTGCACGTGACCTCCTGAATCAAATCAGTTGAATCAGAGGTTCAAAAATGTTTCAAAATATAAAAACCAATATGGCGGCATATGGACAGCTGATTTTCCATAAAATTGAATGTTAATAGGTTAACAATTAATTTGAAACTATCAGTCAAACTAAAAATGACATAATGACAGTGATGGGTCTCGTTCCAAAATTAATTTCCCAGGGGTGCGTTCGTGTGGTTGCACACGGTTGACAAAATAGTTTTATATTTTAAAAATTTAATAACTAAATTGATGGAAAATTAGATAAACAATATACCTACAGTAAAACCTCTGACTAGCGACCACCCTTGGGAATGCTGGTCCGTAAATAGGGGTGATTGTTTAATAAATAAAAATTAGAACATCAGAATTTGTCTGCATTTTACATTGTATATAATTTTGAATATTTTTGTGTACATTTATTTAAAATACCCAAGTTTCATCTAAAAAAACTGCTTTTCTAAACTTTGATTCATAATTTTCAACATATTTTTTCAGAAACTTTACTCGTTCGCTTGCAATTTTTGGTAGTTCGCACAAATATCTTCTGTTGCAGTTCCTTCTATAACGAAATCCTAAGCTTTTAATGAGCGCTGACAATGACCTGAGACCTATTTCCAAAACACCTCGTTCCTTTAAAGCATCTTTCAGAGCTGAAAGCATTATATCGACTTATGATGCATATATAAGTCGTATATAACATTTCTTGCATCCATTTTCTACCTTCCTGTAAAGTTTCAATCTTCGTTTTCCTTGATCGTCGTTGCGTTTTCTTCATTGGTATATTTCTACTACTTTCATGAACAATCCTCTGTATTGATCTTAAACTTAGTTTTAGTGCTTTCGATACTTTCTCTTTGATAGACTTGGGATTTAATAACTCGCCGGTTTCAGTAGCCTTTTCTTCTTCATTTTTAAAATAATCTATTAAATTGAGAACCATTTCTTTTGCCTGGGGATGCAGAAAACCTGCAAACCGATTTGTACTCGACATTTTATGTCACAATATTTTTAATAATGACACATTTGTCAAAACTAGGGAGCTCATTCACGACATTATATAATATGGTAGTGTTCTTCGAAACATTTTGATAATTACTGAAAATTAGATGTGCTCTTCTCTCTCAGATTCATAAATAACCAATAGGTTTATCGCGTTTATATTACGGATATCTTTATAATGCCGTTTTAACCTTGGTTTGAGCAAGACAACACTATATAAGTTTCTGTATGATAAGTTCATAACGCGCCTAGTTAAGTGGAAGCCGACTAGTTCATTTTGGGGGAGGGCAGAAAAAAACTACAGACAAGATGCATTAGTGTGGGCGGAGAGGTTTCCTAATAATCCGAAATCTCACATTGCATTTAAAGGGCTGAAAACCAGAAGTCGTACAATCGGCAGCCCGAAGATGAAACCACGAGGTCGAAAGCGAATTAAAACGAATGAAAATAGGGCAGTTGGAGTTTTAGGAATTGTAGCTATTGACCCGCATGTAGGTTTCAGGTGGCTTGTCAGAGATACGGGAATAAGTCAGAAATCAGTTATGACCATATTGCACTTGTACAAATTTCATTCATACCGCGTTACACTCCACCAAGAGCAGCTATATGGGAAAACTTTGAAAATCGAGTTATATTTTGCAATTGGGTTACAAGAGAAATATACAAGGAAATAACAGGTTCCTCAACAATGTTGTTTTTTTTCTGACGAAGCTACTTTTCATAATTGTGGCCAGGTAGTATTTTAAGTTATCCCTTGTCAGTAGAAATTAAATTTTTCTTTTTTTCGTTGTTTGTCTTTTGAAGGTAAATAAACACAATATCCATTATTGGGCGTCGGAAAATCCCCACTGGATGAGAACTCTGCCAAATCAACATCTTTAATCAATTAATGTATGGTGTGGTATAATCGGGGATAGAGTTATTGGCCCGCATTTCTTCGAAGGCCACGTAAATGGAGAAATGTATACAGATTTTTTTAAGGAACCAATTACCCCAATTAAGGTAAACGACCCAATTATCGGCACCTTAAGGAACAAGTCATAGTTTGAAATTCAGTAAAATCCAATTTTTAAATCGGTAAAATTTGTAGCAAATGATGTAGCAAGCCTTAAGGGTTCTTTATGTAAGCGATTAAAAATATTAGAGAACGCTTAACAGTAAGAAATTATCGGCGCATTAATTTTAGTGTAGTTCCAATTTTCGGCACCAATGGGTCCCTATTATCGGCATGGTCTGTTCAAGGTATTAAAGAGTAGTTAAGTCATGAGGCTGATGCCCGTATAGGTAAGGGAATTAAAAAAAAGAAACATGTTATTCTTAAAGTAAGGAACAATGACTATATTAAGTATTCTTAAATAATAATAATGTTATTCGCAATCAGGACATACAAATTCACCCTTATCCTTTTTAGTGAGGCCGACGCACTCTTCATGAGCATACTTTTTGCATTTCCCGCACAAATGCATGTCTAATTTTCTCTCGGTGTCACAAATTTTATCCATCTTTCCACTGAAAAAAGGTACGTGCTAATTAGCGGCACCTAGATGCTCCTATAAGCGGCATAGGATTTAAATATTATCTAGAGCGTCAAATATGATAATTGAAGGGTGCCGATAATTGGTCCCACTATTAAGTAACTCAATACGAACACTTTAAAATTAATTTGTATTCAAATATCCCAAAATCTTCGGCAAACTAAGCCGTTAACCTAAAGTCAACACGGCACCAATTATCGGCACCCATGCCGGTAATTGGCACGTAGCCTTTTTACATTGCTCCAGATTCCGGCACATTTTGTTTTTAAGAAAAGTGAATAAAAACTGTACAAAAAAGACATTTTCAATGCATTTTCCTAATCATAAATGTTTAAAGAAGAACTTACCATTTAAATTGGTGAAAATACACTGTTGATATTTAAAAAATCGTTAAACTTTCACTGGAGCGGTTCTTAGCACTACAAACTGTAAAACACCCCCAAGCTCAGCTCACCTGATATCTGTCACTGATAGTTGGGAGTTTTCAAATAACTGACCGGTTTAAAAATCTGGGAACCGCGGTAAATTAAGGGTTAGATGGTAAACTTTGGTTTAAAATACGCTGCCAAAATATTTCCTTTACCAGTTTCTTATTAATTAAGGATCTTTGGAGTAAGTGCCGATAATTGGATCAGTGCCGATAATTGGGTCTTTTATCTTATTAAACCAAAACATAACTCCTGACATGTGGTTTCAACAGGACGGAGCTCCACCGCCTTGTGCGATACAGGCCCGTAATGAGTTTAACGAATTGTTTGACAACAGATGGATTGGTCGAGCTGGTTCGGTAAACTGGCCTGCTAGGTCTCCAGATTTGATCCTCCTTGACTGAAAGACCGAATCCTTATTAGTGATGACCTGAAATGTTACAACGGGTACGATATTCATTCAGAAAAAGAGTGACAAAGTGTTTGGAAGTTGAAGGGAGACATTTCAAATATCTTCTGAAGCATGACAGATGATAAATAAGTTGAAATTAAATAGTAAAGTATTTTTGTATTTTATAACCTAATAAATAATAATTTCGTAACGAGGGCAGTAAATCAAAACATTTTTTTTTTGTGTAAGTAGGTACGTATAGTAGTTTTTTACGCAGATTCGTGTTTACAAAAAAAATTTACATTATCTCATTTAAAATTTTAAAATTACTCCCCACCCCTTAAAATAGGGAAATGTCCCCCCATCACCCTATTACCTTACCACTTTAAAAAACTCACCCTGTATATCAGTCACCTTATTATGAGGGGTACTTTTATCTTTGTATACCTATCACAATTTTTGTCAAAGTTATATTTCCTGGTGTCATGATTTATGATTTCCAGAAACTGTTTTTTAACCCGTAACCGGTATTGTGGAGCAGACAGTGCAGACACGTCAATAAATAACGCGCAGCCGCTCCCGCATTGTGCTTTTCCGTCTACTTTTAAGTTGGGTGGATAGCAGTGTGCTTGAAGCATAGATATTTACTACGAAATACCTGGTATTTTACCCCTATTTGGGCATAATATTCTTTACTATATTACACAAAAACTAGAAATCCATAAATATTAAACACCCACAATCCACAATAGCAAAGAAAACAACAAGAAATCATAGATGTGAAGTTAGCAACGTCATCAGCACCGTTTATGCAGGAACGAAATTTTTTTGGGATACGCGCGGTTTTGAAACCGCCTAGGCGCAAAGTCTAATGCATTCGCCGCTAGCTGTTTTCTTGCTTGAAGTGGTTCTAGAATACCATGAATTATATATGGGACTGGTCAGACACGACGGTTTTTAAAACGTGTTTAAGACTCAAAGCAAATTATTTTATTTTATTTTGTCCGGTAAATCATTTTACCATGTACTCATCTGCGGCCGTTAAGTGGAACATTACAGTATCAGGTACTGTAATGTATTGCCTAGCAACCATATTTTGTGTTTAGAAATAATTACGTTTTACTTTCGATTTTTGACAAGTTGTCACTTGAAATTATAGGTAACAAAATATTCAAGTACACATATTGAGCATTAATTATTTAATTTATCATATACAGGGTGTCCCGAAATTAGCGTGCAATATTTCTAGGGCGTAAACTATATCCAAAAATATGACAAAAATGTCCTATAAACATACCACGAGAAATGCTCCTTTAGGGGGCTAGAGCCCCTCAAAGATGGTCCGGAAGGAAGTCTTTTTTTATAATAGTATGGAAACCCTTAAAGATAATGACATAAAAATTGGTACGTGCCTTCCAACCGATAAACTGTACATAACAGTTAGTTTAGAATGAAAATATTTCTTCCAGTGGCGTCGCACGGAGTCGGGCTGAGGGTAAATATTATCCTATATTTTTTATTTCTAGGATTTTTTAATTTTAAGTACAATATTTTAAGAACCTCGAGTTTTTTCTTTAAAAAAGTACCCCTTGTTTTATTTCGATAGGAGGCACTGTTTTCAAGTAAAATTAATTTTAAAATAAAACGTATTTTTCAAAAGAAAGGTTAGTCCATATGAGTTCAGGTAAATCCGAAAGTTAGCGTGTAATATTCCTAGGGCCTAAAGTACATCCAAAAAATATTACAAAAATGTTCTATAAACATACCCTCAGAAATGCTCCTTTAGGGGACTAGAGCCTCTCAAAAGGGGGCAACAGAGAACTCACAGATATTCATTTTGTGTATGGATTTTGTAATGGTAGTTCTACTGCCGCTGCAATAGAGTACAGGATGCGATTTTCGCATAGAAGAATACCTAGCCGTAGAAGATTTGCTACGGTCCATCGAAATTTAATAGAAAATGGATCATTTTAAAGACTTCATGCTATTACGAAAAAGAAATTTGCCCCCCTTTGAGAGGCTCTAGTCCCCTAAAGGAGCATTTCTGAGGGTATGTTTATAGAACATTTTTGTAATATGTTTTGATGTACTTTACGCTCTAGGAATATTGCACGCTAACTTTCGGATTTACCTAAACTCATATGGACTAACCTTTCTTTTGAAAAATACGTTTTATTTTAAAATTAATTTTACTTGAAAACGGTGCCTCCTATCGAAATAAAACAAGGGGTACTTTTTTAAAGAAAAAACTCGAGGTTCTTAAAATATTGTACTTAAAATTTAAAAATCCTAGAAATAAAAAATATAGGATATTATTTACACTTAGCCCCACTCCGTGCGACGCCACTGGAAGAAATATTTTCACTCTAAACTAACTGTTATGTACAACTTATCGGTTGTAAGGCACGTACCAATTTTCATGTCATTATCTTTAAGGGTTTCAATACTATTATAAAAAAAAGGCTTCCTTCCCGACCATCTTTGAGGGGCTCTAGCCCCCTAAAGGAGCATTTTTGTGGGTATGTTTATAGAACATTTTTGTAATATTTTTGGATGTACTTTACGCCCTAGGAATATTGCACGCTAACTTTCGGATTTACCTGAACTCATATGGACTAACCTTTCTTTTGAAAAATACGTTTTATTTTAAAATTAATTTTACTTGAAAACGGTGCCTCCTATCGAAATAAAACAAGGGGTACTTTTTTAAAGAAAAAACTCGAGGTTCTTAAAATATTGTACTTAAAATTAAAAAATCCTAGAAATAAAAAATATAGGATAATATTTACACTCAGCCCCACTCCGTGCGACGCCACTGGAAGAAATATTTTCACTCTAAACTAACTGTTATGTACAACTTATCGGTTGGAAGGCACGTACCAATTTTCATGTTATTATCTTTAAGGGTTTCCATACTATTATAAAAAAAGACTTCCTTCCCGACCCTCTTTGAGGGGCCCTAGCCCCCTAAAGGAGCATTTCTCGGGGTATGTTTATAGGACATTTTTGTCTCATTTTTGGATATAGTTTACGCCCTAGAAATATTGCACGCTAATTTCGGGACACCCTGTATACATTAAACTAAATTAAACTTGGAATATAATAATACCTATATAAGTTTTTAAGACTAATAATAACATTAACTGTCATAATTCAAAACAAAATAAAGGCAATCATGGCCGACTATAAAAATGCGTTCCACGCCCCGACTAGTATTTATTGGAAAATCGCTATTTTGGCAGCATGTCTTACTATAAATAATATACTTTTTTCTACCAACTTTAGTAAATAAATATTATTATGCAACTACAGAATAGGCTCTCTTTTACAATTTTTTTAATTGTTTGCTTAACTAAAGTTAGCAATTTTTATTTTGTTTTGACTATATGTTTATCGATCCCAAGTAACTCTGTTTAGATGCTTTAACTTGTAAATTTATATTTTCTACCAACTTTAGTAAATGAAAAATATTACGCAACTACAGAATAAACTTTCTTTAACAATGTTTTAAATAATTGGCTTAACAAAAGTTAGTAATTTTTATTTTATTTAAACTATATCCAGTGATACCAATTAATATTGCCAATAATATTTTAAAATTTGTAATAAACATTTTTATTAAATCTTTTTAAAAAGGATTATAATGACATAATGAAATAAAATATCATACGATACACGTCCGTTAGGTGTTATTACAGCACTCGTTTATATTCCAGTTTCGGCTCCTACGTCGCCTCGTCCGTAAACCAACTCGTACTGTAATAAGTCACTTACCGGCCTTGTAACGTAAAATACAATTATTTAATTAACGAAATACAGTATAAATGGATCTTGATTTGTTTTACGAATGCAACCGCTTCGAGCGCGCCGAAGCCGCTATGTGTACCTTGCCACTGCTGCACTAGCGTCGGCCGCTGCCTCGGTAGAAACTGCCGTGTGTGTCCTCGCCTTTAGTCTCAGTCCTACTATGGTTTTATTAGAGTTAGTCACTGTTCAGTCCAGATCAGTCATTTATTACTTTATCGAATATAAAAAAAATGCACTAATATTATCTTAACATAAAATAACTTAGCGTAAGTAGCTACATAAGCCTTTGTAAATCTGTATAGTTTCGTTGTTGCTGGAACCAATACTGACTTATGTGTAATCCGGTACTGCCCACAGTGGCGACTCGTGACTAGCGAGTCAGGGGGTTTTAAATAAAAAAAAATTAAACTGCCTTTATTGTTTTCGAAAGTAGGTACGTGTCTGTTTTTTCTAACTTTCTCGTTGTGAATTTTAATTTCATCAGCATAAGCACTACTTAAACAAGTTAAAATATTAGTTTGTCCTAACATCTGAAAACTTACCACATTATGACGATGTTTTGCACTATTTTTATGTTTTTATTTTCTCTAAAAGATGTTTTAAGTCCTGCACCCCATTTTTAGTTCAATTATCATCCCCGCCAAAAAGAAGACACACGAAACAAAAAAAAAATTTTTGTCCTCACAACCGCATATCCAGAATATTTTATTATATATTTCTTTGTCAAACTTACGCGTAAACTGTGCCTTACTTTTACATTTTGATTGCACTTGTACAATGTTCAATATTGGTAGTGGCCGCCCTGCATTTTTTAAATCAAGTTTTTCACTTAAGCTCAGAGAACTAAACACAACCTTCTGTAAATCACTGACCTTTATATTAGACCAAATTTTCCAACTTTATAATGTAACTAATAAATAACTCAAAACAAATAAACAAAACGTCAACGGCATCGACAGGTCGCATCGCGATTCGCGAACAGCTGTTGGGCGCGGAAAATTGGAGCTCCTCCGTGGCCGCTCGTTGTGCGATGTGTAGGTGACGTCAGGCCTCCGTAGTCGCGTTGAATCGGGACGGATAATCGATAGCCCGCGCTTAGTAACCTTGAGAGCGCGCAACTCGCTTGTCTATGAGTATAACCTGCCCGTTGGAATAGGGCTATGTTTGGTTTGAATAATTATTATGCCCGCGCTTAGTATATATAACCTACCCGCTGGGATTGGGCTATGTTTGGTTTGAATTATTTTAATTGATTGCTTACATACATTGCGTTATTGGTTTTTTAAGTAAAGTATTTTTCGATTCTGTTTGAAATAATTGTAGGGAGGGCGGCGCCCCAGAGCCCTTCATTAACCAGCCGCCACTGACTGCCCAATCTATATTCCACATCTTGTATCTAAAACTTTTTTCATACTTACTCTTTAATTAAATTATATTTATCCACGCATTTGCAGATATCTTCATAGACATATTTATTTTTCAACGTCTCAAATTCTAACGCGGACAGGTTTCTGTGATTTTTCCGAACTTGTTCTTCTGCATGTTTTATAACATCTCGTAAAGTCCCCTTCATTATTTTTAACTGTCCAGTAGCGTGAAAAATAAGGCCGACTATAATACAGTCCAGAGAACAGTTTCCCATACCTGCATGCCAGATTGCTACAAAATTGATCATACATATACATTTAAACGAAGGTGGTTATTAGGTCTAATGTATAAAACTTAAAAACTATTCATGTTCACGTCGAAATAATATATTAACCAATTCCCACCCAGCCCTTAGCAAAAGCTATACCCTATGTATTGAATTATCTGTAAAAAAAATAACTTACCCATTCCAACTACAAAGTATGTAGCAACAAAAATATAGTTATTTTTGGCAGGGTCGAACGGTAGCCAGATTACAGTTGGCAATATTTTTTGTCTCATTAATAAGGGTTTAAAACTCAAAAACACTACGGTGCAGACACAGGCTACGCGAAAAATGTAAAAAACTTTTTTAAATAGTTCTGATGTTGTTTTAGCGATTTTTTCTTGATCCTTATGGTATGTATTAAACTCTTCTATATCTAACCATTCCAGAGTGTGTCTTACTCTTTCCGGATATAACCTACAATTAAATGTATACACATATACAAAATAAAAATAAACATACATATGAATGTAATACTACCTATGTATTGTAGGTTACCTACACGAATTTAATAAACTTTATTAAGTTCTTCACCAGCGTAGCTAGGGGAGGGGGGCATTGGGGCATTGCCCCCCCCCCTTCAAGAGCCATGAAAAAAAGTAATTATCAACAATATTTTAAAAACTTTTAATATATAAATTTAATTTTTTTGGCCTTTTAACAGCTACCCAGGTAGCAAGGTGACGTATTTAAGGCGTCGAATATTGGTCATTAGCGACGTCATAAATTACGTAAATGAAACGGTAAAAAGACGTGTTTAAGTCACAGACCAATAACGTCTTTTTTGACGTAAAAAATACTTCATATTAAGACGTCTTTTTAGGTGTAGAAAACGTCAATAAACGTCATAATTTTTTTTCAGCTGTATTCAAAACTGCAAATATTCCGAACTGATTTGGGTGTAAAATAAGCACTCCGTTTTCCAGAAAATAATTAAAATATTTAACGAAACTGCAATATATGTTTTTAAAAAATGATATGCGGAAATTTTTAACACATTATTATATCCTTAAATTATTTCCTAACTTTTTATGATTTTTTAAACATCCTGTATCAATATAACGAATATTTACTAAAAACTTCTTAAAATAATACATAATAGGGGTAAAAAATACATATAAATATTTTATGTACAAAATCCTTTTAATAATAATAAATTAAATATTACAACTTTCATGTGTGCGCAAAATTGAAAAAATGCTAAGGAATCCTTTAATGGCGGCCAAAATACTTCTTTTTTTCGGGGCGTCATCGTTACCCAGTTTGAGTACATAACGGCTACTTCCCCGCCGTTATTTGCCCCGAACTCGATAATCTGGTACATTTATATTCGTTTATAACACAAAATATATAGAAGCCATGATAGAAACTAAATCGCCATAAACTTTTTACTTTATGCCGAACGGTCGACTGCCTGACTGCTAGCACCAACAACCGAATACCAATGCGTTCTACCTTCTGTCAGACTGCCAATGTCAAAACGGAGCGCGGGTAATTTAAATTTGATATTCGCAGACTTTTAATGACAAAATATTTGCTTTTGCAAATTTTACATACATAAATGGTTAATTTGAAATGGTAGGTAATATTTTAAAAGTTTTTTACATTGGTATTTAAACATAAAAACGTAACAAGATAATATCGAGGATAATATATATATATATATATTAAAAGTTTAATGATACGTACGTGCCTTTAACTATAAGAAAAGGCTATTCTCAGGCGTTTTACTTATTTAAAACCGGTCCCGCTATATTTTCAAAAAACTTGGTCACTTTTACTTTTTAATGATATAATTCAATAAAATGACCAATATTCGACGTCATAAAGACGTCATCCTGCTACCTGGGTAATACTGTCAAATTTAGCAAAATTTGGGCGTGGTCCAAAAAATTTTTCGCCTCGACGGGCTTTACGCCTCTATATGCAACTGTATGCCCCCCCCCCCCCCCCCCCCAAGGCAATATCCTAGCTACGCCGCTGAAGTTCTTGGTTTCCTGTTAAAACAACTGCAGCTAAAAATGTTCAAAATAGAGGGTGAGGGTCCAGTACCCGCTGATCCCCCTATTTTTTAGTACGTGGGCCAGTGATTTACGAACAATATTTTCGGGTAACCATTTGGTTTTGATTAGTTTTTGTCTCTTATAAAATTTCTATAAAATGATGCGTTTTGGAGATAATTTGAATAGTATGGGTCCTTAACTGATGCCAACGGTAATCTCATAATTTTTAAATGCTCAACCAAGTCGGCCGCTGTGACGTTATCAGTGGCGGCTCGCGACATGAACGTCTGGGGGTTCACAAATACGGGAAACGTGGCAGGGGGTTCGGGGTAGGTACACTGTGCATCAGCTGATTATTTTGCATGTTAAATTTTCGTGAATAACTTCACGAAGAAATACGAATTTATTTGACGTCCAAGTTGGCCATTTACATTATCAAAGTTAGCCTTGAAGTGACTTCATGAATAAATTCACGAAGGTGTAAAGACAGCTTAATATGAACTGAAATGAGCCTAATTAGGTACCTACCTATCAGTGGCGGCTCGTGACATGAATGTCTGGGGGTTCACAAATACGGGAAACGCGGCAGGGGGTACGGATTTTTTTTTGGAAGTTCAAGGTCATGTTGTTTTGTTGCTATGAAGTTCTTCGAGAATTTATTCATGAATTTATTCGTGAAGTCGGTAGCATTTAGTACACTGTGCATCAGCTGATTATTTTGCATGTTAAATTTTCGTGAATAATTTTACGAAGAAATTCACGAATTTATTTGACGTCCAAGTTGACCATTTACATTATCAAAGTTAGCCCTAAAGTGACTTCATGAATAAATTCACGAAGAACTTCACAGATGTAAAGATCGCTTAATATGAACTTAAATGAGCCTAATTAGGTACATACCTACCTATAATATAGGTAGGTACTGACATGTATGTGTAATTTTTTTATTAAACATCAAAATATTGTGCATTTGTGTCCTGGCCGATATTTTTAACAACCCTTCCTTAAAAAGATTCCAATAAAATAAATAAATAGCTTACCAATACGATTAACACCACTTTTAACCCAACACGGTTCTGCCTTTTCGCCGGCAAATAACAAAGACGGGAAACAAAATAGACTATTCTGCTTTTCACATCCGCACAGCCACTCATGTTTTTCATACAATGCACTCCTAAAGTCTTAAAAACTCTTTTAAAGTCCCGTTTTTGACCTTTATTTAGTTGCGTTATTTGGAGGTTAGGCACTGGTTTTCCCGCATTCTTTACAATAATCTTATCATCGAAACTTAACCCTGAGAATGACTTTTTTTAAAAACTCACTGTATTTTTGCAATTATTTAAATATTGCACCGAGACCGTTGCCGTCATTTTTATATTATTTATTATTTTTTAAAGAAGCCGTAAAATAAAACCGCGGACATACTATTACATAAATCACTAAAAGGCTCAGCCAGCTGGCGCCACAAAACACCAACTAAGGGCTGGCGCAGCACAACAGCAGAGTAAAAATCGAATTAGAAAACATAATTCAGAACAAACGAGCACTTTCGCTTAAAGTTGACTAATCATAACGTGCCTAAACCTCATGATCACCAGAAATTTGTGCCATAAAGATAGAATGAGATCGAAAATAAAACTAGCTATAAAACAAAGATAGAGCTATCGTGCTCCTCGACTCGTGAAAAGATTGCGGCCGTTCTGAACATTAAAAACTTCTGGCACCGGCGGCACAATGATACAAAGAAAGAATTTATTGTATCATGCGGCGGCACCGTATTCTGCCGGTCGTTATGCCGTTCAAGCGCATGAGTCACCGCGGTTTAAGCGAAATTTTTTGTTCGACGCAACATCTAACAATAGGGAAAGTAAAGATATCGCAATTTAACGTTACGTAAAAGATAGGGTGATGATAATTCACAAAACGGTAACTAGTACCTATAGATTTTTTTTATTTTGAATTTTAACAATTTAAATTTTAACTAGGGGGGCACGTGCTCATGTGCTCTTATGCACAAGCCGCCACTGCTACCTATGTGTAATTTTTTTATTAAACATCAAAATATTGTGCATTATGGGTCCTGGCCGATATTTTTAACAACCCTTTCTTAAAAAGATTACAATAAAATAAATAAATAGCTTACCAATACGATTAACACCACTTTTAACCCAACACAGTTCACGGTTCTGCCTTTTCACCGGCAAATAACAAAGACGGGAAACAAAATAGACTATTCTGCTTTTCACATCCACACAGCCACTCATGCTTTTCATACAATGCACTCCTAAAGTCTTAAAAACTCTTTTAAAGTCCCGTTTTTGACCTTTATTTAGTTGCGTTATTTGGAGGTTAGGCACTGGTTTTCCCGCATTCTTTACAATAATCTTATCATCGAAACTTAACCCTGAGAATGACTCTTTTAAAAAACTCACTGTATTTTTGCAATTATTTAAATATTGCGCCGAGACCGTCGCAGCCATTTTTATATTATTTATTATTTTATAAAGAAGCCGTAAAACAAAACCGCGGAAATACATAAATCACTAAAAAGCTCAGCCAGCTGAGTAAAAATGCACAACAGCAGAGTAAAAATCGAATTAGAAAACCTAATTTAGGAGAATCGAGCACTCTCGCTTAAAGTTGACTACTCATAACGTGCCTAAACCTCATGATCACCAGAAATTTGTGCCATAAAGATAGAATGAGATCGAAATTAAAACTAGCTATAAAACAAAGATAGAGCTATCGTGCTACTCGACTCGTGAAAAGATTGCGCCCGTCCTGAACATTAAAAACTTCTGGCACCGGCGCAGCGCCGGCGGCATAATGAAACAAAGAAAGGATTCATTGTATCATGCGGCGGCGCCGTATTCTGCCGGTCGTTATGCCGTTCAAGCGCATGAGTCACCGCGGTTTAAGCGAAGTTTTTTGTTCGACGCAACATCTAACAATAGGGAAAGAATAAAGATGTTGCAATTTAACGTTACGTAAAAGATGATAATTCACAAAACGGTAACTAGTACCTATAGATTTTTTAAATTTTGAATTTCAACATTTTAAATTTTAACTGGGGGGGCACGTGCTTATGTGCTCTTATGCACAAGCCACCACTGAACATTATCATGGATACAAGATAAAATTAAGTAAAACTTAGCAATAGGTGACAATATCAAAAGCAAAGGAGTAGCCAAAAATTATGTAAGAACAGTGGCGCACAGATAAAAACCTGTAGTAGGAACTAAACCAGTTACATGAAATTATTTTATTGACCTACTAAGAACTTACTATTACTAATCTTCTTCAAATAACAGTAATTTTATTAGAAAATTTGACTGGTCATTCATATTTACTATTTCTTCAAAACACACTGCCCGATTTACTTGATGATTTGCCTGTATAGTGGTAAGACAAAATATTATGTTTCAAGTAGATGGTGCTCCCCGCATTTTGCTAGAAATGTTAGGAACAATTTACACAAAATCTTTTCTAATCGTTGAATTAATCGGAGCCAAGATGCTCCTGTTAAATGACTACTCCGTTCTCCAGATCTTACTCCCTTGGACTATTCAGTGTGGGGGTGTATGAAAGAAATTTTGTATATGATTCCAATTTTGAGCGAGAATCATTTAATAGAAAGAACCATTCAATCTAGAGACAAGTGCAGGTTGAAACCACATATATTTCAAAGATTAAGATTTGCTTTAATAAATTGGAATCGCATGTGTATTCAACAAAATGCAGGTGATATCGAGCAATTTCTTTAGATTATTATTTTTTAATTTTGTTTGTTTTTTGTTACTGACGTATTCATAAGTTTATGACAATAATAGGTTTTAAATATTTATTATCTTGTATCTTGTTAGGATGTTTTAAATTTATTTAATAAGTAATGATAGATTATAGTGTTAAGAACGAGTGATAACAGTGGGGTTCTACTGTTATGTGAAGAGATTAGCAATAGTTCTTAGTAGGGCAATAAAATAATTTCATTTAACTGGTTTAGTTCCTACTACAGGTTTTTATCTGTACGCCACTGTTCTTACATTATTTTTGGCTAGTCCTTTGCTTTCGGTATTGTCACCTGTAGTTTTGCCCAATAACAACAAAGGGGTTAAATGATATGATTACCTATCACTTAATTGCCGATATTAGCACACTATTTTTACCAATTTGCTGGTATTAATAAATCAACAAGTTTGAATTGATGAATTAAAACAATTACGTGTATTAAATTATAAATTACACATAGGATTTAGGGTTTTATCTGAATATTTGTTCAAACAAAAAGTGGACAATAGTCAATATTATCAGTGAAAAACTACGGTATCGATAGTCCAATACTTATTACTCATTCCTAAAACTTAACATAGGTAATTTAACATTGCGTTACGAGAATAACAATTTAATATATGTTATATTTTTATACGAAAGCGCACTATGAGTTATTGTCATTAAAAGTTGTCGCGGTTAGTGTTTGCGATGGCGTTCATTTTGTTTTTCGCACGCAGCAATCAAACGCACCATTTCGGAGAGTGTCATCATCGAAAATGGTTGAAAAATGTGTTTCTTCAATGCCAAACACAGAGATTAAGACTACTACCGCACTTGCATCATCAAAGATCCCACATCCACACAGGGGACTATATTATTATAGAACCTGAATATGGACAAGATAAGAAAGCGATTGAAACAAAATGTTGCAACACAACAACACCATATTGGGAACCCTTTTGGTATTGTTACTTTTGTGGGAATTTTATCTATATATATACAGGGTGTTACAAATTCGAGGGCCACCATTGGGATCTGGGAAATGGTAATAGATACGGGGAAGTTTAAATTAGGGCAAAGTTGCGCAATTCAATGCCGATCAATATTCCCTCAAGAAGATTTGTCCATTCCGAGTACTTCCGAAGATATTCGATAAAATCCGAATTTAACGTTTTTCATTTATATGTTTTCCTGTGTTTATTTAAATAGATAATTGAAAATAAATTTAACCTTCTCAGTGCCACTTTTTCTCTTCTATTAGACTGTGGTAACAGATTTCGAATTCGACGTTTTGTCTCTGGGCCCCATCATTAATTTATTTTTTTTAAATACGGACCTGGATTTTTATTTTATTTTTGGAATCACCAAGGCTGATTGCATGATATGGTTGCATTATTTTGATTAGGATTCAAAAGTTTAAGCTAATAAAAAGATCTTATAATATTGTTTTTGTTTATTTTTTAATTAATGTAGGTATTTTAAAATCATCCTAACAATAATCTTAAATTTCTTAATAATGTTAATTCCTAGCGTAAAAATACACATAAGCTGTAAAAAAAAATGGTGATGTGGGGTGCTGATGGGCCCCAAAAAAAATTAAAAATGCAATAATTTTTACTTTGATGTCTAATCCCAGGAGGCTTAAATAAAATTAAATCGTAGTTTACCATGGAAAAAAAATGGGCGAATTTTCATAACTGACAGTAAGAAATTTTTAACTTTAAGATTTTTGTGAGGTGTTATAGGCTGATCTTTTAAAAATCTAAAATGCAATATTCTACTGGGGAAAAAAGTGATATGATAAAGGTTTATTACAGCTGTAACAGAAACTCAGTAACAGCTGCGCAAAGATATTTTGAAGATTATCCCGAAAGACAGCAGCCTAACAGAAGGTTCTTTCAAAAGTTGGATAAAAACCTACGCGAACACGGTAGATTTGAAAAATCCAGAAAAAAATATGGTAACCGTGTAACAGAAGCAGAATCCAACAATGTTTTACGCCAGGTCTGTATTTAAAACTTTGACTGGCTTTCTTTTAAAACCATGTAAACTTGGTTTTTCGTTTATTATTTTTTATAAAGTATAGGCGCTATTTTATTTAGGGTATGGTATTATTTTAGGTAGACAACATCAACAAGGCAAACTTCCGTAGAATCTAACTTGCCAACCCTAAATCATGTCATTGGATGTCAAGGCTTGGAGAGTTTTAAAAAATAATAGTTTAAAACCATATAAAATTCATATTTTCCATGCGTTGCAAGAAGGAGATCCTCAGAGGCGGTTAGATTTTTGTTACTGGCTACAGAATCAAATTGACGATGATAATAACTTTCTTAGGTCTATAATCTGGACCGATGAAACTAAATTTACCAATTGCGGTAATTTTAATAGAAATAATGAGCACGTATGAGCCGTAGAAAATCCTAGAGTTATTAGAGAAATACGCAAACAAGTACGCTTCAGTATAAATGTTTGGGCAGGGATGTTTGGAGACAAAATTCTTGGACCCATTTTTTTACCAAACAGACTAAGAGGTGCCGACTATCTCTTTCTTCTAAACACCCATTTACAAGAGTTCTTAGCTGAGATTCCGCTCGCCAGACTACCAACCATTTGGTTTCAACAAGACGGTGCCCCGGTTCATGGAACAAGAGAGGTTAGGGAGTTTTTAAATCATGAATTCCCAGGCAGATGGATAGGAAATCGAGGTGTGGTGGAATGGCCTGCGAGATCTCCAGATTTGACACCTTTAGACTTTTCTTTTTGGGGGGCTTTGAAAAATAAAATTTATAAACATAATGTTAATACATTAGAAGAACTTAGAGCTAGGATTATTGAAGGATTTAAGTCAATAAGGAGAAGGTCGATACGAAGGTCCACTGAAAAAGTAAGGAACAAAATTAATCGATGCATACGTGCAAACGGAAATATTTTTGAACATCTTAGTCTTAGATAAAATTGATTCTTTTTAGTGAATGTGTAGGTACCTACCTACCATTATTTTCCGATTATTTCTAGAATTTAAGTAAAATATCATAAATTAAAAAATAAACAAAAACAATATTATAAGATCTTTTTATTAGCTTAAACTTTTGAATCCTAATCAAAATAATGCAACCATATTATGCAGTCAGCCTTGGTGATTCCAAAAATAAAATAAAAAATCCAGGTCCGTATTTAAAAAAAATAAATTAATGATGGGGCCCAGAGACAAAACGTCGGATTCGAAATCTGATACCACAGTCTAATAGAAGAGAAAAAGTGGCAATGAAAAGGTTCAATTTATTTTCAATTATCTATTTAAATAAACGCAGGAAACATATAAATGAAAAACGTTAAATTCGGATTTTATCGAATATCTTCCGAAGTACTCGGAATGGACAAATCTTCTTGACGGTATATTGATCGGAATTAAATTGCGCAACTTTGCCCTAATTTAAACTTCCCCGTATCTATTACCATTTCCCAGATCCCAATGGTGGCCCTCGAATTTGTAACACCCTGTATACGAGTATAGGGTGTCCCGTAACTAAGGGATTATACAGCAACAGGAGATAGTTGACTTGAAAATATGTCATTTAATTTCAGTTCTTATACGGTTAAAGAGATACAGGGTGATTCAAGTAAATAATTACTTTATAAAATTGGCGATAATTTGATGATAAGCGGGTATGACTCAAATTGAATAAAGTTAAGTTTTTGAGGGCAAGAAGTAGGTATGTACAGGGTGTCCCAACGATAGAGTAAAGTAAGTTTTCGCTTAACTGATAATCTTTGTGACAAAATCGTATCCGCCATAAGGTAAGGTATAAAAATGCGCACATTTTAAAAATATTGGAAATTATACAGGGTGCGCCCAAAAAGCGGAACAAGAAAAAATGTACTTTTTTCAAATGGAACACCCTGTATATTTTTACATTTTTAAATTCCACATAAAATCATAATTATTTTTTATTAAATGCATTATTAGTCTATACTTTATAGTTTCCGAGATATTGACTCTCGAAAAGTGACATTTTTGAACTTTGACAGCTTCTAACTTTCTAACAGTACGTCTTAGAGCAAAACGGCTTACATGTCCCTATCTTCAATTTTTATTATCTTCCCAAAAAATCAACTTCCGGTTAAACCGGATGTAACTCGAAAGCAGGAAATATAGTTGTTCTGGTTTAACCGGAAGTTGATTTTTTTGGGAAGATAATAAAAATTGAAGATAGGGACATGTAAGCCATTTTGCTCTAAGACGTACTGTTAGAAAGTTAGAAGCTGTCAAAGTTCAAAAATGTCACTTTTCGAGAGTCAATATCTCGGAAACTATAAAGTATAGACTAATAATGCATTTAATAAAAAATAATTATGATTTTATGTGGAATTTAAAAATGTAAAAATATACAGGGTGTTCCATTTGAAAAAAGTACATTTTTTCTTGTTCCGCTTTTTGGGCGCACCCTGTATAATTTCCAATATTTTTAAAATGTGCGCATTTTTATACCTTACCTTATGACGGATACGATTTTGTCACAAAGATTATCAGTTAAGCGAAAACTTACTTTACTCTATCGTTGGGACACCCTGTACAGGGTCATTCCCTATATATTGACCCATATGCAAGCCGCTTTTTTAATAGAGATATCAAAAAACTAAAATGAAGAAAGTTGTAGATCTTGATCTTAACTTTTTTAAAAAATTATTAGAAAAAACAAAAGACTGTTGGAACTTTAAAATTTTAGCACAATTTTTTTTTTAATGGGACACCCTGTATATTATTACATAATTGGATAGAGCATTTTTTCCCGATTTCAAAAATATATAGTTTGACACATTTCTGACAAGCCGTTTAGGAAATATTTAAATTAAGTTTTGCTTTTAAAATTTATATTAAAATCGGGGTAGCTATGGATGAATTAAACGATGAATCGAAGTATATTATAATTCATTATTTTAATTTAACCATTGGGAATAACATCTATAAAATAAAATAATTACAATTGCTGAATATGACCGCCATATCTATCTATACAATCAATATAATCATCTTCCAATTTGTTAATAACATTTGAAATGTATTCTGGGTAGTCGTTGTTTAACGTTTTGATTTCGTGGGTAATTTTCTGTCTCAATTGCTGCAAGTTTCTGCTTCTCTCGGCATATACCTGATTTTTTAGATAACCCCATAGGAAAGCATCTAATGGAGTAAGATCGGGACTGTTGGGTGGCCATTGAATGGTGCCTTGTCTTCCTAACCAGTCGTCATAGCGGTTGTTTAAATATTCTGTCACAGGGACTATGTTATGTGGCGGAGCTCCATCTTGATGCCAGATCATCTGATAGTACTCATTGACTGGCAAATCCTCTAAACGAGCTTCTATTTCGTTGTGAAGAAATGCCAGATATATTTGTCCAGAAAGGGAGCCCTCATAAAATATAGGGCCAATAATTTTATTTTTAACTATACCGCACCAAACATGCAAGCTTTTCCTACCTTGGAATGTTATTTCTGCTATACTATGGGGATTAGTTGTAGCCCATATGTGATTTCAATATAAATTTTTAAAGCAAAACCTAATTTAAATATTTCCTAAACCGCTTGTCAGAAATGTGTCAAACTATATATTTTTGAAATCGGGAAAAAAAGCTCTATCTAAATATGTAATAATATACAGGGTGTCCCATTTAAAAAAAAAATTTTGTGCTAAAATTTTAAAGTTCCAACAGTCTTTTGTTTTTTCTAATAATTTTTTTAAAAAGCTAAGATCAAGATCTACAACTTTCATCCTTTTAGTTTTTTGATATCTCTATTAATAAAGCGGCTAGCATATGGGTCAATATACAGGGTGATTGGTAATTCGATGCATTCCTCGCGGGAGGTTATAGTAGAGGTCATTTGTGATTTTTTTTTCTAATTATGACCTATTCCGAAAATGCTTGGTTTTCGAGTTATTTTAAATTTTGTTTTTTTTTCAAAAACGCATACCTTCCTGCCTAATTTATTTAATTTTAAAAAATTTAATTGATATTTACTTAGTTTTGTCATTATTTTGCAAACTAGAACTCTTAGCAATACTTTATTTTTACAAATAATTAAGTAACTGTGTCACAGATAACAAAATCACACGTTCAAACTTGAAAAATAGCAAAAATAAGCACTTCGTTGCATTTTTGTACCAATTTTATTTCAACAAATTATTACTGCACCCAGTTAACAAATCATTGTAAAAACTTCTTCTTTCTATTAGTCTTCAGATTCACTATTCGCATCTAAACAAAAATAAGCAAGTTGGCCGTGCACTCGTAATTGTTGTTTGTCAAAATGGTAGCGTTGCTGTCATATCGAGTTTCTTAAGTCTTTCTTATTTTGCATTTTTTAAGTAATTCTGAGTAACGTAACGTTTGCTGAGCATCTTACTTGCTGAAATGGCTACATTTTCAAATGCTGAATATGCAGATATTCTTTACTTTTATGGACTTTGCGAAGGAAATGGCGCTGAAGCGCGTCGCGAATACCAGCGTCGCTTTCCAAACAGACGTGTTCCAAATATTCGTGTTTTTGCGAACACCTATAGAATGGTCAGTGAATCTGGGACGGTACACCACAACCAACATAACGCAGGAGCTCCTCCACGTTACGATCCTAATGATGAAGAGGATATTCTTAGAGCTTTTCAGGAAGATCCGACAACCAACACACACATTGTAGCTCCGCGTCTGGGGATGTCGCAGTGGAAAGTTTGGGTAACAATGAACCAAGCGGAACAACATCCATATCACTACACACCGGTTCAAAAGTTGCATGAAGATGATCCTTTAAGAAGAATGAACTTCTGTAGATTTATCTTAAACGCCGATATGGAAGATGCAACTTTCCTCAGAAGAATTTTGTGGACCGACGAATCCAAGTTCAATCGCGAAGGGATAACCAACTACCACAATACTCATTACTGGGCTGAGGAAAACCCACATCTAACGAAAAACCATAACTTCCAAATACAGTTTAGTGTTAATGTCTGGCTTGGAGTAATAAACGATCAGGTAATCGGACCACATTTCCTGCCAGATATTTTAAATGGCGAAGGATACGAAGACTTCCTTATAAATCACCTGCCACCTCTACTGGAGAATGTGCTGCTAAATATTCGCCAGAGCTTGATATTCCAGCAAGATGCATGTCCGGCACATTATCGACTAACTGTAAGGGAGTATCTCGATCAGAATTTTCCAAATCGGTGGATCGGGAGGTCCCATACAATGGCCTGCGAGGAGTCCAGATTTAACTCCGTTAGACTTTCACGTATGGGGTTGGATGAAGGAACTGGTTTATGATCGAGAAGTTCAAACGAGGGACGAATTAATACAGCGCATTGAAGAAGCCGCTGTAACACTTAGGCAAACATTTTCGACCAGGGTAACCCGGGCGCAAATAAGAAAACGGGCACGTGCGTGCATTAGAAGAAGGTGGCATAATTTTGAGCAAGATCTTAAGTAATTAAAATAATAGTTTTCAGAATGATTTGTTAACTGGGTGCAGTAATAATTTGTTGAAATAAAATTGGTACAAAAATGCAACGAAGTGCTTATTTTTGCTATTTTTCAAGTTTGAACGTGTGATTTTGTTATCTGTGACACAGTCACTTAATTATTTGTAAAAATAAAGTATTGCTAAGAGTTCTAGTTTGCAAAATAATTACAAAACTAAGTAAATATCAATTAAATTTTTTTAAATTAAATAAATTAGGCAGGAAGGTATGCGTTTTTGAAAAAAAAACAAAATTTAAAATAACTCGAAAACCAAGCATTTTTGGAATAGGTCATAATTAGAAAAAAAAAATCACAAATGACCTCTATTATAACCTCCTGCAAGGAATGCATCGAATTACCAATCACCCTGTATAGGGAATGACCCTGTACTTCATTAATCTTGATATTTCAATTATTTTTTGAGATAATTGCGTTTAAATGCTAGATGAAAAGAAACATTTAAATAAACACCTTTTATAACTAAACATATTTGTTGAAAATTGTGCGTTGTTAAGCATAAATGACATATTTTCAAGTATACTATCTCCTATTGCTGTATTTGCCCAATAGTTATATGAGACATCCTGTATATAACGATAAGTAAATGGTTTAACTAGGCACTTTATTGATCTGATAATAGATGAGTTAACTAAAATGGTGTTTGTACTCACTATTAAACTTAAATAATAAGCACCAAGAAATATATAAAATCTAAAAGTAAAATGTTTAAAACATACTACAACTACCAAAATCGGAAGATAATAATATAAAAATTATGACGCAACATGACGCGTGAGCTTGCTACGGCCGGCTGCTAATCTGGGAACTTTAACGACGAAACCAGATCAGCTGTTAATGGCAAATGTCGTTGTATTCTGTCGAAACGCTTTGTTTTAAAAAAAAGTTAACTCTACCAGTGCATTTATTGCAAGGCAATATAAAGAATACATTTTTTCTTCTTCATAAATAAATTTAAGAAACGAAAAATTAAGGAAATATTCTTTCATACTAAGTAAACCTAGCGATATCCTACCCAAATGTAAGAAAGCGAGGCGCTAGGCCGCGATGTAAATGCAGAGAAGCGAAGTGCCATTAGACGGGTATTCGAGTTTGGTAAACGTTTATGACAGGCAACGTTTAGTGCAACTCGTTATAGATTAGGACGTCGTACAAAATTATGAGCGGTAAAATTTTTACATTGGATGGTTTCTCTTGGTTTTGTTTTTCTATGATTCTATCGAGTACATTTTTCAATCTATCGTAAGGTGATGGAAATAAATTGCGCTTTCTACTGCATGTAAATCAATAATCGATTGGGAAAAAGACAGTCACTCGAATGCGGTTACGTTACATCAAAATTATTATTTTTTTAAACAACTTTCTTTCTGTTTTCTTGAAAAAAACACATTTTAATAATACAGGTTTTGATTTTTGGAAAAAAACTAATTTTACATTTTCCTTGCCGCCTTTAACATGTCGCTATCAAATGTTAATTCTGACGTTTCGTCTTTTAGGTACCCTCATCAGGTAAGTATTGTTAAATATACGAATCTGTATTTTTTAATGTAGTTGCGTAGCTCGTGTGTCTAATAGAATAATAATGCAATAACACTTTAATCAAATATCAACGTTTCGGCCCCGATAATAACAGCTTCAATCTTTATTTTCGTAAACAGTAGTAGATATATCCAAATTGCAAAATTGCGCAATTTGGAGTAGACTAACATCCTTTTGGAAAATTCCGAGTATTTCCGAAGTTATTTGTAAAAGACCGAAAATTGTTGTTTGTGTAATTTGTATAGCGTTATTTACAAATATCCCAAAAACTAGTTTTACATTTTCATTGTTACTTTTCATTACTTATCAGTTGGTGTGTCGAGATTTTAAGTCCGACGATGTTTCGTCCTTTGGGTGCTATCATCAGGTTTGTTGTTTAACTAAGCCTAAGCTATCTTCCTTGCATTTTTGTAAACCTTGTTCATTCAATTTAACGCTATATGGGTCAAATTTGTCAATAACGCCACGAAAAAAAACGTTAATTTTCGGAAATACTAGAATTGTTTAAGTCCCGTTAGTCGACTTAGAATTGTACAAATTTGCATAAGCTGTATCTCTTACCGTTTACATTTACCCAATCGTGAGCGTCGAATGTAACATCCTGTATATCTGCCCCGGGTGTTACACTATAGGGACGCCGCTGCTGGCGCCGTTGATGAGTTTGTGATGTATTCATAAAATAATGGGCCTTAGGTTTGCAACTGTGTTGTTATTAAATGTTACCACGGCAAATAAATGTATTTAATTTTCAATTAGGAGATGCTTAAATTGTACTGGGCAAATAATTAGTTAAAGGACATTGACTGCGATATCCGATTGAACTTGTTTAATTATATTGTTTAACATATGCAGCAATAATTTGTTTAACTAATAAACACCCAGCACAGCTTTCTGCCAATTAGAAATAGGTTGTGTATATTTTATATTGCAACTCGTCGACTTGCATTTTTGGTTATAATGTGAATAGGTCATTATTAATAAAAATATAGTTAATCACCAACTTTCGTGTTATTGACTCGACTACAAAAATCCCCTAGTTCCTAGGAGATTACATGGCGACCCTGCCAGTCGTCGAAAAGAAAAATTACGGGTGTGTGTGAAAAAAAAATTACAATATGTGCTGTGCTATTAAGTTGTGCTATTAAATTTACAAAATAAATATGGGAAAAAATCAATCAAAAGAAGAGATTGTAATAGCTCAAGCTGGCAATAGTGGCGGATCAACAAATGCACAAAACAACAATGAAGGTGTTTCCCGTCTGGAAGTTTTTGGGTTGTTAATTAGTACCATAATAATAGTTGGAGTAGTCGCTTACTGCTACAATAAAGTAAGAAAAAATATGGAGAAGAAAATCAGGCGTGAGATAAGAAGAAGCCAAGAACTTATATAGTCCAAAAAGTTTTGCAGAGATCTTCAACCAGTTGTACCACACCGGGACTGGCATCGTGGGAACGGGCTAGTTGTAGGCGCAATGCCGCTAGTTCGCACCGATGGACAAATCAGCTAGGAAGACAACTATAGGAAATTATAATTAAGGTTAGAAATATATATAGGTATATTGCATATTTTCGTTTATTGATTGTTATTAAAATTATACATGGATAGTGCAGATACAGCTCATTTTAAGGAACTGTATATCGATGTACAAAACTTTAATAAAAGGATTAACAAAGAGTCGCTGACTCGCCGAGAAAATTTAGAGCGCGTAAATACGCTATTAGCAGAGACAGATATATTAGCAGATAGGTTTAGTAATTTAAAATTAGCACATAGTAAGACAAAATGCACGACAGCAGATTTTGAGTTAGTTAAAAGATACGTTACGGAAATCGAAAAATTTTTATCCACTTCTAAGAAAACTTTGTTAGATAGATTAGCATATATTGATGGACTAAATAAAACAGATTTTACTATGACGGATAAATTCGATATAAGAACGGCTGCGTCCTTATTACCGTGTATGGACGGTTCTGAGGATACAACCAAGCAATTAATTGATTCTATTGAGCTTTATAGCGGTCTGCTAAATGAAGATGGAAAGAAATTTTTGATTAATTACGTTCTAAAAACTAGATTATCACAAGTAGCAAAACTAAGACTTGCAAACACATACGATAGTGTCGAAAATCTTATTAGGGATATTAAAAAACATTTATTAACGAAAAAATCTGCTGCTGCTTTGGCTAGTGATTTACATAATGCTAGACAGGAAAATAAAACCATTGACCAATACGCAAAAACTATAGAGGATCTGTTTATTAACCTAACTTTATGTCAGGCAGATGGTAATGATAACACAATACCAATTTTAAGAGATGTTAATGAGAAGATAGCTATCAATGCCTTCTCTAACGGGTTAAAAAACAGTGAACTCCGTACAATTATAAAAGCTAGGGATTACTCTAAGTTACAAGACGCTATAGTCGGCGCTATTGACGAAGAAAGGCTCACCGTTCCAAATTCGAGTCATTCTGTTTTTCATGCGCGACAAAATAAATATGGCAACGCCTATAGGTCTTTTAATAACAGAGGCAATCGTGGTCAATTCTCGTCAAATAGGAAAAACTTTAATAAAAATATTAATACCTTTAATAGACCTAACTATGTAAATAATAACAATAATATACGCTTTAACAATAATAATAGGTTTAGAGGCCAAGGTCGTGGGTTTAATCGAGGTCGGATTAATTCTCGTGGTAATTATAACAAATACCATAGAAATTATTTCACCGACACAGCAACGGGTGAAACTCCGTCGTTTTCAGGGAACTCAAATACGAGCTTCGAAAGCAACAGGAATGAACCTAATCAGCGGTTTTTTCGAGACTAAAAGTCTATTCAATTATGATGAATGTGTAGTGCTAAATTTAAGTGGTATGAATTTTGTAAGTGTAAAATACGGTGTAAAAGAAGTGTTGTTTTTATTAGATACAGGAGCAAGTATAAGTGTAATTTTTTCTGAATGTCTATTACCGAATGAATGCATTGATAGGTCGAAAAACATTAAAATACATGGCATAAATGGTTCAACTTTTTCTGTGGGAACAGCAGAAATTATATTTTTAATTTGTGATACAAAAATCAAACATGACTTTTTAGTGGTAGATAAATTTATTCCAGACATACAAGGTGTTCTAGGATCAGATTTTTTTGTAAAATATTTTGCTAATATAAACTATGAGACGTGTTTATTCTCTTTTTATTACAATAACGTTAAAAAATCAGTACCTATGTTAACAAATTCAGATTATTGTTTATCAATACCACCTAGAAGTGAGGTTATAAAATTTTGTAAAGCTGATTATGAGGGTGACTGTGTTATTTTGTCAGAGGAATTGTGCGATGGTGTATTTGTTGCAAGTATTATTGCAAGAGCAGAAAACGGGGAGATAGCTGTTAGATTTTTGAACGTTAATGAGCGAGAAGTCAGTATAAAGAACTTTAAACCGAAAGTAGAGCATATCAAAAATTTTCAAGTTTACAATTTCAACAAAAGCAATCACTTATCTGTAGAACGAGTCGATAAAGTGTTAGATTTAATTGACATGTCGTCATTAAACAAAGAAGAGAAAAATTCTATTGAAAAAATATGTGCGAAATACGCGGATATTTTTCATTTAGAAGGCGACTCTCTTACGGTTACTAATCTATACAAACAGAAAATTCAATTAAAAAAAGATGCAACCTCTGTCTACGTAAAGCCATACAGGTTACCTCAGTCTCAGAAGTCAGAAATTCAGAAACAGGTTCGTGATATGCGTGATCAGGGTATAATTGAAGAGGCCACTTGTGAATGGTCTAGTCCTCTTTTAGTAGTACCAAAAAAGTCTATTAATGGAGAGAAAAAATTTAGGGTTGTTATCGATTACAGATTAGTCAATAAGGAAATTAGGGATGAAAAAATGCCCTTACCTTGCATTGCTGACATTCTAGACTCTCTATCCGGGGCTATTTACTTTTCGCATCTCGATCTGTCTCAGGGGTATTATCAGTTAGAATTACATAAAGATAGTAGACCATATACAGCGTTTACTACCAATGAAGGTCAATTTCAGATGACAAGATTACCAATGGGGTTAAAAATTAGTCCAAGTGCATTTTCTAGGTTGATGACTGTAGCATTTTCAGGGTTAAATTACGAATCATGCTTTATTTATTTAGACGATTTAATAATATTTGGAAATTCCTTACAACAACATAACAGAAACCTTGTCAACGTTTTTCAAAGACTTAGAAACGTAAACTTAAAGCTAAATCCTAGCAAATGTGATTTCCTTAAAAAACAAATTTTATATTTAGGTCACTTAATATCGTCACAGGGTATTTCACCTGACCCGCAAAAATCCGAGACAATTTCTCGTTATCCTATACCACAAAACGCTGACGAAACAAAACGTTTTGTAGCATTCGCAAACTACTACCGAAAGTTTATAAAAAATTTTGCACAAATAGCTCAACCACTAAATGAGTTATCACGAAAAGGGAATATTTTTATCTGGACCGAAAAATGTCAACAATCATTCGATACCCTAAAACATGCACTTATAAATCCACCAGTATTACAATACCCAGATTTTTCTGTAGATAACACTTTCATTTTAAAGACTGATGCTAGTGGATATGCTTTGGGGTCTGTTTTATGTAATAATAACGATATGCCTATAGCATACGCTTCACGTGTTTTAAATAAAGCCGAAAAAAACTATTGTACTGTAGAAAAGGAATTATTAGCCATAGTTTGGAGTGTTAAGCATTTTAGGCCTTATCTCTACGGTAAAAAATTTCAAATATTCACTGACCATAGACCTTTAATTTATTTATTTAGCATGACAAATCCATCAAGTAGACTAACAAAGTTTAGACTCATTTTAGAAGAGTATGATTTCAGTATACATTACATCAGAGGCTCACATAACGTAACAGCTGACGCGCTATCTCGAATAAAATTAGACTTGCACGAATTAAAAGAAATGAATGAAAGTATAAATGAACGTATAAATGTGATGACGAGAGCACAATCAAAAAATAAGAATGTGTCTAAACAAGGAAACTTAATAAACTCTACAGAGGAAAGGCTTGATCACCCTGGACTCGTGGAATTATTAAGGCAACCTATAAACAGTGTTGAATTAAGACTTATAGACCGAATTACTTTTAACATATATAAAAAAAAAATTAACCATGGTTATGTACATTTTAGTACATTTATGTATAATGAGATCTCTAAAATAATTTATTTTTGCCAAGATTATCGATCAACGCATGACCTAGGTACATCGCTGAGAAATCTTGGTACTATGTGCACAAAATATAAAATTACGGAATTATGTATAATAAAAAATTCGCAAACTAATCAGTTTATAGAAGATTTGCGGCGATATAAAAATGACATATTACAATTAGGTTTTAAAATATGTATTCTTAAGCAAACTATAAGTGTAGATTGTAAAGAAACAAGGCAACTTATACTGAATGATTTTCATAATCTGTCAACCAGCGGACATGCCGGTATAAATCGTATGTTCCATAATATAAAAAAATACTATTTTTGGTCGGGACTAAAGAAAGATGTACAGGCTTTTGTCAAAAAATGCGATGACTGTCAAAGGTATAAGTACGGTGTAATGGTTAAGCAGCCTTTGACAATAACCTCTACAGCTACCGAGGCATTTCAAAAAGTTTTTCTTGATTTAGTCGGTCCAATAAAACCAGATTCTGATAATAATACTTACATTTTAACAATTCAGTGTGAACTGTCAAAGTTTATTGAATGTTATCCCCTACCAACAAAGGAAGCATTAGTAGTAGCTAAATCTTTTGTTGAACAATTTATATTACGCTATGGCATTCCACAAAACATTGTTACAGATCAAGGGAAAGAATTTCTTGCTAACGTTTTTCAAGAATCATGTAAGTTGTTAGGAATAAATACCCTTAATTCGACAGCTTACCACCATGAAACTCTTGGTGCCTTGGAAAACTCTCACAAGCACTTAGGAGCTTACTTACGCATGCAAGTTTCAAAATATACCGATAATTGGAGTACGTGGGTACCATATTGGTGCTTTGCGTATAACAATACTGTACATACCGAAACAAAGTATTGTCCCTCTGAGCTTGTGTTTGGAAAACTGAGTCACGTACCATCAAATCTCGTGGGAAAAATAGATCCACTATATAACTTTAACGATTATCCTTATGAACTTAAGTACAGAATTCAAACCGCGTGCCACGAAGCGAGAAATAATTTACTTGAATCAAAAACCAAACGTAAACAAAAATTTGATAAAAATTGTAATAGTGTAACATATAACATAGGAGATAAAGTTCTTTTGTTAAACGAAAATCCGAGTAGTAAGTTAGATCCATTATTCATAGGTCCTTATGAAGTGATAAAAGACGTCAATCCAAATATTATTTTAAATATAAATAAAAAACATGTTACTGTTCACAAAAATAGAGTTAAGTTGTATATAGCATAAAGAGAAAAAAATATATATAAGTATATTCTTAATAATTTGTTAAATTATGTGTAATCTGCATAATATATTTTTTTTTTCTTCTTCCCCAAGGGAGGTGTACTGGGCAAATAATTAGTTAAAGGACATTGACTGCGATATCCGATTGAACTTGTTTAATTATATTGTTTAACATATGCAGCAATAATTTGTTTAACTAATAAACACCCAGCACAGCTTTCTGCCAATTAGAAATAGGTTGTGTATATTTTATATTGCAACTCGTCGACTTGCATTTTTGGTTATAATGTGAATAGGTCATTATTAATAAAAATATAGTTAATCACCAACTTTCGTGTTATTGACTCGACTACAAAAATCCCCTAGTTCCTAGGAGATTACAAAATATTCTTACCTAATGGGTGTGTATTTTGGAACTGTTATTATCATCTCCATGACCATAAATAACAGGTCAATTACAGTCACCAAATCCAATTTCTGTCTATTAACAACCATATAGACAACTACCAGCACAGGAATTGGCAGTGTCAGAGTGCAGTGTACAAAACCAGCATAACAGTAATAAAGCCATTTTGGAATATTGTTAATCGGATACATGCCAAAAAAGTGTAGGTTTATAAAAGTTACAGCAAGAGAGTTATATAAAATTGAATCTGTCTTAAGCACCCACGTTCTGTCACTGTGAGTTCTTAACATCTTCTTGGGGGCCATACTTCTAAATTCTGTCAGCACGAAATGGGTCATGACAATGCCAATGTGAACATTTATATAGGTAATATTCTTAGTGGATCAGGGCCGGTTTGTGGGGATCGTATTCCGTAAATTAAAATCCTTAAGATAGAGGATATTATATTTTCATTAAATTTTTGTTTCTTGTCGCAGCGGAGGCAAAAAACTACTTATAATTACATTTTCTGATCTAACATTTTGTAGTAAGTATATGATTTTTTTTTGTTAGTGGGAATAGGTACGCATAAGCAACTCCTTCTATGAATTCCTGAAATTGACATTGACTTTTAAACGAAAATCAAGCATCAGCATTGCATTAGAAATTTTTGTTGTTCCTACGTTTTTAACGCCACCACACATCCACATACAGTGACAGTTTATCAGAATATATTTTAAATCACCAAATATGTGGTAACTATTTATTTAATAACGTTAAAAAAACTCGTTACATTTTATTTCTACACGCAGAATACTTCTAGACCTACTGTTTACCCTCCCCTAACATTTAACAAATATACAGTATGTCTCCGTAAGTTTGCACCATACCTTTTTTATTATTAATTTTACGAAAAAAAGTTATTCTTCATAAAAAGCTCTGTATGGTCTAAAACCTAAAATGCAACCATCAAATATCGAAATTTTCCAGTCATATACGAGGTTTGTCAAAAAATATGAATTTTTCCCAATAATATGAATGTTTTCCAAGAGTACAGTACCTTTATTTTTGACATTATCAAAAATTGTTATCAAAAAATGTTGATAAGAACTAAAAACCACGGCTAAATGTGCAATTATACGCATTTATGTTGAAAAGTTATTTTAATAATTTATTATTAATTATTTAATTAATTTAATGCGTGTTATTGCATATTTAGACGTGGTTTTTAGTTCTGTTCAACTTTTTTTAATAACAATTTTTGCTAACCCTAAAAACAACAATATTATGACTAAACATTTTTGACAAAAATATTATTTTATCCCCGTTGACCCAATTTTTTTAAAAAATCTCTTAGTCAATATTGGCTCTTTCGACCTCTCAATACCCCAAAAGTCACTTAAAATTTTGGGTTTCTCGCTATATTATACCGTTTCTTTTTTTTTATTCCTTAATATTATACCTACTTTATATGATGCAAAAAAACATCAAAATCCATTAACCCAAAAAAAAGTTATGCGCTAACATATTATGCACATTGTACATACATAAAAACGTACAACACAGGTCGAATTGATAACCTCGTTCTTTTTGAAGTACTGATTTATTTCCTAATTTTTCATAATTATTGTCATTTTAAAACGTTTAATTTGTAGCACTCTCTCCTCTCCTCTCTTACTTATAATTACTGCGATGTAGCTGTGTTTGTAAGAGTATCGTAAATAAATAAATAAATAATTATACAGCTCTATCGTAGGCCCTAAATAATATCCTTAACCTAACCTATGATTATTACGGCCCGGCCCTGTGGTAACAAAAATGAATTATTAAAATCTTATTATCTATTATTAATTTTACTTTACTCCCAATCAACTTTACAAGTTTATTATAGGGATAAGTATATAAAATTAACTAACAATTATTACTCTAACTTAGTAGGTATATATTATATATATTATATAATATAAAAAAAGACAGTTAAAAAAAAATCGTTTTGTATAAACGTTTAAGTAACTCGTTAAGAAAGAAAATTATATTAAGAGATATTTTTTAAAATGGATTTTAAATAATTATAGTTTTTTTAATGTTTTAATATCTTCGGGTAAAATATTTTATTATAATAATAATCCATTATATAACAATGATCGTTTTCCAAAGTTACTGTTTATTTTAATAGTTTGTAAAAAATTAGTTTGTCTACTATCATGTCTATGAATATCATGAACTTTTGTAAACGTTATATCAGAAATTTTTTGTTTTAAAAGTAAAGAATGAATAAATATGCAAATTTTTAAATTATATAAATTATTATATCTAGGTATTTATTCAGTTTATATAAATTTATTGTTGGTTCTAAGTGCGGAAATCTATGAATACATTTAATTACCTAATTAGTAAACGGAAAGGAAAATTCTGCTAAAGAGAATTTTTAACTAAAAATGTATACCTAACTGATGTTTTAAAGTTACAACGATACCTTAATTTGGGCCCAAGAAAAAGTTTTTTATACAGAACACGAAATTATTTAATATTCGCATTAAATATTTAAGATATTAGCACTTTTGAATTTTCCATGATTTTCATGAAAGCTTTCTGGCATTTCTGATCTACACCTGTTCCATTTGTAGTTCAGAACGCGTCAAAAGGATTTCAGAAAGCGTTAAATGTATTTCAGAATAATCTAATGTAGTTCAGAAAGCATCAAATGTACTTCGGAATTGTCAGATGTAGTTCAAAAACCGTCAAATGTACTTCAGAATAGTAAAATGTACTTCAGAAAGCATCAAATGTATTTCAGTATAGTCAAATGTATTTCGGAAAGTATCAAATTTAATGTATTTCGGAACAGTAAAACGTATTTCAGAAATGTTTTAAAAGTTAATGAATTTTAGGTGAAAAGTAAAATAATTGTACGAGGAAAAAATGTTTTTTTTTTAATTTCTATCTTTTTTAGCATTTTCAATATTTACAAATACCGCTTTATGAAATACTTTTGAATATTCTAAAATACATTTGACGGTTTCTGAAATACATTTGATGGTTTCTGAAATACATTTAACTATTCTAAAGTACATTTGACGGTTTCTAATCTACATTTGACTATACTCAAATACATTTGACGGTTCCTAATCTAGATTTGACTAAATACTAAAATACATTTGACGGTTTCCAATCTACATTTGACTATATTGAAATACATTTGGCGCTCTCGGAACTGCATTTGACTATACTGAAATACATTCGACGCTTTCTGAAATACATTTGGAAAAGGTGTAGATCCTTCCAATCGGTTAAATAAATATCTGTTACAAATGTAGAACTCTAAAATAAAATAAAAGTTACTGTATCACTATCAAGTCTCTCTTCTTACTTTTTAGTAAAATTATATCTCCAAATTCCATTGTAGGTTCTTAATCATAGTCCTTTATGTTCAGTAAAACGTGTATCCTGAACATGATTGATACGAGAGGCATGATCGATAAAGACCATTGTATTATTTTATTATCCCAAATAGGAGTAAAATACCGAGTATTTCGTAGTTTCAATAAGTATGAAGTAGTGATATAGTTCTTAATATTATGTAATTTTATTTTATTATGATCAGTTTAATCACATCTAACTAGGCCTAGGCTACACAAACAAGATGTTAAAGCCCGGACCTGTCTATTGTCCCATTCGTTAAACGATAATTTTGCAGCGCGCATGTTTAATCCTGTGTGGTTTTGTTTACATACGCAAGGCCATAATAGTAATTAATGATACTAGTTCGATATGAACACTATAATGAAATGTGTGCAACGTTTAACAATGTTCATATCGAACTTGTATCATTCAAAATTTAATCTACGACAGCGCAAATAGATTTTATTCGTCTAAATTTCATTAATATCAGATAACGTTTTCGTAATTTTTAAAATTTTCAGGTGTCCATATTATGGAGAACTAGAGGGTAGGAGGCCGATCGACAATGGCAGCATTTTCAATTTCTGTCCCGGTTTTTTGGTTAGTTCGCTATTGACCGATAGATGGCTCTCGCGTCCGAAGTGGGCTGATGTTGTCTTCTTCTTCTTCGTTTTTAATATGGAAAACTAGATCCTCCATAGTTTTTAACTTTTACTTAAACCCTTTATTTTTCTGTGGTTTTACTTTTGACAATTGACATTTTATTTTTCGAAATAACAAATAACGTTTGAAGGCAAGACAAGAGAAATAACGTTGTATTGTAATTAATTTCCATATTTATAATGAATAATGCTACAATTTATAAAAGTAGAGTTTGCTTTGTGTCGGGGTGTAAGACAGGATCTTCTTCAAAGAGGAAACGAAGCCAAATAAGTCTCTTTCTAGCTCCAAAGGTAAGCTCACTTTAAAAAAAACCTCTGTGGCTAGAATGTTTAATACCCTGTATTTTAAAAACCAAGCATCGTTGGAACTTTATACAGGCCGAGTTTACTAATAAGTATAACAAAGTAAGTGTAAATTCATATAAAAGTCCTTATTTGTTCCTTAAAGAAGTAATTTAAATAAAAATAGTTATCGCGTCCATAAGAAACCAATTTTTGATAGCCCACTTCGAACACGAGCGCCATCTTATGGCAACTCGTAAAGCTGAATTACCGATGCTAATTTGGGACCGAATCCAATGCATTGCGATCGGCCTCCTACCTCAAGTCCTCCATAGTCCATATTAGTCGATATCATGGTGTAACCGCATTTTTGATTGTTTTAATTTCGATTTTGACAACGTCATTATTGCCGTCTAATTTTCTATTGTATGCAAAGCGTTGGCCAAAAATAATTTAAATATGGGAGATTCTGAATCCGAAAGTGTCCCTTCGGATGTTTACAATAAATAAATGCAATCCGTTTTTCTAAGTAATAATTACAAATAAATAGTTTGCACCGACTTTATTTTTGTTTTTGTATCTTAACATTTGGATGTTATTATGAATTCATAATGGCACTGAGTGCTATTATAAAGGTCATAATGACATCTAAATGATAATGCTAAATACGTCATGATGGCACTGTCGTAGATTAGGACTTAAATAGATACCCTACTTTTCTTCCAATGAAAATGTAAAATTTGTGTTTCGCCATCTTTGTAAATAAATAAGAACCGAAATGAGTACTCGGAATACCCTTCGCTGTAACTCTTACCGTTCACAAGACCCCAATGGTGAACGACGAATTTGTAACACCCTGTAGACGTATCATTTTTCAAATAACACTAATTTTTTAAAACCATTTAGTTGAAATGTTTATCTGTACTGTAACACAAAATGTATTTAGAATCCTAAGTAACGCAAAAAGAACAGTAAAAGATTCTACTTAAAAGTTTGACAGTTTCGGTAAAACAATATATTAAAAAAAATAAACATGGTAAGCTTGACTAAGACTTAAATCAAATTTGAGTCGACTCGTAAACTTTATTCGCCTTTTCCACCAGTTTTTATGCTGTTATTGATTTTTATGATTTTTGACTTTTTAAAAAGTATCTGCACTGATCTACATTTGATAGGTATTTTAAAATAAGGTAATACTTTGTATAGGACAAGAAACCTAGAAGAAAAGGGTAAGGCACTAAACAAAAATAAAGAACTCCAAGGCCCCTGGATCGGACACGATACCCGCAGAGTTTCTGAAATTCGGGGCAGAATCACTCCATCGACAAATCCATAAATTAATAACTCTTATATGGCAAGAGGAAAAAATCCCAACAAGATGAAGGGAAACCCATACACAAAAATGGGGAAAAATCAAAATGCTCCAACTATAGAGGAATCTTCCTAATAAACAAAGCATATTACACAGACTAACCCCATATGCAGAAAATATCCTGGGCGAGTACCAAGCAGGGTTTAGAACCTCCAGGTCAACAATAGACCAACTCTTTACACTAAGGTAGCTTCTCTAAAAAGGATGGGAACACAATAGAACAGTGCATAATTTTTTACAGACTTCCGACAGGCATATGATAATATAGAGAGAAGCCAAGTCTGGAACGCAATGGCGGAATTCTCAATATTAGGTAAGCTCATTCGAACGGCAAAGGTCTGCATGGAGGGAGTATCTAAAGTGCGAGTAAACAACAACATATCCATCAGTTTTGAAATAAACAGTGGACTGAAGTAAGGCGACGCCCCATCACCACTACGTTTTAATTTAGTCCTAGAGAAAGCCATTGGAGCAGCCGAAATAAAAATATAACGTTTCAAATACCTTGGTGTGGACTAGATCATTGGAAAATGTCAAAATCTTTACTGCCTTTAAGACGCAGTGCGCATCTGGAAGCTAGAAAGCATGACAAGGGGGTACAAGATACCAATGATCAATCGACGTCCGCTTACAAGAAAGCTCATTCAATTCATACTGTGCAAATGTCTGCGGTAAATGGAATGCACAGCAGTGAAGAAACGAAGAAAGAAAAGACACATTCATCAAAAGCCAGTTCAAAAAGAACTATAAGAAGTTTTAAAAAAGAACAATTGAGATTAGAAATAGAAATGAAGTAAGAACTACTTTTTAAGCACGAACAAGAAGTATTGGAACTTCAGCTAAAAATGGATATAGCACGAATCGATGATGAAGATTTTGGGAGTACTTCTGAGTCGACAGTATCTGTGGAGAGTAAAATATGTGACATGGAAGCATGGAAAAATGGTGAAATCCAATGGAACATTAAAAAAAATTATAATTTGTCACTTCCGTATGAAAGTAAGGTAGGATCAGAACATTTTAATTCTAATCAGCAATTGGTAAATTCGTCACAGCTAGCCAAAATTCTTACACGACAATCCATGCCTAAGGATTTGTCCATATTTAGTGGAAATCCCATTGAATGGCCTAATTTTATATTTGAATACAAAAATTCTACGGCTATATGTGACTATTCTATTCAAGGATATCAGGCTAGGTTGCAAAAATGTCTGAAAGGTCAAGCCAGAAAAATTGTAGAAAGTTTATTAATTTTACCTCAAAACGTTGAAAAAATTATGCAAACTTTAGAAAACCGATTCGGTCGCCTGAAATTATTATAATGATGCTTTTAGATAAGATTAGAAGTTATCCTTCTGTAAAAGAAGATAGATTAGATCATTTTATAAACTTTTCGGACAAAATAAAAAATGTTATAGGCACGATTGAATCTTTAAATCAAGAAGATTATCTAAGAAATCCACTCTTGTTACAAGAACTTTTAGATAAATTACCCGTAAATTTAAAATTAAATTGGATAGAAAGCATTTCTGGCAAGACTTTTCAGAAGCCCAAATTAGTGGAATTTGCCTTGTGGTTAGATATCAATTGCTTGTCAATTACAAATGCCCAAAACTTCAAAATGACAATTGTGACAACCACAAGTCAAAACCCAAATGGCACAATAAAGACCTAACGCTTGCAACCAGGGAAGGTGAAAATAAATACGAGGTTTTTAAAAAGTGTTTTTGTTTTGATTATGGAGGACTTGAGGTAGGAGGCCGATCGCAATGCATTGGATTCGGTCCCAAATTAGCATCGGTAATTCAACTTTACAAGTTGCCATAAGATGGCGCTCGTGTTCGAAGTGGGCTATCAAATAAATGGTTTCTTATGGACGCGATAACTATTTTTATTTAAATTAGTTCTTTAAGGAACAAATAAGGACTTTTATATGAATTTACACTTACTTTGTTATACTTATTAGTAAACTCAGCCTGTATAAAGTTCCAACGATGCTTAGTTTTTAAAATACAGGAACATTCTAGCTAGAGGGTTTTACCTTTGGAGCTAGAAAGATACTTATTTGGCTGCGTTTTATCTCTGAAGAAGATCCTGTCTTACACCCCGACACAAAGCAAACTCTGCTTTTATAAATTGTACCATTATTCATTATAAATATGGAAATTAATTACAATACAACGTTATTTGTCTTGTCTTGCCTTCAAACGTTATTTCTTATTTCGAAAAATAAAACGTCAATTGTCAAAAGTAAAAGCACAGAAAAATAAATGGTTTAAGAAAAAGTTAAAAACTATGGAGGATCTAGTTTGCCATATTAAAAACGAAGAAGAAGAAGAAGACAACATCAGCCCACTTCGGACGCGAGAGCCATCTATCAGCCAATAGCGAACTAACCAAAAAACCGGGACAAAAATTGAAAATGCTGCCATTATCGATCGGCCTCCTACCCTCTAGTTCTCCATAGTTGTGATAAAGTCCTACATCCATTAAGGTGGGAGTATCAACATGCTTGCCAACCTATAACCTATTTCGCCTAGATTTATTTATGTTTTCTAGCTTTTATACAAAATTTAAAGAAAATCAGTATCGACTTGATATTCTATAGGTAATAATTAACATATTTAATAAATATCAAGCAATTTCATAACTTATTTTAGGAGAATTGTATAGAGAAAAATATCGGGTAAGATTTTTTTTAACATTATTATGTCATTGTCATTCATTGTTCTTTCACTATACAATTCTCCCAAAATTAGCAATGAAATAAATTGATATTTTTGTAATATATCAGATATTACCTAAATAATGTACCGACGATATTGATTTTCTTTAAATGTTAGGTATTAAAATAATAAACTCAAAAAATCAACGCGAAATAGGTTATAGGTTGGCAATAGATTGAATGACGTTGAGAATGCAACCTTAAGATGGGAGTATTAACATGCTTGCCAACCTATAACCTATTTCGCGTAGATTTATTTATGTTTTCTAGCTTTTATACCAAATTTAAAGAGAATCAGTATCGACTTGATATTTTATAGGTAATAATTGACATATTTAATAAATCTCAAGGAATTTCATAACTTATTTTAATAGAATTGTATAGCAAAAAATATTGGGTAAGCTTTTTTTTTACATTATTATGTCATTGTCACTGATTGTTCTTTCACTATACACTTCTCCCAAAATTAGCAATGAAATAAATTGATATTTTTGTAATATATCAGATACTACCTAAATAATGTACCGACAATATTGATTTTCTTTAAATGTTAGTTATTAAAATAATAAATTCAAAAAATCAACGCGAAATAGGTTATAAGTTGGCAATAGATTGAATGACGTTGAAAATTCAACCTTAAATCTATGCCCTAAATTTATAGACATGACCGTAGATGAACGTTGGGACTGTGTTTCTTCAAAACGGACTTGTTGGGGCTCATCTTTGCCAAAAATTCATATATTGTTTCATTGGTTTAGATGAACTTTGTTCCAGTATGTTTAAGGTGGCATTCTCAACGTCATTTAATCCATTACCAACCTATAATCTATTTCGCGTTGCTTTTTTTAGTTTATTATTAGATTAACTAACATTTAAATAAAATCAATATCGTCGGTACAATATTTAGGTCATATCTGACATATTACAAAAATATCTATTCATTTTATTGCTAATTTTGGGATAATTCTATACTGAAAGAACAATGACATAATAATGTTAAAAAAATCTTACCCGATATTTTTCGCTATACAATTCTCCTAAAATATTGAATAAAATTCCTTGATATTTATTTAATATGTCAATTATTACCTATAAAATATGAAGACGATAATAATTTTATTTAAATTTTGTGTAAAAGCTAGAAAAATTAAATAAAAATACTCGAAATAGGTTATATAGTCGGATCTGGTCTTATCGTGCGGGTCATACGATTCAAGAAAGACATACTCTCAGTTTTTGTTTTCTTTACTTGCGTTTAATTTTACCCTCTAAATAAAATACGTAAGATAAATGAGACAGACTTATTCCATTTTGACATGAAAAAAAAAAGGATATGTATTTACTTTCCAGCGATTCTAAAAAAGCTTATAATAGCACCAGCTACTTTTATTTTAAATATGCCAGTTTTGTGACTTTGACAGTTTGTGACAAAATGAAACAATTTTCTGGGTTTTTGCATCCCCAATCAAAAAAAATGGTACTTAATCTGATAAACTATTTCGAAAATGAAAGAAAAAGTGAAAATTCGCCAACCAATATTCAGGAAACAGTAGCCAAAGCACTGGGAATTAGTTTAATGCTGAACATGAAGGCAAAATAGGGGTTAGTGTGTCACAATAGGGGGTAGTTTGTCACAATAGGGGATAGTTTGTCACATTAGGGAGTAATATCTCACAATAAGGGATAATTTGTCATAATAGGGGGTAGTTTGTCGCATATCGGGTTTTAATAATTATTATAGAAGACGTGTTTACTCCTAATACCTATTTATTAAAAGTATTACGTTTCCATCTCTTCGGCCGTGGATATGCCGCTTAAAAATAACAAACGGGTGCCGTTTCTGTTGTTATAAAACATGTATGTACCTATTAGGTAGTTAATTTGTGACCACCTAGTAAGTTTTAAATCTATGGGTAAAACCCATTTTAAATTAATAAAACTTAATTCATTGGCATTAACAAAAACTTTTACTATCATATTTCTGTCAACCGAAATTTCATTACTAATACTTAAACAATCTTTTGTCAAATTTAGCGTATAAAAGGAAATTTTTGAATTATGTACTATTTTCATAGACCAGTTATCTGAAACCTTGATTTTATTGTTAATATTTAAAATAAATTCTTCAAAATTTTTAATTTGATCTGACTTCTCAAATTGTTCGTTTGCTTTATTCGAACGAGCAATTTGTTCGCTTTGACGTTCCTGAGGAGTTTTTCTAGGAGCTACAACTGCTTTCGTCAAATATTTAGGCAAATTTGGAAAAATACAGGGGAACGCATTTAACTTTAGTTTTGGTCTGCAGGGAATTTTTTTTAAAGTTCCATTAGGTTGGAGGTGGTCATCTTCACGGATAATTTCACATTCTGGAAAGTGTTTACAGCAAACGACGGCTCTATCTGACGGCTTAAAATTTGCTCTCGGAATCGCACTTATCCATTTTTGTTTTAAATTATCATCTTTGGGAAATTGAAAAACCGAAATGAGCTTCCCTCCTTGCTCTTGTTTAATAACGTTATTATAATTGGATTTGCACCCAGGAATACAGCAACAACTAGGCGTATTTAAAAGCTATAGTACCTATTTCATAAAACGTTATATTATAAGTAAATAACTTACCAGAAACTCCTCCAAACGACAAAATTACGTAGGTATTAGGTATACCTCGAAACCTCGATATACCTAATACAAACAAATCAGTAGGTACAAAACGAAAAACGAAACAGTAGGTACCTAAACACCTACATACACACACAGCACTGTTTAATACATTTTATTTCACTGTGGTTATTAAAACTAAAAAATAAAAATAATACACTGCACTAAGGTAAATTATCTATGCACTACACAAACGCCATTGTTGCTACCGTATGACCGCCCGGTGACCGGTAACTATTAATCACATTGTTTGGTTTAAATTAACTTAATTTAAGATTATAACACTTGTAAGACTTAGGTAATATCACTATACAAACTATACACTATTCGTTTTATAAAAATCGAATTTAAATTCGCGTTTTTCAAACGGATTTAGATATGAATTGCAGGTGCAAAAAACGTATTACCATATGAAAACATACTGAAGGTCGCGTTCGAAACGGCAAAAGTAAACTGTTTCGCGCGTTGCCAAATTTCCTTTTTCATCGCTAGGTTAGAGAACGCAATGGTTGAACCATTCCCGCTTTTTCTCGTAGGTATTTGTCATTCCACTCATATTTTTTGTGCTCGCCACTACCGGCTTGTTCATTCAGCCTTTGAGTGCAAGCGAAAGGTCAAAGTAATGTAAAATGTACCGGGTGGTCAAATAAGAACAGCACTCGGCCGTGAGACCGTTAACCTTACACCTTTCGGAAAAAACTATTGTTAGTAAATACTGCAAAGAGAAATCGCTGGAAATTATGTTTAAGTATATAAGATGACCGCTGGGAGACGTTACCAACATGTTGCCCAATTAGGAAGCACTGAAAATATTTATTTTTCTCTATCGTTTAAAATAAAATGGTGGGATAAACTCTTAGTTTGCTTCATATAAAAACTAGTAACTTCGTTTGGGCTATACCGATTTGAACAAACTGGGTTTCATTCAATATGTAGTGACCAGAAAAATTGCTCACTTTTAATCAGACATACTTTTAATAAGGGGAAAATATACGCGCCCTCTAATTTATTAAAGAATACTGATTTTCAAAAAGAAAATTCAATTGGACTAGAATTTCCGGAAAAAATATTAAAATTATTTTTTTAGACTAAAACAGAAAAACAAAATAAAAATTTATCGTTTAGTTCTATAAGAATAGAATAATAAAGTGGGAAAATATTTATTTAAAATTAATTTAAAATGTAAGTTAAATCTGGTAAATAATTGGGGATAATAATTATAACAATAAAATAAAAAGCAAAATTAATTGAATTATTGAAGGAGTTATTTAAGTAAAATAATTTAGAAATAAACTTCAAACGTTTTAAAAATTATAGAAAGCATTGAGAAAATATTTTTAAATTCAGGTAGGAGAGAATAATTCAAGAACTTAAATAACCTTAAAATAATTTTTTAAACTATCCACAAAGATAATTTGTAAGTATGTTAACGCTACAGTAAGAAAAATTAATTTAAATAAAATTAATATTTTTTTAAATAAAAATTTTTAATTACTCAAATGAAAAGGGGAAATATCTTTAGCAAGGTTAGAAGCAAATAGTTAAATATGAAAAATTTTATAAGAGTCGGAAGGACTTAGTAAAGAATTATAAAAGCAGGCAAAATTAAAATAATTTGTAGGGGAAGGGTGTACAAAATGACATAGGGTTTTGTAAAGTGAGTTTTTTTAATTTAAAAAATATGTTTTTTTATAAAACAACAAATGGATTTGCTAGACCATTCATCCTACGCCTGTATTTAAATAAAAAATAATAAAAAATAACTATATTTCCAAAACATAAAACATAAACGAAAAACTGCAAAAAGTTCATTTTACCCACCCAGGTGGGCAAAATGACACAGTCAACCAATAAAATTATTATTATTATTAACTTTTTAAGCTTAAACGTCTGTACAAATTTCATAAAAGAAAACTTTGGTATTTTTGTCCACACCTGCGCATTCAGAATGGGCCCACTTTTTACAGGTGGAGCATTTCAACCAAATTTCTCCAGGTATTGATATCCTATATTGCTCAGTGCAATAGATGCACGAACAGTCGTCTTCTTTCGTCGTGTGCAAAAGGATCTTCTTTTTTACTTTTCTGGTTACTGTCTTTTTTCTTTCTCAGACACAATTTTCTGATTGTTTTTTCTTTTGCTTCTTCTATATTTGGTGTAGAATTTAGCACGGTCGTTTTATTCCTCTTTCTTTGCTTAAAAAATCGATCGGGTAAAATGACATACTATGTCATTTTAGCCACCTGTAGGCTGTGTCATTTTACCCGACTATAACAGAATTTATAAAACAATTCCTTTTTAGTAAAAAAACTGAATATTTTAAATATCTAAAGGATGCAATTTACAGGGCAGACATCAATAAAACATAATTTAAATGAGACAACGTACCTTGCGTGTTGTGCCGATTAAAAATACCCCACTTAGTTGCTTTCTTTAAAAAACTTTATTGCGCGAAAAATGAATTGAACTTAACGAACCGTCCTCTTTACTTGTTAAATAGAGACTAAACGTTTGAAGTAGAGGTGGGTTGCTAAATAGCAGCCTGCTTTTTTTTAACTTCTATTAACCTGACATTGTCAGGTTAGGTAATTTTGGTTATCTGCTATGCTATTTCGAAGTGCTATTCCGATTTACTTACTGCGAAGTAGAGATGGGTTGCTAAATAGCAGCTTATTTTTTTAAAGTGCTATTTGATTTTTTTAGTAGCCCCGCAATTAATTTACAACAGTACGCCATCAATCGATACCTTCATTTCACGAATAGCAACTGCTATTAAAATAGTAGCTATTTCTAACTGTTATTTTTGTTTAGCAATAGCAGAAGCAGCTGCTAAACAAAAATAGCGGGTCGGACCCATCTCTAGTTTGAAGGGCGAGTAAACAACATGGCGGACTTTGTTATGCCAGTTTAGATCGGGAGAGTTCGCAATAAGTCGGGAGAACATTACTATGTCATTTGACCCCACTATGTTATTTTGTACACCCTTCCCCTACAATTGAAAAATCCGCACCAGTTGTTTCACCACCCCGGTATGGAGCAGTTTCTAATTTTCTTTGAGGACAATTCTCCACGAACTGATAGACTATTACGTACATCCCCCATATTTCCACCTATCGTCAAGATATCCTGTGGATTATATCCATCTCTTTCACGCACGTAATTCTTAAGGACACAGCAAGCTTTCATGATATCCATAGCAAGCTCTGTTGATACGTCCAAGGGACGATGAAATATTTTGCCATGGTGACCTGTCAAAAAAACCCATCTTTATTCGTTAAAGAGTACTGGTGTAGAATTTTCTTTATTTTTTTAGTATTGAAAATACTATTAGGATCGTGTTTACGCAAACTTTGCATTGCATGTCGATGTCGCTCATGTCGATGTCGCTCTGCCGTCTGTCGCGGCCAACAGCGCAATATCTAGATCGGTCTTGTAACATAATACTCTGATAATACTTGGTAGAAATATAAATATGAATCAGCGTAAAGTTGGCAAGTAAGTAATGAATAATGTTTAGTTTAGTTTGTGTTTTAAAGAACGCCATAGTAACTTTGTTAAAAAGTGTTTTATTGAGATAAGTTATAACTAAGGTAAGTTCACGTTATTTAAATCGAAATATTATATCGAAAAAAAAAAGCGGGAGGCAAAAAGTTGGAGCACAATAATTGCATATTACAGGGTCCGCCCAAATTTGGTTAACAAATGGGATAATTTTTTTATTATTGATTTCTCAGAAAATGTTATTGTACCGGGTGATTGGTTATATTTTGCACCCCTACCTATCTCATGAAAATCTTCATGGTCTATTTTGAACGCTTGGGTAAATAAGTATAATTTAAAAACATAGCATAAGTAGGCTTAGACAATATGACCGATTGAATATAAGGCAATTGTTCACCTTGGTTGGTCTGCTATGTGAATATTATTGTTTATAAACAAATTAATATTAATTATTCTTAGAAATAAAACCATACATTTAATATAATATGTTTTAGTTAATATACAGGGTGTCCCAAACGTAATGGGACACAGAGCAACAGCAGGCTCCTTAAGGCGAAATAATGCGATTTATTTAAACTTGCATTATCCCAAAATTGATAACAACCAAGATAAAGGGTGTCAAACTTTTATTTTTGTTTTCGTTTTTTACGTAATGGGACACAGAGCAACAGCAGGCTCCTTAAGGCGAAATAATGCGATTTATTTAAACTTGCATTATCCCAAAATTGATAACAACCAAGATAAAGGGTGTCAAACTATTATTTTTGTTTTCGTTTTTTTGGGATTATTTATAGTTCATCTTGGTTGGTCTGCTATGTGAATATTATTGTTTATAAACAAATTTATATTAATTATTCTTAGAAATAAAACCATACATTTAATATAATATGTTTTAGTGAATATACAGGGTGTCCCAAACGTAATGGGACACAGAGCAACAGCAGGCTCCTTAAGGCGAAATAACGCGATTTATTTAAACTTGCATTATCCCCAAATTGATAACAACCAAGATAAAGGGTGTCAAACTTTTATTTTTGTTTTCGTTTTTTTGGGATTATTTATAATATGTTTTAATTAATATACAGGGTGTCCCAAACGTAATGGGACAAAATCCAAATTAGAATGTGGGCTTTAATTACATGACATAGGTCATTAAAATTTTAAAGCTGTGTCAGGTATTTTCAATACATAGGATGCTTGCGTAAGGTGCAAGATCTGTGAATTTTTGTATATATTTAAAACTATATTTAAAACTTCGTAATAAATTTATTTACTCATGTGCATAATGCAAATGTGCCAAAATTACTACAATACTAAATAGTGATTTTTTAGATAAATTTAAACATTATGGTGACATTTTCATTTATTACGACACGTTAAATTGCTTTTTAAAGCAGTTTGTTGCAAACAGCCAACAGGGAATATGATCTTCTCATTATCTGAAACAAAGGCCAGAAAAAATAAATTACAGTGGAAATTACTAGTTAAAAAACTAAAATTCTTACATTAAAATAAAATCTAAGACGTAAAAATTAAGCGGAACACCTGACTACCGGACTTTATATTATACAGGTACAATGATAAATAAATAAAAAAAACCTTTTCCCATGATACTTTCGGATTAAATTGGCCTGATTTTATTGGCGATAATGCTTTGTTGGTTGGTCTAATCAACAAAAAAAATTACTCTGAAGCATTGCATTAGAGTATTAGAGTATGTTTAAAATAGTACTTATCGGTACCTACCGGTACCATTCGACCGTTAAGACAATAATATAGTATTTAGGTAAGTACAGCGCCCTTGCTAGTGGATTACGATATACCTGATGGGAAAAAAAGCAGGCAACAAAATGACTCAAATATATACAGGGTGATTCACGTTGAGTGGTCTATTAGAAGACCTCGGAAACCTCTGCAAACCCCGGAAACCCCCAATACATACCTTGTGTATAACCAAAATGTTGATATTGTCGGACTACGATTTGTAGTCGACTGGGTTGTGTAGCTTAGATAGTTTAAAATAGAGCTTTATAAACATAATTATTTAATTTGTCTTAACGGGTTTAAGGATGCTCTCTGAAACACCAAGGGGCTTTTAACAATTTTATTTAATGGCAAGAAAAGCAAAAGCAATGATAATAATTGTGATAAATAAAAATACAATCTTAAAACTAGTAAAATAACCAAAATAATAGATGTTTACAAAATGGTAATTTAGAAAGTTATTTTAAAGTTGAGTCGCCCTCTTAAAACTCACTTCAGGAACGATAGATTAATCCAAGTAAGCCAGAAGAAACAACTATAACTTTATAATAACTCAAGTCAAAAAGGAAATTAAACAATTAAAACAGTTACATGTTATAAACCAATAGATAAAGAACACTTACGCAATGGGAGCAAAGTAGGTCGTCTCTGGAGCAGTGGGTTCCATAACTTGAATTTAACTTTTAGACAATTATTATTTCAACTGACAAACGGGCAGAGTTTCCCCTTACATTTTGAATAGATTAATTATTTGAACCGGCAAACGGGCAGAGGTTCCCCTTACACTTGAACTTGAACTTTTTCAACTCTCCGTCGTAAGTGCTCTTTCGTGTTATATTATAATCTTCAGATGTAAAAATGCATATATTCCGCCCTTTAATTATATGTATAAAATAATTAACGTTTTTAAAAAGGTTATTTTTATGTGATATAGGGGATTTGTTTTATATAACTTTTAACTAGAATTATTTTTGCAAACAAGTTTCTTTTCTATCTGTCATACCTATCAAGGTTAATTTAAAGAAAAATTAAAAAATATAATCAGTTTTACCGTTGCAAAGGTTTCTAGGGAAAGGTCTATAATTTTTCCAGCTCTTATCATCAAAGGTCTCTTTGCATTTTCGATGATGATTAGATAGGCTTTTTGACTTTTCTGATCTAATTCCAGCCAATCTGTTAAATAGATATCTGTGACCAATGTGGCACTCTAAAATCAGAGAGAAAAATATTTTTTTTATTAGTCCGACAATAAACGTTTTTTGTTTTGAAAAAATGCAAACCCTATAGAACAAGCGGCTACAGTCAAAATACTATATAGATTAATTTTTGATAGGATGATACGTTTAGCACATAATATGTTTATTGTAACAATGCACAAGCAAGATGGTTACCCTGTCAATTGCACAGATGTGGCGCGAGGTAACGCCCTATGCCGTAGAGGGGGCCTCTAATCTAATTAAACCACTTTATAAGGGTTTAACCATTAAACCGGAAATCAGGATTGGATACGAAACTCTTTTCATCATCAGCGACTTGAGTCGCCCCTACCCTCAGCGAAAACCCGAATTCGCTACTGCCAGAATGTCAGATAGCGAATTAAAATCTAAGATGTAAAAGCCGTTTCTGACTAAGATCCATCGTTCAACGAAATAATCAATATTAAGTAAGAGTTAAAGGAAACTGGAATAATAAAATAACTATAGTTGATGGAAATGTTATTAGTTTCACGATTACTATCGATAAGTTCGGCCCTAAACTGACCTATCCGTATCACTTGGGCTACGAGACGCTCATCCAAAATAGCTGTATGGCACTTTTTAGCAATTTATAATCTTTCCGAAGAATTGGCGAATGTCAGAAATTTTGTTAACGGTATCGTCGCGTCGATATTCGTTACACTCATAAAACTCAACAAATCAGTACTTTTTAATAACTTCAAAAAAAAACTTAATACTTGGATAAACTAACTGCCTAAGAGCGACCCGAAAAACTCAATAGTCTAAGTAGACTATAAAAACGCGACGGTATTATTGGGTGTGGTGACATCATGTGTCCTATCGCCATCCTATTCACCGATCAAACTAAAAGAAGGATAATTTTTAAAGTTTAGTTTTAAGCTTTCGGTGTTGGTGAGCACTTGTCGTGTTTTGAAAATATTTTTGAGAAATTTTGATTTTGATTTCTAAATAAGGTACATAAATTTTATTATCATTAAAACATATAAACTTATTTCAATTTAAATATTCTGCTTCTTTGAAAGTGATTAAAAATTAACGCGACTATGATATGTATAAAGTGGCAAATATGTGGTGACCTAAAAGTTATAGGACTATTATTACTAAGGCTTCAGGGTGGATTTACGAACTATTGCTAGCTATTGCTTTATTTGTCTTTGGGATAGTAGAGCAACAAAGAGCCATTACCAAGTAAAATAATGGGTTTCCGGGGATCAATATACACTTCTCGTCAAAATTAACGAATACTCTAAAATCTAGCAAAAGTTTGTTCTTAACGATCTTATGAACCACTAATCCGATTTTGACGACCTAATTTTTTCAGTGTAACCTAAGGTGTTATAAACCTTTTTAAGTTCCTAACGTTAATCTGTAAAACGAGTTTACTGATATACAGGGTGTTATTAGTAGAAGCGATTTTGTGCCGTAAATTTGAAACAGTCTGTAGAGTAAACTGGTAATGTTAGAAATTCCCGGTATGTGCCGTTAGTTAGATGACATCAATATCTCCAGACTTCTTCGTCAGTTTTTTGATAAGTGTCTTTTGGGAATAGATACACTATTAAACAAAAAATGTGTCAAATTTTGGTAGGAAAATCTTTACAATGCTGTATCTTGGCAATAGTTGAACAGATTTCGGCCAATATTCAAGATTTTGAAAGCTCTTTTCCTATAGATTTTCCGTGATATAATAGTGATTTGTAAAAATGGCCATTTTCTTATTATACAGGGGTCGAGAAAATGATAAATATAAAATTGCTAAAATTATGGTAACTGATGGGTTTATTAAAGCTATTCCAACCGGAATATATGCTTTTGATTTGTTTCAAAATTAGTCATTTAACACTTTAGGTCAATATTTCGGGACGTTTTTTTCCTATTTGATTGAGAGCTATTTGGCAAAAGATACACTATTAAACAAAAAATGTGTCAAATTATTCGTAGGAAACTATCTAGAAGGTGTAAAATATCAAATTAGTCACTTATCTAGCATGCTGTGTACGAAAAAACATGTGTCATTCAGTATGTAGCAGATTTGCGTCAAATGAGCCGGCAGTGAGTTTAAATTATTTTTATTATTAAATGGAATTTGGCATCAAATCGATCAATGGGAGATTCAACTGCTAATTTTGAGCATGCCACGACGATGTCATGATGTTATTGCAGCAAGAGGTGGAAACACCCGTTACAAATAATTGTTAGAATGTTATTTTTGTGTTTTATGTTTTTTATGTTGCAATGTTTTTGTGAATTTATTTAATCAAATTTGGCTTTAAACATGACGTTTTAATTTTTTTTGTCCCTCTAAAACATGTAAGCATACCAGAGTATATTAAATTTAATTATTAATATTATTAAAATTTTAAAATCTATAATACTGGTCGAAATCTATCTAACCGATGTCAAGGTACAGCTTTTTAAAGATTTCCCCGAAGAATTGGCACATTTTTTGTTTAATAGTGTATCTTTTGAAAAATAGCTCTTAATCAAATAGGAAAAAAAAACGTCCCAAAATATTGACCCAAAGTGTCAAATGACTAATTTTGAAACAAAACAAAAGCATATAGCCCGGTTGGCATAGCTTTAATATACCCAGTTACCATAATTTTCGGAATTTTATATTTATGATTTTATCGACCCCTGTATAATAAGAAAACGCCCATCTTTAAAAATCACTTTTATATCACGCAAAATCTATAGAAAAAAACTTTCAAAATCTTGAATACTGGTCAAAATCTGTTTAACCATCGCCAAGATACAGCATTGTAAAGATTATCCTGCCAAAATTTTACACATTTTTTGTTTAATAGTGTATTTATTGCCAAAAGACACTTATCAAAAAACTGGCAAAAAGGTCTGAAGATATTAATGTCATCTTACTAACGGCACATACCGGGAATTTCTAACTTTATCAGTTTACTCTACAGAATGTTTTAAATTTACGGCACGAAATTGCCTCTACTAATAACACCCTGTATATCAGTAAAATCGTTTTACAGATTAACGTTAGGACCTTAAAAAGGTTTGTAACACCTTAGGTTGCACTGAAAAAATTAGTTCGTCAAAATCGGATGAGTGGTTCAAAAAATAATTAAGAACAAACTTTTGCTAAATTTTAGAGTATTCGCTAATTTTGACGAGAAGTGTATTCCAGGTCAAGCTAACGAAAAAAATACACCTCTTCTGGATCCCAAAAAAGTTCTGTTACCTCCTTTACTCAATAAACTGATATTAAAAAAAAATTCGTCAAAGCATTAGATAAAGGAGGAGAAGCATTTAAATACCTTAAACAATTTTTTCGTAAACTAGGTGATGGTAAACTTAAGGAAGGAATATTTGTTGGACCACAAATTAAAAAAATACAAAGCGATCAAAGTTTGATCAAAAATTATATGATGTTGAACGAGCTGCGTGGAGTTCTTTCAAAATAATTGTTTAGGAGTTTTTAGAAACAAAAAGAATAAGTCCACTGAGACGAAAATCTAACTTTATTTTAAATTTTAATAATATTGAACTTTAATAAAATTTATTAGAGGCTTTCAAATTAAAATTTTATTTTAAAAATATTTTTTGTTTTAATTTTATTTCTATTTTTTTTTAATTCTTAGCGCTGCGCGCTACATTATTGAAGGAAGACTTTCGAAGCAAGCCGATGCAAGTGTTTCAACTACAGCAACATTTGCAAACAATTTCTTTTGTCACTTGTTTTGTCGCTTTGAGCTGGGTGGTAGAATCCTAGATTCAGTGAGTAATCCATGAACAGCGGCATCCATGAAGGAATATGAAGGAATATCGATGATGCATGAATTCACTACTTGTGATGTGGTTGATAAAATTATTGGATTATTTAATGGCTGTGTTTGTACCAGAAGAGTAATTTTAGAATTTTCAACTTGCCAAAAACTACAGTTGGTGTGACTATTATAATATCTAATGTTAAACTTGCTTTTCTTAAATGTAGCCGTATGATAAGTTAAATTTAGAGGTAGTATCGAGAGGTCAAATAAAAATTGTATGAAATGTATTTATGTAATCACAGATGTAATTGATGAAATATTGAATTTGGGTATTTTTTTTATGTTGAATATGTTGACTGTTATTTGATATATTATTATTATGTTCTCTATTGATTTCCTTAAAGGCCATTGATCGAAGTCCTTTAGCCACAGTAGTTATATATATAAGCGAGAAGGGTAGTTTTGACAAATACCCCAAGAATTAATTTTTTTGTTATAATACAGAGTGTTTCATTAAGGGTGACTATATTTATTTATTTATTTATCCTTTATTGTTAAGAAGACTCTTACAAGCATTAACAATGTCTTAAATATAAATCTATATAGTTAGTATAAAAATTGGTTATCAAATTTAAAAACATTCAGTAGCACAAAGTATAGTAACAAAATCTATAGTAACAAAATCCATAAACAAACTTACACGAGACAAAAATTAAAATATTATTGGTGGACACCCCAATGTAGAAGTACAAATATTAACCACCAAGATATTCATTAATAGTATAGAATGAGTGTTCAAGAAGATAGCACCTAAGAGACTTTTTAAAAGTACGAAAAGAGGGTTATACCGGCCATATCTCGAAAACTACTAAGCATAGAAACTTGAGAAAAAAAAAATTATGATTAAAGCGGTCATGAGAAAATTCTGGAAATTATTTTTAAGTTCCTAATTTCTCCGCAAGAGGGCACAATTAAATTTTTTTTTTTTATTCTAAATTTCTCCGGAAATTCCCATATTAAGGTATAACTCTGATTACATCATCAAAAAGCTTAGACAATTCTGCATCATTTTGGTTTAAGGCCCGTTGGCGTACCGACGTTGATAAGAGTGAGAGAGTGTGAGTTGAATGTGTAAACATTAAAATCGCTGTAACTTCTAAACGACTTATCCGATTTTACTAAATTTAAGCTTGTTTGGAAGGGAAAGGTAAGTATTTTCAATTTATCCAACAGTACACGATAGTGTTTAATAAAATTGCTAGAGAGCGCAATTTGTAATAATAACAGTTTTTTCGATTTTATCCCGAAAATTCAAATCAAACGGTATAACTATGACATCATAATCGGAAAGTAAATGAAATTTGCAAGATAAGATGTTAAGACCGCAGTTCGATATCCTTGTTCGTTTCAGAGTTATCGCCAAAATAATAATTCTTAATACAAATTGCGCCCTCTAGCAATTTTATTAGAAACTATCGTGTACCATTGGATACAACAACTAAACTTGCATACGGCAATTGAAGATACTTACCTTTCCCTTCCAAACAAGCTTACATTTAGTAAAATCGGATAAGTCGTTTAGAAGTTACAGCGATTTTAATGTTTACACATTCAATAGCTTCCCCCACTCTTATCAAGGTCGGTACGCCAACGAGCCTTAAACCAAAATAATGCAGAATTGTCTAAGCTTTTCGATGATGTAATCAGAGTTTTACCTTAATATGGGAATTTTCGGAGAAATTTAGAATTAAAAAAAAAAATTTTAATTGTGCCCTCTTGCGGCGAAATTCGAAAATTAAAAATAATTTCCAGAATTTTCTCTTGACCGCTTTAATCATAATTTTTTTTCTCAAGTTTCTATGCTTAGTAGTTTCCGCGATATGGCCGGTAGTCACCCTTAATAAAACACCCTGCATAAGTATACAGGGTGTTCCTAAATATGATGTAAATACGATTTTTTTTGTTTTTTTTTTATAGCTCTTGTAGTTTTTGAGATATTTAGCTCTAATTTGGAATATAGATTACGCTGTAGGACTTACATTATTGGGCATACCAAATGGTTTCAAGAATCTACAGGAAGATATTTTTTCAGGGGTCATGCCCTTTTCTCCCCATGAACTTTTTTTCGGTGCGCCGCTAGTGGATTCTAAAATACAAAATGCATTTTTTGTTTTGTTCTAAAGCATTTTATTCTCTTGTAGTTTTTTTTTTATTTACCACCGTTATCGAGAAAAAAATAAAAGGTTTTTTGTGTTTCGCTAGATGAAATTAAATTTTTTTAAATAATTGTTCTGGCTGCCTTGGCTTTATTTGGGTAATCTCTTATTTTTATTAATTTTGACAGTTCGCATTTGAAATATTAATTTTTGTCCACAAGTGTTTGTAAATTAAAGGTTTAAATTTTAAACTGTAGGGTGTAAAAGTGTTTGTTTAAATATTCGATATATTCACTTAAGAATGCCAAATTATACCAATAATTCTGAAATGGCTGAGATGCATTTCATCTATGGCCTTGCGAATGGAAATGCACAGAAGCCGGACGTCTGTATATGGAACGCTATCTCGATAGGATGATACCTGATCATCGAATATTCTCAAATATTCACAGGCGTCTTGTGGAAACTGGAACTTTTAATAAAAATACCAATGATGCAGGTGTACTGTCAGAACACCACAAATCGAAGAAGCTATTCTAAATGAAATAGAAGAAAATGCAGGTACTAGCACCAGGAATCGGTGAACATTTAAATATTAGTCATCAAGTTGTTTGGCGTGTCCTGCGTGATTCTCTGCTATACCCTTATCACATTCTAAGGGTGCAGGCGCGAGATTTTCCTTTAAGGATTAATTTCTGCCAGTGGTATACCTTAATATGCTAGCAGTTAACCCAAATTTCGATTGTAAAATACTGTTTACCGACGAAGCCAATTTTTCAAGGAATTCAATTTTAAATTTTCACAACAACCACCTATGGGCTAAAGAAAATACACATGAAATCGTAGAAACACATTTCCAAGAGCAGTTCTCGTTAAATGTATGGGGTGGTATAATTAGGGACTATTTGATGGGTCCTTTCTTTTTGCCTGGTCGACTTAATGGTTACTTATACAGGCATTTTTTGCAACAAGAATTGCCTATACTACAGGAACACTTACCTCTTTTGCTGAGAAATGAAATGTGGTATATGCACGATGGCGCCCCAGCACATTTTTCAATTTTGGCTCGTGAGTATTTCAATGAAGTGTATGAGAACAAGTGACTAGGTCGGGGTGGGCCTCAGGCATGGCCCCCTAGGTCCCCTGACTTAAATAGTCTGGATTTTTTTCTATGGGGGTATCTGAAAACTCTAGTGTATACAACACCAGTGAATACCGTTGATGATTTACGCAATCGAATATAAGATGGATTTGAAACCATAAGAAATACTCCTGGGGTATTTGAAGAAGTACGGGCATCAATGAGAAGAAGAGTGGGAGCATGCATAAGAGTAGACGGAGGTCACTTTCAACAATTTTTATAACGTAGTTTCCTTGTTATTGTTATTATAAAATGTCCAAATAAATACAAACAAAAGATTATCTAAATCAAGCCAGAGCTTATTAGGCTATTTAAAAAATTTTAATTTCATCTATAGCGAAACATAGAAAACCTTTTAATTTTTTTCTCGATAACGGTGGTAAATACGAAAAAACTACAAGAGATTAAAATGCTTTAGAAAAAAACAAAAATTTTGTATTTTAGAATCCACCAGCGGCACACCAAAAAAAAGTTTATGTGGAGAAAAGAGGCATGACCCCTGAAAAAATATCTCCCTGTAAATTCTTAAAACCATTTCGTATGCCCAATGATGTAAGTCCTACAGCGTAACCTATATTCCAAATTAGAGCTAAATATCTCAAAAACCACAAGAGCTCTAAAGAAAAAACTAAAAAAATCTTGAAATTTCAACACCCTGTAGATCGACAACGAAGCGTTTGCGGACCTATGTTTATATGAATTTTTAGTCATTAAATAAGGCAAAGAATTACCCTTTTTCGTATTTACATCATATTTAGGAACACCCTGTATATCTTAACATCTATGGTATTTGATAATATATAATGTTCACATGTAGTGACATAATTATTTAGGTAATTTTATAGTTTTCTATCTCTCTGTATTATTTCTTAAAATGTCCAACTTATATTTTTGAAATATTTTTATAAAATTGGATCATTCCCTCTTCCAAGACGTTAGGTTCGCGTATCCGGTTCCAGAGAAATTTTAGGGTATCTGGCAATAGCTGGATTTAAAAAAGCGACTGCTCCATTGACCTCTTGTAAATGAGTAAATTTAGTACCTTACCTTTTAAAAGTTAAGGTGGTGACGGAAGGAGATGAAATGAAATTGCTTTAACCAATGTTGGATGGGATGTTACTGAACCCAGAAAATCCAATTTTGACCAATAAATAGATGGCAAACATTAAATATTACTTACCTCGAAATAAAGAAGTGATCCAAAATAACAATATATAAATACCTCCCAGACCACGTCTATAATCCACATAAAAATTATAAAGAATTGTAGGGACCAAATTTCTACCTAAAAGAAATCAGAATTAGGCAGTTATCTTACCACACAATGTACGGCGCGTCGGTGACTACTATTAGTAGACAGTGAAAATACCCTCAGGGACATGTGTCGTACAGTTAATATTATACATACCATTGAATATCAAACTATAAGAAGGCCATATGAGCCGATTTCCTAAATATGCTACGTTAATTTCATAGATGGCACAATCCCAGGCAGCAGACTGACGTCATTTTGACGTAGGTTTTTGGTCAGCTCGGACGTCTTTATGACATTAAGAATGACGACATAATGACGGTAGGATGACGTGATTATGTCACAGCTAAAATGACGACATTTTTTGACGTCATTATCACGTCAATATCATGACTTTGTTATGACGTCTGTTACGTCATAATGACGTTATTAGACCCATCAAAAATAGTGCTATAGATACTAAAAAAAAAGGCGATTTTACTGTACCTATATACGTACTCACTAAAAATATATTAAGCTTTATTATATTTAATTATTTTTTATTAGTCTATATATAGTAATTTTAAAATTCGGTTTGTTCTGGAAGTAACATCTTTTCCGCCCACACCGGATAAGAAGGACACCTTAAAGAAAAGAAATTAAAATATTAGTTTAGGTTAGTTAGTTACTGGCAATTTTTCTATTGCATTTACCAGTGCAGATAAATTATCTTCAGATTGTAGAAACTTTTCCACCTCATTTAGCTCATCAAATTATTTTATTGGTAGTCCAACAGGGAAATTTTTGGGAAGCACTCCAACTTCGATGTCTTTCTTATTATTCAGTTGATTTAAAATTTAAGAGTTTTGCTCACGGATCTGGTACAGCAACGACAAAACTGTAGGTATTATCAGTTCCTACAAAAAAACAAAAAGGAAAGATGTAAAAGCAGCAGAATCAATAAAAATAATACATTTGTAAAGAAATACCAACATTTTAAAAAATAAATCAATTAAAAATGATATCTTAATTGCTGTTAAATTACCTAGAGAACTACTGACATTTTGTTCGATTAGTGTGGAGGAAAAACAACTAGGTATTTCTTAAACTTTACTTTGTTAGAGCACAGATTCTGAAATAAAACCGAACTTAAATTGACATACGACAGTTTGAAGCAATGTATTTTCTAATTTTTTAACCCGCCCTTGACGAAAAACAACAAATTCGAGTAAAAGCAACTCAAAACTGCTAGGATAATTAAGTATTAGAAAATCTACATAGAAAACAGCGTTTTTAGAAAATTTAGCTTTTATTGTCTTTATATTATAATATGCCATGCACCAAAGAGCAAATATCCCAGTCCAGAGTGACTTAGTGATGGCGTTACTTCGCTAGGGAAAATTGTGGTGGACTGAAATTATCTTTAACCTTTCACGCATTTTAAAATAAGAGTATATTTTTAGTTTCACTAATATTAAATGCTACTTAATACTTACCTCTTCAATTTTAAATCTGACACCACAAAACTTGCTGGGTACAAAAAAAGAACAAAAATATCAAACAGCAAAACTCCTTAAACATGGCCGCCGACCGAAACTCAAATAAAGACAAGAGAACTGACTAGGCGGCGCGCGCGCGGGATTGGTCGACTTGAACAAGAAGGCTACACATCATGAGCCGACCGATGGCGAACGAACACGAAGAACCCAAACATCACCAAAAAAGTACGTCAAAATGTCGTCATACTTATCACGTCATAAAGACGTTTAAAATGACAATATAAATGACGTCATTTTTTGGTAATATGACGTCTTCGACCAAAGTTTACCAAAAAATGACGTCAAAATGACGCCAGTCTGCTGCCTGGGATGAGTTCACCAACAAGAAAGCGACTAGTCTTTTCACTGCTAAATTAAAACATTGTTGCCGCCTGTCTTTAACTTGCTGCATAAGTTTGTAAAATTTATTTTTATTGCTTATCGTAAAACTTGATTTCACATAAGTACCTACACCTATCCTAGATTTAAGTAGCTTACATTTATTTTCCTACCTATAGTATAGTCTAGACTTAAAAAAGTCCCTATTTTTAATTGCTTTGAAGCTTATAATATTTTTAACCTTTTGACGTCCCAACGTTAATTACATGAAAACATATTGTCTGCCATGTTTTCTATTTCTAACAGAATTAAATGACGACTCTCACTACTCAATACATACCTAGGCTACAACGTATATGTTGGGTAAAATATGAATGGTGTGCGGTTTGTTTGTATAACTTGGTTTTTAATTGCAATTAAGTATTACTACTTTTCAAAATGGTTAAAATAAGTAGGTTTAACTTTCTTACTTAAGAAACATCCAGTTTGTTTCTATTAGTGTATTACGTATTTTGCTATTTTTCGACGAAATAAAACCTATTTTAGTTATACTTGCTGTCGCTTTTTATCTACTTTTATTTGTTTAACATTCAACATCCAGTGAAACGGTAAAATCATTGTGAAAACACCGGAGGAATCAGCGTACATATTATCAAAAACATACATTCGGCTGGAATTAAGAACCTCCTATTTTATTGTCTGTTAAAAATGCTTAAATCATTAAAAATTCCTATACAGGGTGTGTCAACAAATTGTTCGCCTTCGATAGTGCCTAAACTATAAGAGATTAACAAAAAAGTGTTATATAAAAGTTATAGGATTGACAATGGAGCATAAAGTTAAAATATTTTATGATATACAGGGTGGCTCAAAAAAGCGGAACAAGAAAAAATGTACTTTTTTTCAAACGGAACACCCTGTATATTTTTACATTTTTAAATTCCACATAAAATTATAATTATTTTTTATTTAATGCATTATTAGTCAATACTTCATAGTTTCCGAGATATTGACTGTCGAAAAATGACATTTTTGAACTTTGACAGCTTCTAACTTTCTAACAGTACGTCTTAGAGCAAAACGGCTTACATATCCCTATCTTCAATTTTTATTATCTTCCCAAAAAAATCAACTTCCGGTTAAACCGGATGTAACTCGAAAGCAGGAAATATAGTTGTTCCGGTTTAACTGGAAGTTGATTTTTTTGGGAAGATAATAAAAATTGAAGATAGGGACATTCAAGCCGTTTTGCTCCAAGACGTACTGTTAGAAAGTTAGAAGCTGTCAAAGTTCAAAAATGTCACTTTTCGAGAGTCAATATCTCGGAAACTATGAAGTATAAACTAATAATGCGTTTAATAAAAAATAATTATAATTTTATGTGGAATTTAAAAATGTAAAAATATATAGGGTATTCCATTTGAAAAAAGTACATTTTTTCTTGTTCCGCTTTTTTGAGCCACCCTGTATATCATAAAATATTTTAACGTTATGCTCCACTGTCAATCCTATAACTTTTATATAACACTTTTTTATAAATCTCTTATAGTTTAGGCGCTATCGAAGGCGAACACCTTGTTGACACACCCTGTATAATACGATATACGGCAACACCACGACATCACATCAGTGAATTTGAGACATCTGTTGACGAGGCGCTGCATTAAAACGACAGATTTAAGGTTAGAGTTACGATCAATTCCACAATGGCGGCCAAACCACCTCCAAGACGTCTAAAACTGGGTTGTCAACTTTTCTCGGACATCCGTCATTCTTATACCTATAGTTTGATATTCAATGTCCATACTGTCCAATAAATTATTCTTTTCAATACTAACCTACCGTGCGAGCAAAAATTATTTGCATCAAAGAGGGCTTGGATTAAAAAACGTAGGACTTGGTTTAGATAAAATTACTTGCAACGGCTGTCAAAGATGATGAAATAACTGATTGATTGATACCGCTAAGCATTACGTTCTTAGATGCAAGGCCCTCTTTGATGCAAATAATTTTTGCTCGCACGGTTGATGCAAATAATTTTTGCTCGCACGGTGTAAAACCGATATTAATATCGGAATTAGAAAATCAAGTTTCCTTCTTTTAAATAAACTGGTCAACAAAAAGATCGTACCATTCAATTTTTAGACCTATTTTCAAATTGCTGTAACTTTTTTAAAAATTGACATTTTTGAATGTAGTTTCCAAATTTGGAAAGCGCGATTTTTCTACTTTAAACTGTATTTCATTTATTTTTGGTAGAAATAATATTATTATGATAAACAGGGCGATCAACAGAGCGCTGCAAAAAATCACAAAATTTTAGTGTGTGCCATTTCAGTGGTGATTTTTTTTGGTCATTACAATATGGGGTTTTACCAAGGTAGGATCAATATCTCTAGACATTTTTGCCAGTTTTTGGATTAAGGACCTCTGGCTTTAGATAGGCCAATAAACGTCAAATTTTGGTAATCATTGCTTTAAAACGCTATAACTGGAAAACGGATTGATGGATTTTAACGAGTTTTTCACATTCAAAAGGCCAATTTCATGGAGATGTTCTATGACATACGTATTTTACGAAAGGTGAAAATTTTATTAATATACGGGGTAATCAACAAAGTCATTAAAAAAATTAAATGTTTATTTGCTCGCCATTTGGCCAGCAAAGTGTTTCACTTATAAACAATATTAACAACATTAATGGTAGCAAATAAAATTGATTAAATTTTAACAAAAATAAATAATAACAAATAAAATTAATAGTGAGTAGGTCCACCGTGAACCCTTAGAACTTTCATTACTCTTCTTGGCATGCTACTCACCAAGTTTGCAAGGAAGTACAGGGGAATGGCGTTCCATTCCTCTCTTATTGCATTTGCCAATTCGTTCAAGTTGTTAAAATTATGCTCTCCGTCATTCAATCATAGTTGCATCCAACTCCATACATGTTCTATCCAAATGGCGCGCAAATAAACATTTAATTTTTTTTAATTACTTTGTTGATTACCCCGTATATTAATAAAATTCTCACGTTTCGTAAAATACGTAGATCATAGAACATCTTCATGAAATGGGCTTTTTGAATGTGAAAAGCTCGTTGAAATCCATCAATCCGTTTTCCAGTTATAGCGTTTTAAAGCAATTATTACCAAAATTTGACGTTTATTGGCCTATCTAAAGCCAGAGGTCCTCAATCCAAAAACTGGCAAAAACGTCTAGAGATATTGATCCTACCTTGCTAAAAACCCATATTGTAACGACCAAAAAAAATCACTACTGAAATGGCACACACTAAAATTTTGTGTTTTTTTGCAGCGCTCTATTGATCGCCCTGTGTATCATAATAATATTGATTCTACCAAAAATAAATAAAATACAGGTTAAAGCAGAAAAATCGCGCTTTCCAAATTTGGAAACTACATTTAAAAATGTAAATTTTTAAAAAAGTTACAGCAATTTGAAAATAGGTCTAAAAATTGAATGGTACGATCTTTTTGTTGACCAGGATTGTTCTCATTATTGAGGTAGAGAAAAACTATTTCTAAAGTTAACTTTTCTAAAGTTTTTCTCTAACTCTACCTTGTCAATTATTAGTGACCATAGTTAATAATGAGAACAATCTATTTAAAAGGAGGAAACTTAATTGATTTTCTAATTCTGCACGAATACCATGGAAGGTGATTTCAAAGTCTACTTGGTAGTTTCAGTTTCCTACTTGAATTTCTAATGAAAAATGTCATGCTATTATTTTTTATATTATTTTGGTGTGAAATTTTCTTTTCTCCCACATTCTTGAATTAACAACAGGAAATATCTCCTCGATTTTCTTTAAAATTTCATGCTCAGGGAAATGTTTCCGGTAGCAATTCAAGTACTAGAGAGATTACAAGTAAAAGTATCACACGGGTAGGAATAGATGCAGTACTTCTAGCTGTTTTATAAACTTACTAAAAAATATTGTATACAGGCAAATCCTATGACAACAATGCTAGCAGTGAACTGTGCAAACATCGAAAATGAGTAGGTATCTTCTATATCCTTGACAAACCTTAAAATATTATAATATTTAAATTTAAAAAAAAATTATGTTCAAATTACCTAATCCTCAAAAAATATTAATTTCCTAACACGTCGCCCAAACAGTATTTTCGCGACCACTTGCGACGTTACATTATTGGATTATATCTGACTTTTATGTGTAATCCGGTACTGCCCAATCTATATTCCACATCTTGTATATTAACGATGGTAAGTGAGGGACAAAAAATAATACTAATAAAGGCTGGATAGTAAATAAAGAGCATGTGGAGAAAATGACAGAAGAAGTTGGACGAGACATCAAAATAAGAAAAGAAGCCACTGAGGCAAAAGTCCTAACCGACATAATGGTGAAGGCTTGCGACAAAACTCTTAAGCACAAAAAATACAGACCCAACATAAAGCCGTTATACTGGTGGTCAGATCAGGTAGCAGAAAAAAAGAAAGGAATGCTTACAATACAAAAGAACTATGGTAAGAGCCAATAAAGGAAGTGAGGAATACCAGAAAAGACTATCTAAAGATCTGTACAAAGAAGCCAGATCGCAATTCAAAAAGGCCATCATTGAGGCGAAAAAGAAAGCATGGGGAAATGTCATTGAAGAGGTAGAAAACGATAACTGGGGAAGGGGATACCAGATCGTTATGAACAAACTTAACCCTGCACCACCATTAAACTTGACAGACGAAAAACAACTAAAAATAGCAAAAACCCTGTTTCCAGAACACCCAATCACAAAACGGACAAAAATACCAGTTAACACCTCTGAAATCCCACTTTTTACAAAACAAGAGCTGCTGGAAGCTAATAAAAAAATTAAAGAAAATAAGCCCCAGGACCAGATGCAATACCGCCAGAAGTACTCAAAGCAGTAATCAAAGCTTATCCGGTCTTCTACTTAAAGATGTTAAACCAACTGTTAATTAAAGGAGAGTTCCCGAAAGAATGGAAAGTAGTGAAATTAGTGCTAATAGAGAAAAACAAACCCGACCAGGAAGAGAAAGCCTATAGACCAATATGCCTGATAAATACTAATGGAAAATTATGCGAGCAGCTAATATTGATAAGGCTAAAAAGAGAGATAGAACGAACAGGAGGCCTGTCTCTTGAACAATATGGCTTTAGGAAAGGGAAGTGAACAATAGATGCAATAAAAAGACTCCAAGAAATAGCAGAGAAAGAAAACCACAAAACAGCAAGGGAAAAATGCATTTTTAATAAAAATGCATTTTTATTTTATCACAGTTGATGTACAAAATGTATTCAACTCGGCACCATGGGAAGGAATTCTGAACGATATAAGAAGAAGAGGAATGCATACATACATTTATAGCATAGTTGCCAGCTACCTATAGACGATAGAACCCTATTAGTTGGAAATAACGAGAGAACGAGGCTATCAAGCCGAGTCCCACAGGAATCAGTACTGGGACTAATATTGTGGAATCTATATTATGATGGACTTTTGATACTACAAGTCCCTAGGGGCGTCAAGCTCATTGCATATGCAGACGACCTTTATAATGTTTTAACTGGTCGTCACAAAACACGCCAACCAGATGAAGACAACAGCTAACAGGATAATAAAAAAGTAACTGAGTGGATTGAAAATAAAAACCTCAAAATTGCTCCACAAAAAACAGAAGCAGTGATACTAGCAGGAGAAAAAAAAAACGGCTACAGTTAATGTACAGTGGAACAACATTACCACACAGAAATCTATAAAATACTTGGGAATTCACCTGGACAAAAACATGACTATGGGTACACACATTAGAAGAACAGTAGAGAAAGCGAAAAGGTACTAGGAAAGATGATTAGGCTAATTCCAAAAATAGGAGGACCGAAAGAGAATAGCAGACGAGTTATATACTCAGTGGTACACTGTATGGAGCCACCATATGGAAAAAAGCCATAAGGAAAAAATTGTACAAGAACATGCTATTTAAAGTACAAAGGAAAGCAGCGATTAGCATAACAAGCACACCGCACAACCTCCACGAAGGCAATGCTGGTGATAGCCAAAACGCCATTGATAGATCTTCTCGGTGAGGAGAGAGAAGTAGTAAGACAAGGAATGTAGCGAGGAGCAGCAAAACAGCTTACGCTAGAAAAAGGCAGGAAAGATGGGAGACTGATGAAGGAGTAGCGGCATGGACTAAAAAATTAATACCAGCGCTAGAACCCTGGATGAATAGAAAACATGGAGAAGTGGATTTTTACCTGACCCAATTTCTTACGGGGCACGGAACCTTTCAGGCCTACTTGCACAGATTCAAGCTGCGCGATGGGGGTGGGTGTCTATATTGCGTAGAGGCTGATACAGCTGAGCACACATTCTTTGAATGTGTGTGATGGGATAAGGAAAGAAGCTTGCTTGAAGACAAAATCGGTAGAATAACACCTGAGAACATTATTAATAAAATGATGGAAAGTAAAGAAAGCTGGGACGCAGTAAAAGGAGCCGCCATGATAATCCTGTCAACAAAAAGAAAAGAAATAGAGTCACGACAGAGCTAAAGGATGGGAATAAGAATGGAATAAGAAGGTGATGTAACAACACATAGTACCGGAAGTAATATACCGGAAGGCCGTTTCAAGGGGGAAAGCAGCAGTGTCCAGGGGGAGAAGTTTTTTAGTCGGTAGAAATCCGACATACCCTGGCCAAATAAGAACCCTCGGCCAGAAGTCTTTTCGAAGACTTTTTTACCACCCCCTAAAGAAAAAAAAAGCATCTTGTATCTAAAACTTTTTTCATACTTACTCTTTAATTAAGTTATATTTATCCACACATTTGCAGATATCTTCATAAACATATTTATTTTTCAACGTCTCAAATTCTAACGCGGACAGGTTTCTGTGATTTTTCCGAACTTGTTCTTCTGCATGTTTTATAACATCTCGTAAAGTCCCCTTCATTATTTTTAACTGTCCAGTAGCGTGAAAAATAAGGCCGACTATAATACAGTCCAGAGAACAGTTTCCAAAACACGTATTGCAGACTGCTACAAAATTGCTCATACATATATATTAAACGAAGGAGGTAATTAGGTATAATGTATAAAACTTAAAAACTAATCATGTTCACGCCGAAATAATATAATAACAAATTCCCACCCAGCCCTTAGCAAAAGCTATACCATGTGTATTGAATTATCTATAAAAAAAATAACTTACCCATTCCAACTACAAAGTATGTAGCAACAAAAATATAGTTATTTTTGGCAGGGTCGAACGGTAGCCAGATTACAGTTGGCAATATTTTTTGTCCCATTAATAAGGGTTTAAAAACCAAAAATACTAAGGTGACGATACAGGCTCCGCGAAAAATGTAAAAACCCTTTTTAAATATTTCTGATGTTGTTTTAGCGATTTTTTCTTGATCCTTATGGTATGTATTAAACTCTTCTATATCTAGCCATTCCAGAGTGTGTCTTACTCTCTCCGAATATAACCTACAATTAAATGTATATATATATTACCACAGCCCTCTTAACTTTGATCAAGCTATGAAGGAACATGGGGCAACGCCGCATCAGCTGGGAGTTGTGGATCCACAAGAGTAGAGGGAGATGATTCCTTCTGCGCCAGATTGCTCACCCCCTGTCTGCGCATGCCCAGGCAGGGCGCAGGCGCGTGTCATATGTCAAACGTCAATTGATAGATGACGCACGTCATCTGTCAACTGTCAAACGTCATATTGGTGGGCGTTAGCTACATTGGGCCTTAGCTACTTGGGCGCTAGCTACATTGGGCAATAATATTCTATATAGGGAATGTGTTCAGGGTGATGTCATATTACGAATAGAAAAAGATGGCGGCTGTCACCTGTCAATTAAGACAGCTCAAGGTCACCTGTCACTTATCAAATGTTAAAATTAAAATCTAACACGTGATATGGGTTCGAGGCGACCTAACAAGTCGCTTAAAAGAAACCCGAAGTCGATCGGCTGACTGGTTCGGGAGATATAGTTTTTTGCAATTAGCGTCCTTATGCCTAAAGGTGCAGAGGTGAAATTTGGTAAACGGGTATAAGATGAGAACACCTATCGAACATTGAAAGAATTTTTCAAAAATCTCTATTAATAACAAAGCTATACGTATAAAACCATTTGGGCCTTAGCATAATCAATACATAATTCGTGCTATATAACCATCATTGGTAATGTTTATCATTATTAATATAAGACGAGATATCCGCATAATATCAGTAAAATCATCAAAGCTGCCAAAAGGACACATCGAAAAATTCTAATTTTTTCTATATTTGCATTACTAAGGTATACCTATGTAATCCCAAACTCAGAATATATCCAAGTCTTCAAATTATTAGTAAAACGGGCAAAGCTGCCAAAACGGCACCTCGGATTTTTATAATTTTATCTAATATCTACATTATTAGGCCATACCTATGCAACTCCGCAATAAAAAAAAATTAAAGCCTTTTTGGCAACATGCGCAGTAGATCAAAACTAATGTTTCGGGGTTAAATAAAAGAGAAAATTATGCGCAAACCCCGGAAAAAGTACCTTCGGTACTCCGGATGCCAAAGGGCATTCCTTAAATACATATTTGAAAAACACCTCATTAAGGCTTTTTTTGGAAAAAATTAGCAAAAACATAATGGGTCAGATATCGTGATACATTCTGTATATGAAACATAGATATTTGTTTAAAACCATCAATTCCTTAGTATAGAAACCGTTCAGATTAATATAAAAGATAACCTCTTATAGGATACATTTTTCAATAATACAAACTATTTCCAACTAACACGAGACAAGATCATCCGGTTTGGAATTAATATATTAGTTGCTGGGAATCTAAATGTCATGGATAAGAATAACTAAGTATTGCATCAGAAAATATGTAATTATTCCGCGAATGTAGTAAACAATTAATATTCAATGTCAACTGGCATGATCGAAGTAAATAAGCAATTAATATGCGTCTAAATTATGGTATATACGAAAGGATTCCAATGGGTAGAGATCGCTTATAATCGACAAACCACGAAAAATTAGTCGTTTCCGCCACTAAACGAGAGAAAAAACAGATAAAAGCTAACCTATACATCGCCTACCGTGTTAATACCTATAATCTATATCATGTAGTACAGTTTAAATATTAAACAACCAATAACCTTTCTGATGGGATAAAAACATCAAATAAACCATTAAAATACCTAAAAAATTACATTTGAACATATAAAACTCCCCAGTAAACCTACACAAGTTCTGACAGACCTATACTTGAGCTATGTGTATGATTATTAGTGCCCTATAACCATTCTATGATTGGTCTATAGTAGGTCTATGATTGTCCTATAGTAGGTCTATGATTGTCCTATAGTAAGCTTATGATTGTCCTATACTAGTCTTATAACGTTTGGACATATAAATATACTATTGCATGATAACATATTTAACAACACCTATATATAAAATAAACAACCAATAAACACTCTAATGGGATAAAAAAAAAACATCCAATAATCCATTAAAGCACCTAAAAAAAGGACTTTGAACCTATAAAACCCTATTTAACAGTCTCTATACAAAACAAACAACCAATAACCTTTCTGATAGGGTAAAAAACAGCAAATAATCCGCTAAAGTAGCTAAAAATGGCCTATGAACCCATAAAATCCGTATTTAACAGCTCCTATACAAAATAAATAACCAATAACCTCCCTGATTGAATAAAAAACATCAAATAAACCATTAAAATATCTAAAAAATGTTCTGCGAACCCATCAAACGGCTATTTAACTGCTCCTATTCAATAATAAGTAGCCAAAAACAGCTCTGAACTGGCCGCGGCCGGATAAAAACATCCAATAACCCACTAAAGAAGATGCTTGCAAATACAGCAACTAGATAATATTAAATAGCATAAACACGAATAATTACACCAGAAAATATGTAATTATTATACATATCTCTGAAAATGTAGCATCTGATTAATATCCAATATCATTACCAGCTCTCTATCAATAGGCTAGTGACTAGTTATCATTCTATCTTTGAAAGTAAAACGCAAGAACATAAACTCATGCGAATATCGGATTAGAGTCCTTATGCTCAATAAGCAGCTAATGAACAGCTTTGAAAGGATATACACAGCTATGAACAGCAAATAATCCGCTAAAGTAGCTAAAAATGGCCTTTAAGTTTATAAAAACGGATATTCAACAGTTCTTAAACCAGACAAAAACGTTTAATAAACATCTACGAACCTAATAGGTAGCTGAAGCAGCAAAAGTTCGTTTTCACACCTCGCCTACGGCTCATCAGGCTCATCATCAACCTATAGTAGAATGCACGGCATAACACCTTAAGTCGCTAGAAAAAACCAAGGATGGCCCTTCGAGCGGGCGATGCTAAAGATATGAAGCCCTAAACCCCAAAACGAGATATTCGAGACATACCAGATAGACGTTTCAGTCAAAATTAAGAGGAGGGCAGGAGTCTATCATAGACGCAGAATATATTAAGTTTAATATAGGGGACTAAACCAAGCTCATAAAGATTAAGTGTTAAGGAATGATTAAGTGTAAATTAAGCGGACAAATATAAAAAAATAGCCTACTTGGGAACATATAGTTCTAAGTGGCCATATACAAAACATAGAGGTTAGACAGAGAACTCACAACATCCCATGAAAATAAATCTAAAATATATTATACATATCTGTTTATTTAACAACATGCCTATCAATAGAAAAACACTTAGCGCTATACTAAATTAGGAATTATAATTCTTAAAAAAAGCAATGTGAGCGGTTCTGAAATTGTGTGCATTGTTGAGGAGTAGCTTTATTAAATATCTTATATACACCAAAAGTATTCATATATAAACTAAATAAAGGTAGCCAATAGACGAGTGCTAGTCACGTAAATAAATAATTTAAAAAATAGTCGGTAGGTTCTAGGTTAAAAAAAACTATCCATTAATCTGAAGGCAGGGCCATCGAAGTTCCTTAACAGTCAATGTAAAATGCTGTAATACAGTGATTCGTAAGAAGTCGATTGCGATCGGGTGATTGCGTCAAAAGACGTAGCCGAACGATTCGACTTGCTGAAATCTAGCGCAAAAGTATAGGTAAGTTATATGTTGAATACAAAAATGTAGCTGTTAAAATCAAAAAACGCACGCTATATAAAATTATTACATAATACATTAATGCAGTGTCAGTCAAATGACTAAAAAATTCAATTGGAACAAACTCCGAATGTATAGAGGTGATAGAAAAAGAGGCAGATAGACCTTGTCTACTATTACTATTATAACGATGAGAAATCAATAACCAACATCTGAATCAGTTACATACATACAGGCACTTATGATTATGATATGCATGAAATGGAATTATTCGCTTCAACAGCTAAAAACACCTTATGACATGAAAAAAAATAATAGATAACGGACGGTGTACAGAGAAACATGAATAGAGTCCAAGAAAAGCAGCTAAATACGACAAAAATTAGGACCACCCACATGTAATTTGCAAATAAGCAAGAAATAATAGGTATTTAATTTAAATAGACTTAAATCGAAAGACATTACAGAGAACGAATAGCTGTTGGATGGGACCTTATCCGTCAAAGACACCCCCCTGAAATGCTAAAAATAATACTAAGTAGAGAAAAATACCTAGAACTTTAGGATAATATTGCTATAAAGACCAGCTAGCTCCTACAAGAGCATTTATGTAACACGAATGCAAGACGAACCTGACCTAACTTCTTAGGTGTGGTTATTCTGTATAAAGACCAGCTAACAACAAAAAAGGGGCATGTACGTTCAAAAAAGTATATAGATATGTACGATCATCCTCTAATATTAGGTATACCGAAGGATAATACTATACAACTACTAACAGGAATTAAATTAAAGTTAAAAGATAAGGATATACAGTATTTAAATTATCGAATAATCATCCAAATAAATAAAATCCTCGTTTAAAATGGTATGATAACCACATGAGAGGAGGTTAAATGTATAAATTTGAGGACTTTCGGGTGATCATACTCATCTAATCGATCTTACAACATATGAAAAAATAAATCAATTAATTAGATAAATGGCTTCTTAACGGGGCATCCAATAGACTAGTGGATAGATATCATCTAAACAATCAAAAATAAAGCACAAGAGTTGTAAAAATTATTTATCGAATCACAAAATTTGGCACATAACACATGAGGAGAATACCAATTATTCGTGAATGTTCGAATACAATCGTATAACTATCAAAAGCAGATATTGGTCTACGACTCGTTAAGGCTATTTGGTAATACTTGCTGATAGATGCATGTACAGCGTAACATCACAAGGCACCTAGAAAAACCCAAAAACCTCATCAGACAACTAGGTCGCGAGTTACGATTAGAGCTGCTATATCGAGAGAGGTGGGAAGGGGTGGGGTATAGTAAACGGATAGAGGTTAAAACCCTCTAACAACTTGTAAAAAATTATTTAAAAACCGTAGGTCATAAATGTACTAGATTGTATAAAACCATTAATGTCCTAATGGTAGGGATAGTGAATGTTTTTGCAATAGGTAGATATTGAAATAAATATCTATGGAAACGATTAAAGCTATTAAAATAATACAGGCAATAACAATGGGAGGCACATAAAATACAGTTTTAAACGGGAAATTCAATTATATACATATAGAAACTAACATGCTAAGTATCAAAAACATCATCCAGCCAAGCTGTTTAAATAATATAAAAGTGAGAATATGAAGACGGTTGAGATATTCAAGACGGAGACAAGATGTAAATTTGCAGAAAAATACAGGTAAACAACAAATAATGTAACAAAATAATAAAGTAGTAATCTAACTGAACATATTAGTAAAAAGTGTTGCAGAAAATAAAAATCTATAACAATTTTATCAAGTATTAAAAATTTATCCCAAATAATATTTGCTTATACGACTAAGTAGAACACTATCGAAACATCGTGGAAGGAGTGGCGACAACAGGTATAAAATTTAACAACTATTGGTAAAATATATCGAAAAATATCAAAAATACCACCAATTTCGCCAGAATGCTTATTGTCGAAACCTTAGAACTCAAATATACATTAAAAATTTAAGCCGGCATTAAATGACTTATTTGTCTATTTAATTATTGAATGAGGGTCGTGTGTAGAATAAACTATTCATGCAAATTACCTATAACGTTAAAACCATCCAAGCTTGTTACAGGCAGTACTCCACACACGCCAAAAATTAGTATTTAATGTAAAAATAGAGACTTCAATTCCTATAAAGCACACCATAAAAAAAAAAAAATATGCGTATGAATTGGGTGGAGGGCGAGGTGTTATTATAGATGCAGTAATATTGTTTTTGTATGCTATGTATATAAGATTACGCTCGCAATATGATAAATTATGATAATACTTATTTAAAGGCAAATAAAAACACAGCTATTTTTTATAATATATTTATTTATAAAATTCTATAATACCAAGTATTTCAAGCTCCTTAAGAATAGCTCCTATCTCCTCTCTATTACTGTAACGGTCGGATCCAAATTCTTCTAAAAATTTAAAACGTTCAACTAGACCGTTGATGCTGTTATATACCATCGGGAGATCGTCAGTCTCAGCCTCGCTCAAATTAGCCAGCTCCTTTTCTGCAAGTTCTACTCCACATAGTCGAGTTATAGGTGTTTCTACTTGCACTCTGTCAGACATTTCATCATTATTTCTGTTATTTTTAGACTTCGGATCGTAACGTCTTTTTGGCGGAAAAAGCTTAGAAATTATATTTGTATACTTCCAGCTAGAACTCGATTTAATATGCTCGTTTTGTTCAAAATTTCTCTTGTGCAAATTTGTAAGTAATATTAGTTCTTTGTACAACTTTAAGTCTTTCTGAGAATATGCTTTAGGATGCATACTTGTTAATAAGTCCAACAAACCGTCAGATAGTGTGTATGATTCATGGTCAACCACCATTTGATCATTTTCAAATTTAACAGGAGTATTTCCAAGAAACCCGATAGAACCATCGGTTCTAAGACCAAACACGTTTCCCGTAGGCATGTTTAATAGCTTAAGTTTTATTCTTATGCTTGCCATCTTACTACTTTAACGTATGAGGTACTGATGAAGTATTCGATTCAGTGTTTAACTATTTAAACACAACAACAACACAACACCAACACAACACCAACACAACAAAACAACAACGACACAACACAACATTAAGACGCAAATACTAGACGACTAAAACAAAATTACTACACAAATCAAACACAACGGCTAGAAATAGCTATCAATACGTCTGGAGAATACCATTAAACATAAGAACATATTTTATATAAAATGCTATCAAAGGTTCTAGCAACTGTGCTCTATATTAATTGAATATAAGGCACAGGTAACAATCATCAGGATATTTTATATCATCTAGCGTTAGTGGTAATTTAATAAAACACAATTGATATTATTTTAAAATACTTTTAATTATTTCTCAGCATCTATAATATGTTAAGTTATCTAGCCATACTTCACGCCTTGCATAATTTATTGCTTCTCGTATCTCAGGATCTTCAAAAGCCGTTGAAATTCTTCAAAGTTCCCCAACTTGTTCATATCGCATACAAAGTTTAAGGTATTTGGTTCTTTAAAGTAGCTTTCACATACATCCAAAGCTCTAGCTATATTTTTTTTTAACCATCGGATGGATTCCCAATTCTTCTTTGCGTTTTTGAAGTGTATTATATATATCCTGAATTACATTATGTGCATCATTATTTACTATATTCTGTGCCTTATCCATGATATTCAATTGATTGCGAGTATAGCAAGTAATTAGGACAGCGTTCTGACTTGAAATAAGACTCAGTGCTTCTGCCGATAGTAAATATATCAACAGGCTTAATTACTCGGTGAAACCTGAATCTATAGAGGAATATTCTGGTTTTCGGGGTTACTCGGGTTCATTAGGATTCTAGGAATTTATCTTGCATGACGTAGTTTTTAAATACAGCCACGACGGCCGAAGGCTCACGAAATTTGCAAAATTTTGGGAGAAGGCCGTCGTATTGATAGCTATTTCTAGCCGTTGTGTTTGATTTGTGTAGTAATTTTGTTTTAGTCGTCTAGTATTTGCGTCTTAATGTTGTGTTGTGTCGTTGTTGTTTTGTTGTGTTGGTGTTGTGTTGGTGTTGTGTTGGTGTTGTGTTGTTGTTGTGTTTAAATAGTTAAACACTGAATCGAATACTTCATCAGTACCTCATACGTTAAAGTAGTAAGATGGCAAGCATAAGAATAAAACTTAAGCTATTAAACATGCCTACGGGAAACGTGTTTGGTCTTAGAACCGATGGTTCTATCGGGTTTCTTGGAAATACTCCTGTTAAATTTGAAAATGATCAAATGGTGGTTGACCATGAATCATACACACTATCTGACGGTTTGTTGGACTTATTAACAAGTATGCATCCTAAAGCATATTCTCAGAAAGACTTAAAGTTGTACAAAGAACTAATATTACTTACAAATTTGCACAAGAGAAATTTTGAACAAAACGAGCATATTAAATCGAGTTCTAGCTGGAAGTATACAAATATAATTTCTAAGCTTTTTCCGCCAAAAAGACGTTACGATCCGAAGTCTAAAAATAACAGAAATAATGATGAAATGTCTGACAGAGTGCAAGTAGAAACACCTATAACTCGACTATGTGGAGTAGAACTTGCAGAAAAGGAGCTGGCTAATTTGAGCGAGGCTGAGACTGACGATCTCCCGATGGTATATAACAGCATCAACGGTCTAGTTGAACGTTTTAAATTTTTAGAAGAATTTGGATCCGACCGTTACAGTAATAGAGAGGAGATAGGAGCTATTCTTAAGGAGCTTGAAATACTTGGTATTATAGAATTTTATAAATAAATATATTATAAAAAATAGCTGTGTTTTTATTTGCCTTTAAATAAGTATTATCATAATTTATCATATTGCGAGCGTAATCTTATATACATAGCATACAAAAACAATATTACTGCATCTATAATAACACCTCGCCCTCCACCCAATTCATACGCATATTTTTTTTTTTTTATGGTGTGCTTTATAGGAATTGAAGTCTCTATTTTTACATTAAATACTAATTTTTGGCGTGTGTGGAGTACTGCCTGTAACAAGCTTGGATGGTTTTAACGTTATAGGTAATTTGCATGAATAGTTTATTCTACACACGACCCTCATTCAATAATTAAATAGACAAATAAGTCATTTAATGCCGGCTTAAATTTTTAATGTATATTTGAGTTCTAAGGTTTCGACAATAAGCATTCTGGCGAAATTGGTGGTATTTTTGATATTTTTCGATATATTTTACCAATAGTTGTTAAATTTTATACCTGTTGTCGCCACTCCTTCCACGATGTTTCGATAGTGTTCTACTTACTCGTATAAGCAAATATTATTTGGGATAAATTTTTAATACTTGATAAAATTGTTATAGATTTTTATTTTCTGCAACACTTTTTACTAATATGTTCAGTTAGATTACTACTTTATTATTTTGTTACATTATTTGTTGTTTACCTGTATTTTTCTGCAAATTTACATCTTGTCTCCGTCTTGAATATCTCAACCGTCTTCATATTCTCACTTTTATATTATTTAAACAGCTTGGCTGGATGATGTTTTTGATACTTAGCATGTTAGTTTCTATATGTATATAATTGAATTTCCCATTTAAAACTGTATTTTATGTGCCTCCCATTGTTATTGCCTGTATTATTTTAATAGCTTTAATCGTTTCCATAGATATTTATTTCAATATCTACCTATTGCAAAAACATTCACTATCCCTACCATTAGGACATTAATGGTTTTATACAATCTAATACATTTATGACCTAAGGTTTTTAAATAATTTTTTACAAGTTGTTAGAGGGTTTTAACCTCTATCCGTTTACTATACCCCCACCCCTTCCCACCTCTCTCGATATAGCAGCTCTAATCGTAACTCGCGACCTAGTTGTCTGATGAGGTTTTTGGGTTTTTCTAGGTGCCTTGTGATGTTACGCTGTACATGCATCTATCAGCAAGTATTACCAAATAGCCTTAACGAGTCGTAGACCAATATCTGCTTTTGATAGTTATACGATTGTATTCGAACATTCACGAATAATTGGTATTCTCCTCATGTGTTATGTGCCAAATTTTGTGATTCGATAAATAATTTTTACAACTCTTGTGCTTTATTTTTGATTGTTTAGATGATATCTATCCACTAGTCTATTGGAAGCCCCGTTAAGAAGCCATTTATCTAATTAATTGATTTATTTTTTCATATGTTGTAAGATCGATTAGATGAGTATGATCACCCGAAAGTCCTCAAATTTATACATTTAACCTCCTCTCATGTGGTTATCATACCATTTTAAACGAGGATTTTATTTATTTGGATGATTATTCGATAATTTAAATACTGTATATCCTTATCTTTTAACTTTAATTTAATTCCTGTTAGTAGTTGTATAGTATTATCCTTCGGTATACCTAATATTAGAGGATGATCGTACATATCTATATACTTTTTTGAACGTACATGCCCCTTTTTTGTTGTTAGCTGGTCTTTATACAGAATAACCACACCTAAGAAGTTAGGTCAGGTTCGTCTTGCATTCGTGTTACATAAATGCTCTTGTAGGAGCTAGCTGGTCTTTATAGCAATATTATCCTAAAGTTCTAGGTATTTTTCTCTACTTAGTATTATTTTTTAGCATTTCAGGGGGGTGTTTTTGACGGATAAGGTCCCATCCAACAGCTATTCGTTCTCTGTAATGTCTTTCGATTTAAGTCTATTTAAATTAAATACCTATTATTTCTTGCTTATTTGCAAATTACATGTGGGTGGTCCTAATTTTTGTCGTATTTAGCTGCTTTTCTTGGACTCTATTCATGTTTCTCTGTACACCGCCCGTTATCTATTATTTTTTTTCATGTCATAAGGTGTTTTTAGCTGTTGAAGCGAATAATTCCATTTCATGCATATCATAATCATAAGTGCCTGTATGTATGTAACTGATTCAGATGTTGGTTATTGATTTCTCATCGTTATAATAGTAATAGTAGACAAGGTCTATCTGCCTCTTTTTCTATCACCTCTATACATTCGGAGTTTGTTCCAATTGAATTTTTTAGTCATTTGACTGACACTGCATTAATGTATTATGTAATAATTTTATATAGCGTGGGTTTTTTGATTTTAACAGCTACATTTTTGTATTCAACATATAACTTACCTATACTTTTGCGCTAGATTTCAGCAAGTCGAATCATTCGGCTACGTCTTTTGACGCAATCACCCGATCGCAATCGACTTCTTACGAATCACTGTATTACAGCATTTTACATTGACTGTTAAGGAATTTCGATGGCCCTGCCTTCAGATTAATGGATAGTTTTTTTAACCTAGAACCTAACGACTATTTTTTAAATTATTTATTTACGTGACTAGCACTCGTCTATTGGCTACCTTTATTTAGTTTATATATACCTATTATTGTTAGTCTTTGTAATTATTTTTTTTGTTCATCCTAATAAAAGACGTTTATTATTATTATTATTATTATTATTATTATTATATGAATACTTTTGGTGTATATAAGATATTTAATAAAGCTACTCCTCAACAATGCACACAATTTCAGAACCGCTCACATTGCTTTTTTTAAGAATTATAATTCCTAATTTAGTATAGCGCTAAGTGTTTTTCTATTGATAGGCATGTTGTTAAATAAACAGATATGTATAACATATTTTAGATTTATTTTCATGGGATGTTGTGAGTTCTCTGTCTAACCTCTATGTTTTGTATATGGCCACTTAGAACTATATGTTCCCAAGTAGGCTATTTTTTTTTATATTTGTCCGCTTAATTTACACTTAATCATTCCTTAACACTTAATATTTATGAGCTTGGTTTAGTCCCCTATATTAAACTTAATATATTCTGCGTCTATGATAGACTCCTGCCCTCCTCTTAATTTTGACTGAAACGTCTATCTGGTATGTCTCGAATATCTCGTTTTGGGGTTTAGGGCTTCATATCTTTAGCATCGCCCGCTCGAAGGGCCATCCTTGGTTTTTTCTAGCGACTTAAGGTGTTATGCCGTGCATTCTACTATAGGTTGATGATGAGCCTGATGAGCCGTAGGCGAGGTGTGAAAACGAACTTTTGCTGCTTCAGCTACCTATTAGGTTCGTAGATGTTTATTAAACGTTTTTGTCTGGTTTAAGAACTGTTGAATATCCGTTTTTATAAACTTAAAGGCCATTTTTAGCTACTTTAGCGGATTATTTGCTGTTCATAGCTGTGTATATCCTTTCAAAGCTGTTCATTAGCTGCTTATTGAGCATAAGGACTCTAATCCGATATTTGCATGAGTTTATGTTCTTGCGTTTTACTTTCAAAGATAGAATAATAACTAGTCACTAGCCTATTGATAGAGAGCTGGTAATGATATTGGATATTAATCAGATGCTACATTTTCAGAGATATGTATAATAATTACATATTTTCTGGTGTAATTATTCGTGTTTATGCTATTTAATATTATCTAGTTGCTGTATTTGCAAGCATCTTCTTTAGTGGGTTATTGGATGTTTTTATCCGGCCGCGGCCAGTTCAGAGCTGTTTTTGGCTACTTATTATTGAATAGGAGCTGTTAAATAGCCGTTTGATGGGTTCGCAGAACATTTTTTAGATATTTTAATGGTTTATTTGATGTTTTTTATTCAATCAGGGAGGTTATTGGTTATTTATTTTGTATAGGAGCTGTTAAATACGGATTTTATGGGTTCATAGGCCATTTTTAGCTACTTTAGCGGATTATTTGCTGTTTTTTACCCTATCAGAAAGGTTATTGGTTGTTTGTTTTGTATAGAGACTGTTAAATAGGGTTTTATAGGTTCAAAGTCCTTTTTTTAGGTGCTTTAATGGATTATTGGATGTTTTTTTTTATCCCATTAGAGTGTTTATTGGTTGTTTATTTTATATATAGGTGTTGTTAAATATGTTATCATGCAATAGTATATTTATATGTCCAAACGTTATAAGACTAGTATACGACAATCATAAGCTTACTATAGGACAATCATAGACCTACTATAGGACAATCATAGACCTACTATAGACCAATCATAGAATGGTTATAGGGCACTAATAATCATACACATAGCTCAAGTATAGGTCTGTCAGAACTTGTGTAGGTATACTGGGGAGTTTTATATGTTCAAATGTAATTTTTTAGGTATTTTAATGGTTTATTTGATGTTTTTATCCCATCAGAAAGGTTATTGGTTGTTTAATATTTAAACTGTACTACATGATATAGATTATAGGTATTAACACGGTAGGCGATGTATAAGTTAGCTTTTATCTGTTTTTTCTCTCGTTTAGTGGCGGAAACGACTAATTTTTCGTGGTTTGTCGATTAAGCGATCTCTACCCATTGGAATCCTTTCGTATATACCATAATTTAGACGCATATTAATTGCTTATTTACTTCGATCATGCCAGTTGACATTGAATATTAATTGTTTACTACATTCGCGGAATAATTACATATTTTCTGATGCAATACTTAGTTATTCTTATCCATGACATTTAGATTCCCAGCAACTAATATATTAATTCCAAACCGGATGATCTTGTCTCGTGTTAGTTGGAAATAGTTTGTATTATTGAAAAATGTATCCTATAAGAGGTTATCTTTTATATTAATCTGAACGTTTTCTATACTAAGGAATTGATGGTTTTAAACAAATATCTATGTTTCATATACAGAATGTATCACGATATCTGACCCATTATGTTTTTGCTAATTTTTTCCAAAAAAGGCCTTAATGAGGTGTTTTTCAAATATGTATTTAAGGAATGCCCTTTGGCATCCGGAGTACCGAAGGTACTTTTTCCGGGGTTTGCGCATAATTTTCTCTTATATTTAACCCCGAAACATTAGTTTTGATCTACTGCGCATGTTGCCAAAAAGGCTTTAATTTATTTTTTTATTGCGGAGTTGCATAGGTATGGCCTAATAATGTAGATATTAGATAAAATTATAAAAATCCGAGGTGCCGTTTTGGCAGCTTTGCCCGTTTTACTTATAATTTGAAGACTTGGATATATTCTGAGTTTGGGATTACATAGGTATACCTTAGTAATGCAAATATAGAAAAAATTAGAATTTTCCGATGTGTTCTTTTGGCAGCTTTGATGATTTTACTGATATTATGCGGATATCTCGTCTTATATTAATAATGATAAACATTACCAATGATGGTTATATAGCACGAATTATGTATTAATTATGCTAAGGCCCAAATGGTTTTATACTTTGTTATTAATAGAGATTTTTGAAAAATTCTTTCAATGTTCGATAGGTGTTCTCATCTTATACCCGTTTACCAAATTTCACCTCTGCACCTTTAGGCATAAGGACGCTAATTGCAAAAAACTATATCTCCCGAACCAGTCAGCCGTTCGACTTCGGATTTCTTTTAGGCGACTTGTTAGGTCGCCTCGAACCCATATCACGTGTTAGATTTTAATTTTAACATTTGATAAGTGACAGGTGACCTTGAGCTGTATTAATTGACAGGTGACAGCCGCCATCTTTTTCTATTCGTAATATGACATCACCCTGAACACATTCCCTATATAGAATATTATTGCCCAATGTAGCTAGCGCCCAAGTAGCTAAGGCCCAATGTAGCTAACGCCCAACAATATGACGTCTGGCAGTTGACAGATGACGTACGTCATCTGGTAATTGAGATTTGGCATATGACACACGCCTGTGCACTGCCTGGACATGCGCAGACAGGGTGTGCGTAAATTGATGGTGAATGCCCCTTCTCCCTCTACTCACAAGCTATTATTATGAGGAGCGGCAACGGCCGGGTTTTTTTATTCTTTCTGATAATATTTTTTGTTTTTTTAGCTCTGTTGCCACTATATTGATATTGAAAAATGTACAAAAAAGTAATAAACAGCTTTGAATAACAAGAACAACTTACTTAATTATCAAATAATAGTAATATTGCGTTGAGAAGCTGTTTTTTTCCTCGCTTTTATCTGCAAGATAAACTTTTTGACGTTCAAGGTTATTTGGAAAAACTATTTTATAACTAAGTTTAAAGCCTTTTTAATTAACATACTCTTTTCTTTGTCGTGCACAAATTTAATAGCTGCAAATTTTGCATATTTAGTATTACAAAAATTATCAAAATCAGGAAACACTAATGTTTGGTGCAGGTTCTTTACATTTCTGTCCCTTTTATATTTTTTACTGGCAGCAGTTTAACGATTTCAGAAAAGTTACCAAAAGATGAACATATCATATATGCTAATACAGTGTGGCCAAAGAATTGTGATTGGAAGCTACACCAATAATATTTTTGCCCCTGTAGTCTAACCGTTTGCTAACATACACTTCATCGATCAACAAATTAACAATTTTTTCATTAGGTGATAGAGAGCTAGAAACAATGTTTAAATAATTCGTTGTAGTTTTATCATTATCGGTGGTATTTGAAGAAGTATTTGGTGACACATTTAGGCTTGACGAGAGATACTGTAAGTACCTTTTAGGGGATAGATTTATATAATCTCGCATTAGATCATATAAGCACAGGGAGAAAGCGTATACAACATAAAAGACATTACTATTGTTGATGGTGAGTAATGTTTTTGTTTCACTACGAGTAGATTTATTTGATCGATCAAAAGTAATATTATATTATACAAATTATTATCCTCTGCGTTTAAATTACAGGTTTGACTATCATCTTCTGAAATCTCAAAATTTAGTAAGCTTAAGGCTTTGTTTAAGAATTAAGAAATCCACTCTTGTCTTAAGAAAGTCACCTACTATCTGGTTAACTTCATTACTTTCACACTGTATGAATTGGTACCTACCGAGACAATAAGTTTTCAAGCTAAGACCACCTGCTTAGTTTTATTTCAAAGGGTAAAATCAATTTCAAATCATTGTAAGCCAGTTCATTGCCTTTTAAAAAACCCTTTACCTTCATATCAATGTCCAGTGTCCACTGAAACCTGATTAACAATATTTATACAGTCACTGGTCAAATCTAAACTATAAAAATATATTTTTGAGTCACTTCCAATTTTTACTTCCCAAAATTCAAAAGTATTAATTTTTTGTGAATAATTACTGAGATCGTCAAAACTTTTTATAAAATCTGATTGCTTAAAGCATGATTAAGTTGAGAGGTACGCTTTTGTTGTTCCCTGTTTCTCTCCGCTGGAATTTTTCTAGGAATAAAAACAGTTTTTGACAAAATGCTTAGTACAAACTACAGGATACTGTGTGGGCGACCAATTAGCTCTTGGAATGGCTTTTAGCCATAGAATTTTCAGATTTTCATATTTTGGGAAGTGAAAAACTGATACACTCTCTTTACCTGCTTTTAAAATACTTTTATATTTAGAGTTACACCCAGGAATACAGCAGGGGCTTGGCATGTTGATAAATAAACTGTTTTAATTCGTACTTAGGGAGATCGATGATCGATGTATGGATAGTCTTTCTTCAATTAAACTCATTGGGTAACAACAGTAACAGTTTTTATTAGGTACAAAAAGTTGCACTTTATACAGGTTAGAAAGCAAAAACCGAGGTAAAACCTTTAACTAAACCGACTCACGCTGCACTCGCGCTGAGACGAAAACCGATTACCAAAAGTCAGCATTTTAATACTAAAACACTAAAAACGCGCTGTACTCGCGCTGAAAGAAACTAATTTAAATCTAGGCAAAGATGCGCCACGAACGAGCAGTGGACTGTAATTATTTTTTACAGAAAAGCTGAAGGTGCCATGACAACAACGAATTCCTGTCAGCCGGTTGACATAAAGGGTTGCGATTTCTACGCCGGACTTGTCTAGCATGCCAACCACGATGCAACGAGATTCCAATCTTAGGTACAGGGTGAGCCAAATTAAATGTATATGTTTTCTGAACATAAACAAACTAAAAGAAAAAAATAGTACTTTCCTGAGTACCTAGGTATCTAGAGGTATCCTACTTACTTACGAACTATCTCTACTAGTGATCAGGGGCGGCTCGTGGTATTTGAAAGTGGTGAGGCACAGTTGAAAAAAAATTTTTTAGCAAGGTTAGATTTTAAAGTTTAGACAAGTTTTTTAAATCGCTATAACCACATTTTGACTTAACTTTGTCGCTATTATTTGTTGCAAACAGAATACACGGCCAGCAAAATATTTTGTTTAACGTTACACTACCAGTTAGCCAGTCGTACTTTTCGTACCACGTGTTTTGAAAGCTCCGATTTGATTTCTCCACCCCACCGATAGTAACAAGACGATTACTTAAATCTGGAACAGGTCGCTTTCCTTCTTTTACTTTGTACAATTTATCTTCATAGGAATTACTTGAAAATGTTTGCTCATTTACTAAAAAATTAACAAGATCACGAGTAGGATTGCGAATGTTTACATTTACCTGGGGCAGTTGTGACGCTGTGCTAGGTCTCGCTGAATCCATTTTTCGCTAATAAGCACAAAACAAATAAACTAATAAGTAATAAAAGTAATGTAATGAGGCTGGCCTCAAAAGAATGTTTTTATGCGCTATTTAATGCTAGATTCCACAGGACTATTACGGGTATCATACATCACATTACATATTTTCACTAATACGTTAGACAAGGAAGCGGGAGGCCGGGCCTCTAACCATATACGACCGCATGCAGAAATGAGATGGATGATATAAGAACAAAACACGCAACGGATCGTGAAAGACAAGGAATCGCGAGACCGTCTTCTACCTTCTACCATATACGACCGCATGCAGAAATTAGATGGATGATAGATGATATTTCTAGCGAAGCGCGTTAAGATTGACGGCATTAATTCTAATGGATATAATATATTTATGCAAATAGTAAAATAACATAAATTTGTAATTTATTTAATTTGCAAAATTATTGGTGAGGCACTGCCTCACCTGCCTCATAGGAGAAGCCGCCACTGCTAGTGATATTTTTTAACTAATTCACATATAGCTTCAAGCTAATTGATGAAACTGACCGACCCCCGGTGTGTTCATCACCTGCGGAAATCCGTTACTCTAGCTGTAATCGTCAACTACTGTGGTACGGCCCTGTCTACGTTGTGTTTATATTTAGGTTATTTTAAAGTTTGGTACAACTGTAAAAGTTTGTCAGGTTTTAAGATTTTTTAGCTTTAATCTTATTCTGACGGTTTCCCTATGATGCGGTATATAGGAGAAAATTTAAGAGGTTTTTAAAAACAATCGATCTATTATAAAAGCATTTTGGCCATATAAAATTTATGAACAATTTAATCAGATATTCCTTAAATAAAATTCAAAATAAAAACCCTAATTATTACATGTCATAAAACTTAGTGTATAATAAAATTTAGCCCATTTGCTCCAACATCTGTCTGCAACAGAATGGTGACACTTCTATCAGATATTACCTATTACTTATGTCAATAAGTAGGTAATGTTTTACCTTTTGTTACCAATTACGTCTGCGACGGTAATGGTGACACTTTATCTCCCAAAAATTACCCACTTTTTTATGATTACCTTTGGTCTGCGACCACACTCTGTTTTAATAATTAGTTCACCGTTAATCTGCAATTTATTTTGTTACATATCGCCCCATTTTCGTGTACGTATTATTATTAACATTATTTGTCATTTTCGTTACCTAGTATTATATAGATTGACGTACACGTTTGGTATAAAGGTACTTCGTAGTGTAGTGAAAAGCCGAGCGACTGAGGGTCTTCAGTATGGGACATACAAGTCATATTGTCATATCCTACTGTCGGACATTTCCAACATATAATTTATAAAAGTGCAATAAAAGTTAGGAGACCGCCCACTTTCCGCATGTGTCACTTTTCTTCTCAAGTGGGCTTTGTTTTTCATATTGTCGTCTTTAAGGATACCAATCCATGTTCGACAATATTACCAGAGAGCCGAACGACTGACAGTTTACAGCAGTGGTCACGCAAGACATTCCTGCTGCCGGGCATTCTTTTTAGGCAAAACCCATCACACCGTTTTATGTACCCAAATTATAAATTAACGTTCTACAGGCAACATCATACCAAATAATTGTATCCCTTTTCTAAAAACTTCACTTGTATATTGTCAATTAAAATATTTCCCTCAACCCTCCTCCATTTCTTTACTTAGCATTGCAGATTATAATTTACTTTTATAAGATGGCATTATTACTGCATAATAACGTCCACCGCGTTCTCAAGAACCACAAAATAAAAACACCCGGGAAATAACCACATATTATAAGTTACCTAAACAAACGGTCTGTGTCATCGACTTTAACCCATATTTTATGACCGACCCTTGGAAAGCAAAAGTGTATTGATTTTTGTTACAGTTATAAATAGTACCGTTATGCTTTGGCCCCCTTTTTTAAAATAATTAATAGCCAATGTTGTCTGCGACAGGTTGGCAGATCACCACCTTTTTATTTTAAAACAATTAAAAAAACCAACTTTGTCCTGCACGCAGCAATCAAACGCACCATTTTCGAGAGTGCCATCATCGAAAATGGTGGAAAAATGTGTTTCTTCAATGCCAAACACAGGGATTAAGACTACTACAGCACTTGCATCATCAAATATCCCACATCCACACAGGGGATTAATATATAGAACCTAAATATGGACAAGATAAGAAAGCGATTGAAACAAAATGTTGCAACACAACAACACCATATTGGGAACCCTTTTGGTATTGTTACTTTTGTGGAAATTTTATCTATGGATATATAGGGTGTCCCGTAACTAAGGAATTATACAGCAACAGGAGATAGTGGACTTGAAAATATGTCATTTAACCATATCACTGGCGGATCCAGAAATACTCTTAAGGGGGACCCGTATGCAAAATATCAAAATAAATCAGTATATTTATACTTTATATTGTGAAAAACGTAACACAAATTTTTGTAACAGGTATTCTATTCAACTAAAAAAGAATTTTCAATGTTTCAACGGGTTTTAGGGGGGGGGCGGGCCCCATTGCCCCCCCCCTGGATCCGCCTCTGAACCATATGGTATATGGATATACAGGGTCCTGTAACTCACCTCCCGTCTTCTATAGCTCACTTGGTAATTAGGTTAGAATTTTGATATTTTGCATACCTTGTCTGTATCTTAGGGCGCATTTTAGGAAAATATTTTTTTTCATACAGGGTGTTCTAAAAAAGTGGTACGTCATAGGGATGTATTTTTTTAGATTACATACTATATATTTTCTTACTTATTTGGGTGCCTCCTATAGTTACCTACATACCCCTAAAATTTTAATGAAATCGATTCAGTATTATAGGCGAAAAAAATAAAAACCAAAAAATATCAGTTTTGCACCACTGGTTTTAAAGATTAATAAAAAATAAAAATAATGCCTCGTTAATAAAATTATAAAAGGTATAACTATTTCGTTAACCAAGTTTGATTAATCCGAATTGTACAGGGTGTCAAAAGTTTAGTTTCAAACTTTGCAAACTTTAAAGCAATTTATTTTTCTTATTTTAATTAGGAACCCCTGTATATTTCTATGTCATTCGATGCAGAATTAAAAATTAAACATTTGTTCTAATTACAACCCTATCGCAATTTATAACGCATCAAGACTAATTTGCAGAAAACTGATTTTATCAACTATTCCAACTGTCATTATTATGAATAAATATCGAAGGTGGCTTTAAAAAACTATTTATTGGTATTAAAATTTATTAAAGTAACAGGAGACCATTTTGACTTTGGTAATCTAAAAGTTTCAAATATTATTAAATTATTAGTAATTATTTAAGCTGTTATAAGTACTTTAAATTGTTTTTTTGTAATGGGCTACAACCAAGAAGAGCCCGTAGATATGATTTTTATATTAAGAGCATGCGAAAAAAACTCTTTTTTGGCAAGCCGAGTTTACGCACAGCGTTATCCGGAACGACGACATCCAGACAAAAGGAGCCAGCAAAACATATTAGAGAGGTTTTTACAAACGGGAAATGTAAACTACCCAAAACCAGTAAAAAATAAACCGGTCCGAACTGAAGAAAATCAGTGGCTGTGCTATTATCTGTTATAGAAAATCCTTCAGTTAGTCAACAAGCAGTCGCTGATGCCGTAGATGTAAGCGAAAGAACAGTTCAACGAATTTTAAAGGATTACCATATCCGCGATTATAATTTCCAGTTAATAATTACTAACAATTTAACAATATTTGAAACTTTCAGATTACTAAAGTCAAAATGGTCTCTTGTTACTTTAATAAATTTTAATACCAATAAATTGTTTTTCAAAGCCACCATATTTATTCATAATAATGACAGTTGGAATAATTGATTAAATCAGTTTTCTGCAAAAAAGTAATAATAATAATAATAATGTCTTTTATTTCATCCAAAAATATAAATACAACGGTATTCAACCACAGCTGCTCATACAACCACCTAATTCATAAAAATAAATAAAATAGAAATCCAAGGAAACCCGAAAAATATAAAAAAACAAAATGGAAAATACATGTTTTTGAATATAAAAGGAAAAAAAAAGAGTATGCATAATGTAAACTAAAAGTAATATGAGTAAAAAGTAAAATAATAAACAAAAAAGTTGAAAACTAAGTGTAACCATTTTCGAGAGTGAAATAAGTTGAAACAAAACTAGAAAAAAATATAAAAATTACATGCTGCGTCTTGATGCGTTAGAAATTGCGATGGGGTTGTAATGAGGACAAATGTTTGATTTTTAATTCTGCATCAAATGACATAAAAATATACAGGGGTTCCTGTTTGAAATAAGAAAAAAATTGCTTTAAAGTTTGCAAAGTTTGACACTAAACTTTTGACACCCTGACCAATTCGTATTAATCAAACTTGGTTAACGAAACAGTTATACCTTATTTAATAAGTTCCCATTTATAATTTTATTAACTAGGCATTATTTTTATTTTTTATTAATTTTTAAAACCAGTGGTGCAAAACTGATATTTTTTGGTTTTTATTTTTTTTTCGCCTATAATACTAAATTGATTTTAATAAAATTTTAGGGGTATGTAGGTAACTGTAGGAGGCACCCATATAAGTAAGAAAATATATGGCATGTTATCTAAAAAAATACATCCTTATGACGTCACACTTTTTTGGAACACCCTGTATAAAAAAAATATTTTCCTGAAATGCGCCCCAAGATACAGGTAAGGTTTGCAAAATATAAAAATCCTAACTTAATTAATAACTGAGCTATAGAAGACGGGAGGTGAGGTGCAGGAACCTGTATAATATAGGGTGTCCCGTAACAGGAGATAGTGGACTTGAAAATTTGTCAATTAATTTCATTTCTTGTATGGTTAAAGAGATACAGGGTGATCCAAGTAAATAATTACTTTATAAAATTGGCGATAATTTGATGATAAGCGGATATGACTCAAATTGAGTAAAGTTAAGTCTTTGAGGACAAGAAATATGTTCATTAATCTCGATATTTCAATTATTTTTTGAGATAATTGCGTTTACATGCTAGATGACAAGAAACATTTAAATAAACACCTTTTATAACTAAACATATTTGTTAAAAATTAACCTTGCGTTCTTAAGCATAAATGACGTTACAGATTTGGAGTTCGCACAAAATTACGAGCGGTAACATTTTTACATTGGATGGTTTCTTCTGATTTTATTTTTCTATGATTCATCTAGTACATTTTTCAATCCATCGTAAGGTAATGGAAATAAATTGCCCTTTTTACTGCATATAAATCAATAATTGATTAGGAAGAAGACATTCACTCGAATGCGGTCACGTTCAAAATTAGTATTTTTTAAACAATCGCTGACAGACGACTTGGGTCTTGGTTAACATACCATTTTTATTAGAAAAAGTTAGTTTAGTACCTACGGAATAAATTAATTTTTTTTAATTAAGTTTTATATCATCATCGCACTAACTTTGCACATAATTTTTAAACTTTCTTTCTGTTTTCTTTAAAAAAATACATTCTAATAATACAGGTTTTAATATTTGGCGAAAGAAATTTTACATTTTTCTTGCCGCCCTTAATTTTCTATAACATGTCGCTATCAAATTTTAATTCTGAAGTTTCGTCTTTGGGGTACCCTCATGAGGTATGCATTGTTATATACGGACCTACATTTTATATTGCAGTTGCGTAGACCTTGTGTCTAATAAAATAATAATTCCATAGCACTTTAACCAAATATCAACTTTGTTTCAAAATTCCGAGTATTTCCGAAGTTATTCGTAAAAGACCGACAATTGTTGTTTGCATATTTGTATGGCATTATTTACAAATATCCCAAAAACTAGTTTTACATTTTCATTGTTACTTTCCATTACTTATGAGTTGGCGTGCCGAGATTTTAAGTCCGACGACGTTTCGTCCTCTGGGTGCTATCATCAGGGTTTGTTGTTTAACTAAGCCTAAGCCATATTTCCTTGCATTTTGGTAAACCTTGTTCATTCAATTTCACGCTATATGGGTCAAATTTGTCAATAACGCCACAAAAAAAAACGTTAATTTTCGGAAATACTAGAATTATTGTTTAAGGCCCGTTAGTCGACTTAAGGGGCGTCCAGACTACTCGTACTCGTACTCGTGCTCGTGCTCGCTGCACTCGCAATGATCTAGAAACTTGTCAGGCTTCCGGTTGTACTCGTCTGATTAGTGTCGCAATGATCTAGAAACTTGTCAAGCTTTCGGTTGTACTCGTCTGATTAGTGTCCAGACGGACTTTAGTTGCTCACTGGACGCCAGTTCCTTTGATGTACCGACACCGGGCGGATCCTCTCGAGTTAATGGCTCGCGCTGCTCGCGTGGCTTGTCTCGTGACTCACATTTACGACTACACTACTCGGGAGTCCTGCAAGTAGCGCGAGCACGAGTACGAGTAGTCTGGACGCACCTTTATTAGAATTGTCCCACTTTGCCTACGCTGTATCTCTTAACGTTTACGTTTACCCAATGGTCAGCGTCAAATTTGTAACACCCTGTATATCTGCTCCGGGTGTTACACTATAGGGACGCCGCCGCTGGCGCCGTTGATGAGTTTGTAATGTATTTGTAAAATAATGTGCCTCAGGTTTGCAAATGTTTTGTTATTAAATTTTACCATGGCAAATAAGTTTATTTAATTCTCAATTACGAGATGCTTAAATATTCTTACCTAACAAAACTGTATTTTGGAACTGTTATTACCAGCTCCATGACCATAAATAACAGGTCAATTACAGTCACCAAATCTAATTTCTGTCTATTAACAACCATATAGACAACTACCAGCACAGGAACTGGCAGTGTTAGAGTGCAGTGTACAAAACCAGCAAAACAGTAGTAAAGCCATTTTGGTATATTGTTAATTGGATACATGCCAAAAACTTGTAGGTCTCTTAAAGTTACAGCAAGAGAGTTATATAAAATTGAGTCTGTCTTAAGCACCCACGTTTTGTCACTGTGAGTTCTTAACATCTTCTTGGGAGTCATACTTCTAAATTCTGTCAGCACGAAATGGGTCATAACAATGCCAATGTGAACATTTATATAGGTAATATTCTTAGTGGATCAGGGCCGGTTTGTGGAGATCGTATTCCGTAAATTAAAATCCTTAAGATAGTGGATATTATATTTGAATAAAATTTTTGTTCCTTCTCCCAGCGAAGGCAAAAAAGTACTTATTAATTACATTTTTGATCTAACATTCTGTAGTATATGAATTTTTTTTTGTTAGTGGGAATAGGTACGCATAAGCAACTCCTTCTATGGATTCCTGAAATTGACATGACTTTTAAAAGGAAATCAAGCATCAGCATGCTTATCTCTTTAGAAATTTTTGTTGTTCCTCCTTTTTTAACACCGCCACACATCCACATATAGTGACAGTTTATCTGAATATATTTTAAATCAGCAAACATATGGTAACTATTTATTTATTAACTTTAAAACTTTAAAAAAAGTTTATTACAATGACATATGACCCAATATGTTTGAGAGAAATATTATCCCTCTTTATTTGAAAAAAAAATATATTGATAAAAATTGGCTTCCTTGACCTTGCTAACCCTAAAAACAACATTAGGAATAAAAAATTTTGACAAAAATGTTGTTTTATCCCCGTTTACCGAACTCCCCTTAAATTAAAAAAAAAATCTATTAGTCAATATTGGCTCATTATTTGTGTTGAGTATTTCTGCTAAATTTTAAGAAAATATGACAAAATTAATTTTTTTAATAAAAACTTTATAGGTATCCCCTTTTCCCCCCTTTAAAGACCGATTTAAAAAAAATAAACACGTATTTTATTAATTATAAATTAGAATAGTTATGCTGAGTTTCAAAAAATTCGGATCAAAAATATTTTTTCCAAATATAAACTTTCAAACGCCCTTTTCCACCCCCTAGGAGCAAAATTTCCCAAGGAATTAAGTCAAGTAATACTTGCTTATTTTAATAGAGTAACCATAGTACCAATTTTCAGCAATATAGCTTAATAGTAATTTACGTTACAAGGCCGGAAAAAACTGTTTTCGGACGTGTTGCGGACACTTTTTCGGCAACCGTGTAGAATAACAAATAAATGAGACACATTTCTTTATTATATTACTTTGTAGAACAAAATTTCGAACGTTTAAATTCTTATTTGAATTAAATATTGAAATTCGAACAGAAGGTAGGTACTAACAGAAACATTCTAATTCTTATTTATATTAAAATTCGAGCAATTGCTAATATTGATGTTATTCTTCCCGGCTTAGTTCGGGAAGTACGTACTTCCCGGACTAGGCACATACTTCCCAGACTAGGCCGAAGAAATGCTACTTTCTCAAAGGAAAAGCATCCGGGAAGTGGGTACTTTCCGGACGGTTGCTGAAAAAAGTTATGCGCGTATTATGTGCATTGTACATACATAAAAGAAAGTACCTACAACACAGGTCGGATTGATAACCTCCTTCTTTTTAAAGTACCTTATTTGTTTCCTAATTTTTTATAATTATACAGCTCTATCATAGGCCCTAAACAATGATTATTTCGGCCCGGCCCTGTGGTAAAAAAAATTAAATATTAATGTAACTAGTAAAGCGAAATAAATTCTGCTAAAGATAATTTTTACCTTTAAAAATGTACCTATACTTAACTGAAGTTGTATAGTTACAACGACACCTTCATTTGGGCGTAAGGCGTAAGAAAAAGTTTTTATACAAAAAAGACGACATAATTATTAAACATTGTCATTAATTATTTGCGATATAAGTTTAAAAAACAGAAAAAAACTATTTTTAAAACCAATTTTATTTTAGTTTATTTTTATTTTTATTTGTAATAATTTTTATTTTTTTTATTTTTTTTTAAATTTTTTTTTGTAATAATGCTAAAGTTGGCACTATGGTACGAAGGCGTAGAAGGGCCACATAAATTTTATTTTTATTTTACTAAATTCCGACTTTAAACTAGGAATTTAACAACATTGTATTTTTCGTGAGTTTCGGCATAGAAAATAGGAGTGCATGTATTGTGAAAGATTTCATTGCTATAATATAATAGCGTACCTATACAGGGTGTTTCATTAAGGGTGGCCACCGGCCATATCTCGGAAACTACTAGGCATAAAAACTTGGAAAAAAAAACTTATGGTTAAAGCGGTCATAAGAAAATTCTGGAAATTACTTTTAAGTTCCTCCTTTCGCCGCAATTGAAATTTTTTTTAATTCTAAATTTCTCCGAAAATTCTCATATTAAGGTATAACTCTAATTACATCATTGGAAAGCTTAGATAATTCTGCATCATTTTGGTTTAAGGCTCATTGGCGACATTGGCGTACCGACCTTGATAAGAGTGGGGAAAGCTATTGAATGTGTAAACATTAAAATTGCTGTAACTTCTAAACGACTTATCCGATTTTACTAAATTTAAGCTTGTTTGGTAGGGAAAGGTAAGTATCTTCAATTGCCGTATCCAACAGTACAGGATAGTGTTTAATAAAATTGCTAGAGGGCGCAAATTGTAATAATAACAGTTTTTTTGATTTTATCCCGAAAATTTAAATCATACGGTATAACTATGACATCATAATCGAAAAGTAAATAAAATTTGCAAGAAAAAATGTGAAGACCGCAGTTCGATATCTTTGTTCGTTTCAGAGTTATTGCCAAAACAATAATTTTTAATACAAATTGCGCCCTCTAGCAATTTTATTAGAAACTATCGTGTACCATTAGATACAACAATTGAAGGTTCTTTCAAACAAGCTTAAATTTAGTAAAATCGAATAAGTCGTTTAGAAGTTACAGCGATTTTAATGTTTACATATTCAATAGCTTCCCCGACTCTTATCAAGGTCGGTACGCCAATGAGCCTTAATCCAAAACGATGCAGAATTGTCTAAGCCTAAGCTTTTTGATGATGTAATCAGAGTTATACCTTAATATGGGAATTTTCGGAGAAATTTAGAATTAAAAAAAAAATTTCAATTGCGGCGAAATGATGAACTTAAAAGTAATTTCCAGAATTTTCACATGACCGCTTTTATCATAATTTTTTTTTCCAAGTTTCTATGCCTAGTAGTTTCCGAGATATGGCCGGTGGCCACCCTTAATGAAACACCCTGTATATACGATAAAGTGTAAAATGAATAACCATGTAACTTTATTTGTTTACATATTTTCGCTTGTTTATAGATGCCACATGCCAGCAGAGGCACCACTAGCCTGACATTTTTTTGGGGGCTTAACTTAAACCCTACTTCCTTTTTTTCTTTCTTTTTTTCTTTCTTTCACAAACAATGTATCGCACACAAAAAAAAATTGGTGCCACACCCTTTTTAATGCTGTTAAAACCTAGAAAGTTTACGCTTTAATTTTTTGCCCCAAAAACGTGAAATAAAGAAATGGCGTTTTCAGTTAAAGTAGAGTTAGTCAATTAGTGCCCTACGGTATTTGTTGAATTTTTAGAAATTATCTGAGAAAAGAAATATAAAACACATATTACAATATAAACAATATAATTCACAATAATATTCCGGGTTTAAAGTAGGAATTTAGTTAAATTCCGAGTTTAAAGTCGGAATTTAGTAATATTCCGAGTTTAAAGTCGGAATTTAGTAATATTCCGACTTTAAAGTCGGAATTTAGTTAAATTCCCAGTTTAAAGTCGGAATTTAGTAATATTCCGAGTTTAACGTCGGAATTTAGTTAAATTCCGAGTTTAAAGTCGGAATTTAGTAAAATTCCGAGTTTAAAGTAGGAAATTAGTAATATTTCGAGTTTAAAGGAGGAATTTATTAATATTCCGAGTTTAAAGTCGGAATTTAGTAATTTTCCGAGTTTAAAGTAGGAATAATAAAATAATAAATTTATGTGGCCCTTCTACGCCTTCGTACTATGGCGTTATGCAGTGCATTTAATATGGCAAACATAATGGTATCCTCTAGGTTGTCAATAAAGGTGATTAAATTTTGACAGTCTAAATTTATTTGATAAATTAGTCATTGAAAGCTTATGTAATCATTTAGATCGTTAATTATTGTTCGTTCTATGACATCTTTAAATACCTACTCTTAGACCATATTGTGATTGTTCTTCGTTCGTTTTTTCGTCATCCGCGTCTAATGTGCCGAATAACCATTTATTTGCTTTTCCTACGATATCGAATAGACCTCTCTTGTTCCTTATGTGTGGGTAGAGATTTTCGAATTTATTTTGTGTTGTTTGAATGAGGTATTCCGTTCTAAGGATTGCGCTTTCTGATAACCCGTAATAAGAAATTGGATTTGTCGCGTTTTCGTATTTTCAGTGTGGTTTTTTATTGTAAATAAATATTTTTCTATACTTACAAGTTGTATTAAAATAGGTTCTAAGTAATGCAAAAATGTATGTTTGTCATATACACCGTGTAACAAAAGTATGGAACGCTTTAAATATCTTTAATACCGTTCGTCCGACTTAGCTAAAATTCGGTACCGGTAAGAGGTTATTGCGGAGCTGCTAGTGACATTTGCGATGTTGCCAAATTTACAGTTTTTTAGCAATCTATATTATTTTTTTTTCTTAAATGGGACACTCTATATTTTATTCAAAAAAATGATTCAGAAACAAATTTCATATAAATTTGTTGCGGAATCATTTTGTTGAATAATATATAGGGTGTTTTATTTAAAGAAAACAAATTATATAAATTGCTAAAAAACTGCAAATTTGGCAACATTGCAAATGTCACTAGCAGCTCCGCAATAACCTCTTATATACCGATACCGAATTTTAGCTAAGTCGGACGAACGGTATTAAAGATATTTAAAGCGTTCCATACTTTTGTTACACGTGTATAAGTTTTGAGTTTCCTAATTCTCGGGAGAATAGGATTTTTAAGGGTTGTCATGTGTATTTCATTGGAGTCGCAGTATATTTGAAGTACTTGGAGTGTCGTCGTTAAAATCAGGATTGTCTTTTTCATTGTTTACTTACCTGAAAATTCGATAATTGTTTAATTCGGGGTTTTCTACCGCTATTTTTATGGTATTTTTTGTGTGGGTACTTTTTTGCCGGTTTGGCTTTTAATCGCGAATTTTTTAAATTTCGGTTGGTCTTTGCCCCTGGCTTTTGTTTTGATATAGGCTTTGGTTATTTTCGCGGTGGGTCGGATCGGGTTTCATTTCTTTTTGCAATTATATTTTCTTTAGTTTGTGCGTTCTTTTGTCGAATCATGCGATAAAGTGCTGTCGCGTTTTCCTTGTGTTGTCGGACGTAATTTGATACTACACGGTCATTGATATCGAACGGGTTTGGACTGTTAATGTGGCCTTTTAATATTTCAAATGGGGTATATTTGGTTACACTATGGATTGAGTAATTGTATGCAATTATTACGCGTTTCATAAGTTCCGTGGGTGTAAAATTTTTATTTTTCCCTTTTAGATCGGTAGTGTTCGATTCATGTTGAATGGAACCGTTCGACTGGGGAGTTTGATTTTCTGTTTTTTGGGGTGGTGAAGTGAAGCTCGATTTTGTAAAGTTTGCAGAGATCTTCTACTTCTTTATTTTTATTTTGGTCTATTATAAAAGCATTTTGGCCATGTACAATTTATGAACAATTTAATCAGATATCCCTTAAATAAAATACAGAATAAAAACCCTAATTATTATATGTCATAAAACTTAGTGTAAGATGGTTTGTCTCCCATAATTTAGCATTTTTGTACCAACATCTGTGCATGCAACAGAATGGTGATACTGCTTATACATGTATGTATAAAATTACCTATTAATACTGCCCTCATAAAGAAGAACGCGTTATGTTACGGTAACCACAAAATGAGAAATAGAAGGTTAAAGTTTATTGATTAGCCTTTGAGTTGTATGTATCTAATGAAATATTTTTATCTACATTATTTTTCCATTATGTTGTAGTTTATTACTGATCAAGTTAATTTAAAAAAAATGCAATCCTAAGCTATAAGAAATGACATACCGCAAATATTCCTATTATTTGCTATTCATATCCTAACAAAAAACGCGGCAACTTTTAATTTCTTAACATACCGCGTTTATCAATAGAATAACGCGTACCTACTTAAATGAACAGAGTAATAATCGCGGTATATATGTCGTAGGCTAATGGAAGTTTTAGGCAAATGGCATTTGTCTAGGCAAATGCTATATCAAAAGGTATATCGGCAACTGGTTTGTTCGTTGTTAGCAGAGCATTTTTTTCTAAATCGAATTCACTTCATAATATTTCATAAAATGATAATTAAATTTAAAAAAAATGCTCTGGGTAACAACGAACAAACCGGTTGCCGATATACCTTTTGATATAGCATTTGCCTAGACAAATGCCATTTGCCTAAAACTACCATTAGCCTACGACATATACACTATTAAAATACTTTTAATTTAAATGTAAGTTTTATACATTAGTAATTTAAACCAATGAAAAATACTACGAACTAAGAGAGTTTCTAGATCACCTCAATATCTTAGCACCAACAATCAAATTCACCATGGAGAAAGAAGAAAACAACCAATTACCGTTTCTAGATGTCAACGTCCAGCATCCAAACTTCAGTATACAGAAAACCTACGCATACGTACTGGTCAGTATCTCAATTTTACATCAAATCACTCAAACAACACGAAACATGGCATAGTGAAAACCCTCGTAGATAGAGCAATTACAATCTGTAACTCGGAAGAAGCACTTAAAAAGGAAGCTCACCACATCAAGACCGACACTGAGAAAATTATTTAGCTATGATGGCTTTATATAAAGCAACTTTGCCTAAATATTAGAGTAAATATAGCGCCAGCCCTAACGTCGTATTGTGACTGCCAAATATATTAATCAGAGTCTATTTAGTAATCATTACTACATATTTTAATAACAATATGATCCATGAAAACCTGCTCTTACGAGAAAATTTGGCTGCTTTAGCAAAATTGAATATTAGTAAGGAACACATATTGAATAGTCCTAGCCAGTTTATTTAGTAACTGTTGCATGATCGTGTAATATCAATATACTCGTGTGGTAATTATTGTATTGTCGTTTAGTAAAGGAGCATACTTGTTTAGTAATCACAGCATGATTGTTTAGTAATCACAGCATAATTGTTTATTTATCGCAGCATGATTGTTTAGTAATCACTGCTTCTTTGTTTAGTTAGTAGTTATACAGGGCGTTCCATAAATATGTGCTGTTCAAACGAAAGTTTTATATACCTACGGTAAGTTTTTTTAAACGCGGACCATAAGGATTTACATAATTAATTTTGCACCCCCTGTTAACTGGTATTGTAATAAAAAGTTTAAAAAAAAGTTGGTGTGCATGTTTTAAACTGAGGACATTTTATACTTAACGTTAACATGTTTTTAGCGACAAACTTCAATGAAATTAAAGAAATTATTCAGATTTTTATTCCAATAAATTGTATTTATTACAAAAAAGACATATATTATTTAAAACTGATTAAAGTTTATAGCTAAAAAAATTTACAATTAAATTATGCCCCATCTAATTTTTTTTTCTAATTTTTTATTAGAACAAAAGTTACCAGGAGGTACAAAATCACATAAAAAAACAACGAATATACCTCAACAAAAATGGCTACCCCACAAGATTAGTTGACACAATATTGGAAAATCGTAAGAATCGACCCAACACGCAAGAAGCAGACAGAGAGGCACAACCAACACTCAATATTCCGTATGTCAAGTAAGTATCTGAGAAAATAAGACTATAGGACAACGATATAACATCAACACCGTATTTAACTCGAGGAAACCCTAAAAAGCCACCTGACGAAGACAAAGCCTATAAAGTCAAAAAGATAGGAAAAACTGAGTCTACCAGATTCCCTGCGAGTGCGGCCAATCTTATATAGGTGAGACATTAAGACCACTCGATTCAAGGATTAAAGAACACAAAAACAATACGTTAAAAGGGGAGACCGAAAAGTCAGGTGCAGCTGACCATGCCTGGAAACATGGTCACGCCTGGAAACATGGTCACCATATCATGTGGTCAGAAGCTGAAATCCTACATAAGGAACCACACTAGAGGAAAAGAAAGTTTAAGGAAGCTGCTGCTATTCACCAGAATCCAGGCTGCTTTAGTAAACCATCATTAGACATAAGAAATATCGGGAAACGTTTGCTAGATAGACGTAATCTTAGGATAAGATCGCGTGCCAACTGAACGCATGACTGCACCCACCTCCATTATGCTTCGGTGCACCTAGCTAGTATAAATAGTCTTGTAGTTACTTTACTTATTTAGTATTCACCTGAAGACGACTGGAGATTCTTACCAGTTGAAACGTTGTGATTTAAAACAAATAAAGACAATGAAAGTCCAAAACTCTTTCATCATTCAAATATTTTTTTAATACAAACAGAAATAGTCCCTTCTTGCGTTGCAAACGTCGTACACTGGCAGAAAATCTAGCTGATAATACCGAAACACGCGGTATCGGGGTCTCACTAAAGAAGACCGCGATATTTTTTAGCGCGAATACCGTTTATACCGCGTTCTTTTGTATTATGCCGAAGATATCGCGCTCTTCCTTATGATTAGGGTGTTGGCTGTGTGTTCTCTGATTAAGGTATATTCTTAACATACCGCATGGGGGAATATGTTAAATATCATTGATAAATAAAAGATACAGCTATTTTACTTAGTATACATCTTAATACGTGTATTTTAAGTACTTTTTCATCAAAAACTGAAAATCCGAATTTTTTAACATACCTCGTCTTTACTTATGAGGGCAAAATATGTCTGCGACAATAATAAGTAATATTTTACCTTTTGTTACCAATTACGTCTGCGACTGTAATGGTGACACTTTACTTCCCAAAAATACCCCCAAAAATTTTTATGATTACCTTTGGTCTGCGACTCTGTTTTAATTGGTTCCCCGTTAATCTGCAATTTATTTTGTTACATATCGCCCCATTTTCGTGTACGTATTATTATTAACATTATTTGTCATTTCAGTTACCTAGTATTGTAGATTGACGTACACGCTTGGTATAAAGGTACTACATAGTTTAGTGAAAAGCCGAGCGACTGAAGGCCTTCCGTAGGGGACACACAAGTCATATTCTACTGTCGGACATTTCAAACATATAATTTATAAAAGTGTAATAAAAGTTAGGATCTTGCCCACTTTCCGCATGTGTCACTTTTCTTCTCAAGTGGGCGTTGTTTTTCATATTGTCACCTTAAGGATACCAATCCTGACCGACAATATTACCAGAAAGCCAAACGACTGAGAGTCTATACAGTAGTGGCCACACAAGACTTTCCTGCTGCCGGACATTCTTTTTAGGAAAAACCCATCACACCGTTTTATGTACAAAAATTATAAATTAACGTTACTTACTTTTATACAATGGCATTATTACTGCATAATAATGTCCAATCTATGTTCTCAAAAATAAAAACACCCGGCAGACAACCACATCTGTTACAAGTTACCTAAACAAAAGGTCTGTGTCAACGAACCTGACTTTGACCTGATTTAACGACCCTTAGAAAGCAAAAGTGTTTTGATTTTTGTTACAGTTACAAATAGTACCGTTAAGCTTTAGCCCCCTTCTTATTTTAAAACAATTAAAGCCAATTTTGTCTGCAACAGTTGGCTGCTCATTATTTGCAATTTAAACCCCCATTTATTGATGGCTTGATAATTTTCTGATTAGAACTTTTGAGAGAAAAAATTGTAAGAATGAAATTGAAGTGAAAGAATATTTAGATATTTATATGTCGCGAATACACCCGCACCAATCCCGAACTACGCGGACTGGCAGCAAAAACGAACTTAACTTGTGCTTGGGAAAATACCGAATCTTCTTTGCGCGTCCCTTTTTCTCCCTTTTATAACCTCGCCCCGCTTTCAGCACTGGGGGCGCGTAACGTGGCAATCTGTTTTTCGAAACTCAAAGAATCTACCTCTCCTGAACCGTTTTGTCGATTAAGCGGGTAAATTTTACAGTTTTTGTGGCTTTTTAAGCTCTTTTAAAGCGAGGGTTCCTTTGCACATATTATTGGTCCCAAAAATATTAGTTATTTTATTTTACCCTTAAGAAATTTTATGAAAATTTTTGCGCGAAAAATAGCCCCGGGTCTGGGGCGTTTTAGCAGTCTTTGAAATTGCCTATTTGACATGCTGCACCAGAAAAACTTTAAAATATCTCGAGAGAAATACAATCAATTTGGCAACAATGACATATTCAAAACTTCGTAATAGGATAATAAATTTATTTACTCACGTGCATAATGCAAATGTGCCAAAATTACTACAATACTAAATAGTGATTTTATATAAATTCAAACATTATGGTGACATGTTCATTTATTACGACACGTTACATTTCTTTTTAAAGCAGTTTGTTGCAAACAGCCAACAGGGAATATGATCTTCTCATTATCTGAAACAAAGGCCAGAAACGATTAATAACAGTGCAAATCAGTAGTTAAAAAACTAAAATTCGTTACGTTAAAATAAAATCTAAGACGTAAAAATTAAGCGGAACACCGGACTTTAATAATTACACAGGTTTAATGATAATTAATTTAAAAAAACCTTAAAAGATATTTTTTGAATAAATTGGCCTGATTTAATTGGCGATAATGCTTTGTTGGTTGGTCTTATCAATAAAAAATGTACTATGAAGCATTGCATTAGAGTATGTTTAAAATAGTACTTATCGGTACCTAAAGGTATTAGTCCCCAGTACAAGGACCCTTAATTTTAATGACACATACAAATGTCAAACTGCGTGAGTGCCTTCTTTGAAACGAGTCCGACAAACTTTCTTATGCGAAAACTTTCGGCGCTGCTGCGTTTTCGAATGCCCGATTACCAGAAGTGTTGAAATGACGTCATTATGACTCCTCGTACATACAAGCTTGATTTTCTAAAAATTAATTAATAAAATTAATTTAAAGATTGTGATCAACTTGTCCTACAAAAATCATGCTGCGTGTGGAGTGTCCACCACCTCCTAAATGTCGATATGACGTCACTATGACTCCACGTATATACAAGTTTGATTTTTTGACAATTGCTTAATAAAATTGAGTTAAAAATTGTGGTCAACTTGTCCGACAAAAATCATGCTGCGTATGGAGTGTCCACCACGCCGAAAATGTCAATATGACGTCATTATGTCCCTCCGCACATACAACTTTGCATTTTATATTTTTCGATTTAAGATAAAGTACTGATTGTAAAAAAATATGTGTCCTACAAATATAGCACTGCAATTTATTTAAAAATAAAAAAAATTGATAAATTATTTAGTATTTCTTTATAATAATTTATCTTCGATATATTATTATAAGTTATAAACTAATTAATTTTTTACAATTAATAAATGTATCTACGGAAAATTATTTTTCTGAAAATATTCTCATATTTTATTTGAATTTACGCGGCATACTTCCACACGAACCAGAGAACACTTTTAAACATCAAAAACAAAAAAAACAATATGACGGGACCTGACGTGTGAGCTTGTTGGTGTCATTTTGTGGTTTTACTGTCGAAACGCTGTTTTCCGAAAAATTAGACTTTACCTTTTTACTTTTTTTTTTATGATGATGATGATGATGATGATGATGTAGATAGCAATTCTGATGTACAGTGAATTATTTTTTAATACTTAAATAAAAAATAAAATATCAAATAAAAGAAAACAGATATTTAATTTTTCAGATTTTCCTATTGAAATTATTTTATAATTCTAATTTTATACAAACTTTATGTAAATTTAGTTAATTTCAATAATATATCTGAACATTTAAGTTTAATCAGTCAGAATTTGACAAAAAGGAGTGTGCCATTGGTAATGATTTTTTTTTTCATTTTCTTGTCGGACTGACTATATAACTTAATATATTTGTGGGACAAATTGATATTTTTTTTTTTTTTGAAAAAGTAATATATTACATCAAAGTAAAAATTTACAATAATAATACATCATTACTCTAATCAGTGCATCGAGCACTGGCCTCGAGTCTTTAATTATTTAGGTAATAGTGTAGAAAAATTTTATGCTAGAATCAGTGTAATCTAAAATGAAAAAAAACTAAAAGAAAAAAAAAATTTATCCTTCAAAATTGGCCTAATTAATATTGTAGTACATTTTTAATTTTTTAAGAAATAAATTATAAGTCAAGACTTGCCTTATTTCTAGTGGCAGTGTATTAAATACTATCGATAGTTGGAAGAACGGATTGTTAATGCCCACACTTGTTCTATTTTGTGTTTGATAGATATTGTTCTGTATTCTTGTTGGATAATCATGTATTTAATTATTAAATAAAAATTGAGAATTAGTTTTTTGTTCCTTATTTATTATTTTGTACATTAATTTGCACTGTTCCAGTTCCAAAATTGTGTCCAGTTTAACTACTTGTACCGTCCTGTATAGTGTGGCAGTGCCAGTGAGCCGATCAAGGTTGAATAAAATTTTTAATATTTTGTTTTGTAGGATCTGTGCAGAATCGAAAGTAACTCTGCCACATGTTCCCCACACTGGTATGAGATATCGAAAAAGTGATAAGAAAAAGGCATTGTATACAAGTTTTTTAGTTTTGTTTGTAATGTAATTTCTAATTTTAAATATAGATGGAATCATAGCAACAATTTTTTCAATAAGTCTAATGACATGTTCCTTCCAATTTAATTTATCGTCAATTGTTAAGCCCAGATACCCCACACTCGAAACTCTTTCTAATGTATGATCATTAATTTTAATGTCAATATTCTCTACAGTTTTATTTTTTTGTTTGAAAACCATAAATTTTGTTTTATCAGTATTTATTTTTAATTTATTAGAGTACAGCCATTGAACATATTTCTTTAGATCAGCATTTATATTTTCAATAAAAAGTTGTATTTCAATACCCGAGTAAACTAGTACTATATCATCAGCGAATGCAAAGTATCGAGCTTTCAAACCGGCGCATCTCAAATTTAGAACATAGAGAGAGTATAACAATGGACCAAGGACAGATTTCTGCGGAACTCCATACGTATTTGTTAAAAAAGCACTGAAAGTCTCATCTATCTGAACATATTGTTTTCGATCTATTAAATATGTTTTTATAATATTTAGGATCCGTCCCCGAATGCCCATGTTTTCCAATTTTTTCAAAAGTAACTCAAAATCAACAACGTCAAATGCCTTTTTCAAATCTACAAATATGGCTATCACAATCTCCCCCCTATCAAGAGCATTCGACACAAAATTTGTGAAGTCCACTGTCGCACTTCAAGAAACCATATTGAAAATTATCGATTAACATATTATTACTTGTATGAGATAATATTCTTCTTTTAAGAACCTTTTCTATTATTTTTGAAAATACACTAATAACAGAGATTGGTCGATAATTATTTAGGCAATTTTTTTCCCTGCTTTAAATATAGGGGTAATCTTACTTATTTTTAATTCTTGTGGAAATATCCCTGTCGTAAGAATGTTATTTATTAACGTACAAAGAATTTCTACCAGTTCCTCTTTAAACGTTAAGATATCATTTGTTGTTATTTTATCGTGACCTGGTGCTGTGTTTCTTTTAAGTTCCAATATGATTTCTTTCAATTCTGGTACACTAGTCAACTGTAAATCTAAACTATTTTGACAATAATTTAAATATTTGCATTTAAAATACTATTATCTACCACTGTTTTTTTTGTCCGACATGTATGTATGGGGATCGAGACCTAATGACGTCATATGGACATTTTCTGCGTGGTGGACACTCCATACGCAGCATGATTTTTGTCGGACAAGGTGACCACAATTTTTAACTCAATTTTATTAAACAATTGTCAAAAAATCAAACTTGTATATACGTGGAGTCATAGTGACGTCATATCGACATTTTGGGGGTTGTGGACACTCCACACGCAGCATGATTTTTGTAAGACAAGTTGATCACAATTTTTAAATTAATTTTATTAAACAAATTTTTAAAAATCAAGCTTGTATCTACGGGGAGTCATAATGACGTCATATCGACACTTCTGGGGATCAGGCATTCGAAAACGCAGCAGCGCCGAAAGTTTTCACATAAAAAAGTTTGTCGAACTCGTCCCAAAGAAGGCACTCACGCAGTTTGACATTTGTATGTGTCATTAAAATTAATGGTCCTTGTACTGGGGACTATATTATGTAATTTAGGCCATTCGACCGTTAATTTCTCAACGTCGTTCAATTTATTGCCAGCCTATAACCTATTTCGCTTTGTTTTTTCAAGTTTATTATTTTTTAAACTAACATTTAAATAAAATCAGTATCGTCGGCACATTACTTAGGTAATATCTGATATATTACAAAAATATCAATTTATTTTATTGCTAATTTTGGGAGAATTGTATAGTGAAAGAACAATGAGTGACAATGACATAATAATGTTAAAAAAAATCTTTCCCAATATTTTTCGCTATACAATTCTCCTAAAATAAGTTATGAAGTTCCTTGATATTTATTAAATATGTCAATTATTACCTATAGAATATCAAGTCGATACTGATTTTATTTAAATTTTGTGTAAAAGCTAGAAAACATAAATAAATCTGCGCGAAATAGGTTATAGGTTGGCAAGCATGTTGATACTCCCACCTTAAGACAAGAATATAGTATTTAGGTAAATACAGCGCTCTTAATAGTAGATTAGGATATTATGAGGAAAAATGGCAGGCAACAAATGACTCAAATATAGGTATACAGGGTGATCCACATTGAGTGGTCTATTAGAAGATCTCGGAAACGAGTAATGACTTATTTTTTAAAATTTGGTAGCAGGCATAATTGACTTTGAACTTTTAAAATATTATATTTTCACGTTTGAAAAGAGTTCGGTTATACCAGAAGTTATGGCCAACATTGTTATTTCAAATGGAATACCATATATATTTTAGTATTTCTGGATACCTTATTGAAACCTAAGTAACTTTTGTTAACAATGATCTAAGTATACCTATCTCTAACCGTTTTTGAGATATCTTAACATAGTATAAAACAAAGTCGCTATCCTGTTCATGTCCCCTTATGTGCGTAAATCTTTAAAACTACGCAACGGATTTTGAAACGGTTTTTTTTAATAGATAGAGTGATTCAAGGGGAAGGTTTTTATGTATAATACATGCATAATATTATAGAGAAACACTGATAAATTAGAGTAGGGATATTGAACGACCCAACCTAACCGGTCCCCGGCCCGTTCAACGATCGATCCGAAGCCGGAATAGACGAAGACAGACTATGTTTTATGCATGGATGTGAATTGTGGAGGGGCCGGCAAACGGTTGAGTTTGAGGTTCGCCTTATTATCTCACGTCGTATAATGACGGGCTGCAACGCAGGCCGGGTACATGCTAGTAAATTATAAAATACATATATATTTGAAAAATTTACCGAGAAGAAAGTTTAGTAATTTTAAAATTAATAAAGCTAAACATTTAAAATTTTGTAGGCTTTTAACTAAAACATGGATCTTTAGACTACATATTTACATCGGTTGCGTACAGGGTAGGCTGGGCCGAAAAAGTGAAAAATTGGAAATTGCAAATGGTATATTTGCCAATATCTGACTATACATCTAAAAGTAATTTGTGGAAAATTTTATTAAAATCCGTAAATGTAAAATTAGTAAAAAGGCCGATTTTTCAATATTAAATTTTTTTTAAATCCAAAATTATAATTTTTTTGTGACTTCTTGTGGATGTGAAAATGTGTATAAAAATAATTTTTTTAATAAAATATTTTTCTGTTGGATGGAAATTACAAATTTGTCTCTCAAAACGTTAAATTACGTGTAAATGAAGATCTTGAGGACAAATTTGTAATTTCCATCCAACAGAAAAATATTTTATTAAAAAAAATTATTTTTATACACATTTTCACATCCACAAGAAGTCACAAAAAAATTATAATTTTGGATTTAAAAAAAATTTAATATTGAAAAATCGGCCTTTTTACTAATTTTACATTTACGGATTTTAATAAAATTTTCCACAAATTACTTTTAGATGTATAGTCAGATATTGGCAAATATACCATTTGCAATTTCCAATTTTTCACTTTTTCGGCCCAGCCTAGTACAGGGGGTTTTTAAAAGTGTGTCAATGTGGCCATTTAGATAAATGTGCATATCTCAATTTTTGCAAATGGAAAACCGTGTATTTTTTAACTTACTAACGTGTGAAGAATCAAATTTCCTATCCAAATGTCTAATTTGTCAGTATCAATATCAATAGTTTTAGTCGTTTCGGAATTATAAGCGTTAAAAAAATTCTTAAAATATATGTATGAGTTAAGTTCATAAGAAATTATTTTTGTAAAAAAGGCTTTGACTCCTATTTGATCTTTGTTACCAATTAGTAAAGTAGGCTACTTCAAAGATCAAATCGTAGGGAAGCCTTATTTACAAAAATAATGTCGCATGAACTTAAAACAAACACAATCATATTTTAAGTTATTTTTTTAAATTGATGATTCCAAAACGACTAAAAATATTGCTACTGACATATTAGACATTTAGATAGGACAAAAGTTAGGAATTTTCTCCACACGTTACTAAGGCAAAAACAGGGTGTTTTATTTTTAATCTAAATGGCCTCTTTGGTACACTTTGAAAAAGCCCCTGTTTTGTTGCCTGCCCTTTTTCCCACTATACTTATCCTAATAATATAGGTACAGAGTATATTGCCGTGGCGTATTTTTTTACAAAACTGTATCCATGTTTCAATATGGAATGAACCCTAAATTTAAGCATTAATAAAAAAGCCATTTAAAATTTAAATTCCGTCAAAAATAAAAATAAAAAGTAAAAATTAATACTAGTAAAGTTAACCCACCTAAGAAAACTATTCTTTTTTCGTAGTGTATTTTGTTTAACACATATTATTTTTTAAAACAACAAAGTTTTCTAATTAAAAAGTCTAAACACTCTCTGATACCATTTTAAGATACCAAAAATATTACTTATATTAAAAAAAAGTGTGCTTTATCATTAGATAATACACAAATTTTATATTTTGAGTGGTTGGGCCAACTTTACTTAGACAAGGTTCGCACTTCGCAGTATAGCAGCTAGTAGACGTATTCTTTTGGCGTCCCTCAGTCCCTGCGTAGTTTTGTGTAAAAGATAGTACACATCTACCTGTCTCGTAGCAGCTATAATATAACTTATATACAGTGTGTAAATAATTTATGGAATAAATTCAATTACAATTCAGGTAAGACGGTTTAAGAAAAACGCTCAAACACGTCAACTAACTTATAAAAATGCGCTTTCTTTGACGCTTACAACATTTATACGGGGTGTGGCGTTTAGAAGATATGATTGTATGGATGTTTTTTTTTTTAAATTGAATGCCCTGTATATTACTTCAAATTTCGATTCCTCGAAAGAAGCCGCTTTCAAAAACCTAACACACATAAGGTCCAAAATTCGTTGTTTAGAAACCAGAGCAACTAGAAGAAAAATCATCAATTTATTTTCATGAAATCTAACAAAAGTTAAACCAAACAATTACAATTAGATGTTGAAATTGTCTTCCCTCTTGCGCCTGACAATATCCTAATCGATGAATAAATTCTCGTTGCACATTACTTATAGCCTCTTCACTTATTTTGGCACATTCTATTCTTCTCCAACTTTTTTAATCATCGATACTATCCGGTCTACTTTTGTATACTATATTTTTCAAATAACCCCACAGAAAATAGTCCATGGGAGTAAGATCCGGGGACCTGGGTGGCCATTCAATGGTACCACGCCTTCCAATCCACTTGTTGGGAAAAATTTGATCAATGCTCGGACCTCTACAGCATAATGTGGACTTGCGCCATCTTGTTGATACCATAAATTTTCACAGTGAACCCCAGGTTCATTTCTACTTGGAAATAAATTAACCAATTTAGGTACAAGAAATTCTTGCAAAAACTGAAGATATTTCTGCCCATTTACGTTACCGTCAAAAAAATATGATCCCAAAATTTTATTTCTAACAATACCTGCCCACACATTTAATTTCTGTCGATATTGTGTATGATGCTCTCGCATCCACCTAGGATTTTCTTTTGCCAAGTATCTGCAATTTTGTTTGTTTACCTCGCCGTTTAATTTGAAAGTAGACTCATCCGAAAATATTATATTTTTTACTAAAAATGGGTTACCATTGCACATGTCCATTAATGTTTGACAGAATTCCATTCTTCTATCAGGATCGTCATCCGACAACTCTTGAACAAGATTTACTTTAAAAGGGTGCCATTTTTCTATCCTCAGTAAATTATGCACTGACATAAAAGAGGTTTCTTGTTCAAGACCAACCTGACGTGTGCTGTTATGAGAATTTTCTTCGAAGGTTAATAAAATATTTAATTTGGTTTCCTCGTCAAGCGCTGGGCGTCCTGCTTTTGGTCGATCTTCTGCAGATCCAGTTTCTTGAAACTTTCTTTCTATTTTGCTTTCAACTGATTGGCCTGGATGGGCCTTTCTGGATATTTACCATTAAACAACGTACATACTTGCAGTTGTGTCCGAACTCTATCACCATACCCAATCATCATGAGTATTTCAATTCGTTGTGTCACTGATAAACGCATTTTCTTTTGATTCTATGAACTTTAAACAGAACAGAAAAAGAAATGTCACTGTCAAAGCATCACAATAAGTTTATACCTGGAAAGTAAACATACAGATAACCTGACTAAAAAGACGAAATTAATTATAAATTTAATAATAAATATAAATTGATGATTTTTCTTCTAGTTGCTTTGGTTTCTAAACAACGAATTTTGGACCTTATGTGTTTTTGAAAGCGGCTTCTTTCGAGAAATCGAAATTTGAAGTAATATACAGGGCATTCCATTTAAAAAAATACATCCATACAATCATATCTTCTAAACGCGACACCCCGTATAAATGTTGTTAGCGTTAAAGAAAGCGCATTTTTCTAAGTTAGTTGACGTGTTTCAGAGTTTTTCTCAAACCGTCTTACCTGAATTGTAATTGAATTTATTTTTACATTATTTACACACTGCATACATTTTTTAGTGAAAATACTGTGATTTTTCCTAAAATTGCATTTACTTTTTTTTTTTTTTTCATTGCAAATGACCACTCTTACTGAAATTCTTGAAACAACATACATTGCATGGCTGTAGAATGTTATTATTCTCAAGTCCTATTATAGATCAATGCATTTGAAGTGGCACCTTACCTTTGTTTTTGGGTGCGGGGTTTTAAGTAGTATTATATGTTTTTAAAAAGGTTATTTTTATATAATATAGGGATTTGTTTTACATAACTTTTAACTAGTTCCTTTTCAATCTGTCATATCTATCACGTTTAAGTTAAAGAAAAATTAAAAAATATAATCAGTTTTACCGTGGCAAAAGTTTCTAGGGAAAGGTCTATAATTTTTCCAGCTCTTATCATCAAAGGTCTCTTTGCATTTTCGATGATGATTAGATAGGCTTTTTGACTTTTCTGATCTAATTCCAGCCAATCTGTTAAATAGATATCTGTGACCAATGTGGCACTCTAAAATCAGAGAGAAAAATATTTTTTTTTATTAGTCCGAGAGTAAACGTTTTTTGTTTTGAAAAAATGCAAACCCTATAGAACAAGCGACTACAGTCAAAATACTATATAGGCCCATTTTTGATAGGATGATACGTTTAGCATATAATATGTTTATTGTAACAATGCACAAGCAAGATGGTCGCCCTGTCAATTGCACAGATACGGCGCGAGGTTACGCCTTATACCGTAGGGGGCCAAATCTAATTAAACCAGTTTATAAGGGTTTAACCATTAATCCGGAAATTAGACTTGGAAACGAAACTCTTTTCATCATCACCGTCTTGAGTCGCCCCTACCCTCAGCGAAACCCCGAATTCGCTACTGCCAGAATTTTCAGATAGCGACTTAAAATCTAAGATGTAAAAGCCGTTCCTGACTAGGATGCATCGTTCAACGAAATAATCAATATTAATAAGTAAGGGTTAAAGGAAACTGGAATAATAAAATAACTATAGTTGATGGAAATGTTATTAGTTTCACTATTACTATCGATAAGTTCGGCCCTAAACTGACCTATCTGTATCACTTGGGCTACGAGACGCTCATCCAAAATAGCTGTATGGTTTACACAGTCCTTATTCCAACTTGTGTTATTTAAGAACAATGATAAAACTCTGATTCCTGTTCAGTAAGCTACCACACACTACCTTATGTGGGTCATGCATAGATATTGTATAGTACCTCTTTTTCTTCAGTTACTATTTCCCCTAGTTAAACACACCGTAATCCTTTTAATGGTATATTTACCTGATGTTTAAACCAGTACAATACATTTTAATCTTATATAGCAAGCCACCCAGGTACTTAAATCCTTATATCAAGTACAAATTTTAATATTTTAAATTTTTAATCGAAACACTAACTTTTTAGCAACTTTTAATCTTTCCGAAGAGTTGGCGAATGTCAGTAATTTTGTTTACGGTACCGTCGCGTCGATATTGGTTACACTCATAAAACTCAACAAATCAGTACTTTTTAACTTCAAAAAAAACTTAAGACTTGGATAAGCTAACTGTCTAAGAGCGACCGGAAAAACTCAATAGTCTAAGTAGAGTATAGAAACTCGAGGGTATCAGTGTGGTGACATCACGTGTCTTATCACCATCCTATTCACCGATCAAACTAAGAGAAGGATAATTTTTAAAGTTTAGTTTTAAGCTTTCGGTGTAGGTGAGTACTTGTGGTGTTTTGAAAATATTTTTGAAAATTTTGATTTTGATTCCGAAATAAGGTACAGAAATTTTATTATCATTGAATAATATAAAACTTATTTCAATTTAAATATTCTGCTTCTTTGAAAGTGATTAAAAATTAACGCGACTTATTTAAATTTTCAAAATAATTTAAAATTATTTTCTTGAAGTTTTCTCTTTCTATTTTAGAAAATCTAACTTTAGTTTAACTTTTAATAACTCTGAACTTTAATAAAATGAATAAAATTTATTAAAGGCTTTCAAATTTTTTTTTTTTAATTTAAATTTTATTTTAAAAATATTTTTTATTTTTTTTAATTCTATTTTATTTAATTTTTAGCGCTGCGTACTACACTATTAAAGGAAGACTTTTGAAGCAAGCCGATGCAAGTGTTTCAACTACAGCAACATTTGCAAATAATTTATTTTGTCACTTTGAGCTGGGTGGTAGAATCCTAGATTCAGTGAGTAATCCATGAATAGCGCATCCATGAAGGAACATGAAGGAATATCGATGATGAATTCACTTGTGATGTGGTTGATTAAAATAAAATTATTGGATTATTTTTAATGGCTGTGTTTGTACCAGAAGGGTAATTTTAGAATTTTCAACTCGCCAAAAACTACAGATGGTTTGATTATTGTTATATATCTAATGTTAAACTTGCTTTGCTTAACTGTAGCCGTATGATAAGTTAAATTTACAGGTAGTACCTATCGAAAGGTAAAAAAAAATTGTTTGAAATGTATTTATGTATTGTAATTGATTGTTCAAGACAAAATGCAATATTGAATTTGGGTATTTTTTTTAAAGTTGAATATGTTGACTGTTATTTGATATATTATTATTATTATGTTCTTTATTGATTTACCAAAAGGCCATCGACCGAAGCCCTTCAGCCACAGTATATTACATATATATACAGTGTGTCTACTTTTAAGTTGGCAACATATGAGAAACTTTTTTATTATTAACTTTACGAAAAAAAGTTATTCTTCATAAAAAGGCCTGCATGGCCCAAAATCTAAAATGCAACCATCAGATGTTAAATTTTTTCAGTCGTATACGAGGTTTGTCAAAAAATATGAATTTTGCCCAAGAGTAAAGTACCTCTACCTTTATTTTTGACAATATCGAAAACTGTAATTATGAAAAGTTGTTCGGAATGTAAAACTATATTTTATTGTGCAATTACATCCTTCTACTTAATTTTTTTTTATTATTACAAGTTTTTTTTAAATTACGGATACCGAACATTTATCTTTTTTATTTATTAAAAAAATCGTGATAACCTTTCTGTTTCGTTCAGAAAATAATAAATCTCGAAACAAATTTTTTTTCTAAAAATTTAATTAATACACCATTAAAATTAAAATACGTTCAAATACAATAATCATATCCTCCTGAACTTATTGTTTACTCTAAATTTGTAAAAATAAAAAAAAGTTAAGTAGAAGGATGTAATTGAATATTGTGTGGGCAAAATTCATATTATTTGACAAACCTTGTTTACGACTGAAAAAATTTAACATCCGAAGGTTGCATTTTAGGTTCTGGACCATGCAGACCTTTTTATAAAGAATAACTTTTTTCGTAAAGTTAATAATAAAAAAGTTTCCCATATGTTGCCAACTTAAGTAAAAACCCTGTATATCTTAATGTCTGTGGTATTTGATAATATATAATTTCCACATGTAGTTTTAGAAAAAACAGAATTATTTAGGTAATTTTATAGTTTTCTATCTCTCTGTATTATTTCTTAAAATCTGCAATTTATATTTGATATATTTTTATAAAATTTGATTATTCCCTCTTCCAAGACTTTGAGTTTGCGTATCCGGTTTCAGAGAAATTTTAGGGTATCTGGCAAAAGCTGGATTTAAAAAAGCGACTGCTCTATTGACCTCTTGTAAATTAGTAAATTTAGTACCTTACCTTTTAGAAGTTAAGGGGGTGACGAAAGGGGATGAAATCAAATTGCTTTAACCAATGTTGGATGGGATGTTAATAAACCCAGAAAATCCAATTCTGACCAATAAACAGATGGCAAACATTAAATATTACTTACCTCGAAATAAAGAAGTGATCCAAAATAACAAAATAAAAATACCTCCCAAACCATTACTATAATCCACATAACAATTATAAAGAATTGTAGGGACCAAATTTCTACCTAAAAAAATTCAGAATTAGATATTTATCTCACCTCACAATGTTGGTGACTGTATTATTAGTAGAGAATGAAAATACCCTCAGGGGCATGTGTCGTACATTTTATATTATACATACTGTTCAATAAATTATTTTATCGTCAACCGTCAGTAACGCCGTACATTAGACAGTTTTCGTTGTATTGGCGAATTCAAACGGTTAACCATAACGAATACGAATACGAAGCAGCTATTTGACAGATCGTAAAAATAGTTTTCGTTCAATTCGCTTAACGTTAAGTCGAATTTGACAGTAAACATAACAAATATAACATAACCTATCTTTAATGGTTATTTGTGTTCATATTTTCATATACGTTTTGTGCTATCTTTCTTGCTTGGTTTTCATTTCCTAGTACCTACCCAAAATTCTAAAACATCATGATAGACGAAAGGTTGCTTTTATTGGACTCATCCAATGATTTGGATTTGGATGATGCCCTTCTCTTGGAGGTACTTGATCGCCAGGACGTTCAGTATCAAGCACAGTTATATGGAAATTTCAATTTAGAAAACTATAATAATGCTGAATGCAAACTTTATTTTCAATTTGAAAAAAATCACTTAAGAAGACTGGCTGAAGCACTTTGGATTCCCAATAATGTAATAACAGAAAGCAACCATAATGTTTCTGGCGTGGAAGGGCTTTGCATTTTGTTAAGGAATGGTCATTACGCATGCGCTCCGTTTTCGCTATGGCTTTGTCTTCCGTCCGTTAGCTACCGCCACTTATCCGTAACGATAACGATAAATGACAGCTCAAATGTCAAAGTTGTCAAATAGCGGCTATCGGAATCGCTTTTAAAAGACAACGAAAACTGTCTATTATATATCAGAGTGATTTCCGAAAGTAAACGAACACTTTATTTTATTGTAAAATAAAATACTTTATCTGCCGCATTTGCGGCAGCTAAAGTATTTTACCCTCCGCAAATTTTCACTCTATGCCGAACAAACAGACAAATCGCAAATCGCGAGGAGAATTTTAGGCGATAATCAAACTGACAATTCTAATAGAAAATATATGCACATTGCAAAGTCCTATGTTGAAGAATCTGTGCTCAATAAAACAAAAATTGCAAAGAGAATTTTAGGCGATAATCAAAATGAAAATTCGAATAGAGAAGATTTCCACATTTTTAACATAGATTTTTTCAGTTGGAACTCCTTTACCTTCAGGAATTAATTTTTATAGTACTTTCAGGGTGTACGTTCACTTTTAATATAACAAATAATAAGTAGATTTGTTCTATATTATTTGCTGTTTACTTTATTATAATAAAATGCGATGAGTTATACCTTAGTTTTTTATATTATAAATTCTAAACGGTTGGCAATAAAATTTTGTATGCACCACGTCAGTAAAGTGTATTTATCGAACTCGCCTGTTATGCGCCTCGCTCGCTTCGCTCGCTCATCTCATAATTTCAGACTCGTCCGATAAAGAATCACTTTACTGCCTTGGTACATAAATAACTATTTTTCACTACTAACCTATAAAACCGATATTAACTTTAGAAATCGTTTTTCTCTACCTTGGCAATTATTATTGATCATGGTTAATAATGAGAACAATCTATTCGAAAGAAGGAAACTTGATTTTCTAATTCTGCACTAACACCATGGAAAGTGATTTCAAAGCCTACTTGGTAGTTTCAGTTTCCTACTAGAATTTCTAATGGAAAATGTCATGCTAACATTTTTTATATTATTTTGGTGTGAAATTTTCTTATCGAATCTCCCACATTCTTGAATTAACAACCGGAAATATCTCCTCGATTTTCTTTAAAAATTCATGCTCTCGGAAATGTTTCCGGTAGTAATTCAAGTACTAGAGAGATTACTAGTAAACTTATCACCAGGGTAGGAATAGATGCAGTACCTACTTCTACAGTAATGGGCTAAAATATGAAACAAATTCATTTAAAAATCAGGTATTCATTTTTTGAAAAAACGCTCGAACACGTCGATTATAATTCTTTTTTCCGGATTTTTTGCCTCAAAAAGAAATTATACCGGGTGTGTCAAAAAGTAGATGTAGCAAATTTTTTTGTTTTTTAAATAGAACCCCCCTATTTTTACTTATTACCCTAATTCTACGTCAAATTCTGCGCATAATTCATATAGCATACTCTATCCTTATCTCTAACGGTTTTAGAGAAAAATTACATCATAAATTGACAATATGCTAATCTACTTAAAAACCTTTCTAAAACATTATTTACAGTATTTTCATTAATTTGCCTAATTTAATATCTAATTTTAAATTTTAAGTCTTCCAAATTTTGTGGTTTATCCTTATACACTTTTGATTTCAAATAACCCCAAAGAAAGAAATCCATGGGTGTAAGATCGGGAGATCTTGCAGGCCATTCTATGGGTCCTCTTCTACCTATCCATCGTTCGGGAAATACAGTATTCAAATACTCTCGTACTTGTCGAGCAAAATGAGGCGGAGCACCATCCTACTGAAACCAAATAGACGCTTCTGGTAGATGAGGCTGATTCGGATTATCCGCTGCTAGTGTGGGAATTAATTCAATTTGAAGAAATTGTAAATACCGGTCTCCTGTAAGATTTCCATCGAAGAAAAAAGGTCCAATAATTCTATCATTTAATATCCCTGCCCAAACATTTACTTTTTGTGGGTATTGCGTGTGCTGTTCTCTCATCCAACGGGGATTATTTGTACTCCAATACCGAAAATTTTGTCTGTTTACCGAACCATTCAAACAAAACGTGGCTTCATCGCTAAAAAGTATGTTGCGATGGAAAAATATATTTAAGTTGCAAATTTCCATCATAGTTTCACAAAACTGTAGTCGGCGGTCGGGATCATCTTCGTTTAGCTCGTGCAGCAACCTAATTTTGTACGGATGGTACTTTTCTTGTTTCAATACCCGCAATACAGATCGTCGGCTAACATCATTATTAAGGGCTACTTCAGTGGATGCACTATGAGGATTATCTTCAACCTCTAACAAAATGTTCAATTGTGAGTTTTCACTAATTTTTGGACGACCTGGCCGTAGACGATCCTTTACATTCCCTGTTTCCCTGAATTTCTTCTCAATTTTACTTACTGTAGATCTTGTAATCGGCCGTTCTGGATACTTAGCGTTAAACAAGTTACAAACTTCTTCTTGACTTCTTGTTTTGTCTCCACATCCAATTAAAATTAAAATTTCGATTCTTTGTGTTTCATTTAAATGCATCATGATCACAGTTTTTCAAAATTATACCTAAACTAATTTTTGATTGACACATGACTTGCTATCGTAGTAATAATTCATTTAAATTTACCTGTTTACCTTTAAGTAGGTAAATGTACCTTTTTTTAAAGAATTTTTTTTATGATGTAATTTTTCTCTAAAACCGTTAGAGATAAGGATAGAGTATGCTACATAAATTATGCGCAGAATTTGACGTAGAATTAGGGTAATAAGTAAAATTAGGGGGGTTCTATTTAAAAAACAAAAAAATTTTGCTACATCTACTTTTTGACACACCCGGTATAATTTCTTTTTGAGGCAAAAAATCCGGAAGAAAGAATTATAATCGACGTGTCCGAACGTTTTTTGAAAAAATGAATACCTGATTTTTAAATGAATTTGTTCCATATTTTAGCCCATCACTGTATAGTTGTATCATAAACTTACTAAAAAATATTGTATACAGGCAAATCCTATGACAACAATGCTAGCAGTGAACTGTGCAAACATCGAAAATGAGTAGGTATCTTCTATATCCTTGACAAACCTTAAAATATTATAATATTTAAATCAAAAAAAAAAAAAAATTATGTTCTTATTAATCCTCAAAAAATAGGAATTTCCTAACACGTCGCTGAAGTAATATTTTCACGACCACTTGCGACGTTACCTTAAATATAAATAATAGTCAGCCCAACGTGGTAGTTTGTTAAGTCGGTAATGCTCAATTAATTCTGGGAGCAATCATATAATAGCAATAAAATGCTAATAGCCCGGGAGGTAGCGGTGCATTTTTGATAGTAATTTCAGGTCGCTTGATTTTGTGTGTATTCGATAGTCTAGATATAGCTAACAATCAAAGCAAGCGTCAGCTGTCAGAGTCGTGGTGGATCTAGTCGTAAGAGAATGTCACTTATGTCAAAAAAAAATATCTAAAAGTGATTTCAGGTCGTTTGAAAATTTGTACAGCAAATGCTTATATGATGACAATAAATAAAAGAAAAGTCAGCTGCAAAGATAATGGGCGTCAGCTGCTTATACAGGTTCCTGCACCTCACTAGTGATGCCGCGAGACGAGACGAGACGAAAATTGGCCCATTCTCGTCTCGTCTCGTGAGGCGAGCATTTTTTTTATCTCGTCTCGACGAGAAACGCGTTTTTCTCGCTCGAGAGTGCCATTGTCTCGTCTCGTCTCGTTTTTTCTCGTGAGTAGCGAATCATAAAAAATATTTTTTTATACGAATCTTAAAGGGGGTAAACATTTAAAAGTATCTGGTCGTCTCGCAGAAGGGTTTAATATAAGTCGGTTTGTTAGTCATGTGACTTAGAAACTATTTTTCTTAGATCAACAAAATATTGCAAGCGGCCATAAGACATAATTCACGTAATGTAATAGGCTTGGCACCGAGGTATTTTCAGTCCAAAATATACGGGGTGGTAAAAGATACAGAATAGAGAACGATTTATAATAATAATAATTGATTCATAATGGAACTACCCTTCTTTTATTATTTATTTTTTGGCATAATTCGGGCATAATTAACTGCAATAGTTTGGAAAATATTTGACTAAATAAAGGGATCAGCCCAGAATGTCATCCGGGGAAAAACCTTAATTTTTCTATTACATTAATAGAAAGTGCAAGAGAAAGAACTTAAAGAAGTATTTCCGAAAATGCTCTATTTGACATATCAATCTCTCATAGTTTATGAAATATTCGGACTAAATCGCGGTAACATAAGATAATTAATTATTGTGTCCTTCTTTTACATATGAAATTTGACTGAGGTCCTTTTCGATATTGTGTTTTCAATCGAAAATGCTTTCTTTCAGATTTGGTTAATTATTTTAAAATGTCAACTACAAACCGTAGACAGAAGAAAGAGGCTAGACAATTTGATTCTGTTCTCTTGAATATCTGTTTTAAGGTAAATGGCTTCACAATACGATAGAGTGAGAACGTTAAACACATTATTTTTCTGTCTATATATTAGGAGATACATAAAATTCAGTGTTTTAACAAACGAGAAAATTCGAGAAAATTCGAGAAAAAACGAGAAATTTCTCGACGAGAAACGGTCTTCTCTCGTCTCGTCTCGTGACTTCTCTCGAGAAAAAAATTTCACTCTCGTCTCGTCGAGACGAGACACGAGAATTTCTCGTCTCGGCGGCATCACTATTATTAATTAAGTTAAAATGTTGATATTTTGCAGACCTTGCCTGTATCTTGGGGCGCATTTTAGGAAAATATTTTTTTTATACAGGGTGTTCCAAAAAAGTATGACGTCATAAGGATGTATTTTTTTAGATAACATGCCATATATTTTCTTACTTATTAGGGTGCCTCCTATAGTTACCTACATACCCCTAAAATTTTATTAAAATCGATTCAGTATTATAGACGAAAAAAAATAAAAACAAAAAAATGTCAGTTTTGCACCACTGGTTTTAAAAATTAATAAAAAATAAAAATAATGCTTCGTTAATAAAATTCTATAGTAGTAACTTTTTATAATTTTATTAACGAGGCATTATATTTAAATTTTAATAATTTTTAAAACCAGTGGTGCAAAACTAATATTTTTTTGTTTTTATTTTTTTTGGTCTATAATACTGAATCCTTGATACATAAATAACTATTAGTCCAGGAGGCAGTGGCGATTTTTGGTACTTATTTTCCCAGTCAGCAAACATGGATAGACTTATTGGGTTTGTTATTTTAAGCAAAATTCATATATAACAGACTTTCCTCCACTTGGGATGTGCCAGACTGTTATTGCCATTAATAAAATGACTCACTTTAATTAATGTCAAATATTTATGACTGGAAAAATAAGTGGACTTGACTTTTGTTTTATCTCGTGAACCCATCCGAAAATTTTAGCCAGACTCACAAATTGTCGGTTTGTGTCACCATCCGGAGCCGACTATTTGATATTCACTGACTGGGAAAATAAGTACAAAAAAATTCACTGCCTCCTGGACTATATTATCGAATATAGAAAAAATTAACTAATATTACTTTAACATAAAAGAGCTTAGAATAAGTAGCTACATAAGCCTTTGTAAATCTGTAAAGTTTCGTTGTCGCGGGAACCAATACTGACTTATGTGTAGTCCGGTACTGCCCAATATACAGGGTGATTCAAAAGTACTTTGACAAACTTCGGGAGGTAATTGCTGGCAATATTTTAACACGAAAAGTTCTTATAAACAGTGGTCCTTGGTGACTTCGTTACGGAGATACAGGGTGTTGAAATGTTAAAAGAAATAGTAATAATTTTTAAATAACTCCTTAACGAGTTATTTTTTTTTTATGAAATTTTGTGAATTAAATAAGCATCTAAGGACACTTATTTTGAAAGTACAACACGTTCGTAAATTTAACCAGTGGCGTCGGTACAAAATGTTACTATCATATTTTTTGTGAAAACTATGCTACACCATTGACTTATTTTATTTTAACTTTTTTTTTATAAATTCCCCCTTTATTTAGAACAAAAAAGATCACGTGTGTTTTTTTGATACGAGGGACGGTTTAAGCGTAAATTATTATTTTATTTGAATATACACAAATATTAAAAAATGTGTTTTAAACTGATCAACCACTCCAATATTTATTACAGTATTTTAACGAATACCTACATACATACTTACTAATAAACAAATATGTATATGCCTAAGGAAGGTATCTGAGGATGCCTATTTTCTAAGTATAACACGTTTTCAGTGGCATACATATTTATTTATTAGTATGTTACTTTTTAATATTTTGTATTTTGACAAGGCGGCTTTGGAAATGCTTTTTTTGTCGATAAATTAAAATATATTTGACAGTTAGTTACCATTAAAAATAACAAAACTGAAGAAATAAAACTCAGTGGTAACTAACTGTCAAATATATTTTAATTTATCGACAAAAAAAGCATTTCCAAAGCCGCCTTGTCAAAATACAAAATATTAACATACTAATAAATAAATATGTATGCCACTGAAAACGTGTTATACTTAGAAAATAGGCATCGTCAGATACATTCCTTAGGTATATACATATTTGTTTATTAGTAAGTATGTATGTAGGTATTCGTTAAAATACTGTAATAAATATTTGAGTGGTTGATCAGTTTAAAACACATTTTTCAATATTTGTGTATATTCAAATAAAATAATCATTTACGCTTAAACCGTCCCTCGTATCAAAAAAACACACGTGATCTTTTTTGTTCTAAATAAAGAGGGGATTTATAAAAAAAAAAGTTAAAATAAAATAAGTCAGTGGTGTAGCATAGTTTTCACAAAAAATATAATAGTAACATTCTGTACCGACGCCACTGGTTAAATTTACGAACGTGTTGTACTTTCAAAATAAGTGTCCTTAGATGCTTATTTAATTCACAAAATTTCATAAAAAAAAATAACTCGTTAAGGAGTTATTTAAAAATTATTACTATTTCTTTTAACATTTCAACACCCTGTATCTCCGTAACGAAGTCGCCAAGGACCACTGTTTATAAGAACTTTTCGTGTTAAAATATTGCCAGCAATTACCTCCCGAAGTTTGTCAAAGTACTTTTGAATCACCCTGTATATTCCACATCTTGTACCTTAAACTTTTTTCATACTTACTCTTTAATTAAATTATATTTATCCACGCATTTGCAGATATCTTCATAGACATATTTATTTTTCAACGTCTCAAATTCTAACGCGGACAGATTTATGTGATTTTTCTGAACTTGTTCTTCTGCATGTTTTATAACATCTCGTAAAGTCCCCTTCATTATTTTTAACTGTCCAGTAGCGTGAAAAAGAAGGCCGACTATAACACAGTCCAGAGAACAGTTTCCCATACCCGCATGGCAGATTGCTACAAAATTGCTCATGCATATACCGTGCGAGCAAAAATTATTTGCATCAACGAGGGCTTGGATTAATAAACGTAGGGCTTGGTTTAGATTACAATGATATGGGGACGATATATCTAACCAGATCTAGGTTAAAATTTTGTCAAATTCATATTATGACATGATATGCCAAACTAGTGAGTAATAAAATAAGTAGACAAACACAAATTTATTTTTGTTGTTTCCAAAATTAACAAAGCAACAATATACAGAAAGAGAAAAAAAATAATTACATAAATTGCTGAAATTGGCCACCGCCATGCTCCAGGCATAAATTCACACGTCTCTTCATATTTTCGAAAGTGTTGACCAGCATCTCAGGAGAAATGTTACCACATTCTTGGATAATCCTTTCTTGTAATTGTTCCAAATTTGCAACTGGTGTTTTAAAAATAGTATTCTTTAAATGAGGAAAAACGAAGTAATCCATAACAGTTAAACAAGGTGATATAGGTGGAATTCAATGTCTGATCGAAATCTGATCAATCTGTCGTCAAAAAAATTGCATAAGTAGTTTCGGCGGCTGTATGGGCGGTTGCACCGTCCTGTTGAAAATATCCAAAACTTAGTTCGTTGTCAAGTAATTGCTCCACAAATGGATTCAAAATATATTCTCTATACCGCTGTGCTGTAACTGTGTCATGAAAAAAAATAGGATCAATTTTTTGAGGGTGCAATGTGGACTCTACAAAAAATGGGGATTTTTATTACTCCACATGCGTGTATTCTGAGAATTCACATAACCGGAGAGGTGGAACCAGGCTTCATCAGAAAAAAATGTCAGGTCTAATAAATCATTTATTTCCAATAAATTTTGGGTAAACCAATGAGGGTAATTCCAGCTTCTTTCAAAATCTGCGGCTTGTATTTCTTGGAATACTTGCACTTTATAAGGAAATAAATTTAGCTGCTTCTTAAGAATAGTCCTGCATGTTCCATAAGATCTTCCCACTTCTTGGGACAGGCGTCTTATACAATTTGTTGGCGTATTTTGCATTATTTCACGAACGTTTGCAACAAGTTCTTCTGTTCTTACAGATGGTCTTCCTGCACCTTTTGTGTGTTATATAGAACCTGTTTCCATAAACACAGCCACGGTTTTTTTCAGGCAATGATAAAAAATCCCCAGCAATAAAAGCAACGTTAGGAAAATTTTCGTGAAAATCGTCCATGCACAAACCCGGATTGTATTGCCACTCACCATTTACTCTAACCCCGTTTCGAAAATACGCTTTAACCATGGATGTTTTGTGCTGTTCCGTAAAGCCCATTGTGTGAATTGTTCAAGAAATTTTAAAAATTAGCGATGAATCAAATTACTTGTAACGACTGTCAAAGATGACGGAATAACTGATTGATTGTTAATTCAGGTAGTTACTAACAGCCAACAGGTATTAAGCTCTACGGCTAAGCATTACGTCCTTAGATGCAAGGCCCTCTTTGATGCAAATAATTTTTGCTCGCACGGTACATTAAACGAAGGTGGTTATTAGGTATAATGTATAAAACTTAAAAACTAATCATGTTCACGCCGAAATAATATATTAACCAATTCCCACCCAGCCCTTAGCAAAAGTTATACCCTGTGTATTGAATTATCTATAAAAAAATAACTTACCCATTCCAACTACAAAGTATGTAGCAACAAAAATATAGTTATTTTTGGCAGGGTCGAACGGTAGCCAGATTACAGTTGGCAATGTTTTTTGTCCCATTAATAAGGGTTTAAAAACCAAAAACACTAAGGTGCCGATACAGGCTCCGCGAAAGACGTAAAAAACATTTTTAAATATTTCTGATGTTGTTTTAGCGATTTTTTCTTGATCCTTATGGTATGTGTTAAACTCTTCTATATCTAGCCATTCCAGAGTGTGTCTTACTCTTTCCGGATATAACCTACAATTAAATGTATATATACTACCTATGTATTGTAGGTTACCTACACGATTTTAACTAGATTTAACTATTAAGTTCTTGGTTTCCTGTAAAAAGAACTGCAGCTAAAAATGTTCAAAATAGGGGGGGTCCAGTACCCGCTGATTCCCCTATTTTTTAAGGACGTGCGCCAGTGATTTCCGAATAATATTTATTTTGGTAATTATTTGGATACAAAATATAAATTAAGTAAAACTTTGCAATAGGTGACAATATCGGAAGTAAAGGTCTAGCAAAATATGATGTAAGAACAGTGGCGTACAGATAAAAACCTGTAGTAGGAACTAAACCAGGTAAATGAAATTATTTTATTGCCCTACTAAGAACTTACTATTACTAATCTTCTTCACATAACAGTAATTTTATTAGAAAATTTGACTGGTCATTGATATTTACTATTTCTTCAAAACACACTGCCCGATTTACTTGATGATTTGCCTCTATAGTGGTAAGACAAAATATTTGGTTTCAACTAGATGGTGCTCCCCGCATTTTGCTAGAAATGTTAGGAACTATTTACACCAAATCTAGCATTTAAAAATTATGAGATTACCGCTGACAACAGTTAAGGACCCATACTATTCAAATTATCTCCAAAATGCTCCCATCATCAGTTCCTATTTAAATGATGCAACCATAAGATATACTGTACTGATTTACTTGCTCTCCTTAAATTTCGCAATCCAGCTGCTAATACAAGATCAAGAGATGTGGCTGAAGTTAGAAACGGATTCAGAAACGATTCCACCAACGAGTTCCCAATATTGGGAGATATAAGATATAATTGAAAAAATACGTTTTTCTTACATGTTGTATAGTCAGCTGGCCCAGACAGTAAAAATTATTTGTGATATACATACGGGGGTTTGTTCTGAAAATTGGTTAGTCTGCCAGGGGCTGCAGGGGTGGATAACTTATTAAAATTAATAAATTATCAAAATTGGTCCCAAGAAAGAGTAAACGATTTTTGTAGACCGTTAGATTTTGATATGAGGTAAGAATCAATATTAACAAAGTTTTTATACACCAGAAACGGAAAAAGTCAGGGGCGGCGAGGGTGAAATTAATTAATTAAAGTTACTATTGGGAATAATAAATAGTAAACGAATTTGGTACACCACTAGATTTTGCCAAAATATAAGGTTTACAACTAAAGAAGTTATTATATGTCAGAAACGGCAAAAGTCAGGGGCGGCGAGGGTGAAATTGATTTATTAAAGTTACTATTGGGAATAATAAATAGTAAACGAATTTGGTACACCACTAGATTTTGCCAAAATATAAGGTTTATAACTAAAAAAGTTATTATATACTAGAAACGGAAAAAGTCAGGGGCGGCGAGGGTGAAATTAATTAATTAAAGTTACTATTGGGAATAATAAATAGTAAACGAATTTGGTACACCACTAGATTTTGCCAAAATATAAGGTTTATAACTAAAAAAGTTATAATATACCAGAAACGGAAAAAGTCAGGGGCGGCGAGGGTGAAATTAATTAATTAAAGTTACTATTGGGAATAATAAATAGTAAACGAATTTGGTACACCACTAGATTTTGCCAAAATATAAGGTTTACAACTAAAAAAGTTATTATATACCAGAAACGGAAAAAGTCAGGGGCGGCGAGGGTGAAATTGATTTATTAAAGTTACTATTGGGAATAATAAATAGTAAACGAATTTGGTACACCACTAGATTTTGCCAAAATATAAGGTTTACAACTAAAAAAGTTATTATATACTAGAAACGGAAAAAGTCAGGGGCGGCGAGGGTGAAATTTATTAATTAAAGTTACCATTGGGAATAATAAATAGTAAACGAATTTGGTACACCACTAGATTTTGCCAAAATATAAGGTTTATAACTAAAAAAGTTTCTATATATCAGAAACGGCAAAAGTCAGGGGCGGCGAGGGTGAAATTGATTTATTAAAGTTACTATTGGGAATAATAAATAGTAAACGAATTTGGTACACCACTAGATTTTGCCAAAATATAAGGTTTACAACTAAAAAAGTTATTATATACCAGAAACGGAAAAAGTCAGGGGCGGCGAGGGTGAAATTTATTAATTAAAGTTACCATTGGGAATAATAAATAGTAAACGAATTTGGTACACCACTAGATTTTGCCAAAATATAAGGTTTATAACTAAAAAAGTTTCTATATATCAGAAACGGCAAAAGTCAGGGGCGGCGGGGGTGAAATTTATTAATTAAAGTTACCATTGGGAATAATAAATAGTAAACGAATTTGGTACACCACTAGATTTTGCCAAAATATAAGGTTTACAACTAAAAAAGTTATTGTATGTCAGAAACGGCAAAAGTCAGGGGCGGCGACGGTGAAATTGATTTATTAAAGTTACTATTGGGAATAATAAATAGTAAACGAATTTGGTACACCACTAGATTTTGCCAAAATATAAGGTTTACAACTAAAAAAGTTATTATATACTAGAAACGGAAAAAGTCAGGGGCGGCGAGGGTGAAATTTATTAATTAAAGTTACCATTGGGAATAATAAATAGTAAACGAATTTGGTACACCACTAGATTTTGCCAAAATATAAGGTTTATAACTAAAAAAGTTTCTATATATCAGAAACGGCAAAAGTCAGGGGCGGCGAGGGTGAAATTGATTTATTAAAGTTACTATTGGGAATAATAAATAGTAAACGAATTTGGTACACCACTAGATTTTGCCAAAATATAAGGTTTACAACTAAAAAAGTTATTATATACCAGAAACGGAAAAAGTCAGGGGCGGCGAGGGTGAAATTTATTAATTAAAGTTACCATTGGGAATAATAAATAGTAAACGAATTTGGTACACCACTAGATTTTGCCAAAATATAAGGTTTATAACTAAAAAAGTTTCTATATATCAGAAACGGCAAAAGTCAGGGGCGGCGGGGGTGAAATTTATTAATTAAAGTTACCATTGGGAATAATAAATAGTAAACGAATTTGGTACACCACTAGATTTTGCCAAAATATAAGGTTTATAACTAAAAAAGTTTCTATATATCAGAAACGGCAAAAGTCAGGGGCGGCGAGGGTGAAATTGATTTATTAAAGTTACTATTGGGAATAATAAATAGTAAACGAATTTGGTACACCACTAGATTTTGCCAACATATAAGGCTTACAACTAAAAAAGTTATTATATACCAGAAACGAAAAAAGTCAGGGGCGGCGGGGGTGAAATTTATTAATTAAAGTTACCATTGGGAATAATAAATAGTAAACGAATTTGGTACACCACTAGATTTAGCCAAAATATAAGGTTTACAATTAAAGAAGTTATTATATGTCAGAAACGGCAAAAGTCAGGGGCGGCGAGGGTGAAATTGATTTATTAAAGTTACTATTGAAAATAATAAATAGTAAACGAATTTGGTACACCACTACATTTTGCCAAAATATAAGGTTTATAACTAAAAAAGTTTCTATATATCAGAAACGAAAAAAGTCAGGGGTGGCGGTGGTGAAATTTATTAATTAAAGTTACCATTGGGAATAATAAATAGTAAACGAATTTGGTACACCACTAAATTTTGCCAAAATATAAGGTTTACAACTAAAAAAGTTATTGTATGTCAGAAACGGCAAAAGTCAGGGGCGGCGACGGTGAAATTGATTTATTAAAGTTACCATTGGGAATAATAAATAGTAAACGAATTTGGTACACCACTAGATTTTGCCAACATATAAGGCTTACAACTAAAAAAGTTATTATATACGAGAAACGAAAAAAGTCAGGGGCGGCGGGGGTGAAATTTATTAATTAAAGTTACCATTGGGAATAATAAATAGTAAACAAATTTGGTACACCACTAGATTTTGCCAAAATATAAGGTTTACAATTAAAGAAGTTATTATATGTCAGAAACGGCAAAAGTCAGGGGCGGCGAGTGTGAAATTTATTAATTAAAATTACTATTGGGAATAATAAATAGTAAACGAATTTGGTACACCACTAGATTTTGCCAAAATATAAGGTTTATAACTAAAAAAGTTTCTATATATCAGAAACGAAAAAAGTCAGGGGCGGCGGGGGTGAAATTTATTAATTAAAGTTACCATTGGGAATAATAAATAGTAAACAAATTTGGTACACCACTAGATTTTGCCAAAATATAAGGTTTACAATTAAAGAAGTTATTATATGTCAGAAACGGCAAAAGTCAGGGGCGGCGAGTGTGAAATTTATTAATTAAAATTACTATTGGGAATAATAAATAGTAAACGAATTTGGTACACCACTAGATTTTGCCAAAATATAAGGTTTATAACTAAAAAAGTTTCTATATATCAGAAACGAAAAAAGTCAGGGGCGGCGGGGGTGAAATTTATTAATTAAAGTTACTATTGGGAATAATAAATAGTAGTAGTAGTAGTAGTAAAAAGATTTATTTAGCACGTGGCTACATGATACATTTTAACAATTTTATACCCTTTTTTTATTTATTTTTTGAATTAAATGACCTTTTGAAACTTTATTTGTCCTGTTGAGTTAATAAGAAAGATTTTAAACTTTTTTTAAAAGATTTTAAACTTTTTTGATTTTTAATTGACTTGTTTAATTTATTAAATTCAATAAGACCCTTATGAAAAACTGATTTATATGCAATATTTTTTGAAAAATTATTAAGAAAAAAATTATTGGTATTTCGTGTTAAATAATTATGTTGATCACTATTTAGAACAGTCAATTGCTTTAAATGTGGCGGTAACAAATCATTTTGAATTTTAAAAATAAATATTAGAACCAAAAATAATACTAAATTTTTTACATTTAACCATTCTAATTTTTTTAACATCACATTAATTTTTGTATATCTATCCATATTAAGTAAAATTCGCATTGCTTTATTTTGTAAAATTTGTAATCTATTTATTACACCTTCATCCGCCATAAACAAAATTGTAGAACAATAAAGAAAATGTGGTAAAATTAAAGTATTGTATACAATTTTTTTTGAATAAAATTTTAAATTTGAACCTATTCTTTTAAAATAACTAATTTTTCCCGCAATTTTGGAAATTAAATTTTCGAATTGGTTATTAAATTTTAATTTTGAATCAATCAATATACCTAAATATTTAAAAGAATTGACTATTTCTAGTTTATCACCATCAATTAAAATATTTATATTTGTATAATTATTTAAATTTACACCCATAACCATACATTTTGTTTTAGAAACATTTAATTTTAATTTGTTAACTTTTAACCAGTTTGACAATAGAATCAGTTCTGAATTTAAAATTGCCAAAATTTCCAAAAGATTTTTACCGCTTATATAGATAAGAGTATCATCAGCAAACATTTGTATTTTAAGAAATTTTAGGACTAATGGCATGTCATTAATATATAAAATAAATAGTAACTTTAATAAATCAATTTCACCCTCGCCGCCCCTGACTTTTGCCGTTTCTGATATATAGAAACTTTTTTAGTTATAAACCTTATATTTTGGCAAAATCTAGTGGTGTACCAAATTCGTTTACTATTTATTATTCCCAATGGTAACTTTAATTAATAAATTTCACCCCCGCCGCCCCTGACTTTTGCCGTTTCTGATATATAGAAACTTTTTTAGTTATAAACCTTATATTTTGGCAAAATCTAGTGGTGTACCAAATTCGTTTACTATTTATTATTCCCAATGGTAACTTTAATTAATAAATTTCACCCTCGCCGCCCCTGACTTTTTCCGTTTCTAGTATATAGAAACTTTTTTAGTTATAAAACTTATATTTTGGCAAAATCTAGTGGTGTACTAAATTCGTTTACTATTTATTATTCCCAATAGTAACTTTAATAAATCAATTTCACCCTCGCCGCCCCTGACTTTTTCCGTTTCTGGTATATAATAACTTTTTTAGTTGTAAACCTTATATTTTGGCAAAATCTAGTGGTGTACCAAATTCGTTTACTATTTATTATTCCCAATAGTAACTTTAATTAATTAATTTCACCCTCGCCGCCCCTGACTTTTTCCGTTTCTGGTATATAATAACTTTTTTAGTTGTAAACCTTATATTTTGGCAAAATCTAGTGGTGTACCAAATTCGTTTACTATTTATTATTCCCAATGGTAACTTTAATTAATAAATTTCACCCTCGCCGCCCCTGACTTTTTCCGTTTCTAGTATATAGAAACTTTTTTAGTTATAAACCTTATATTTTGGCAAAATCTAGTGGTGTACCAAATTCGTTTACTATTTATTATTCCCAATGGTAACTTTAATTAATAAATTTCACCCTCGCCGCCCCTGACTTTTTCCGTTTCTGGTATATAATAACTTTTTTAGTTGTAAACCTTATATTTTGGCAAAATCTAGTGGTGTACCAAATTCGTTTACTATTTATTATTCCCAATAGTAACTTTAATAAATCAATTTCACCCTCGCCGCCCCTGACTTTTGCCGTTTCTGATATATAGAAACTTTTTTAGTTATAAACCTTATATTTTGGCAAAATCTAGTGGTGTACCAAATTCGTTTACTATTTATTATTCCCAATAGTAACTTTAATAAATTAATTTCACCCTCGCCGCCCCTGACTTTTTCCGTTTCTGGTATATAATAACTTTTTTAGTTGTAAACCTTATATTTTGGCAAAATCTAGTGGTGTACCAAATTCGTTTACTATTTATTATTCCCAATAGTAACTTTAAATAATAAATTTCACCCTCGCCGCCCCTGACTTTTGCCGTTTCTAGTATATAATAACTTTTTTAGTTATAAACCTTATATTTTGGCTAAATCTAGTGGTGTACCAAATTCGTTTACTATTTATTATTCCCAATGGTAACTTTAATTAATAAATTTCACCCCCGCCGCCCCTGACTTTTGCCGTTTCTGATATATAGAAACTTTTTTAGTTATAAACCTTATATTTTGGCAAAATCTAGTGGTGTACCAAATTCGTTTACTATTTATTATTCCCAATGGTAACTTTAATTAATAAATTTCACCCTCGCCGCCCCTGACTTTTTCCGTTTCTGGTGTATAAAAACTTTGTTAATATTGATTCTTACCTCATATCAAAATCTAACGGTCTACAAAAATCGTTTACTCTTTCTTGGGACCAATTTTGATAATTTATTAATTTTAATAAGTTATCCACCCCTGCAGCCCCTGGCAGACTAACCAATTTTCAGAACAAACCCCTGTATGTATATCACAAATAATTTTTACTGTCTGGGCCAGCTGACTATACAACATGTAAGAAAAACGTATTTTTTCAATTATATATCTTATATCTCCCAATATTGGGAACTCGTTGGTGGAATCGTTTCTGAATCCGTTTCTAACTTCAGCCACATGATCAAGAGACCTATTTTATCTGCCCATAGCAGCTAACAACTTAATAATAAGATCACCAGTTTACAACATGTGTAAACAATATAAGAATCGTGCCTTCCAACTGGACATTTTCGCTATGAATACCCATCAGTATTCTAATGTAATCAAGGCTGTGCTCCTTGGAATTGCAATATTGTGATGTAATACGACTTTTAGTCTTAATATATAAAATATTTTAGATTGAACAAAACATAACATACAGGGTGACGCACCGAAAACCTTCCTGCCAGGTTTATTTTCTTGTTAATAAATAAATCAAAATTCGCTCGAACACGGGAACCTTCTCAGGGGGACATATTTTTTTGCTATTTTCACCCGGCTGGAACCATCATGCAACCATCATTTTATCGAAATTTAGTAGGAGACAAAAAATAATCTAAAAAAATATAGTTCGGGTTTGTTCACGTGGGTTACACGTGCTAAACAATAGGGGGGGGGGGTCAGCGGTACTGGGGGTACCGGGAATATTAAAGATGCGTACGAAATAATTTGTGTAATAAAAATTAAAATTAGTATTTTTCCCAAGCATCTTAACCTAAAAAAAGGCATTTTTGGAAGCACACTTGATCTAAAAACAAAATTTGAAAAAAAAATGGATTTGGAATTGGACCTGTGAATAAGTGACAATTTGGATATGGTTGTACTCATAATGACAAGCTGAATCCAAATAACAAAAAATATACAGGAGATCCTATTTTAAAAGCAAAAGTTTGTATCGCTTCCGGTAAAATCGGAAGCAACCAAAGGTAAGTGGTAACCTTAAATAACCTAGTTTTAGATTTAAATATTGTACGTGTTATCCAAAATTTATCTTTTTATTGCGAAAACCAAAAAGTTATAGGGGCCAGCTTTTGAGAATATATTAATAAAAAGAAAATAAAACCTCTTAATCTTTTTATTCCCTAACATACAGTCCCGTTTTAAGTGTACAAAATCGGTCTTCCGCGAGCTCCTTTATGATGCATGTGTGAAAGTAGTCTCAATTTCTTTGTTTGGCATTGAAGAAACATAATTTCGATGTTGGCAATCTTAAAAATGATGCGTTGCATCGCAAACACTATTTACAATTTATCTAAGTAAACATTGGAATTACAAAAAAAAGTTTTATACAAAAACATATTGCTGTATCAATTCTACATAGAAGAGGTTCTTACCAATTTTTATGTAGGACTAACCGCTTTTTTAAAAAGTATACTTTGGAAATTATTTCGCGGCTTTTTATTTATATTTATTTCTTTGAATTTATCTTTTTTTGCAACGGACAGGGAAATTTGGCGCTTTTAAGGTAATTTTTTAACCAGAAACAGTATCCCCTTGATGATGCAAGTGTGGGAGTAGTCTTTATCTCTTTGTTTGGCTCTCGAAAATGGTGCGTTTGATTGCTGCGTGCAAGAAATAGAATGGCCGCCATTGCAAACACTATTTCTACGTACCTATGTAAGTAACCATTGGAATTACGAAAAAAGTTTAGTTTTGGAATTGTTCCGCGGCTTTTTATAATATATATTTATATTTACTTGTTTGAAATTTTTTTTTTCACAACGGACCGGAAAAAAGGCACTTTCTAGATAATGTTTACCCAGAAAATATCACTTTTAGCAGTCTAGACCGGAAAATAATCAAATAGGGGTACTTTACCAGTTTTTGTTTAACTAAGCTTAAGCTTTATTTCCTTGCATTTTTGTAAACTTTGTTCATTCAATTTAACGCTATAGATATGGGTCAAATTTCTCGATAACGCCACAAAAAAAAACGTTAATACTAGAATTGTTTAAGTCCCGTTAGTCGACTTGTAACACCCTGTATATCTGCTCCGGGTGTTACACTATAGGGACGCCACCGCTGGCGCCGTTGATGTGTTTGTGATGTATTTGTAAAATAATGGGCCTTAGGTTTGCAACTGTTTTGTTATTAAATTTTACCATGGCAAATAAATTTATTTAATTTTCAATTAGGAGATGCTTAAATATTCTTACCTAATGGGCGTGTATTTTGGAACTGTTATTACCATCTCCATGACCATAAATAACAGGTCAATTACAGTCACCAAATCTAATTTCTGTCTATTAACAACCAAATAGACAACTACCAGCACAGGAATTGGAAGTGTCAGAGTGCAGTGTACAAAACCAGCATAACAGTAATAAAGCCATTTTGGAATATTTTTAATCGGATACATGCCAAAAAATTGTAGGTTTATCAAAGTTACAGCAAGAGAGTTATATAAAATTGAGTCTGTCTTAAGCACCCACGCTCTATCACTGTGAGTTCTTAACATGTTCTTGGGGGCCATACTCCTAAATTTTGTCAGCACGGAATGGGTCATGACAATGTCAATGTGAACGTTTATATAGGCAATATTCTTAGTGGATCAGGGCCGGTTTGTGGGGATCGTATTCCGTAAATTAAAATTCTTAAGATAAAGGATATTATATTTTCATTAAATTCTTGTTCCTTCTCCCCGCGGAGGCAAAAAAGTACTTATTAATCACATTCTTGATCTAACATTCTGTAGGAGTAAGCGAGAAAATAATAAGGTATATGAATTTTTTCTTGTTAGTGGGAATAGGTACGTATAAGCAACTTCTATCGATTCCTGAAATTGACATTGCTTTTTAAACGAAAATCAAGCATCGGCATGCTTATCTTTTTAGAAATTTTGTTGTTCCTACGTTTTTAACGCCGCAACACAGTGACAGTTTATCTGAATAAATACTTTAAATCACCAAACGTGTGGTTGGTAACTATTTATTTAATAACGTATAAAAAGGTGTACATTTACATTTTATTTCTACACGCAGAATACTTCTATTCTGTTTACCCTCATCTAACATTTAACAAATATACAGTGTCACCAGTAAAAAGTCCGCATCATATGGGATTTTATTAATAGCTTTATTCAAAATTTGACTTCGGCATCAAGTTCTGCTTCGATCGAGATGAAAATTAAGCAAAAAAATAGTAGTCACGTGATTCGCATTATCTGTCAAATTTTAATTTTTTCCAAAAAACTATTCAAAAGTGGGGTTATTTCTGAAAATATCGAAAAAAGTTATTAGAAAAAGTTTTTTTTAATACAGTTTCTAGCCCACATGCAAAAATTTCAGCTGCATAAGATAATTTTGATTTTTTACCTATATTTTGTAAATTGCACCACTTTTGCAAAATAAGACTCAACGCAACCTACATAAAACTTCTTAGTTTTGACAATACTTTATTTTAGATACATTTTCCTTAAAGTAGCGCCATATTAAATGTGTGTTTTTCTACAAAATCAAAATTGGGCTATTAAAATTTGGTCGCATGTGATGCAAAATTTCTTTATTTTTGACCCTGTATAAGGTAACTTCATAAAATAAATATTTTTGAAAACGTAGTTTGTGTCTGAAAGTAATACACCTTAATATTAAGACAAAAAAGAACACAGTGTCTTTAGTAAGTGTTTTTTAAGTGGAAAATAAATTTTAGTTTTGCAACGTAAATTTTATCTATTTTCAACGATTAAAACCCCTATATTATAATTTATTATTAAGCTATGTCATAATAATGTTAACGTGTATTACTAGACACAAACTACGTTTTTAAAAATACTTATTTGATGGAGTCAAACAGGGTCAAAAACAAATAAACTTTGCATCACCTGCGACCAAATTTTAATAGCCCAATTTTGATTTTGTAGAAAAACACACATTTAATATGGCTTAAAGAAAATGTATCTGAAATAAAGTATTGTCAAAACTAAGAAGTTTTATGTAGGTTGCGTTGAGTCTTATTTTACAAAATATAGGAAAAAATCAAAATTATCTTATGCAGCTGAAAGTTTGCAAGTGGGTTAGAAAATGCATTTAAAAAAACTTTTTCTAATAACTTTTTTCGATATTTTCAGAAACAGCCCTACTTTTGAATTATTTTTTGGAAAAAATTAAAATTTGACAGATAATGCGAATTACGTGACCACTATGTTTTGCTTAATTTTCATCTCGATCGAAGCAGAACTTGATGCCAAAGTCAAATTTCGAATAAAGTTATTAATAAAAAAAATCCCATATGATGCGGACTTTACTGGTCACACTGTATATTGAACCAGCGGATACTCCCGACTTCGCTCGCGCAAATAAATTGTTATAATTACTCTATCGAAACAAAAGGGCGAGTACCATACTTTATAGGTAGGTACTCATATTATTTTTAAAATGAACTTTCTTTGGTGCTTTCTTATATTATCTTTTTTAATCAAATTTATTAGTTGGAGTAATTATGCTAAGTTTTAAGAAATTCAGACCAAAAATATTTTTTCCAATACAAACTTCTCCCCTTTTTACCCCTTTACGGGCCGATTTCCAAAGGATGAAAGCACGTGTTTCATTATTTGTGTTGTAGAATATTTCTGCTAAATTTAACAAAAAAGATGACAAAACTTATATTTTTAATAGAAAATTTATATCCCCTCTTCCCCCCTTTAAAGACCGATTTAAAAAAAATAAAAAAATACGTGCTTTATTAATTATAAATTAGAATAGTTATGCTGAGTTTTAAAGAATTCGTGTCAAAAATATTTTTTTCAATACAAACTTTTATACGCCCTTTTCCACCCCCTAGGGGCAAAATTCCCCACAGTATCAAAACACGCACTTGCTTATTTTAATAGTACCAATTTTCAGCAAAATAGCTTGAAATTATATACAGGTATCCCGTCAAAATAAGCTACACTCCTTTTTTCAACCCCTAAGTGAATGACGAAACACGTAGGTATATTATTATTTTATTAAAGGAACTTATATACCAATTTTTAGTTTTAGACCTCCTTCAATTTTGCTTTCTGGGATATAGAAATTCCTATAAAAGTTTCAACCCCCGTTTTTACCCCCTTAGGGGTAGATTTTCGAAAAATCTCTTCTTATCGGATGTCTTCGTTATAAAGAGACGATATTCATTAAATTTTGCTAACTAAACTACTAACCCTATTTTTTAATTTTAATTTTTTCACCAAAATGTTATTTTATCCCCGCCCCGTTTACCTAACCCTTTTAAATTAAAAAAAAAAATCTAATAGTCATTATTGGCTCTTTCAACCTCTCAATACCCCAAAAGCCACTTAAAATTTTGGGTAATGCAATGCTTCGCGCTATATTATACTCTTTCTTTTTTTTTAATTCCTTAAAATGAGATCTACTTGATAACCTACTTTAAATGATGCAAAAAAAACATGATAATCCATTAAACCAAAAAAAAGTTATGCGCATATTATGTACATTGTATACATAAAAAAAGTACAACACAGGTCGAATTGATAACCTCCTTCTTTTTGAAGTACTTATTTATTTCCTAATTTTTCATAATTATACAGCTCTATCGTAGGCCCTAAACAATATCCTTAACCTAACCAATGATTATTAAGGCCCGGCCCTGTGGTAAAAAAATTAATTATTAAACTCTTATTATCAATTTAATTATCTAATTAGTAAATCGAAAGGAAAATTTTAAAAATGTATACCTACCTGATGTTGTAAAGTTACAACGATACCTTAATTTGGGCCCTAGAAAAAGTTTTTTATACAGAAGACGAAATAATTATTTAATATTCGCAATAAATATTTAAGATATTGGTACTCGCTTTTTTGAATTTTCCATGATTGTGATGAAAGCTTTCTGGCATTTCTGATCTAGATCCATCCAATCGGTTAAATAAATATCTGTTACAAATGTAAAACTCTAAAATAGAAGAAAAATTACTGTATCACTATCAAATCTCTTCTTGACTTTATTGTAAAATTATATCTCAAAATTCCATTGTTCCATCGTTAGTAGGTTCCAGTGGCGGCCCGTCGGGGTAGGCAAAGTAGGCACCGCCTACTCTTAAAATTCATCCCCAAGCACTCCAGTCTTATGCTACCTCTTCATAAGATATTTAAGTAAGTAATACTTTTTAAAATATGTCAATATAATATGTGCTCCTAATAGTATGATTTCATCAATGTACTAGTCCTTAAGGTGGGAGTATCAACATGCTTGCCAACCTGTAACCTATTTCGCGTAGATTTATTTATGTTTTCTAGCTTTTATACAAAATTTAAAGAAAATCAGTATCGACTTGATATTCTATAGGTAATAATTGACATATTTAATAAATATCAAGGAATTTCATAACTTATTTTAGAATAATTGTATAGCGAAAAATATCGGGTAAGATTTTTTTTAACATTATTATGTCATTGTCACTCATTGTTCTTTCACTATACAATTCTTCCCAAATTAGCAATGAAATAAATTGATATTTTTGTAATATATCAGATACTACCTAAATAATGTACCGACGATATTGATTTTCTTTAAATGTTAGTTATTAATATAATAAACTCAAAAAATCAACGCGAAATAAGTTATAGGTTGGCAATAGATTGAATGACGTTGAGAATTCAACTTAAAGCTAGTATATATTCCATAATTTTTACTGCACCGCCAGGGATTGGCTACCAAGCTCGGTTGCAATGAGAAGTCCACAAAGGCAGGCCATAAATTTAGCGCCTTTTATGTTGTATACGACACGATACGCATCACGCTACCGCTGGTTGACGTTGACAAAAATCATTTGACTAACTTCGAATTTAAATACGTATATCTTAATTACTATTTTATTTTTGTATTTTACGTTACAAGGCCGGTAGGTGACTTATTACAGTACAAGTTGGTTTACGGACAAGGCGACGTAGGAGCCGAGTCTGGAATATAAACGAGTGCTGTAATAACACCTAACGGACGTATATCGTATGATATTTTATTTCATTTTGTCATTATAATCCTTTTTAAAAAGATTTAATAAAAATGTTTATTACATATTTTAAAATATTATAGGCAATATTAATTGGTATCACTGGATATAGTTTAAATAAAATAAAAATTACTAACTTTAGTTAAGCAAAATATTTAAAAAATTGTAAAAGAGAGTCTATTCTGTAGTTGCGTAATATTTTTCATTTACTAAAGTTGGTAGAAAAAATAATTTTACAAGTTAAAGCATCTACACAAAGTTATTTGGTATCGATAGATATATATTCAAAACAAAATAAAAATTACTAACTTTAGTTAAGCAAACTATTTAAAAAATTGTAAAAGAGCCTATTCTGTAGTTGCGTAACATTTTTCATTTACTAAAGTTGTTAGAAAAAAGTATATTATTTATAGTAAGATATGCTGCCAAAATAGCGATTTTCCAATAAATACTAGTCTTGCCTTTGCCTTTATTTTGTTTTGAATTGACAGTTACTGTTATTATAAGTTTTAAAAACCTATATAGGTATTATTATATTCCAAGTTTAATTTAGTTTAATGTATATATATGATAAATTAAATAATTAATACTCAATATGTGTAAGTACTTGAACATTTTGTTTTCTATAATATTAAGTGACAACTTGTCAAATATCCAAAGTAAAAAGTAATTATTTCTAAAAACAAAAGATGGTTGCTAGGCAATATATTACAGTACCTAATACTGTAATGTTCCACTTACCGGCCGCAAATGGGTACATGGTAAGTTGATTTACCGGACAAAATAAAACAGGTTTTTTTAAATTACCTTTGATGGCTGCAATAATACATACTCGTTAAAAACAACTTTTAATGATATTTTAGGTAGCAGTATTAAAAATTAACACTTTGATTAAAAATGATTGCAGAAAAAAAATAACCGATTTGGTAAAGATGATAAAAGGAAATTAAATACCTACACACACGAAATAAAATTGAACCTCAAATAGGGCATGTCAACTAGATAAATATTAAGTACTTTTAACTCAAAAGGGGCTAGGTAACTAATACAATGATGAATTTCAGTGAATTTTTTTCACTAGTTAGATACCTAACTAATACTTGTAAATCCTCGAGTACCTAAATTTTTTTTAAATATTGAAAGACCTATCGTTAAATTCTGTTTCCCATGTAGCAGATTTTGCGATTACCATTTCGTATTCAAAATATACTATAATTTGTAGATTGGTATTTTCTCCAAAAGAAAGGCCAAATTAAAAATCTGATACAAATGTTTGAACCTTTAGCTTTCAAGTGATACCATATTTATTTCTGTTTTTATTTATTTTTTTATTGGTGATATTTAATGACGGCTGAACGCCTAAACTGTTTTTGAATTATTTATTTTTGTGATCATTAATAGTATAAAAAGTCAAATGTACAAATATTACTATATTATTTCTAAATAAGCAAATATATCTTGAAATAAATTCAATAGGTTTAGTGGGTTTTCAGTAAATGGTATAATGGCAAATGAATTATTATTTTTTTAGAAATTGTAATAATATTTACCTGAACATAGATAATATAGACATACATAATGATAACGATAGTTTCAAGTGTATAGGTAAATTTAAAAGTCACACAAAAATATAAATCCTTGTATAAATCCCGAAAAACATATAATAGGTATAGCGTATTAATTTATTTATAGGACTCCGGAAGCTGACGTCACAAATAAGCGCTGTGTCCTTGTTTATAGGAGTTGTTGGTCGCAAGCTCACGCGTTAGGTTGCGTCATATAATTTTTTTTTAAATATTAATTTTTAACCACTCAAATGAAAAGCAGAAATACCTTTAGCAAGATTAGAAGCAAATAGTTTAATATGATAAATTTGATAAGAGGAAAAGGTCTCAGTAAAGAATTATAAAAGCAGAAAAAATTTAAATAATTTATGCAATTGAACAATCCACACCAGTTGTTCCCCACCCCGGTATGGAGCAGTTTCTAATTTTCTTTGCGGACAATTCTCCACGAACTGATAGACTATTACGTACATCCCCCATATTTCCACCTATCGTCAAGAAATCCTGTGGATTATATCAATCTCTTTCACGCACGTAATTCTGAAGGACACAACAAGCTTTAATGATATCCATAGCAAGTTCTGTTAATACGTCCAAGGGACGTGCCATGGTGACCTGTCAAAAAAACCCATCTTGATCGGTTAAAGAGTACTGGTTTAGAATTTTCTTAATTTTTTTTTGTATATTTTTAAAACTTCGTAATAAGATAATAAATTTATTTACTCATGTGCATAAGGCAAATGTGCCAAAATGACTACAATACTAAATAGTGATTTTTTTATATAAATCCAAACGTTATGGTGACATTTTCCTTTATTACGACACGTTACACTACTTTTTAAAGCAGTTTGTTGCAAACAGCCAACAGGGAATATGATCTTCTCATTATCTGAAACAAAGACCAGAAAAAATAAATTACTGTGCAAATCAGTAGTTAAAAAATTAAAATTCGTTGTATTAAAATAAAATCCAAAACGTAAAAATTAAGCGGACCTCCGGACTTTAATTATACCGGTACAATGATAAATAAATTAAAAAAATAACGTTAAAAGATAATTTTTGATTAAATTGGCCTGCTTTTATTGGCTATAATGCTTTATTGGTTGGTCTAATGAATAAAAAATTTACTATGGAGAATTGCATTAGAACATGTTTAAAATAGTACTTATCGGTACCTAATCAAGTATGCATGTAATTTAGGCCATTCGACCGTTAAGACAATAATATAGTATTTAGGTAGTATAGTTTATTTATTTATTTATTTATTTATTTATTTATTTATTTATTTATTTATTTATTTATTTAACGACAATACACTACAGAAAATTTTTCCAAATGGTATGTATAATACAAAATAAAAATATAAAAGTTAAAAATTAACAATAGGACAGTAGGTACTAAATAAATACAAAAAAAAAGAAAAAACAGAGTGACAGATTAAAATTTGTAAAAAACGAAGGGCGAACATTTTGTATTAGGGATTTTTTACGGAATTAATGCTTAACCTAAATATATCGCAGTTAGAAAAATAACAGTTATAATTATGTAACAATCTGGTGATAAATGCGTTTTGACCATAGTTAGTCCTATGTGTTCTTTCAAAAAACAGTAGCTCCTGCCTCGTGCGTCTAATGGAAACCAGAAACAGAACAGACTCGAGTAAAACATCACAGCAGATTGTCCCATTAACCAGTTTATATAAAAACAACAGCAAAGATTTTCTGCGTCTGCACTCCAGGCTCTGCATACCACAGAGAAGAAGTCTCGTTTCGTGGGAGACTGTTTGATACGGAAAACTTAGTTTGAATAGGAGATATTTTTCAAATTTGTTCTGGACACGTTTGATTCTTTTAATGTAGCGTTGATAACTGGGACTCCATATGACGGAACAATACTCCAGCAGTGATCGGACTAGTCCATTATAGAGAGCCAAAAGTGCCTTTGTGTCGTGGATATGTCCTGTGTTACGCTTTATAAAGCCAAGCATTCTAAAACTTTTCAGGATGACGTTGTCCATATGTAGGTTGAACGTAAGATCTTTGTCGAAGATGACGCCGAGATCTTTAAAGTGTGATACAACATCCAATCTAGCATGCTCCACCACATACGCATGATTTATCGGAGAATTACCTTTGTAAAAGCGAAGGACCTTACACTTGCTTACATTTAGATATAAAAAATTGGCTCTGCACCAAGCAGCCAATCTGTCCAGATCGGATTGCAAATGATTTTCGTCAGAAACTCTGGCATAAAGTTTCAAGTCATCAGCGTATACAAGGAACTTTGATCCTTTAAAACAAGATGTGACATCGTTTATAAATAGTAAAAACAATATAGGGCCAATATGTGAGCCTTGAGGAACGCCAGAAGTGACCGGAAATTCCTTGGAGAGTGATCTGCAAACAGTAACGCATTGTCGGCGATGAGTTAGGTAAGAGCTGATCCACTTAAGATAAGTTCCGCCAATACCGATATCAGACAGCTTCTTCAAAAGCAATGCATGGCAAACACTGTCAAACGCCTTTGACAGATCGATGTAAATGACGTCTACCTGATAACCGGTCTCAACAGAAGAAACCAAAAAGTCTTGATAAATTGCCAGGTTTGCCGCAGTTGAGCGACCACTGATGAAGCCGTGGCTGGGTGATTATATAATTTTTGTAAGTTGAGAAGATTTCATCGGTGATAATGGATTCGAAGAGCTTAGGAATGGCGGAGATTAAAGATATTCTACGATAATTTACTATGTCGCTTCGGTCACCTGACTTGAAAATGGGAACAAGGTTGGAGAATTTCCAGGCCTCGGGGAAAGATCAACTATCAAAAGATTTTTGGAATAGCGAACATAGGGGAGCCACCAGTGATAAACAATTTTTCAAAAAAGAGGGTGGGATTCCATCCGGCCCAGATTTCTTAGAAATGTCCAGATTAGAGATTTTTTTTGGTAATTTCTTCTTCAGTAAAGTGATGAGAAGCTAGAACACTGGCAAATTCAGCCGGACATCTGCCATTCAAATCAGCATCAGAGTGGTCAGAGTAGCTAGATTCAAAGTGCAGAGCGAAAGTATTAGCGATGTTTTCATGATCAGAGAATTCTTGATTATTATATTTCATGAGGTTTGGCAGGCCTGAACTCCTTTTTAGATTGTTAATAAATTACCAGAAGCGTTTGACGTTCTCTGGTATTAAATGTTCGGTTTGAGTTACATACATGAGGTAGCATAGGTCAGTACGGATCTTGACCTCTCGGCGAACGTAAGAATAGTTGTTGTAGTCTTCTTGTAAACCCGATCTCTTGAATTTTCTGTAAAGTTTGTTCTTCTGAACAATCAGCTTACGCAGTTGATGATCAAACCATCTTGGGTATTTGTCACTCGCAATTCGCTTTTTAGGAATATACATATCCAATACCTTCGAATAATATTCTATAAAACTGCTGCAGAGATTTATTTATATCCACCTCAGCAGACAGAAAAGACCAATCAGCTTGATTGTAATATTGGTTTAGTTTATGGAAGTTAGCTCTAAAGAACTGATAGACACTTATTTCTGCTTTAAATTTTAGCCGAGGAGTATACTTGCAGGAAACAGATAATTCGATGGGAGGAGGGTGGAGACTATCAGGTGGAACAATAGGGATGTTGCAGGGCATTAAAGATACGTTGGAGAAATCATCTGCAAAGACGAGGTCAAGAATTCTACCTAATCTGTTTCGTAGCAAATTTAATTGTCGAAGCTCAAGAAAAAACATAGAATCCATTAAAATTTCAGAGCTCTGAGATGTGAGGAGATCAGGAACAAGCACGTTATCGTCGAGTGTCCATTCAAGGAAAGGTAAATTGAAATCCCCAAAAATTATATCTTCAGAACCCGCAAACTTGCTTCTCAGAGATTCACACGTATTACAGAAGGAATGGTAACTGTCGATATTGGAATTTGGAGGTATAGGTACACGCATCCCAGGACAATATTTACGTGTTTGGATCTGACATGGACCCATAGGTCCTCGTAGAAGGGATTTACTGGACTTTCGATAGCTATGGCTTTTAAGGTACTGGATATTGCAATCAACACCCCTCCTCCGCGTTAGCAATTTAGCTCTTCATAATTTCTGTCTCGGCGAAAGAGTTGATAATTGTCCCCAAAAATTTCGCTGTTATGGATGTTATTATTTAGCCAGGTTTCTGATAAGAGTATTGCTTCATAATTGCACGCCGAAACACTGTTACGAAAATTCACCAGTTTAGTGCGTAGCCCACGAACATTTTGGTAATATAACAGCATGTTATTTAGAGACCCATCCTCCCCACCTAGTCGTTTTTCGTCGCTTCTTCGATTCTGGGAAAAACTGGGGAATCCAAAGAGTTTTGTTGGTATAGCTCGGTTCGTACATCTCCAACATGGATAAAGGAATGAACAATATAATTTAGTAATTCGAATTTTGTTTGACCATCCAGAAGACCCCTGTAGTAAGGACCAATCAAGGGAATAAAATATGCATGGGCAACTTTCTGCAGATATGTTTCGACGAAGGCATTTTGTTGCGCTATCAGCTTATTCAAGACCGGACGATTGTGGTTTGGGGGTGGTCCAACAATAATAAGGTTTGTGTTTTTTGTTGCCGTGGTCAAGCTATTTAAACTTTCGGTTTTCAGTTTCTTTCCGACGATCGCATCGTAAGTTCCTGCAAAAAGTATGATTTAATCGGTTTTTGAGAATTTACTACAGACCGATTTGCATTCCTCGACTAGGTGCTCGAAATTTACTTTGTTTTTTTGTTGACAATTAATATCGAACTCATTAGTAAATTTTTTTTAAATTGTTATTGAACCCCTGACATTGGCATCACCTAATATTAGCAACTGGGGTCGCTTCTTCTTAATTTGTAGTTCGCTTTGGTGAGTTTGCGCTTCAGGTAGCTTATACACGTCCAGATCTTTTTTTAATTTAGATAGTTCAGATTAATACCAGTTATTATCTATTTCCAAAACTCTAATACTATCAGTCATCAGTCAGTTTTGCTAGTAGATTAGGATATACCTAGTGGGAAAAGGAGCAGGCAACAAAATGACTCAAATATATACAGGGTGATTCACGTTGAGTGATCTATTAGAAGATCTCGGAAACGAGTAATTACTTCTTTTTTAAAAATTGGTAACAGGCATAATTGACTTTGAACTTTTAAAATATTATATTTTCACGTTTAAATAGCTTTCGGTTATACCAGAAGTTATGGCCAATTTTGTTATTTCAAATAGAATACCCTAAATATTTTAGTAATTCTGTATACCTTATTGAAAACTTAGTAACTTTTGTTAACATACACACATACTTATCTCTTACCGTTTTTGAAATATGAATTATAAAATGCATTTTTATATAAAAACCATACCGAGAAGAAAATTCAGTAATTTTAAAATTAATAAAGCTAAACATTTAAAATTTTGAAGGCTTTTAACTAAAACATAGAAAACATTACTTAGGTTTTATGTTTTGCGTACAGGGTTTTTTAAAAGTGTGCCAATGTGGCCATTTAGATAAATGTGCATATGTCAATTTTTGCAAATGAAAAACCGTGTATTTTTTAACTTACGTGTGGAGAATTAAATTTCCTATCTAAATGTCTAATTTACCAGTATCAAAATTTTTAGTCGTTTTGGAATTATAAGCATTAAAAAAAAATCTTAAAATATATGTTTGTGTTAAGTTCATAAACATTATTTTTGTAAAAAAGGCTTTTACTCCGATTTAATCTTTGTTTCCAATTAGTAAAGTAGGCTACTTCAAATATCAAATCGTAAGGGAAGCCTTATTTACAAAAATAATGTCTCATGAACTTAAAACAAACACAATCATATTATTTTAAGATATTTTTTTTTTTTTTACTTTTAAAAATGTCTTTATTCCAAACTAACTTTTACAGTTCATTACATGGAAAGTGACAACATAATATAAAAAATAATAACCATAAAAAAAAAAACAATAAAAAAAAAATTGAAGTTAATCCAATTTAATTCATTAATAAAATCAATGTAAAAAAAATAGTATAAATAATTTAATTTAGGAAATACTTCTTTAATTGTTTTTTAAAAGTTGCCAATTTTTTAATTTTTCTGATATTTTGTGGAAGAGTGTTATATTTTATTATTCCGTCATATAAAAGCGATTTTTTTCCAAAATTACTTTTTACTGGTATAGTTTGATAATTTATACAATGTCTGGTGTTATGATCATGTAATGTCTTATTCTCCTGAAGTGTTATGTTTGACTTTTTTTCTTTTAAAATAATAGAGTGAATTAGAATACAAATTTTTAATTTATAAATGTCTTGAACGTGTAAATATTCTTTCGGTCTATATAGATTAATAGTTGGTTCTAAATGTGGTAATTTGTGTATACATTTAATAACTTTATTTTGTAATTTTTGTAATGGTTTTAAGTTTGATAAACAAGCAGATCCCCATGCAGAAGCTAAGTATTGTAATTTTGAATATATTAATGAAAAAAATTATATTTTTTAAGTATTTCAAAGGAATAAAATATCTAGCTCTGTACAAAACAGATACCAAAGGAGATATCGAGTTGATAATATACTGGATATGGCATTTCCAATTTAAATTTTGGTCTAAAACTAATCCTAAAAATTTTGTCGTTTTTGAATATTGAATATTTTCATTATTATACAGTGACCGGCAGAAAGTGCGCAGCATATGGGAAAGTTTTTTATCTTTAAGTTTAGAAAATTAATTTTATTTTAGATAGGTTCTGCATGTTCTCAAACCAAAATAACACCCATTAAATCCGGTAAAAGTCTTATGGTACACGAAGTAGGATCAAAAATGTGAAATTCCGCTAAGAGTAAAGTACCTCCATCTTTCATTTTAGAATATTTTTTTACTTAATTTTAAAGTTATACCCAAATTCAAAATTTCGCTTATTTTGAACAAAAAAATGGATTTAATCGTATTTTCTGAATAACCCTGTATAAAAAATAAATGGCAACCGAATAGTACAAACATAACATTTTCTGCAGACTTTGTTAGAGATAACCATCGATCATAAGTCCGATTAGTTTGTTTTGATAATATTATGGCTTTTTAAAATAAAAACATAAAAATATTAAATATTTTTGCTGCACACCGTATTTTATTTTCTGAGGGAACAAGTTAATTTCATCTAACTGATATTTTTTGATTTACATTGACTTAAAGCATCTCCTAAATAGTTTTTTATACATTGAAGTAGGCATAGAAAGTTTCCTTTTAATTTATAAAGAAAAAAATTGAAATTAAAAATATATTTTCCTCCTTATTTTGCGTGACGAATAAAATCCGTTCAAAATGTATTTTTATTTTAAATTTCTTTCTTTATAAATCAAAAGGAAACTTTCTATGTATACTTCAATGTATAAAAACTATTTAGGAGATGCTTTAAGTCAATGTAAATCAAAAAATATCAGTTAGATGAAATTAACTTGTTCCCTCAGAAAATAAAATACGGTGTGCAGCAAAAATATTTAATATTTTTATGTTTTTATTTTAAAAAGCCATAATATTATGAAAACAAACTAATCGGACTTATGATCGACGGTTATCTCTAACAAAGTCTGCAGAAAATCTTATTTTCGTACTATTCGGTTGCCATTTATTTTTTATAGAGGGTTATTCAGAAAATACGATTAAATCCATTTTTTTGTTCAAAATAAGCGAAATTTTGAATTTGGGTATAACTTTAAAATTAAAACAATAATTCTTAGTAAAAAAATATTCTAAAATGAAAGATGGAGGTACTTTATTACTCTTAGTGGAATTTCAAATTTTTGATCCTACCTCGTATACCATAAGACTTTTACCGGATTTAATGGGTGTTATTTTGGTTTGAGAACATGCAGAACCTTTCTAAAATAAAATTAATTTTCTAAACTTAAAGATAAAAAACTTTCCCATATGCTGCGCACTTTCTGCCGGTCACTGTATATTTACAGATTATTTAGAAATAATTCAAGACATCAAAGATGAGATCGCCAGGCGCGGAGTACGGATCCGCGACCAGGCGGATTTTGCATTGGGGGTGTCGCCGAACTCACTCAGTAGAATGCTGATGCCACGACCTGTAGAATCCTATAAACGAATAACGCCCATAACGAAAGGAAAGTTTAGAAAACTGTTGATCTGGTTGCAATCAAACGAAGCAATCAGATTAACAGAAGAGCTGGCAGGACATCACGGTAAGCTTTTAGCAGTGAAAATATTTTCATATTTATTTTATTTTTAGTTATAAACATAAAAGAAGATTTTTTAAAATTTAACGTAAGTTTATTTGATTGAAGCCAAGAAAAAAGTATTTTTAAATTGATAATAATTCTAAAACGACTAAAAATATTGCTACTGACATATTAGACATTTAGATCCACACGTTACTAAGGCAATAACAGGGTGTTTTAACCCCCTTTATGCAAAACATGAAACCTAAGTAATATAGTCTAAAGATCTATGTTTTAGTGAAAAGCATACTAAATTTTAAATGTTTAGCTTTATTAATTTCAAAATTACTTTTGGGTTAGAGATAGGTATAGATCATTGTTAACAAAAGTTACTTAGGTTTCAATAAGGTATCTAGAAGTACTAAAATATTTAGGGTATTTCATTTGAAATAACAATGTTGGCCATAACTTCCGGTATAACGAGACGCTATTCAAACGTCAAAATATAATATTTTAAAAGATCAAAGTCAACTATGCCTGCTACCAATTTTTAAAAAAGAAGTCATTACTCGCTTTCGAGATCTTCTCATAGACCACTCAACGTGAATCACCCTGTATATAATTGAGTCATTTTGTTGCCTGCCCTTTTTCCCACTATACTTATCCTTATAATATAGGTACAGAGTGTATTGCCGTGGCGTATTTTTTACAAATCTATATCCATGTTTCAATATGGAATGAACAGTAAATTTAAGCATTAATAAAAAAATCATTTAAAATTTAAATTCCGTCAAAAATAAAAATAAAAAGTAAAAATTAATACAGTAAAGTTGGCCCACCTAAGAAAACTATTCTTTCTCTATTTCCCTATTTCCATAAATTATTTTTTGAAACAACAAAGTTATCTAATTAAAAAGTCTAAACACTCTCTGATAACATTTTCAGATACCAAAAATATTAATAAAAAAAAAGTGTGCTTTATTATTATTAGATAATACACAAATTTTATATTTTAAGTGGTTGGGCCAATTTTACTTAGACTAGGTTTGCACTTCGCAGTATAGCAGCTAGTGGACAGGTATTCTTTTGGCGTCCGTCAGTCCCTGCGTATTTTTATGTAAAAGGCAGTACACACCTTATTCTTCTTATAGCATCTATAATATATTTTATATACATTTTTTAGTGAAAAATACTGTAATTTTTTCTAAAATTTTATTCACTTTTTTTTTTCATTGCAAATTCTGAAACAACATACTTTGCATGGTTGTAGAATGTTATTATTCTCAAGTCCTATTATAGATCACTGCATTTGAAGTGGCACCTTAGCTTTGTTTTTGCCATGGATGCGGGGTTTGAAGTAGTATTATATGTTTTTAATAAGGTTATTTTCTTGTGATATAGGGATTTGTTTTACATAACTTTTAACTAGAAATATTTTTGCAAACAAGTTCCTTTTCTATCTGTCATATCTATCAAGGTTAATTAAAAAAAAATTAAAAAATATAATCAGTTTTACCGTGGCAAAAGTTTCTAGGGAAAGGTCTATAATTTTTCCAGCTCTTATCATCAAAGGTCTTTTTGCATTTTCGATGATAATTAGATAGGCTTTTTGACTTTTCTGATCTAATTCCAGCCAATCTGTTAAATAAATATCTGTGACCAATGTGGCACTCTAAAATCAGAGAGAAAAATATTTTTTTCATTAGTCCGACAGTAAACGTTTTTTGTTTTGAAAAAATGTAAAACCTATAGATCAAGCGGCGACAGTCAAAATACTATATAGGCCCAATTTTGATAGGATGATACGTTTACAATATAATATGTTTATTGTAACAATGCACAAGCAAGATGTTGCCCTGTCAATTGCACAGGTACCGTAAAACGGGGTGAATGTAGCCCCCAGGTGTGAATATGGCCGAATATATAAAAAAACTTTAACAATTCATATCTTAAAAGTACCGGGATTTGAATGAACAAAACAATAAATAATGGATAATATACACATAAAATATAAAAAAAATATATATGCAACCATCAAATGTTTAACTTTTTTGTATTTGGCGGACCTGAAAAAAAATCACAAAAAATGGCCTAAAAAATACCTTAATAACTTTGTTTGTCACGGTGCGATTTTATTTAATATAAATCATTACATTGTATATTTTAGGGCATTATTATATTTTACAACTAATGTTTTTCCAATTATTTAAAATTCCTTTTGCTTTCCAAGATAATGGGCGGCCATATTAACCCCTTACATTTTTTTGCGTTTTTGGGGGTGACATTGGCCACATGTCGGATGTTAAAGTAGGAGCACTCCTGGCAAAAGTATTGAAAACAGACATTTAACCCATCCAGGGGAAGGAAGCAGCAAGAGGACACAAGAATTTTGCCTAATAAGAAAATAGGCAAACTAGCCAGAAAAAGTTTTAAGTTAGGCAAAGCTTCACATCCACTAACAGATAACGAAAGTGATGATGAATCATCATTAGATTATAAATCTTTGTCAGAAGTGGAGGGCGACGACTGGATGGTCCCTCCGCCATCAGACAGTGGACCAGAGACTGATCAGCAATCTGACTATGTTATTGTTAAATATGAAAAAAAAAATATTTTATAAATTTGATCATTCCCTCTTCCAAGACTTTAGGTTCGCGTATCCGGTTTCAGAGAAATTTTAGGGTATCTGGCAAAAGCTGGATTTAAAAAAGTGACTGCTCTATTGACCTATGAGTTAGTAAATTTAGTATAGTCGGATCTGGTCTTATCGTGCGGGTCATACGATTCAAGAAAGACATACTCTCAGTTTTTGTTTTCTTTACTTGCGATTAATTTTAGCCTCTAAATAAAATACGTAAGATAAATGAGACAGACTTATTCCATTTTGACATGAAAAAACAGGATATGTATTTACTTTCCAGCGATTCTAAAAAAGCCTATAATAGCACCAGCTACGTTTTATTTTAAATATGCCAGTTTTGTGACTTTGACAGTTTGTGACAAAATGAAACAATTTTTTGGGTTTTTGCATCCCCAATCAAAAAAAAATGGTACTTAATCTGATAAACTATTTCGAAAATAAAAGAAAAAGTGGAAATTCGCCAACCAATATTAAGGAAACAGTAGCCAAAGCACTGGGAATTAGTTTAAGGACTGTGCAAAAAATTGTGCATGAAACAAAACATAACATAATACCCAAGAATACTAAAAAGTGTAAACGAAGAAAGCCAAAGACTGAGGATTTAAGCGAAAATATTAAAATGGGAGTTTGAAATGTGATTTACGATTTATACAAATCAAAAACCAATGTAACTCTTCCAGTTTTACAAAAAACATTAAAAATTTGGGGTGTTTTGGAAATTGGACTTGAAGCGTTATCAAAATTAATAAAAAATTTAGGTTTTCGCTATAAAAAAGACTGTAACCGAAGATTTTTATGTGAGCAGCCACAGATAGTGAGTCAGCGTGTTCAATTTTTTTTAAAAAAATATACGGACAATTACAAATCGAAATTTAGAAAAGTGGTATTTTTAGACAAAACGTGGATATTTTCGAATGGAACTGGTTCAAAATCTTGGCAAGATAAGTCTGTAAAAAGTGTTAAAAGGAAAAAGGGGGCGGTACGGGAAAGCGTTTTATTATTTTGCATGCCGGTTCTGCAACAGGATATGTTGCAGGTGCGAGTTTAATTTTTTCTTCAACATCAAAAAGTGCTGACTATCATGATAATATGAATTGCGAAATGTTTGAAAAATGGTTAAAAGTTCAATTGATACCAAGTTTGGATGCTCCGTCTTTAATTGTAGTAGATAATGCATCATATCATTCAAGAATTTTAAATAAACAGCCTTACTTCATCTTGGAGGAAAAGTGATATTTATGAGTGGCTGGAAAAACACAAACAAAATCCTTTACCAAATATGCTTAAATCGGAACTCCTATCAATAGCAGAGTCTCTTAAAAAACCCAAAATATACGCGGTAGATGAAATACTGCGTGAATATGGTCATGAGGTTCTACGACTGCCGCCATATCATTGCCAGTTTAACGCAATAGAATTAATATGGGCTGGTGCAAAGTCTTATTATGAAAAACATGTAGGTGATGGTCTTAAATCCGACCAAGTACAAATAGTTTGGCAAGATTCGTTAGATCATATTACACAAGAGTACTGGAAGAAATCGGTGGAGCATACAGAAATAATAATAAGGGATTGGTGGGATCGAGAACAAGTACTAGATGTCGAAGTAGCGCCAATGATAATTGCTCCATTCGAAGACGACTCAGACGACGAGGACTTTTCAGATTTTATAAGTGACGATGAGAGTTTTTAGGCTATAATTATAAACGGTGTTTTTCGTTTACATTTTTTAGTATTCTTGGGTATTATAGCATTTATTCTGCATAGTCCTTAAACTAATTCCCAGTGTTTTCATTACGGTTTCCTGCATATTGGTTTGCGAATTTCCACTTTTTCTTTCATTATCGAAATAGTTTATCAGACTAAATGCCATTGTATTTTTAGGTTTTAGTAGTAAAATTGTTAAAATAAATTGCACTGTTTATTGTTGTCGTTTTTAATTAAAGGGTACAGTAGGTATATAATTAACGATTATATAATTTTTTTGTAACTTTTTCAACTCCCCTGTACATAATTTTTACAAAACTAATAATATTAGGTATATGTGGCTATCTTCGCGATAGCTAAAATAATGAAACTATTTTTCCTTCCTTCGGTATATTTGTAAATAATCTCACAACATTTTGATAGCCTCTGTGTTGTCTGATTTGACGCGTATGATCAGTGACCTTTGGACCCGCACGTTAAGACCAGATCTGACTATACCTTACCTTTTAGAAGGTAAGGGGGTGACGGAAGGAAATTAAATAAATTTGCTTTAACCAATCTTGGATGGGATGTTAGCAAACCTAGAAAATCTAATTCTGATCAATAAAAAGATGGCAAACATTAAATATTACTTACCTCGAAATAAAGAAGTGATCCAAAATAACAAAATAAAAATACCTCCCAGATCATTGTTATAATCCACATACAAATGATAAAGAATTGTAGGGTCCACATTTCTACCTAAAAAAATTCAGAATAAGGTAGTTATATTACGTCACAATGTAAGGCGCGTCGGCGACTATTATTATAGTAGACAATGAAAATACCCTCACGGACGTGTGGCGTACATTTTATATTATACATATTGTCCAATAAATTATTTTTTTCACTACTAACCTATAAAACCGATATTAACTTTTAAAATAGTTTTTCTTCACCTTGTCAACTATTATTGACCATGGTTAATAATGAGAACAATCTATTTGAAAGAAGGAAACTTGATTTTCTAATTCTGACCTAATGCCATGGAAGGTGATTTCAGAGCCTACTTGGTAGTTTTAGTTTCCTACTGGAATTTCCAATGGAACATGCCATGCTATAATTTTTTATATTACATTGGTGTGAAATTCTTACCGAATCTCCCACGTTCTTGAATTAATGACCGGAAATATCTCCTCGCTTTTCTTGAAAATTTCATGCTCTCGAAAATGCTTCCGGTAGTAATTCAACTACTAGTGGCGTAGCCATAGGGGGTCAGGGGAGCGGTTGACCCCCCCCCCCCGCCCCTGGCTTGGCGCCCCTTTACTACTTAAATAAAATTAAAAAATCGGTCTTATTTGAATTTTAATAAACTTAACACAGAACAAAATACCAAAAAATCACCAAGCCTGTAAATGTCCGTTTTAAAATAAAATAAAAGTTATTCTGTGGTCTTTCATTTGTCGGCATTTATCAAATGTAGCTGTCGTCGCTCGTTTCTCGGTATTCATCAAATGTAGGAAAATAAGTATTTAAAAACAACTTTTTTATTTGACACAAATAGCAATAGGGAAATGCCGAAAACGTCAAACACGTCTTAGTTTGGAAAAATATACTTTTATTGTCACTCACCAATAATTTAATAAAAGGCTAAAAGACTTTAATGGTGTTTAATACCATGCCTTATTTTTTGTCAATGTTTAACTGAATCTGGATTTAAAAACAAAGCAATACGACAAAATGTGTATTTAAAAATATAGGCGCCCCAAAAGGCGACTTCGCCCCCCCCCCCCCGCCCCAATATCCTGGCTACGCCACTGTCAACTACTAGAGAGATTACTAGTAAAAGTATCACCAGGGTAGGAATAGATGCAGTACTTCTGGTTGTTTTATAAACTTACTAAAAAATATTGTATACAGGCAAATCCTATGACAACAATGCTAGCAGTAAACTGTGCAAACATCGAAAATGAGTAGGTATCTTCTATATCCTTGGCAAACCTTAAAATATTATAATATTTTAGCGTATGTTTTTTGAATCAATGAAGAAATATGATCTGAATATCTAAACTTAGAATCAATATGCAGTCCTAGATTTTTACATGTATTTATAGGCTCTATCACAGTGCCGTTAAGAAAGATTTGAAACACAGGATTTTCAATTATAAGGGACTTGCACTTACCAAATACTACGAGCAGAGTTTTCTTCTCGTTTAGAATTAAGTTGTGGGATTTAGAGATATCCGAAAGTAATTTAAGATCTTCGTTAATTTTTGTTACGGCAGTAGCGACATCAGGGGGTAGAAAGGACAAGTATAACTGTGTATCATCCGTAAACTGATGGGACTCACAATGCTTAAGAAACTTGAAAAAATCAGAAGTATAAATTGAGAATAAAAGAGGACCCAAAATGCTGCCCTGAGCCACACCTCTACTAATGAAATGCATCTGGGAAGGACTACCATTAATTATTACCCACTGGGATCTGTTAGTAAAATATGATTCAAAAAATTGTAAATGCTACATCACCCAGGCCAAAAAAATTAAGTTTGGTAAGTAGTATATCATGCCCAATTGTATCAAAAGCCTTGCTATAATCGAGTAAAATAAGGCAGCTACAGTTATTGTTATCCCAATCCCCCAAAATGTCGTCAGTTATATTTAACAAAGCAGTGGTTGTACTGTGTTTTCTACGGAACCCTGACTGAGACGGTGGAAGAATGTCATTAGTATTCAAACAAGAAGTTAATTGGTCAGCCACAACTCTTTCAAGGATCTTAGATAAAGTTGGTAGGATACTGATGAGCCTATAATCCGACAGCTGTTTAGGACTTGTATCTTTAGGAACCGGCACAATATTGGCGGTCTTTCAGGCATTCGGAAAATAGCCTGACAAAAGGCATCTATTGATTCTGAAGCAGATAAAGTCTGATAGATAAGAAGTTTTATAATGTAGCATTTTTAAATTTATACCATCATTTCCAACCGCGTTGCTATTCAAACTGGTAATAATTTTGTCAATATCTACATCAGTAACTGCATTAAATTTAAAATCATTACACTGGTTAATTTACGTAGTTTTGTTCGATAAAGTTAAGATCAGCAGGGCCGACAATGGGTAGTGAATAAGTGAAAAGATTATAAAAATCATTAAAGTCACCCACCTATAATAATGAATTAGATGATTAAGAGTTAGAAGTCAAATTTAAATAACCTATAGTGCGCCAGAAGTTTTTAGGGTATCTTCTAAAGGTATGTTGTAAATAAGATTTTTTTTCGGCTCTAACTGCAATGTGTACTTGATTGCGTAAGCTTTTATAATATGTCCAATGAATATGGTTAACGGATTGACCTATTTTTTTTTCGGACACCCTGGTTACACTTTTAAAACAATAGGTATTAACAATGCCACTATATTTAGTGCATAATTGTTTTTATAGTGAGAAAAGTACGCGAGAGGATATCTCTTTCAACATGTAATGAATCTTAATAGGCGCATTGTTTATTAAGATATGTTACAAAAAGAAATTTTTAAAATTGTTAATTATCATGAGTGCTGATGTCCAGATATTATTGGCTATTTTTTTTACCTTACAATAAACCGAAAGAACATAACCCTGTAATGATGCTGCCAACTCAAATTAGTGGGTTATACAGCCTGCCAATAATTAAGCATTCTACTTTTTTTTAGTTCTGTGGAGTTGGTTGGTTGGTTAAAGGCAGGGGTCGGGTTCGACGTGTGGCCCAAGCTTCTTACACTGCAGCCTTCTGGCTTATTGTACACCCCAGTCTTGTTAGAAAAGGTTTGTTCCTTCTACGAGGTCCAGTAGTTTTCTTCCAAGTTTGTCATGCGGGAGGTTATCGCCACATCAAATATTTCCGAAGATTTTGAGTCTTTTACGGTTTAGCGCTTCGCAGCTGTATATGATATGGGAGGCGGTTTCGTCCTCTTCACCGCAGTCTACATTCAATGGGTCCATTATAGACTCCCATTCGTTGAAGGCGTTTTCTTAAGTGACAATGGCCTGTTAGCAGGCCGGTCACTTGTTTTAACTGGGTGCGCGTCAAGAGCAGCATTTCAGCTGATAGCTTCTTCGAGGGCCTATTGATAACGGCCCGTGCGTGTGCCTGGCCAGGTATACCGTTCCATCGAGATAGATGTTGTTTATGCGCCCATCTGTATAAGTAATGTTGTTTTGGTTACCTTATTACTCTTGTATCTAAAACTTTTTTCATACTTACTCTTTAATTAAATTATATTTATCCACGCATTTGCAGATATCTTCATAGACATATTTGTTTTTCAACGTCTCAAATTCTAACGTGGACAAATTTCTGTGATTTTCCCGAACTTTTTCTTCTGCATGTTTTATAACATCTCGTAAAGTCCCTTTCATTATTTTTAACTGTCCAGTAGCGTGAAAAAGAAGGCCAACTATAACACAGTCCAGAGAACAGTTTCCCATAGCCGCTTGGAAGAGTCCTACAAAATTACTCGTACATTTACATTAAACACGAAGGTTGTTATTAAGTATGTATAATGTATAAAATTCAAAGACTGTTTATTTTCAAGCCGAAATACTATATTAACCAATTCCCACCCAGCCTTTAGGGAAAGCTATACCCTATGTATTGAATTATTTATAAAAAAAGAACTTACCCATTCCAGCTACAAAGTATGTAGCAACAAAGATATAGTTATTTTGGGCAGGGTCGAACGGTAGCCAGATTACAGTTGGCAATGTTTTTTGTCCCATTAATAAGGGTTTAAAAATCAAAAACAATGCGGTGCAGATACAGGCTACGCGAAAAATGTAAAAAACTTTTTTAAATAGTTCTGATGTTGTTTTAGCGATTTTTTCTTGATCCTTATGGTATGTATTAAACTCTTCTATATCTAGCCATTCCAGAGTGTGTCTTACTCTGTCCGGATAAAACCTACAATTAAATGTAGATATACTACCTATGTATTGTAAATTACGGTTCGGTGAACCTATGCATGAGCCTACACAGCTAAGCAGTTGCATCAGCAAAACATCGAATTGCGGACCCAAATTTTACTGCAAACTCATCAATAATATATATAAATAGTAGGTCTTCGGTTAGAATTGTTAGTTCTAAGTTTATACTGTTACAATATTATTATTGTTAAGTGGTAAAAATAAAGGTATTTTTAAAAAGTACCTGTCACGTAGTCAACCCTTAACTGGCGCAGTCGGTAGGATAGTGGAAGAGTCCCTAAGGATCCTTGTCGTTATTGAACGTTTATCCACTAAACGAACCAATCTCCCGGGAAACTATAAAAAGTTCGCCTTAAGAAAAATTTTAGTGATAGTGAAAACAAAATTCTTTTTTTAAAGTAGTGTGGTGTAGTCTGTTAGTGCTCGTGTTTAGTAAAATGATATGCTTTTAAGCATCATCATAATAGTGTAAGCATTTAATGCCATCAGAACAACACTTACTCACTGCCCTCAGTACCCTTAGCATTACCAACCTAATACCTGATTCACCACAAACTCAACAACCTACTGCCCCGACACTACCCGTTACCATGGCAACCACACCAGACTTCGACATCAAAAAAATCTTAGTATTGTTCCAGAATATGACGGCAACCCCAACGAATTGTATAATTTTATCCATGTGACAACACTACTGTTAAATAACTACTGGAAAACCAACGACAGTACTTCAATACCATGTACTTACACAAGGTATAATCAGCAAACTGAAAGGCCGAGCAAAAAATATAACTTCAATTTATGGCTGTAGCGAGTGGCCTCCAATAATAAATGCCCCTATACAAAAGTTAGCCGATTAACGTAAAGAAAATTCACTGACCAGATACCTAGCAAATTTACGCCAGAGAAAAAGTAAGATAACTACGTAGAATTTCACACAGAAGGCGGGAACATCAAAACAAGCAAAAAGTCCTTTTTCCACTAACAGGCTCTTACCACGTTCCTGGCGGGACTGAGAGAACATTTAGGATCAACATTAAGAGCAATGAGGCACAAAGATCTAGCAAGTGCTATTTAATTCATTCAAGAGAGAAACAACATCAGTTATCTCCAGAAAAGCCTAAACATCCCGCAACCGTAAGCTTTATCCAACTTTAAAGCTTCACCTCCACTACAAAGAGAATCAGCACTCCATACTACTCCAACCTTTACAATACTTCCTCAATGGCAACCATTCGGGCCTACACAGCAACATTCCTCACAGTGGTCTCAGCAGCCATTCAGACCAAGGCCAGAATTTTACTTTCCTCCACAACAACCCTTCAATCCATCAAGACTTATGCTCCAACCGCCAAGATAATACAGACGACCAACTTCAAATGGCCCTAACAGGACCAGTAAAAAGCTGCAGGATTGACCTCCAAAACTTTAATCTCTACTCCGCAAATATCCTGCCTCAACAAGATCCCGAACCAAACATGGAACCTGAAATTCGAACCGACCATTTAAATCGAGTATTTACAAAGTCCTACAGATACCCCCCATATACACAAAGAACAGGTGCGTAAGCAAATCTCGTCAATGTTAAATCAAGGAATTATCCGGCCAAGTCAATTACCCTGGTCATCTTTCATATGGGTGATACCGAAGAAACTTGACGCCTCCGAAAAAATTAAATGGCGAATTGTAGTCGACTACCGAAAAGTTCATGAGAAAACGATCGATGACCGATACCTCATTCCTAATATTAGCTACATTCTCGATAAATTTGGAAGGCATCAATACTTTACCACGCTAGACTTAGCAAGTGGATTTCACCAAATGGAAATGGCAAGACAAGACATCCAGAAAACAGCATTTAACGTAGAAAATGGCCACTATTAATACTTAAGAATGCCTTTTGACATAAAAAAATCACCTTTTAGCGAGTCATGGACAACGTACTAAAAGGACTTTAAGGAGAAATCTGCCTAGTCTTTATGGACGACATTATTGTCTTCAATACATCGCCACAAGAACATCTAGTTAATCTGTCAAAGATCTTCCAACGACTAAGAGAAACCAGCTTTAAAATACAAGTCAATTAATGCGAGTTTTTGAAGAAAGAAGTTAGCTTTGTGGGTCATATCGTCCACCTGATAGTATAAGACCAAACTAAGCAAAATCAAAGCCATTCTAGAATACCCTATACCAAGAACAACTTAAGAAATCAGAGGATTTCTTGACTTACTTGGGTATTATAGAAAATGTATTAAAGACTTTGCCAAGATTACCAAACCACTCACTTACTGTCTTAAGAAAGACGTAAAATCGAACACACCCCAGAATTCCTGAATTGTGTTAAAACTTTCCAAAACCTCCTGACAAACGAACCACTCTGGCAGTATTCAGGTTTTTCGAAACCGTTTAATCTCACAACAGATGCAAGCAACTTTGCAGAGCTGTGCTTTCACAAGGACCTGTTGGCAACGACAAACCAATTGCCATTGCATAACAAAACCGGACTCCGAATTTATTTGGACGAAAGTTCAAAATTCTTTCGGATCAACTCCAATGTTTATTTTCCCTTAAGGACCCAAATTCGAAAGTAGTGAGATGACGCCTAAAATTAGAATAATTTGACTATAAAGTTGTTTATAAAAAATAAAAATAAAATACAAATGCAGATGCCCTTTCTAGAATTGAAATACATACAAAGAAAACCCTCACTAGAACTGATGACGCAGAAGACGACATATCATCCCTGTACAACAATCCAGCGTCAACATACTATGATCCAGAAGTCGACGTAACTAACGACGATAAACTTAAAGTTATAGAGGACTGCCTAGGACAAAAGAAGGATGTCAGACCGAAACGAAACGAAACACACGAACTCTACAAATAATCAGGTGTACAAAAATATTTTAATAGAAACAAAACAAAAATTTAAAATTGGAAACATATCTAGATAAGCAAAGAGTGTGGTGGACCGGACCACTTTTCCCAGAGTTTTGCAGATTTTTTATATTTAACTACCCCACTGCTAACACAAATAATTAAAAATGTTTTTTATACTAAATTATTTTTCAAAACTTAACGTACAACTCCTAACTGCCTAACATAAGTTGAAACTCAAAAAACCTACCTGTGAACGTACTGCAATGGAGGTTTTCCGGAAAATAAAAAACAATAAGAATTTGCATGAGTTTATTTCCGCTTGCTAACTGGAACTCAAGAAGTGTAATGCGCTCGACCTTAATAATCAACCCTGCGCTAGGTATTCCTAGACACACGTGCGTGCGAAACCGTTGTTGCCGGTTGTATTTTAGCAGATACACATTTTTATTATTTTTAATGTCCCTTCGGACCACTTTACCAGCTGTGGTCCTCTTAGCCCCGGTTGACGGTATATGATTCCGATTTTGAGCGATATTTAACAGAAAAAACCCTTCAATGTGGAGACAAGTGCAAGTTAAAATCACATATATTTCAAAGGTTAAGATTTTCTTTAATAAAGACGGCTCGCATGTGTATTAAAAAAATGCAGGTGATCCGAACAATTTCTTTAGATTGTTATTTTTTAATTTTGTTTGTTTTTTGTTACTGACGTATTCATAACTTTCTGACAATAATATGTTTCAAATATTTATTATCTTGTGTCTTGTTATGATGTTTTTAATTTATTTAATAGGTAATAGTAGATTATTGTCTTAAGAACGAGTGATAACAGTGGCGTTTTACTGTTATGTGAAGAAGATTAGCAATAGTTCTTAGTAGGGCCATAAAATAATTTCATTTTACTGGTTTAGTACCTACAACAGGTTTTTATCTGTACGCCACTGTTCTTACATTATTTTCGGCTAGTCCTTTGCTTTCGGTATTGCCACCTATTGCAAAGTTTTATTTTGTTATTACTTGTATCCATGGTAATGCCACAATGGTTGACTTGTTTAAAGGTGGTAGACAATGAAGTAATATCAAAAAAATGTACCTTGTCGGGCTTCCATTGTTTTTATTTTGTTACTTAACACAACGAGAGAATACCAAAAAAATCAATAAGAATGTTACTAAACAAGAAGAAACAGCACTAAAATACCTTCGGAAAGACAGTCCGATAAAAATTCTTCCAGCTGACAAAGGAAATGCCACTGTGATCATGGACATCGAAACATACGACCAGAAGATTGAAGAAGTATTGAATATTGACCAAAGGAGAATACAGGATATTAGCCAAGGAACCAACAGCAACGATTGAGGAAAGAATATACAGAGCGTTAAATACTCAGCCTATATTCCAGATGCTATCCGAACAAACCTAACACCACATCATAGCAAACCTCCTCATCTCTACGGTCTTCCTAAAATACATAAGAACAACATGCCACTAAGACCAATCACCAGTTCCAGGGATTCTCCTATAAGCGCATTATCAAAGTTTCTTCTTGAGATAATTAAACCGTTACAGGCTAAGTTTGTTTTTTTTTGTTCAAAACTCTAACCACTTTGTAAATATTCTAAAAACCGTCAATTTGGAACCGCAAGACACATTTGTCAGTTTCGACGTAGAAAGTTTATACACCAATGTTAAGTATTGTTAGGTGAGCTAGGTACACTGAACGTGACGAGAGGAAGCCCGCTCACCTGTTAAGACAATAAAAAAAAAATGTCATTGTCAATGTCATCAATAAAAAATTAATAATTTAACGTAACGGTTTAGTGTTTAAATTTCCCTGACCAGAAAATACGACCATCGACCCAGGGAAGCACGAGCCACAACATTGGTCCTTCGCCCCTAGATACCAGCAAGATTGAGGCAAGAAATAACACGCTCGAACACGGTCAGTCCTTTCCAATCCTTTATCCTATCCTTTAAATCCTTTTACCTATCAAACCACATAAGTTTATTTAAAATTGCCTCGATAATAATAATTATTGTAAATAGATATCGTATCTTAATTTCTTAAAAATTGTTCACGTTCATTGGGTGTACATACCAAGCTATTGATCGAGTAAACGTAAATCACGATAACAAAAAAATAAATCACGATAACAAAAAAAAGTAAATCACGATAACAAAAAGTAAATCACGATAAAAGTCCTCGCAAATATAGTAAACATACGCACGCTTAAAACTGTTGCATTGCACGAACTTATTTAAACGCAAACATTAACATTATTTTTTTTGTTTTCTAATTTAATATTGCAATTTTCGAAATTAGCTGCTGAGCTTAAAAAATTACTACATTTACATTATAGACATTTCATATTAAAATCCAGAAAGTAATACAATAAAATATTAAAATATCGTAAATGTTTTTTCAAATTAATTAAAAATAATCGTATAAAATTTTCTCCTTAAGAAAAATTAAAATTTCCTCGAAATGTCATCTAAAGGTGACACAAATCCCGATTTTGACTTGAAAAGTTTAAAAAATAGCAGAGCTCAAATAAAAGGCGAATTAACACGATTTCAAACATATGTGAATAAATTTGATATTCAAAATCAACAAATCGAATCATTGGCCATACGTTTTGATAACATAAAATTAATTTTAGAAAAATTTCAAAATGTACAATGTCAATTCGAAGAATTATTAATTAGTGATTATCCCGATAATTACAAAGAGGAAGAATTGTCTCATGAACGGGAAACCTTTGAAACTCGATATTATGATACGCTGGCGGTCGCGCAAAAGATAATCGATAACTATTGGCGAGAGAAACGTACTCAGTCCTTTCGGACTGCTACACATCATTATGGCCACGAAGCAGCTGGTGATGTGATGTTGCCAGCCTTATCAACAAAACTGCCCATACTTACATTACCAGAGTTTTCAGGAAATTATAGTGATTGGGAAAGGTTTAAAGATATGTTTAAGGCGATTATACACGATAATAACTCAATACCCGATGTAACGAAATTTTTTTATTTAGAAGGTGCATTAAAGGGTGAACCAAAAAATATGTTAGCCTCTTTAACGGCTACAGATAAAAACTATAAAATTGCCTGGGACTTGTTACAAAGTAGATACGAAAATAAAAAAATAATCACTAACTCGCATATAAAAGAAATTATGGAAATTCCAACCATAATTAAAGAATCTCACATCTCACTTCGTGGTCTTTCAAACACGTTTTTTAAAAATTATCGATCCCTGGAGTCACTGGGTGAAAATGTGACAGAATGGAACGCAATTCTAATATACATTTTAGTTTCAAAATTAGACAGTAATAGCAGGCGAGAATGGGAAGTTTTTTGTAAAAACATCCAGTCTCCAAAAATCGATAACTTTAACGCCTTTTTGGCTGAGCGTTGCCAAATCTTGGAAGTGTTAGACTCAAACCTCTATAAAAAAACAATCGAATCTAAATCGTTTTTAACGACTAATAATGATACTAACAATTATTATGGACCAAAGTGCCCCCACTGTCAAGATCGACACTTTATTTATTTTTGTGACAAATTCAAGAAACTTTCTATGACAAATCGTTTAAATCAAGCGAAAAAACTAAATTTATGTACAAATTGTCTTCGATACGGACATAAAACGAGCGAGTGTAGATCTAAGGGATGTAAAATTTGTAACCAGCACCATGCCACTTTATTGCATCAATCTGAACAATTTAATCAAAATACGGACCAGTCAATTTTAAGTCACGTAACTGAAGATGATGTAAAAGAACCCTCAAATAAAACTCAATTAGCAAGTCAAACATTTGTATCAGAAATTGAAAATTATTGTTTACAAAATAAGTGCAATCAAAATCCTCAAATTTCCTCACCAATTTTATCAATCACTTGCCAAAACTCGTTAGGTAATTTTATTTTGCTGTCCACGGCTATTATAAACGCGTATGATAAAAAATAGAAAATTGATACCGTGTAGAGTATTATTAGATTGTGGATCACAATCTAATTTTGTGACTTCATCCATGGTCAAAAAATTAAATATAGAAGGTGTAGAAATTGATATTCCGGTCGTTGGTATAAACCAAATAAAAACTAGCATATCAGAACTCGTAGAAATCAGCTTTTCTTCCCAACATACCAATTATAAAAGTAAATTAAATTTTTTGGTACTGCCGGCAATTTCAGATTTATGTCCGCAAAAACATTTTAACACCTCTAATTTAAATATTCCGGCAGAATTATTATTAGCGGATCCGAATTTTAACACCCCATCTGAAATAGATATGCTTTTAGGTTGCGAAATATTCTTTGAACTAATGTGCGCAGGACAGATAAAATTAGGCAAAAATCTCCCAGTTTTGCAAAAGACGTTATTTGGATGGATTGCAGCTGGTCAAGTTCCCTGTGGTAAAGGCAACGCAGGGAAATCAAACGTTTTATTGTCAAATTGTTTTTTATCTCAAAATTCCTTAAAAAAAGGTATTGAAAAATGTTGGTTAGTAGAAGAGATAAAAAAAACCTCGGAATCACTTATGACAAAGGAAGAGCTTGAATGTGAAAGCTCTTTAGTTAAAACTACGATTAGAGAGGAAAGCGGTAGATTTGTTGTGAAATTCCCGTTAAAAGAAAATGTTCACGAATTAGGCGAGTCACAGCAAACTGCACTAAGTAGATTACATTCGATCGAAATACCTCTAACTAAAAATCCCGAACTGGAGAAATCTTATAAATGTTTCATGCAAGAGTACATAAATCTCAAGGATGTGTCAGAAATTCCACACAATTCTTCGTCAGAAAAAACTACATTTTTGTTTAAAATAGCACAACGCGAATCATCTCTTCAAGTAATTCATGATTTAAAAACTAACAATCGCGTTTCTAACAGAAGTAAATTGAAAGCCTAATCGCCATTTCTTGATGATCTAGGAATAATTAGACTAGGCGGCAGATTAAAGCTCTCGGATTTTACCTATGACATAAAATATCCGGTAGTGTTCCCAGCGAAACATGCTTTTACGAATTTAGTTATTGACTTTAAATATAAAAGAACTCTTCATTCAGGTATACAATGTACTTTATCGCACATAAGACAGAAATGGCGTATTAATGGAAAAAATGCAGTAAAATCCTACATTCGAAAATGTTTAAAATGTTTTAGGGCAAGCCCACCCGCCAGTATAGGTAATTATTCCAAAAATGGGTGAGTTACCTATGGCTCGAATTACGGCGTCACGTCCGTTTTTATCTGTGACTGTCGATTACGCCGGTCTATTTGAGCTCAAAGCTGGTAAAACGCGAACCAACAATGGCTATAAAGGGATGTGTGTGCATGTTTGTATGCCTTGTGACATTCGTGGAAGTCATATCGGACTTAAGTAGTAACGGGTTTTTAAGTTTATTAAAAATATTTGTATCGAGACAAGGTTTCTGCACAGACATTTACTCCGATAACGCAACTAATTTTGTGGGTTGCAATGATGAATTAATTTTAACTCAGAAGCTAGTCAAAGATAATGAATTTCGACATTCAGTAATTAAGTGGCATTTTATCCCACCGAGATCGCCTAATTTCGGAGGTTTGCATGAAGCTGCGGTAAAATCGTGCAAACACCACTTAAAGCGTATGCTAAATGGTAATCTCTTGCACTATCAAGAATTTTATACCTTAATTGTACGAATCGAGGCAATTCTGAATTCGATACCTATGATTTCCCTCACATCCGATCCAAATCTAAATGACCTCGAAGTTTTTACACCGGCACATTTTCTCATTGGTATGCAGTTAACGGCCATTCCAGAACAGGACATACCCAATTCCAAGGTCAATTTCGTGAAGCGGTACCATCATATCACGTTCATACGTCAACATTTCTGGAAGCGTTGGGCTAAGGAATACCTTCACTAGCTCCAGATGCGAAGCAAACGGCAGTTCGACAATGATTCCAAAATTCACATTGGTTCCTTGGTGCTGATTAAAGAAGATAATGGTTTCGCTTTGGGTTTTGGGTCGAGTAATAGCAAGACATCCTGGAAAAAACGGTGCCACCAGACTAGTGAACATAAAAACTCAAAACGGAACTTTAAAACGAGCAGTGTCAAAATTAACATTACTTCCGATACGTGAAGGGGACTAAAAACATTAAACCTTGTGCACGTGATTCAAGTTTTGCAAGTTTGCATTTATTTATTTTTCATAATTTATATTGTTTAATGTTGAAAGCGTCTTTACCCTTTCAAGGGGGGCAATTATGTTAAGTATTGTTAGGTGAGCTAGGTACACTGAACGTGACGAGAGGAAGCCCGCTCACCTGTTAAGACAATAAAAAAAAAAATGTCATTGTCAATGTCATCAATAAAAAATTAATAATTTAACGTAACGGTTTAGTGTTTAAATTTCCCTGACCAGAAAATACGACCATCGACCCAGGGAAGCACGAGCCACAACAACCAACGTCCCAATAGGGGAATCACTGCATATTATCAAGCAAAAGTTACAAGAAGACCTAACCCTTTCAGAACACACTAGTTTGGCGCTGGATGAAGTGATAGAACTATTGGAGTGTTGTCTACGTAGTTCCTACTTTCAAGTAAATGATAAGTTCTATGCCCAAGATGACGGTCTTCCAATGGGTTCATCTATCTCTCCGGTAGTGGCTAACCTGTACATGGAATGGTTTGAGTCACAGGCTATTAACACTGCCAAGATTAAACCTAAACTTTGGCTTAGATATGTTGATGATCCCTTTATTATCTGGACAGACAGCAACGAAGAGCTGATACGATTGTTGGAACATATTAATAGTATAAGACAATCCATTACATTTACCATGGAAACAGATAAACATTCTACTCAACCTTTTCTCGATGTTCTCGTCAAACGAAGTGCTGATAAAATAAAAACCTCAGTGTACAGGAAACCCACTCACACGGGGCAATACCTTAATCACGGATCGAATCATTCAAATTCCATAAAACAGGGCATAATTCAAACTCTGTATCACAGAGCATCTAACGTTTGCAACAATCAGGAAGACCTTAATATTGAAATTTCAAACATCAAAAAAGATTTAAAACAGAATGGTTACCCTGAAACCTTTGTAAATAATTCCATCTCAAAATTTAAAACTCGCGAAGTAAAAACTAATACAGAAACGAAAGAGGAGCAAGCATTCCTCACAATACCTTATGTCAAAGGGATTTCTGAAAAGATTAGAAGGATAACCAAAAACTATAATATCAAAACAGCCTTAAAATCCGGAAATACACTTAGAAGCTTTCTTACAAAAGTAAAACCCCCCGTAATGAAAACACAAAAAATTGTATCTATCAAATCCCTTGCGAGTGTGGCGAATCGTACATTGGAGAAACAAAAAGACCTCTACCCGTACGAGTTAAAGAACATCTGAAACATACTCAAAGAGGTGAAACTTCGAGATCAGGTATAGCGGAACATGTATGGACTAACCAGCATAATATACAGTGGTCAAAAGCCAAGGTTTAGGATACGGAACAGCACTGGAGAAAACGAAAGTTCAAAGAAGCAGCTTTCATAAGTCAAAATACCCATATATTTAGTAAACCAAAGCAAAGTATTGCTAGTCTATAATCTATCTATATAAATGTGCAACCACTTGATTTCTTGCAAAGTTTTTGCATTAGGCGTTAAAATTATATACGTGCTTTTTGTTTCAATTTCCTATGCCTACACAGTAAAACATAGCGGAGATGAGGGGTATTTGTTAATTTATTGGTTTTTGTAATGCATTACTTATAATGATTGCTTACCAGTGGCCCAAGAAATAATGTCAAACATATTAATATGCGATGGCAAAAAACTATGAGGGATAGTTATATCCTATTTTTGTTTTTGATAACTATACAAGTAAACTTTTTGAGAAAATGGTTAATTATACAGACTGTCCGCCAGGGGATAAGGTTGACCATAGCACAAATGGATGAAAAATTTCATTTTTCGGGAAAAAGTCATTCTTGATAAAAAGTTTTGCTTGTAAAAAAATGCAATTTACGAAGAGAAAATTTTGATTTTTTTGTACAGGGTTCGCAAAAACTTCAAAAACATGATTTTTCTCCGAGAGTAAACTACCTTTATTTTTCATTTTTGACCAAAATGCCAATTAGAAAACTTATTTAGAATAACGTTTGTAATTTAAATCCGAGATTTAAAATTTATCTTCGCAAACAGTAGTAGATACTGTGATTAAATGGTGGCAAAATTGCGCAATTTGGAGTAGACTAACATGTTTTTGAAAAATTATTAATTAATATTTATTAATTAATTATATAAATATTCGTAAAAGACCGAAAATTGTTGTTTGTGTATTTGTATGCCGTTATTTACAAATATCCCAAAAAGTAGTTAACATATCGCTTTCCGCGATATGTTATTCGTCTCCTTCGCACGGAATCACGACAACCCTGATGCTGCCTCTTGAAAAATTTGTACTATATAGGCGCGTTCGTGAAGATAATGTGTGTATGTTGTCGGTGCTGGCGTGAGTTTCGACATTTTCACATTTGCGATTTTTTTTCGGAAATGGTTAGAGCGGGACGATTCAAACTTTTTCAGTTTAGAGAGGAATAGTGGAGGTACGTTGTGTGAAAATTTCGAATATACAGGGTGTGCCGGAAAAAAGTTATTAATTTTTAAAGTCGACAATTATCGGATTCTCGCTGAAATTCGATACAGTTCGTAAAAATTATTTTAATCGATTTAAACTTTTTCGACGCGTAGACGACCGTGGGCTACAGAACCCCATTGTTTGTGAGCGCGATCAAAAGTTTGGAAATATTTTTTTTGATTTGGTCGAAAATGGTACCTCTTGGATCGCTAATAAGTCGAATTGGGTGCATCCGATCGACATTCGGTTTGGATAATCGTTTAGGCCATCTCAAAAACTACCTTTTTCCAATACATCGTTCTATACCTAACTGGAATGAAAATTGCCGAAAATGGTAAGAAACTGGAAACCACAGAGTAAGGCGTGATTTTTTCGCCGTTTTTATTTTTTTTCGTACGGAAAACGACTTTTGATCGAAACGTTGCATACTTTAGCAGATAGAGCTCGTCAAATTGTATTTAAGAGATATTTTTTCGTTTCTTTATCTTTAATACGGAAAAAACGGCAAGCTTCTGGAAATTCACATCGGAGTTGGGGTTGTGCATTGCACTGGTTCGCTTAAACACGTTTGCAAGTATCTATATATAACTTATCGAGTTTCTTCTTGGTACACCATATCAACGGATAAACAAGCTTTAATTTGTATTGTAAGCGCGCTTTGGGAAAACATATTTTGTGCCTCAAAAAAAATAATTTATGTTCTTTCAAGATATATTTTCATCAGACGTTTTACTATATCGACTGTAACTTATTTAATTTTTAACAAATCCGTTTTATTTTTCTCCCAAAACACGCGCTGATTTATTCTCAATACCTCTACATATCCAAACTTATCAAAATATATTCGTAAACTTAATAAAAATCAAGTTTTTGAGTGCGGAAACAAGCAAAATTTGCAAATTCTAATACCATTAATTTTGGAAAGTTGGCTATGCAATCAGCACGTGGGGTGGGCGTGAACTTTAACTTTTATACCATCTGTCAAAAATAGGTGAAAAATGCGGTTTCCAAATTGACTTTTTAGAGGAATAAGACCATTTAGACCACGTCTTTTGTGTGAAATACCTACCTTGAACCTTTATCTTTTTCGTTTGACCAAAAATAAGGGAAAAAATATCGCATTTAGATCCGTACATTTACTAATAAAAATGGCTTGCAGGAGGCATATTAACTTCAATTTTTATAGTTTTTATAATATTTGGAGAGTATTTAATGTATGAAACACCTGTCTTGGACCTTTTTCTTTGCGCTTGAACAAAAATAATTGAAAAAAATGTATTATTTGTGAGAATTTCCAATACTCAACGTTGTGTGTAATATCGATTACGGCATTAATATCCTATTTACCACAAATCAATCTGTAATCTTCGGTGGCGCAGTAGTAGAGACTCGGTGTTTTGGTAACGAAGGTCCCTGGTTCAAACCCACATGTGTATACACACTTTTTTTTTTTTTCTTAATTTCGTTAGTTAGGTACTAAAAATTTTTTTAATTTTGGAGTTTTACAGCTATAATAATCTATACGAAAAAAGCTAAAAAAAATTGACACTTACCTGTCAAAATCTGACAGCTATAGTATAAAACTTTGTTATTTAGGTACTGAATTTTTTTTTAATTTACAGCTATAACCGTCGCTACGAAAAAGCTAAAAAAAAATTGACACTTACCTGTCAAAATCTGACAGCTGTCGTATAGAACTTTGTTATTTAACTACTGAGTTTTTTTTTATTTCGGATTCTTACAGCTATAATCCTAGATACAAGAAAACCTTTAAAAAAAACTTGCAATTATTTTTGCAATTTACCTGTCAAAATGACAGCTGTCGTATAGAACTTTGTTATTTAGGAACTAAAAAATTTTTCAATTTAGGATTCTTATAGCTATAACTCTCGCTACGAAAAATCTAAAAAAAAATTTAAACTAACCTGTCAAAATTTGACAGCTGTCGTATAGAACTTTGTTATTTAACTACTGAAATTTTTTTAAATTTTGGATTCTTACAGCTATAATCCTAGATACAAGAAAAGCTTAAAAAAAACTTGACATTTACCTGTCAAAATGACAGCTGTCGTATAGAACTTTGCTATTTAGGAACTGAAATATTTTTCAATTTAGGATTCTTATAGCTGTAACACTCGCTACGAAAAAACTAAAAAAAAATTGAAACTTACCTGTCAAAGTCTGACAGCTGTCGTATAGAACTTTGTTATTTAGGTACTGAAATTTTTTTAAATTTCGGATTCTTACAGCTATAATTCTAGATACAAAAAAAGCTTAAAAAAACTTGACATTTACCTGTCAAAATGACAGCTGTCGTATAGAACTTTGTTATTTAGGTACCGAAATTTTTTTTAATTTAGGACTCTTAAAGCTATAATCCTAGATACAAGAAAAGCTTAAAAAAAACTTGACATTTACCTGTCAAAATGACAGCTGTCGTATAGAACTTTGTTATTTAGGAATTGAAAAATTTTTCAATTTAGGATTCTTACAGCTGTAACTCTCGCTACGAAAAAACTAAAAAAAAAAATTAAACTTACCTGTCAAAATTTGATGGCTGTCGTATAGAACTATGTTATTTAGCTACTGAAAATTTTTTAAATTTCGGATTCTTACAGCTATAATCCTAGATACAAGAAAATCTTTAAAAAAAAATAGACATTTACCTGTCAAAATGACAGCTGTCGTATAAAACTTTTTTATTAAGGTAATAAAAATGATTGAATTTCAGATTCTTACAGCGTCAATCATCAGTACGAAAAAAAACTAACTTGAGTAGTAAAAAATTACACATACTTATCGAACGAACTCGAGCAGTGCCGTTCCCGAAGGCCTCGGCATAACAATATTTCCACAAATTTATTAGCTGATAATGTGATAATGATAATAAAATATGGAAAGTATATCCCACATTGCAGTGTGAGTTTAAAATGCACCTATAAATGTCAATATCAATATCGTATTATTAAATAACATATATTTCAGTAACGAAAAGTCGTAGCGAATCGAGCGAGACGGCAATGGAAATAGGACGTCGAGCACTATACGGTGCCGTCTTTAAAAACTACCTATCTATACGAGAAACCGGAAATTTTGCACCCGTTTTTTTATTTTTTAGTTTTTGTCAGTTGTTATAATGACAATTTGGCGATATGTTTCCCCTTCACGTTCCGCAGGAAGGTGAGGCAAAAAAAGCAGTAGTAAATAGAGAAAAAGAAAAGAAAATAAATTTTTTATTGTAAATTTTTTTTAGTACTAATATTAGATGCACTCTCGGCTGACGATTAGCGATATGTACCCAGTCTAGTTTTACATTTTCATTGTTACTTTTATTAGTTCGTGTGTCGAGATTTTAAGTCCGACGACGTTTCGTCCTCTGGGTGCTATCATGAGGTTTGTTGTTTAACTAAGCCTAAGCTATCTTTCCAATTTAACGCTATATGGGTCAAATTTGTCAATAATGCCCCAAAAAGCATGTTAATTTTCGAAAATAATAGAATTGTTTTAAGTCCCGTTAGTCGACTTCGAATTGTGCAACTTTGCCTAAGCTGTATCTCTTACCGTTTACGTTTACCCAATCGTGAGCGTCGAATATAATACCCTGTATATCTGCTCCGGATGTTACACTATAGGGACGCCGCCGCTGGCGCCGTTGATGAGTTTATAATGTTTTTGTAAAATAATGGGCTTCAGATTTGCAAATGTTTTGTTATTAAATTTTATCATGGCAAATAAATTTATTTAATTCTCAATTACGAGATGCTTAAATATGCTTACCTTATAGGCGTGTATTTTGGAACTGCTATTATAATCTCCATGACCATGAATAGCAGGTCAATTACAGTTACCAAATCTAATTTATGTCTATTAACAACCATATAGACAACTACCAGCACAGGAGTTGGCAGTGTTAGAGTGCAGTGTACAAAACCAGCAAAACAGTAATAAAGCCATTTTGGAATATTGTTAATTGGATACATGCCAAAAACTTGTAGGTTTATCAAAGTTACAGCAATAGAGTTATATAAAATTGAGTCCGTCTTAAGCGCCCAAGTTTTGTCACTGTGAGTTCTTAACATCTTCTTGGGGGCCATACTTCTAAATTCTGTCAGCACGGAATAGGTCATGACAATGTCAATGTAAACGTTTATATAGGAAAATATTCTTAGTGGATCAGGGCCGGTTTGTGGGGATCGTATTCCGTAAATTAAAATCCTTAAGATAGAGGATTTTTGTTCCTTCTCGCAGCGAAGGCAAAAAACGTCCTTAATAATTACATTGTTGATCTAACATTTGTAAGAGTAAGTGAGTAAATAAACGATAAAGTATGTAGGTATATGAACTTTTTTGTGAGTGGGAATAGGTACGCATAAGCAACATGGATTCCTGAAATTTACATTGACTTTTAAAGAAAATCATGCATCGGCATGCTTATCTTTTTAAAAATTTTGTTGCTCCTACGTTTTTAACGCTGCAACACATCCACATACAGTGACAGTGCGTTCTTATATTATCTTTTTTAATCAAATTTATTAGTTAAAGTAATTTATGCTAAGTTTCCAGAAATTCGGATCAAAAATATTTTTTTCTAATGTCTATAAACTTTTATACGCCCTTTTCCACCCCCTAGGGACAATTTCATAAATGCCTAAAGACATGTTTATTTATTCCAGGAGACGAATTTGTCTACAGTTTCTTACTTATATCTTCTTCTCTAGCGGTTGCGTTGGAATCATCCCCCCTCCATTTCTACCCCCTAGGGGCAAAATTTCCCGAAGCATCAAATCAAGTACTTGCTTATTTTAATAGAGTAAGCGTAGTACCAATTTTCAGCAATATAGCTTAATATTATATACAGGTACCCCTTCAAAATAGGCTACACTCCTTTTTTCAACCCCTAAGTGAATGACGAAACACGTAGGTACATTATTATTTAATTAAAAATTTTACCCCCTTAGGGGTTGATTTTCGAAAAAAATCTCTTCTTACCCACTTAACTTAAAAAAAAAGTCTATTGCAATGACATAAATATGACCCAATATGATTGACAAAAGCATTATTTCATGCCCTCTTTATTTGAACAAAAAATATATTAAAATTTTTTTACCAAAATGTTATTTTATCCCCATTTACCCAACCCCTTTAAATTAAAAAAAAAATCTATTAGTCAATATTGGCTCTTTCGCTCCTCAATAACCCAAAAGTCCCCTAAAATTTTGGGTAATGCGTCGCGCTATATTATACCCTTTCTTTTTTTGTAATTTCTTAAAATGAGATCACCTTGATAACCTACTTTATATGATGCAAAAAAAAACATCAAAATCCATTAAACCAAAAAAAAAGTTATGCGAATATATTATGTAGGTGCATTGTATATATAAAGGGTTTTCCAATAAGAACGATATGATTTTGAAACGATATGGTAACCATGGTAATAAAGTTATACCTGTCACCAGTTGTCAGTTATTGTCAATAAACTATAACAATTTATTATGGCGTGCATACGCGCTTAAAGAATGTTTGGTTATTATCCAAAAAGTTTACGAAAATAGACGATCTTTTGTGAACACTTATCGCACACTTCGCGAAAACTTTGGTGAAAATAATCGTACTCCTTTGCTTGCCATTCATCGCATCGTTGAGAAATTTGAAAATAATTTTACTCTTCACGATGTAAAAACACCAAGAAGACATCGAAACGCAAGAACTGTTGAGAATATTGCTGCTGTAAGAGCTAGTGTTGCAGTGGATCCAAATTTATCAATTCCTCGTCGTGCTCAAGAGTTAAGGATTAAAAAAACGACAACTTGGCGTATTTTGAAAGAAGACTTGAATTTACACCCGTATAAGATTGTTTTGACCCAAGAACTTAACCCACTGGACCATCGTCGGCGCAGAGAATTTTCTGCTTGGAGTTTAGAACAATTTGAAAGGGATCCTAATTTTGCCAAAAAAATTATCTTTTCAGATGAAGCTAATTTTTGGTTAAGTAGATACGTTAACAAGCAAAATTGCCATTTTTGGTGTGAAAACAATCCACAACAAATTCATGAGAAGCCTTTGTATCCGCTAAAGGTAACTGTATGGTGTGGTTTAGGGTATGGTGGCATCATCGGACCATTTTTTTTTCCAAAATGAGGCAGGAGATGCAGTTACAGTGAATGGTGAACGATATCGACAGATGTTAAGACATTTTTTGTGGCCAAATTTAGATGCACTTGATTTGGAGGATATGTGGTTCCAGCAAGACGGTGCCACATGTCACACTATCGATATAGGTACTGCAAGAAAAGTTGGACGAAAGGATAATTTCAAGGAATGCTACTGTTCAGTGGCCTCCAAGAAGCTGTGATTTAACTCCTTTAGATTACTTCTTGTGGGGCTATTTGAAATCTAAGGTTTATGAAAACAGACCACAAACACTTGATGCATTAAGGTTGAACATTGAACCCTGCATTCGTCAGATCATGCCCGATTTATTGCATAAAGTCATCGAAAATTGGGTTCGTCGAATTTGCTCGTGTACACGAAGTCGCGGAGGACATTTAAACGATGTGTTATTCAAAACATAAATGTTATCAACTATACTTTAAGATAATATAAAACGTTTTGTTGTATCTGAAATTATTTTAATTTTATTTCATTTTGAAATCATATCGTTCTTATTGGAAAACCCTTTACATAAAAAAAAAGTACAACACAGGTCGAATTGATCACCTCCTTCTTTTTAAAGTACCTTATTATTTATTTCCTAATTTTTCATAATTATACAGATTTATTGTAGGCCCTAAACAATATCCTTGCCCTAACCAATGAGTATTACGGCCCGGCCCTGTGATAAAAAAATTAATTATTAAATTCTTAATTCTTATTCTTATTATCTATTTAATTATCTAACTAGAAAAGTGAAAGGAAAATTTTGCTAAAGAGAATTTTTAACTTTAAAAATGTATACCTAACCGAATAACCGAAGTTTTAAAGTTACGATACCTTAATTTGTGCCTAAGAAAAAGTTTTTAATACAGAAGACGAAATAATTATTTATTAAACATTTACATTAATTATTTGATAATATGTTAGAACTCGCGCCCCATGTGCAACCGAGCTGGAGCTTCTCTTTTTGTGAGACAAAGCCAACCAAACATTTTTCATAATTTTTATGTAGGTTCTAATTTTTTGTCATTGCCTGAGTGTTGATTACTTTTAGCTAAAATATGTGCCTATGGTATTATTTTAGATATAGAACATACAGGCAAAGAGTTGTTTTAATTTTTCTACCTCTAGAAATGTCTATGGAAATTTTGTACTTATTTCATATACAGGGAATACAGGGTGTCCCACTTATAATGGAAACAAGCTTATAATTTCGGTATTTTTAAATTGATTGTTTCAAATTTTGGTGTGGTTACGTATGATCCTAGGGCGCACTTTTCTATTGCCTAAAATTTTAGGTAACCCATTAGCGTACTGATTTATAGGGGTTTTAATATAATCATTTAAAGAGTAAAGTACCTTTAGCGATTATTTTATATCAAAACTAATATCAGAAGTCGATTTGGCATCCATCAAAATGACCAAATGCAAAGTTTTAATAAATTAAAATAACCACTGGCGTGCGTATCACCACATTTATGTTTATTTCTTTGCAAAAATATTGATATCTAAAATAAAAAATAAGGTAATTACCAACAATGTTGATCATTTACCGGCTTCATCTAAAAAAATTACATACGGTAGAAGCAGTGGCGTACTGTATTTTCTGCTATAAAATTAAATTTTATTCATAGGACATCTAATAATTTATTCTTGCAATGTAAAAAATTAAAAAATAATCAAACAGGCATAAATAAGAAAATTTAAATCAGTTGGCCATGTAAACAAAATATTATTTATTGTCAACGGGAAAATCATTGTTATGTCAAAGTTAAATTATTAATATTTGTGCTGTATGAAAAATAGTAGATATGCGTTTGAGTTTAGCTGAGAAAGTAGAAATAGTGAGATAATGCGCGAAATTGTAGAGAGGCCGCCCAAGAATTCAATCGAAGACACCCTAATCGCTTTATATCGCATAGCACAGTTTCTAAAGTGAATCAAATGTTCAATCAACGCGGTTTGGTAGTGCAAGAAAAGGTAAAACGTCCAAGAAATCATCCAGGGGATGAAAGAATTTTAAATCATTTCCGCCTAAATCAAAAATCAAGCTTAAGAAGGTTTGCCGCTAGGGAGAATTTGTATGTTCAGTTAGATGGCGCTCCAATTCATAATTTTACCTGTAAGAGGATGGCTTAATAAAAATTTTGAAAATAAATGGGTTGGTCGCAATAGCCCCTTTGTAGCTTGGCCGCCTAGGGCTCCAGACTTGACCCGCTGGATTTTTAGCTATGAAGTACTATAAAAAAATAAAGTTTATAAAACTCGTCCAGCGAAGTTACAAGCTTTAAAAGACCGTATAAGACAAGCGTGTGCAGAAATTTCCCGTCAAGAAGTTCGAAAAGTTTGTTTAAGGGTTAGAAAAATTTATGAAAAATGCATAAGAAATTATAGTGGTTTGGTCGAAAATATTGACTTTTAATGAATTTAGATATTAGTTCAGAGTTGTACACTCAATCATGTTTAGTTTAGCTTATATTAATTTTATTTTGGTAATTATTAGATTGTTATTGTTGTTTTCAAATAATTATTTTGTTTTATTTACATGGCCAACTAAGTTTTTATATTTTTTTGTCACTTGCGTTTTAATGAAGTTCTTGGTATTCGATTACCTTCCAATCTGTCACATTACAAATTTAATTTTATAGCAGAAAATACAGTACGCCACTGCTTTTACCGTATGTAATTTTTTTAGATAAAGCCGTTAAACGGTCAACATTTTTGGTAATTACCTTGTTGCTTATCGCGCGTATTTTAGATATCAATGTTTTTGAAAAGAAGTAAACATAAATTTGGTCGTACCCACGCCACTGGTTATTTCAATTTATTGAAACTTTGTATTTAGTCGTTTTGATGGATGTTAAATCGACTTCTGATATTAGTTTAAAAATAAAATAATCGCTAAAGGTACTTTACTTGTTAAATTCTTATTTTAAAACCTCTATAAATCCGTACGCCAATGGGTTACCTAAAATTGCAAGCGATAGAAAAGTGCGCCCTAGGATTATACGTAACCACACCAAAATTCAAAACAATCGATTCAGGAATACCGAAAATATAAGCTTGTTTCCATTATAAGTGGGACACCCTGTATGTAGGTACAGTGTGGTCGATTCAGATTGCAACAAATGAGAATTTATTTTATTAGTTATACAGCCAAATTTTATATCACCAAAACTTGTTGTATGTTCGATAACCCTATCAAGTGCAATTATTAAAACGGCTCAAGTTAAACAGCATGCAATGTAGGGCAGAAAATATGAAAATCGTTCACATCGATTTATCGAATCATGTAAAATTACAATAACATGGGAAGCTAAGTTACTATGATTGCTACAGTGATTTCGGTGAAATAGTGTTCGCAGAAAATAGTAGGTATATTGTTAATTAATAAACTTGTTAAGTACTGCCAAGAGGGAATATGATCTTCGCATTATCTAAAAAGAAAAACAAATTATATCCCGGTAAATATTACATTATGGGACCTAGAAAATGTATATACGTTGATAGCTCTACAGGGTGTCCCAAAAGTAATGGGACACAGAGCGACAGCAGACTCCTTAAGCCGAAATAATGCGATTTACTTAAACTTGCCTTATCCCAAAATTGATAACAACCAAGTCAAAGTTTTAATTTTGTTCTCGTTTTTTTGCGATTATTTGTTAACGAAACGACACAGCAGCACAAAATTTAGAATTTTAGGGTTTTTTGAGATGAGGAATTCAAAATTATCCATGGTTTTTGTTAACCAGTAGAGGGCGCTGCCTACGGCATGGCCCACTCTTTTATCTGGCATAACTTTGTTTAGGATTCTTATATCGATCCGATTATTTAAAAAATAAGTGACTTTACTTCTTTTACATCAAAAATGTATAATTTATTGAAGTCGCTAGGAGCAACCATTTTCGAGATAATCGCATTCGATATTTTTAATGCAAGAATTCTAAAATATTTAAAATAATTGTGTATTCGTATTAGTATTATTTATCACAGCTGATCTTGATTAAAAACAACGACGTTTCTAAGGCAACAACATGTTACATAAAGTATCATCTGTCAAAGTTATTAATTTTCTTCGTACAATACCTACTTAGATATTATAAATTTTTTAGGAATAATTTATTTTCCAATGCGGAAATGCGTGATATGCTTTGTATTATTTATGCACAAGAAAATTTTAACGGTCGGAGTGCAGAGCGCAGGTAAATGTATTGAGGTCAATGGTGGCCATTTTGAACAATTGCTACCACGGCGTTACCATTTTTTTTCTATTTTGTTACTTTTCAATGTTATTAAACTAAGTATTAAATAAAATTTTTGATTGGAGTAAAATTAGTAATTCCGTAGGTATACGAAAAAACGTTTTTATTAGAAAAAAATAGTCAACCTTAAGCAAATGTAGCTGATTTACAATAATTTTAGGTTAGAAATTCATCGTTGCTTGATTTTCCGCTACTTTTGGACCACGTACTTAGTTGCATAGGACATATGAAATGCGATTATCTCGAAAATGGTTGCTCCTAGCGACTTCAATAAGTTATACGTTTTTGATATAAAAGAAGTAAAGTAGCTTATTTTTTTAATAGTCGGATCGATATAAGAATCCTAAACAAAGTTATGCCAGATAAAAGGAGTGGGCCATGCCGTAGGCAGCGCCCTCTACAGGTTACACAAAAACTATGGATAATTTTGAATTCCTCATCTCAAAAAACCCCAAAATCCTAAATTTTGTGCTGCATTGTCGTTTCGTTAAGAAATAATCGCAAAAAAACGAAAACAAAATTAAAACTTTGACACCCTGTATCTTGGTTGTTATCAATTTTGGGATAAGGCAAGTTTAAATAAATCGCATTATTTCGGCTTAAGAAGTCTGCTGT